>JAIOJX010000024.1:108002783-109329450 GCA_022376925.1 Tragulus kanchil | reverse complement strand
TCCTTCTTGAAAAGGGGGGGTCAAGGAGGGGTTAAAACAATCTGACGTGTAATCGGGGCACTCAACCCACTTTCTGAGGATTGGCAGCCCGAACCCCTTGCTCATATGTGATCCTTTGAGTAATTAAATACTGAGCAGCCTGGGTCGCAGCTGGTGTTCCAGTAATGGTTACCTTCCGATTCCTTGTGCCAGGTACGAACTCTCCTTTCTTGGAGATCTGTATCCTTGCACCAGTCAACTCCTGGTATTCCACTAATGTTTTCCCTCCTTTGCCAAGTATTGCACCAACTAAGTTTTCTGGCACTGCTATTTCAACTACATCCTTTGATCCATCTGTGGATTTCTCTGTTCCTAGAATGGCACTGGCAGCTAGGGGAGAAGCAGCTCCAAAATATCCATTGGTTGCAGCAGTAGCAGCAGCCAGGCTACCTAATGCAAATGTCCCCGCCGTGCCGCCAGCTGCGCTGCCGCTGGCTGAGGCTTCACTGGCATAGGTGGCCAACAAATTGGCTGCTGCTGCTGCTGGGTTGGCACTGGCAGCTGCTGCAGCCAAAGCCCCCGTGGCGGCCGCTTGACTGAGACCTAAACCTAATGTGTTGAGATTATATCCATAGCTGGCTAATGTATTAAGTGCAGAGGTGATGGCCACCAGGTCATTGCCCGTGAAGCCAGATAAAACTGCTGGGAAGGCGGCAACGCCAGCCAGGTTAGCGTGTCCTAAGAGCCCTGCGGCCGCCGCAGCCGTCGGCAACACTTCAGCAGTGTTTGCATAAGGAGATCCGGTTGGGTTGGAATTGGCCACTGGACCTGTCACATTGGCATAACTGATATTGAGGCAGCTGCCACTCTGTGGATCCTCTTGTATCTTCTGGATGATAAGTTCAACAGCTTTTCGGTTTTGTTCAGGCTCTCCACTCACAGTAACAACCCTCTCTTGCAGGTTGATCCCATCAGGTTTCTGGGAAAGCTGCACCCAAGCCCCTGACTGTTCCATTATAGCCTTCACAGTAGCACCTCCCTTCCCTATTATCAGACCTGCTGTGCTGTTGGGAACTATAATCTTTACCTGTAATTGAAAAAAATACGTATAAATAATACTTCTGTTTTGCGCACATACATTATATAACTTTGCTATCCTACAAAAAGTAAAACAGTAAACTGAAAATTCGTTTCAATATACTTTATGAACGATAGAGACACCACCATTTCTAAAGTGACATTTATCACAATGGAATACAACTCTCTTGTGAACTTAGAATTTTCAAAGGAGAAAAGCAATGTTCAGTTTCAAAGGACGAAATAAAAAATTTTCCTGGACTGTGAATTTTTCAGAAGCTACCAAAACGAGGAAATCATAATATGTCATCAATGGTAACATTCTTAATATAGCTTCAAAATCAAAAGGCTGTTGATGATTCTTCACTTACTTAGCTTTAAACTATCTTTGCTCTAAAACAGATAAAAACAAAGAGTACAGGAACACAGCAAACTTATTAGTAAAGATAAAAGTCGGCAAGTTCTAGTTTGAGTTCCTTTAAAACATTAATTTCATGTTCCTAGCAAATTTTGTGTAGTTCAATACCTTACTTATTTCATGACTAATATTTTTGGAGATGAAGGTCAATATCTTTATTAGTGGCAATATTTTAATTTTACAATTAAACTGACATCAATTTGCAACTTTAACAATTATCTCTAAACAATACTAATATAAAAAATTTCAGTAGCTTTTATATAGGTTAGGGGTTATTTGAGAGCAATATTACACCTATCTAAATTTGTAAAATTACCATTTTGATTAAGAAGATAATTTTTTTTTGGCATAAATAGCTACTTTAAAAAAAAATAGACCTTACAACCATTATGCCAAAGGTTAATGAAAAATTACTTCAGTCACACGAATACAATGATTCAATGTGACCATGTGAAATATAGCACTTCAGCTAATTTGTACTGAAATATCCAGCCACAAAATTCAGCATGTTTTCATTTATTTAATCATGATCAAATACTATTATAAGAGGCATAAAATCAGGATGATATTTTCCATAGCCCTTTAATTAAAATATAGATATTAACATTTAAAATCATATTTTGGCAGCACAAAAATACATATGGCAGTGTTTTATGACTCACCAGGAGATAAAACATTGTGACTGTTTTGTCGCTGACAAAGCACTGAAGTAACTTGCTTTCCTTATCCCAGACTTTTAAATAGGAAGAAATTTGAGTAGAAATTTTGCTGAGATACTCTCTGGGATATCTCATTAGTTAATTTTTAGCAAGTATTGCCAGGCTGTCTTTAAAGCACAGACTTGGGTAAAAATCTTTCTTTCTTTCTTTCTTTTTTTTTTTAAAGAGTCAGGCATTTTTAGGAAGGTAGCAAGCAGTGAAAATATAAATTCAAATTCTAGAGTGGGTTATCTCATAAATAATACATTCACACAGGTTATATACACACCCCCCACACAACTTTTTTCCCAATTAGTAGTCATGGTAGAATTTCATTTCATTGCAATTAATCATTTCCTTTTACTAAAAAAAAATATAAATTTTCTAGAAACATTTCTTTGGAATGTCAAATATATCTCTTATTCTCCTGATAAAATGCATTCAGATTCAAGAAGTCCACTGAGAAATAATTTCTTTAACATGTTCATTTGTTATTTTGTTCAGACTTTTTGGTAGAAAATTATTTGCCTGAAATAACGAAGTATGATGAAGTAATATAATTAGAAAGTTCAACCACGATTATATCTTATACCACTGATCAAGTTGAATTATAATCATCCTTATATTTTATTCTATGCACATGAAATATTAAGAAAATTTATTTTAAGGATTTAAAATCTGAATGTTAAATATGATTATGTTTTATAAATAACAATGTTTTAAAAATTAGAAAAAAATTTCCAATAAAATATTGCTGAAACCATTTACATACTGACAGATTGAGGTGTTCTAATGTAATCTTTTATGAAGAAAAACACAGTAATCAACCAAGACTTTGAAAAGAGTCATGTTAAATTTTAATATCACTATTGTTTTGCTCAATGTAATGATTGCCTGTATGATTATAAACCTTTTGCACATGTGAAATAAGCATGAGACAATATCCAGCCACAAAATTCAGCATGTTTTCATTTATTTAATCATGATCAAATACTATTATAAGAGGCATAAAATCAGGATGATATTTTCCATAGCCCTTTAATTAAAATATAGATATTAACATTTAAAATCATATTTTGGCAGCACAAAAATACATATGGCAGTGTTTTATGACTCACCAGGAGATAAAACATTGTGACTGTTTTGTCGCTGACAAAGCACTGAAGTAACTTGCTTTCCTTATCCCAGACTTTTAAATAGGAAGAAATTTGAGTAGAAATTTTGCTGAGATACTCTCTGGGATATCTCATTAGTTAATTTTAGCAAGTATTGCCAGGCTGTCTTTAAAGCACAGACTTGGGTAAAAATCTTTCTTTCTTTCTTTTTTTTTTTAAAGAGTCAGGCATTTTTAGGAAGGTAGCAAGCAGTGAAAATATAAATTCAAATTCTAGAGTGGGTTATCTCATAAATAATACATTCACACAGGTTATATACACACCCCACACAATTTTTTTCCCAATTAGTAGTCATGCTAGAATTTCATTTCATTGCCATTAATCATTTCCTTTTAATAAAAAAAAATATAAATTTTCTAGAAACATATCTTTGGAATGTCAAATATATCTCTTATTCTCCTGATAAAATGCATTCAGATTCAAGAAGTCCACTGAGAAATAATTTCTTTAACATGTTCATTTGTTATTTTGTTCAGACTTTTTGGTAGAAAATTATTTGCCTGAAATAACGAAGTATGATGAAGTAATATAATTAGAAAGTTCAACCACGATTATATCTTATACCACTGATCAAGTTGAATTATAATCATCCTTATATTTTATTCTATGCACATGAAATATTAAGAAAATTTATTTTAAGGATTTAAAATCTGAATGTTAAATATGATTATGTTTTATAAATAACAATGTTTTAAAAATTAGAAAAAAATTTCCAATAAAATATTGCTGAAACCATTTACATACTGACAGATTGAGGTGTTCTAATGTAATCTTTTATGAAGAAAAACACAGTAATCAACCAAGACTTTGAAAAGAGTCATGTTAAATTTTAATATCACTATTGTTTTGCTCAATGTAATGATTGCCTGTATGATTATAAACCAGAAAGATAATAATAGCACATGAAAGGTTAATGGGAAGTCTCCTACAGATTGTCGATAAAACATAATGAAATATATAATTTTATAACATCCACTCTAAAATAAGCATCTGTAAGATGTGTGAAGATGATATGAATTTCTACTATCCAGCACACCGGTCTCAGTCTATATTTATTGTAGTTAAAACTTTTTTTTTAACTCTAGAACTAGCTCTATCTTTCTACAAGAACTTACAAATGTGTACACAATACTTACATTAAGTACACAAGCACATTACCTCGCCCTTCTTTTTTAAATATTTCTTTAATCAGTTTTTTCTTTTAAATATTCCAAAATTTTAAAATAGTGTTTTTTTTTTCAGAAACAGTATGTGAATTTTTGATAAAAACAAATTATCTTCCAAAAATATACATCATGGTAAGAATTATATGACATCATCTATCTTTATACTAAAGATGTCTTTATGTAGTAAGCACATTTCCTATACTTTAGTTTTAATTACTAATATCTGACATAATCTTTTATAAAATACTGTCAGGCATACGTGTTATTTTATCAAACACTGATATAACTTCCAAATTCTGCCGGTATATCTGACATTTGTCTACATATAATTGAAGGTGTGTATAATTCAATAGAAGACATTAATGTTTGCATAATAATATTTATAATGTAGCATTTATTAAATTTAGATAGTAATAATTCTGCTTATAATGAATGATCTCAGAAATTAAATAGGAAATTAAAGACAATGTGCATGCAAGTTATTAAATTCCAAATTTAATAAATGTAAATACTTAGCAGTCTAGCCAATGAATATGACCCAGCTTTTATTTCTGACACAAGGACATGAAAAACCTCTTAGATTTACACTGTATTTTTTCCCTGAAAAAATTTAAATGCATTCATATTTATTGCACAGCTAACAGTAAGACAATAGTGACTCAGACAGGAAAGAGACTGTCTGAAAGGCACAAGTGGAGACAAAAAGGAAAATTAATCCATTTGTATTAATACAATATCTTAGAGAGATTAGGGTTCTCTTTCCATTTTATGTGCCAAATCAGAGCCGTAAAGAAGTGAAGCACAGTTGTGGAAGCTTGGAGATGGTGGGCAACTGAATCCTGTGTAGAGGATGGAGAAACAGTGTGGAGAATGATGTGAGAAGGCCTACTTGCTTACTTCTTAGACAAGGAAACACTGCATATACCTAAAGGAGAGTCTGTGTATTCACAAGGTTTGCATTTTCACTGAAATGACAAATAGCCAATTTTAATTGTATCTATGACTTCATTTTCATTGGTGCATTCTGTTAATGTGCTGACATATACATTCTTACTTCTAAAGAACTGAAAGGAAAAAAAAAAACTATCTTAGCAAACAATTATTTGGAGTAATATGTATCAGCTAAATCAGATATATTCCTGACATTTACAAATCAAACTTCACTTCAGAAATAAGATCTACAGTTGGCATCATCCACTCAATCTTTTATAGAATGCTTATTGAGTGGCCCAGGCCTGTCAGCTAAGATATCCTATACTTTAGTTTTAATTACTAATATCTGACATAATCTTTTATAAAATACTGTCAGGCATACGTGTTATTTTATCAAACACTGATATAACTTCCAAATTCTGCCGGTATATCTGACATTTGTCTACATATAATTGAAGGTGTGTATAATTCAATAGAAGACATTAATGTTTGCATAATAATATTTATAATGTAGCATTTATTAAATTTAGATAGTAATAATTCTGCTTATAATGAATGATCTCAGAAATTAAATAGGAAATTAAAGACAATGTGCATGCAAGTTATTAAATTCCAAATTTAATAAATGTAAATACTTAGCAGTCTAGCCAATGAATATGACCCAGCTTTTATTTCTGACACAAGGACATGAAAAACCTCTTAGATTTACACTGTATTTTTTCCCTGAAAAAATTTAAATGCATTCATATTTATTGCACAGCTAACAGTAAGACAATAGTGACTCAGACAGGAAAGAGACTGTCTGAAAGGCACAAGTGGAGACAAAAAGGAAAATTAATCCATTTGTATTAATACAATATCTTAGAGAGATTAGGGTTCTCTTTCCATTTTATGTGCCAAATCAGAGCCGTAAAGAAGTGAAGCACAGTTGTGGAAGCTTGGAGATGGTGGGCAACTGAATCCTGTGTAGAGGATGGAGAAACAGTGTGGAGAATGATGTGAGAAGGCCTACTTGCTTACTTCTTAGACAAGGAAACACTGCATATACCTAAAGGAGAGTCTGTGTATTCACAAGGTTTGCATTTTCACTGAAATGACAAATAGCCAATTTTAATTGTATCTATG
This sequence comes from Tragulus kanchil, assembly GCA_022376925.1. Classification (NCBI taxonomy): domain Eukaryota; kingdom Metazoa; phylum Chordata; class Mammalia; order Artiodactyla; family Tragulidae; genus Tragulus; species Tragulus kanchil. Next base: position 109,322,879 of record JAIOJX010000024.1, on the reverse strand, counting down.
ACTTCATTTTCATTGGTGCATTCTGTTAATGTGCTGACATATACATTCTTACTTCTAAAGAACTGAAAGGAAAAAAAAAAACTATCTTAGCAAACAATTATTTGGAGTAATATGTATCAGCTAAATCAGATATATTCCTGACATTTACAAATCAAACTTCACTTCAGAAATAAGATCTACAGTTGGCATCATCCACTCAATCTTTTATAGAATGCTTATTGAGTGGCCCAGGCCCTGTGCTGGGAGCTAGAGATAAAGGATATCATATGATGCTGTTCCTGCTTTTATGGAACTTCCAAATCAGTTACAGAACACAGACGTGTCCATGTATCAGTGCAGTCAAGTCCTACAGTGTTGGGATAAAAACATATAAAGGGTACAAAGGAGACAAGAACGTAATGGGAAGAAGAAGGGATAAGAACAGCTTTGAGACATGATCCCACTTCATTTTAGTAGTATTGGTATCCTATTCTTTACTATTAGACATTCCCTAAGAGGTTATTCTACTATCTCTGTGTTGGGAAAGTTTCTGTTCAACCCTAAACCCATTTTAGTAGTAATGATTGGCTTAAATCATGGTATTACTTTTAAAGAAAAATAAGTTAAATAAAATTTCCTTATTCTTAATTATAACTATATCAAATATATAACCATATCAAACTATATATCAAATAAGCAAGATTCATCATCTAATTATACTATTTTTACTAGCACCAACTTTTCAGAAAAAAAAAAAAAGGAATAAAGTGGCTGTTTCTTTGCAACCACAAAAGAAGAACCTCTATGGGAATGCTATGAAAAAGTTAAAAATACCAAATAGGTAGGTTTGATATTGATATGGTTCTAACTGTAAATAAGCATTGAGAAGAAACAAGTATCAAGGAAAACACATTTATTCCTTTGCCAAAGAAGGGCTGCAACTCATTCTGGTCTTAAAGAAGAATGAGAGTGTCTGTAGGCATCACATTTCTTCATTACCATGGCATGCGAAATTCATAAGGCCACACCTTGTAATCTGTAAATTGGCTATGCTTAGACAAGGAAACACTGCATACCTAAAGGAGAGTCTGTGTATTCACAAGGTTTGCATTTTCACTGAAATGACAAATAGCCAATTTTAATTGTATCTATGACTTCATTTTCATTGGTGCATTCTGTTAATGTGCTGACATATACATTCTTACTTCTAAAGAACTGAAAGGAAAAAAAAAAACTATCTTAGCAAACAATTATTTGGAGTAATATGTATCAGCTAAATCAGATATATTCCTGACATTTACAAATCAAACTTCACTTCAGAAATAAGATCTACAGTTGGCATCATCCACTCAATCTTTTATAGAATGCTTATTGAGTGGCCCAGGCCCTGTGCTGGGAGCTAGAGATAAAGGATATCATATGATGCTGTTCCTGCTTTTATGGAACTTCCAAATCAGTTACAGAACACAGACGTGTCCATGTATCAGTGCAGTCAAGTCCTACAGTGTTGGGATAAAAACATATAAAGGGTACAAAGGAGACAAGAACGTAATGGGAAGAAGAAGGGATAAGAACAGCTTTGAGACATGATCCCACTTCATTTTAGTAGTATTGGTATCCTATTCTTTACTATTAGACATTCCCTAAGAGGTTATTCTACTATCTCTGTGTTGGGAAAGTTTCTGTTCAACCCTAAACCCATTTTAGTAGTAATGATTGGCTTAAATCATGGTATTACTTTTAAAGAAAAATAAGTTAAATAAAATTTCCTTATTCTTAATTATAACTATATCAAATATATAACCATATCAAACTATATATCAAATAAGCAAGATTCATCATCTAATTATACTATTTTTACTAGCACCAACTTTTCAGAAAAAAAAAAAAAGGAATAAAGTGGCTGTTTCTTTGCAACCACAAAAGAAGAACCTCTATGGGAATGCTATGAAAAAGTTAAAAATACCAAATAGGTAGGTTTGATATTGATATGGTTCTAACTGTAAATAAGCATTGAGAAGAAACAAGTATCAAGGAAAACACATTTATTCCTTTGCCAAAGAAGGGCTGCAACTCATTCTGGTCTTAAAGAAGAATGAGAGTGTCTGTAGGCATCACATTTCTTCATTACCATGGCATGAAAATTACTGAATTATTTCATAAGGCCATACCTTAAAATAAATGCAAAACAAGTTCAAGCATAATTTAGGATAACGCTATTCACAGTGTTAACTATTTTGTTAGGGCTGCCATGTTATACAGTACACATGTCCTGCTTTACATTTTTAAAGCAATTCCTATCAGGGGATACCTATTCCCTCATTCATTTAGTCAGCTGACATCAATCTTCCAATGACAAGAAACTTCAGTTTTCCTTCTGGAAAATATTCTCTCATTCTGAGTACATGTACATTGGAAGGCTGACAACCTTCCAAAGCCTCTAGAAGTGGAAACGTGACCTAAGCCTGTGTATCACACCTTCCATACTTCTAGCAGGTATCGATTTGGGACTCAGCATGTGACACAGGATGTAGGTCTCATAAGAGCCTTAAGAATCTGTGAAATTGTTAGGGTGGAAGTAACTGGGTGTCTGATCTAGCAGAAGACAAGCTTGGTATCACGAGTGCTATTCTGTCACTATATGGAAGGAGGAAGAAGCTGACTGAAACTTAACTTAGATAAAAGGAGACTTCAGGAAAGGAGAAAAGTTTCTGATAGCATTTTGGCATCTGAATCTAAGCATGTGTAAAGCCAGCATGTAATCAATACGATTTTCAATAACTTATTGACAAAATAGTATCTTTGAAAATACATCCTTTTTATATCATGTAGTATTTGGGTATCCAAAAAACATACTGACATTTTATTTTATCTCTTGATGCTCTAAAAGCCAAGATGTCTTAACTAGAGAAAGGAGTGTATTACCCAAGATTATCTTTTACTGAGATATACCCCACATGATCTAACAGGATAAATCTCCTTCATGTGCCAAGTGCATTACACCTTAGGCTATAGAGGCATGATTTATTAGTGACTATTGGAGATGCATGTTGTCCTCTGGGCAGATCCACACTGAAATGCCAAGCATAGTAAATGGCAAAAAGTGTATCTTTTCTTTTGATTAAAGATTTTATATAAATAACTGCCTTTCTAAAAAGCATTGCTTTGACAAAATACGCATGATGATATAGCTAAAAGAATGACTTTTTCTTCCAAAAAGAATAAAAAATCAGCTCTTCTACCTTTCTACTAGTCTGTTTAGTCTATTTACTTTGGAGAAATAGATTCAAGGCTCAACCATTTACATAAGCATGTCTTAATATCTATCATAAAATACCATGCTGTCTCTTCTCATATATCCTTACCCCCCATCTACTGCCAACGCCAGGTTTTAAACCTGGAAGCCATCTGTGCCTTCTCTTGCTCCCTAGATCTCTGCATCCTGTTATGTACTGTTGATTTTTTTCCTCTGAAGTGCTTCTTGCCAGTTCTACTGTTTAGTCTATGTAAAGTAACAATGTGGTGTAATAAAAAGAATCTAGAATTGGTAATTAAGATACATGGACCCCCACCCTGGCTCTGCTGTGTGACCTTTGTCAAATCAGTTTCCTCATCAATAAAATCAGACAAATATTAAAAAAAAACTCTGCTCAACAGCCTTCAATGATTCCCCTCCAACTACACACTAAATTATCCAGACTCCTTATGAAGGCATTCCAAACTCTCCATAGGTGGTCTCCAACTTGTCTTCCCAGTTTAATTCTCTATGACTAGTATCCTATGCTGACTCCAAACTTTACCTGCTAGTTCTTGAATATACTGTGCATTAGCTGTTTTTCTAGGTCTATGCCTTTGTTTATTCATTTGTTCCAAATGACTAAAATGTTACCTGTATTCCCCACAGTGTTCTTCCTCTTAAACTCACATATTTTTGGCTTTCTGAAATCTTACGTCTTCCAAGAACAGCTGGAATGCAATGAAAATATACAGATTTATATGTAGGAACTAAATGAACTATTTGAAAGATTCTATCATGGTCATGCAGGAGTGTGTGTGTATTTGTAAAATATGATACTGGGTTCCTTCAACAAGAATAACTTTACCATCTCAAATCTAAAACTCAAATTGTATTACAACCATACTGAAATCTACAAAAGATAAATATATTTTAATCTTATAAAATTATTGAAATCAGTTAACAGATTTATTTAAAATTCCAATAAAATTATAATAATTAAATATGTACTATATGCCTTTTTAAAAATTTTCAAGTTATTACTTTTTTCCTATGTTGTTTTATAGTTTTTGTTCATTAAGCTTCTGGTTAGGTTTCTTCAGCTTTAAAACATGAGTTCAGATTGGTTCTAAAAGTCTAGAATACAAACATAGTCTTTACTTGACTAAGTGATAAACTGGATCAATTAATTGTGATTAATTACTTGTGATGACTCAATGACAGTGTCTACTCAATGAATCATAACCACAATTCCTAACTAGTACAATTAGCTCCCACACTTTGCCTTACTTCAAGCACCTGCATTTTTACCTTAAAATTACTGACTTTATAGAGCTTTGTGAAAACTGTACTTTCATTTTATTTCTTCCAAAGGGCCATATTTTACTTTCCCCTCTGGCTGCAGGATATGGCTGAGAATGACAGACAGTACAGCTTTTTTTGAGTCTCTTTGGGGTAAGACAGAAAATGAATGATAATCACCACAAAATTTCTTAAGGCAAATAAAGTTTTACTGAACTACTGTTTTTAATATATTTTTTCGCTTTTCCCACTGAAGCATTATTCCAAGTTTGTTTCTCTTTTTTTCCTTTTGTTAACTGCTACATGTTTTAAAAGTAGATATTATATTTCAGAGAGGGATATACTTAGGAATAAGAAAAATAGGAGAAATCTGTTCTTTATGGGTTAAGAAAGAAGTAAAAACGTCCTAGAAACTATAGATATAATTGTATCAAAAGAGGCTACTACTAGAGGTCAAGTAATTATGAAGCAAACATGAGGGTTGTGAATGATAAACTATTACAGGGCGGTTTATTATTTACAAATTAAAATAATGTGGGATTTGTCTTTTTATCACTTACTGACCCAGATTTTACTAACTTGAGATTAAGTTTCTGGCAAGTCTCACTTGCTGTTGCCATCCACATATGATTACTCTAAAACCCTCTCTTTTTGGCTCAGTTCTTTCTGGGCATACATAGTTAAGTTCAGAGTTCTTAATTCCGAATACTAAAATTCTTATAAAATTATTGAAATCAGTTAACAGATTTATTTAAAATTCCAATAAAATTATAATAATTAAATATGTACTATATGCCTTTTTAAAAATTTTCAAGTTATTACTTTTTTCCTATGTTGTTTTATAGTTTTTGTTCATTAAGCTTCTGGTTAGGTTTCTTCAGCTTTAAAACATGAGTTCAGATTGGTTCTAAAAGTCTAGAATACAAACATAGTCTTTACTTGACTAAGTGATAAACTGGATCAATTAATTGTGATTAATTACTTGTGATGACTCAATGACAGTGTCTACTCAATGAATCATAACCACAATTCCTAACTAGTACAATTAGCTCCCACACTTTGCCTTACTTCAAGCACCTGCATTTTTACCTTAAAATTACTGACTTTATAGAGCTTTGTGAAAACTGTACTTTCATTTTATTTCTTCCAAAGGGCCATATTTTACTTTCCCCTCTGGCTGCAGGATATGGCTGAGAATGACAGACAGTACAGCTTTTTTTGAGTCTCTTTGGGGTAAGACAGAAAATGAATGATAATCACCACAAAATTTCTTAAGGCAAATAAAGTTTTACTGAACTACTGTTTTTAATATATTTTTTCGCTTTTCCCACTGAAGCATTATTCCAAGTTTGTTTCTCTTTTTTTCCTTTTGTTAACTGCTACATGTTTTAAAAGTAGATATTATATTTCAGAGAGGGATATACTTAGGAATAAGAAAAATAGGAGAAATCTGTTCTTTATGGGTTAAGAAAGAAGTAAAAAAACGTCCTAGAAACTATAGATATAATTGTATCAAAAGAGGCTACTACTAGAGGTCAAGTAATTATGAAGCAAACATGAGGGTTGTGAATGATAAACTATTACAGGGCGGTTTATTATTTACAAATTAAAATAATGTGGGATTTGTCTTTTTATCACTTACTGACCCAGATTTTACTAACTTGAGATTAAGTTTCTGGCAAGTCTCACTTGCTGTTGCCATCCACATATGATTACTCTAAAACCCTCTCTTTTTGGCTCAGTTCTTTCTGGGCATACATAGTTAAGTTCAGAGTTCTTAATTCCGAATACTAAAACATATATCTGGGCTTTTAATATGAGAACAAATATTTTCAACTTAATATTCTAAAGGTTGTAACAGTCAGCTAAAGCAGTGAAAAGTAGCTATGCACAAGACAGCACGGTATTTACTGAAGCGGATGATGGGAAGATGTGAAATATAAGAAAAGAGAGAATCAAAAATTCTATTTTGGATATATCCAGTTTGAAATGCCCACCAGTCATCCATATGAAAATGTCAAGGAGGTGATTGGCTGGCTGGTTGTGCGTTTGAGAGTTAACATAGAGATGGTATTTATGATTAATTTACAGGTGGAAAAAAACTGATTGATAAAGCAATCCAGTGGAAGATAAAAGGAAACAATTCATTTAATAGTGAACAGCATAGCATTGCATAGGATAAGGAAATATTTAACATCTAAAATAATCAAAGATATTTGGCAGAACAACAAAATTAATCACAAAAAAGGCAAACCCAATGAAAATAAGGGACTGACTAAACTATATTAATCTCTTTCTTTTCATCTCTTTTCTGTTGCAGCATATTTTGGAAATCACCTTATAGAACACATTACATTATAAAATGAGCATAATCTTTAACTTAGTTTCTTTCCTTCTGTGATCTATCTGAGAAATAATCCAAAACATGGGAAATGTCATATACATATAACAGTATAAAGACACTATATGAAACCATAAAATAATGTGGAGAATATCCGTGCAAAATTAAAAGAAATATATGATGTATATGTGAAATTTGAGTTAAACAGTGCAAAATTATACAAAGATAAAACTGAATAAAATAACAGAGACTGCATTTCAGATACGTTAGGTTTCTAACCATATAAACCTTGTCTTATTTAAAATTTTTAAAAACAACATAACAAAAGGAAATGGAAAAATTATTATTTTGCTAATTATTCCAATTGACAAAATGAAAGTGGACACTTTTTAAATAAATTCTACAACAGCAGAATAATTCATTTAAAGTAAATTCTGCATATTGCCTATATTCATTAAACAATTATTTACTGAGCTCAGGTATCGGTCCAGACGTTGGAGATACAGAGTTACATGAAAAGGATAAGATCTCGTTTTCATGAAGCTTCAGACATGTAGCATAATACTGATAAATATTTAAATGTGTTTATATAAAATGAGTGGTAAAATAGCAGATTTAGAAAATACTTTACATTTTCTTGTTTTACTTTTATGCTTTTTAACTGTGCCACATGGCCTCTGGGATCATAGTTTCCCAGCCAGGGACTGAACCTGTGGCCTCTTCATTGGAAGCATGGAGTTTTAACTAATGGACTGTCAAAGTAGTCCCAGAAAATACTTTAAAATGTTAAATCAAGAATTTACAATCATAGTTTTAAATAAGAATCATGTAATTATGCTAAACGACTGTCTAGGAAAACCTCAGTTAATGTAGGAATATAAAACCACTTAAAAAATTCTAAGTTTGTTTATGGGCTGATTCAATATTCTATAGTATAAGCAAACTAATTTTATATTATTGGAAGTAAATGTCTCAACTATGTTTAAAAAACTGATCTCTATTTAAACTTATGTAACTAAGGACGTCAATTACTAAGAAAATTTTTGCCATTTGGATTATTTTGTTTTTACAAATTTTAAGCCATTTTCCCCATTAAAATTATCTATTATTATTAATTAAAGATAGACTGATGGGACATATTTTAGCATGATTCAAAATATTATAGAAATCACACTATAGTTACTTGTAGGTATTTTACATTTACTAATTAAGCTAATTCAACACTTTTTTAAATGATTTTTTGTTTCCTTTCCCCTATCATGCCTCTTTTGTTTATATTTATTTTCATCAAACTTTTTAATCTTTGGCATGTGTGGGCTTCCCATTGCAGAGGCCTCTCTCACCACAGAGCACTGGCTCTGTGCGCATGTGCTCCAGACCACTGGCTTGTAACTAGACACACCCGTGTAGCTGCTCCGCAGCACGTGGGATCTTCCCGGGCCAGGGATTGAACCGGTGCCCCTTGCACTGCAAGACAGACTCTTTACCCACTGGACCACCAGGGAATATTCTTATATTTTAATTTGACTGAGTTTTTCTGAATGCAGTATTTGCTTTTTTAAAAATAACAGATGTCTACATTTCAGCATCTATGAGTAAAGAGATATTGACAATTTACTATCAAAAATGACTCACTAAGACATGAAAATGTCCTGAATTATTCTTATTATATTTATACTTAGAATATGCAAACAAATATTGACTAATATATGAAAAGCTTCAGAAGCATGTCTACAATTTAACAAACTGTATTACTAGCTGTAAAACTGAATTCTTTTCCTATATATGGATCGGAAGTAGTTCACTTCTAATATGTTGATGAAACACAAATAAAAATACATTACTTTTATAACTTCTATTTGGCTAAAAGCCATTCAAGGTTAGTTAATGAAACAGACCACTTGCATTTGCAAAAATATTTTTAAAGTATAAAGAACGGAATCGGGCTTCCCTGGTGGTCCAGTGGGTAAGGACACCACCTTGCAGTGCAAGGGGTGCCAGTTTGATCCCTGGCCTGGGAAGATTCCACGTGCCGCGGAGCGGCTGGACCGATGTGTCCAATTACCGAGCCCGAGCTCTGGAGCGCATGCGCCCAGAGCTGGTGTTCTGTGACAACAGACGCCACCGCGATGGGAGGCCCACACGGGCGGAAAAACAAAGATGGATGAAAATAGAGAAATGAAAGACCAATAGAAGTTGCCCGCCCACCCCCCTCCCTCCTCAACTCGCCCCCCCAAAAAAAAATTAAAAAAAAAAAATAAAGAACTGAATCACCTAATGGAAGGAAAAAAAAAAAAACCAAAAAACCAATAGCTAAATCAAAGAACAGCAAAACAAGCTATGAGGTGCTAGGCTCATAAGGTGAAAAGGATCAGCTGGAATAGTCTCAAATCAAAGATTAAAAAATTATAAATAAAAATGAGAAACAAATTTTTGTTCCATAGTGAACAGGTAATCAAACTCTGGCAAAATTACTCTTACCTAAGAGATTATGCAAACCATTTCTATTTATAAACATTTTTAAAATAAAATTAAAATGCTGAAAATAAACTTGACAATGACCCAACTTTTTATTTTCTGTTTTATATGGATTTACTTGAAAGATAAAAAAAAAAGAGAAAACATTGTTGAAGACAAGTGCATGTTCTGGAGTAAAGAAGCACTAAGTGCTTTGGTTATACAAAGGCACATATGATGCTCTGTCTTGAGAACACCATGTGCAAGAATGACCAGAGCTAAACTTCAAGGAGAATGCTGCCAAAACAAACAAACCACCTTCACCTACGAGGTGGTCCAGAAAGACAATGAACATGGCATATCTGCCTACTTCTCAATCAAAATTCGAGAAGGTACTCTGCATTTTTATCAGTGCCCGAGCCACGCACAGGATGTAAAATAAGGAACGTTTCGTATTTCATTAACTCTTTTTCCCCTGAAGTGTACCATTTTCTTCAATCTGAAAACTTGAAAAGCCCTAGGCTTTCCATAAATACAAATACATCTTCAGATGAGATCAAACCTGTAGAAGGGACTTTGGAAGGTCCCATAACCTGGTTTGCACTAAATGATGTATTACAGTTCTAACCTGAAAATATTAATGGTGTGCTGCATTCATCAGAAATTCTTAACTTGCCTTCAGGAAGATCCTCTGATGCTCATCACTGGGTGCAAAGGACACACCATCTACAGCACAGTACACTAATGAAGTCAAAAGTTTGCCATGGAATGGGTATGGTTAGGAAGTGCTCATTTAGCTTTTTACCACAATTTTTGGCAAAAATACTGCTAAACAATCTTTAAAAATAGTAATATAATCTTCATACATAAAGATCTCCAAGGTTAGAAAACCTCTTACTGAATTTGATAATAGTCAAAAGACTACCACTGCTATCTCAAAAGACAATCATCCTTTGTATAATAATTCTTCATAGATTTAAATCATACTTATTAATAAACCTTTACTGTTATCAGTGATAAAACTAACACCCCTCAACTTGTATATAAGTACTTTTTTATTTAATGCTTATCAAACAATATTTTAAGTATTATGTCATAAAAGTCTTTGTAAAGAGACAGTATTATGTAATACGCAATTATAGAACCCCCATCCTTTTTAATAAACTGCTGTGCATTTTCATATGGTCAATGGTGTTACCCAAATAACAAGAGGCTTCAGGAAACATATTTCTGATCTCAGAAATATGATAGATGCCTGATCTCACCCTAGATCTCTTAAATAAGAATCTCAATAGCTAATTTTGATGAGACTAGAATTGAGATCTTTTGCTATATGAACAAACAATAAAGATAAATACTACATAATCATTTAATTTGGCACATCTTCAACAAACGAAACAACTGCCATTTCCTTTGCTACTGAAGTGTCTCTCTTAGTCCTAAAGCCTCGCTTGTCGGCCTTCTTGAAACTCCGCAAAGAACAACCAGGAAATGAAGGAGCCAAGTAGTCCAAACAGGTATCTAACATCAAGACAGTCCAATCTTTCTCAATCTTCTGGGAAGCTCACACTTTAGATTCTTTAAAACATGACATAATACTGCAACCGAAGCCAGTAATTTTTCCACTTTGTTTCACTTTCTCTTAGCATTTTGAAAACAAAGTAGAAATATGAAAAGTTAATAAGGTTCATATTTCTTGTTATCACCTGGATGATACATGAACACAAGAAATTTTTTGACTATTAAAAAGGCCATAAGTTTCTTAGCAACTTAATTTTCTTCAGCTAATGTATTTACAAACACTATTCTCGGCCACTTTATGTGGCTCTAATTCATTATTTTTAATAGCTTCACCAGAGAATATTCTTTAATGCCATGTTAATTTAGCTACTCTCCTGCTAAAGATCAGGTGGTCTTCCAACTTTTGCCAGTATAAAGAATACTACAATATACATCTTTGTCTCTGTATGACCATGTATTGTGCATTAAATTTTATTGGGTAGGTTCTCAAAAGCTGTAATATCTTGTATTTCTTATATCAACACTGTAAGAGAATGATTATTTCCCATACCCTTGACAGCACTTTTAATTTATAAATATACAAACACAGACCCACATAGAGGTTACTTTTTGTTTTCCTAATATATGTGTATTATATACATGCATATAAAATTTTGTCTACCTGGTGAAAAAAAATGCCATCTTGTGATGTTGAATGAAATTTTCCTGATACCTGGAAAGGTTAAACATGCTTTCAAGCATTTATTGGGCATTTCCATTCCTCTTCTATAAATTGCTTTTTCATAATTTAGACCTACTTTTTTCTCCTGGATTTTCATTTTTTAACATCAATTTGGGGTTCTCTGTATAGTATTTAATTCACTGTCATATGCCTTAAACATATTTTTTTCCCAAGGATACTGTCACCTTTTGCTTGTTAATGGTATATTCTACTATGCCAAAAAAATATTTATGAACTTGAATGTTTTAGCTTATTCTTTTATGCTTTAGAGTTCCTTCTTACTCAAGAAAGTCATCCTCAACTTGATTTCACACAGCATAATTTCATCAAATAGTTTTACAGTTTCAATCTTGAATGCATTAAGATTTATTTTTATATACCGTATTAGGCAGAGGTCAAATTTATTTTCTTTCAGGTGGATAATCAAGTATGCCAGCACCATTTAGTAAATAAAACATCCTTTCCTAAAATAAATAAAATGACACAAATATTACCCTGGCCCAAGCGGTGTTCTAAATGCTTCTCATGCACTGATTCACTCAAGGATCACGACAAACCTATGAAGCAGGCACTGCTATTACTCATTTTACAAACACAAAACACATGGTGAAGTTAAGGATGTTTCCTCAAATTAGAACATTAAGGAGTGGCAGAGATTTAATGTGAAGCTAGGAACTATGGCCCAAGAGGTCAACTCTCTTAATCTCTAAATTACACTACTTTCTTAATGAATGATAAACTACAGTAAGTTCCCAATAAATCACTTGGGTCTATTTCTGATAGCTTTTTCATATTTCATTGACAAATGATATTTGTGTGTGTTAACATCAAATTGGTTTCATTATTAGAACTTTAGAGTAAATTTTAATACTGAGTGTAGTACTTAATCTCATACACACATGATTTTGGTCAATATTCTGTTAACTGTCTCATGGTAATTCTCAGGCATTTTTCATATGAATATTACTGTCATTTTGCATACAACCAGACAAAAACGGAATAAAATGGAAACTGCAACAGATTTACAATTTAAAAGAATGAATGTTTCTATGATATTAAAATTTCGCTTCCAAGATTACTGTAAGTCTATTTACTAAGGGAATGTTTTATGTCTTTATGCAAAAACTCCATGGATTTTTTCTTTATATGAATACACTATGGGTTCAGTGTTTTGGTTCAATTTATTCCTGGAAATTCTTGGGGATTTTGATATGAATATGATACTCTACATTGAGCCATAAGAAACGGCACTCAGAGATCAGCATAAGGCTCTTCCTAATAGCTCTAAGAACATAAAATCTAATGTGTATAATAAAGTAAGTTCATTTAAAAAGAACATTTGAATTTCACTATTTTTTCTAGGACTTTATTAAATACACTTCTAAAGAACAGTATTGTGACATCACATACAACACTGAAAGAAATAAAGCTTAATTTTTAGATCTTGTTGGAGAAATATGACAATATTTGAGATAAGAGCTTGATTGGCTTCCTCTGCAAACAAAACAAAATAAACTTTTAGACTGCCCTGAATACTGTAAGAAGTGGAAAAAATCATCCAACAAAGAAGGCTATGTCCCTTTAACTTAACCTCTTTATATAATTCATACTTTCCTTTTCCTGTCGGCTTATGTTTTTAGAGAACTTCTGTGTGAGACTTCATTTGAAGAAAGGATTTTCAAAAATGAAAAGCGTTGTTGTGAAACATAGAGACTTTACTGTCTGTGCCACCAGGGGAGCAAACTGGGAACAGAACTGCTATAAGACCCGGAAATCCCACTGTTGGGGGCACACCCTGGGGAAACCAGAATTGAAAGAGACAGATGTACCCTAATGTTCACTGCAGCACTATTTACAATAGCAAGGACTTGGAAGCAATCTAGATGTCCATCAGCAGATGAATGGATAAGGAAGTTTTGGTACATATACACAATGGAATATTACTCATCTACAAAAAGGAGTGCATTTGAGCCAGGTCTAATGAGGTGGATGAGCCTGAAACCTATTATACAGAGTGAGGTTAGTCAGAAAGAGAAAGACAATACTGTATATATTAAAGCATATACCCAGAAAGAGTTTCAAATATTAAGACCTGATCACTCCAACATTAAGATGGATGATGGAAGGAACTAACAAGAATTTTGAGATGAATCCATAGTATGATACAGGAAGAAAATCAGGGTTGTGCAATAATCTTTTGGAAGCCAAGTAATGAAAGTATATCAAGGAAGTAAAAGTGATAAATCATGACAAATGCTTTTGACAGACCAAGCTACACACAGATTCAGAAGAGACACCCGTGATTGGTGATGAGGTCATCCCTGATGTCCTATGCAAACACAGTTTTGGTAGCACTGTGGAGGCAAAAACCTGACAGGAGTGGATTTAAGAAAAAAAAAATGGGAAGACAAAAATTGGAAAAGAGAGAGTGAATACCTGTGGGAGTTTTGCCACAAAGAGGTATAAGAAACAGCATTAGCTGGTGAGGGAAGTAAGATTAAAAGAAGTTTTGCTTTGTCTTCTAAGAAGACAGGAAAAATGGATGTATGCTCAGGGTAATGTTATAGAGATAAAAAACTTGATAGATGAAGAGAGGGTAGAACTGTTGAAGAGATGACATTGAGTAAAGAAAAAATAATGAGGTTCCGTGTGCAACTGAAATCACTATTTTTAAACAGAAGCAGAGAAAGTTTATGCATGGTTAACAGATGAGATGTGGCAAATGTGGGTTTCTGTGAAGTGGTGAAAGTTTTCTTTTTGCCACTCCCACTTTGCTGAGTGAAGGAGGAAGTCAGATTATAAGTCTGGAATCGGGATGCAGCAAGAGACACTGAAGTTACAGACACAGTTCTTAGATGGCCTCATGACCTCTACTCCCTGGGTATCATGCCTCATACAGTTCCATCCATTACAGTGTGGGGAGAAACTGGGACCAGGTTCTAACCCACAGAACATGGCCAAGGGATGGAATGCCAGTGCTCTGATGAAGTTACAGTGTATGGCAAAGGAGGTGAGAAGTCATTCTTGTGTCTGGGTTCAGGAAGACTTCATCCTGCTAATATATACTGGGGGGAGACTTTCCTGCTGGCCCTGCAAGAAGCAAACAAACTGTGAAATGCCTGGAGAAGGGGTCACACAGCAAGGAACTTGGGCGACCTCTAGACTCGGAGATCTTCCTCTTGCCAACAGCCCATGAGAAGTTGGGGTTCTCAGGCGCAGAGCTGCAAAAAACTGAATGCTGCCATCAACCTGCATGAACTTAAAATCAGATTAGTGCCCATCCAGGCCCATAGATGACAATAAATCCTAGCTGATACTTTGCTGGTTTTTGACTCTGAGCAGAGGACTGAGCCAAGAGTGCCTTTGACTTCTGATCCATTGAAAATTACAAGATGATAAAGCTGTGCAGTTTGAGTGAAGAGATTTGTTCTAGTCTGTGACACAGAAACTAATACAGGTGTTGAGATGAGACAAGAATTTATGAAACAGGGCTTCCCTTGGTGGTCCAGTGGGTAAGGACACTGCCTTGCAGTGCAAGGGGCGCCGGTTGGATCCCTGGCCTGGGAGGATCCCACGTGCTGGGGAGCGGCTGGACCGATGTGTCCAATCACCGAGCCGGAGCTCTGGAGCACATGCGCCCAGAGCTGGCGCTCTGCGACGACAGACGCCACCGCGATGGGAGGCCCACAGGATCCAAAGAGCAGACGGATGAAAATAGAGAAATGAAAGACCAATAGAAGTGGCCCGCCCGCTCCCCTCTCTCTCCAACCTGACCCCCGCCCAAAGTAAATAAATAAATCTAAGAATTTATGAAACAGACATCCAGAGAATAAAACATTGACTGGGTTGATGATTACCTGACAGAATTAAGGGGCCACTTGAGATCCATGGTCATGAAACTGAAGTGGGACCAGAGAGTTCTATTTATGTTTTTCTGTAACTACAGCAAGGTTTCTATATATGAGTTACCTATTTTCATTTGCTTTGTATATTTTGATATATTATTTCAAATTTGCTAGTATACAAATAAATACCTAAAAAGCACATATTTCAGAAACTATTCTATTTTTTTTTCTTTGTTTGGAATAGGAGAAGAATCCCATGAAAGCTAACAATTATGAATCTAAAAATTAAGATTGGAATTTGATTTTTGGCACCACTGATTGATGAACAGAATAATTCTGTGGGATAAAAGTGATAGAAAAGTGTAGTATCAATAAATTACAACTGATCATATCCAACTGATTCTATTTTTAATCTTTTTAAAGTTTAAATATACTGATTAAGACTTCAATTCTATTTCTATCCTTATATTTCCTTCTTAAAATTCCAAAGTGTCAAACCTGAGCTTGCAGTAATGCAATACATGCAAAAACAGGGTATGCTGTAAAAGTATTAGCCCTAACTTTCTTTCTTAATAGGGAATAACAGCAATTTGATTTATAAGCTAGAAAACAAGCAACTCTGTAGTCTCACTAGAGAAGAAAACAACTATAGTGCATCTTAAGTTATTTTTAAAAGCTTACATAGACATAGATTATAGAAATATTATTTAGTGTTGAAATACAGTGCAGTAATATTAGTATCACAGAATCTTTCTTCTTTTATTTTATTTTTTTTGGCCACTTCTATTGATCTTGCATTCATTTATCTTTGTTCTTTGGCCTGGGCGGGCCTCCCATCACAGTGGCCTCTCTCGTTGCAGAGCACTGGCTCTGGGCGCGTGTGCTCCAGAGCTCCGGCTCTGTAGTTGGAAACATCGGTCCAGCCGCTCTGCACCACATGGGATCTTCCCAGGCCAGGGATCACATTGGTGCCCCTTGCCCTGCAAGGTGGTGTCCTTACCCACTGGACCACCAGGGAAGCCCCAGAATCATTCTTCAAAGATAAAACTCAAATAGTTAAGTTGTTTTATACTATATTATTTACCATCTTAAAGAATAACCT
The DNA here is from genome assembly GCA_022376925.1 of Tragulus kanchil. Classification (NCBI taxonomy): domain Eukaryota; kingdom Metazoa; phylum Chordata; class Mammalia; order Artiodactyla; family Tragulidae; genus Tragulus; species Tragulus kanchil. The sequence goes on along the minus strand of JAIOJX010000024.1, from coordinate 109,306,376 downwards.
TTTGTTTTAATTATCACTTGAAAGAAATTTCAGAAAAAAATAATTAAGCAAATATAACCTAACATCTACATGGTAAGTAGTACACCCTAGAATAGTGCTGTTCTAAAAATAATGACTTTATTATCTGAATTTCATAGAAGGGGAAACTGAGGTCCAGTTTACTCAGTAAGTAGCAGAACAAAGATTTGATCATAGGCAATTAGGCTCCAGTCAACTTTTAAACATAATTCTGTATGGCTTCTCAAATGATAATCCTGCAGCTTTCCAGGGGAAATGACTATAGACCTATAATACTGTAGTTACAATCTTTCAGTCTGGTCTGTGAAAACAATCTGACTTGTGGAAACATGAGGGTAGCAAGGTCGAAGTCAGTATGCACTGAAGTGTCATAGTTACTTTTAAAGGAATAGAAAAGACTTCTAAATGTTGAAACTACAGATAACACTTATTCTCCAACGTACTCTCTGTCCTTTTTATTTGGGGATTTTCTAAATATTAACAGTCCCTTAGTTCTGTTTATTTGATTAGTCTGTAACACCAACTATTTATTCTAAAGAAAACTCAATCATAATTCATTTATTCATGAAATAATACAAATAGTTGTCTAAATTACTTTCTATTGGTTTACGAAAATTCATATGGAAAAGAGTTTGCAGTTACTTTTAACAGCAGAGTGTATCAGATGAGCTATAAAACATAAACAATAATTTTCCCATAAAACTAGAGATGTATCTGCTAAATCGCCAGGTAAGAAGAAAGTAAACATATCAGAAATGAAAGTTATATTCTCTTAGGTTTAAGAGTTTATTTTAAATATGGAGAGTTTAACATATCACATTAAAACCCATTTGTCTATCTTGGCTATTACTCTTACATATCTAAGTCAATTTAGTGAAGCTGAATTAATTAGGACTACCCACAATAAACAACTGTGTGCTATCTAAAGACTGAATGAACAACAAAAACCAAATTATCTTCTGTCTGACAACATTAATAGAATCTATTGGGAAATACTGTAGGGAATGAAGTAATTACAAACAATTAATAACATAAAGATGAAAGATAACTACAATGCCTTCAATGAATTTAAGGATTTTGTTTTGTTCTTTTATATCTTGCCTCAAGGAATCCAGGAGATATTATGTTTGTTTGTACAAGAACAGAAGAAAACAAAGTCTAAATAAAATACACTTAATAAATATAACTGAGGACTGTGGACAGAGTATAAAACCACAAATTACTTTCGATTTCAAATCAGAAAAATATCCAGAGGTTGATGTAGTAACATACCTAGAGGGTAAAAATATTCTCTCAGTAAACTTCAAAAATAACCTTTTTAAGAAATCATTTTATAAAAATCATGTTCCCATAAAATAAATAAAATCAAATACAAACCTAACTTCAAAGACAAAATTATCGAGTTGGTTTTGCCCTCTAGATCCAGAATATTTCACTTCATATGGTGGGAAAACTCATTTGCTTTGTTTCTATTAGTACTGTACTCATCTGTCTCGTCTTTACTTGGAAGAGAATGAAGCCCAAGAGTAACACTAAAAACATAAAGTCAGTTGTTCTCACAACAGTTTCCGAATTCATATAATTAAAGCTCATATAAAAGAAAAGGTATGAGTGAAAATGTATATACAATGTTTCAACTTCATGCATCAATAACACAAGCTTGGATCTTACTTTATGTTGTCTAAATTACTTTCTATTGGTTTACGAAAATTCATATGGAAAAGAGTTTGCAGTTACTTTTAACAGCAGAGTGTATCAGATGAGCTATAAAACATAAACAATAATTTTCCCATAAAACTAGAGATGTATCTGCTAAATCGCCAGGTAAGAAGAAAGTAAACATATCAGAAATGAAAGTTATATTCTCTTAGGTTTAAGAGTTTATTTTAAATATGGAGAGTTTAACATATCACATTAAAACCCATTTGTCTATCTTGGCTATTACTCTTACATATCTAAGTCAATTTAGTGAAGCTGAATTAATTAGGACTACCCACAATAAACAACTGTGTGCTATCTAAAGACTGAATGAACAACAAAAACCAAATTATCTTCTGTCTGACAACATTAATAGAATCTATTGGGAAATACTGTAGGGAATGAAGTAATTACAAACAATTAATAACATAAAGATGAAAGATAACTACAATGCCTTCAATGAATTTAAGGATTTTGTTTTGTTCTTTTATATCTTGCCTCAAGGAATCCAGGAGATATTATGTTTGTTTGTACAAGAACAGAAGAAAACAAAGTCTAAATAAAATACACTTAATAAATATAACTGAGGACTGTGGACAGAGTATAAAACCACAAATTACTTTCGATTTCAAATCAGAAAAATATCCAGAGGTTGATGTAGTAACATACCTAGAGGGTAAAAATATTCTCTCAGTAAACTTCAAAAATAACCTTTTTAAGAAATCATTTTATAAAAATCATGTTCCCATAAAATAAATAAAATCAAATACAAACCTAACTTCAAAGACAAAATTATCGAGTTGGTTTTGCCCTCTAGATCCAGAATATTTCACTTCATATGGTGGGAAAACTCATTTGCTTTGTTTCTATTAGTACTGTACTCATCTGTCTCGTCTTTACTTGGAAGAGAATGAAGCCCAAGAGTAACACTAAAAACATAAAGTCAGTTGTTCTCACAACAGTTTCCGAATTCATATAATTAAAGCTCATATAAAAGAAAAGGTATGAGTGAAAATGTATATACAATGTTTCAACTTCATGCATCAATAACACAAGCTTGGATCTTACTTCATGTTGTACCATTACCTTCAGAGAGAAGAGCTGAGTTTCAACACTACAGATGTGTGCTTTTTAAAGCAGTTTACTGGGGCTAAAATGTGAGCATTATCAGGTATTTTTGTGTGAAGGGGAACACTATGGCATAAAATAAAGATCAAGCTCCTACTGTAGAATAACATTCTAAGTGTTAGTTTTACTTCCAGTTATTTTAAAAATTTTCCTGAGGTTGCAAAAGTATTAGAATCAATAAATGAGCAATTAATTCTGATAGCCTTATCTTAGATCATATGTAAAAGCCACATTTAATATATTTAGCAAATACAACTCAACGTTAGTAATTAGTCAACTGTATGAAAAATATATTAAAAAGATAAGCTCTTAATATTTAAATAACACCATTAGGCCTCATATGAGTAAAAAAATAGAAATAGGAAAGAAAATAACATTTCTCACCTAAATGAAGCTCAATTCAGACCAAAAGAAAATGTGTTCAATCCTTTTAATAAATATATTTTTCAACATTTGTCACGTTAAAGTACAGTAAGGCTCTGAATTACATAGAATATTTTATATGATTTCCTTAAATGTGCCAAAAATCACTTCATGTTTGAAGAATGTCCTACAAATATTTGATACCAAAACAATCATTAAGTCAAACTAAGATATACTTCTAATTGCAAAGTTTGCCACTCCAGCAAAGAAAATGTTATTATAAATTCTCAGAAAGTACCATTTCCTGAGTTTTTAAACAGCATTAAAATGATCACAAATATAAGTTACTCTTAGATTGCTAGAAACGCTTTTCATCAAAAGCTTAAAACTGTTACACATTAAGGCATGTCTAGATCCAGAATATTTCACTTCATATGGTGGGAAAACTCATTTGCTTTGTTTCTATTAGTACTGTACTCATCTGTCTCGTCTTTACTTGGAAGAGAATGAAGCCCAAGAGTAACACTAAAAACATAAAGTCAGTTGTTCTCACAACAGTTTCCGAATTCATATAATTAAAGCTCATATAAAAGAAAAGGTATGAGTGAAAATGTATATACAATGTTTCAACTTCATGCATCAATAACACAAGCTTGGATCTTACTTTATGTTGTACCATTACCTTCAGAGAGAAGAGCTGAGTTTCAACACTACAGATGTGTGCTTTTTAAAGCAGTTTACTGGGGCTAAAATGTGAGCATTATCAGGTATTTTTGTGTGAAGGGGAACACTATGGCATAAAATAAAGATCAAGCTCCTACTGTAGAATAACATTCTAAGTGTTAGTTTTACTTCCAGTTATTTTAAAAATTTTCCTGAGGTTGCAAAAGTATTAGAATCAATAAATGAGCAATTAATTCTGATAGCCTTATCTTAGATCATATGTAAAAGCCACATTTAATATATTTAGCAAATACAACTCAACGTTAGTAATTAGTCAACTGTATGAAAAATATATTAAAAAGATAAGCTCTTAATATTTAAATAACACCATTAGGCCTCATATGAGTAAAAAAATAGAAATAGGAAAGAAAATAACATTTCTCACCTAAATGAAGCTCAATTCAGACCAAAAGAAAATGTGTTCAATCCTTTTAATAAATATATTTTTCAACATTTGTCACGTTAAAGTACAGTAAGGCTCTGAATTACATAGAATATTTTATATGATTTCCTTAAATGTGCCAAAAATCACTTCATGTTTGAAGAATGTCCTACAAATATTTGATACCAAAACAATCATTAAGTCAAACTAAGATATACTTCTAATTGCAAAGTTTGCCACTCCAGCAAAGAAAATGTTATTATAAATTCTCAGAAAGTACCATTTCCTGAGTTTTTAAACAGCATTAAAATGATCACAAATATAAGTTACTCTTAGATTGCTAGAAACGCTTTTCATCAAAAGCTTAAAACTGTTACACATTAAGGCATGTCTGAAATCAAAAACCAAGAAAAAAATGTATTGACATTTGAAGATATACCTTTGCTCAATAACTCATATTTATACAGTCATTTTTTACATATATGATATTAATTTATATACCAGGAATCCTAGGAAGAAATAATAAGGGAAATTATAAACACCAACTCATAAATAACCTTCCGAGCTCCATAAAGGTGTGATTTTAGGGGGCGGGAATCCCAAATTTTAGGAGTTGACCATCTAAATCTGTTTTTGCTATAGAAAGCCAAAAATCTGCATCAATTTTCAGGAGTAGCTACCATTTCTTTCTCAGATTCTCTGAACTGATCATGGTGCACATATGTGAATGAACGAACACATCCTTAACCCACCAGTATCTTTTGCTCCAGTGTGCAGGCAATCACCCGTGAAAGTATGGTGTAGATGGCAGGATGATACTGTACCTGGTTAGCTCTGGAGGTGGTCATGGGATCAGATGGAGAGGACTTGGTGGTAGTTGGGGAAGATGGCAATGTCTGGGAATAAAGCAGTTCAGGAGCAAATCAACCTTTATAAGCCTTAAACTGATTATTTAAATAAAACAAAACAAAATAAAATGTAATATAACGAGAACAAAATCCTATGAACCAATTTTTCTCCTATTCATTCAAATTTAATGGAATTCAAGAACAATTAAGTAACTAATGCATGTAAATACGCATGCATAAGCATGTAAAAAGAAATTCATGACTTGAAATCATGATGGTGACTGATAAAAAATTCACATGAGTATTATAAAGGTATCCTGACCATATTCATGAATAGTAGTCTCTTTTCTTTCCCTCTTGTTTGCTTGGGAGAAAAGAGATCTCAAAACAAAAGTTCAAAAATTTAATGAGTAAAACGGAAAGTCATCTTCCTATCAATGAATACAGTCGGGGATTGAAAGAAGTGGTGAAATGAAGTTTACTTTGGCATAAAAGTATCCACCTACTTAATATGCTGAACATCACCAACAAGTTGATTCCACATGAATTTAGGGTTCCATACTTAAAAGCAATTAAATTTGCAGTTCTGAGTTCTTAATATCACATTCTCTTCTAAAACATTAATTTTTAATAAACTTAGAGCCCGTCTGAAAATGTAAACATTAACCTCATATTAATAAACAAGTAACTAATAGCATTTTAAAAAATTGCCATAATATTTCTTATTATTTGTGCTAAACACTAAAAACTGATATAAATGATGTGTATAATATATTGTATCATCATCAGCCTGTGTTGAAAATAAGCACAAAAATATTAGGAATCAAATTTATTGTTCATTTCATCTCTAAACACATATATATACTACATACAAAACATCACATGAGACCATAATATACTTAGGATACTTTTAAAACTCCTCATGTCTAATAGAGTGACCTTAAAGTGTGTGTAAGATGTTTGTATGTTTTCAAAAAGGTGTATTTTCACTCGGAAAATCATATCACTTAGGTTCAGCAGTATTGGAAAAAGCAGACAAAATTACTTAATACACTCTATCTATATGCATTTAATATTTCAAAAATCCTAACTGGATAGAATAAAGTATTTAAGAACAAAAGCAAATTAAAAAATTTCACAGGCTCCTGCTTAATTCACTGGTCTCAAGTAACAAAGTAAGACTGATTCTAACATCTGATCATGTTTTAAACAGTTCACTCATCTAGCGATTCTTGATTCTTCCTCAAGCCTAAGATATTTTAGGAAAACTAGAGAATGCTGTCATACCAAGATTTTTGTTAAATCATATTTTAAAAGGGAGGAGAAGCTGCATTCAGAAGTAAAAACCTCATGAGAAGAAAACAAACAAACTTTAAATCCTTGGTTTTCTGTTTTGGCTATTTGTAATAAAATCACTTTGTAAAGTCATTTCTCCTAAAAGACTTTCACTTACAGTCATTAACAATTACCCTACTATTTTACTGTCCATGCAGTACTATGGGGAGACCTACTCTAGTGACTTCATGGCAATTTATGTACTATAAATTGAAGAGTACAGGTTTTGTTTTCTGCCTCTCGTTACCATTGTTACTGTATAGATTTCCTGGGAGTAGTTAACATATATCTAAAATATGTTCTTTACTAATCTCAGAGTAATTATGAGACTGTTGAATAAACAGATGTGAAATAAATCTAGAAGCCATCTATCCCAAGATATAGAAGCTAAGTTCATTAACCTACGAAGGCATGAGGTATATGTGTTGGGCTCTTTTAGTCCCATCAGGGTAAAATAAACTTGAAGTATCGCAAGTTCGTTATGAGAGCCACCTTGCCCTTGATAGGAATTCTCTTGAAATACTGCAAAGAAATATGTAGAAAAAGTAGTAACACCAAGCGACTCAGAATTTGTGATCACTAAGAGCAATATTACCTTCTGTCAATTTATGTAATACCTTTCTTTTTGCTTGGTATATATGTGAATTACTGTACCTGTGCTAGTAATTGCTGCGACTCATATTAATCGACATTGCCTTTAACAATTCTGATGATGTTTCTTTATCACAGAAATAAAAACAATAATTTTAAACTTCTGGGACAATATTAATATGTATAAAATTACTAAGGTTTTGTTTATTAAATATTATATTCTGATAAGACTTTAACATTTTAAATAAAGCTGGTGAAAATTAGGTTTGAGCTTTAAGGGATTAGATTTTTGAAATGTCACAGTCAATTGTGTCTAAATATATTTTTCTGCTTAAATTTCAAAAATAGTAAGCATGTAATATAGTAAATATGAGGTTTGTCGTTACATATTAGTTATATTAGATAGACATCCTTAAACATAAGAAGTCTCCTTCCTTTAGAAATTTAAGCTCTAGCAATAAAGAGAATCTAGAAAACTTGCATTTTAGTTGATTTTTTAAATATAAGATAGAAATTCAAAATTTTAGTAAGTTAATTAAATATAGATTTCTCTAGGCTCTTGGGAGTAAGAACTAAAAAGTGATTACACATTGTGAAATGTATTCTTGTTAATAAGCGGCAGTTTTCCTGGTTCAGAGAATATTATAAATAAACTCCATAATAAATAAGCTTATTTCCAAGCAAATCTACAATAATCTAGACTGTTAAGGTCTATCACAGGCACAGTGAAAATACCAATGAACACCCAATTTTAATTTTAATTTGGAATGGGTCTGTTATGATTTCTGGTAAATAAATATCCATACTACTCCATAAACAATAATGAACAAACCATTTAATATAGAATTGTCATCTTTGATTTTTCATTCTGACAAGTATCCAGCCTTCTCCCAATGTCTGAACTACCTGGACCCACAAGCCCTAAAATAAACTCATGCTGTCTAATTTCAAAAGTTCTTTCACAATTGAGTCCAATTTGCTAACTTATTTTCCTGATAGTCACTATTCTATACTTCTGTCCTTGTCTTCAACCATTCACTCCCATGTATCTTATCTTCCTTTCAACTGATAGTTTTTATTATTTGAAAGAAATTTTATTTTCCAGAATGAGTTTCCTTACTCGTACAATTGACTTTATTTCAGTCTCTTCACTTTTCCAGATTTTCCCCTCATCTTCTCGTTCTTTTCATCATAGACAAAATTGTGACACCCCACTCAGACTTCCTAGTCTTCATGAACCATGACTTTAACATCCTGAATGATTATCTTTCCACCACTCCTGACTCATTCTGTACCCTTAATCATCTCATCTGTATTTGGCAACTCCAATTTCTCTACCTTTTCAACCCCCTTTTTATTCTTTAACATGAGCCCTTTACTCTTTAATATCAGGGCTTATACGACTCTTTCTGATTTAACTTGCATTTTTCTCCTTTTAACACAAAATTTCAGGTCAGCAGTTAACACTTCACACTTTTTTTCCCTTTTACCTAACCAGTCTCTTTACCTTTAGGTTATACGATTATTAAGAAATAACGACTGTTTTCTCAACATAGAATTGAAACGAACTTTTAGAATCTCCAAGGATTTTCTGTTAGAAAAACAGTTATTTTTGAACCTTTCTTTGGGTATTTGCAATCTTGTTAGCATCTTTCCTTTTACTTCCCTTATTTTGCCCCTTTTATCTTTATGATTAGTAAGGAGCACTTACTGTGAACCAGGTATACATATACTGGGTTAATAGAATACCCTTAGACAACAGATTGCTATTACTTTCTACATGTTATAGGTAAAGAAGTCAAGGTATACAAAAGCAAAACAGCTTGTTCCAATGTACACAACTGGTAAATTAAGGAGGTAGAATCTGAACCCTGACAGACCTATTCCAGATTCTACGCACATAAACATTATACCTATAATGCTTTTGAGTCATTATTTTTTTAAATAACTGCTTCTCTATCTCATTTGTTTGCTTCTTTTTTTCTCTCCTACGATGAAGGTGTAAGTAAAATTATCACTGATACTGCAATTAAGGATTTATATTTTCAGTTTGAAATTCTCACCTATGCTTCTAAGCAAAGACTACTTCAAGGAAAAAACATTATTACGCACAACTTACTCAACCTGCCTGAAACAAACATACAAAAATATTACTTCATATAGATGCATGACTAAAATTCACCAGTTGCTTCCTAGAATTTAATTTTTGCTAGGTTCAAAACCACTTATTGTCATTTTTTATTTTTTCCTCATCATTTTACTACTAGAATCAAATCATTACCAAAGTCTGACAGATTTCACTTTAAGCATTTGTCTCAACTATCACCACCAGACAAGATTAAGTGCTCATCATTCTGTTGTTAAAATGCTGCCTAGTTTCTTAACTGCAGCCTGATACAAGACTTTCTATTTTGAACAAGGTTCTCTTCCTGGAGATGTTTATTCAAGAGTCTGAAAAGTCCTAGAAGAGAGAAATCTATTGGATTTTGTTTTATCAGCATTACTCAAACTTAGAGGCCATACAGATCAGTGTTAAGCTCAATTACCAGTTACATTTCCTTGGGTAAATTAATTTCTCTAAGCATTGGTTTCTATAACATGGACTCTAGTCTTTACCTGCCTCAGAGGAATTTTGTGAGGATGAATGAAAGGTGATAATAAATGAAAGTGCATAGCACAATGGCTAGCACAGAAACAGAATAAGCAGCATATACATCACTACTAACACTACTACTGATCCTTCATTCTTGACCAAAAACTTCCTTCTTTTCCAGAAAAAGATAAGTATCCCTGGATTTGTATGACATAAGAGAAGTTTTAAAAAATACTATTTTATGAACCTTCAAATCTAAAGATGTGCATAGGAGATTATCCATCTTCCTCTCCTAACAACAGCTGTTCCTGCAAGCACTCTTAACAATCTATGTGGAGTTTTAGCACAGAAGAGGACAAAGGGTAGAGGTACCTTTTTTTCTTTTTTATATAGCCTTCCACAGAAATTAAAAGGGCTGTTCTGGAGAAAACTAGGAAGAATCAGTAGTCTGTAGGATACTCTTTGGCCAGACATCCATGACTCACCATTATCTGGTCCCACACAACTTACCTAACATTAATTTCCTCTAAACTACAACACAAATGTCCCACTTCTGTAAAGATTATTGCTTACGATTCAACAATTATGATATCTTTCTCCTCAAATCCATAGTGCTTCATCTGCCTAAAATGAGCTTTTCTCTTTTTTTCTCCTCTAATCAGGTAGTTCCTATACAATATTTCAAAGTCCAGGTCAAATTTTTACCTCTTTCACAAGACCAAATGTCACTCTAGCCTACATTTGTTTTCACACTCTGTTAAACCTTAGAGTACATTGTTTATGTTGTAACTTTGGTATATTAATGCAGTTTTATATTCTTATTAGTTATTTTGAGCCTTTGTGATTTTGTACAAACTAGCTTGAAAGAGCAAGGGTTATAATTTAATGTATTTTGCAATTCACTAAAAAGGTATTTAATGAATTTACGACTGAATGAATGAATAATGAACAAATTATGTACTAATCTTGCTAATTTTTCATGATGAAAATAAAATTGAGCTCAATGAAAATTTTGGTATCCTTTTCTTAAATACAAAATAATTATATTAATGCTAAAACTACTTCTTTCTTAATATAGTTTTTCTTAAAAATAGTAAAAGAAAAAACAGTGAAAAATCTGAAATAGACAAAGGACGTTAACAAATGCCAATTATCTTACTGATTTATAGTTTCTACCATGTTTTGGGATTTTATATTGACTCATGAGGCATGTATAATCATATTTAGAGGGGGATTTGGGGTCTTACAAGAAAAAGAAAAATTTCAATTATCCCACAAGGAAAAGAAAAGTAAAAATACAAAATTCAAAACATAAAAGGTGGAAAAGATAATATGTACACCAAAAATCTGGGCTAAGACATGCACTAGGAATGAGTTCAAAGCCTCTAGGTAAACAAAGTCTTAATTATTTGAAGATCATTGAATGTCTCTGTTATTTGCATGTCTTGAAAATAGAAACAGAATGTTCTATGTTGAAATTAATGTTTAATCTTGGCTTATTGATTCTTGCTGTGTATCTGTTTTTCAGTAGATTGACTTAAGAAATGAGGATAAAAGGTTCTGTACCTCATGATAATCTAATATTAAAGGTACAGAACAGAAACTATATACTTTGATTATTCAATAAATACTATCGTCATTTTGAAGATATAAAATACTGGAGTCCTCTCTATTAGCAAATACATACTTGATTTAAATAAAATAAACAAACAAAAGTCACGTTTGAGAATAAAGAACTGAACTCATATTTGATATCTAAAGTTGGATGTAAGGCTGTCCTGCTAGATTTGATCATTCTTCCATATGAAAGACTGATGAGATCAAAGTACTCTAGCCTACATTTGTTTTCACACTCTGTTAAACCTTAGAGTACATTGTTTATGTTGTAACTTTGGTATATTAATGCAGTTTTATATTCTTATTAGTTATTTTGAGCCTTTGTGATTTTGTACAAACTAGCTTGAAAGAGCAAGGGTTATAATTTAATGTATTTTGCAATTCACTAAAAAGGTATTTAATGAATTTACGACTGAATGAATGAATAATGAACAAATTATGTACTAATCTTGCTAATTTTTCATGATGAAAATAAAATTGAGCTCAATGAAAATTTTGGTATCCTTTTCTTAAATACAAAATAATTATATTAATGCTAAAACTACTTCTTTCTTAATATAGTTTTTCTTAAAAATAGTAAAAGAAAAAACAGTGAAAAATCTGAAATAGACAAAGGACGTTAACAAATGCCAATTATCTTACTGATTTATAGTTTCTACCATGTTTTGGGATTTTATATTGACTCATGAGGCATGTATAATCATATTTAGAGGGGGATTTGGGGTCTTACAAGAAAAAGAAAAATTTCAATTATCCCACAAGGAAAAGAAAAGTAAAAATACAAAATTCAAAACATAAAAGGTGGAAAAGATAATATGTACACCAAAAATCTGGGCTAAGACATGCACTAGGAATGAGTTCAAAGCCTCTAGGTAAACAAAGTCTTAATTATTTGAAGATCATTGAATGTCTCTGTTATTTGCATGTCTTGAAAATAGAAACAGAATGTTCTATGTTGAAATTAATGTTTAATCTTGGCTTATTGATTCTTGCTGTGTATCTGTTTTTCAGTAGATTGACTTAAGAAATGAGGATAAAAGGTTCTGTACCTCATGATAATCTAATATTAAAGGTACAGAACAGAAACTATATACTTTGATTATTCAATAAATACTATCGTCATTTTGAAGATATAAAATACTGGAGTCCCTCTCTATTAGCAAATACATACTTGATTTAAATAAAATAAACAAACAAAAGTCACGTTTGAGAATAAAGAACTGAACAGTTCATATTTGATATCTAAAGTTGGATGTAAGGCTGTCCTGCTAGATTTGATCATTCTTCCATATGAAAGACTGATGAGATCAGTATGTACTACTTTCCTAAGAACTTATTATTTGGTTGAGAATTTATTCAGTCAGTAAAGTTTCATTTCAAGAGAATATTCTGGTTCATGCAATTTATTCAGCAACCAATTTTATCTAAATCATATAATTCAGAAAATAATATTTTATAAGTCATAACATATGGTATAAAATTATAACAGGCTTAATTTCAAAAAGTAAATTTCTTATTTTTTGTGATTCAGTTTTACATATACACATATACTATTTTTAAAATTATTTTCCATTATAGGTTAGGACAAGATATTGACTCTAGTTCTCTGCTGTACACTAACCCTTTGTTGCCTGTTGCATGTTTATTTTTTAAATTAGAAATCTAGCAGTCTATTCATGCTAAGTCAAACAAGTGGAATCAAAATGGCATAAATTTTTTAGTTAGGCAAAAATTCTTAAGTTTTCTAAAATCTATGTGCTAAGTTGCTTCAGTTGTGTCCAACTCTTCGTGACCTCATGAACTGTAGCCTGCCAGGCTCCTCTGTCCACAGGATTTTTCAGGTAAGAACACTGCAGTGGGTTGCCATTTCCTTCTCCAAAAATATATATATATATTATACATAATGTTTATTTGTATATATATGTATATAAAAGCTTTTCTACTATGCATGATAAAGTCTCACTTTTAAAGGAAGTTTTATTTGTTTAGAACTCACTTCCTATTTTAAGTCCAAGTTACATGTAAATTATACTTTTTTAGTAAACAAAATCTTATCAACCATAGAAAACAATAAATACGTTATAACAAACATTAAGAAAATATAATTTCATTTTTATGAGGAATTACATCTTCCAGCTTTAGCAACTTTCAAAACTCAAATTTTATTCTTTGTACAATCTTAACTAGAAGAAAATGTTTTAAAAATGTTTAAAGAAATTACTTTAAAAATTAACTTCAGAGTTGAAGTTCAAAGGGAATGTAAATATTAATTAGAGGGATCACTACCATTTTAAAAGAAATCTTATTCTTGTTCCATGTACTAAAATCTAAAAAATATATAAAATTATATAAAATGTTTATCTATTCTATTACAAAATCATTTATTTTAGATAAAATTATTTTATACTAGATAACCAGCAGGATTTCTTCAGAAATAAAATCATGGCAATTTAAACTTATTTGTAGTTGTTCAAATGCTAAGTTGTGTCTGATATTTTGACTTATTATTTAGACAACAATTCAACAAAAATATTACACTGTAAAACAGGATACCTAGAAAGTTAGAGAATCTTCAAATTTTATATTCTTAAGAAACTTTTTAAGTATTAAATATATTACCCTACTAAATTCAGTGCACTTTTTAAATGAATCTTTGAAAATACTACTCTATTTCACATCATTATTGATTATAAGCAAATATTATATAATTAATAATAATTTCAATTCTGTAAGTATCCATAAGGCTTACAAATGAATGCAAATATACAAAATTAAAATCACCACTATTTTTTTACCACTTATTTGAATTTAAATAACATTATCTGAACAAGATAAATAAAAATAGAAGTAAACCAAATATTTAAAAATTCTCACTTTCACAAATTTGTACTGAGACTGGACAGATGACAACCTATAAATTTCATTTGCCACAGAGAAACATTAAAGTTTTAACAATAACTCATAGACCATTATTTGATGGTACTAGCTATTTATTACTATAAAAATAATAAAAATTCATTCATATCATTGTGCTGAATATGCTGCCAATCATAAGGTTCTCAAAGTATATTTTATATTTTATTTAAAAACAAAAAAAACAAAAAAAAAAATCAAGATATTCACTGCCTACCCTAAATGTTGAAACTTACAGAAATTACAAAAGAAATGTGAGCAGTAATAGGCTGGATCAAAGCAGAAAATCAATAGACCCTCCTCTTTAGTGCCAATTCTGTAAAGTTTTAGCCTTAGGTGATTTAAATCCAGAGACGTAAAGTCATACTTTTAGAATTTAGATAAATTTAGCTAAAGTCATAATACTGCTTTTAATGTCTCAGGTTTTAAATTATTCTTTGCATTTACCTAGCATAGATAAAATAAGAATTTCTAAACTATAAATGTTTGTGAAGAAGAAAGATATCTACTAATGGTGAGAAGTTTAAATATTTATCTTCTGCCATGTGTAAATAAAAAGATACTTCCTTGAAAATTTATGAAAGGTTATAAACTGAAACCTTTTGACACTGCAAAGAGCATTAAATGAATGATTTTATATGGCGTAAAAATTACCCACTCATGATCTAAATTAAATATGGAAGGACTTACAAATAGTAAATAAGGAAAACTGAAACTTGGCCTATAGTTTGAAAATATGTTGCCTAATTATTAATTTCTCTATCTGTACTTGATTAAGCAGCCGTATTATTATCAATATATTGGTAAAATGATGATAAATTCATGATACTGGCTACTATATTTTTTCAATTCAGAAACATGAAATTAATAAGATTTTGAGCTACATTTCAAATTTATTACAATGAACATAAATATTCTGTAAATTAGTCTGTGAATGAATGAATAATACATTTCTTTTGAAAGCAGAGTCTATCAATTATATGATCACAAATTAAGCAGCTAAATATAAAAGGGCAAATGCATAAACAATCATTATAAACATAAAGCATCAAGTAGTTTTGAAAATTTAAGAGAGCTTAAGGGGAAGAATTTGCCTTATTTTTACATTAAAGAATGTCATTGTTTTTTTCCTACATCATGTCAGTTATTATTCAATCTTAAAAACTCACATGGTCTTTTATCAAGTAAAATTTTTGTTACAGAAAGTCTCACACATTATAAAAATAAACATTGGCCCTTTATGACATATATATATATAAATACTACACAATAGATACAGAACATAATAGCTGGTTTGTAACAAAGAAATGTTTACTAGGTACAAAAATTTACTTATACATATTTGTTGATAAAAAATATTGCACATGACAATTAAATGAACAAAACAGGAGTTTATATGCATAATAACTATAATGAAGACTAAAATTATTATTCAATATATGATGTTAGGAATTTTTAACATGTGGTTTTCAATTTTTAAGTGATATAATTTGAAATAAATTCTTATAAATTAATCAAATTTGTAGCTATAATCTTTTAAAGGGCACTATGAAAGAAATGAGTCTTAAAATTGCTCTTCAGTGTAACACTAATTAATGAGTAATTTGATCAATAATAAATCAACAGATCAATCTAAACAAGAGACTCTGATAGTCTTAAATAAATGACAACTGCTATGTTTTAAGTATTCTTAGAAAAAATCTTTATATGCTAAAACCTTACGGTTGCTTTTATAAGGAATTCATACTACACTGTGGATATCTGTCTTTGATTTCCCAACTAAACACTCACTTGTTTGATGCGATCTGGGTTAACGGTGGTCTGGGGCTGTAGAATGCTGACTGGTTCTGTCTTGGCCACATTTTGGGGCATTTCTCGAATTTTTTCTGCAATGAATCCATGAACTGCATTCAGTGCTTCAACTGTTCCCTGGATCAAGCACACTCTTTCAGTAGTACCTGTGGATAGAAGATTAAGATTCAGACAACTTCATCTCTTACTTTGTATGTTTTTCCTATAAAACATAAAAAAAGCTATAAAAAAGACGATATACTAATGCCAATAAAGTCATGCAAAAATGTAGAACTCTAAATCTCAAAATGGGGCAATAGAGCCAAAAACCCTGAGAAGTTCTGAGTGCCTCATTCATTCACTGACATAACCAATATTTTCTGAGCACTTTTAAAGGAACGTAGTGCTAGAAACAGGAACGCAAAGATGAGGTCTATGCACCCAACTTTAATAGTATATATATATTAGGGGTGAAAACAGACATTAAACCAGAGAATTATAAGAAATTATATGAAAAAATAATGGAGGTATCTACATGGATGATGGCACACATGGTCTACAGTAAAAAGAAAAAGGCCTTTGAAATCAGTGAAAAGAAGTAGTCTTGGAAAGTTTAAAAAAAAAAAGGCTTTGATAAAAATATTGCACATGACAATTAAATGAACAAAACAGGAGTTTATATGCATAATAACTATAATGAAGACTAAAATTATTATTCAATATATGATGTTAGGAATTTTTAACATGTGGTTTTCAATTTTTAAGTGATATAATTTGAAATAAATTCTTATAAATTAATCAAATTTGTAGCTATAATCTTTTAAAGGGCACTATGAAAGAAATGAGTCTTAAAATTGCTCTTCAGTGTAACACTAATTAATGAGTAATTTGATCAATAATAAATCAACAGATCAATCTAAACAAGAGACTCTGATAGTCTTAAATAAATGACAACTGCTATGTTTTAAGTATTCTTAGAAAAAATCTTTATATGCTAAAACCTTACGGTTGCTTTTATAAGGAATTCATACTACACTGTGGATATCTGTCTTTGATTTCCCAACTAAACACTCACTTGTTTGATGCGATCTGGGTTAACGGTGGTCTGGGGCTGTAGAATGCTGACTGGTTCTGTCTTGGCCACATTTTGGGGCATTTCTCGAATTTTTTCTGCAATGAATCCATGAACTGCATTCAGTGCTTCAACTGTTCCCTGGATCAAGCACACTCTTTCAGTAGTACCTGTGGATAGAAGATTAAGATTCAGACAACTTCATCTCTTACTTTGTATGTTTTTCCTATAAAACATAAAAAAAGCTATAAAAAAGACGATATACTAATGCCAATAAAGTCATGCAAAAATGTAGAACTCTAAATCTCAAAATGGGGCAATAGAGCCAAAAACCCTGAGAAGTTCTGAGTGCCTCATTCATTCACTGACATAACCAATATTTTCTGAGCACTTTTAAAGGAACGTAGTGCTAGAAACAGGAACGCAAAGATGAGGTCTATGCACCCAACTTTAATAGTATATATATATTAGGGGTGAAAACAGACATTAAACCAGAGAATTATAAGAAATTATATGAAAAAATAATGGAGGTATCTACATGGATGATGGCACACATGGTCTACAGTAAAAAGAAAAAAAAGGCCTTTGAAATCAGTGAAAAGAAGTAGTCTTGGAAAGTTTACAAAGCAAATTTTGTAAATTTCTGATCTTTTACAACCTTTTATTCATGTCTCTGTTCTTTTTATCGCAGCAACAATACTATCTAAATTTTCTCTTTACTGTTTTTCTTTTTTATTAGAATGCAAGCTCTCACAGAACAGTTCATCTGTTTCATATCGTGCCACAGTTTCCCCAAAGCCTAGAGCAGTCCCTGGCACATGATAACTAGATAACAAATATTTATTGGATACATAATTAATCCTGCATTTTATTAATTATGCAATTTTAACAAGACAGAATATCATAATTAAAGACATAATTTTAAACTATTTTTCATTTGAAATTGAATAATTGATAAATATACTATCAATATTATTTGCTTTATACCTGGTGAACAAAATATAGACCTATGTTGTGAGACAAGACTAAGAAGAAATTGGTTGGGTGTAATACACAGATCCTATAGCCCATTTTATACTATACAGGTATACCTAAAGGGAATAAAAGTAAATGATCAGCTTTTCAGACTCCTTTGAGCTTCACTGCATCAGCCTGATACTGAACTCTAATCCTTTGCTCAGCAGCCCAACACAAAAAACACACAAACTTACTTCTCAGATGTTAAGTATTCTTTTATTAGACTATCAAAAAATAAAATATTTTAAAACTTATAAAACATTTGTTTTAATACGAAAATTTCCAAGTACTTAACACATATCCTTTTTATACCAGTTTTGAAATTCTAAGCCACTCTAAAAAATATTTTTAAAGTACATTTTTAAGGAGAAAAGTGTGAAATTACATTAAGAAATGGCAAGGAGTTTATACTGCTTTAAGGATTAATTACCACAGATATCTTTTTCCTAGCATTTAAAAACTTTTAAAGTACAATAAAATATTATCACTCTTACCTTTAGAAAAAAGACCTAGCTCACAAGAATTAGGAGCAGAAATAAAAGAATAATGTTACATGAATACACCTAAATTATCATGTTTTAAACCTTGAAGATGCAAGTTTATGAAAAGAAGTAGTCTTGGAAAGTTTACAAAGCAAACTTTGTAAATTTCTGATCTTTTACAACCTTTTATTCATGTCTCTGTTCTTTTTATCGCAGCAACAATACTATCTAAATTTTCTCTTTACTGTTTTTCTTTTTTATTAGAATGCAAGCTCTCACAGAACAGTTCATCTGTTTCATATCGTGCCACAGTTTCCCCAAAGCCTAGAGCAGTCCCTGGCACATGATAACTAGATAACAAATATTTATTGGATACATAATTAATCCTGCATTTTATTAATTATGCAATTTTAACAAGACAGAATATCATAATTAAAGACATAATTTTAAACTATTTTTCATTTGAAATTGAATAATTGATAAATATACTATCAATATTATTTGCTTTATACCTGGTGAACAAAATATAGACCTATGTTGTGAGACAAGACTAAGAAGAAATTGGTTGGGTGTAATACACAGATCCTATAGCCCATTTTATACTATACAGGTATACCTAAAGGGAATAAAAGTAAATGATCAGCTTTTCAGACTCCTTTGAGCTTCACTGCATCAGCCTGATACTGAACTCTAATCCTTTGCTCAGCAGCCCAACACAAAAAACACACAAACTTACTTCTCAGATGTTAAGTATTCTTTTATTAGACTATCAAAAAGTAAAAATATTTTAAAACTTATAAAAACATTTGTTTTTAATACGAAAATTTCCAAGTACTTAACACATATCCTTTTTATACCAGTTTTGAAATTCTAAGCCACTCTAAAAAATATTTTTAAAGTACATTTTTAAGGAGAAAAGTGTGAAATTACATTAAGAAATGGCAAGGAGTTTATACTGCTTTAAGGATTAATTACCACAGATATCTTTTTCCTAGCATTTAAAAAACTTTTAAAGTACAATAAAATATTATCACTCTTACCTTTAGAAAAAAGACCTAGCTCACAAGAATTAGGAGCAGAAATAAAAGAATAATGTTACATGAATACACCTAAATTATCATGTTTTAAACCTTGAAGATGCAAGTTTATGAAAAAGTACATTTTCCTAATTTGTACAAAATATTTAAACAGAAAGCAGTACCTTTCAGCTGTAAGGATGGAGACAATCTGAAACACATTCAGATTGTGAGTTTGAAGGCTTAATGTTTTCTGTTTCTCCTAATCGGCTTTTCTCATCCTTGAATATCTTGATGTATCTCTGTATCTGTTCTTGGGTAAAATGATCTACTTATTAGGGATGCTCTAGGGACTCTTTACAAGGTTGTATTAATTGTCCAATAAATGACTAGAAAGGATGAGAACTGATCAATGCTGCTGCTGCAAAGTGTTCTCATCTAAGTCAGCAGACAATACAAAACACAGATCAGATTACATTCCCCCTTTTGGAGACAACTACAGAGTGCTCTTTTGAGGATGCCAAGACAGAAAAGGAAATCAGTCAAGCTTCAACATAGATTTTTTAAAAATAAAACATGGCACTAAGTAACTAAAAGTACTATACAATCCACATTGATTTTAGAGTTCTAATTTAATCAAACACATACTGTGTTAGACAACACAGTAACCCCAATACTCTTCAGACGATACAGGCTTAACAAGTAGTAAATGGAAAATCACTGAGCCATAAAGAAATATGATTGTTCAAAGCTGAATTTCACATAACATATATAAGACAACTTGGAAATAGTTTATAGGTCCAAAGTTGCCATAAATATTCTTTCAAGATTAAATTATACCACTACCATTAGAACTACTACCAAAAAAAGGGGGGGGGGAGAAAAAAGGAAATTGTAATTTCACCAATGGGAATTGCTGTAATCCTCAGAAGAGATGCTGTCATATACTTCCACTGAACTCTAACGGCCTTTTCACTTAGATAACACAAAACTATAATTTTTAGGAGAAAGTCACAAAGAGGGAAGACTGTCAGGTATATGACCAAACTGTGTAACAAAAATGAGCCTATAAATCATAAAAGTTGCTGTTTTTGTCATTTTGCAGGCTTTTATGCTCCATTAGTGTCTAAACTGTGAGTTATTTACCATTTTATTTAACAGTAGCATTTACTTCTCTTCACAACAGCCTAGCAACAAAGTCTGAAAAAATTAGATAAAAATACTTGCTTATATTTTTATAATGCAAAGATACAGGTGTATGAGACATCGTTAATTTACATTTTCTCTTTTAAGGGAGAAATTAGAAAAACGCTAACAAGTAGGGACAAACATAGGCAATGAAATTCGAAAGGCTTTTAGTTTCTGTTTCACATGCAGTATCATAAACTGAATATGCATCTTTCTAAATTAGATACAATTATAAGATGCCATAGCAAAATTCTGATATACATTTAATAAAATATACCAACTCTGTGCTACTATAACCTTGGATAAGTTAATTAAACCATTCCTGGTCCTACCTAAGGCAATCTATCATCTGTGCAGTGGATTGGATCCCCTTTGTGTCTACTGCATTGACAGGTGGACTCTTTACCACTGGCACCACCTGGGAAGCCCTGGATCCCCTCTTAACTACCAAACCCACTGTTTTCTCCTTGCACCAATGCTTCCGTTAGACCATGCCTATCAGCAGGAAAACATGTTATAATTTCTTCAGTTTTTAAAGATCCCTCCTTTAGAGTTCTAATTTAATCAAACACATACTGTGTTAGACAACACAGTAACCCCAATACTCTTCAGACGATACAGGCTTAACAAGTAGTAAATGGAAAATCACTGAGCCATAAAGAAATATGATTGTTCAAAGCTGAATTTCACATAACATATATAAGACAACTTGGAAATAGTTTATAGGTCCAAAGTTGCCATAAATATTCTTTCAAGATTAAATTATACCACTACCATTAGAACTACTACCAAAAAAAGGGGGGGGGGGGAGAAAAAAGGAAATTGTAATTTCACCAATGGGAATTGCTGTAATCCTCAGAAGAGATGCTGTCATATACTTCCACTGAACTCTAACGGCCTTTTCACTTAGATAACACAAAACTATAATTTTTAGGAGAAAGTCACAAAGAGGGAAGACTGTCAGGTATATGACCAAACTGTGTAACAAAAATGAGCCTATAAATCATAAAAGTTGCTGTTTTTGTCATTTTGCAGGCTTTTATGCTCCATTAGTGTCTAAACTGTGAGTTATTTACCATTTTATTTAACAGTAGCATTTACTTCTCTTCACAACAGCCTAGCAACAAAGTCTGAAAAAATTAGATAAAAATACTTGCTTATATTTTTATAATGCAAAGATACAGGTGTATGAGACATCGTTAATTTACATTTTCTCTTTTAAGGGAGAAATTAGAAAAACGCTAACAAGTAGGGACAAACATAGGCAATGAAATTCGAAAGGCTTTTAGTTTCTGTTTCACATGCAGTATCATAAACTGAATATGCATCTTTCTAAATTAGATACAATTATAAGATGCCATAGCAAAATTCTGATATACATTTAATAAAATATACCAACTCTGTGCTACTATAACCTTGGATAAGTTAATTAAACCATTCCTGGTCCTACCTAAGGCAATCTATCATCTGTGCAGTGGATTGGATCCCCTCTTTGTGTCTACTGCATTGACAGGTGGACTCTTTACCACTGGCACCACCTGGGAAGCCCTGGATCCCCTCTTAACTACCAAACCCACTGTTTTCTCCTTGCACCAATGCTTCCGTTAGACCATGCCTATCAGCAGGAAAACATGTTATAATTTCTTCAGTTTTTAAAGATCCCTCCTTTATGACAGAAATAGAAAATTAAGCCTTTTGTAAAGCACATGAAATAACTGACTCAGGCAAAGGTCATCAAGTCAGAAAATGAAAGGTTAACGGGAAAATTTCAAAGGAAACACCTGGCAGTCACCAAATGACTTCACTGATCAACATTAGCATGACTAACAGTGTGGAAACCAAACACTGAGGTGATGCCATTTGAAGCCGAGGACACTAACGAGAAAGGATGTATCCCCAAATAGATAAATAAGCCTAGTTAAACACTGAGCCCTACGTAACAGTTTATAAAGAATGCTGAGGGACTTCCCTTGTCCACCTTGCAGGGCAGGAGATATGGGTTCGATCCCTATTCAGGGAACTAGGACTCTACATACTCTACATACAACTAAGGTCTCTGTCTACTTCTGTACCACCCATTCACTTTTTCTTGACTCTCTCTAGTTCACTTAAACTATCCACACAGTTCTACCTCAGTAAATCTAATCTTCGTGCCTCGACACTGACCTATTGGCAGCATGTGACACTGTTGACCACTCTGTTCTAAAAACACTTCATTTGGTTTCCAGGAAACCATATGGTCCTCACTGAATTCAATCCATTCCTTCATTTGGCAAAAATCTACTGATTCTCCACTAAATGTTAGGTGCAATACTCAATATAACAATGACTGAACAGACAAACCTGCTTTCACAGAGCTCTTCTCTAGTCCATGTGGACAGACACTATACAGAAAACAATAAGACATATAAGCAATATGAAATAAAATTGAGTACTTTAGAAAAAAATTGGGGGACAATACCAGGACAAGCAAAGACAAAAATAAAGTACAAAATCGGTCTTGTCTGTCTTGTTCACGGCTGTATCCTCAGTGTCTGGAATCATGTCTGGCACACTGTAGATACTCAAGAAGTATTTTTTTGAATAAATGAATAACTCCCTGAGTCTAATTTCTTAGCTTATGTATTGAAAACATATGATTAATTTTAAGAATGTTTTGCCTATCTAATGTCTATAAATTATAAGATGAGTCAACATATGTAAAAATGAGATAAATATTGGGAAATTATTTTAAAAAACTGTAATAAGTTAGAAATGATAATGCCAATAAAAAGAATAGTTGATTTTTTAAAAGTTTTGAGAAAGGTAATAGGAGAAATAATGAATAGTTCAATAGTTACTTTCCTTCCCAGAAAAGAAAGCAAACATTAATTCTTAGATTATTATATAATTATATCACTATTATTAATAATAACAATGTGATCCACATATTTCCAATTGTCAACTATAATGAAAATTCGCAAACATTTTGTTTCAACATGAGAAAATGCATCAGTTTATACTGCTACTGAGAAGATAACTCAGTATCTTGGGATAAGAATGCAAATATATAACTCTTCAGGAAATATTAGTGTCAGTCTAAAGTAAGAAATTTGGTTCTACTTTAATGAATGCCAATGCCACATCTCAAAATGAAACATTAATGCTCAAAATCTAATAGAATATTAATATTTCTATGAAAACCTACAAACAGTGCTGTTGGCCTCACAAAGAACTGAAAAAAAGGAAGTACCAATTAACTGTGCAAAAGACAAAAACTGAGGTGTCAAAGCATGACACATAATTTTTAAGATAAGAGCTACTCTGTAGCACTGAGAAATGACCAAATCTGGATAGCTCATATTCTAAATGGATAGGGTTGATTTCTTTCAACATAACACTTAGCTCCTACAATTTTTAGCAATAGCTCCCAATTTGTTATATATTTGTGTATATATATATATATATTTATGTATTTGTTATATATTTTCAAATATATTTAACATTTACATAATACTTGGGAAACACTATATATAATTCTGAACAGTAATAAATTGTTACTTGAGATTTCCTGTACGTATGTCTATCTATCCGTTTACAAGTGCTGCTCTGTGGCTGGTATTTCTTTTAGTTCTTTTTTTTTTTTTTTAATTTATCTTTTGGGGGATGGGGTGGGGAGGGAGGGGGATGGGCGGGCCATTTCTGTTGGTCTTTCATTTCTCTATTTTCATCCGTCTTTGCTCTTTGGCTTCTGTGGGCCTCCCATCGCGGTGGCCTCTGTTGTTGCAGAGCACCAGCTCTGGGCGCATGTGCTCCAGAGCTCTGGCTCGGTAATTGGACACATCAGTCCAGCCGCTCCATGGCACATGGGATCTTCCCAGGCCAGGGATTGAACCGGCTCCCCTTGCACTGC
The DNA here is from genome assembly GCA_022376925.1 of Tragulus kanchil. NCBI lineage: Eukaryota > Metazoa > Chordata > Mammalia > Artiodactyla > Tragulidae > Tragulus > Tragulus kanchil. Next base: position 109,281,709 of record JAIOJX010000024.1, on the reverse strand, counting down.
AAGGCGGTGTCCTTACCCACTGGACCACCAGGGGAAGCCCTCTTTAATGCTTTCTTAAGTGGGCTTTTATTTTTAGAAACTAAGAATATCATTTTTTATGGAATAAAGCAATTTAAAGGAATTCTTTATTCTCGATCCAGTCATGGTAATAAAATTATGTGAATGTCTTTGTGGTTTAAAAGAAATGATAAACATTAATTCATTATCTTTCCTTTAGTTTAACAATAAAAATAAAGTAGTACAGAATATCAATCACTAGTAATTTAGTAATAATAGTATGACAAACTTCAGGTTGGAGCAAAATGTAAATTATTTTAAAAGAGGAGAATAATGTATATATGTTATATAATTTATAATGCTTTTGTTTTTAAAATTCCAAATTTAATAGAATATTAATATTTCTATGAAAACCTACAAACAGTGCTGTTGGCCTCACAAAGAACTGAAAAAAAGGAAGTACCAATTAACTGTGCAAAAGACAAAAACTGAGGTGTCAAAGCATGACACATAATTTTTAAGATAAGAGCTACTCTGTAGCACTGAGAAATGACCAAATCTGGATAGCTCATATTCTAAATGGATAGGGTTGATTTCTTTCAACATAACACTTAGCTCCTACAATTTTTAGCAATAGCTCCCAATTTGTTATATATTTGTGTATATATATATATATATTTATGTATTTGTTATATATTTTCAAATATATTTAACATTTACATAATACTTGGGAAACACTATATATAATTCTGAACAGTAATAAATTGTTACTTGAGATTTCCTGTACGTATGTCTATCTATCCGTTTACAAGTGCTGCTCTGTGGCTGGTATTTCTTTTAGTTCTTTTTTTTTTTTTTTAATTTTTTTTTTGGGGGGTGGGGGGGGGGGGGGGGGGGGATGGGCGGGCCATTTCTGTTGGTCTTTCATTTCTCTATTTTCATCCGTCTTTGCTCTTTGGCTTCTGTGGGCCTCCCATCGCGGTGGCCTCTGTTGTTGCAGAGCACCAGCTCTGGGCGCATGTGCTCCAGAGCTCTGGCTCGGTAATTGGACACATCAGTCCAGCCGCTCCATGGCACATGGGATCTTCCCAGGCCAGGGATTGAACCGGCTCCCCTTGCACTGCAAGGCGGTGTCCTTACCCACTGGACCACCAGGGGAAGCCCTCTTTAATGCTTTCTTAAGTGGGCTTTTATTTTTAGAAACTAAGAATATCATTTTTTATGGAATAAAGCAATTTAAAGGAATTCTTTATTCTCGATCCAGTCATGGTAATAAAATTATGTGAATGTCTTTGTGGTTTAAAAGAAATGATAAACATTAATTCATTATCTTTCCTTTAGTTTAACAATAAAAATAAAGTAGTACAGAATATCAATCACTAGTAATTTAGTAATAATAGTATGACAAACTTCAGGTTGGAGCAAAATGTAAATTATTTTAAAAGAGGAGAATAATGTATATATGTTATATAATTTATAATGCATATTTAATAGTTTATTAACATGATCATATATCACACAGCATATTATATGACAGTTCATTTAATATTTGTAATTACCAAGACAGATAGTATTATTTTCTTCAACTTACAGGTGAAGAAATGAAAGCAGCTGAACCAAAGAAACACAATCAACAAATGGAGACAGAAGCATGATTTTGTCAAATACCATATTCTTTCCATTATAACACGTATCTTCTGAAAATGAAATGTTAGGCCTGCTACCAAGTTACCTTCTTTGAGGAAAGTCACATATATTTGAGCCTGATGATGGAAACATAATTTTTACCCAAGCTTGATAATTTTTTAAAAATGCACTGAGAAATACTGTGAATATCACTTCACAGGTTTATTTCAAATCTGGCATAAAATGAAAGAAACGATGGACCCTTCTTGCAGAGAACAGACCACCAACAGGAGCAGTAGTTAATAGCTGTGTGGGCTCCTAACAAATTTTTTAGAACAAATTTTCAGATCAACAAAAGCATTTAGGAAAACTGCCATAAAAAGCAAGTTCAATCGGTAATTGCAGCTTTTATATCATTGTACAGTTTTACACAGTGGATAAGGCTTCCTCCTACCCTACAATTACTAAGGGAAAAATATACTATTTCAAGAAGAGGCTTTTTCAGAAAAGGAAATCATAGGAATTGACATCTCATGATACCAAGTAATAATTGCTTCTCTTCTTCTGGTGATTAACTCTATAGAATCATGTCTCTACTTCTAAATTGTAAAATTTGAAGAGGGCCATTATAACATGTTTTACTCCCAAATCAATATAGTGGAGTGTGAGTCTCTGTTTACAGAGCATGCTTTAACATTAAAATACACTCAATTAAGCCAAAGGATCAAAGTATACTTTTCATAAAAATCTAAAATACTCATAATCTTCAAAACACTTAAGATGAGAGAATTAATGATAGAGTAGATGTCCAGCTTTTCATTCGCTCAATCTCTGTCTCATGCCTGCAAATGTCACACTCACTTTCTTTTCAACAGCCACTCCCACAAAGTAACATCAGGAGTTTAGGAGATTGAAGAACTGTAAAGTTTAAAAGCAGACATATCTGAAAATTTCTAAATAATGTATATATGTTATATAATTTATAATGCATATTTAATAGTTTATTAACATGATCATATATCACACAGCATATTATATGACAGTTCATTTAATATTTGTAATTACCAAGACAGATAGTATTATTTTCTTCAACTTACAGGTGAAGAAATGAAAGCAGCTGAACCAAAGAAACACAATCAACAAATGGAGACAGAAGCATGATTTTGTCAAATACCATATTCTTTCCATTATAACACGTATCTTCTGAAAATGAAATGTTAGGCCTGCTACCAAGTTACCTTCTTTGAGGAAAGTCACATATATTTGAGCCTGATGATGGAAACACAATTTTTTACCCAAGCTTGATAATTTTTTAAAAATGCACTGAGAAATACTGTGAATATCACTTCACAGGTTTATTTCAAATCTGGCATAAAATGAAAGAAACGATGGACCCTTCTTGCAGAGAACAGACCACCAACAGGAGCAGTAGTTAATAGCTGTGTGGGCTCCTAACAAATTTTTTAGAACAAATTTTCAGATCAACAAAAGCATTTAGGAAAACTGCCATAAAAGCAAGTTCAATCGGTAATTGCAGCTTTTATATCATTGTACAGTTTTACACAGTGGATAAGGCTTCCTCCTACCCTACAATTACTAAGGGAAAAATATACTATTTCAAGAAGAGGCTTTTTCAGAAAAGGAAATCATAGGAATTGACATCTCATGATACCAAGTAATAATTGCTTCTCTTCTTCTGGTGATTAACTCTATAGAATCATGTCTCTACTTCTAAATTGTAAAATTTGAAGAGGGCCATTATAACATGTTTTACTCCCAAATCAATATAGTGGAGTGTGAGTCTCTGTTTACAGAGCATGCTTTAACATTAAAATACACTCAATTAAGCCAAAGGATCAAAGTATACTTTTCATAAAAATCTAAAATACTCATAATCTTCAAAACACTTAAGATGAGAGAATTAATGATAGAGTAGATGTCCAGCTTTTCATTCGCTCAATCTCTGTCTCATGCCTGCAAATGTCACACTCACTTTCTTTTCAACAGCCACTCCCACAAAGTAACATCAGGAGTTTAGGAGATTGAAGAACTGTAAAGTTTAAAAGCAGACATATCTGAAAATTTCTAAATAACAACTGTAATTCACTTCCAAGTTTTAACATCCAAAGTCATGCAAATGATCCTACCAATAGTTATGATGATGCCCAGTTGTTGCTTCATCTTTAGCACAAGTTTAGGCTACTTTTGGGCTCAGATGGTAAAGAAACTGCCTTACAATTCAGAAGACCTGGATGGGGAAGATTTCCTGGAGAAGGGAATGGCTAGCCTCCAATAGCCTTGCCTGGAGAATTCCAAGGACAGAGGAGCCTGGCAGGCAACAGTCCATGGGGTCACAAAGAGTCAGATGTGACTGAGCACCTAATGCTTTCACTTTTCACTTAGGTTACTTTTAGAATCATAGCAAATCTGGAACGGAAGACAAGATTGCAGAGTAGAAGGCCTCTTGAGTCCAGCTCCTCTCAAGAGCACGCCAATATTTCAACGAACTGCTGAATAACCATTAACAACAACAAAAACGGGAACATACATTTCCAAAATTATATCACCCCAATCAGTCTGTAATCCTTAAAACTAAATCACCATGTCTTCCCTACATTCCCTAGTAACCTCTAATCTTTCTGTTTCTATAAATTTGCCTATCCTAGATATATATATTTCATATATAAGTTCCATGCTAAGTCATTTCAGTTGCGTCTCTTTGCAACACTATGGATCATAGTCCACCAGGCTCCTCTGTACACGGGATTCTCCAGACAAGAATAGCAGAGTGGGTTGCCAAGCCTTCCTCCAGGGGATCTTCCCAACCTGGGGATCAAACCCGCTGTCCTGCATTGGCAGTGGGTTCTTTACCACTAGCACCACCTGGGAAGCCTTTATATAAGGTGAATCATACAATATTTGTCTTTTTGATATTTAGCATAGCATTTTTTGCATTCATGTTGAAGCATGAACCAGAGCTTCATTCTTTTCTGCCACTGCAAAATAGCATTTTTGGCATTTTTATTGAATATGAGCATAAAGACTTCATTCGCTCAATCCCTGTCCCATGCCTGCAAATGTCACACTCACTTTCTTTTCAACAGCCACTCCCACAAAGTAACATCAGGAGTTTAGGAGATTGAAGAACTGTAAAGTTTAAAAGCAGACATATCTGAAAATTTCTAAATAACAACTGTAATTCACTTCCAAGTTTTAACATCCAAAGTCATGCAAATGATCCTACCAATAGTTATGATGATGCCCAGTTGTTGCTTCATCTTTAGCACAAGTTTAGGCTACTTTTGGGCTCAGATGGTAAAGAAACTGCCTTACAATTCAGAAGACCTGGATGGGGAAGATTTCCTGGAGAAGGGAATGGCTAGCCTCTCCAATAGCCTTGCCTGGAGAATTCCAAGGACAGAGGAGCCTGGCAGGCAACAGTCCATGGGGTCACAAAGAGTCAGATGTGACTGAGCACCTAATGCTTTCACTTTTCACTTAGGTTACTTTTAGAATCATAGCAAATCTGGAACGGAAGACAAGATTGCAGAGTAGAAGGCCTCTTGAGTCCAGCTCCTCTCAAGAGCACGCCAATATTTCAACGAACTGCTGAATAACCATTAACAACAACAAAAACGGGAACATACATTTCCAAAATTATATCACCCCAATCAGTCTGTAATCCTTAAAACTAAATCACCATGTCTTCCCTACATTCCCTAGTAACCTCTAATCTTTCTGTTTCTATAAATTTGCCTATCCTAGATATATATATTTCATATATAAGTTCCATGCTAAGTCATTTCAGTTGCGTCTCTTTGCAACACTATGGATCATAGTCCACCAGGCTCCTCTGTACACGGGATTCTCCAGACAAGAATAGCAGAGTGGGTTGCCAAGCCTTCCTCCAGGGGATCTTCCCAACCTGGGGATCAAACCCGCTGTCCTGCATTGGCAGTGGGTTCTTTACCACTAGCACCACCTGGGAAGCCTTTATATAAGGTGAATCATACAATATTTGTCTTTTTGATATTTAGCATAGCATTTTTTGCATTCATGTTGAAGCATGAACCAGAGCTTCATTCTTTTCTGCCACTGAATAATTTCTCACTGAATATAGATAAAACATTTGGTTTATCCATTTATCTATTTAGGGACACTTGTGGTGTTTCTACCTTTTGGCTAATATGAATAATGCTTCAATGAACATTAGCATATAAGTATTTGCTTAGGCCCCTCTTTTCAATTCTTTTGGCATATGTCTAGGAATAGAAGGCTGGGTCAATGGGAATTCTCTAGGCAGCTTTTTTTGAGGAGCAGCTACACTGTTTTCCACAGCAGTTGCACCATTTCACATTCCTACAGTCAATGTATCCAAGTTTCTATTTCTCTGCTTCTTCAGTAACACTAGTTATTATAATAGTCATTCTAATGACTCTGAGGTGGTATCTCATTGTCATTTTGATTTGCATTTCTATGAAGACTAATGATGTTGGGTAACTTCTCATTGCTTATTGGCTGTGTGGATATTTCCTGTGGGGAAATGTCTATCACACCCTTTTCCCTCAACTTCTTTCCGTTGTCTTTTTGGTTGTTGAGTTTTAGGAGCTCTTTATATATTCTAGACATTAAAACATTATCTTTTATACGATTTCCAAATACCTTCATATATATGGGTTTATTTCTGGACTCACTCATACTCCATTACTCCATATGTCTATCTTTATCTAAGTATCACACTTTTAATTACTATAGCTTTGTGCTGTAGTAACTGTTGAAATCAAGAAGTGTTAAGTCCAAAAATTTGTGTCCAGTGGCCGAGCCGGAGCTCTGCAGCGCATGCGCCCAGAGCCGGTGCTCTGCGACAACAGATGCCACCGCGATGGGAGGCCCACACGGGCCGAAAAACAAAGATGGATGAAAATAGAGAAATGAAAGACCAATAGAAGTTGCCCGCCCACCCCCCTCCCTCCTCAACTTGCCCCCCTAAAAAAGGCCAAAGAACAAAGATGGATGAAACCAGAAAAATGAAAGACCAGTGGAAGTGGCCCCCCGACCCCCGCCAAAATAAAAAAAAGAATTTCAGCATGGAGTTTACCATTTCTGCATTTTAACAGGGGTTTAATTGTACCTATAGACTGCTCTGGCCTCTTACTCCCAGACAGCATTGGCCTCTTACTACCAAGTCTTCTTACACAAGAACATGGAATGCTTTTTCATTTATTTATGTCTTATTTAGTCTTTCATTTAAGGAGATGAAATTTACTCATAGGTAAATTTTTTAGATGCTGCTTCAAATGAAATTGCTTTCTTAATTCCCTTTTGGGTTTGTTCATTACTGGTATACAGAAACACAATTATTTTTTCTTCTATCTTCTACACTACAATGTTGCTGAACTTGTTTATTGGTTCCAGTAGCTTTCTTATAGATTACTTGGGGTTTTCTACATATGGGATTATGTCATCTACAAATAGAGATAGTTTAACTTCTCCCTTTCCAATCTGAATACACTTTAAAAATTTGTCTTGTTCAATTTTTCTGGATAGAACTACTAACACAATGTTCAATAGCAGTGGAGAAAGCAGGTTTTTTTTTTCTTGTTTTCTATGGACATGTAACTCTATTCTTGGGGATACGAATGTTCACACCTTTTCCCTCAACTTCTTTCCGTTGTCTTTTTGGTTGTTGAGTTTTAGGAGCTCTTTATATATTCTAGACATTAAAACATTATCTTTTATACGATTTCCAAATACCTTCATATATATGGGTTTATTTCTGGACTCACTCATACTCCATTACTCCATATGTCTATCTTTATCTAAGTATCACACTTTTAATTACTATAGCTTTGTGCTGTAGTAACTGTTGAAATCAAGAAGTGTTAAGTCCAAAAATTTGTGTCCAGTGGCCGAGCCGGAGCTCTGCAGCGCATGCGCCCAGAGCCGGTGCTCTGCGACAACAGATGCCACCGCAATGGGAGGCCCACACGGGCCGAAAAACAAAGATGGATGAAAATAGAGAAATGAAAGACCAATAGAAGTTGCCCGCCCACCCCCCTCCCTCCTCAACTTGCCCCCCTAAAAAAGGCCAAAGAACAAAGATGGATGAAACCAGAAAAATGAAAGACCAGTGGAAGTGGCCCCCCGACCCCCGCCAAAATAAAAAAAAGAATTTCAGCATGGAGTTTACCATTTCTGCATTTTAACAGGGGTTTAATTGTACCTATAGACTGCTCTGGCCTCTTACTCCCAGACAGCATTGGCCTCTTACTACCAAGTCTTCTTACACAAGAACATGGAATGCTTTTTCATTTATTTATGTCTTATTTAGTCTTTCATTTAAGGAGATGAAATTTACTCATAGGTAAATTTTTTAGATGCTGCTTCAAATGAAATTGCTTTCTTAATTCCCTTTTGGGTTTGTTCATTACTGGTATACAGAAACACAATTATTTTTTCTTCTATCTTCTACACTACAATGTTGCTGAACTTGTTTATTGGTTCCAGTAGCTTTCTTATAGATTACTTGGGGTTTTCTACATATGGGATTATGTCATCTACAAATAGAGATAGTTTAACTTCTCCCTTTCCAATCTGAATACACTTTAAAAATTTGTCTTGTTCAATTTTTCTGGATAGAACTACTAACACAATGTTCAATAGCAGTGGAGAAAGCAGGTGTTCTTGTCTTGGTCTTGATCTTATTAAGTGGAAAGCTTTCAAGTTTTTCATTACTGAGTATGATGTTAAATGTTGTTTCTATAAATGTCCTTTAATCACATAGGAAAAAAATGGCAGTATTATATCAGGAAAGAATATACAAACCTACTACAAATACATCTATACTCTTCCTGTGCATTATAGTTTTCCTATGACCATGATGCTGAGAACAAGCAACAAAATATCTTAAATAGATACTTCTTGCATATCACAACATATTTAGAGAGAAATACAGCTTTGAGGATAAAGGTGAATTTAATTGATTTAACCTGTTACACTCAGTTTTAAAAATATGCCTCAGAAAATGGCAAAACTGTTTCTATATTACATTTTTATACTTTGAATTCTTGTTCAGTATAACCTTCTCTCTTATCTTTTCTATTATTCTGAATTACTAAATTATTATGGATAAGACCTGTCAACTGGAGAGTCCCAGACTAGATGTTACCTGTAACAAATGGTGACTCTCAGATATACTCACATACTCTCATAGTAATATAGAGCTCTCCATTGGTTTAAAAACTGAGTCTCTGGCTAGTTCTCTTGACTTTTAATCCACCTGAAGATAGATCTTTGACACTCTTGGCTACTAACAGACCTCTGATTCATGTGAAGATAGACGACTGGTTCTTTGTCATCTTCTGACTCCATTCGTTTAGAAGGAATCTCTGAGTCTTTGGTGTCCTATCCACTTCCTGGTCTCCTGCCCTTACTCATTAACTTCCCCACAGGAATAAGTCCTTGAGTATCCTTCTTAGTTCATTACTGGTATACAGAAACACAATTATTTTTTCTTCTATCTTCTACACTACAATGTTGCTGAACTTGTTTATTGGTTCCAGTAGCTTTCTTATAGATTACTTGGGGTTTTCTACATATGGGATTATGTCATCTACAAATAGAGATAGTTTAACTTCTCCCTTTCCAATCTGAATACACTTTAAAAATTTGTCTTGTTCAATTTTTCTGGATAGAACTACTAACACAATGTTCAATAGCAGTGGAGAAAGCAGGTGTTCTTGTCTTGGTCTTGATCTTATTAAGTGGAAAGCTTTCAAGTTTTTCATTACTGAGTATGATGTTAAATGTTGTTTCTATAAATGTCCTTTAATCACATAGGAAAAAAATGGCAGTATTATATCAGGAAAGAATATACAAACCTACTACAAATACATCTATACTCTTCCTGTGCATTATAGTTTTCCTATGACCATGATGCTGAGAACAAGCAACAAAATATCTTAAATAGATACTTCTTGCATATCACAACATATTTAGAGAGAAATACAGCTTTGAGGATAAAGGTGAATTTAATTGATTTAACCTGTTACACTCAGTTTTAAAAATATGCCTCAGAAAATGGCAAAACTGTTTCTATATTACATTTTTATACTTTGAATTCTTGTTCAGTATAACCTTCTCTCTTATCTTTTCTATTATTCTGAATTACTAAATTATTATGGATAAGACCTGTCAACTGGAGAGTCCCAGACTAGATGTTACCTGTAACAAATGGTGACTCTCAGATATACTCACATACTCTCATAGTAATATAGAGCTCTCCATTGGTTTAAAAACTGAGTCTCTGGCTAGTTCTCTTGACTTTTAATCCACCTGAAGATAGATCTTTGACACTCTTGGCTACTAACAGACCTCTGATTCATGTGAAGATAGACGACTGGTTCTTTGTCATCTTCTGGACTCCATTCGTTTAGAAGGAATCTCTGAGTCTTTGGTGTCCTATCCACTTCCTGGTCTCCTGCCCTTACTCATTAACTTCCCCACAGGAATAAGTCCTTGAGTATCCTTCTTAGTTCATCTGAGTCAACAGTTCCCCTGACCAGTGGCTACCACAGCACCTCAGTATCTCATGACTTCTGCTCCTCCCCCATCAAAGACCACTACCTAATTTTCAGGAATAGGAAAGAAACCTCAGTGGTACTGCACCTTTAAAACAATAAGCTGGACCATAACTTTGAATGTCCATCGTCCTAAAAAGGACCACCACTCCTCATAATGTGATATATTTCAGTCACCAGAAAAAGTCTAAGTCTCTCTAGTGACTATAACCAGATTCCTATACTTAGCGTCTGCTCTGTAGATCTGAGTATGACCCAGTTCCCTGTCCTCTGTCCTTGGAGACCTCTTCATTGTGCTATTTCCTCAGCTTCAACATATGCTCCACATCCAAAACCCCTTCGCTCCTTTCAGTCTCACCCCCTGATGAAATCTTGCTGTTCCCTCCCTCTTTCTGTGCCACAGAGCCCTCTCAACCAGGGCAGCTTTGTTCTTTCATTTCTCAAGCTACTTGGGTCACAAACTGTTTAGGTATTTTCTTTATCCCATGCTGCTATACCCTTGCTCTCTTTGCCATCCCTTCTTTTTCGTTCAAAGTTTTCGGGGAAAAAAGGCTGAACAGGAGTACAGTTACAGAGGTAGACAGTGAATCAGATGATAAAATTTTCAGTCAATATGAATCATAGGGATGTTGGTAAATGTACAGCAATGAAGAAAAACAGCAAGTGGTATGCGACTAGGGCATTTTACCTTTCCTCTCCATAATGGCCTCGATTATTTTCTCCTCATGGAAACAATGTCTTCCTTTGGCTTTCTTGATGCTACTCTCTTCCCTGGATAAGGAATCCAGTTCCATGGTTGTAAATGTCATAAAAACATAATGTAAACTAAGTTCATTCTCTCTACTGATATCTTCTCCATTGGTTTAAACTGAGTCTCTGTTTTGACTTTTAATCCACCTGAAGATAGATCTTTGACACTCTTGGCTACTAACAGACCTCTGATTCATGTGAAGATAGACGACTGGTTCTTTGTCATCTTCTGACTCCATTCGTTTAGAAGGAATCTCTGAGTCTTTGGTGTCCTATCCACTTCCTGGTCTCCTGCCCTTACTCATTAACTTCCCCACAGGAATAAGTCCTTGAGTATCCTTCTTAGTTCATCTGAGTCAACAGTTCCCCTGACCAGTGGCTACCACAGCACCTCAGTATCTCATGACTTCTGCTCCTCCCCCATCAAAGACCACTACCTAATTTTCAGGAATAGGAAAGAAACCTCAGTGGTACTGCACCTTTAAAACAATAAGCTGGACCATAACTTTGAATGTCCATCGTCCTAAAAAGGACCACCACTCCTCATAATGTGATATATTTCAGTCACCAGAAAAAGTCTAAGTCTCTCTAGTGACTATAACCAGATTCCTATACTTAGCGTCTGCTCTGTAGATCTGAGTATGACCCAGTTCCCTGTCCTCTGTCCTTGGAGACCTCTTCATTGTGCTATTTCCTCAGCTTCAACATATGCTCCACATCCAAAACCCCTTCGCTCCTTTCAGTCTCACCCCCTGATGAAATCTTGCTGTTCCCTCCCTCTTTCTGTGCCACAGAGCCCTCTCAACCAGGGCAGCTTTGTTCTTTCATTTCTCAAGCTACTTGGGTCACAAACTGTTTAGGTATTTTCTTTATCCCATGCTGCTATACCCTTGCTCTCTTTGCCATCCCTTCTTTTTCGTTCAAAGTTTTCGGGGAAAAAAGGCTGAACAGGAGTACAGTTACAGAGGTAGACAGTGAATCAGATGATAAAATTTTCAGTCAATATGAATCATAGGGATGTTGGTAAATGTACAGCAATGAAGAAAAACAGCAAGTGGTATGCGACTAGGGCATTTTACCTTTCCTCTCCATAATGGCCTCGATTATTTTCTCCTCATGGAAACAATGTCTTCCTTTGGCTTTCTTGATGCTACTCTCTTCCCTGGATAAGGAATCCAGTTCCATGGTTGTAAATGTCATAAAAACATAATGTAAACTAAGTTCATTCTCTCTACTGATATCTTCTAGCCCACTTCACCATGGTTGCTAAACAGGACCATGATATTAGCCTGCTTCACTTCTTGCCCTCCTTGTTCAAAGTAATTTGATAAATTCACAAATCATATGCAATTTACTTGTTTAAAAACAATGCACTGTATTCTCATTTTAGAGTTAAATCCTTTCCACTGGCTTTAAAAACCCACCATATTCTGGCCTCTGCTTAGTTCTCACTCCTCATCTCATATTACTTTCCCTCTCTTGTTCTTCACTCTAGGGAGACGGGTCTTTTTCTGTTCTTGGAAAATGAGAAGTTTGTTCTCACTTAGGCCTTTTTTTTCCCCTACTATACTAGGGACACTTTTCCTCTGGCTTTTCCCAAAGCAGCCCATTTCTCATTGTTAAGACCTTCATTCAATACCTCACCGAGGAAGTATTCCTTAACAGCCATGAATTAACTTGCTCTCAACCACTATCTGTCACTTCATTATTGCTCTGCTTTCTCCACAATTCAATCACTTTCTGAAATTAAAGCTTGTTGTAATTTGTGTACTTCATTGTCTACCTTTCCCCACTGGAAGAAAAAGCCAAAGAGGGAAGAAACTTTGACTATTTTGTTCACAGGTGCATCCCAGCCCAGTACTTAACAATTTTTTCATAAAGAATTATTCATTTAATGAATTTAAAGTATAGACTTAGATGAGAAACACCGCACTACTATTTTATTGATCTATATCAATTACACTAAAACCTACTGTAAACACCAAAAGAAGACAAAAAATATATACAAAGAGAAGTACTAAACAGATGAACTATTAATGACATCAGGTAAACCAAGTACCATTATTTGACTCTTTTGTCTTACTAAGCATCAGTATTACACAGTACTTCATAATGAAACCTACTAATGAATATACATACCATACATTTCTATTTTAAGATTATCCTCTTTCTGCTAATCTTTTTAGAAACACTAGGGAAGCTGGGCTCAATATCCTCCTGTGCAACTATCTATTGATTATTTATTTGATGGTACATCCAACTTCATAGAATATTTTACAAAGGATTTTGCCAGGAAAACATAATGTAAACTAAGTTCATTCTCTCTACTGATATCTTCTAGCCCACTTCACCATGGTTGCTAAACAGGACCATGATATTAGCCTGCTTCACTTCTTGCCCTCCTTGTTCAAAGTAATTTGATAAATTCACAAATCATATGCAATTTACTTGTTTAAAAACAATGCACTGTATTCTCATTTTAGAGTTAAATCCTTTCCACTGGCTTTAAAAACCCACCATATTCTGGCCTCTGCTTAGTTCTCACTCCTCATCTCATATTATTTTCCCTCTCTTGTTCTTCACTCTAGGGAGACGGGTCTTTTTCTGTTCTTGGAAAATGAGAAGTTTGTTCTCACTTAGGCCTTTTTTTTCCCCTACTATACTAGGGACACTTTTCCTCTGGCTTTTCCCAAAGCAGCCCATTTCTCATTGTTAAGACCTTCATTCAATACCTCACCGAGGAAGTATTCCTTAACAGCCATGAATTAACTTGCTCTCAACCACTATCTGTCACTTCATTATTGCTCTGCTTTCTCCACAATTCAATCACTTTCTGAAATTAAAGCTTGTTGTAATTTGTGTACTTCATTGTCTACCTTTCCCCACTGGAAGAAAAAAGCCAAAGAGGGAAGAAACTTTGACTATTTTGTTCACAGGTGCATCCCAGCCCAGTACTTAACAATTTTTTCATAAAGAATTATTCATTTAATGAATTTAAAGTATAGACTTAGATGAGAAACACCGCACTACTATTTTATTGATCTATATCAATTACACTAAAACCTACTGTAAACACCAAAAGAAGACAAAAAATATATACAAAGAGAAGTACTAAACAGATGAACTATTAATGACATCAGGTAAACCAAGTACCATTATTTGACTCTTTTGTCTTACTAAGCATCAGTATTACACAGTACTTCATAATGAAACCTACTAATGAATATACATACCATACATTTCTATTTTAAGATTATCCTCTTTCTGCTAATCTTTTTAGAAACACTAGGGAAGCTGGGCTCAATATCCTCCTGTGCAACTATCTATTGATTATTTATTTGATGGTACATCCAACTTCATAGAATATTTTTACAAAGGATTTTGCCAGGAAAAAAGTAAACCAATTCTCTACTTTGGAGTAAGAAGTACAGATGAAATTTCATAATTAAACTTAATCACTGTAATGATAAAATACCAAATACTGTCCATAAATTAAGGATTTCTTAAAATACTGCTAAATATAAAGCCTAGCATTTTGGCTGACATCTACTAAATGTCAATAACTACACACTAAAGCAAAAACAAAGTCTTTATGAATTAAGTTATTTGATCAAATTCTGTTAGATTACATTAGAATTATATCAAAGTTTTAATATATTGATCATGACCATTTCTATATAAAAACTTTAAACTGCATGACTTTACCTTAGATAGAGTTCACCAGTATTTAACTGATGAAAAAGAAACTGCTAAGATATAATATGTCTAAAGGAACATGAATCTTCATATGTTTCAATATGTCTTCAACAGTCCCAAAGGAACTATGATTGTATAAACTTCTATCATTAGTTAAGAGACTCTGAAAAGAAAACAAGTGGCACTTCTCACTGTAACAGTTAAATAATTTTACCTAGAATAAAAACTGTCCCTAGCCTTTTCCTACTATTATGTCATCTGCATATGTTATAAGGATGTACAGTATATTATAACAACAGGCTGGTATATCACAGAAACCTAAATGAACAAGACACATATTTGAAATGAAGAGTAAACTAGTCTGAAAACCATACAAAGAATATTCATTGTAATAAGATCTTTAAAATAGTTCTTAAAGGTTGACCCTGGGAATAATTAAAAAAAAATTATGTGAATTCCTTTAAAAAGATTAAAAATTTTGAGAATTTAACTTCCAGTCTCCTTGTTAATCATTTGAGCATATTTAAAATTACAGATAAATTATTTTCATTAAAATAATAAAATTCTTATTGCAAAATTCAGACTTAAATTGAAGAAAGTAGGGAAAACCACTAGGCCATTCAGGTATGATTTCAATTAAAATAATCAAAATTCTTATTGCAAAATTCAGACTTAAATTAAGAATAGAAAGATCTTTCTGCTAACTTTAGAAACACTGGGCTCAATATCCTCCTGTGCAACTATCTATTGATTATTTATTTGATGGTACATCCAACTTCATAGAATATTTTACAAAGGATTTTGCCAGGAAAAAAGTAAACCAATTCTCTACTTTGGAGTAAGAAGTACAGATGAAATTTCATAATTAAACTTAATCACTGTAATGATAAAATACCAAATACTGTCCATAAATTAAGGATTTCTTAAAATACTGCTAAATATAAAGCCTAGCATTTTGGCTGACATCTACTAAATGTCAATAACTACACACTAAAGCAAAAACAAAGTCTTTATGAATTAAGTTATTTGATCAAATTCTGTTAGATTACATTAGAATTATATCAAAGTTTTAATATATTGATCATGACCATTTCTATATAAAAACTTTAAACTGCATGACTTTACCTTAGATAGAGTTCACCAGTATTTAACTGATGAAAAAGAAACTGCTAAGATATAATATGTCTAAAGGAACATGAATCTTCATATGTTTCAATATGTCTTCAACAGTCCCAAAGGAACTATGATTGTATAAACTTCTATCATTAGTTAAGAGACTCTGAAAAGAAAACAAGTGGCACTTCTCACTGTAACAGTTAAATAATTTTACCTAGAATAAAAACTGTCCCTAGCCTTTTCCTACTATTATGTCATCTGCATATGTTATAAGGATGTACAGTATATTATAACAACAGGCTGGTATATCACAGAAACCTAAATGAACAAGACACATATTTGAAATGAAGAGTAAACTAGTCTGAAAACCATACAAAGAATATTCATTGTAATAAGATCTTTAAAATAGTTCTTAAAGGTTGACCCTGGGAATAATTAAAAAAAAATTATGTGAATTCCTTTAAAAAGATTAAAAATTTTGAGAATTTAACTTCCAGTCTCCTTGTTAATCATTTGAGCATATTTAAAATTACAGATAAATTATTTTCATTAAAATAATAAAATTCTTATTGCAAAATTCAGACTTAAATTGAAGAAAGTAGGGAAAACCACTAGGCCATTCAGGTATGATCTAAATCAAATCCCTTACAATTGTACAGTAGAAGTGACAAATAGATTCAAGGGATTAGATCTGATAGACAGAGTACCTGAAGAACTATGGACAGAGGTTCAGAATACTACAGGAGGCACTGATCAAAAACATCCCCAAGAAAAAAAGAAATGCAAAAAGGTAAATGGTTGTCTGAGGAGGTCTTACAAATAGCTGAGAAAAGAAGAGATGTGAAAGGCAAAGTAGAAAAGGAAAGACATACCCATCTGAATGGAGAGTTCCAGAGAATAGCAAGGAGAGTCAAGAAAGCCTTCTTAAGTGAACAATGCGAAAAAACAGAGGAAAACAACAGAATGAGAAAGACTAGAGATCTCTACAAGAAAATCAGAGATATCAAGGGAATATTTCTTGCAAAGATAGGCATAATAAAGGACAGAAACGGTAAGGTCCTAATAGAAGCAGAAGATACTAAGAAGAAGTGGCAAGAATACACAGAAGAATTATACAAAGAAGATCTTAATGAGCTGAATGACCACGATGGTGTGATAATTCACCTAGAGCCAGACATTTCAGAGTGCAAAGTCAAGTGGGTCCTAGGAAGCATTATTATGAACAATGCTAATAAAAGTGATGGAATTCCAGCTGAGCTATTTCAAATTAAAAGAGGATGCTGTTAAAGTTCTACACTCAATATGCCAGCAAACTGGAAAACCCAGCAATGGCCTCAGGGCTGGAAAAGGTCAGTTTTCATTCCAATACCAAAGAAGGGCAATGCCAAACTGTTCAAACCACTGCACCATTGCACTCATTTCACACACAAGCAAAGTAATGCTCAAAATCATCAAAGCGAGGCTTCAACAGTATGTGGACCAAGAACTTCCAAATGTAAAATCTGGATTTAGAAAAGGCAGAGGAACCAGGGATCAAATTGCCAACAAGGGAATTTCATAAAAATATCAATTTCTGCTTCATTGACTATGCCAAAGGCTTTAACTGTGTAGATCACAATAACTGTGGAAAATTCTGAAAGAGATGGGAATACCAGACCACCTTACCTGCCTCCTGTGTAACCTGTATGTAGGACAAGAAGCAACAGAACTGGATATGGAACATGGAGAGGTTCCAAACTGGGAAAGGAGTATGACAAGGTAGTATATTGTCACCTTGCTTATTCAATTTATATGCAGAGTACATCATCTGAAATACTGGTCTAGATGAAGCACAAGATGGAATCAAAATTGCTGGGAGAAATATCAATAACCTCAGGTAGGCAGATGATACCACCCTTATGGCAGAAAGCAAAGAGAAACTAAACAGCTTCTTGATGAAGGTGAAAGAGGAGAGTTCAAAGCTGACCTAAAACTCCACATTCAAAAAACGAGTATCATGGCATCCAGTCCCATAATTTCATGGCAAACAGATGGCAAACAATGGAAACAGTGACAGACTATTTTCTTGGGCTCCAAAATCACTGCAGAAGGTGACTGAAGCCATGAAATTAAAAGATGTTTGCTCACTGGAAGAAAAGTTATGACAAACCTAGACAGCAAACTGAAGAGCAGAGACATCACTTTGCTGACAAAAGCCCTTATAGTTAAAGCAATGGTTTTCCCTGTAGTCATGTATGGATGTGAGTTGAATCATCAAGAAAGCTAAGTGCTGAAAAATTGATGCTTTGAACTGTGGTGCTGCAGAAGACTCTTGAGAGCCCCTTGCACTGCAAGGAGATCAAACCAGTCAATCCTAAAGGAAATCAACCCGGAATATTCATTGGAAGGACTGATGTTGAAGCTGAAGCTCCAGTACTTTGGCCACCTGATGCAAAGAAATGGCTCACTGGAGAAGAACCTGATGTTGGGAAAAATAGAAGGCAAAAGGAGAAGGGGATGACAGAGGACAAGATGGTTGGATGGATCACTGAGTCAATGGAACTGAGTTTGAGCAAGCTCCAGGAGATGGTGAAGGACAGGGAAGCCTGGCGTGCTGAATTCATGGGGTCACAAAGAGTTGGACACGACTGAGCAACTGAACTGAAAATTACAGATCAACAATCTAAAACTAAAATATAAAACAAAAATCGGTGACTTTATGTAGGACGTAGTTTGGAAGGGGAAAACCAGACCACCTTACCTGCCTCCTGTGTAACCTGTATGTAGGACAAGAAGCAACAGAACTGGATATGGAACATGGAGAGGTTCCAAACTGGGAAAGGAGTATGACAAGGTAGTATATTGTCACCTTGCTTATTCAATTTATATGCAGAGTACATCATCTGAAATACTGGTCTAGATGAAGCACAAGATGGAATCAAAATTGCTGGGAGAAATATCAATAACCTCAGGTAGGCAGATGATACCACCCTTATGGCAGAAAGCAAAGAGAAACTAAACAGCTTCTTGATGAAGGTGAAAGAGGAGAGTTCAAAGCTGACCTAAAACTCCACATTCAAAAAACGAGTATCATGGCATCCAGTCCCATAATTTCATGGCAAACAGATGGCAAACAATGGAAACAGTGACAGACTATTTTCTTGGGCTCCAAAATCACTGCAGAAGGTGACTGAAGCCATGAAATTAAAAGATGTTTGCTCACTGGAAGAAAAGTTATGACAAACCTAGACAGCAAACTGAAGAGCAGAGACATCACTTTGCTGACAAAAGCCCTTATAGTTAAAGCAATGGTTTTCCCTGTAGTCATGTATGGATGTGAGTTGAATCATCAAGAAAGCTAAGTGCTGAAAAATTGATGCTTTGAACTGTGGTGCTGCAGAAGACTCTTGAGAGCCCCTTGCACTGCAAGGAGATCAAACCAGTCAATCCTAAAGGAAATCAACCCGGAATATTCATTGGAAGGACTGATGTTGAAGCTGAAGCTCCAGTACTTTGGCCACCTGATGCAAAGAAATGGCTCACTGGAGAAGAACCTGATGTTGGGAAAAATAGAAGGCAAAAGGAGAAGGGGATGACAGAGGACAAGATGGTTGGATGGATCACTGAGTCAATGGAACTGAGTTTGAGCAAGCTCCAGGAGATGGTGAAGGACAGGGAAGCCTGGCGTGCTGAATTCATGGGGTCACAAAGAGTTGGACACGACTGAGCAACTGAACTGAAAATTACAGATCAACAATCTAAAACTACATATAAAACAATGTGACTGTGTAAGATACAGCAAATTTATTTTTCTTCTCTAACAATGGGGAGGAGAAAACTACTGACAGGGAACTTCTAAGCTAAAGGCTATTATGTACCTAAAAAGAAAATAAAGCAATATAGAATTCCATGGATAGTATTAGAATGGATCCTATTAAAATTTTACAAGAAGTTTGACTACTCTTAGTCTAGACAAAACATATATAGACTTCAAGCACTCTTGTGTTCCTGAGATATCACGTGCGGCAAAGAGATATACACAACTAATCTATTTCAAGTTTATTGAAAATTCACTCTTTTGTGGAAATCCAGGTAAGGGCTTTCTATTGTATATCAAATGGACATGGTATGGAGAAACCAACTCAATATGTGTTATTTACAGTGTTACAAAGAGCAGAACATCATCTTATTAGCTGCAATAAATTTCAGCATGGTCTGAAAGTTCAGACCTATAATCCCCAACCCTTTGTATCTGGTAATACTATAGTGCTATGGTAATACCATGTAATTACTATACCACATAATTACCAATGTCTGCTTGACTATTTCCCCAGTAATTCCATGTATTTTCATGTAGGTCCATCTCTGTTTTTAACTGTTTTCTTAGCTGCACTAACTGCACTCATCTTTTTTTATTCAGTAGCTCCTATTTATCCTTCAAATCCCTGGTCAGGCATCAGCTTCCCAAAGTTTTACTTGATGTCCACAGCTCTTCCTATGTGTACCCACAGCACTCTGTACTTCCCTGAAATAGTAATTATCACGGATTGTTACAGCTGTCTATTTACTAGCCTATCCAGCCTTCAGGAATGTAAGTTCTTTCTATTATTTTTTTTATATTTACATCCTTCATCCTTACACCCACAGTATCCTGACCTCTATGCGTGTCAAATATTTAATAAACATTCATGGATTAATAATTGACTTAAGGATGTATATACAGATGGCAAATATTAGTGGATGGGTTACACTTCATCTTGAATTTTAAACCATATGAAGGAAATATTCATCAGCAGATGTGGGGTAAGAGAGGGACACTGCATGAAGAGAAAACTACACGTGACTACATGCAGAAAGGTAAGGAAGCTCGAGGAAAAGGTCCATCAGGACCGTAAGATGTCATGTAAACAGTTCAGTATGGTTGGGAGAAAAGTTCAAGGCAAACATGGAAGGAGCTGATGATGAAAAAATAGGAAGAACCCAGATCATACAAGGTATTTATAAGAAACAGATGTTATTATTATTATGAGTTGAATACTATGATCCTATTGGTAACAATTTTGAAGTTGACACATCAAGAAAATTTAGGAATTGAGAAGTATTTTTAAAAAGAAAAAGCATGATTGTGTTATACAATCAGTTTTAAGATAAGCTAAAGAAAAAGATGTGAAATTTTTTTAAAGTATTAAAACCCCCAAATGCTAGTCTAGCACTTCTCTAAGTATATTTTATATAACACTTGCCCTACAATATGCTTCATGAAAAAAAAAGGAATCTCTGGTCACATACTTTTGAGGGGAAATACTGCACATAGTATCCTCTGAATGATTCACAATGTATACTGGCATATTAAATGTAAAAAGTTCTACAATAAAGAAACACCATTGAATGCTTTTTATAAGTAAATTCAATTACTCATGATGCTTTTGCATGTAAAACCTGTTGGCATCCTGCCCAAGCAAAACAACTCCAAAAACGAAATGTCACAAATCAAATTCATATTTAAATTACTTATCTTACTGTTTTAAAAAGGTAGCAATTCACTATTATTTGCAGACCTTAAAGCCAAGATGTTAAAAAAGAAATATATAACACCTTAAGTTCAAAAACAATCTCTATTGCCATTGTCTTAAGATTGTTAAAAGAGTATTATTCTTACTTTGCTAGTATATCCGTGGCCAGAGAAAATAAAGAGGCCATATAGTTACATACAGTGTACAAAGTGCTGAGGATAAAGGACTAGATGCGAACTTAACTACTTATGAATGGACATACAAATCCCATATGCAAATACATGCATCAACTATTATGTTTGTCTTTTTACAGAAAAATCCACTGAAGTACGCTTGACTAAAAGCAACCAACAGACGTGATTTGAATCTAGACATAATTTTTTAGGATAAGGAGAGAACAGTCAGGTTACTACGTGACTACATGCAGAAAGGTATTAGGAAGCCATTTCATGAGATGTGGGTAAGAGAGGACACTGCATGAAGAGAAAACTACACGTGACTACATGCAGAAAGGTAAGGAAGCTCGAGGAAAAGGTCCATCAGGACCGTAAGATGTCATGTAAACAGTTCAGTATGGTTGGGAGAAAAGTTCAAGGCAAACATGGAAGGAGCTGATGATGAAAAAATAGGAAGAACCCAGATCATACAAGGTATTTATAAGAAACAGATGTTATTATTATTATGAGTTGAATACTATGATCCTATTGGTAACAATTTTGAAGTTGACACATCAAGAAAATTTAGGAATTGAGAAGTATTTTTAAAAAGAAAAAGCATGATTGTGTTATACAATCAGTTTTAAGATAAGCTAAAGAAAAAGATGTGAAATTTTTTTAAAGTATTAAAACCCCCAAATGCTAGTCTAGCACTTCTCTAAGTATATTTTATATAACACTTGCCCTACAATATGCTTCATGAAAAAAAAAGGAATCTCTGGTCACATACTTTTGAGGGGAAATACTGCACATAGTATCCTCTGAATGATTCACAATGTATACTGGCATATTAAATGTAAAAAGTTCTACAATAAAGAAACACCATTGAATGCTTTTTATAAGTAAATTCAATTACTCATGATGCTTTTGCATGTAAAACCTGTTGGCATCCTGCCCAAGCAAAACAACTCCAAAAACGAAATGTCACAAATCAAATTCATATTTAAATTACTTATCTTACTGTTTTAAAAAGGTAGCAATTCACTATTATTTGCAGACCTTAAAGCCAAGATGTTAAAAAAGAAATATATAACACCTTAAGTTCAAAAACAATCTCTATTGCCATTGTCTTAAGATTGTTAAAAGAGTATTATTCTTACTTTGCTAGTATATCCGTGGCCAGAGAAAATAAAGAGGCCATATAGTTACATACAGTGTACAAAGTGCTGAGGATAAAGGACTAGATGCGAACTTAACTACTTATGAATGGACATACAAATCCCATATGCAAATACATGCATCAACTATTATGTTTGTCTTTTTACAGAAAAATCCACTGAAGTACGCTTGACTAAAAGCAACCAACAGACGTGATTTGAATCTAGACATAATTTTTTAGGATAAGGAGAGAACAGTCAGGTTATTCTAGTTTCTTATTATTCATAATGCAGCTGGAAGCTAGGAGGTCAACTTTTAATTATTATTTTATTAAGAAAAAGATACAAGTATTAGTAAAGAATCGAGGTGCTACACTTTTGTATTGAGAGTTCTTCATTCTCAGCTTCAGCAAACTTCCAGCAGAACTGAAATGATATATGATATAATAGATTGTAAATTTTACTATAATTATTTAATCAGAAGAAAATATTCACTAGCTATTCTAAGACCATTTAGCTATTAAAATAGCCATATCTGTATGGGAATGCTCATTTATTACTAATTCAAAGTATTCAATCTTTTTCTCTTATTTCTGGCTCATGAAAATAAAAATAAAGGGATTCTCATAGCTTATATGCTTATATTATTACTGTTATAAGAAAAATAGTTTCAGCAATGGCTGAAAATATGCAAAAATATTTCAGATTGAAACAGGAGAAATTCAGAATGATTAGTAGCTCAGAGAAACAGAATCAGCTAAATCAATTTCTTTAATTGCTAATATGATAAAAATGACTTTTTACTGTTGTTCACCTTTAAAAGAAAACTAGTCCCTTCTATCTTTATTCTCTTTCATCATTTTTTAGCTCTTTTGCAGGGCCTGATGTTGGACTGAAATTTATTTGCTCTATTAGTCACAGATATTATATGGATTGTGTTCCATTTTGGAACATGAGCCTTTCTATATTTGTAAGTTGCTTGATAATATGTCATGGAATGTAAAACCTATGGGACTTTGGGACCTTAATTTAAGCCTGTGGTGCTAAAGATGATGCAGCTGTTCATTTGCAAGTAATCATCCTAGCTATTAAAGCCACACAGTAAAGTAAAAAATTTAAATCCATTTTCTATTATTTTTCATTGTATCTAAGTATACAACAGTCAGAATTTCACAGTATTAGATTTTTTTTTACTTGCTAAGAACATATTTTTAAGAGAAGACAGATACTCAGAATATATCATACATGGAAATGTAATTTTTTTTTAAAAAACCTTGGCTTCTTTTATTGGTGTTTCATTTATGTATTTTCATCTATCTTAATTCTTTTGGCCTGAGTGGGCCTCCCATCACAACGGCCTCGCTCTTTGCAGAGCACCAGCTCTGGGAACATGCGCTCCAGAGCTCCGGCTCTGTAGGACACATCGGTCCAGCTGCTCTGCGGCACGTCGGATCTTCCCATGCTAGGGATCAAACCAGTGCCCCTTCCACTGCAAGGCAGTGTCCTTACCCACTGGACCACCAGGGAAGCCCAGAAATATAAATTTTATTACAGGTTACACACATAACTGACTTTTAAAGATAATATGTTTCCAGAAATTAAAAGAAAAAAAAAAACCACTTGGTGTAGCTAACTACACTGTAAAAATTGGAGAGATAAATATCCATTCGCTCCTCCCAAAATTTATGATGTCACAAAGTACAAATATAAAAAATTATGTTTCACAAATTAAATAGTTCTGACAACTATGACATTCCTAGTAAACTTAAAAAAAAAACAACTCATCATGTAACCTTACTTGAAATCTTATATATATAATGATAACATGTCTTAAAGTTTGGGTTATAGGTCTTGACAATGGCATTTTAGAAATACAAGAAAAATCATTTAGTTCGAAATAAACAGCTATGCTAAACAGTGTTCTTTCTAGTTATTTTTTTCTCCTAAGTGAGGCTGAATCAAGAACTTAAGTTACATTTTTTGTCATGTCTGCTTAGTCTCCCTTAGTTTCTTTATCAACAATGTATAAAAGTCTGTTTCCACAGGTGTTTCAAAACAGCTTTAACTCACATTCATGTTACTTCTGCAAATACAAAGTTAGAGGGCTAAGATCAAACTGGGAGAATTTGCAATTCTGCAGATTACTAGATTGATAGCTAATACTTATTCCATACGATATGAAGAAGGACTTCTTAAAAATCCTTATCAACCAGGGGAAAAACGAGCTCGGTATGTAAATAGCCATTTCACTCCCTCTCTTGTTTGCACATATACCCTGATGTGCACACTACTTATTCTCGTGTCATGATCACACCCATGAAAATAAGAAAAGCCAAAGGAAAGGAAGGAGTCAGGAAATAATGACTTAATCAAATGGGAAAATGCTCCAGTTCATTGAACGCAAAAAGAAATCAAAATCATGTATCACTGCAGAACTGATTGGCAAACACTTATAAAGGTTTGGTACAAACATGTAGAAATGAATACAGTAGTACAATCCTGCTCTAATTATGAGTGGGCACATTCTTTCTAGAGGGCCACTTCGCAACAAGTATCAAAAGTACTATGACCCAGGAATTTCACTTAAAAATGTTTTTTTTAAATTAACATGAAAATTGGAAAAACATATAGATACAAATAATAAGTTGTTCATCAAAGCATTTTTTTCTAATGGTAAAGAATTAAATCAAATGTAAGGTTTGCCAAGAAGAGGTTGGTTAAATAAACTGTGACTCATCATGAGAAACCATAATTAAATTGATGGCGAAGACTTTTTTATTTACTGACATAGAAAGTGGTTCATGATAAATGAAGAAAAAAAAAGGCATCTAATAGAGTAATATAAACAAAGCAAAACAAGAGGTCCCTGGAGCATATTTGTTACCTTATTTTTGTGGTTGTTGTTGCTGGGGTTTTTTCCACACAAATTTTATTTATTATTATTTTTTACAGGGTTTTGCTGCTTACTGCAACACACAGACTCAAATCCACCATAGGTATAGTATACATAGGCCCATCTCCCTCCCAAACTGGTACCTCTTTAATAACATATTTTAAAAGTTGCTCATTGTGAAGTGAGGGTGAGTATCTCTTTATAGTCAAATTAAAGAACTGCATAACATGAAACTTTCTGAGCCAGAACTTTCTAGAAGGCATAAAAACTATTTAAAATCTGGATAAAAGTATGCTACTCATTACTTAAAAACAGTATTATAGCATGCATTACTCATTCATAGAATATTTAGTTGACTTCTCCTATGCCAGGTGAATGTCAATTACCTACCTAATGTTCGACCCACAGCCTGTTAAAATCGTTCAATTACCTTTACCTAATAGGTTTTTTTCATGGTAATGGAAACCACATGGATACCCTGATGTGCACACTACTTATTCTCGTGTCATGATCACACCCATGAAAATAAGAAAAGCCAAAGGAAAGGAAGGAGTCAGGAAATAATGACTTAATCAAATGGGAAAATGCTCCAGTTCATTGAACTCAAAAAGAAATCAAAATCATGTATCACTGCAGAACTGATTGGCAAACACTTATAAAGGTTTGGTACAAACATGTAGAAATGAATACAGTAGTACAATCCTGCTCTAATTATGAGTGGGCACATTCTTTCTAGAGGGCCACTTCGCAACAAGTATCAAAAGTACTATGACCCAGGAATTTCACTTAAAAATGTTTTTTTTAAATTAACATGAAAATTGGAAAAACATATAGATACAAATAATAAGTTGTTCATCAAAGCATTTTTTTCTAATGGTAAAGAATTAAATCAAATGTAAGGTTTGCCAAGAAGAGGTTGGTTAAATAAACTGTGACTCATCATGAGAAACCATAATTAAATTGATGGCGAAGACTTTTTTATTTACTGACATAGAAAGTGGTTCATGATAAATGAAGAAAAAAAAAGGCATCTAATAGAGTAATATAAACAAAGCAAAACAAGAGGTCCCTGGAGCATATTTGTTACCTTATTTTTGTGGTTGTTGTTGCTGGGGTTTTTTTTCCACACAAATTTTATTTATTATTATTTTTTACAGGGTTTTGCTGCTTACTGCAACACACAGACTCAAATCCACCATAGGTATAGTATACATAGGCCCATCTCCCTCCCAAACTGGTACCTCTTTAATAACATATTTTAAAAAGTTGCTCATTGTGAAGTGAGGGTGAGTATCTCTTTATAGTCAAATTAAAGAACTGCATAACATGAAACTTTCTGAGCCAGAACTTTCTAGAAGGCATAAAAACTATTTAAAATCTGGATAAAAGTATGCTACTCATTACTTAAAAACAGTATTATAGCATGCATTACTCATTCATAGAATATTTAGTTGACTTCTCCTATGCCAGGTGAATGTCAATTACCTACCTAATGTTCGACCCACAGCCTGTAACTATACCATACAGTTTACACATGGGCATCACCAAAGTATTTAACAGATTTTAATCCAGTAAATAGGTATTTATTTTCATGGTAATGGAAATGCATTAAATTTTTACACACATTATTTACATGGAAATGTAAATTAACAAGAAACATATTTCCAATTTTTTCAATGATTTTTTTCAAGTTAAACAAAGGTAGATGTAGCTCAAGGTAAGAGAGCACTTCAATATCTGTCTTTGTCTTAAAATCTTAAGAAAGCTATCTCACTGAACCAGAGTTTATGTAACACTCCTGAATAAGGAAGATGCCATTCTCACTCAAGCAGGTCCTTTCCATCATGTGCACCCTCTGTACACTAATACTTATTGTGATTTTGTAAAATCTTACTTATGTTATTATTTGTTCAATTCTTTCTCTTCATTAAAGTCAGTGACCTTTATGACATTATTGCTGTATTCCCATTGCTTTAGAGTGTGTCCTGTGGACAGCATTTGTCCAATAAATAACAGTTGAATGAATGAAAAGCAACGAATGAAATGAAAAAACTAAAACAGAGCTCTAAACTCATACAAAACACAAATTAGTTCAAACTCTTAAGCAGCAAGAGAAATTAACAGTGAGTTTCTAGAGCAGGAGATAGGGTAGTTCTTTGAAACATATACAGGTAGGGAAAAAGCATTCAATCCTTCACATTTTTCCTTCTTCCACTTATTCTAAGAAGTAGAAACATGGGCTTATCATCCCAGGCAGTAGCAATGACTACAGAAACTTTGGCTTTAGAGTCAGGTAAAATAGTAACTTCGGACATATTAAAGAGCCTCTTGATGAAAGTGGAAGTGTAGAGTGAAAAAGCTGGCTTAAGACCCAACATTCAAAAAACTAAGATCATGGCATCTGGTCTCATCATTTCATGACAAACAGATGGGAAAAAATGAAAACGGTGACAGACTCTATTTTCTTAGTCTCCAAAATCACTGTGGATGGTGACTGCAGTCATGAAGTTAAAAGATGGTTGGTCCTTGGAAGAAAATCTATGACAAACCTTATTAAACAGCAGAGACATCACTTTGCTGACAAAGGTCCATATAGTCAAAGCTATGTTTTCTCCAGTAGTCATGTAAGGATGTGAGAGTTGGCCCATAAAGGCTGAGTACTGAAGAAGTGATGTCTTTAATCTTCGGTGCTGGAGAAGACTCTCGAGAGTCCCCTGGACTGCAAGGAGAGTAAACCAGTCAATCCTAAAGGAAATCGACCCGGAATATTCACCGGAAGGACTGATGCTTAAGCTGAAACTCCAGTATGTTGGCCACCTGAGGCAAAGAGCTGAATCCCTGGAAAAGATGCTGATGCTGGGAAAGATTGATGGCAGGAGGAAAAGAGGGCGAGAGAGGGTGAGATGGAGGATGGCACCATCTACTCAATGAACATGAGTTTGAGCAAACTCCGGGAGACAATGAAAGACAGAGAAGCCTGGTGTGCTGTAGTCCATGAAGTCACAAAGAGTCAGACATGACTGAGTGACTGAATAACAACCGATATACTGAAGAAAGGCTTGTAGGTAAGCTTATATAACAAATATAAGTACAGAACGAAGACATCAATATATATTTGAGGAAAAATTTTAACAGCTCAACAGTGTTGAAACTGTATATACTTTATGAATGAGATGAACAGTGAACTGAACAGTTTCAATTCACTTTTACCAAGCACAATCTCATTTTATTGAAAAGTATATAAAATACATATATATATATATATATATATATGAAAAAAGTAGCAAGTAATACAGTATACACCAAATTTTAAAAGCAATTATCTCTGAACAGTATAATTTGGTATAATTGTTTATTTTTTGTTCAAATGCATTTTTAAATGTTCTTATAATATTCATGTGTTCTTGAAATTCAATACATATTAAAAATAAAATGACACCATCATAAATAATTGAAACAGTGTTCTGAGTATTTTAGAGTCAGGACTTCGGAAAAAACCATTTCAAAAACTAAAAGATCATGGCATCTGGTCTCATCATTTCATGACAAACAGATGGGAAAAATGAAAACGGTGACAGACTCTATTTTCTTAGTCTCCAAAATCACTGTGGATGGTGACTGCAGTCATGAAGTTAAAAGATGGTTGGTCCTTGAAGAAAATCTATGACAAACCTTATTAAACAGCAGAGACATCACTTTGCTGACAAAGGTCCATATAGTCAAAGCTATGTTTTCTCCAGTAGTCATGTAAGGATGTGAGAGTTGGCCCATAAAGGCTGAGTACTGAAGAAGTGATGTCTTTAATCTTCGGTGCTGGAGAAGACTCTCGAGAGTCCCCTGGACTGCAAGGAGAGTAAACCAGTCAATCCTAAAGGAAATCGACCCGGAATATTCACCGGAAGGACTGATGCTTAAGCTGAAACTCCAGTATGTTGGCCACCTGAGGCAAAGAGCTGAATCCCTGGAAAAGATGCTGATGCTGGGAAAGATTGATGGCAGGAGGAAAAGAGGGCGAGAGAGGGTGAGATGGAGGGATGGCACCATCTACTCAATGAACATGAGTTTGAGCAAACTCCGGGAGACAATGAAAGACAGAGAAGCCTGGTGTGCTGTAGTCCATGAAGTCACAAAGAGTCAGACATGACTGAGTGACTGAATAACAACCGATATACTGAAGAAAGGCTTGTAGGTAAGCTTATATAACAAATATAAGTACAGAACGAAGACATCAATATATATTTGAGGAAAAATTTTAACAGCTCAACAGTGTTGAAACTGTATATACTTTATGAATGAGATGAACAGTGAACTGAACAGTTTCAATTCACTTTTACCAAGCACAATCTCATTTTATTGAAAAGTATATAAAATACATATATATATATATATATATATGAAAAAAGTAGCAAGTAATACAGTATACACCAAATTTTAAAAGCAATTATCTCTGAACAGTATAATTTGGTATAATTGTTTATTTTTTGTTCAAATGCATTTTTAAATGTTCTTATAATATTCATGTGTTCTTGAAATTCAATACATATTAAAAATAAAATGACACCATCATAAATAATTGAAACAGTGTTCTGAGTATTTTATAATTTATAATTCATTTAGAAAGCCAAGACTCAAGTTTAAAGAGCTTTTTTAAAAAATCTCATTTCTGGACTTCCCTGGTAGTCCACTAACTAAGATTCCATCCTCTCAATGCAGGGGACCTGGACTCCTTTCCTGGTCAGGGAATTAGTTCCCATGTGCCACAACTAAGAGTTCACATGCTGCAACCAAGGCCAGGCAGAGGCAAATAAATAAACATATGTTTTTAAACCCCACTTCATTTATATTAAAATATTTAAAAATCTTAAAAAACGAATCATTCAATGAAATTAAAAAGGTTTTTTTTTTAATCAGTAATACATAAAAATGTATTCCCATCTAAAACTTACTGCCCTGAGTAACTGAAGAATATTAGTAAATACTATAACCGATTGCATTATCAGAAAAAATATGTTATATAGCAACTCCATTCCTCTAATAAGTACCAAGTTATTTATCATTTCTTAGAAAACAAAACTAAGAAATTCTTAGAAATCTTAATCGCAGGCCAAAGATAAGTTATTAGTACCCGTATAAATTACTTTTTCTTTAGTCCTAACATTTTTCCAGGTTTTGAATTAGGTTAGATAATCTTTCAGAGCATTAACAACTATTTCAATAAATTTTGAAAAGAATTGTTTTATGGAGGGTTCATGAAAGGAGGCAAATTCAACATTGTAAGACAGACGGGGAATAAACATGCATTAAAAAAGCCAAGAATTTCTCATGCTGAACCAAAACAAGTCTGTGTTGCTAGATTTAAATCATATTTTCATTCTCCTTCATTTTGTAGGAGTCCTCTATCCTCAGTGATGAAGAGAATCCTGACCAGTGCTGATCCTGAATCTACAGACACGAAGATAAACAACCGTCCTTCAAGGTGGGTCACCACATCATAATTGGCTATTTGATAGCAAATAAAATTAAAGTCTGGAATAATTTTATTTAATCACTCAAGAGTTATCTGAAGTTTCCTGAATTTTTATTTTTGTACTAAACCAAACAAGCTAAATAATTCATATAAAAAGATTACCTGACATGTTGCAAAGAGCTCATTTGTACAGATCTGACATGCATTAGGGTTCCAAGTTTATTTTGTGGTGAATCTACCAGCTAGAAGTTGACAATTTCTTCACTGAAGAACATTTTGGTTGTTCTACATGAATAGCATGAGAGATGTGAAATTCCTTAAGCACCGATTTTTCTTAAGGAGATCCCCTGGAGAAGGGCACAGCAACCCACTCCAGTACTCTTGCCTGGAGAATTCCATGGACAGAGGAACCTGGCAGGCCACAGTCCATAGGGTCTCACAGAGTTGAACACCACTGAAGCGACTTAGCATGCATGTATGCAAGTTACATCTGTTTCATTTTATAAATAAATGCATTGCACAATTCATACACTTTAAGAAATTTACATAATTAAACTCAGATAAATGGCACATCGACTGAATTAAGATGAGAGCAAAAATTATTTCGGTGCAATACATTTTATTAATTTGCAAAAAACAGATTAATGTCAAAACTAGGCTCTAATTTCTGCAAATCTTGTCACAGTGGTCAACAGATCTGACTTGATATTGAAGCATACTACCCTGCCTTTTGTTCATGTTAGATTGTTACTTTCTTAGTTTAGTTTAGAATCAACAAAGCCATGAAGCATACTACCCTGCCTTTTGTTCATGTTAGATTGTTACTTTCTTAGTTTAGTTTAGAATCAACAAAGCCAACTTCCCTCGATTCAAAATTGTAAAGAGTGCTTTTACAAAGCTGCCCAAAATTAATTTTGAAAGAAACAATTCAAAGAAGAGATACTCAAAAAATGTTTGATTAATATGTTTCAGTATTTTTGTTTAATGATATGAATTCTACCCTTTGGAAACAAACATTTTAAAACAGCCTTGGTTCATTTTGTACTAAAAACACTATGTTCCTTGTTTCATCAGATCAAATTAGTATTCTAAATAATCAAGCAGCAGATGAGTAAGAATATGTTTTCTGCTACTGTTCCCATTATACTATAACCACATGTTCATCATGCTTATGACCTCTACACTAAAAGATCCAAAAACAAAACCAAAACATATACTACTTTATAATGATTATCACTTTATACCTTTAAAATTCCACACAAAACACCCTGATGAAAATCCCTGCCTTTGAAGAACTTAGGCTACTGCAAGGAATAAAATTTTGTTCTCAGCATAACAAAAGTTCATCAAATAAGAGGACAGAAAAGTATCCTAGCAACGTTAGTGACCACTAACATTTTCTGTTACTAATGTGAAACTTTGTATTATATTTCAGAAATCATACGCTTTTTGGTAAATATCGTAATAGCTGTTGTGAAAAAGACAGACCATTTTTTGGTTTCTCTCATAAAGATGAAAAAAAAAAAAATCATACTCAATACTTTTTCTAAAGGAGATCCCTGGAGAAGGGCACAGCAACCCACTCCAGAGCGAGATTGCCTGGCAGGCCACAGTCCATAGGGTCTCACAGAGTTGAACACCACTGAAGCGACTTAGCATGCATGTATGCAAGTTACATCTGTTTCATTTTATAAATAAATGCATTGCACAATTCATACACTTTAAGAAATTTACATAATTAAACTCAGATAAATGGCACATCGACTGAATTAAGATGAGAGCAAAAATTATTTCGGTGCAATACATTTTATTAATTTGCAAAAAACAGATTAATGTCAAAACTAGGCTCTAATTTCTGCAAATCTTGTCACAGTGGTCAACAGATCTGACTTGATATTGAAGCATACTACCCTGCCTTTTGTTCATGTTAGATTGTTACTTTCTTAGTTTAGTTTAGAATCAACAAAGCCATGAAGCATACTACCCTGCCTTTTGTTCATGTTAGATTGTTACTTTCTTAGTTTAGTTTAGAATCAACAAAGCCAACTTCCCTCGATTCAAAATTGTAAAGAGTGCTTTTACAAAGCTGCCCAAAATTAATTTTGAAAGAAACAATTCAAAGAAGAGATACTCAAAAAATGTTTGATTAATATGTTTCAGTATTTTTGTTTAATGATATGAATTCTACCCTTTGGAAACAAACATTTTAAAACAGCCTTGGTTCATTTTGTACTAAAAACACTATGTTCCTTGTTTCATCAGATCAAATTAGTATTCTAAATAATCAAGCAGCAGATGAGTAAGAATATGTTTTCTGCTACTGTTCCCATTATACTATAACCACATGTTCATCATGCTTATGACCTCTACACTAAAAGATCCAAAAACAAAACCAAAACATATACTACTTTATAATGATTATCACTTTATACCTTTAAAATTCCACACAAAAACACCCTGATGAAAATCCCTGCCTTTGAAGAACTTAGGCTACTGCAAGGAATAAAATTTTGTTCTCAGCATAACAAAAGTTCATCAAATAAGAGGACAGAAAAGTATCCTAGCAACGTTAGTGACCACTAACATTTTCTGTTACTAATGTGAAACTTTGTATTATATTTCAGAAATCATACGCTTTTTGGTAAATATCGTAATAGCTGTTGTGAAAAAGACAGACCATTTTTTGGTTTCTCTCATAAAGATGAATATCATACTCTATTATTCACATATTTTCTAAAATTAATATTTTAACTTTTACTGATCATTAAGTTAAATGCTCTTGAGGACTCACAATAAGCTTTTCTCCTAAGCATTTTAAAAAAATCTTTTCTTTCTTAGAGTCAGAGAGTGAATATGTTCTGGAGTTCAGCAATATTATTCAGAAATACAAGGAACCTGGGTTCAATTCATCAATTACCATAAGTACTTGAAACAATTTGAAAAAATTTGCAGTTGAGAAGGCTCTAGCTGGTGATCTGAACCAAGACTACAACAACTCTATAGCCTATCTGGGTTTGATGAGTACTAAGATTCAATCAACAAAAGAAATTTTTTATGATACATACAATTTATAAAAACACACATACAAAGCCACTTTTTCCTTTACTATATACACTTAAGCATATTTCACAATGTGAATACTATATATTATGCACACTTAAGGACACAAGTATATTTAATATAATGAAAAGAAATGTCATAGAGATGATAAAAATTAAAAGGCTGCAAAAGTTTAGTAGTTTATTCAGTCACTAGAAATCATTTGTATATTATACAGAAAATACAGAGGAATATTAAGGAAAGAATTTAATGAATAAAGTAAAGGAATGACTTGGATGATTTATAAAAATCATCTTTAAATTTAAAAACTGAATATTAAGTTTTAATATGAAAGATCAAAAGTTATAGGCATATATACATGTTTAAAGATATAAAGGTCGTCTAAATTATCAAAGTATGCCAATCTACAATAGGATAAACTGGAAACTGGTATCAATTAAAGTGAACAGAGCTAGTATTAAATTGAATGTGTGGCAAAGAATAATAATGACTTAACGTAGATGTGGCCCTACAAATTCTATTTAAGGAAAATACATCAAATAGTTATATTTCTAACAATGCCATGGAGAAATTTTTCTCTTTCTTTCAAACATCCAAAAATAATTACTGAATATTTAGTATGTCTAAGGCACTGTGCTTGGTGCTATGATGAAATGAACACAGTCATTTCTTTACTTTGAAACACGATGATAAAGTATACCTAAGAAAATATTCATGCAGGATGTTTCATTTAATTAGGGAAAATCTTAAAAAATGAGTAAGTTTAAATACTGATTGATATGTCTTAAAAGAATATTAGGCAGAGAGTCTTAACTACTACATTCAAGATTCTGAATTTAGTAGTAGATAAGGTGGAAACAAATATTTGACCAGGCGAATGAAGCAATGACTGTTAAACTTGCATAAGACACACCGAGAAGAGTGAGACTGCTCACAGGGATATCAAGAAGCTATTCAACAGTTCAAGAAAGCATGGGTCTATCAATTACCATAAGTACTTGAAACAATTTGAAAAAATTTGCAGTTGAGAAGGCTCTAGCTGGTGATCTGAACCAAGACTACAACAACTCTATAGCCTATCTGGGTTTGATGAGTACTAAGATTCAATCAACAAAAGAAATTTTTTATGATACATACAATTTATAAAAACACACATATAAAGCCACTTTTTCCTTTACTATATACACTTAAGCATATTTCACAATGTGAATACTATATATTATGCACACTTAAGGACACAAGTATATTTAATATAATGAAAAGAAATGTCATAGAGATGATAAAAATTAAAAGGCTGCAAAAGTTTAGTAGTTTATTCAGTCACTAGAAATCATTTGTATATTATACAGAAAATACAGAGGAATATTAAGGAAAGAATTTAATGAATAAAGTAAAGGAATGACTTGGATGATTTATAAAAATCATCTTTAAATTTAAAAACTGAATATTAAGTTTTAATATGAAAGATCAAAAGTTATAGGCATATATACATGTTTAAAGATATAAAGGTCGTCTAAATTATCAAAGTATGCCAATCTACAATAGGATAAACTGGAAACTGGTATCAATTAAAGTGAACAGAGCTAGTATTAAATTGAATGTGTGGCAAAGAATAATAATGACTTAACGTAGATGTGGCCCTACAAATTCTATTTAAGGAAAATACATCAAATAGTTATATTTCTAACAATGCCATGGAGAAATTTTTCTTTTTCTTTCAAACATCCAAAAATAATTACTGAATATTTAGTATGTCTAAGGCACTGTGCTTGGTGCTATGATGAAATGAACACAGTCATTTCTTTACTTTGAAACACGATGATAAAGTATACCTAAGAAAATATTCATGCAGGATGTTTCATTTAATTAGGGAAAATCTTAAAAAATGAGTAAGTTTAAATACTGATTGATATGTCTTAAAAGAATATTAGGCAGAGAGTCTTAACTACTACATTCAAGATTCTGAATTTAGTAGTAGATAAGGTGGAAACAAATATTTGACCAGGCGAATGAAGCAATGACTGTTAAACTTGCATAAGACACACCGAGAAGAGTGAGACTGCTCACAGGGATATCAAGAAGCTATTCAACAGTTCAGGCAAGAGTCAATGAAAATTACAGTTTCAATAAATTTTGAACAGATGCAAAATACTTTCAGAGTATTAAAATTTTCAAAAGTTGAAATATTTTTAAATTTTCAAAAGTTACAACTGATTGGATATTACAAGTGATGGAAAGAAAAAATAACAACAACTAAAAATTAATCTCAAAGTTCTAAATTTTTGTGATCAGGGTGATGGTAATGCTAATGACAGAATCAGGCACAAGAAAGAAGGAATAACCTAAATGGAGAAATTATGTTCATTTGGGTACTTACATTCTCTAGACATGAAGATTAACGACATACAGTTCTAATACTAATGGTTTTAGTACAGATCTTTAGTCAGAGCACAAAATACAGACAGAAGAGGATACAATCAAAACCGTATCTTTAGGAAACAGGAATAGATAGAAGACTCGGACCATGGGTAAAGAGATTAAAGTGGTTAGAACGGCACTCCAGGAATACTCACTGAAGGAGGGAAAATACAGACAAAAGACGTACTGTTTTGGCTTCGTGTCTGACTCCTTGAATACTAATTATTTTATTAACTTCCTACTCTGGACCACATGAACCAAGTATAATCTACGTACATAATGGCCACTGCCCTCTAACAGCTCATAATCCATTTATGATCTAGTTAACTTCCCTCAGTAGTCTAGGTTGCTGTTTTTAGAATAAGATGAAGAGTTAAACAATAAAACACAGATTATCCACCATTTCCAGACTATTTCCTGATACAAAAGATCTTCTGAAGAATCTCTGTTAATAATATCAAGTGATATATATATATAAACTAAAGGGAAGATTAAAATGAGATAACTGATGGAAGACAAGGTAAAAATTACAGAGACTAAAGACACGTTTTCTCTTTATAAAGCTCCCATGTTCTTGGCAGGAACCAAATAAGAAACACTGGGGAAGGTGAGTAGTATCTAAGAACAAAGCGAAAAAAGTCTAAATCAAGACTCAACATGAGGGCTTCCCTGGTGGTCCAATGGGTAAGGACACCGCCTTGCAGTGCAAGGGGCGCCAGTTTGATCCCTGGCCTGGGACGATCCCACGTGCTGCGAAGTGGCTGGACCGATGTGTCCAATTACCGAGCTGAAGCTCTGGAGCGCATGTACCCAGAGCCGGTGCTCTGTGACAACAGAGGCCACCGCGAAGGGAGGCCCAAATGGGCCAAAGAACGAAGATGGATAAAAATAGATAAATGAAAGACCAATAGAAGTGGCCCGCCCGCTCCCCTCCCTCCCCAACCTGCCCCCCGCAAATAAATAAATAATATTTTTTTTTTAATTAAAAAAAAAAAGTCAACATGAAGATCTGATTCATGCTCTATCTAAACACGAACAACAGACCAATGACAAATGTACTTGTGGACATGAAGGCTTTAAAAGCACTTCATGAAAATTCTTCTGTTTCTTAGTGCTCAAAGATAAAATAAAAGACTACTTGTCAGGGTTATAACAGATTTACAAGATCTTGAACACCATGAGGGTCAGAGGCACTGACCTGCCTCACCGTGGAAAACCCAACTGTAACCTGACTGTCAGTTCTCCTTATGGCATCCATGGGTGCAATCAACTGTGGATTCAATAGTATTATAGCACTTATTCACTGAAAAAAATTCTTATACAAGTTGCCTGTATTTTATTTTTAATTAATAAGATTGGAGACAGTTTTAATATATTACATTTTAAAAATGAAACTTCTCAAATAGCATTAATACAATCTATAATTATGAATAGAACAAATTAGACTGGTTATCAGTGATCTGATGATTCAATAAAAAGATTATACATGGAACCATTTCAGAGTAAAAAGTCTAAAAGAAAATGTCATGCTATGCTGGAAATGTACACAATTAACTTCACAATATCATCCATAAGATCAAAGCCCCTTGAAACTAGCATCTAGTACAGTGCCTAGTATATTTGAGATGCTCAATAAATATTATCGAATATTAATAGATTAATGAGTAAAGAAAATTTCTCATTAGAATTTATTGCCATCTAACAAAATGGTTAACACTTAGGATTCTGGGCAATATATATAGATAAGCTGTCCAGATGTACAGAAAAGTATGCTGGATTAATATTCCTATTACTCAAAAAATAAAGTACTTTAAAGACTGATGAAATTATAGAAATTATACTTAGAAGAAAAAACATATTGATATGTATACTTTCTTAGTCACTTGAAATTTGATCAGTAATTAAAACACATAATGTATCTATTCTGATTACATCCTCAAGTACTTCTAAGATATTAATGTTGTTGTTTAGTCACTAAGTTGTGTCCAATTCTTTTGGGACTCCACTGGACTGTGTAGCCCACCAGGCTCCGGGTTTTCCCAGTATCAGTTTGCCAACCTAAATAAATAATATTTTTTTTAATTAAAAAAAAAAAGTCAACATGAAGATCTGATTCATGCTCTATCTAAACACGAACAACAGACCAATGACAAATGTACTTGTGGACATGAAGGCTTTAAAAGCACTTCATGAAAATTCTTCTGTTTCTTAGTGCTCAAAGATAAAATAAAAGACTACTTGTCAGGGTTATAACAGATTTACAAGATCTTGAACACCATGAGGGTCAGAGGCACTGACCTGCCTCACCGTGGAAAACCCAACTGTAACCTGACTGTCAGTTCTCCTTATGGCATCCATGGGTGCAATCAACTGTGGATTCAATAGTATTATAGCACTTATTCACTGAAAAAAATTCTTATACAAGTTGCCTGTATTTTATTTTTAATTAATAAGATTGGAGACAGTTTTAATATATTACATTTTAAAAATGAAACTTCTCAAATAGCATTAATACAATCTATAATTATGAATAGAACAAATTAGACTGGTTATCAGTGATCTGATGATTCAATAAAAAGATTATACATGGAACCATTTCAGAGTAAAAAGTCTAAAAGAAAATGTCATGCTATGCTGGAAATGTACACAATTAACTTCACAATATCATCCATAAGATCAAAGCCCCTTGAAACTAGCATCTAGTACAGTGCCTAGTATATTTGAGATGCTCAATAAATATTATCGAATATTAATAGATTAATGAGTAAAGAAAATTTCTCATTAGAATTTATTGCCATCTAACAAAATGGTTAACACTTAGGATTCTGGGCAATATATATAGATAAGCTGTCCAGATGTACAGAAAAGTATGCTGGATTAATATTCCTATTACTCAAAAAATAAAGTACTTTAAAGACTGATGAAATTATAGAAATTATACTTAGAAGAAAAAACATATTGATATGTATACTTTCTTAGTCACTTGAAATTTGATCAGTAATTAAAACACATAATGTATCTATTCTGATTACATCCTCAAGTACTTCTAAGATATTAATGTTGTTGTTTAGTCACTAAGTTGTGTCCAATTCTTTTGGGACTCCACTGGACTGTGTAGCCCACCAGGCTCCTCTGTTTATCGGGTTTCCCAGGCAAGAAAACTGGATCAGTTTGCCATTTTTTCCTCAGGAGGATTCTTCCCTGGCCTGGGGATAGAACCTGCATCTCCTGCATTGGTAGACAGATTCTTTATTACTGAGGCACAAGGGAAGCCCAAATACTAATATAGTCAACCCAAGTTTATAGATGGGATATGCATTTCAGGAAGTTTCAAAAGTATACTGACAGATTTTGTTAAAGAATAAAGAAGAGGTAAAGGAGAAGAGTATGGGAGGAGAAGAAAGCCGTTTTTGAAGGAAGAGCTTCCCTGGTGGCTCGGATGGTAAAGAATCCTCCTACAATGCAGGAGACCTGGGTTCAATCCCTGGTTGGGAAGATTCCCCAGAGAAGGAATTGGAAACCACTCTAGTATTCTTGCTTGAAAAATACAATGGACAGAGGATCCTGGAGGACTACAGTCCATGGGGTCTCAAAGAATCAGACACAACTGAGCAACTAACACTTTCACACATTTTCTTTTTTCCTAAGTCAAGCAGATCATTAAGTACGGAAAACATAGGTATGAACATCATTATACAGAATTGTTTACTGGCTTTCTGAGCATATTGTTCAATAATGCACACCTTAAGTTACTGGGAAATTAAATAAATCCAGCATTTTTCAAACTTGTTTAACTATAGAACACTTTTTCCTGAAAGATATCATTCTGTTCTAACAACTGATCCAAAGAATATATTCAGGGCAATATATATAGATAAGCTGTCCAGATGTACAGAAAAGTATGCTGGATTAATATTCCTATTACTCAAAAAATAAAGTACTTTAAAGACTGATGAAATTATAGAAATTATACTTAGAAGAAAAAACATATTGATATGTATACTTTCTTAGTCACTTGAAATTTGATCAGTAATTAAAACACATAATGTATCTATTCTGATTACATCCTCAAGTACTTCTAAGATATTAATGTTGTTGTTTAGTCACTAAGTTGTGTCCAATTCTTTTGGGACTCCACTGGACTGTGTAGCCCACCAGGCTCCTCTGTTTATCGGGTTTCCCAGGCAAGAAAACTGGATCAGTTTGCCATTTTTTCCTCAGGAGGATTCTTCCCTGGCCTGGGGATAGAACCTGCATCTCCTGCATTGGTAGACAGATTCTTTATTACTGAGGCACAAGGGAAGCCCAAATACTAATATAGTCAACCCAAGTTTATAGATGGGATATGCATTTCAGGAAGTTTCAAAAGTATACTGACAGATTTTGTTAAAGAATAAAGAAGAGGTAAAGGAGAAGAGTATGGGAGGAGAAGAAAGCCGTTTTTGAAGGAAGAGCTTCCCTGGTGGCTCGGATGGTAAAGAATCCTCCTACAATGCAGGAGACCTGGGTTCAATCCCTGGTTGGGAAGATTCCCCAGAGAAGGAATTGGAAACCACTCTAGTATTCTTGCTTGAAAAATACAATGGACAGAGGATCCTGGAGGACTACAGTCCATGGGGTCTCAAAGAATCAGACACAA
Organism: Tragulus kanchil; assembly: GCA_022376925.1. Classification (NCBI taxonomy): domain Eukaryota; kingdom Metazoa; phylum Chordata; class Mammalia; order Artiodactyla; family Tragulidae; genus Tragulus; species Tragulus kanchil. Next base: position 109,240,664 of record JAIOJX010000024.1, on the reverse strand, counting down.
CTGAGCAACTAACACTTTCACACATTTTCTTTTTTCCTAAGTCAAGCAGATCATTAAGTACGGAAAACATAGGTATGAACATCATTATACAGAATTGTTTACTGGCTTTCTGAGCATATTGTTCAATAATGCACACCTTAAGTTACTGGGAAATTAAATAAATCCAGCATTTTTCAAACTTGTTTAACTATAGAACACTTTTTCCTGAAAGATATCATTCTGTTCTAACAACTGATCCAAAGAATATATTCAGGGAATACTGATATATACTGGAAAGTCACTGTAAAAGGAAAACACCAATGTTTAAATCTGAACATGTACTTGACTTCAGATCTATCTCACCGGGAAGCTATTTATTCCAGAAATATACAAGATATTTAGCTAAGATTTTTTTTGGAAACTGCTTTTAAGGTTAAGCTTAAGAGCTAATAACAAAGACACTCCTATTATTACTTGAATTAGTTACAAATGCTTTTCATACTTTGTCACAGAAGTACTGTTAACTATAAAGGATCAAGAAGTAAAAGGGAGAGAAAGAGAGTGTGAGGGAACAGTCTAAAGCAGAGGTCAGCAGACTACTACCTGTGGGCCAAATCTACTTCATTATTTTTGTGAATCTAAAGTTTTATTGAGATAGATCACACTAATTTCTAGTTATCCTCAACACTATAACATAGTATTGAAATATCTGTGATTTTACTAACAGTGCTGTCATACATCCATTAATGATATTGTGGTTGCAGCTCATATTCATAACTGACTGAAATCCTAAATTTCAGCAGAAATTAGGAAAATAAAGGTCTAATTTTTCAATGACCAGGGATTTAGGAACCCTTGCTTGAGGACTGCTAAAAGATGGATGATACTTTTAACTAGGATATCAGAAACAAAATGGAAAATGTAAAGTTACAAACTAACTTTATATACATAATTTTTTAACATGTGAAAAATTAAAACAAAAATATTTAAAATATTTTGGACACAATTCATGAGATCATCCATAGCCATCAGCATAAATCCTATGGATCCTCAGCCAGAGTATCATTTGTATTGATTTTCTAAATAAAGCTAATTTTATATTCAATAACTGGTTATTCCGATGGCAAATGACTTATTTCACTCAGAAGTCATGAAAAAAAGGTGCAGAAAGGAGTGAACATTTTGTCACCATATTTCATTCACTACTGTAAGATCTGCAAAATAAATACAGGTGACTAGTATACATCAAATATGGCCTAGATAGATTATGAATGTTTATAAAGAGGGTATATATTACATACATAATATAATTTTTAAAAGCTAAACAGTATGTACACCTTAAGTTACTGGGAAATTAAATAAATCCAGCATTTTTCAAACTTGTTTAACTATAGAACACTTTTTCCTGAAAGATATCATTCTGTTCTAACAACTGATCCAAAGAATATATTCAGGGAATACTGATATATACTGGAAAGTCACTGTAAAGGAAAACACCAATGTTTAAATCTGAACATGTACTTGACTTCAGATCTATCTCACCGGGAAGCTATTTATTCCAGAAATATACAAGATATTTAGCTAAGATTTTTTTTGGAAACTGCTTTTAAGGTTAAGCTTAAGAGCTAATAACAAAGACACTCCTATTATTACTTGAATTAGTTACAAATGCTTTTCATACTTTGTCACAGAAGTACTGTTAACTATAAAGGATCAAGAAGTAAAAGGGAGAGAAAGAGAGTGTGAGGGAACAGTCTAAAGCAGAGGTCAGCAGACTACTACCTGTGGGCCAAATCTACTTCATTATTTTTGTGAATCTAAAGTTTTATTGAGATAGATCACACTAATTTCTAGTTATCCTCAACACTATAACATAGTATTGAAATATCTGTGATTTTACTAACAGTGCTGTCATACATCCATTAATGATATTGTGGTTGCAGCTCATATTCATAACTGACTGAAATCCTAAATTTCAGCAGAAATTAGGAAAATAAAGGTCTAATTTTTCAATGACCAGGGATTTAGGAACCCTTGCTTGAGGACTGCTAAAAGATGGATGATACTTTTAACTAGGATATCAGAAACAAAATGGAAAATGTAAAGTTACAAACTAACTTTATATACATAATTTTTTAACATGTGAAAAATTAAAACAAAAATATTTAAAATATTTTGGACACAATTCATGAGATCATCCATAGCCATCAGCATAAATCCTATGGATCCTCAGCCAGAGTATCATTTGTATTGATTTTCTAAATAAAGCTAATTTTATATTCAATAACTGGTTATTCCGATGGCAAATGACTTATTTCACTCAGAAGTCATGAAAAAAAGGTGCAGAAAGGAGTGAACATTTTGTCACCATATTTCATTCACTACTGTAAGATCTGCAAAATAAATACAGGTGACTAGTATACATCAAATATGGCCTAGATAGATTATGAATGTTTATAAAGAGGGTATATATTACATACATAATATAATTTTTAAAAGCTAAACAGTATGTACTAGGAAATAATTAAGTTATTAAATTCCAAGTTTTAAAAATTATGCAATATTAACTGCATAAAAAGCATTAAAATCAAACTTCAGCATACTGCTTAATATCCATACTAACGGCTTTAAATATTATAAAGAGCTATAGAACAGAGACAATGAATACAACACAATAACAAATGAACCTACATAAAGCCAAGTTCTTAAAATTGTGGTTTTACTCTTTTTGTACATATTAAGATTTGTGACACAGAGAAATATGTGTATGTAGTTCTTAAAAGTGGATTTTATTTCAAGAGGCATCCAGTACACTACTTTAAATTTACATACACAGAAGACAAACAAGTATACTTTAAAATATTATCATCTTATGTTAAATACAAATATTTACATTTTCTCCTTTCAAGCTGCTTTTATCTACAGTTAACCTTCAAGTGTATAAAAGATACTTTTTAAATGACTGATACTGAAGGTAATGGTTACTACCCATTAATGTATACTGGTTTCAACATCTACGAAAGTGTATATAAAGGCTAAACAATAGAGCTAAGTCTAAACTTTCCATCTGTAAAATCAATAAAGGACTTGGGGAACTTCATATAATGCTTTGTTGCATTTCAGCTTCTATATATATATATTATTTTTAAATTCAGCCACCTTAATTGTTTTTTTTATTTATTTATTTTCATCCTTTTTTATTCTGTGGCATGTGTGGGCCTCCCATGGCAGTGGTCTCTCTCGTCGCAGATCACTGACTCTGGGTGCGTGCGCTCCAGAGCGCTGGCTTGTAATTGGACACACTGGTCCAGCCGCTCTGCCACATGTGGGATCTTCCCAGGCCAGGGATTGAACCAGTACCCCTTGCACTGCAAGGCAGACTTTCTACCCACTGGCCCACCAGGGAAGCCCTCAGCTTCTGTATTTTAACAACCCAAAACAAACCTGTGATACTCTTTAGCATAGTGATTTGAAATTTAGTAAGTAAAATAAAGTACAGTAATTCATTTTTGTTTAAAAACATATTTGCTTCAAACTTCTCCTGGTAAAGTCTAATGAAAGATATTCAATTTAAAAATACTGGCATTTGTAAGAAAACTGACACAAATTAATTTTCTAAAAATAAGGTAGTATTTTCAAAAGTCTTAAATACTACAATAGGCACTAAATCTAATTCTCTGAAAGGAAGCAGGGACACACTTCAATAACCACTTGGCAGTACTTTAAAAAATTATTAACATATTAAAGTAGGCATCTGATTTTTAAAAATCATCTGGAAGCATGCATGAGAAAACCTGTCGTCATGGAAACGACAAGTGTAAATGGCAATAAATCCAAAAGAAAATGTCAGTGCTTCTGAACAATGAATGAACACAAAAAGCTATTTGTGAAATAAAACAACATAATGTTGTTTAAAATATTTTATTTTCATTTCCTTTCTATAAATTTTGCTTCATAAAAATATTGATAATACAATATTATTGCATTGCTTTTAGCCAAAATGTTCTAACAATTTATTAGTGCAATATTCAAAACAGAATTAAAGTGCTTAAAACACTGCTCTCAATCAATTACTGTTGGTCATTTACGTAAAAATATCTAAATGAAATACATTTAAATTTTAAAATTCATGGGCTTGGGATCAAACATTAAACACCAAAATCTTAGAGTTAAAAATTTATGCCCTAAGTACAGGGAACAATGTATACATCTGACACTCATATCACCTACAGTTGGACACTAATAAAAATTAAAATAAAAATAAATAAAAACCTTCATAATATCCATGAGGACAAACTGACTGGCTTGTTTCCAGTTATAGCAAACATTCATTCTCATAGACTAATATTTCCCGTATTTGCAACAAAATGAGGAATCTAATTGTCCAACATATAAACATTAGCAAAATGGGAGATCGAGGATCAATTCCTGGGTTGGGAAGATCGCCTGGAGAAGGGAATGGTAACCCACTCCAGTATTCTTGACTGGAGAATCCCAGGGACAGCGGAGCCTGGCGGGCTACAGTCCATGGCATTACAAAGAATCGGACATGACTGAGTGACTAACATCTCCACTTTCAAGGAGTTGAAATGTTTGCTGAAGCTGAAGCTCCAGTGCCGTGGCCACCTGACGCAAAGAGCCAACTCACTGGAAAAGACTCTGATGCTGGGAAAGATTGAGAGCAGGAGGTGAAGGCGACGACAGAGAATAAGACAGCTGGATGGCACCACCAATTCAGGGGAAATGAGTTTGAACAGAATTCAAGAGAAAGTAAACAATAGGAAAATCTGGCGTGCTGCGGTTCCTGGGGGTCACAAATAGTTGGACACAGCTTAGTGACGGAACATGAGCAATTATAAAATAGGTAATATTTAAGATTCATTCTTTCATTAAGAATAAAAGAATGTATGCAGTTCTTGTTTCAATTCTCTGCTTTTTTCTCTCAAAGAATATCAAATCAGAATCAAAGCTTCCATAGAAACAGACAGATTTTATACTAGTATGTCCTTGCTATGTAAAAACTGTTTAATTTTTTTACCAGTTTAAAGTAAGGATTTCAAAGAGTTTGGGCTAAAGAAAAATCTATTACTCAAAAAATAAATACGAGGGCTTCCCTGGTGGTCCAGTGGGTAAAGACACTGCCTTGTAGTGCAGGGGGTGCTGGTTCAATCCCTGGCTGGGGAAGATCCCCTGTGCCGTGGAGCAGCTGGACCAGTGTGTCCAATTATGAGCTGGCGCACTGGAACGCATGCAGTCAGAGCCAATGCTATGCAGCGAGTGAGGCCACAGCGATGGGAGGCCCACACAGGTCAAAGAATTAAGATGGATGAAAATAACTAAATGAAAGACCAATAAAAGAGGTGAAAATTTTGAAAAATAAATAAATGAAAATAAATGTGAATTGGGACAAGGATACTATAAACTATCCATATTTGCTGTACATTTTAATCCCTTATTACATTCGCCCACATCTTCAAAACAAACCCACATCTTGACTTCATATTTCTTTCACTTTCTTCTTATATCATTCTACTCTAATTATCTTGATGTGCTATCTCATTACTATTTTCACATTTCTAATCTTTCTACTTATATTTAAGAATTTCCCTTCTTGTTCTTACCATCTACTTATTCACCTTTCTAATGTCTCAATAAACTTCCAAACAGTATTCCAAAAATGACCAATAAAAATAAGGAATGGACAATATTTATCACCTTAAAGCTATGGAAATAACCTCTAGAGAAGTTCTTATTTCATTCCTTACATCCCTGATAGTTCTACCACTTTCGAAAATTGGCCAGCTCTCAGCCTCTGTTTAGGGTTCCAGATCACGTGGATTATGATGTGTTACCTGGAAACATGCAATATGATCTTCCAAGTTAATATTTATTTAAAGGAAACACTGTCTGGTGTCAAATGTTGTTAAACTCAGGGAATGCTACTCAAGTTTCCCTGGACACACTGGCTATAGTATGTCTGTATTATATGCTCATTACTCAAAACTGATAATAAATACACAATATAAACTGTACTTTTTCTTAGTGTTTGTTAGAAACACTCAGTCTGCCTGCAATGTTTCCTTCTCTTTTTGAAACGAGATTAGAAATTTAGTTGTTTATTAGCTTTCTTGGCTATTAGAATGTAAGTTTCATTTCATAAGAACAGTGATTTTTGCAGGTCCTGTCTTCAAGTACCTGAGCATATAAGCAACTTGTTACATATCTCTAACATAAGTATTAAGGGAGGGTGTAAAATAACCACTGAAAGAACACAAAAGTATAAATTGGAAAGACTAAATAAAATGCTAATTTAACAATTAATTTTATTATAAATAACAATTTTACTACTTGCCACTTTCCAGCTAAAACTGAAACACTGATTTCACAGACATATTATGTCTTAAAAGTAGACTTATAAATAGTGACATATACTATGCAATAGTATAGTAGCATACATATCTCTAATCCATTTCAACAGGGATATCCTTTGCATTCTAAGAAGCTGACATAGTCCTCAGTTTCCTCTTCCTCAATTTCAGAATAAAGACAATATGCCTTTTTTAATTCTCAAGAAATATTTGTTGAAAAAAGCACACAGACTCTGTGCTGGAAACAGAACTGAAAAAACTCTAACTATTCTAGTGAAAAGTCAACTGTAAATTGCACCCCCAAGTTCATATGTCTATAATAACGTGGCACAAATTCAATACTGTGATTTACATTGAATAGTTTAATTCAAAGAGACGATAAATCATAGTGTTACTTCGTAATAAAATATCCTTGTTGCAAAATGAAGAAAAATTTTATGTAAAGATGCTAACTCTATTTCTGAACGACACAACAACAAAAGAACTGTCATTCAGTGTACCATTTTAGCTGTAGTGAAAAGAAAAAAAAATTGTAATCCCTATATACTACTAATGTAAATAAATGTGGATGTTTACAAAATCTTAAAACAATCATCATAAAAAATGAAATTACTAGTTTCACAATTAACAGATATGAAGAATCACTAATAATGTTTTCTAAAATGAGAAAAATAAATATTTTTTCTTTAAATATTTTTAGGATCAAAATTGAGTACGTGGGTTTTTCTCTGCAATTACAAATTCTAACTGAAAAATATAGTCTAAAAGTTGTAAAATCTAGATACCTAATTTCTAAATTCAAAAGCATTAATTGAAAATAAAATTTAGAAATTAGCTAAACAGTTTAAAAAAAACTCGAAAAATAAATTTCTGTGAGCAACAAACCACCAAATAAAAAAGTGTAGAAGTTACAGTAAAAGACAAACAATAACAACTCATTGTTACCCTTAAAAAGAAAACTAGACTCATTCCCAATTAAACTGAATCTAGAAATTAAAAAAAAATTCCAACTGGGCCTGGTACTAGGGGTTGAAAAGTTGACTTCAATACTCATTTGGAAGTCAGACACAATTTCATAGTTTTGAAAAAGGACAAGATGAGGATGCACACTACGCTGCCAAGTCCAAATCTATAATAATTAGAATATTTTAGTATTTCTCCACCACCATATTCAAGAGCGAAAATACATCACCAGAAGAAACAAGGCTTGGAACACACTTTGGAAATAAAAGAATCACGTATGTGAGAAGGTATTACAAACAAGTGGGAAGTCAAATTATTTTTGTCAAAATAAAACTGGGAAACCAATTTTCAAAAGAAAAAAAAGTTAATTTCCTGTTTATAGGGCCACACCACATTTATGGTATATGAAAGAGTTAAGAGCTTACCTTTTTATAAAGTAATTTTGTAATACAAGTTATTAGCTTTAACTTTTCTGATTATTTGCCAAACTAATCTTTCTCTTAGGTATATATGTAAAAGATATTCAGAAATGCAAATATTTATGGATGAAGGAGTTCATAAACATTGCAACAAATATACTGTGAACAGCTAATTTTCAACAAGCAATGATTAATAAAATGTTTGATAAAATCTTACAGATGCTTATGACATGAGAATGAAAAAATGATCAATTCCTGTGAGAATCACAATTGTTTATGGAGAAAGGAATAGAAAGATAGTTTTCTTACTAAGAAGAAGAGAGCTAACACTTCACCAGTATTTATGTTGGGATTATGGGGGCTTTTTATTTTGCTTTCAATAATTCTTTATGTTGTCCAAATTTTCTATAAATAAGGATACTTAAAACTACAGTAATTATGGTAGAAACTTTTTAAAAGAAAAGAATTGCCACTATTTTCATACTAGATATAGCAGATGTCAGCTTATTTCAGAGAGCCCTTTTATTAATAACCACCTCTTTTACAACTTGTACGATATAACAAATTGACGTTTCACTGTATTTCCTGGTTTAGAATAGACACTGGTATAAAATATTAATATTTAACCTTTTCATTTGGAAATAAAGAATTACTGCTAAGAGGTCCAATTTGTAAGTAGTAGATCACATTCTTTTTCAAGTTTGTTTGAAATCAAACATTCTTTAGTTCTATGGAGTTGATTATGAAACAATACTGAAATAATTTTTATCAAAATTTCATAATGGGTAAACTAACATGTAAGAAAGCATTTTCTCCCTGTAGCATAGTGCTTTCTTTTAACCTTAAATGATGTACTCAAGTCTTTTCATGTAAAATTAATATTTTGCAAATACATTTAGAGGGATTTCCCTGGTGATCCAGTGGCTAAGACTCCATGTTTCCAAAGCAGGGGCTAGTGCTCAGTCTCTGGTTCGGGAATTAGATGCCACATGCCACAGCTAAAAGTTCACATGCCGCAACTAAAGATCTCATGAGCTGCAATTAAGGCCCAGCTAAGCCAAATAAATAGATAAATATTAAATACATACATATATACACATAATTTAGAATGTACTATATTTCATCCAACATAACTGTAAATTATAATATTTAAAAATATTAAAGCTATTGTCAATACTCAAGCAATCAGATAAGAAGGCTTCAGTTATATTTACAAATGAAGCAATCATATTATTGTGATCTAAATTCCAAGTCTGATTCTGGAGGTAACCTGCATGAGGAAAAGCACATGTGAGTGTCCAAAGAGCAAGTGAAGAACAGTAAGAAGATCATGGTTATAGCAAATAATGTGTGCTAGAAAATAAATATGATAGATTAAGGATAAGAAGAATAGGGCCATGTTATAAAGAGTTTTGAAATTAAAACAAAAAAATTTGGATTTGACGTATCAGTTCTTAGATAAGTGATGCCATTCAAGTTTGATTTAGAAAAACTAGATTTAACACATATGCAAAATAATTAAGAAAAACAAGGTCAAATAATTGAAGGAGAAAGAAGATTCTTAAGTACCTCCTGAAATGATGAATTACAATCAAGTGTGTCTTTCTGATAGGTATTCTAGACTGTTTTCCTAGTAATGCTAATGGATTTTCATGACTCAACCTCTGTCCCTCTGGATTCCTTGTGAATAATGAGAAAAACCACAGTTGGAGAATCATCCTTTGACTGGGAGAACAAAAGCTATGTGACCTTTAGAACCAGATAATGAGCAGGAAGATACCATATGAAAACATATTTTCTAAAATGAGTAACACACTAAGAAACGTTTTTCTTAGTTTATAGTTTCATTGGTATAATCTTAAAAGGAAGAAAATTATAGTAAATAATCCATGAATTGAGGAAGAATGGGTAAAATTTCTCTTGATACATGTAGGTAATCGATTCACATCATTTGCTGCAGTTACGGTCTACATAGTACATATAAACAGTGAATTAATGAACACTGATCTAGAACCCTAGATGAGTATCAGCCCTAATGGTAAATACAGGTTCATGTTCCTGTGAGCCTCTAGTCACATCTTCATCAATCTTGAACATATAACTTGGCTTCACTGTCTATTTTAAGGACACTTTTTCTAACTACAGCATGCTTACTGTTATTTATTTTTTGTGTGTGTGTTTTTTTTTTTTTAATTTTGGCCTCTTTTATTGGTCTTTTATGTACTTATTTTCATCCATCTTTATTCTTTGGCCTATGTGGGCTTCCCATTGCAGTGTTCTCTCTCGTTGCACCAGCTCTGGGTGCACGCACTCCAGAGAGCTGGCTTGTAATTGGACACAGTGGTCCATCCACTCCATGGCACGTGGGACCTTCCCGTGCCAGGGACTGAACCAGTGTCCCCTGCACTGCAAGGCGGACCCTACCCACTGGACCACCGGGAAGCCCAAGGACACTATTTATTGCATATTGTTAAACAGTTGTCACTGAACTCATGGCCAATGGTCCTACATGTCATTCCTGAATAAAGATGACCTATCACTTATATTTTCTCAATTAAACACATCACAGTCTTCCTGTATTTAGGAACACTAGACTACACAACATTTCAGCACTATGCTTGGAGGCTACTTTAAACAATGAACTCATCACCACAATGCACAACAATGTGAAAAAGTATGGCACTATCCGGTCACTTGCTCTGAGAGTTGAAACATGAAGGCAAAGCACAGCCTTGCTTGAGCCAGGTGGGGTATGTGAGTGCCAGGGGACCCAAATTTTTCACCACTCCCAAGTCTTCGAATGATAATGAAAGGTCTTCGAGTACTGACATTGGGCTTACAAATAGACTTTAGTAGGTGAGCAAATCTGAAAATATAGAAGCTACGAATAAAGAGAGCTGACTGTATTTAAAGAAAAGACTTGCATGATCTTAATTTAATTCCTACTCTTTAAATAATTAGATACATAACCAGGAGCAAGCCATAGATTTTCTTATCTGAAAAACTAAACGGTTCTCCTAGTTTCACTCTCTATGGACTCTTTCAACTCAAACACTGTATAATTTCACTATGTACAGCTTACAATTTTCTGCAATGACATTTTCAAATGTGCTCTGACAAAAGTTAATGTCAGAGCTCTCTGGTACAGAGCTCTAAAGTCTAACGTTAGCTTTGGTAAAGTTTATACAAGTCAAAAAATAAACAAACTATCCAAAGTTTGGTCCCAAAGCAATTCTGAGAAAAGTAGTTAGAAATACTAATTTTGCAAAGAATAGCATCTGAAAATCAATGCTCATTTGAGACAGTTCATCATGAATATTAGGTCACAAGCTGAAAAAACATGTAAAGAAAAAGAGAGATGTCTTCTAAGTCTCCTAGCAATAGAGTTAGGTTCAAAACTGGAAAGTCTGTCAACAAGCATACCTCAAGGTACTGCAGATTTGCTCCTAGACCACTGCAATGAAGCAAATATCTCCATAAAGTGAGTCACAATTCTTTTGGTTTCCCAGTGCATGTAGAAGTTACGTTTACACTATACAGCAATCTATTAAGCATGAAATAGCATGACATCTAAGAGAACAATGTACACACTCTAAGTGAAAATACTTTCTCGCTAAAAATGGTAACCATTATCCAAGCCTTCAACTAGGTGTAATGTTTTTGCAAAAGTATTATCAAAAACCATACACTACACTGATCACAGATTACTATCATAAATAAAATCATAATGAAAAAGTTAAATATTGTGAGAATTACCAAAATGTGACACAGAGACATGAAGTGAGTCCATGGTGTTGGCAAAATGGCACCAACAGACTTTCCCAATATAGTTTGCTACAAACCTTGAATTCATTAAAAAAACAAAACAAAACAAAACAAAACAGTATCTCCAAAGCACAATAAAACACGCCATGCCTGCCTGGACATTCACAGTTGCCAGGGCATTATGCTGGACCAGTTCCCCTACAACTTGAACTCCTGATCCCAGTTTTTCATGTATTTCGATATCAAATCTCAAGAGCACAACCATTTCATCAGATATTTCACTTGTCTTCATAGTGGCTTAGATCAAGTATGACTCCCAGCAGGATAATCAGGTGCACTTGGACAGACCGCAGCCAAACTCTTCGGCCTAAGCCAAACCTCTTAAATATGTCATTAACCCAAGTGCAGCAAGAGGTGTTGGCACTCTCGCATACCCCATTTTCACTGGCCAGCAGCAGTTCAGGGCAAGGTGATTTTTCATCACCCCTTGGCTTAAAGAGTACAGAATAACCAGCTATAATCTGAAAAACATGCAAAAGAGTCTATCTTCCCTTAAGGAGCAGAAGCAGACTGCAGGGTACCAACAACAATAAAGTTAGGTTAAACAGGATCAAAACAGCGGCCAGAAAGGAAATCTTACCCTGCTGCCTGCTCTCTGCTGCAGTCAGAAGCTTCTGAGAAAGTTCAGAGAATTCATAGGCTAAGATTCTTGACTAAGGTTTATAGTCAAGGTGACAGGGATGGCTGTCGTCTGCACTATCCTGGCCAGATGCTCCGTGGACAAGAGTTGAGAGAGACAACTATTTCCTCTCTGCACCCCTAGCCTGTTCATGTCGAAGGTGTTCTCTCATCCACAGCCAAGGGTGTGGCTTACCATCCAGAGCTACGTCATTCAGTCTCTGCAGCATGACTAGTCTTCTTAGCTATTATCACTTCATCCTTTTCCTGATGCTTCCTCTATCTTACCTGGATAATATGGTTTAGACGCAACCTGGCTGGCTCACCAGAAAGGTGTCTAATCATCAATGCTCAGCAGTATCCTACAGAGGAAGGAAGGATGCCTATATGTAGTCTACCTGGTAGGCTTCGGCAGGTTTGATAGGCCTAGCTAGGTGCCCCAGAGTCGCCTTTTCTGCTGGGCTGTGAACCTGGCTGACTGGACATGGTTGACAGTCTCCCTTGGCCTCATGTGCTGGTATCACAGGCTTTGTATTTTGGGCTCTGGACTATGGTGAACCCAGGCGGCTGTGGTGACTTGCCTGTGCAGTGCAAGTCTGATCAGCATGCTGACTCTAGTGATGTTCATCCTCATGGGGTTGTTCCCCATGGGCGTCCACATACCTAATGAACAGGAAGCGTGCATCCCATACAATCTGTAGCCATAGTGTTAATTTCCACAGAGACTGGGACTTGATCATCTAATTACTGCACTGCCAGGTCCCACAGTCACTGAGAATATAACAAACTTTGTGGGTATTTTTCTAGAGTAAGGACCACAGGTCATGACTTTACCCAATGAACAGAAATCCCTTTTCCATGCATTAAGGATTCAAACCCTGGGAAGATCCCGTGCAGGAGGAAATAGCAACACACTCCAGTATTCTTGGGTCTGAAAAATTCCATGGACAGAAGAGCCTGGTGGGTTACAGTCCATGGGGTTTCAGACAGTCAGACACGACTGAGCACGCACATACTCAAAGTGAGAAGCTGCACTTTACTTCTATTCTCCTGGATTCTAAATTCAGGGTAAACAGTAGGCATATAGTTTCACCATCCCATACTAGTTAGTTTCAGATATAATGTAGCTAAATACAAAGGAATGTAAGAGTAACCCTTTTATGCTTCATTTGTTAATAGACCAAGTGAGTAAGCACATATGCTTTTTCCTAATGTTACAAATATAACAAATTTAAATACTTTTTCATTTCTTTAAGGATTTTCTAACTAGATCCAGAGCTTTTAAATAAATATATGTATTTTTGGTCTAGTTTTACAGTTATCTCACTTAAAAATTATGCCAAGAATTTTTTAAATTTCTTCCTTTGGAGAAGACATTAAGTGTTTATATAGGTTTCTAAGCAACACCAGCTTTGAAACTGTAAGAATGTTTGAATACAAAAACAACTGATCCAAAGTTGTTATACTTTTGCAATTCAGTAACTGATGAAAAACAGAGCCATGTTAGTCATCAATAAACCCCACCCAGTTTGCAGAGTTAAAATGCATTCTCATACTTAACATCTCTCAAACTTGAGTTGTTACTGAGCATATTTGGGTTGATTTCTTAATTAAAACTGTCAAAAGATATTAATCTCTTATGTTAGCATATTATGAGGATTTCCACTGAGTACATAATAAATTAGGCAGCATGCAGTTTTTAAAAAACTGAACTTTAACTTGAAAGACAAACAACAGAAAAAGAATTGTCTAATGTTTCCAATACATAACATAATGTAAACTAAAACTTCTAGATGAAAAGAACATAGTCCTGTAATTTAAATTTCTTTAATAACACTCTGGATGTTAGAATCTCAAGTCAAAGTATATGTATGTGTGTCTAATATTACCATATTCAAATTAATTCTGAGCAAGTATCCCTTTCCCCAGAAAAACATATTAACATTTTTCTCTAAAGGCTAGAGAGTAGGATAAGAGTAAAGACAAAAAGGCTGGAGATACAATGAGGGAAGCAGGTTTAGAAGATGAGAGACCTGTAACATGATCGTACTACAATGACCTCAAGAGACCTTTAGACCACATCAGTATCAGAGGTTGCCTAGTGCATGTTAATCCAGTAGTAAAAATATGTTTTTAAACAATAAATCTCCTTGTTTTAAATATACTGACTTATGTTGATGTCTGTGAGTCACTTTGAAAAATTAGCTGTCAGTCCCATTACTGACTTCAGTTGGTGTCTATGAAACATACACTTTCTTGAATTAGCTGTGCCAGGTGATTGTTAACCAGCCATACATTTACTGATGCAAACAGTTAAGGAAGTGTGAGAAGTTAGGAGGAGAAGGTGATTTTATTTTCTAATAACTTCACAAGTAACTTTCAGACATGTTCCTGTTATATGAAGTTATAATCATTTAGTGTGAGATAAGACAGCAATGTTTTTACAAAGACAGTCATACGTCCTTTCCTGAATCTTGTTTGTTTTCCTTTTCTTGGTCGTCAATATAGTAACGGATCATTTGAATCCTAATATAAGACAAAAAATGCCTAAAGAAACTTCCTTTTAACATGGGAAATGGAAGAAAAGTTAGCAAAGTTATTTGTTGACTATAGAAAAAAGCTCTTGTAGGAATTGGTCACATCTGTTTTATTGTTTGCAGCTGAGACATCCAACAAAAAATAACTTGGTTGGTAAGGAAAGTATAATAATTGTTAATGTAAAACAGACAGATGTTTTTCTCATTACATAGCACCAGACAGATGTATTTTAGTAAGAGCTGAAACTTTTAACAAAATTAAGCTGGTCTTGGTCCTCAGAATTTGAATGTTTTACTTTGAAATCTCATGCAAACATTTTCTCTTTCCTAAAATGCGTAAGTGAAATGATTTGTTGTTATTTTGCATTCTACTTTCCAGTACACATGAAACTAACTGTAGCTAATTACATTTGGGGTAAACCTCTCTGATAAAATAATCACTGATGTACTATTTAGTTTGTGCTATCCATTCTATACTGTAAATATTACATTTCAAAGGCTAGAGAGTAGGATAAGAGTAAAGACAAAAAGGCTGGAGATACAATGAGGGAAGCAGGTTTAGAAGATGAGAGACCTGTAACATGATCGTACTACAATGACCTCAAGAGACCTTTAGACCACATCAGTATCAGAGGTTGCCTAGTGCATGTTAATCCAGTAGTAAAAATATGTTTTTAAACAATAAATCTCCTTGTTTTAAATATACTGACTTATGTTGATGTCTGTGAGTCACTTTGAAAAATTAGCTGTCAGTCCCATTACTGACTTCAGTTGGTGTCTATGAAACATACACTTTCTTGAATTAGCTGTGCCAGGTGATTGTTAACCAGCCATACATTTACTGATGCAAACAGTTAAGGAAGTGTGAGAAGTTAGGAGGAGAAGGTGATTTTATTTTCTAATAACTTCACAAGTAACTTTCAGACATGTTCCTGTTATATGAAGTTATAATCATTTAGTGTGAGATAAGACAGCAATGTTTTTACAAAGACAGTCATACGTCCTTTCCTGAATCTTGTTTGTTTTCCTTTTCTTGGTCGTCAATATAGTAACGGATCATTTGAATCCTAATATAAGACAAAAAATGCCTAAAGAAACTTCCTTTTAACATGGGAAATGGAAGAAAAGTTAGCAAAGTTATTTGTTGACTATAGAAAAAAGCTCTTGTAGGAATTGGTCACATCTGTTTTATTGTTTGCAGCTGAGACATCCAACAAAAAATAACTTGGTTGGTAAGGAAAGTATAATAATTGTTAATGTAAAACAGACAGATGTTTTTCTCATTACATAGCACCAGACAGATGTATTTTAGTAAGAGCTGAAACTTTTAACAAAATTAAGCTGGTCTTGGTCCTCAGAATTTGAATGTTTTACTTTGAAATCTCATGCAAACATTTTCTCTTTCCTAAAATGCGTAAGTGAAATGATTTGTTGTTATTTTTGCATTCTACTTTCCAGTACACATGAAACTAACTGTAGCTAATTACATTTGGGGTAAATATTTCTGATAAAATAATCACTAATGTACTATTTAGTTTGTGCTATCCATTCTATACTGTAAAATATTGATAATGTTGGTTTCATGGGTTTTTAAAAATTTCCTCTACATTCAGATTTTCCCCTTTTATGGAATGATTACTTGAGTTACGCCCTTAGGTGTGTCCTTGGCTCTAACATATATGCAAAACCAAAGAGAACATTTTCACACCATTGAAAACATTTTCACTTTACTCCTTCACATTTTACATGGAAATAAAAAGTGGCCCAAATATATCTTGAAGAACTTACTGGGTATTCTGTGACATTATTATTACTCCAGATGACCTATGACTGCTAGGGCATGTTGGTTGCTTTGGCTAACTAAATGAAAAGGTCCTCTATTTGACAGGAAGCACTGTGTTATTATTAAGCAATAACACCATAACTATGCTAAAACATTACCAGATTATATATACATCACAATATTCCCAACATACAAAAACAAAATGGTTGGAAAAACTTGAAATATCTTATTCAAGAAAATGAAATGCAGCTGCCACCAAAGTAAGCTTCCTTACTGCCTGTTAGCTAGCCAAAGAAGAAAAGCATTTCACAATGATAAGTAAATTAAAACTTGTTCCGAGAAAGTAAACTTTTACCCAAGGAACTAATGCCAGTTGTTGTTTATTCAAGGAATTAATGTTGTTGATGGATAACTTCTATTAACAGTTGTGTGGAAAACCACAAACAAGAATATTTTCAAAAAAGTTCTGAAATCATGAATTGATAACGTGCAGTAGAATC
The DNA here is from genome assembly GCA_022376925.1 of Tragulus kanchil. Lineage (NCBI taxonomy): Eukaryota > Metazoa > Chordata > Mammalia > Artiodactyla > Tragulidae > Tragulus > Tragulus kanchil. The sequence goes on along the minus strand of JAIOJX010000024.1, from coordinate 109,223,672 downwards.
CAACAAAAATAACTTGGTTGGTAAGGAAAGTATAATAATTGTTAATGTAAAACAGACAGATGTTTTTCTCATTACATAGCACCAGACAGATGTATTTTAGTAAGAGCTGAAACTTTTAACAAAATTAAGCTGGTCTTGGTCCTCAGAATTTGAATGTTTTACTTTGAAATCTCATGCAAACATTTTCTCTTTCCTAAAATGCGTAAGTGAAATGATTTGTTGTTATTTTTGCATTCTACTTTCCAGTACACATGAAACTAACTGTAGCTAATTACATTTGGGGTAAATATTTCTGATAAAATAATCACTAATGTACTATTTAGTTTGTGCTATCCATTCTATACTGTAAAATATTGATAATGTTGGTTTCATGGGTTTTTAAAAATTTCCTCTACATTCAGATTTTCCCCTTTTATGGAATGATTACTTGAGTTACGCCCTTAGGTGTGTCCTTGGCTCTAACATATATGCAAAACCAAAGAGAACATTTTCACACCATTGAAAACATTTTCACTTTACTCCTTCACATTTTACATGGAAATAAAAAGTGGCCCAAATATATCTTGAAGAACTTACTGGGTATTCTGTGACATTATTATTACTCCAGATGACCTATGACTGCTAGGGCATGTTGGTTGCTTTGGCTAACTAAATGAAAAAGGTCCTCTATTTGACAGGAAGCACTGTGTTATTATTAAGCAATAACACCATAACTATGCTAAAACATTACCAGATTATATATACATCACAATATTCCCAACATACAAAAACAAAATGGTTGGAAAAACTTGAAATATCTTATTCAAGAAAATGAAATGCAGCTGCCACCAAAGTAAGCTTCCTTACTGCCTGTTAGCTAGCCAAAGAAGAAAAGCATTTCACAATGATAAGTAAATTAAAACTTGTTCCGAGAAAGTAAACTTTTACCCAAGGAACTAATGCCAGTTGTTGTTTATTCAAGGAATTAATGTTGTTGATGGATAACTTCTATTAACAGTTGTGTGGAAAACCACAAACAAGAATATTTTCAAAAAAGTTCTGAAATCATGAATTGATAACGTGCAGTAGAATCTGCTTACATGAGTTACCAATGATAGTGGTGAAAATATGTGTGGGACCCAAAGAACCTTAGCTGCACAAATTTACAAAGCTTGCAAAGATGTTAAGGCACTGAAAACCTATGATTATTCATTGTGTTATTAAATCAGCAAACACCTTGCTGAATATATTTGAATCTATCTTGTGCTACTGAACCAGGAGTTTCAAGAGTAAACTTCATTCACTCAGATAGACTTAATCATGGCCAATCCTATGAAATTTTGTCAAAAAATAAACGATGAACATTCTAATTTGTCCTACCACATAACAGTTCAATAGTTTAGCACTGATAAAGTTTATTGCGATTTACTGAGCTCAGGCCCAGATGGAAACTTTTCTGAATGAGAACAAAGACTGTGACTTTCAACCACTGTTACTGACACCAAACAGTTTTGAAAATTAGTTTGTGCTGCAGACTTGATAATATTTGTAATGAATTCAAGATAAAGGGCAAAATAATACTTACATGCAAAACTTAAATTGCAGTCAAGTCATTTATGCAATAACTAAGTCTCTGAATAACAAACATATATTTCCCATGTTATCGACAATTAAAATGAGAAGTGAGAACTCAATCCCATACACATTGGCAGCAGGTGCATTTTATGAGCTTTAACTATAGTTCCTGTGACATTTTTCATGCTTCAATGCAGTGCAAAAAAGATATCCGTATTTCAAAACCTAGGTAACTGTGCATTTGAGGAGCTTCCACCTAATCTTCAATTAGGAATGACTAATGTAATATAATGACAGGCTAAAAGCAAATCTTAGGACAAAAATCTATTAGAATTCTATAAATGCCTCCAAATATATAGATATGTCCCCAAATTATCATATGCACCTAGATTAACATCAACGTTTGGCAGTACGTATCTATGTGAAGACATTTCATTTTTAAGAATGAAATGTGTAGAATCTCATTCAAGATTAGCAGTAAAAGATGGAAATTTACAACTGATTTGATAGGAATGCTGACTCAGAACCCCAATTAAGAAGAGCATTATGTCCTTCTTTTCACCGAAGAGTCACTCTTTTCTTTAGATCTCTACGTTGTTCTCCACTGCCACTGGTGTCGTTACTACTAGCAGTATTGTTTTAGTTCGAATTTTATCATCAAAAAATTGTGGAAATCCGTATTTTGTCTTGTTGTATACACCTACCTATCCATGATTTTACCTCTTGGTTTGCAAAGTCTAAAATATTTGCTTCCCAACCCATTACAGAAAAAGTTTTCCAATTTCTGTCCTAATAAGCCTACTTTCATTTAGTAGGTTTTTCAGTAAATATCCTATGTGACATCTATGATTATTCATATTTTACAAAAAAAATAAAGATTAAAGGAAAAAGAGAACTCACTATTTATAAAGAATGAAAGATTTATGCAAACACTGATTATTTAAAACCAAAACAAAACAGACAAGTCTAATACACAGACAAAAGCACCAGTCTACTATTCTCTCATCCCATGCAGTGTAAACAAACAAGACCAAACAGTTTTGAAAATTAGTTTGTGCTGCAGACTTGATAATATTTGTAATGAATTCAAGATAAAGGGCAAAATAATACTTACATGCAAAACTTAAATTGCAGTCAAGTCATTTATGCAATAACTAAGTCTCTGAATAACAAACATATATTTCCCATGTTATCGACAATTAAAATGAGAAGTGAGAACTCAATCCCATACACATTGGCAGCAGGTGCATTTTATGAGCTTTAACTATAGTTCCTGTGACATTTTTCATGCTTCAATGCAGTGCAAAAAAGATATCCGTATTTCAAAACCTAGGTAACTGTGCATTTGAGGAGCTTCCACCTAATCTTCAATTAGGAATGACTAATGTAATATAATGACAGGCTAAAAGCAAATCTTAGGACAAAAATCTATTAGAATTCTATAAATGCCTCCAAATATATAGATATGTCCCCAAATTATCATATGCACCTAGATTAACATCAACGTTTGGCAGTACGTATCTATGTGAAGACATTTCATTTTTAAGAATGAAATGTGTAGAATCTCATTCAAGATTAGCAGTAAAAGATGGAAATTTACAACTGATTTGATAGGAATGCTGACTCAGAACCCCAATTAAGAAGAGCATTATGTCCTTCTTTTCACCGAAGAGTCACTCTTTTCTTTAGATCTCTACGTTGTTCTCCACTGCCACTGGTGTCGTTACTACTAGCAGTATTGTTTTAGTTCGAATTTTATCATCAAAAAATTGTGGAAATCCGTATTTTGTCTTGTTGTATACACCTACCTATCCATGATTTTACCTCTTGGTTTGCAAAGTCTAAAATATTTGCTTCCCAACCCATTACAGAAAAAGTTTTCCAATTTCTGTCCTAATAAGCCTACTTTCATTTAGTAGGTTTTTCAGTAAATATCCTATGTGACATCTATGATTATTCATATTTTACAAAAAAAATAAAGATTAAAGGAAAAAGAGAACTCACTATTTATAAAGAATGAAAGATTTATGGAAACACTGATTATTTAAAACCAAAACAAAACAGACAAGTCTAATACACAGACAAAAGCACCAGTCTACTATTCTCTCATCCCATGCAGTGTAAACAAACAAGACCAAATGCTCATCCCAAACCTAAAAAAAAAAAAATGCATTTTTTGAAATGTAGTTCATGAATCTGTCTTCTTACTTTCTGTTTCATAAGAGCAATTGGTTAAATAGTCATAAAAATATCCTTAGACTTATATGTAATTTTAAACTTTTAACATACTTTAACATTAACACTAACTTTGTAAAATTACTTTGAGTATATGGATAATTTAAAATTTTCACATATGTTAGGATAACATGTCTTGTAAACTAATTTTAAGGCAACTAATAAATATATGTCGTTTCAAAAAAGCTTTTCAAAAAACATTCATAAATTACCCATACAATAGAAGGAAACCATTAAAACAATTTTTAAAAGACTGGTTCCTAAAATTTACATATCAGTATCCATTAACAATTAAGTTCTTTACTGAGGGAAGAAGGAAAAAAATATAAAAATATCACCAGTATGTGGAATATATAATAGAATCCAGAAGTTTTTCATCTGAATTATCATCCTCTCTAAACTTCTTCAAAGCAAGAAATTCTGAACATAATAACAACAACATTAGCAATAACCATAACAACTAATCACATTTACTGATATTTTGTGCCTCACAATTACCATGATAAGGTATTGTACATACAAATACAATTGAAACAGAATGTTACCAATTTTTTTAAATACCACAACTAACATGGAATTCATTAATTTACAAAGTATCTTTTCATATTTATATAGGTATAGAAGCTAGAATATTATTTCTTACATAAACAAATACCAAATTTATCTTTAACTCCAGAATAGAAAATCTCTTTTACACCTCTCTTAATTAAATATCCTTATTGACCAAATTTGTTTTACACCATAGTGAACTAATAATTAACTCAACATGTATCATAAACCTAACTTCCAGGAGAGAAAACAGTAAAAACTAGACATTTGCAAAAGTCACTTAAAATACATAAAACAAGAAACATACAAAACATAAATCAGGCTTTCTAGAATTAAAATTTTCTGTTCCTTAAAGGATATATAAAGGAAACAAAAAAGCCAGCCATAACATGGAAGAACCTAGTCACATATATCTGACAAAGGACTTATATCTAGAATATGTAAAGAACTCTTATAATGTAAATAGAAGAAAGCAAACAACCCAGTACAAATGGACAAAAGATTTGAAGATGGTTCACAAAATAAAATACAGTAATGCTCAATAAGCACAAGAAAACCTACTGGGAATATGCAAGTTAAACATACAGTGAGAGAAAGTACAACGCAAATTTTGATGGCTAAAACTTTAAAAGACTAACATCAGCAAGTACTGGTAAAGATGTGAGTCAACTAAAATGCTCATGCATTAGTAGAAGGAATGTCAAATGGCACAACCCCTTTGGAATATAGTCTAGCAGGTTCTTATAAAGTGTCCTATGGCATCTAACCTAGAAATTCTAAGCATTAAGTCACCAGAAATGAAGCATATATCTGTAGACAGACTTGAATTCAAGTGTTCATAGCAATCTTATTCCTAAGTCAAAAACTGGAAACAATTTTAAGTATTCATGAAGGTGACTGAATTTTTAAAAAAGAAAAAAACTTTATATTCAGACAATGACCACACCTCAGCAACACAAACAACAGATTTCTTATACATGCAACAAGAAAAATGAAACTATTATACAGGGAGAAAGAAACCCAGACATATAGCTACCTATTTTATGATTCCATTTAAATAAAACTCTAAAAAAGTCTAACTGAGTCTACAGTAATAGGAAATAGATCAGTGATTGTCAGTGGCAAGAAAGAATGAGAAAGAAAGGAACAGTGGAGTGAGGGGGGAAACGTGCGGTGGTCTACCAAGCAGTACAATGAAATTTTTGGCATGAGGAAAATACACCATGTCTTGACATATGTGGCCCATGTGGTGGCAGTTATATGGGCTTACATAACTCATGTGTCTAAGGCACATGAACAGATGCCTTGAAATTGCCCTTATAAAATATGTCTTACAAGGCTTTCAGATCTTTTGAGAGTAGAAGATACTTCATTTTGATAACCATATATCTTATGTGCTTGACACACATTTGCTGAGAAATTTCTTTAAAGAAATTTCAAATATGATGCTTAAACTCCTTCATTAAAATTATTTATTTCACTTTTACACACAAGATTTACTTTAAAATAGTAAGATATTAAGATATGATATACTTTAGATCACCCTTCATGCTATATGGTTCAGAAATCTAATAGAATGTTTATTTCTTCGCTCCTAGATAACTATTAGATATACACTATAACAGATAACCTTGGCTTTTAACAAACTAAATATAGCTCAATAAGCACAAGAAAACCTACTGGGAATATGCAAGTTAAACATACAGTGAGAGAAAGTACAACGCAAATTTTGATGGCTAAAACTTTAAAAGACTAACATCAGCAAGTACTGGTAAAGATGTGAGTCAACTAAAATGCTCATGCATTAGTAGAAGGAATGTCAAATGGCACAACCCCTTTGGAATATAGTCTAGCAGGTTCTTATAAAGTGTCCTATGGCATCTAACCTAGAAATTCTAAGCATTAAGTCACCAGAAATGAAGCATATATCTGTAGACAGACTTGAATTCAAGTGTTCATAGCAATCTTATTCCTAAGTCAAAAACTGGAAACAATTTTAAGTATTCATGAAGGTGACTGAATTTTTAAAAAAGAAAAAAACTTTATATTCAGACAATGACCACACCTCAGCAACACAAACAACAGATTTCTTATACATGCAACAAGAAAAATGAAACTATTATACAGGGAGAAAGAAACCCAGACATATAGCTACCTATTTTATGATTCCATTTAAATAAAACTCTAAAAAAGTCTAACTGAGTCTACAGTAATAGGAAATAGATCAGTGATTGTCAGTGGCAAGAAAGAATGAGAAAGAAAGGAACAGTGGAGTGAGGGGGGAAACGTGGTGGTCTACCAAGCAGTACAATGAAATTTTTGGCATGAGGAAAATACACCATGTCTTGACATATGTGGCCCATGTGGTGGCAGTTATATGGGCTTACATAACTCATGTGTCTAAGGCACATGAACAGATGCCTTGAAATTGCCCTTATAAAATATGTCTTACAAGGCTTTCAGATCTTTTGAGAGTAGAAGATACTTCATTTTGATAACCATATATCTTATGTGCTTGACACACATTTGCTGAGAAATTTCTTTAAAGAAATTTCAAATATGATGCTTAAACTCCTTCATTAAAATTATTTATTTCACTTTTACACACAAGATTTACTTTAAAATAGTAAGATATTAAGATATGATATACTTTAGATCACCCTTCATGCTATATGGTTCAGAAATCTAATAGAATGTTTATTTCTTCGCTCCTAGATAACTATTAGATATACACTATAACAGATAACCTTGGCTTTTAACAAACTATCTTTCATCTGGTTATTGATTTGCCTAGCCATCCTTTCACATTAATGACAGTCTATCTCAAACATAACAAAGCCTTTCAGATGAAATCAGAACTTATTATTATGAAATAAAGATAAGGTAAACATTTCCTTCGATCCCAAATACACATGACAAAAGCTGGGAGTTGTCTTTCTCTCAGTTACCATTGGACTGGCTAAAAAGTCCATTTGGGTTTTCTGTAACAGTGTATAGGCAACACAAATGAACTTTTTGGTCCACCCAATACACTCAACCAGTTGGTGACACTAATTTATTAGCATATTTTCATCTAAAGTTCTTCTTCTTTTCCATTTCTACTTACATCTCTAGCTTAGGAAGAACTTCTGCTTCTCTTGTACTAAGGCAATGCCTATCCTGGTTCTAACGCCCTTCAGTAAAGTCCTCCATACTACCATTGGACTAATCCTTTAAAAATATGAATCTGGTGATGATAAGTCCAGAATTTACATCATTAACAGTCTACCAATGTCTACAGGAAAAGTAAAAATTCAAGAACAATTTACAACAGCTTCTAATATTCCTCCATTATTTCTTCCTGGCCAGACCTAAATTCTAGCTGTAATATTCTAGTTGGCAAGTCTCTCAAATCTTCCATATCCAACCATTTTTATGCCTTAGTTTCTGCTGCCCATATTCATGATTCATGATGAAATTCTTATCAGAAGTTCTGCTTGAGTGTTATTTTCTTCTTTTCTATTCTGTCTTGCTCCTAGCAAAATTAGCTATCTTCTTAGTACTACATGCTTATTGAGATTAAGAATCCTATATTCTTCATTTTTGTATGTACCTAATATAACATTCAAGTTCCTTTAAAATCTTGATGGAATGAACAACTTGCCTGTGACAATGTAAATTTTCAAAACTGATTCAAAAATTAATTGGCCAAATAAATTTTAAAAACTGTCAAAATATTCTTTAGATCACCCTTCATGCTATATGGTTCAGAAATCTAATAGAATGTTTATTTCTTCGCTCCTAGATAACTATTAGATATACACTATAACAGATAACCTTGGCTTTTAACAAACTATCTTTCATCTGGTTATTGATTTGCCTAGCCATCCTTTCACATTAATGACAGTCTATCTCAAACATAACAAAGCCTTTCAGATGAAATCAGAACTTATTATTATGAAATAAAGATAAGGTAAACATTTCCTTCGATCCCAAATACACATGACAAAAGCTGGGAGTTGTCTTTCTCTCAGTTACCATTGGACTGGCTAAAAAGTCCATTTGGGTTTTCTGTAACAGTGTATAGGCAACACAAATGAACTTTTTGGTCCACCCAATACACTCAACCAGTTGGTGACACTAATTTATTAGCATATTTTCATCTAAAGTTCTTCTTCTTTTCCATTTCTACTTACATCTCTAGCTTAGGAAGAACTTCTGCTTCTCTTGTACTAAGGCAATGCCTATCCTGGTTCTAACGCCCTTCAGTAAAGTCCTCCATACTACCATTGGACTAATCCTTTAAAAATATGAATCTGGTGATGATAAGTCCAGAATTTACATCATTAACAGTCTACCAATGTCTACAGGAAAAGTAAAAATTCAAGAACAATTTACAACAGCTTCTAATATTCCTCCATTATTTCTTCCTGGCCAGACCTAAATTCTAGCTGTAATATTCTAGTTGGCAAGTCTCTCAAATCTTCCATATCCAACCATTTTTATGCCTTAGTTTCTGCTGCCCATATTCATGATTCATGATGAAATTCTTATCAGAAGTTCTGCTTGAGTGTTATTTTCTTCTTTTCTATTCTGTCTTGCTCCTAGCAAAATTAGCTATCTTCTTAGTACTACATGCTTATTGAGATTAAGAATCCTATATTCTTCATTTTTGTATGTACCTAATATAACATTCAAGTTCCTTTAAAATCTTGATGGAATGAACAACTTGCCTGTGACAATGTAAATTTTCAAAACTGATTCAAAAATTAATTGGCCAAATAAATTTTAAAAACTGTCAAAATAACATTCAAATAAGCTCTGAGCTTAGATTGTTTTGTGTGGTCTTTCAAACTTAAAATGAAGAGATATGACCAAGCTATAACAACTATTTCAGTCTTTGGAGAAAAACAGAAACCCTTAAATTCATTTTATTAGCTAGTATAACTCTGAATAGAAGTTATACACAAAAGATACCACAGACATTTACTAATGCAAATATTTCAAAAATCATAAAGTATTGGTAAATTAAGTCCAGCAATGTATTGAAAAAATTGGTATACTATAGTCAAATATAATTCAAAATAGAAATGTGGGTTAATATTGAGTCATATATAAGTATAACACAAATATGTCAAAGGAGTAGGGGATAAGAGGAAATTATGAACAAATTATTTGCCGTGAGTAGAAAAAATACCTACCCTTAAACCATTAGCAAATATTATAAATAAGATGAAAATATTAGGGGCATCTGCAGTAAAAACTGGACATAGCAAAAAGGCAGATGTAAAAACAAGAGGTTTAAAGTTACTATACTGTATTATAAAGTTACTATACTGTACTATACTGTACTATAAAACAGAAAAGGTTATGATTAAATATTAATTTTATGACCATCTAGAAAATACACTAAGTACTGCTATGCTTAATATAGACATTGAATAAAATAGGCAGAAGTAAAATAGTATAGAAAGTGAAGAATTTTCTTACATGTAATACTAAAGTATAGCCTCTTGAATAGTACCCACACTGTAATCCTTAGAATTACAAAGGTCCTCCTAAATTTGCAGATGTTATTAAAGACCTTGACAGGAGCTAAGTATCCCAGATTATCTAGATGCTCCCTAAATCTAATCAAAAGGTCTCTCATAAGACAGAGATAATTTAAATGAGGATAGAGATGTGATCACAGAAGCAAGATGGTGGCTTGATTCAAAGAAGGGGCCACAAGTTAAGCAAAGCCAAGCAGCCTCCAGAAATTGCAAAAGGCAAGGAACAGGATTCTCCTCTATAATCTTCATGGGAACCAGTTCTGTCCATACCTGGACTCAGCCCAGGGAAACATTGAGATATTGGTTAAATTTGTAAATTTGAAAAACTGTCAAAATAACATTCAAATAAGCTCTGAGCTTAGATTGTTTTGTGTGGTCTTTCAAACTTAAAATGAAGAGATATGACCAAGCTATAACAACTATTTCAGTCTTTGGAGAAAAACAGAAACCCTTAAATTCATTTTATTAGCTAGTATAACTCTGAATAGAAGTTATACACAAAAGATACCACAGACATTTACTAATGCAAATATTTCAAAAATCATAAAGTATTGGTAAATTAAGTCCAGCAATGTATTGAAAAAATTGGTATACTATAGTCAAATATAATTCAAAATAGAAATGTGGGTTAATATTGAGTCATATATAAATATAACACAAATATGTCAAAGGAGTAGGGGATAAGAGGAAATTATGAACAAATTATTTGCCGTGAGTAGAAAAAATACCTACCCTTAAACCATTAGCAAATATTATAAATAAGATGAAAATATTAGGGGCATCTGCAGTAAAAACTGGACATAGCAAAAAGGCAGATGTAAAAACAAGAGGTTTAAAGTTACTATACTGTATTATAAAGTTACTATACTGTACTATACTGTACTATAAAACAGAAAAGGTTATGATTAAATATTAATTTTATGACCATCTAGAAAATACACTAAGTACTGCTATGCTTAATATAGACATTGAATAAAATAGGCAGAAGTAAAATAGTATAGAAAGTGAAGAATTTTCTTACATGTAATACTAAAGTATAGCCTCTTGAATAGTACCCACACTGTAATCCTTAGAATTACAAAGGTCCTCCTAAATTTGCAGATGTTATTAAAGACCTTGACAGGAGCTAAGTATCCCAGATTATCTAGATGCTCCCTAAATCTAATCAAAAGGTCTCTCATAAGACAGAGATAATTTAAATGAGGATAGAGATGTGATCACAGAAGCAAGATGGTGGCTTGATTCAAAGAAGGGGCCACAAGTTAAGCAAAGCCAAGCAGCCTCCAGAAATTGCAAAAGGCAAGGAACAGGATTCTCCTCTATAATCTTCATGGGAACCAGTTCTGTCCATACCTGGACTCAGCCCAGGGAAACTTACTTTCAGCTCTGGCCTCCAGAACTATAAATAAATGTGTGTTGTTTTAAGACACATAATTTGTGGTCATTGGTATAGCGATCACGGAAAACCAATCCTGTATAGACCTATAATAATCACTTAAATATATAAATTAAAAAAAAGGTTTGAAAAAGCAACTAGGAATGACTAATTAAATAAATAAACATCTAGGAATGATCAAATGAAATAGATGGGACAACTTTATAGAAAAAAAACTCTCCTGAGACAGAACAGAAAACTGATCTCACTTCATATATGTAATCCTAGCTATTATAAGAATATTGTATATAAACAATATAATAGTTTTAACACAAATTCACTAAAATAGAAAACAAGAATGGTACATTTGGGAAGGATACTTCACAAAATAATTCTAAGTTCAAGGGGAAAAAAAACAAAACAATAAACCAGGATAGCTCTAAAAGTAAGGGGTAACAATCAGTCATTAGTCTAGCAAATAATTCAAAATAAAGAAATGCTAGAAACAAATAAATACTATATAGCACGAGAATTAAACTAACAATGGTCTAGAATAAAAACCTTTTGCCCAAAACCCTAGAACACAAAAAAATTTAGCATGAGACTAGTAAATATCAGCATTCAAAAATAGTATCGGTGGCATAACTAAAGAAGATGCAGTGAGAACTTTTCCTCCAAAGTATCTTAAAATAAATTCTATATAAATAAAAGAATTGGAAAAAAAAGTGAAGATTTTTCTTACATGTAATACTAAAGTATAGCCTCTTGAATAGTACCCACACTGTAATCCTTAGAATTACAAAGGTCCTCCTAAATTTGCAGATGTTATTAAAGACCTTGACAGGAGCTAAGTATCCCAGATTATCTAGATGCTCCCTAAATCTAATCAAAAGGTCTCTCATAAGACAGAGATAATTTAAATGAGGATAGAGATGTGATCACAGAAGCAAGATGGTGGCTTGATTCAAAGAAGGGGCCACAAGTTAAGCAAAGCCAAGCAGCCTCCAGAAATTGCAAAAGGCAAGGAACAGGATTCTCCTCTATAATCTTCATGGGAACCAGTTCTGTCCATACCTGGACTCAGCCCAGGAAACTTACTTTCAGCTCTGGCCTCCAGAACTATAAATAAATGTGTGTTGTTTTAAGACACATAATTTGTGGTCATTGGTATAGCGATCACGGAAAACCAATCCTGTATAGACCTATAATAATCACTTAAATATATAAATTAAAAAAAAGGTTTGAAAAAGCAACTAGGAATGACTAATTAAATAAATAAACATCTAGGAATGATCAAATGAAATAGATGGGACAACTTTATAGAAAAAAAACTCTCCTGAGACAGAACAGAAAACTGATCTCACTTCATATATGTAATCCTAGCTATTATAAGAATATTGTATATAAACAATATAATAGTTTTAACACAAATTCACTAAAATAGAAAACAAGAATGGTACATTTGGGAAGGATACTTCACAAAATAATTCTAAGTTCATGTGGGAAAGAATCAAAACAATAAACCAGGATAGCTCTAAAAGTAAGGGGTAACAATCAGTCATTAGTCTAGCAAATAATTCAAAATAAAGAAATGCTAGAAACAAATAAATACTATATAGCACGAGAATTAAACTAACAATGGTCTAGAATAAAAACCTTTTGCCCAAAACCCTAGAACACAAAAAAATTTAGCATGAGACTAGTAAATATCAGCATTCAAAAATAGTATCGGTGGCATAACTAAAGAAGATGCAGTGAGAACTTTTCCTCCAAAGTATCTTAAAATAAATTCTATATAAATAAAAGAATTGGAACAGTCAAAATTTAAATTAAACCGTGAGTGAGCACACATTACAACCTCAGAAGGAGAGAAGTTATTTTAAGCACAGAGATGAAGGGTAAAGGAAAGGCCAACAGATGAAATTCTTAAGGTTTTGCTTGTGAACAATATGATGGTTATTTTATACAGTTTAGGGGGAGGGTACAGATGGGACGAGATGGGCAAATATTTTAAAAGCACACAATTATCGGGAATCAGACACTGATAAGACATAAATTATTACTAGAACCATGAACTGACTTCACTTTTCTGAGGTATAATTTAGTAGTGAATATTCACATATCTTAAAATATTGTACATACTCCCATGGCACACTATTCTTTGTTCAGTAATTTATCATAACAATTGTAATTTTGAGTTCTGTGTGAACACAAAAACTTAACCCCAGTACATGAGCTATGTTTATATTAAACAAGATAAAAACAAATGTGTAATATAGGGTTTATTAATATAACAAATATCTAAGAGGGGATATTCTGTAGACATTAAAAAGATGATATTTTGAAAAATGAAGTACATCATGTAAATATGCACAAGGTACAATATTAATTGAAAAATGGTAAAAAGTTCTCTATATAGTATGATCTGTTTTACAAATAAATGAGCATTAAGACTAAAAGAAAGCACAGAAATGCATTTGTAAGACTAATTTTATCTTTATAACTTTCCATAATTCATAAAAATAAATGGCAATTTTATATTCAGAAACATTTTAATTAGAATATAGGAAATGGAAGAGCTCAAGACAGGGATGTTTTTCCTTTCCTTCTAAAAGTAATGAAAATGTAATAAAAAAGTCATATAGGAAAAATGCTTCATTGGGACCTCCCTGGTGACCCAGTGGCTAAGACTCAGCTCTTCTAATATAGTGGGCCCGGGTGGGATCTCTGGTCGGCGAGCTAGATCCCACATGCCACAATTACAACTTTGTAAGGAACGGAAAAATTTTACAATACTCTAAAAAACAGAATAAGTCCATATTCAATTTGACCTGAAATGACAGCACCTTCATAAAGAAAATTTCATAAATCAGTGATTATCTTCAAAGACAATAAGAAGAAAAGGCAAAAGGGGGGAAAGTAAGCTACCTATAAAGCTCTAGCACAGGAAGCAGTAAAATAAGTTTCTAAAGTTTTATAACTGCTTTTTATTTCAAAAAAGCCAAAAATAAAAAATGAGAAGTGACTATACATTATAATCTAAAAAACAAGTATTATCCATGACCAAGATAAACAGCCATCAAAATAGTGAAAACATTCTTCACTTAAATACAGGAAAAGGGAACATTCAATCACTTCCCAGAGAACAATGGACTTCCTCCAAAGCCCCCACTGAAAAAAACTGATGCGAAATTATTTTCACTCTTTTTTTCTATTAAAAATCTTAAAATTCAGTTTTCCTTTACTGATGCAATTCCCTGGTACCTAGGATAGAGTTGTTTTTCTGTTTTTGTTTTCTATCCATGTGTGATTGGTTATCTGTCTAGAATAGTCCTGAGTTACTCCATTTGATTGTATCACAGATCTGGCAGGAACTTCACCTCTGAAATGTAGATTCCACAGGGGAAGAGGAAACAGTCTAAAAGGCATATGGTAATGCATGTTCTTGTATTTCACTCTTCTTAGGAGGCCACTGTATTTTCCTAGGATAAATCAGGTACACCGTGGAACTGGGAATTGAGTTGACTTTTCTAAGATTTCAAAAGAAGATTGCTTTGCATTTGTATGACATATGTCTAAAAGAGGGACTAATGTAAAAAGACATTACATATGCGAAACAGAGGGACTAATGTAGAAAGAGAAGTAGTGCATAGCTGCCTTCCGCTACAATTATTTTCTCAAAATTGCATGTGACTCTATGTTTCTAAAATGGGATCAAAGAAAAAAACAGGCAATTCAGTGTATAAGCTTCAACAGGAGCTTACAAACTAGCATATATATTAGCATATAGTCAGGGAAATTTGTTTTCCCCTAGTTAGCACTGGGGGGCTTCCTTGGAGGCTCAGGGGTAAAGAAACTAACTGCCTGCAACACAGGAGAGGCTGGTTCAATCCCTGGGTCAGGAAGATCCCCCGGAGGAGGGCATGGTAACCCACTCCAGTGTTCTGGAGAATCCCATGGATAGAGGAGCCTGGTGGGGTAAAGTCCATGGGGTCGCAAAGAAATGGACATGACTGAAGTGACTGAGCACACACATACAACTAGTACTAAGTCAAGTACTCTTATTAGATTACTGTTTAGGATTCATTTAAGGTACTTTCCTGGTAGTGTTAACACTAATAGGTAACTAATGTCTGAGAGATTTTAAATGTGGGGCTGACCTGTGCTTTTCCAATCCCTTCAATATTTTTAAGAGTTAAATACCAAGAATCAATTACTGTTTAGGATTCAAAATAGTGAAAACATTCTTCACTTAAATACAGGAAAAGGGAACATTCAATCACTTCCCAGAGAACAATGGACTTCCTCCAAAGCCCCCACTGAAAAAAACTGATGCGAAATTATTTTCACTCTTTTTTTCTATTAAAAATCTTAAAATTCAGTTTTCCTTTACTGATGCAATTCCCTGGTACCTAGGATAGAGTTGTTTTTCTGTTTTTGTTTTCTATCCATGTGTGATTGGTTATCTGTCTAGAATAGTCCTGAGTTACTCCATTTGATTGTATCACAGATCTGGCAGGAACTTCACCTCTGAAATGTAGATTCCACAGGGGAAGAGGAAACAGTCTAAAAGGCATATGGTAATGCATGTTCTTGTATTTCACTCTTCTTAGGAGGCCACTGTATTTTCCTAGGATAAATCAGGTACACCGTGGAACTGGGAATTGAGTTGACTTTTCTAAGATTTCAAAAGAAGATTGCTTTGCATTTGTATGACATATGTCTAAAAGAGGGACTAATGTAAAAAGACATTACATATGCGAAACAGAGGGACTAATGTAGAAAGAGAAGTAGTGCATAGCTGCCTTCCGCTACAATTATTTTCTCAAAATTGCATGTGACTCTATGTTTCTAAAATGGGATCAAAGAAAAAAACAGGCAATTCAGTGTATAAGCTTCAACAGGAGCTTACAAACTAGCATATATATTAGCATATAGTCAGGGAAATTTGTTTTCCCCTAGTTAGCACTGGGGGGCTTCCTTGGAGGCTCAGGGGTAAAGAAACTAACTGCCTGCAACACAGGAGAGGCTGGTTCAATCCCTGGGTCAGGAAGATCCCCCGGAGGAGGGCATGGTAACCCACTCCAGTGTTCTGGAGAATCCCATGGATAGAGGAGCCTGGTGGGGTAAAGTCCATGGGGTCGCAAAGAAATGGACATGACTGAAGTGACTGAGCACACACATACAACTAGTACTAAGTCAAGTACTCTTATTAGATTACTGTTTAGGATTCATTTAAGGTACTTTCCTGGTAGTGTTAACACTAATAGGAATGCCACCAAGTCGGAATAATGTCTGAGAGATTTTAAATGTGGGGCTGACCTGTGCTTTTCCAATCCCTTCAATATTTTTAAGAGTTAAATACCAAGAATCAATTACTATCAGAAAATTTATTGAGAATATTTTCTACGGAAATCACAAATGTGAATAATACGTGATTTCTACTCTCAAAGAAAATGTAATATAAATAGAAAGACAAAACTAGTAAACAAATCTTGCTTAAGTGATAAGTTACTGAAATGGAGTTTTATCTATACAAATAGAATGAAGTATACTGATTCAAGTCATCTTTAAAGCAAAACAATTAGAATCTGGAAATAAATAGGATGATATTCAAATTGAAGGAGAGGAAAGCAATAATATCTTGACCTTGTATCACAGGTTTACAGTGAAGCATAGCAAGAATGCCTGAGGTTGGGAGGCAGAAATGAGAATGCAGACCTATAGGTCTGGTTTATTTTCACACATGCTCTGTCATACTCTGCAGCACTGTGGGAAAATGTGGAGTCAAAATTTCAAAAAGAAGAATAAAGAGTAAATATCAATTACTGGCCAATGTTTTTATTATTTGCATTTACACCCATAACATGATTAAGCTGTATGCACTATATAAGATTAAGGATAAAATAAAGAGATAGATTTCTGATAAATTTTAGAGTTCATTATTTAAAAATTGTTAACATTGTATCTGACCCATGAAAACTGGGTCTCTATATTAAAGTCCTATACCGTATCACAATTAAAAATTAAAGGAAATTTTGTTTTTTTCCCTAGTTAGCACTGGGGGCTTCCTTGGAGGCTCAGGGGTAAAGAAACTAACTGCCTGCAACACAGGAGAGGCTGGTTCAATCCCTGGGTCAGGAAGATCCCCCGGAGGAGGGCATGGTAACCCACTCCAGTGTTCTGGAGAATCCCATGGATAGAGGAGCCTGGTGGGGTAAAGTCCATGGGGTCGCAAAGAAATGGACATGACTGAAGTGACTGAGCACACACATACAACTAGTACTAAGTCAAGTACTCTTATTAGATTACTGTTTAGGATTCATTTAAGGTACTTTCCTGGTAGTGTTAACACTAATAGGAATGCCACCAAGTCGGAATAATGTCTGAGAGATTTTAAATGTGGGGCTGACCTGTGCTTTTCCAATCCCTTCAATATTTTTAAGAGTTAAATACCAAGAATCAATTACTATCAGAAAATTTATTGAGAATATTTTCTACGGAAATCACAAATGTGAATAATACGTGATTTCTACTCTCAAAGAAAATGTAATATAAATAGAAAGACAAAACTAGTAAACAAATCTTGCTTAAGTGATAAGTTACTGAAATGGAGTTTTATCTATACAAATAGAATGAAGTATACTGATTCAAGTCATCTTTAAAGCAAAACAATTAGAATCTGGAAATAAATAGGATGATATTCAAATTAAAGGAGAGGAAAGCAATAATATCTTGACCTTGTATCACAGGTTTACAGTGAAGCATAGCAAGAATGCCTGAGGTTGGGAGGCAGAAATGAGAATGCAGACCTATAGGTCTGGTTTATTTTCACACATGCTCTGTCATACTCTGCAGCACTGTGGGAAAATGTGGAGTCAAAATTTCAAAAAGAAGAATAAAGAGTAAATATCAATTACTGGCCAATGTTTTTATTATTTGCATTTACACCCATAACATGATTAAGCTGTATGCACTATATAAGATTAAGGATAAAATAAAGAGATAGATTTCTGATAAATTTTAGAGTTCATTATTTAAAAATTGTTAACATTGTATCTGACCCATGAAAACTGGGTCTCTATATTAAAGTCCTATACCGTATCACAATTAAAAATTAAAGCCACTTAGGGGTTTCCCTGGTGGCTCAGTGGTAAAGAATCCCCCTGCCAATGCAGGAGACACGGGTCCAATCCCTGATCCAGGAAGACCCCGTGTGTTGAGGAGCAGCTAAGCCTGTGAGCCGCAACTACAGAGCCTGTGCTCTAGAGCCTTGGAGCTGCAACTATTGAGGCCATGTGCCGAAACTACTGAAGCCCCTGTGCCCTAGAGCCTGAGTTTAACAACAAGAGAAGTCACTGCAACAAGAAGCCTGCTCACCTCCACTAGAGAGTAGCCCCACTCCCTGCAACTAGAGAAGAGCCCTTCAGCAGCAACAAAGACCCAGAATAGCCAAAAATAAAAATGAATAAATAAATAAAACAAAACAAAATGTATATGAAAAAATAAAGCCACTTAAAAGGGAAAAAAACCAAAATGACAAATTTGAAAAGAACTATATTTCAGATAGTATATATCAAAAAACTGTACTTTTTAGGTATTAATTTCCATCTCTGATGGCTGGTGGCTATACACGCCGGATGCTTCCTAGAAACTTCCCTGCAGTTTACTTTTCCCAAGTATGCTCACAATAACTTACAAAATGGGTCAGGGATATACTTATGACTGTTTGGGGATTATGTATACTTATAAACAAGAACCCTGTCAAAACGTATAATAATAACTTTGCTGTACACCTGAAGGTAATGCAACATTGTAAAACAAATATACCCCAATAAAAAAAATTTTTAAAAACCTTACAAAAATAGAAATTTGTTCTAATATCAAACTTCCGTCATACAGCAGTATTCATCTCAACTAAGTGAAAAATATATAATAATTAATTTTACTAATTTTGTAAAGTAAGTAGAATGTTTAAATTACTGCAATGGTTGGGAAAAGAATAAAGTAGCAGGAATAGCTTCTTTATACCTAACACTAAGATGCAATTAGTCCTATTTTAAGTTTGTTCCTTCTTATGAAACACAAATATACAAGCTCATTGGCATAGAAAGATGACTTCATATAAGTAATCATATATATTATGGATTCTTTGCATCAATACTGACTGAAATTCAACTGACCCTGAGACTTCTCGTATTTACCATTTCCCACCTAAAGTAAAGGTTATAATGTCCATTCACCAAGATTCTTAGGATAGGATGTGTTAACTAATAAAAATCATAAATTAAGTGTTAAAGTGTCATCAGTCATACTGGTGAAATTAGCAAATGAGGTGAGAATCTTTGAATGATAATCTGGAATTAATAGCAGTGTGGAAATAAGGAGCAAAAAAAATCACTGGGTTATTTTGATAACTGATTTATCTTTTTGTAAATACTAATGATCAGATTTGAAGAAAATATATTTTTTATATATATTTTACTTTTTAGTGTACTATCTTTACTTATTTGGAAGCTTCTGGGAAAAGAAAACAGATTTTTAATCACAAAAGAAATTTTTCAATTATCTCTACTTACAATGGCATTTTGACTTCCCACTTTTCTAATTATCATATATGTAACCTGAGTATTCATATTAAAGAATCCTACTTTTTGGCTACATTTCAGCAATAAAGGTTGCTTTAAATTATTATGACAAGGAATAGGAGAAACTTAATGCTGCATCTCAAATTGTTTAAGTGAACTTCTGTAATCACTTAAAATAATCCATCAAAGTATGAGTGAAACAGCACTTTACTCCCAACAAATACAACTTCAATTTAATTTTATGTTACATGAATACTACTCTCTCATAATTAGTGCTCTTGTTGACCAATAGCTTGATTTTTCACCATTTCTGACCATATTCTGTGATACAATATGAAAACTTGAAGAATTAGAAACAAGAAAATGAAATCTTGTAATAGAAAGAAATTATAATTTTTTCTTTCAACCTAAACCTACTTTGTTTACTTGGTTTACTTGGTCATCCTTATTTAATTATCACTGATCCCATCAACTGTAACAAAACAAGGAAGAAAAAGAAATGCAAGGGAAATGGAAGATCAACTGAGCCAAAAAATACTAAAATCTAAAATGCACTTGTCTAAAAATGAATAAAGGGTTATATCACTGGCTTAAAAAGAAAATCAGAGGCATAAAAAAATATTCTTGCACCCTCAAATATTTTTGGATCAAGGATAAAAATAAATAAAAATTGAAGTATTAATTACTCAACAAATTATTATAAACTCCTATCTCAGTATTCAGAAGAGATTCATTAATCTAGCAAATAATATACTGAATAAGTAACATAACAGCAGTAAGAGATTCACCAAGAATCAAGTCAATGGCTGTCTCAAAAATGCTCACAATCTAGTAGGAAGGTAGACATTTTTATAGGTAATACAATAATACTTAAAACAGAGTATTAGTGAGAGCACAAAACATACTAGAGAACAGCATTTATTCTAACTGCCAAGACCAATCAAGACTTCATCTGAATTGGGCACTGACGACTGAGTAAGATTCCACCAGGAGGAAAAGGTAGAAAGAGTATACCAAACTCACAAAATACCTTAAGAAAACACATGGAAGAACATTCATAGATATGCCAGCTGCCTATAATGGCCTCACTGCATGATTTAAATGGATGTTAAAATGTGAGTTTTCCTGTGTTTTCATTTTCAGCTAAGTATCCAAAGCTGAGAACAGCAGGTTCCAAGTACTAGAGCTAAGGTGACACATCATCTACGCTACACTGGGAAAGACTGTGGCCACAAATTGCTCATGCATCCTCTAGTCCATCTTTCTCATCTGGGGCTCTGTGATGATCTGGAGGGATGGGATGAGGGGAGGGGATGGGTGTATGTATAATAAATCCTTAATGGAGAAGGGAAGTTTATAAATTGTTGGAGGCAAAAATAGAACTATGACTCACTCAGATTGTGCTCTATGGCCCTTTAGCATACAGGACACTTAAGGAGTGGTTCAGGAACTGGACTTAGGTCTGAAAAAAAATCTAAAGGCAAGAGGGAAGATGATCTTCCTCTGGGTTACTACCTCAGAAATGGCCAAGAGTTCCATTCCAGAGCTTGTGGAGTCAAGAAGTACTTTTTCCCATAGGGCAGACAGGATCCCTGGAAAAGAAACTAGTCCTGAGCCATTCTGACTGAACGCCTACCCCAAGGACTACAAAAAGGAACAAGATAACGCCAGAAGAGGCTGGAGGTAGACCAGAAAGTCAGACTAAGGAAGGCAGTCAAACAAAGACAAAGGAAGTATCAAATTATAACTGGGCTGTCCTCAGACAGTAGAAAGCTTTGATTAAACCCCCCAAAGCAAGAACAAGAAGCCATTCATATTTCTAATCCCCCATCACTACCAATGAGAAAGCAAAGATAGGTTCTTGAACAGCATTTAGAAATAATAATATTCACAGTTAGGATTTTAGGTTCAGTGCCAGAAAAGAATAAAGCAACTTTCTGTTTATACTCTGATGAGTTCATCTCTTTTAATAAACTCACAGAGAGTGTATATATACGGTGGGCAAAGGAGTCTAAGGTCATAATTTTGATTTGATTATTATGAAGTCTAAAATCTATAAATATAGAAAAATTTAAGCTATTTTTTTAAAGGCATACCAATCACATATGCATATATATCCTGTGAATTTGTTTATGGAGAGCTTACATCTACTTATAAAATATTCACTCATGTCCTAAGTTGCAGAAACTCATATGTACTGGGGAAAAGAATTTAAAGAGAAAATTGCATCTGGAGTGAGTTTACAGAAAATCAAAGTGCTGGTTGCTCAGTAGGCTCTTTGAGCCCCATGGACGGTAGCTAACCAGGCTCCTCTGTCCATGGGATTCTCCAGGCAAGAATACTGGAGTGGATAGCCATTTCTTTCTCCAAGGGGTCTTCCTGACTCAGGGGCAAAACCTGGGTCTCCTGCAATGCAGGCAGATTCTTTACCATCTGAACCACCAGGGAAGTCATACCTTACACATAATAACTGCTAGAAGAGGAAGAAACAAAGCCTTGAGCATCATATACAAGGGTAACCTAATGAAAGTATGAAGGATGAAGTAGGAAACACCTCAGTTAAGGAAGAATTAAAGATATGTCTACAGGATTAGGTTGAGTTATATAGGTGACAGGAGCCTAGGATAAAGGGATATGCACGTGGTTGGAAAGAATGTTGCAGGCAGGCAAAGACCCAAAGAAAGCATGCTATATTCTGGAAAAGAAGTCCGACCTTTGCGACGTCCCGCTAAAAGGAACAAGATAACGCCAGAAGAGGCTGGAGGTAGACCAGAAAGTCAGACTAAGGAAGGCAGTCAAACAAAGACAAAGGAAGTATCAAATTATAACTGGGCTGTCCTCAGACAGTAGAAAGCTTTGATTAAACCCCCCAAAGCAAGAACAAGAAGCCATTCATATTTCTAATCCCCCATCACTACCAATGAGAAAGCAAAGATAGGTTCTTGAACAGCATTTAGAAATAATAATATTCACAGTTAGGATTTTAGGTTCAGTGCCAGAAAAGAATAAAGCAACTTTCTGTTTATACTCTGATGAGTTCATCTCTTTTAATAAACTCACAGAGAGTGTATATATACGGTGGGCAAAGGAGTCTAAGGTCATAATTTTGATTTGATTATTATGAAGTCTAAAATCTATAAATATAGAAAAATTTAAGCTATTTTTTTAAAGGCATACCAATCACATATGCATATATATCCTGTGAATTTGTTTATGGAGAGCTTACATCTACTTATAAAATATTCACTCATGTCCTAAGTTGCAGAAACTCATATGTACTGGGGAAAAGAATTTAAAGAGAAAATTGCATCTGGAGTGAGTTTACAGAAAATCAAAGTGCTGGTTGCTCAGTAGGCTCTTTGAGCCCCATGGACGGTAGCTAACCAGGCTCCTCTGTCCATGGGATTCTCCAGGCAAGAATACTGGAGTGGATAGCCATTTCTTTCTCCAAGGGGTCTTCCTGACTCAGGGGCAAAACCTGGGTCTCCTGCAATGCAGGCAGATTCTTTACCATCTGAACCACCAGGGAAGTCATACCTTACACATAATAACTGCTAGAAGAGGAAGAAACAAAGCCTTGAGCATCATATACAAGGGTAACCTAATGAAAGTATGAAGGATGAAGTAGGAAACACCTCAGTTAAGGAAGAATTAAAGATATGTCTACAGGATTAGGTTGAGTTATATAGGTGACAGGAGCCTAGGATAAAGGGATATGCACGTGGTTGGAAAGAATGTTGCAGGCAGGCAAAGACCCAAAGAAAGCATGCTATATTCTGAGAACTGTAAGAAACTGAGTATCAATCAATCAAGCAATCAATACGTGCAGGAGAGAAATAAAGTTGAGGAGCCAGCTCACATGTCTGGACAAAGAATTTAGATTTTATCAAAAGAACAATGAAGGTGACTGAAAAGTTTTAGCAACACACACATTTTAGATACTACATGTCTAGTGTACACTAAGAACTCTTTCATGTTTTTCCTCACAACAACCCTGTGAGGTAGGTGTAATGGTTTCCAATTAACAATTTGAGGGGGAAAAAAATCCCTAAATTTGTTAAGCAAGTTACACTTGAGTAAACAGCTACAAAGTAGTGATCAAGATTCCAACCACACTTCAGAAAATACATTAGAAACACATGGACAGACACACACATACATATCATAAATTTCACACACAACACATTGAACTTTCAGAGTTAATTATTTTTTAAACACTAGTGTTTGCTAAATTCAGCATTAAAGGTATAAAGATCTGTGAAATTAATAGGTCTTCAAGCACATTTACAAATTAAAAATTTTCAAATAGCTCAAATTATACCTGCTGAATTCATAAAAATAGGCAGGAATAAGATACAGCAAAACTCGAGAAAATTCTATGAGGATTTTATCCCCATACATTTGCCAGATGTTATCTGGAGAAAAGATCTTTCCTCATTTATTTCTAAAATATATACATTCAAATTGCATATACAGTTTTATGAACATAAATTATATCTTAGGTGATAGAAAATAATGTATGAATACAAAAGTTTATTAGATGAAGTAACTCAAATTTAAACTATTTAGAACAAAAAGAACTGTCCACCTAATGTTAAATTACAAAACCATCTCCCCAGAGTTCACAATAAAACAGTTACAAAATTTTAATCTCTCTATATCACAAAAACTTGTTTGGACTAATTTGGCAAGACTATTTTAATGAAAGAATGAAGGATGAAGTAGGAAACACCTCAGTTAAGGAAGAATTAAAGATATGTCTACAGGATTAGGTTGAGTTATATAGGTGACAGGAGCCTAGGATAAAGGGATATGCACGTGGTTGGAAAGAATGTTGCAGGCAGGCAAAGACCCAAAGAAAGCATGCTATATTCTGAGAACTGTAAGAAACTGAGTATCAATCAATCAAGCAATCAATACGTGCAGGAGAGAAATAAAGTTGAGGAGCCAGCTCACATGTCTGGACAAAGAATTTAGATTTTATCAAAAGAACAATGAAGGTGACTGAAAAGTTTTAGCAACACACACATTTTAGATACTACATGTCTAGTGTACACTAAGAACTCTTTCATGTTTTTCCTCACAACAACCCTGTGAGGTAGGTGTAATGGTTTCCAATTAACAATTTGAGGGGGAAAAAATCCCTAAATTTGTTAAGCAAGTTACACTTGAGTAAACAGCTACAAAGTAGTGATCAAGATTCCAACCACACTTCAGAAAATACATTAGAAACACATGGACAGACACACACATACATATCATAAATTTCACACACAACACATTGAACTTTCAGAGTTAATTATTTTTTAAACACTAGTGTTTGCTAAATTCAGCATTAAAGGTATAAAGATCTGTGAAATTAATAGGTCTTCAAGCACATTTACAAATTAAAAATTTTCAAATAGCTCAAATTATACCTGCTGAATTCATAAAAATAGGCAGGAATAAGATACAGCAAAACTCGAGAAAATTCTATGAGGATTTTATCCCCATACATTTGCCAGATGTTATCTGGAGAAAAGATCTTTCCTCATTTATTTCTAAAATATATACATTCAAATTGCATATACAGTTTTATGAACATAAATTATATCTTAGGTGATAGAAAATAATGTATGAATACAAAAGTTTATTAGATGAAGTAACTCAAATTTAAACTATTTAGAACAAAAAGAACTGTCCACCTAATGTTAAATTACAAAACCATCTCCCCAGAGTTCACAATAAAACAGTTACAAAATTTTAATCTCTCTATATCACAAAAACTTGTTTGGACTAATTTGGCAAGACAATTTTTTAATAATCTGTTTGGGCAGGATCTAAAAATAGCTCTGATCCAAAAGACAGAGTATGTACTCTGTACAACTGACAAAAGTATCTGAAAAGTTAAAATATGTACTGAAACTCTATTTAAAAATCTTTTAAATATTACTTTAAACTAAGATCTATACTCAAAGTATACTTTCAAGCAGCTTATTTCTCACCAGTTTCACTTATTTCTTTAGCTAGTCTTAACATTGCTTCTTAAAATCTCTAACTGAAAACTAGATATCGCCCGAACATTATTGCCAGAGGCTTAAGTACATATATTTATTTAGAAATTCCTATGATCTATGCATTTGATTCATTTTTATTTCAAATAGAAATTTATCATGGAGGAGGATGAAACATAAAGATTAACTGATTAAGTTAATCATTAAGATTAACTACCCGATTTAGTATTTATTTCTGAATTCCCAAATTATGAAGAGAATAGAGATTTATAAGCCTGACCACAATTCAGGCCTTTCAGAATAGGGTGATGAGCCTTTCCTGGGAAAATAAAAATTAAATAAAGATACTAGGTATCTATAAGATACTTTATGCAATCAAAATAATTTCTAAATAAACTAATGTTTCTAATGTACAATTTAATTTAAACACCATTATATTTGATTACACATGTACATGTTCATTAAATTCAAATAGTACCCAAGCATCTTAAAAAAAAATGAAAGTTTCCATCTAATTCTTTTTTTCCAAATATCACACACTGGGAGTATATTAAAGTAGAAGTTTCATATAAATCTAATTAAATTTCATTAGTCACAGAACATATAAAATATAACAATATCCTATATAACTGAAAATATATATTCAAATATGCATCACAGGTAGAGTTCATATCTTTTCACCAAAACATTAAAATATATGTATATATATATATATATATATATATATATATATATATATATATAAAACATATGGTCTCTTCTATCAAGTTATAACTACCTCAGTTAATGAGATGAATGGGATTAATACTTACACTGCATGTAGAAAATGCAAGAGGACAGTTATAGCAAATCCAGTATTTCACATACTGATAAAATACACACTTGCTTGAGACATATAAGTATATATGTCTAAACTATATTTTTAAAAATATTGATGCTTACTTTTTTAATGTTTTGACTACTGAGTGAACTATTAAGTCTATGCCAGTAAAGAGTAAAATCTCCTTAAAAAGTTAGCTTCTGGTAATATTTAAGTACATTCTTCTCTGAATGTAAAGTCTAGCTTTTTCTAATATGATTAATGCTTTGAAAATGAGACTATTTATTCTCAAAAAGATTTATTCTGAAACACTGGAAGTACCACTACAAAATTAGGAAAATCTTGTAGGAAATCAGACCTCATCTTTTGATTCTAAAATAGCATCACTTGGTATTTAATTAGTACAAATAATATTCTAACTAGACAAAACCACTTGCACCAAAATATCTTGGTTACATAATGTAAGGTACAATTCTGAATACACTGAATTCCACCTTGAAAATTTATCATGGAGGAGGATGAAACATAAAGATTAACTGATTAAGTTAATCATTAAGATTAACTACCCGATTTAGTATTTATTTCTGAATTCCCAAATTATGAAGAGAATAGAGATTTATAAGCCTGACCACAATTCAGGCCTTTCAGAATAGGGTGATGAGCCTTTCCTGGGAAAATAAAAATTAAATAAAGATACTAGGTATCTATAAGATACTTTATGCAATCAAAATAATTTCTAAATAAACTAATGTTTCTAATGTACAATTTAATTTAAACACCATTATATTTGATTACACATGTACATGTTCATTAAATTCAAATAGTACCCAAGCATCTTAAAAAAAAATGAAAGTTTCCATCTAATTCTTTTTTTCCAAATATCACACACTGGGAGTATATTAAAGTAGAAGTTTCATATAAATCTAATTAAATTTCATTAGTCACAGAACATATAAAATATAACAATATCCTATATAACTGAAAATATATATTCAAATATGCATCACAGGTAGAGTTCATATCTTTTCACCAAAACATTAAAATATATGTATATATATATATATATATATATATATATATATATATATATATAAAACATATGGTCTCTTCTATCAAGTTATAACTACCTCAGTTAATGAGATGAATGGGATTAATACTTACACTGCATGTAGAAAATGCAAGAGGACAGTTATAGCAAATCCAGTATTTCACATACTGATAAAATACACACTTGCTTGAGACATATAAGTATATATGTCTAAACTATATTTTTAAAAATATTGATGCTTACTTTTTTAATGTTTTGACTACTGAGTGAACTATTAAGTCTATGCCAGTAAAGAGTAAAATCTCCTTAAAAAGTTAGCTTCTGGTAATATTTAAGTACATTCTTCTCTGAATGTAAAGTCTAGCTTTTTCTAATATGATTAATGCTTTGAAAATGAGACTATTTATTCTCAAAAAGATTTATTCTGAAACACTGGAAGTACCACTACAAAATTAGGAAAATCTTGTAGGAAATCAGACCTCATCTTTTGATTCTAAAATAGCATCACTTGGTATTTAATTAGTACAAATAATATTCTAACTAGACAAAACCACTTGCACCAAAATATCTTGGTTACATAATGTAAGGTACAATTCTGAATACACTGAATTCCACCATTGAGTGTGGAACAGAAAACATTTAAAGAAAATAATTTCTTCTACCCACCTCATCTTACAAGTAAACAAACTGTGACCCAAAGAGGCTTTATCTGCTTTCACTGAGAATCCACAGGTATAGAGATGTAAGCAAATATCATCTAAGTTATGACACATACATTAAAGTTACCTAAAACAAATGACACTGGGTTTTATAAGATTAAGACTTTCTAAAGATTAAGAGACCCTAATTTCTTGCCATAGTAAGGTCCATGGATGCACACACACACACACACACAACACATGCACACAAAGGTAACTGGTTAAGTCATACTATCTGACTAAAAAGGCAAAACAATGAAATAATAATCATCTATATCATATTGTTTAAAAAGACACAGTGGTTCCTAACATTATTTTTCCATCCTATAAAGCATAACCATGCCAAATTTAGAAAAGCAGCACTCTTGTATAACTGCTTTTACAAAAGGAAAAAGGAAATTATTAAATAATTAAATGGGAGAGAGACTAAAATATACTAAGCAGAACTTCAAGTATTCACTGTTTTTTCTCTCCCATGCTTTCTTTCAGTATGTTAAAAAAATTTAAACAGTGTTTCTAAAACAAAAAATCAAAATTACATTCATGAAAAACTAGCTTTGTGACAAAACTTTCACAAAAAGAGTGAAAGTATTATATTAAGACTAAGGCATAGATCACTGCAAGCAAAATTAATTAGGATGCTTGGTTGAATTATAAGTGGATTTGCCTCTTAAACAATATTGATTTGGTCATTTGAAAATTATTTAGAAACAAATTGATTCTCTTAAGTTTCACTAAAGGTGAACTACTTATAAAAGTATTTGAGTTACATTTGTTTTTAGAAAAAAACAATTTCCAAGCAGTTCATCCATTTATTTGTTTTTAAATCAGTACCAATCACAAATTAGATGACCTTAAAATAAAAAGTAGAGCCAGGGAGAGCAGTCCTAAGGTTAACTGACCTCAGTACACTTATAAATGATGCTTCCCAGTTTTCTGTTTTTCTCTCGTTTTGGGTTTTCCAGTCTAGGGCGGGTACACAAGGAACTTACAGTCTATGCAGTACTCCTAGTCAGTTTCACTCTGCGGTTGGCACAGTGGAGAAATACCTTCGGTACAGGACCATGTACAATGTCTTCTACAGCTGTCAGCACCTAGGGGAAAGTGCGCTGTTAAACAGTTGCTGCGTTCCACCTCAGAAGTGGCTGCAATTCGGTGGTAGGTGAAGTGACTCCTGTACATATATACAGGGATGAAAAGTACTATAGAGAATGAAAACATTGAACAACAGAAGTGGCTGTCTGAAAGCTGTGCTACAGCAAAGCAGAATACACCATTCAGTCACAAAGAGCCCTGCACAGAGAGGCTACTAGTCACTTAAAAACTGCATGTTAAGACTGAGACGGAAAAAATAAAAATACAGTTATTCAATTCACAATATAACTAAAAATCATTATTAAAACATGTCCAAAAAATTAAACCCAAACATTTTACACTGATTTATAACATTATTTCTATCATAATTTACCTAAGACCAGGCGGATGTATACAGTAAGATTCCTTACTCTGTTCAGCCCATTTATACGTTTTAGATAACAATTCAAGGAGTTAAAAAAACAAACTGGTGAGATGTCAAAACTGAAGCGTAAGTAACATGAAAATATCCAAAATGAACTGTAAGAAAAATCATTCTTAAATTCTCAATTATTTCAAGAAAAAAGCTTTATAGAATAACCAGTCCTCGAAAATAATAAAGCACTGTTTTTCATATAATGGAGCTTTAAAACTGACCTCATTAGAAAATGACAACTTTTCTTCTCCAAAGTCATTCTCCTTAGCCCATATAAACAATGAATTCACCCATTATATGACGACTTCAGTTCATTAATTTACTATAAATTAACTTCGTTCATTAATTTACCACAAAAATAACACACTTTTCCTACATTATTTATCTTTGATGAAATCATAAGATCAAAACCAAAAATTATACTCTCTGAAATATCACTGAATGACTAGGTTGGAAGGTACTTTCTAATCTTCTATGTATAGGCACAGCTACCATGTTTATGCTAATCTGAAGAGGTAACTTACTACATTATTTCAAAATATCACATTTAGGCTCCTGAAACAGATTGAGAATGCTTTGATACGATGTCCAACAAGTCTGACCATTAAAAAGTATCCCTTCATCAAACTTATCTGAATCTCACTTGCCATCACAGATTTATTTTGGCATATATTTAGTGAAATTAGAGATAGCTGACAATTTCCTTTCAGCTTTCTTAAATTCCTTCTATAAAAAGGCATAAAGTAAATAAACAATATTTCCTTTAAGTGATAAGAGGTCATAAAGGAAGAAAAAGTACAGAGCTCCTAGTTTATTTATTAAAAGAAGATATAGCTCCGGGATTCCCAATCTGGGAATTAGGAAATTATGTATGGGAATTAGGAAAACTGGGAATGTTGCAAAATTGCATGCTAAAGACATTAAAATTTTATAGGTACACAAGAATATTCTTTGTCTAAGGGAAATGGGCTTTTGTCGGGTTTTCAAAAGGCTCTCTAATTTTCCCAAAAAAGTTCAAGAAACTACTGAGAAATGATGTGAAGATATTCGATTGAATAAGAAGCAGTAATAATTTAAATCAACTTCCTAAATCTGAGCAGCTCAATACCTAAAGTGAGGAATAGACACAGGGATGTTCCAATCACTAAATGAAATAACTCATATAAGAACCTAATACTGACCTATTAGTATTAATAACAGTAGTAACTGTTCAAAAGAGCTATGTCAACAAAACTTCCATAGGGTTCCCTCTTCGTTTATTGCTACCTAACTTGGTAATATATTACTTTTACTTAGCTGTGTCTTCCACTTTTATGTAGGTATGTCTTCTAAAAGAGATCAACATCACAAGCTATACATTTCTTCATTAGTTTAGATACAAAAAATGCTAAATACGAGTTGTGGAATACTGGTACTAACTCCTAGATTCTACATTTTCCCAAAAGCCACACTGGTCCCTTTCATGACACAGTACTTACTTGGAAAAGGTTCATACATGAAAAAAGTTTTGCTTCAATTGTTTATATAAAATAATTTCACTTCCTTTATCAGCCTGGCCTTTCAAACAAATAGACAAAAGTCTAAATTCGAAGAATTTGTCCAGGAATACACTTTCTGAGAAGGTTATACAAATAATACTTTTACTTTCATATATCATTTTCTTTACTCAGTTTAATTTTTCTGAGGTAAGAGATATCACAAACCTTCATATATACACATCCTTTAAAAAGAAGCTTTGAATTACCACACGTAGATTAACCTTACCTTTAAAATGAATTCATAATATTACAAACAGCATTACAAAATAGTGTGCATGGCGCTCTTCAAGATTTCAGTAACTTTCAAATACCCCTCAAAAACCGACAAATAAACTGTTACCATGTATTAAAGATGCTCTGTGAAGGAATAAGGTTTGCAAATGTATTTGAAATAATGGCATATAGTGCAACTGTACAGTTTGTTTCTAATAATTTCAAATGTAAAGTATTTTTCCTAGAGTCTTCTCATGGTAGGGGTTATATTTTCACGTATTCACATACCAATAAAATATACAGCATGAAGGACAAACAGTAGAGGCTTTAAGTAAAGACACTGAAGTAGGAGAGAAAGCATCCAAGTGCTTCAGTGAAAAGGAGAAGCATAGAGTATACAGAGCACATGGAAGGGTCATCATGAGAGGGCGAGAGGCGCAGGCCCGATTATGTGAAGAAACTTCTGAATATTTTATTCCAGAAGGAAGCATTTTGAGGAGTATTTTATAAAAACCACTTCTAGCACCAGCATGGAAGGTGTAGAAGGTTCATCTGGGAGGGAAACAATGGGAAT
Source organism: Tragulus kanchil (assembly GCA_022376925.1). NCBI lineage: Eukaryota > Metazoa > Chordata > Mammalia > Artiodactyla > Tragulidae > Tragulus > Tragulus kanchil. Next base: position 109,191,446 of record JAIOJX010000024.1, on the reverse strand, counting down.
ATACAGTTAAGAATAATGAAAGGGGCTTCCCCTGGTGGTCCAGTGGGTAAGGACACTGCCTTGCAGTGCAAGGGGTGCCGGTTCCATCCCTGGCCTGGGAAGATCCCACATGCCGCGGAGCGGCTGGACCCATGTGTCCAATCACCGAGCCGCAGCTCTGGAGCGCATGCGCCCAGAGCCGGCGCTCTGCAACAACAGACGCCACTGCGATGGGAGGCCAATAGGGGCCAAAGAACAAAGACGGATGAAAATAGAGAAATGAAAGACCAATAGAAGTGGCCCGCTCACTCCCCTACCTCCCCATCCCGACCCCCGCCCAAAATAAATAAATAAATAAATCTTTAAAAAAAATAAAAAGAATAATGAAAGATCTGTAAAAAATATTTAAAGCATACGACTCTGTAAAACACTAGAAACATAAAAATTACAAGGTAAATCAAAGCTATTTCTAAAGTTTGAGTATAGAAACCAACATCCATTCATTCATTTATTTACTCAACAGTGACAAGAAAGCTGATTTTTCTATGGGTCAGGTCCCAGTTTAGGCACCGGGCAGAGCACAGAACAAATGAGCCTGGGGCTTGCTCCCTTGAAGACTAAATGTTAATGGAAAATATAGACAAACCAACCATTAAATATATAATAAAATTTAAGAAGGTGATTCACTTATGAACTAAAGGTACAGCAAGCTATGAGAAAAGAGTGACGAATACACTATTTTAAGAGTGTACAAAGAAAACCCAAGGAAGCAGCTTTATATGAATGAAGGATGAAATGGCAAGCATCCACAGACTGACTCTCTGGGATAAGAATACTGTAGACAGACGGAACAGCAGGAGCAAAACCTGAGATAGGAACAAATGATCCAATCATGTAGGGCCTTGTTGGCTGAATGATCAAGTTGTTAAGTGTTAACAAGGACATCAGGGGTTTTTTAATTGAAGAAAAATTACTTTACAGAATTGTTTTCTGCCAAATATCAACATGAATCAGCCATAGATATACATATGTGCTCTCAAAGATTTTTTTTTTTTTTTAACTATCAGAGAAAGCGGTATGTTGACTAGGAGAGAGATTTAACCTGTTCAGTCCTTTAAAATCCTCACACTAACTGCCATGGTGGAGTTGATGAGAGCCAGCATGAATGGAAGCACTAGCAAGACTAAGATAAAATTTACATAACAGATCATTAGGTGGGATTTCTCCCATTGACAGTGATTGGCATTACAGTCCAAGACTCTGAACAAAGAATCACCATGCAAGTTCTCACATTCAAAAGACAGCCAAAACAAGTGTTAGTTCTTCTTTACTCCAAAACTGCCCAGCCCTGCCCATCTTTAGTGCGAGTTTGCTTCATGGATGCAATGCAGCTGGACAATGCAATTTCCAAGAGTCCAGCACGAGTCAGAGTGGGCCGAAGGATTAGTGAGAATGGAAGACTGGTTACCTCATCCCTCAGCTGGACTTCTGCTTGTGTTTAGACTTGCTGATCATGCCATGCCCATACCCCCTAGCCATACCTATATGAGAAGGGAAAAAGAGACATGGATTGGAAAACAGAGAAAGCTAGAGTCACCATTTATAACAGCAAAGAGTGAGTCGCTATTTATAATAGCAAAGAGTGACACCATCAAAGGGGCTGGATGGATGTCTCCAGACGATGGAATACCAGGAGTCAGAGGCTGGGTGCATACTGGAGCAGCAGGAAACAAGAAAGGTGAAAAAAAGACAAACTGGACAGTGTGACATTGCAAACATATCTCATCCTCCCAAAAGTTTCACACACATGACAAATCAAGGGTAGCATTTGCCTCTCTTTCCCTGCAGGAGGCACGAGATCTAGGATTATTCAGACAATCAAAAATAGACAAAAAAAGGAAATTAAGGGCTTATTCTTTTAGGACTTATTCTGTGTAAAGTCACATACAAATATTTTACTATTAAACATTCTAACCATCAGTGTATAAACAAGACTAACTATATAGCAACAGTATTCAAGGCTGCATGATATCAAAGAACAGAAAAACTGATCAATCAAAAAGAATAAAGAATCCAGAAACAAACTCATACAGATATAGTCAGCTGATCTTTAACAAAAAAGCAAACAAAAGTCAATGAAGAAAGGTAACCTTTACAAGAAATGATGCTGGTCTAACTGGATGTATATATTCTCCCCCATCCTGCCCAAAATCTAGACATAGACGATAAACCTTTTATTAAACATTAAAAAAGACAAAGCTATAAAATTCCTAGAATAAAACATAGGAGAAAAATCTAGATGACCTTGGAATTGACAATAACTTTTCAAATACAACACAAAATCACAATTCATGAATGAAAAAATTCATCAAGGTCTTCATTAAAATGAAAAACTTCTATTTTGAAGGAACAAAGAAATCTGTTAAGAGAATGAAAAAACAAGCTACAGAGAGGGAGACATTATTTAGAAAATGTATGTATGATAAAGGACGGGTAAGCTAAATAAACAAAAAAGTCAAATTCAACAACTAGAAAATGAATTCAATTTAAAAAATGGGCCAAAGGTCTGAGAAGACACCTTACCAAAAAGATAAAGGAGTGATGTATGAGCATGTAAAAGATGCAGAACATCAGTCAAATGTGTCATAGTTTGCCAGGGCTTCCATAACCAAGTATGACACACTGGAGGACCTAAGTACCAGAAATTAATCATCTCACAGTTTGGGAGGCCCGTGTCTAAAATCAAGGACTGGTTCCTCTGAGGGCTGTGAGGGGAAGGTCAGATGCCAGACTTCAATCCTGCTTACAGATGGCAGTCTTCTTGTCCCATGGCATGCTCCCTGCATGCACATGTGTCCAAATCTCCCCTTTCTTATAAGGACACCAGTCATACTGGATTAGGATCCACTCTACCAACCTCACTTTAACTTGAGCAACTCTGCAAAGACCATACTCCATATAAGGGGTAAGGTCATGAGATACTAGATGGTCAGAAATTCAAAGATATGAATTTTCTGGGGATATAACAATAAGTCATTAGGGAAGTGCAAATGAAAACAAGCATGAGATACCACTACACTTCTGTAAGAACGGATAAAATCCCAAACCCTGACACCACCAAATGTTAATGAGGATGCAGAGCAACAGTCACATTCGTGCACTGCTAGTGGAATGAACAACAGGACAGGCGATTTGGAAAACAGTCTGGTAGTTTCTTTCAAACTAAACATACTCTTACCATATGATTCTGCAATCACACTCCTTGGCATTCACGCAAATGAGCTAAAACCTGTATCTACCAAAAAAAAAAAAAAAAAAAAACCTACACACAAATGTTTATAACAGCTTTATCCGTAACTGTCAAAACTTGGAAGTAATCAAGATGTTCAACAGGTGAATGAATAAAGCAACTGTGGTATACCCATATTATATAAAAAGAAATGAGGTATCATACCACACACACACACAAAAAACATAAAGAAAGATTAAATGCATATTACAAGATTAAAAAGCCAATCTGAAAAAGGCTACATGCATGTGATTTTCCCTTCTGGAAAAGGCAAAACTATAAAGACAGTTAAAAGATTAATGGTTGCCAGAGATGCATGGGGGCTTCCCCACTGGCCGCAATACAGAAGCCACAGAAGAAGAGAGTTCGATCCCTTCGTCAGGAACATACCCTGGAGAAGGGCACAGCAACCCACTCAAGTATCTTTCTTGAAGAATCCCATGGCCTGGTGGGCTACAGTCCATTGGGTCAAAAAGAGACACAACTGAAACGATTCAGCACTCATGCATGAGATGCCTGGGGAGGACAAGGGGGATGCGGTGGACCATGGGTGAGAATTAGGGCAATGGAGCTGTGTGTATGACTCTGCAATGATGAATACAGGTCATGATACATTTGTAAAGACAGTAAACGTGAAGTCTTCTTGTCCCATGGCATGCTCCCTGCATGCACATGTGTCCAAATCTCCCCTTTCTTATAAGGACACCAGTCATACTGGATTAGGATCCACTCTACCAACCTCACTTTAACTTGAGCAACTCTGCAAAGACCATACTCCATATAAGGGGTAAGGTCATGAGATACTAGATGGTCAGAAATTCAAAGATATGAATTTTCTGGGGATATAACAATAAGTCATTAGGGAAGTGCAAATGAAAACAAGCATGAGATACCACTACACTTCTGTAAGAACGGATAAAATCCCAAACCCTGACACCACCAAATGTTAATGAGGATGCAGAGCAACAGTCACATTCGTGCACTGCTAGTGGAATGAACAACAGGACAGGCGATTTGGAAAACAGTCTGGTAGTTTCTTTCAAACTAAACATACTCTTACCATATGATTCTGCAATCACACTCCTTGGCATTCACGCAAATGAGCTAAAACCTGTATCTACCAAAAAAAAAAAAAAAAAAAACCTACACACAAATGTTTATAACAGCTTTATCCGTAACTGTCAAAACTTGGAAGTAATCAAGATGTTCAACAGGTGAATGAATAAAGCAACTGTGGTATACCCATATTATATAAAAAGAAATGAGGTATCATACCACACACACACAAAAAAAACATAAAGAAAGATTAAATGCATATTACAAGATTAAAAAGCCAATCTGAAAAAGGCTACATGCATGTGATTTTCCCTTCTGGAAAAGGCAAAACTATAAAGACAGTTAAAAGATTAATGGTTGCCAGAGATGCATGGGGGCTTCCCCACTGGCCGCAATACAGAAGCCACAGAAGAAGAGAGTTCGATCCCTTCGTCAGGAACATACCCTGGAGAAGGGCACAGCAACCCACTCAAGTATCTTTCTTGAAGAATCCCATGGCCTGGTGGGCTACAGTCCATTGGGTCAAAAAGAGACACAACTGAAACGATTCAGCACTCATGCATGAGATGCCTGGGGAGGACAAGGGGGATGCGGTGGACCATGGGTGAGAATTAGGGCAATGGAGCTGTGTGTATGACTCTGCAATGATGAATACAGGTCATGATACATTTGTAAAGACAGTAAACGTGAATCCTCATGAAAGCTATGAACTTTGATTGTTCCATACTAATGCAAGGTGTTAACAGGAAAAACTGCTGGGATGGGGGGAGCTGCAGGAGAGGAATGGAGAATAAAAAGAGAAGAGTCAGCCCTCAGTATCCATGGGAAATTAGCCTCAGGATTCCTGCAGACACCAAAATCCAAGAGTGTTCATGTCCCTTATGCAAAATCGTGTAGCTCTGGCACGTACGCTATGCACTCTCCCCAAAACATTAAATATCCTGGTTATGATGTATAATACCTGTATGCTTAGTTGCGCACAGGTGTCCAACTCTACGACCCCACCAGGCTCCTCTGTCCATGGGATTCTACAGGCGAGAACACTGAAGCCGCCTGCCACAGTTGCCATTTCCTCCCTCATGGGATCTTCTAGGCACAGGGATCAAAGCCCTGTCTGCAATGTAGCATGATTCTTTATGTCTTTATCCCCTGAGCCATCAGCCCAACCAGGACTTATAATACCTACTATAATGTAAATTCAATGTAAATATTTGTCAGCACACAACAAATTCAAGTTTTTTTTTCTTTTTGGAATTTTCTGGAATTGTTCAAAATATTTTTAACCCCTGATTAGCTGAATTTGAGGCTTTAGAACATGTGGGCATGAAGTGTTCGGTCGTGTGCATGCTTTGTCATGCCCAACTCTTTGCAACCCCATGGACTATAGCTCACCAGGCTCCTCTGTCTATTGAATTTCCTAGGCAAGAATACTGGACTGAGTTGCCACTTCCTCTTCCAGTCACTCTTTCTGACCCAGGGATCAAACTCACATCTCTGGTGTCTCCTGCACTGGTGGATGGATTATTCACCAACTGTGCCACCTGGGACACCAGTAGCCAATATGAAGAGTCAACTGTATATGGCAACTCCTTTGGACTTTCTACCAAATTTTTCTGTAAGCCTAAAACTTCTCTGGGCTTACCTGGTGGTTGAGTCAGTAAAGAATCCGCATACAATGCAGAAGAACTGGGTTCGATCCCTCAGTGGAGAAGGCCCCCTCAAGAAGGAAATGGCAAACCCCTCTAGCATTCCTGGAGAGTCTTATGGACAGAGGAGCTTGGCGAGCTCCAATACAGTCCATGGGGTCAAAAGAGTTGGAAACACTTAGAGACTGAACTACCACTACCACTAAAATTGCTCTAAGCATTGCAGACTATTTTTTTTTAAGTAGCTGTTCTATTAATAAGGTCAATAAATAAAGCGTTTAGGATAATTACATGGAAACAGTCCAGGGGGGTCTCAAAAAGTTGGACACAACTGAGCAACTGAATAAAAACAACAAGGAAACAGAAATAGCCCCCAAAAATCTTAAGTGCAAATGATGACATGTGGTTTTTTTCCACAATAGTCATAAAAGTAAATTTGAAAGTAAATTATAGAAAAGACTTTTATTATATGATTTTTAAATATGGTGGCCTGAGTGCAATGTAGGTGACATTGTTACAACAGCTGATACGCAAATTATTTTATCAAGGTAACTGTTTTTTGTTCTTCATTTTTCCAAAGACATATTACTGCCCAAAAGCTATTTTATACCTTAAAAACCCCTGAGCCATCAAATTCAAGTAAATATGTTTTGTCAGCACACAACAAATTCAAGTTTTTTTCTTTTGGAATTTTCTGGAATTGTTCAAAATATTTTTAACCCCTGATTAGCTGAATTTGAGGCTTTAGAACATGTGGGCATGAAGTGTTCGGTCGTGTGCATGCTTTGTCATGCCCAACTCTTTGCAACCCCATGGACTATAGCTCACCAGGCTCCTCTGTCTATTGAATTTCCTAGGCAAGAATACTGGACTGAGTTGCCACTTCCTCTTCCAGTCACTCTTTCTGACCCAGGGATCAAACTCACATCTCTGGTGTCTCCTGCACTGGTGGATGGATTATTCACCAACTGTGCCACCTGGGACACCAGTAGCCAATATGAAGAGTCAACTGTATATGGCAACTCCTTTGGACTTTCTACCAAATTTTTCTGTAAGCCTAAAACTTCTCTGGGCTTACCTGGTGGTTGAGTCAGTAAAGAATCCGCATACAATGCAGAAGAACTGGGTTCGATCCCTCAGTGGAGAAGGCCCCCTCAAGAAGGAAATGGCAAACCCCTCTAGCATTCCTGGAGAGTCTTATGGACAGAGGAGCTTGGCGAGCTCCAATACAGTCCATGGGGTCAAAAGAGTTGGAAACACTTAGAGACTGAACTACCACTACCACTAAAATTGCTCTAAGCATTGCAGACTATTTTTTTTTAAGTAGCTGTTCTATTAATAAGGTCAATAAATAAAGCGTTTAGGATAATTACATGGAAACAGTCCAGGGGGGTCTCAAAAAGTTGGACACAACTGAGCAACTGAATAAAAACAACAAGGAAACAGAAATAGCCCCCAAAAATCTTAAGTGCAAATGATGACATGTGGTTTTTTTCCACAATAGTCATAAAAGTAAATTTGAAAGTAAATTATAGAAAAGACTTTTATTATATGATTTTTAAATATGGTGGCCTGAGTGCAATGTAGGTGACATTGTTACAACAGCTGATACGCAAATTATTTTATCAAGGTAACTGTTTTTTGTTCTTCATTTTTCCAAAGACATATTACTGCAAAGCTATTTTTATACCTTACCCAAAACAAAAACAAGACACATTTTCAGTTTGAACCTTCTTTTTTCAAGCTACCTGCACTTGAAACAGAACACAGGACAGAGCCTCACAAGAATTCCATACATTCAAAATAACAAATAAATCTAAATATACAGCTACCCAAATTTGCTTTTGTCACATGCAAGGAATATCTGAACTTTCTAGGATGGCAGGACATGCTAAATTATAGTTTATAAAGGTAATTCATGTCACAACACTCAATAAAATTATAATCTATATATAGGAAAGTCATAAATAGGTAACAATGTTTCAATAGGCCAAGATATTTTGTTAAACTTAACAACATGCTCTTTTAATATCAGAAACCCAGATAATGCCATAGATATAGCAGTATCAAGAGTTTAATGTTGCCATTTTTTTTACTATTCACCATGAAATACTTTAACCATCCTAAAATGCCCTAGCCTATCAGATGTCAGAATGGAACCAGTCAATATTGTTTGAACAAACTGAAAAAGAAAACTTCTGACTAAAAGAATTCAAGGATAAATTTACCCTCTCTCTGGGGCTTCCCTAGTGGCCCAGTGGGTAAAGAGTCTACCTTTCAGTGCAAGGGGCACCAGTTTGATCCCTGGCCTGGGAAGATTCCATGTGCAGTGGAGCAGCTGGACCAGTGTGTCCAATTACGAGCTGGTGCTCTGAAGGGCATGCACCCATAGTCGGTACTCTTCAAAGACAAGGGCCACTGCAAATTGGGGCCTGCATAGGCCAAGAGTGGAGACGGATGAAAATGTAAGGTCAATAAATAAAGCGTTTAGGATAATTACATGGAAACAGTCCAGGGGGGTCTCAAAAAGTTGGACACAACTGAGCAACTGAATAAAAACAACAAGGAAACAGAAATAGCCCCCAAAAATCTTAAGTGCAAATGATGACATGTGGTTTTTTTCCACAATAGTCATAAAAGTAAATTTGAAAGTAAATTATAGAAAAGACTTTTATTATATGATTTTTAAATATGGTGGCCTGAGTGCAATGTAGGTGACATTGTTACAACAGCTGATACGCAAATTATTTTATCAAGGTAACTGTTTTTTGTTCTTCATTTTTCCAAAGACATATTACTGCAAAGCTATTTTTATACCTTACCCAAAACAAAAACAAGACACATTTTCAGTTTGAACCTTCTTTTTTCAAGCTACCTGCACTTGAAACAGAACACAGGACAGAGCCTCACAAGAATTCCATACATTCAAAATAACAAATAAATCTAAATATACAGCTACCCAAATTTGCTTTTGTCACATGCAAGGAATATCTGAACTTTCTAGGATGGCAGGACATGCTAAATTATAGTTTATAAAGGTAATTCATGTCACAACACTCAATAAAATTATAATCTATATATAGGAAAGTCATAAATAGGTAACAATGTTTCAATAGGCCAAGATATTTTGTTAAACTTAACAACATGCTCTTTTAATATCAGAAACCCAGATAATGCCATAGATATAGCAGTATCAAGAGTTTAATGTTGCCATTTTTTACTATTCACCATGAAATACTTTAACCATCCTAAAATGCCCTAGCCTATCAGATGTCAGAATGGAACCAGTCAATATTGTTTGAACAAACTGAAAAAGAAAACTTCTGACTAAAAGAATTCAAGGATAAATTTACCCTCTCTCTGGGGCTTCCCTAGTGGCCCAGTGGGTAAAGAGTCTACCTTTCAGTGCAAGGGGCACCAGTTTGATCCCTGGCCTGGGAAGATTCCATGTGCAGTGGAGCAGCTGGACCAGTGTGTCCAATTACGAGCTGGTGCTCTGAAGGGCATGCACCCATAGTCGGTACTCTTCAAAGACAAGGGCCACTGCAAATTGGGGGCCTGCATAGGCCGAAGAGTGGAGACGGATGAAAATGAATGGATAGAAAATGAGTAACAGAGGCCAAAACTGAAAATGAGACTTTACCCTCTCTGCCTACATATCATGCATCTTACTTGGATGCAATGGAAAATGTATAGAAACAGGGCAATTTTAAATTAATTATACAATGATTTTCACAAGGAAAGTTTCCTGCCCTTTAAAGTTAAAATAAAAGTGGCTATTTTTGTAAAGTCTATAGATCTATCTATACTGCTGAACAATCGTTATTGTATTTATTTTCTGCTAGTCCTTAGAAGTATTTATGACTCTAATGTATTTTTTAAAAAACAGAAATAAACATCAATCTCAAGAAAATAAAATATATAACATATCCTGGGAAGCCCTGTAAACATAAATGGACATATAAAGTTTGCTTTGGAATCAAACAATGTGGAATTTATTCTTTCCCTCATCATTTATGTAATACTGTACTGGTACCTTTAGGAAAGGATACTGAATGCCTATTTTCTAAAATATAGGATAACTATAAATTTTAATATTATTTTATATGATGTAGACAGGTTTATATCTGAGACTACCTTATTATCAATTGTTGTTAACATTTCCAAATTTAAATATTTAGGAATGATATACCAGAGAGATCATATAACAAATTTGTACTTTATAATGACACTAAAAATAAATATAGGCTTTGTCATGACTTTAGGACTATCTCTCCACTTGAGGTTGACAAAAATGTACATGAAATTCTCAGAACTTATGATGCCTAGAATATTATTTATCATTTTAATTATACATGTCCTTAATAGTTTCATCAAATGGAAAAAAGAATGAGTATTATAGTTTCTTCTACCACAAAGCTATAGAAATGTAACACTGAAATCATTCATTATGATACTTTAGTAAAATGAAAACTTGATCAGATAAGGAAATGTAAATTTGCTGTCTATGCCATACAAAGACACAGGGCAGGGCTTCCCTGGTGGTCCAGCGGGTAAGGACACTGCCTTGCAGTGCAAGGGGTGCTGGTTCGATCCCTGGCCTGGGAAGATCCCATGTGCTGTGGAGCAGCTGGACCGATGTGTCCAACTACCGAGCCGGAGCTCTGGAGCGCATGTGCCCAAAGCCAGTGCTCTGCAGTGACAGACGGCACTGTGATGGGAGGCCCACACAGGCCAAAGAACAAAGATGGATGAAAGTGGATAAATGAAAGACCAAAAGAAGTGCTCCCCCACCAAAAAAAAAGACACAGGGTAGAAGATAGTCCAACAAAATGGTGTTCTATAAAATAAGCTCCTGAGACTTTATGAAGATGAAACTTATATAACAGCAGTCTTTCCCTGATCCATGGAATAATTAGATTAAGGGATAAAATTAATGAATTTTGAGATTTATGTAAATTTTAATATTTGCTAATTCCTACAAGTTGCCTATCTTAGACTATTCTATTAGTGTAACATGATAGTTAAGAGTGTAAACCTTGGCAGCAGACTAAGCAAATCCTATCCATGCCTCTAATTTTATAGAAAAAAATATATTTACATATGTGTGTAGGTTTATATGTATGCATATACATAAAAATACACACTTATATACATGTATATGCTTTTATATACACACAAATAGACATACCATACATAAATAAGTGCTTTTAGCAAAACATTTCATCTATTGTCCAGCCTTTTCTTCACAGAATTATTTTGTGAACTAATTCAGTTAATATGTGAAAAACTTGTAGGGACAAAGCTGTCTCTGGATCATATTAACTTCAGCTATTAATATTATTACCACTGCTGCTACTCTTATTGAGGTTGACAAAAATGTACATGAAATTCTCAGAACTTATGATGCCTAGAATATTATTTATCATTTTAATTATACATGTCCTTAATAGTTTCATCAAATGGAAAAAAGAATGAGTATTATAGTTTCTTCTACCACAAAGCTATAGAAATGTAACACTGAAATCATTCATTATGATACTTTAGTAAAATGAAAACTTGATCAGATAAGGAAATGTAAATTTGCTGTCTATGCCATACAAAGACACAGGGCAGGGCTTCCCTGGTGGTCCAGCGGGTAAGGACACTGCCTTGCAGTGCAAGGGGTGCTGGTTCGATCCCTGGCCTGGGAAGATCCCATGTGCTGTGGAGCAGCTGGACCGATGTGTCCAACTACCGAGCCGGAGCTCTGGAGCGCATGTGCCCAAAGCCAGTGCTCTGCAGTGACAGACGGCACTGTGATGGGAGGCCCACACAGGCCAAAGAACAAAGATGGATGAAAGTGGATAAATGAAAGACCAAAAGAAGTGCTCCCCCACCAAAAAAAAAGACACAGGGTAGAAGATAGTCCAACAAAATGGTGTTCTATAAAATAAGCTCCTGAGACTTTATGAAGATGAAACTTATATAACAGCAGTCTTTCCCTGATCCATGGAATAATTAGATTAAGGGATAAAATTAATGAATTTTGAGATTTATGTAAATTTTAATATTTGCTAATTCCTACAAGTTGCCTATCTTAGACTATTCTATTAGTGTAACATGATAGTTAAGAGTGTAAACCTTGGCAGCAGACTAAGCAAATCCTATCCATGCCTCTAATTTTATAGAAAAATATATTTACATATGTGTGTAGGTTTATATGTATGCATATACATAAAAATACACACTTATATACATGTATATGCTTTTATATACACACAAATAGACATACCATACATAAATAAGTGCTTTTAGCAAAACATTTCATCTATTGTCCAGCCTTTTCTTCACAGAATTATTTTGTGAACTAATTCAGTTAATATGTGAAAAACTTGTAGGGACAAAGCTGTCTCTGGATCATATTAACTTCAGCTATTAATATTATTACCACTGCTGCTACTCTTATTGCTAAGTTTAATATACCAATATTCCCAGTGTCCTAAAGAACACGATGTCCGCATGTTCTACCACTTGAATAAGTTGAATAAATATGATGGCTACTTCCACTGAAACAGACACAAAAGTGTGGTCATTGGGTTTTTCTAAGGAGGAGATAAAGAACCAAGAGCAGGCAGTATCTTTTGTCACAAAAGACTTTGAACTCTCTTGAATTAAAACCTATTCCCATGTCATATGAGATTTGTGAGTAGAGATAATAGAAATGCATCCTATCCCAAACCTTCTTTATTCTCTAACAGCAGCAGCTGACACAGTTGAACAATTTCCTGCTTCACTGTGCTGAAAGTACACCGCCTAGATTCAGAAATTATATTCTCAGCAGGATGGCAATAGATTTCTGTCTACACCGAAGAAACAGAACGATAGAAAAATTACACAAAATAGAAATGATTTACCATTATTGTAAAAGAAAAAATCAAACTGTATCAAAGTGGATCTACTTTTAATTGGCGACACTCAAAGCAAAATTCAGTTTTAAATTTCAAATGTTTGGCCACAGTATTTTTTTAAAGAAACAAAAAATTGTTTATACATAATCTTGTAAACTAATCTAATATTTCTATTCTTCCTAACATTTTTAAACAAAGGAAAAATTTTAACAAGATCAACTAACATTTATTAATCCTCTGATTTTATTTAATTTTATTTAGTGTGTAGAATGGTGTGCCCTAGTTCAGGCAGTAAATAGCATTTAAAATTTTACTTAGAAGAATCGGTGGTAACTTAAAGCAGTCTTATCCATGTAAGGGGGCTATATATCTTATAAGAATACACACTATATATTACATATGTGTGTAGGTTTATATGTATGCATATACATAAAATACACACTTATATACATGTATATGCTTTTATATACACACAAATAGACATACCATACATAAATAAGTGCTTTTAGCAAAACATTTCATCTATTGTCCAGCCTTTTCTTCACAGAATTATTTTGTGAACTAATTCAGTTAATATGTGAAAAACTTGTAGGGACAAAGCTGTCTCTGGATCATATTAACTTCAGCTATTAATATTATTACCACTGCTGCTACTCTTATTGCTAAGTTTAATATACCAATATTCCCAGTGTCCTAAAGAACACGATGTCCGCATGTTCTACCACTTGAATAAGTTGAATAAATATGATGGCTACTTCCACTGAAACAGACACAAAAGTGTGGTCATTGGGTTTTTCTAAGGAGGAGATAAAGAACCAAGAGCAGGCAGTATCTTTTGTCACAAAAGACTTTGAACTCTCTTGAATTAAAACCTATTCCCATGTCATATGAGATTTGTGAGTAGAGATAATAGAAATGCATCCTATCCCAAACCTTCTTTATTCTCTAACAGCAGCAGCTGACACAGTTGAACAATTTCCTGCTTCACTGTGCTGAAAGTACACCGCCTAGATTCAGAAATTATATTCTCAGCAGGATGGCAATAGATTTCTGTCTACACCGAAGAAACAGAACGATAGAAAAATTACACAAAATAGAAATGATTTACCATTATTGTAAAAGAAAAAATCAAACTGTATCAAAGTGGATCTACTTTTAATTGGCGACACTCAAAGCAAAATTCAGTTTTAAATTTCAAATGTTTGGCCACAGTATTTTTTTAAAGAAACAAAAAATTGTTTATACATAATCTTGTAAACTAATCTAATATTTCTATTCTTCCTAACATTTTTAAACAAAGGAAAAATTTTAACAAGATCAACTAACATTTATTAATCCTCTGATTTTATTTAATTTTATTTAGTGTGTAGAATGGTGTGCCCTAGTTCAGGCAGTAAATAGCATTTAAAATTTTTACTTAGAAGAATCGTGTTATGTGGTAACTAATGGTTTATATTAAAGTTTGGTGTTTGCAAAGATTATTCCTGACATAAGTAGCAATGATTTCTATATGTGTGAGTTGTGTGTGTTTATACACAGTATACAAGTATAACTTACTAAGTAAAAGTATAAGTTTTATATTGAAAGTATAAGCTACTAACTTATAAGTATAATTTATGTTACTAAGATTTCTTCTAATTTAGATACATGAAAATCTAGCAATTTGTCTATGTAAAGTGAGGTTTAAGCTGTATATTAGTAACTCTATAGAGTCATGAAGATGTGTTGTATACTTCTAGTTTATAATGATAAACTACCAACCTTAGAAAGTAAGTCTGCAGATTCGTATCTACCTGTCTGATATGGAGCAACTTACCATTCTGTTCCCTCATCTATAAAATGAGGATGCTAGTAGTGTCTTTCTAATGAGATGTGTTTGAAGATTTAAAGAAAATTAACATTAAAAAACACAGAACAAGACTTATTATTACAATCACTATTATGCTTAAGTGTGGCAAATTTGGCATGCTTCCTTTTGAAACTCCATAAAGATAACAACAACAACAAAAAGGTAGAAACCTGAAGGACAAAGAATAGTAGAGAAGACAGCAACAAATAAGCTTTTGGAAAATGAAAAACTCAGGCAAAAGGCTAGTGATTCACTCAGCACAGCAGAGGATCCAGAAAGCTAAGAGACAGAAGAGGAGAAGAACATAAAAAGATCCTTTGTCTAATGAAACCTCAGAAAGGCTGTGGTATGTCAGCACTGAATACTGAGGGATTCTCTAGAAGTCTACGTAGACATTTCCAGACACAGGTTAACCACCTCATTCTACACGTCTTCTTCAGGCCTCTAGAAGTCTAGAGGGTTAGGTATCTTGAAACAGAGATTTTCCGGACTGGGAAATGCAGGCACAACGTAGACAGGAGTCAAAGGAGAAGGTGCAGCTGGACTGACCAGTTCCTAACTGTTGGTAGACACCTGTAAACTATCCAAGAAAGAATATTTGAAGATTCACTGGGGAACTTTAAGACCCCAGAAATGAGATATAGATACCACAAGCTCAGATCTCCCAAGGGAAATTCTGGCTGTTGACTTGATCACTCTAATGAAGCCATCCAGAAAACAACTCTTGCCTCTAGACACAATAGCTCGCAACTAAATCTGTAGCACCTCATTAAGTCTAGGCTTTCAGAAAAGTCACCAACATGAAAGACTAAATGCAAAAGAAATACACAAGAAAAAAGTACTCAGAGAAAATAAAATACAAACAGCAGAAGAGATCTTAAGTTACCATCCTCAGACATAATAATGACTACAGCCAAAAAATAAGAATAATGTAGTATGTGAAAAACTGAATAATTAGAGAAATAGTAAGACCTTCTAGGAAATAAAAATAATTGCTGAAACAAAACATTTAGTGAAAGAGAACACCTAGAACATTTCATAGGAAGTAGACTATAAAGAGAAAGAGATTTTTAAAAGAAGAGAAAACTGGCACGCAGATCCAGATGAACATATGTCCTATGACTAGAGACAGGCAACAAAAAATGAGAGAAGGGAGCAATACTTTCACATTCCGAGGAGAAATTATAGTCTACAGTTATACACAAAAGCTAATACTCAACCAAATGTGAGGAGGGGATGAAGATATTTTCAAGAAAGCAAACTTTTATGACCCTTTAATCAGGAAGCAGCAGAAAAATATACCTCTATATAATAAAGGAGGAAAAGGGGGAGTAAGAGCATGGGATTTGGGAAATGAAGGATCTAACATAGGACAGACCGTGGAAGTCCCAAGAAGAGGAGAAGAACATAAAAGATCCTTTGTCTAATGAAACCTCAGAAAGGCTGTGGTATGTCAGCACTGAATACTGAGGGATTCTCTAGAAGTCTACGTAGACATTTCCAGACACAGGTTAACCACCTCATTCTACACGTCTTCTTCAGGCCTCTAGAAGTCTAGAGGGTTAGGTATCTTGAAACAGAGATTTTCCGGACTGGGAAATGCAGGCACAACGTAGACAGGAGTCAAAGGAGAAGGTGCAGCTGGACTGACCAGTTCCTAACTGTTGGTAGACACCTGTAAACTATCCAAGAAAGAATATTTGAAGATTCACTGGGGAACTTTAAGACCCCAGAAATGAGATATAGATACCACAAGCTCAGATCTCCCAAGGGAAATTCTGGCTGTTGACTTGATCACTCTAATGAAGCCATCCAGAAAACAACTCTTGCCTCTAGACACAATAGCTCGCAACTAAATCTGTAGCACCTCATTAAGTCTAGGCTTTCAGAAAAGTCACCAACATGAAAGACTAAATGCAAAAGAAATACACAAGAAAAAAGTACTCAGAGAAAATAAAATACAAACAGCAGAAGAGATCTTAAGTTACCATCCTCAGACATAATAATGACTACAGCCAAAAAATAAGAATAATGTAGTATGTGAAAAACTGAATAATTAGAGAAATAGTAAGACCTTCTAGGAAATAAAAATAATTGCTGAAACAAAACATTTAGTGAAAGAGAACACCTAGAACATTTCATAGGAAGTAGACTATAAAGAGAAAGAGATTTTTAAAAGAAGAGAAAACTGGCACGCAGATCCAGATGAACATATGTCCTATGACTAGAGACAGGCAACAAAAAATGAGAGAAGGGAGCAATACTTTCACATTCCGAGGAGAAATTATAGTCTACAGTTATACACAAAAGCTAATACTCAACCAAATGTGAGGAGGGGATGAAGATATTTTCAAGAAAGCAAACTTTTATGACCCTTTAATCAGGAAGCAGCAGAAAAATATACCTCTATATAATAAAGGAGGAAAAGGGGGAGTAAGAGCATGGGATTTGGGAAATGAAGGATCTAACATAGGACAGACCGTGGAAGTCCCAAGATGTCCACTATGCACTGGGGGTAGACAACAATCAATATGGATTGTAAAACTGACCACGGTGAAAAGGCTTTCCCAAATAAAAGCAAATTTGATACAGTGTTTGGAACCATGTTTGAGCACCCAAAAAAACAATGATATGCATGTTACAGGTCTGCTGAAACACTGAGCAAAAAAAAAAAATTGATACATTAAAAATAAGGCAGGGCTTCCCTGGTAGTCCAGTGGGTAAGGACACTGCCTTGCAGCGCAAGGGGCGCCGGTTCGATCAGCGACTGGACCAATGTGTCCAACTACCGAGCCGGAGCTCTGGAGCGCATGTGCCCAGAGCCGGTGCCTCTGCAGTGACAGAGGCCACTGCGACGGGAGGCCCACACAGACCAAAGAACGAAGAGAAACAAAAATGAAAGACCGACAGAAGTGGCTAAAAAAAAAAATAATAATAAGACAATAAAATGAGGTTATAACAAATTCCCACCCCCTCAAAGAGAAAGTTATGTAAGAAAGGAAACAATCAGGGCTTCCCTGGTGAGCCAGTGGGTAAAGAGCCCACCTTACAGTGCAAGGGGCACTGCTTCAATTCCTGGTCCAGGAAGATGCCACATGCCATGGAGCAGTTGGACCAGTGGGTCCAATTATGAGCCAGCACCCTGGAGTGCATGCGCCCAGAGCTGGTGCTCTGTGGTCAGGGAGGCCGCTGCAAGAATAGTGATGTGAAAAACTGAATAATTAGAGAAATAGTAAGACCTTCTAGGAAATAAAAATAATTGCTGAAACAAAACATTTAGTGAAAGAGAACACCTAGAACATTTCATAGGAAGTAGACTATAAAGAGAAAGAGATTTTTAAAAGAAGAGAAAACTGGCACGCAGATCCAGATGAACATATGTCCTATGACTAGAGACAGGCAACAAAAAATGAGAGAAGGGAGCAATACTTTCACATTCCGAGGAGAAATTATAGTCTACAGTTATACACAAAAGCTAATACTCAACCAAATGTGAGGAGGGGATGAAGATATTTTCAAGAAAGCAAACTTTTATGACCCTTTAATCAGGAAGCAGCAGAAAAATATACCTCTATATAATAAAGGAGGAAAAGGGGGAGTAAGAGCATGGGATTTGGGAAATGAAGGATCTAACATAGGACAGACCGTGGAAGTCCCAAGATGTCCACTATGCACTGGGGGTAGACAACAATCAATATGGATTGTAAAACTGACCACGGTGAAAAGGCTTTCCCAAATAAAAGCAAATTTGATACAGTGTTTGGAACCATGTTTGAGCACCCAAAAAAACAATGATATGCATGTTACAGGTCTGCTGAAACACTGAGCAAAAAAAAAAAATTGATACATTAAAAATAAGGCAGGGCTTCCCTGGTAGTCCAGTGGGTAAGGACACTGCCTTGCAGCGCAAGGGGCGCCGGTTCGATCAGCGACTGGACCAATGTGTCCAACTACCGAGCCGGAGCTCTGGAGCGCATGTGCCCAGAGCCGGTGCCTCTGCAGTGACAGAGGCCACTGCGACGGGAGGCCCACACAGACCAAAGAACGAAGAGAAACAAAAATGAAAGACCGACAGAAGTGGCTAAAAAAAAAAATAATAATAAGACAATAAAATGAGGTTATAACAAATTCCCACCCCCTCAAAGAGAAAGTTATGTAAGAAAGGAAACAATCAGGGCTTCCCTGGTGAGCCAGTGGGTAAAGAGCCCACCTTACAGTGCAAGGGGCACTGCTTCAATTCCTGGTCCAGGAAGATGCCACATGCCATGGAGCAGTTGGACCAGTGGGTCCAATTATGAGCCAGCACCCTGGAGTGCATGCGCCCAGAGCTGGTGCTCTGTGGTCAGGGAGGCCGCTGCAATGGGAGGCCCTCACAGGCCAAAGAATGAAGATGGATGAAAATGAATGGATAAAAAAACCAATAAAAGGCTAAAATTTAAAAAAAGAAGAAAGGAAACAATCAAAATACACCAATCATTTTGTTCAAAAAGAAACAATATTTAGTGCTGATTGGATGCAACATACTTATGTTTGAGAAAGTATGTTGAGAAAATAATCACTGTATAAATACACTGATAGAATGAGAGGATAAATATAAGAATAGTAAATTCCCAATTAATAATAGGAAGCAAATTGATAGAGAAAAACTGACGGATCAATAAGGAACAGCTTAAAAGTATTATTGAAAAATACGGATATGCCACAAGATACAGCTCCAAGAACACAAAGTGACTGCCTCCAAGGAGAATGGCTGTGGAGGACGGTGAGCAGTGAAACAGCGGGCTCTGCTCTTAGCTTCAAGGCTTTGAGTACTACTTGGTTGTTTACTTCTGCATGCATACTATTTAAGTTATAAAAATCAGTTTAAGAAAGTAAGTCGGAGTCATTTCCAACTTATAAAATAATACATTGATCTATAAAACAGTAATAAATTTATAAATTTTAACATAGTAATAATCTCAATTACCCAACATCAGCATGGTTTCATATAAGAAAGTCTGGATATGAATTAAGTTTATACCTTTAAGTGATAGAATTTTCCTTTCTCACTGGTAAACAATTTTTAATTTACACACATTTTCTTGAATTACTTCCGTTCCTTAACTTCTTGATAATTACATGTTATTATTATAGATTTTCATTATCATATTCACATCAGGGCCTCTGGGGTATACAGCTTGTTCCCTATACTCCATAAATGGTCCCAGATCTGTCTTTCTTCATAATTTGAAGAGTTAAAAATAGAAATGATCTGGCTTACTAAGGATTCTAGTTAATAGAACTGATCAGAACTATAAAAACAGCATGCAATAATCAAATTAATATAAAAATTAGCAAACACATTGTGCTTTCTGTGTGTCAGTATTCTAAGCACTTCTCATAAACATTTCAGCTCTTTAAAGAAGCTATTAATCACCCCACTTTACAAACAAGAAAACAAAGGCACAGAGAGGAAAAGTGCCCTGATGGGGTTTTAGTAAGTGACTGAATTGAGATCCTGACAAAGAATGAAGATGGATGAAAATGAATGGATAAAAAAACCAATAAAAGGCTAAAATTTAAAAAAAGAAGAAAGGAAACAATCAAAATACACCAATCATTTTGTTCAAAAAGAAACAATATTTAGTGCTGATTGGATGCAACATACTTATGTTTGAGAAAGTATGTTGAGAAAATAATCACTGTATAAATACACTGATAGAATGAGAGGATAAATATAAGAATAGTAAATTCCCAATTAATAATAGGAAGCAAATTGATAGAGAAAAACTGACGGATCAATAAGGAACAGCTTAAAAGTATTATTGAAAAATACGGATATGCCACAAGATACAGCTCCAAGAACACAAAGTGACTGCCTCCAAGGAGAATGGCTGTGGAGGACGGTGAGCAGTGAAACAGCGGGCTCTGCTCTTAGCTTCAAGGCTTTGAGTACTACTTGGTTGTTTACTTCTGCATGCATACTATTTAAGTTATAAAAATCAGTTTAAGAAAGTAAGTCGGAGTCATTTCCAACTTATAAAATAATACATTGATCTATAAAACAGTAATAAATTTATAAATTTTAACATAGTAATAATCTCAATTACCCAACATCAGCATGGTTTCATATAAGAAAGTCTGGATATGAATTAAGTTTATACCTTTAAGTGATAGAATTTTCCTTTCTCACTGGTAAACAATTTTTAATTTACACACATTTTCTTGAATTACTTCCGTTCCTTAACTTCTTGATAATTACATGTTATTATTATAGATTTTCATTATCATATTCACATCAGGGCCTCTGGGGTATACAGCTTGTTCCCTATACTCCATAAATGGTCCCAGATCTGTCTTTCTTCATAATTTGAAGAGTTAAAAATAGAAATGATCTGGCTTACTAAGGATTCTAGTTAATAGAACTGATCAGAACTATAAAAACAGCATGCAATAATCAAATTAATATAAAAATTAGCAAACACATTGTGCTTTCTGTGTGTCAGTATTCTAAGCACTTCTCATAAACATTTCAGCTCTTTAAAGAAGCTATTAATCACCCCACTTTACAAACAAGAAAACAAAGGCACAGAGAGGAAAAGTGCCCTGATGGGGTTTTAGTAAGTGACTGAATTGAGATCCTGACACAGGCAATTTGATTCCAGAGCCTGTTCTTTTACTGCTATGTGCTCCTATTGAACACAACATATTGTCTTTGATTATTTGAAAAACCACTTCAGAATTTTGTAGGATCTAAAGTACATAAGTAAAAACTGCTACTATTAATGCATTAGAAATACATGCAAATGCATTCAAAATTAACAAAATGTTAGACACCAAAAGATATTCACCTTATAAATTCAAAATAAAAAGCTCTCCCACAAAAAATATAAATTGAGAAAACAATATTTAAAGCTCATGTAAATTAAGTATTTTCATGCACAGTTGGGAATAGTTCTACTTTCCTCCTAAACACAGTATCACTATCATATCTGTTAATTTATAAAGTCAATTAAATATAAGTACTATAATACAGACGAACAAGTTAAACATCCTTTAAAAGAATCACTATATGAAAAGCTTATTAAACTTATGGACCCAATAACAATACTATATTGCATCAATTCTGAGACATATTCCTCCACATTTTTTTCTTGGTAGAGAAAATAACAGCGTTATATATCACAAATTCTGGGAACTTCAGGTTAAACAAGATATGGTAACTAAGAGTTTCATAGCACTTGGAACAATGTATCAAGCACTATTTCACTTGTTTTATATATATTTATTTAATCCTAACAATTCAGGGAGATAGGTACTATTACTAACCCTATTTTACATGAAAAAATTTTTGAGACAGATGAAATAAATTTCTGGAACTAATATGAGTGAAAAAGTGAGGATTCCAACTTCAGCACGAAGTCTAGATCCAAAATGGAAGCTCTTGAATATGACAGGACAGCCACATAACTGTACAATCTGCCCCTGCCTCAGATACCTGCTGATGCCTAGTGCTTTTTTTTTCTTCATGGAAGCTGCAACTGCTTTTTGCTAGAACACTTTCTGTAAACAAAACCTACTGCTCCTTTGGTTGTGTAAGAATAAAGAATAAAATTAAAAGTAGAGCTACTTGGTTACCAGGGAGTAAGGAGCATGAATGGGGCAATTAGTCAGCATTCATTCTTCAGTTTCTTTTAAAACTGAATTGAGATCCTGACACAGGCAATTTGATTCCAGAGCCTGTTCTTTTACTGCTATGTGCTCCTATTGAACACAACATATTGTCTTTGATTATTTGAAAAACCACTTCAGAATTTTGTAGGATCTAAAGTACATAAGTAAAAACTGCTACTATTAATGCATTAGAAATACATGCAAATGCATTCAAAATTAACAAAATGTTAGACACCAAAAGATATTCACCTTATAAATTCAAAATAAAAAGCTCTCCCACAAAAAATATAAATTGAGAAAACAATATTTAAAGCTCATGTAAATTAAGTATTTTCATGCACAGTTGGGAATAGTTCTACTTTCCTCCTAAACACAGTATCACTATCATATCTGTTAATTTATAAAGTCAATTAAATATAAGTACTATAATACAGACGAACAAGTTAAACATCCTTTAAAAGAATCACTATATGAAAAGCTTATTAAACTTATGGACCCAATAACAATACTATATTGCATCAATTCTGAGACATATTCCTCCACATTTTTTTCTTGGTAGAGAAAATAACAGCGTTATATATCACAAATTCTGGGAACTTCAGGTTAAACAAGATATGGTAACTAAGAGTTTCATAGCACTTGGAACAATGTATCAAGCACTATTTCACTTGTTTTATATATATTTATTTAATCCTAACAATTCAGGGAGATAGGTACTATTACTAACCCTATTTTACATGAAAAAATTTTTGAGACAGATGAAATAAATTTCTGGAACTAATATGAGTGAAAAAGTGAGGATTCCAACTTCAGCACGAAGTCTAGATCCAAAAATGGAAGCTCTTGAATATGACAGGACAGCCACATAACTGTACAATCTGCCCCTGCCTCAGATACCTGCTGATGCCTAGTGCTTTTTTTTTCTTCATGGAAGCTGCAACTGCTTTTTGCTAGAACACTTTCTGTAAACAAAACCTACTGCTCCTTTGGTTGTGTAAGAATAAAGAATAAAATTAAAAGTAGAGCTACTTGGTTACCAGGGAGTAAGGAGCATGAATGGGGCAATTAGTCAGCATTCATTCTTCAGTCCTCCAACTCAGCTGCTTCTCGCTTCTTCTCTTATAAACCCTTTGGATATAAAGCCTCAAAATGCTTTCAGTTCTGATGAAAGATGTTTAAGCATGGGACTGCCACACATGTGATATGGAATACGTCTTCCCCAAAAACAAAGAAGCAACGTTTTCCACTACGCAGACAGTTCCAAATTCACACTAAGAGAAATTCGGTACAGGGAACTTTAATGAAGAAATGGGAGAAAAACTTTCTACAAGTACCTTTACTAATAATTTCTTACGTGAATCTAAATTATGCTTCCTTGATAAATAAGGAGAACCTCAAACACCACTAAATAAGGAAAAAATTAAGAACGCATTGCTTACATAATTTCATAACCACACTTTGTTTTGCACGGAAACAACGCCATTTATTGAAAGTGTAGTCCGTATTTTGTAAAGTTAGTCTGTATTTTACACACACTGTCACTCCTGATAGCTCCTTGAAATAGGTAATATCATATCCGTGTTTATATTGAAAAATCGTAAAATAGAGTGATCCTAGTATGATATATGTCATATGGTAAAGGACTTGTAGGTATAAAGATATGTCTAGCAGAAATATCTGATTTAGTGTTTTTGGAAGATAAAAACGTCAAATCTTTTACATATACATAATGTTGTACGTCAGTTATACCTCCACAAAGAACTACGCTACTGTGCAATTTGTATTAACATGAGGTGAATTCAGTTCTTTTGGAAAAAGTTATGGAAAGTCATCAGATGACATGATGTCTCTAAAAAGCCTCATCATGAATTTGCTCAATGCATGACACTAATGAGACATGTAAGGTGATTTAAGGTACGAAGTCTAGATCCAAAATGGAAGCTCTTGAATATGACAGGACAGCCACATAACTGTACAATCTGCCCCTGCCTCAGATACCTGCTGATGCCTAGTGCTTTTTTTTTCTTCATGGAAGCTGCAACTGCTTTTTGCTAGAACACTTTCTGTAAACAAAACCTACTGCTCCTTTGGTTGTGTAAGAATAAAGAATAAAATTAAAAGTAGAGCTACTTGGTTACCAGGGAGTAAGGAGCATGAATGGGGCAATTAGTCAGCATTCATTCTTCAGTCCTCCAACTCAGCTGCTTCTCGCTTCTTCTCTTATAAACCCTTTGGATATAAAGCCTCAAAATGCTTTCAGTTCTGATGAAAGATGTTTAAGCATGGGACTGCCACACATGTGATATGGAATACGTCTTCCCCAAAAACAAAGAAGCAACGTTTTCCACTACGCAGACAGTTCCAAATTCACACTAAGAGAAATTCGGTACAGGGAACTTTAATGAAGAAATGGGAGAAAAACTTTCTACAAGTACCTTTACTAATAATTTCTTACGTGAATCTAAATTATGCTTCCTTGATAAATAAGGAGAACCTCAAACACCACTAAATAAGGAAAAAATTAAGAACGCATTGCTTACATAATTTCATAACCACACTTTGTTTTGCACGGAAACAACGCCATTTATTGAAAGTGTAGTCCGTATTTTGTAAAGTTAGTCTGTATTTTACACACACTGTCACTCCTGATAGCTCCTTGAAATAGGTAATATCATATCCGTGTTTATATTGAAAAATCGTAAAATAGAGTGATCCTAGTATGATATATGTCATATGGTAAAGGACTTGTAGGTATAAAGATATGTCTAGCAGAAATATCTGATTTAGTGTTTTTGGAAGATAAAAACGTCAAATCTTTTACATATACATAATGTTGTACGTCAGTTATACCTCCACAAAGAACTACGCTACTGTGCAATTTGTATTAACATGAGATGAATTCAGTTCTTTTGGAAAAAGTTATGGAAAGTCATCAGATGACATGATGTCTCTAAAAAGCCTCACCATGAATTTGCTCGAAGGTGCGTGCATGACACTAATGAGACATGTAAGGTGATTTAAGGTAGAGAATGGACTGTGTTTTCTTCACAACAGTTTTTTTTATTATTATTATTATCATTAAACCTTTAAGTACTGTTCCTGAATTTTATTAATAGACTATGGGAAAACTTTCTAAAATGGACCACCCATATCCCTAACTTTTTAAAATGTCATGAATACCACTGAAACATTTTCTGACCAGTCAGTGTCACCACGATGGGCCTCAGCATTTACACTGTGTGCCAAGGGAATGGAAGGTGTCGATGTGCCTGAGCATGAGTAGGAAGCAGGAAATAGAACAAGAGCTACTGAAATCAGTGGACGTTCCCTAACTTTGTTAAAGAAATCCACGCTGAAAGAATTCATTTTTGTTATGGGTCTTCCTCTGTCTTCTGCTTGCCAGGTAGCTGCGTGGTAAAGAATCTGCCTGCCAATGCAGGAGACTCAAATCCAATCCTGGGTTGGAAGGATCCCCTGGAGTAGGAAATGGCCACCCACTCCAGTATGCTTGCCTGCAAAATTCCATGAAGAGGAGCCTGATGGGCTACCGTCCACGGGGTTGCAAAAGAGTCAGGCACGATGGAGCACACTTCCATCTTAAAAAACAATAGCTGTTTGACTTTTCCTCTCCATCCAAAGTCACTGTTTCTAGACTCTTGCTCTTTTCTAAAGACAAAATGTTACCCTGTTGAGTATCTAGGTAGCTATTGGACTTCCTCTTTATCCCCAAACTAGCAAACTAGTCTATGACTGATGGGTTTTTTGTTTGTTTTTTTACTACTTTACATTGCTGCCCTTTTCAAAGCAGTATTCCTACCCTTGAAGATTACAAAAATGTTCTATTTCTCTACTGGCTTCTGTCTGTGTTCTATTGCATCTGCTGCTATTCTAGCAGAGTAGTGTTTCCATTGTTTGCTTCCAAAGTCCAGCACTCTTCTCTGCCTTTTCCCCTTCTTATCTAACTAGTCCCTTATTATTTCTTGGCTTCTAAAAATTCAGTGTGATATGAGGCCAGGAAATGGTAAGAGAATGGACAGACAAGCAAGAAACAAATGTAGACATTGGCTCCTACATTTCTGTAACCTAGCACTGAGCATAGTTCCACAGTAAGGACCAAATATTGTGCAGAACTGAACGACACAATATAAGCAAAGAATCAACAAATGAGATGAACCTGAAACCACAGCCACCATATTCTCTTTTATGGATATTCCTTTTAATCTTCTTTAACCCTTGATTGGTGTGAAAAATGTGCACAGAGTTAAAAAGAAGAGCATGAGAACCTCAACTGAAAGTAGAGTTCTTTAAAAGACATTTAAAAATGGGCTTTCACGAAGAGAAAAACACAACTGAGAAATAATGATTTATGATAGTTCTAAAGGAATTTAAATGAGAAGAAATGAAAATATGATACAGTTTCTTTAAAAAGGTAGAAACGTATTGCATGGTGAAAAAAGACACGAACAAAAGTATAATTTGGAAAATAAAGCTATATACTTACATAAATTGTGAAATACTCATTCAGAGTTATTGTAAAATAAAAGACTAAGAATGCCATTAAGAGCTTATAACAAAACAGCTTAGCAAAATCTTTAAAATGATTAAATAATTTACACAGCACTTAAGGATACTTACAGATATAATGCATAATAACATTTACAATTTCTAAGAAAGTGTCATACCTACTTTGAAAGCTTTTAGCCTATTTTCTATTACAACAATCTTCAAATCCCAAGTCTAATTCATTGTCACCAATATAAGAGTTTCATTAAAAATCACCTAAATGCAGAGTGTTAGGTACATGTGCTTTCCAGTCTGGCCCGATGGTTATAACCTAGTACCTAAGTAAAGTGATTTACCTTTTTTGTGCTTTAGTGTTGTGTTTCTAAAAAACGAGGTTCACCTTATTAAAGTATTGGACAGACAATAATATATACACGTATAGTTAATATGGCTTTGCAAATAGTAAATACTTAATAATGAAAGTTATTGTCATTATTATGCTGTTTCCCTTATCTATTATCTCATGTGTGTTCAGTTGCATCTAACTCTTTGAGACCCCACAACTCTAGCCCACAACGTTCCTCTGTCCATAGAATTTCCCAGGCAAGAATACTGGAGCGGGTTTCTTGGCTTCTAAAAATTCAGTGTGATATGAGGCCAGGAAATGGTAAGAGAATGGACAGACAAGCAAGAAACAAATGTAGACATTGGCTCCTACATTTCTGTAACCTAGCACTGAGCATAGTTCCACAGTAAGGACCAAATATTGTGCAGAACTGAACGACACAATATAAGCAAAGAATCAACAAATGAGATGAACCTGAAACCACAGCCACCATATTCTCTTTTATGGATATTCCTTTTAATCTTCTTTAACCCTTGATTGGTGTGAAAAATGTGCACAGAGTTAAAAAGAAGAGCATGAGAACCTCAACTGAAAGTAGAGTTCTTTAAAAGACATTTAAAAATGGGCTTTCACGAAGAGAAAAACACAACTGAGAAATAATGATTTATGATAGTTCTAAAGGAATTTAAATGAGAAGAAATGAAAATATGATACAGTTTCTTTAAAAAGGTAGAAACGTATTGCATGGTGAAAAAAGACACGAACAAAAGTATAATTTGGAAAATAAAGCTATATACTTACATAAATTGTGAAATACTCATTCAGAGTTATTGTAAAATAAAAGACTAAGAATGCCATTAAGAGCTTATAACAAAACAGCTTAGCAAAATCTTTAAAATGATTAAATAATTTACACAGCACTTAAGGATACTTACAGATATAATGCATAATAACATTTACAATTTCTAAGAAAGTGTCATACCTACTTTGAAAGCTTTTAGCCTATTTTCTATTACAACAATCTTCAAATCCCAAGTCTAATTCATTGTCACCAATATAAGAGTTTCATTAAAAATCACCTAAATGCAGAGTGTTAGGTACATGTGCTTTCCAGTCTGGCCCGATGGTTATAACCTAGTACCTAAGTAAAGTGATTTACCTTTTTTGTGCTTTAGTGTTGTGTTTCTAAAAAACGAGGTTCACCTTATTAAAGTATTGGACAGACAATAATATATACACGTATAGTTAATATGGCTTTGCAAATAGTAAATACTTAATAATGAAAGTTATTGTCATTATTATGCTGTTTCCCTTATCTATTATCTCATGTGTGTTCAGTTGCATCTAACTCTTTGAGACCCCACAACTCTAGCCCACAACGTTCCTCTGTCCATAGAATTTCCCAGGCAAGAATACTGGAGCGGGTTGCCATTTCCTTCTCCAGGGGATCTTTCCGACCCAGGGATTGAACCCACGTCTCTTACATCTCTTGCACTGTCAGGTAGATTCTTTACTACTGTGCCACCTGTGAAGCCCATCTATTATCTTAGATAATAAGCAAACTAATCCCCTAATATAGCTAAGGCTCTGGGAGAAAAAACATCATAATACTGAAAATAACATAACAGGTACTGAGAAACAGGATCAACCATATTCTTCTTTTTTAGCTGGTATTTCTTACTGACACTGGCAATTTCTGTCATCAGTAAAAAGTATGAGAAAACAGAAGCCATCCATTAGTATAATTTCAGTATGGTAGAGCAAAGCAAAAAAGAATAAATCAATTTATATACTTTAAAACAACCTTCCCTAAGAGACCTGTCTTAGACAAACATTTGATTTTTCTTTCCCTTTCCCCAAACAAGAATCTGGGCTTATATTTTCAACAGCACTTAGTAGTATGTCTCACAGGGACTTCCCTGGTGGTCCAGAGGTTGAGAGTCCGCCTAGCAATGCCAAGAACTCAGGTTCAATCACTGGTCAGGGAACTAGGGTCCCACATGCCTTGAAGCATCTAGGTCCAGGCATTACAACTACTGAGCCCAAAGACTGCAATGAAAAATCCCACCTTACACAGTGAAAATCCTGCATGCGGCAATTAAGACCTGATGCAGCCAAATAAATAATGAAATAAATATAAAAAAAAATAAAAGAAGTACGTCTCCCATAGGATGAGCTCAATAAATATCCAGAAAATAGAAAGA
Organism: Tragulus kanchil; assembly: GCA_022376925.1. Classification (NCBI taxonomy): domain Eukaryota; kingdom Metazoa; phylum Chordata; class Mammalia; order Artiodactyla; family Tragulidae; genus Tragulus; species Tragulus kanchil. The sequence continues at coordinate 109,162,031 of JAIOJX010000024.1, read as the reverse complement.
AAAAATGGAGGAGCTTCCCTGGTGGTCCAGTGGGTAGAGAGTCTGCCTTGCAGTGCAAGGGGCACCAGTTCGAACCCTAGCCCGGGAAGATCCCACATGCCGTGGAGTGGCTGGACCAGTGTGTCCAATTATGATCTAGTGCTCTGGAGTGCGTAAGCTCAGAGCCAGTGCTCTGCAACAAGGCAGCCCCCTGCAATGGGAAGCCCACACAGGCTGAAGAATAAAGATGGATGAAAAATAAATTAAAAAATTAAAGTCAATAAAAAAAAATAGGTCACATTAAAAAAAAAAAAAAAGCATTCCATTTCATTACCTATAAAAACACTTGCTTTCAATTTAACTCACTTTCCCAAGGAACTTCTTCAAAAAACGATGCCAGGCTACAATTCCCAAAGCAATACATTATGGTCTTGAACCCACTCTTACATCTCTTGCAGCAAATATACGCATAACCAAAGGAACTACCCCTAATATAGCTAAGGCTCTGGGAGAAAAAACATCATAATACTGAAAATAACATAACAGGTACTGAGAAACAGGATCAACCATATTCTTCTTTTTTAGCTGGTATTTCTTACTGACACTGGCAATTTCTGTCATCAGTAAAAAGTATGAGAAAACAGAAGCCATCCATTAGTATAATTTCAGTATGGTAGAGCAAAGCAAAAAAGAATAAATCAATTTATATACTTTAAAACAACCTTCCCTAAGAGACCTGTCTTAGACAAACATTTGATTTTTCTTTCCCTTTCCCCAAACAAGAATCTGGGCTTATATTTTCAACAGCACTTAGTAGTATGTCTCACAGGGATTTCCCCTGGTGGTCCAGAGGTTGAGAGTCCGCCTAGCAATGCCAAGAACTCAGGTTCAATCACTGGTCAGGGAACTAGGGTCCCACATGCCTTGAAGCATCTAGGTCCAGGCATTACAACTACTGAGCCCAAAGACTGCAATGAAAAATCCCACCTTACACAGTGAAAATCCTGCATGCGGCAATTAAGACCTGATGCAGCCAAATAAATAATGAAATAAATATAAAAAAAAATAAAAGAAGTACGTCTCCCATAGGATGAGCTCAATAAATATCCAGAAAATAGAAAGAAAAAATGGAGGAGCTTCCCTGGTGGTCCAGTGGGTAGAGAGTCTGCCTTGCAGTGCAAGGGGCACCAGTTCGAACCCTAGCCCGGGAAGATCCCACATGCCGTGGAGTGGCTGGACCAGTGTGTCCAATTATGATCTAGTGCTCTGGAGTGCGTAAGCTCAGAGCCAGTGCTCTGCAACAAGGCAGCCCCCTGCAATGGGAAGCCCACACAGGCTGAAGAATAAAGATGGATGAAAAATAAATTAAAAAATTAAAGTCAATAAAAAAAAATAGGTCACATTAAAAAAAAAAAAAAAGCATTCCATTTCATTACCTATAAAAACACTTGCTTTCAATTTAACTCACTTTCCCAAGGAACTTCTTCAAAAAACGATGCCAGGCTACAATTCCCAAAGCAATACATTATGGTCTATATATTTTGAGTTTAAATTGAAAAATATTATTTATACATAAACTACATTATAGCCAATTTTGGAAGTAATTGATTAAGAATGCTTTCAGAAAAATTCATTTATAGTTTCTCTCATTTGTCCTATCCTAAGACATTTAGATGTCTTGCTTGATTTACCTAGTTAGAGAAACCCAATCTGGGGAATGGGTAATAAGACCATTTCTGTATTGTTTGGCTATTCTCTACCTGTTTCACATTTCCACTCTTCTGCTTCATTAACTTTTCATTTTCTAAAATATATTAAATCTGAAGCAGTTATCTCAAAATGCAAAACATCTCATAACATTTTGATTTTTTTTCTTGCTCAAGATGAACTAAGTATGCTTCTTTTTATTTAATAGTTTTCCATTTGGTAACCAATAAAGTCCTCTGTACCACTATATTATTACAGAGAAAACCCTAACAAATTTTATGTTTATTTCTGCCTGTTTTTCTGTCTGCATTTCTATCTGAAACACATGAAAAGTTTTAATATTTACTATGTAATACATCTCAACTCAAAAAAAAAAAAGAAAGAAAGAAAGAAAGAAACTCATCAGATGGCTAAAGGAGAAAATCAAGGAAAAAGTGCAGTAGGAAGGACATGCCTGGATTTGAAAACAACAGGGGGATAATATCAAGATAACAGGAAAGATTTAGGGAAACCAGAAATGGTACGTTTTTTCATCTTAGGGAATCACAGTGCACCTGCTACCTGTTCCTGACACATACTGCTAATCAGTATTTACAATGTAGTAACTGTTATTACCTCTTCTTTCTCAAAATTGGAAATTCAGGGTTCCATTTCTGCCCCTATCTACCAAAAAACATTAATGTGAGTGCGTGAAGCTCAGAGCCAGTGCTCTGCAACAAGGCAGCCCCCTGCAATGGGAAGCCCACACAGGCTGAAGAATAAAGATGGATGAAAAATAAATTAAAAAATTAAAGTCAATAAAAAAAAATAGGTCACATTAAAAAAAAAAAAAAGCATTCCATTTCATTACCTATAAAAACACTTGCTTTCAATTTAACTCACTTTCCCAAGGAACTTCTTCAAAAAACGATGCCAGGCTACAATTCCCAAAGCAATACATTATGGTCTATATATTTTGAGTTTAAATTGAAAAATATTATTTATACATAAACTACATTATAGCCAATTTTGGAAGTAATTGATTAAGAATGCTTTCAGAAAAATTCATTTATAGTTTCTCTCATTTGTCCTATCCTAAGACATTTAGATGTCTTGCTTGATTTACCTAGTTAGAGAAACCCAATCTGGGGAATGGGTAATAAGACCATTTCTGTATTGTTTGGCTATTCTCTACCTGTTTCACATTTCCACTCTTCTGCTTCATTAACTTTTCATTTTCTAAAATATATTAAATCTGAAGCAGTTATCTCAAAATGCAAAACATCTCATAACATTTTGATTTTTTTTCTTGCTCAAGATGAACTAAGTATGCTTCTTTTTATTTAATAGTTTTCCATTTGGTAACCAATAAAGTCCTCTGTACCACTATATTATTACAGAGAAAACCCTAACAAATTTTATGTTTATTTCTGCCTGTTTTTCTGTCTGCATTTCTATCTGAAACACATGAAAAGTTTTAATATTTACTATGTAATACATCTCAACTCAAAAAAAAAAAAAGAAAGAAAGAAAGAAAGAAACTCATCAGATGGCTAAAGGAGAAAATCAAGGAAAAAGTGCAGTAGGAAGGACATGCCTGGATTTGAAAACAACAGGGGGATAATATCAAGATAACAGGAAAGATTTAGGGAAACCAGAAATGGTACGTTTTTTTCATCTTAGGGAATCACAGTGCACCTGCTACCTGTTCCTGACACATACTGCTAATCAGTATTTACAATGTAGTAACTGTTATTACCTCTTCTTTCTCAAAAGTCCTTGCGGTAATATTTCAGGGTTCCATTTCTGCATATCTACCACCATTAATCAATACCATAAACATTATTTGGAGAAAGTATTCATAGATGAAGAGTCTAAGCCCACATGAAGGCAGTGGTGCACAATGCAGAGTACACATTGAATGAAAAACCAGTCCTCCACTTACCAGCTGTATGATTTTGGTCAGGTTACCTCACTTCTGAAATAGGTATCCCTCCACAAAACATAAACATTCTGATAAAAGCTCTGTGTGTGTGTGTGTGTGTGTGTGTGTGTGTGTGTGTGTGTGTTAGTTGTTCAGTCCTGTCCAGCTCTTTGTGGCCCCATGGACTGTAGCCTACCAGAATCCTCTGTCCATGGAGATCTCCAGGCAAGAATGCTGGAGTGGGTAGCCATTCCTTTTTCCAGGGGATCCTCCTGACCCAGGGACCAGATCCAGGCCTCCTGCACTGTAGGCACATTCTTTACCTGAGCCACCAGGGAAGCCAGGATTAAGTGGGGAGCAGCAGATCTGACTTAGCCTAGTTATATTATGCATTTGTGGGCAGGTTATTAAATCGTCTTGCTTGACAACAAACCAGACAATTAATGTATTGACAAAGTCAGAGAAGTGAATAAGAATATGTATCTGAATGTTACAGAATTTTTCCCATGTAATTTTTAAAAATTGTGTTCCTTGTAGTCTTATTTGCCTTCTTTGGTTTATCTAGAAAGTTCTGTTTATCATGGAAAGAAACTGAATAAGCCTCAGATACAGACATACAAATTATCAAAACTTCAGAGTAGCAAAACTGAAGATGTAAAACTTGGCCATTAATGGCAAATATTAATAATTATCATACCTAATTTCAACTGAAGTATACTTGAGACCATTGCCCAATTTTCTAACTAAAATGAATTCGTCTCAGACTGTTCAAATTTGAACTACTTCCATGGTATTCTATTTCTGCATATTGATCTTTCTTTACAGGATCATAAATGAAATAAGCCTAAATAGTTTTGAAGTTCTGATTTAATATACACTTAAATAAGAAGCCAGTGTTCTTGCTACTTAATGGTGACTCTATACCTTCTATTCCTGGTTCTTAAAGAATCTACAGAAGTCAATGTCAGAAGAAAGCCATTTCCACCCTCATTCAAATAAAGATAGAAATTATGAAAGAATTTTTTAAAAACTGAATTGGCTGAAGTTGTCCATCCTCAACCTCTGTGATTACAGCACTGAAATTCTGTCACTGGCAAAACTTCCATTGTCAAAATGAACTTCTTGTCAAAACAGATTAAAAACAAAAAGGGCTATTAATTATATATATAATACATTGGTGTTAGACATAATTAAAAACAAAAAGGGCTATCAATTATCTATATAATACACTGGTGTTAGACATAACACATATATAATACCTATGTGCATATATTCAAAACCAATAGACAAAAGTTTCAGAGGTATTTTGCTCCTAAAACAACACACAACTATATACTAGTACATCTACCATCTCCTGAGTCACTTCTTTCAACTGTTCGGAAAGCACTGTTATTATACAATAATGTGCTAAAACAGAATCTTCCATAAGGTTTATAGAATACTATGCACACTTTCATCTTTCAAAAGTATTCTAAACCATCCTTTATAGTTCAATGTATTATAATTTATATTCTCCTTTGTTGAGCTGTCCCAAATTCTGTGAAATGTTTCTTTTCAAAGATTATAAATATGTTTAACAAAAGTACTTTTCCTGGTTGCATCTGCTACACACATATATGCAGAACTGGATGGGTTACAAAGTCTGTTGTCTCTCTCCTAACGATCTATAGACTCAACTCACAGACTATCTTTTGGGAGTACTCCTCTGTATTACTGCAATAAAAGAGAATAATCTCTACACACTGAGGGTACTGAGCAAGAGGAGACGGCCTTTTTGCTCTTGGCTTAAATGAATTCTTAGATATCATACTATGCCTAAGTGGCTAGAACACAGAGGGCCCGGAAGAGAGTTTTTTAAAGATATCTTATCACAGTAGGTTAACAAGTCTCCTGTGCAACAGGAGACTACAGCAGAGCCCTTTAGGGATTCAAAAGATGCACCCTATGAGAAAGCCACCTGCCACGTTGAAGAGGGCATTAACAGCCAGTCAGCATAAAGCACAGAGGTAGCAAAACTCAACAGACGATTACAACCATAAGCCCAGTGAAGTTAAAGTTTCACCCATTTCTTTCCAATGTAATCGTAATCTAAAGGAGTCAGAATCAGAAAGAGGGGTAGGGAGTGATGTCTCAGAATCAAGCTATGTCTCTACTGAAATCTAAGCCGAGAACAACAGAGAATGAGAAATAAGACCTTACCAACTTCAATCTACACTATCATAGGCAAAGAAGATAGCTACTATCATTGTGCTGTAGGAATAGGGGATCCTGTAGGGGCGCTGTTCGATGGCCTGGAGGGTGAGATTTGGGGCGCTGGGAGAGGGGTGGAGGAGGGAGGGGGCCAGGGATACACATATGACTTATCTGGTATTATACAAATCTGTAAACAATAAAACTCTGTAAAAGTTAAAAGTAAAATAAAAATAATAATTAAAAAAAGAAACTTCAAATTCCTAGGGTTCAAAGTCTGACTTAGTGCTAAGGCAGAGGAAGAAATTTAAATTAGATGTAAGATACAAATTTCATATTACAGTAACCTAGAGGTTTTTTTTTTTTTTTTAAATGACCAAAGAAGAATGGGATGCTATGAAATATGCCAAGTTAAGGTCCTCTACAATTCAGTAGAATCTATACACAGCATAGCTGCAGGCTAAACAGCCTATCATGGAGAAAAACAGCAAGAATGTAAAGAGGAAAACTAATTCAAGATATAATTTATGGGTACAACCAACCAAGAACTGACACCAACTAGAGAGAGAAGAGGGAGAAAATCAATGATAACCCTTTTTTTTTTCATTTAGGTAACTTGAAAGTCTCTGGTACCAGTAACTAAAACAGAAAGCAAGAAGAAAGGTAGAGTCATAAATAATAAAAATAAATAGTTTGTGATATTCTGAGTTCTTCTTCCACTCACTCATCCATAAAGGCAAATGTTATATATCATGAACCCACTATGTAAAATTCCTGACTAGAGATACATTGTAAATAAGGGAGATGAGGTCTTTGTTGCCAGAGAGCTAGTAGCCTACAGTGCTAGACAGAATTTGCAATTGGAATAAGCATGAGAAGTATGGAATGCTTACCAAGCACAAAAAAAAGGGTACTTTAACTTGCGTTAGTTTGTCGGAAAAGATTTCCTAAATTATGAAATATGTAAGTTGAAACTAATGATATATAGGAATAGTGAGAAGATGTGTGTATTCAAAATGGTTTAATATAGAAAGACAACCAAATATCTCTAGAAATAGAAGTAACAGGTCAAACTATGTGAATCACATAAAGGAACCTATACTTTTAAGGCAAGATAATTTATAGAAAGAATTTTAATAAGGTTCAAATAATCACATTTGTTTTGAAATACATCAAACGTATCTGTGATGAGATAAACACAAAAACTGAAAACAGTTTTGAGCTATACATATGGACTTAAGAATGACATAAATAAAGGTAGTAATTCAGAGGAAACCATAGGGGCAAGGACCAAATTACTCCTACATGTATTAAATGATTAAAAGAAAAAGAGAGAAACCCAACCAAAAATACAAAGAGGCAGATGATAAGAGAATCTTCTGATATCAAGAATGTCAAAGGAAGAAAAGTACCAAGAGAGTGGTTATCAACATGGAATGCTCCCGAAAAGTAAAAGGGGGTGATGATTGGATGTCTGAAAAGTTAGTTCAGTGAGTGGAGGAACTAAGAGGGTATCAATGAACTTTATGGGAGGTGGACATCTTCAAGAGTAGCAAAATCCTGAAAAAATAGAAACTAAAGTGCACAGATGACCCTTTCAAGAAATTTGATGGTTATGGAAAGGGAAGAGAGGCAGAAACCACAAGGCTATTATCAAAATCAAAGAAAGGATTCAGTCCTTTGTAATTTAAGATAAATAAGAACTGTGTATATTTCTAAAGCCAGGAGAAAGTACTGAAAAAAATCAAAGGTTGGAAAAAAGATAATAAAACAAGATTCTTAAAAAGGAAAAAAGAAACAAGATAAATGATAGCCTCAAAAAGAGGCAGAGGAAATTTCCGCTCTAGTGATGTAGGCAAGGATTAAAGTTGAAATTACAGAGTAATCTGAAATATGAAAGAAGGCAATGGAGGTCCTTGAGGAAGATGTAAGAAAACTGTGAAGCACATTCACTCAGAATATGAAGGCATTGGGGTAAATTTCTAGACTGATAATGATCAAAAAGGGTACTTTAACTTGCGTTAGTTTGTCGGAAAAGATTTCCTAAATTATGAAATATGTAAGTTGAAACTAATGATATATAGGAATAGTGAGAAGATGTGTGTATTCAAAATGGTTTAATATAGAAAGACAACCAAATATCTCTAGAAATAGAAGTAACAGGTCAAACTATGTGAATCACATAAAGGAACCTATACTTTTAAGGCAAGATAATTTATAGAAAGAATTTTAATAAGGTTCAAATAATCACATTTGTTTTGAAATACATCAAACGTATCTGTGATGAGATAAACACAAAAACTGAAAACAGTTTTGAGCTATACATATGGACTTAAGAATGACATAAATAAAGGTAGTAATTCAGAGGAAACCATAGGGGCAAGGACCAAATTACTCCTACATGTATTAAATGATTAAAAGAAAAAGAGAGAAACCCAACCAAAAATACAAAGAGGCAGATGATAAGAGAATCTTCTGATATCAAGAATGTCAAAGGAAGAAAAGTACCAAGAGAGTGGTTATCAACATGGAATGCTCCCGAAAAGTAAAAGGGGGTGATGATTGGATGTCTGAAAAGTTAGTTCAGTGAGTGGAGGAACTAAGAGGGTATCAATGAACTTTATGGGAGGTGGACATCTTCAAGAGTAGCAAAATCCTGAAAAAATAGAAACTAAAGTGCACAGATGACCCTTTCAAGAAATTTGATGGTTATGGAAAGGGAAGAGAGGCAGAAACCACAAGGCTATTATCAAAATCAAAGAAAGGATTCAGTCCTTTGTAATTTAAGATAAATAAGAACTGTGTATATTTCTAAAGCCAGGAGAAAGTACTGAAAAAAATCAAAGGTTGGAAAAAAGATAATAAAACAAGATTCTTAAAAAGGAAAAAAGAAACAAGATAAATGATAGCCTCAAAAAGAGGCAGAGGAAATTTCCGCTCTAGTGATGTAGGCAAGGATTAAAGTTGAAATTACAGAGTAATCTGAAATATGAAAGAAGGCAATGGAGGTCCTTGAGGAAGATGTAAGAAAACTGTGAAGCACATTCACTCAGAATATGAAGGCATTGGGGTAAATTTCTAGACTGATAATGATCAAAAAAGTTGAAAAAGTAGGCACAGGATAGAAAGCAAGACAGAGATAAACAAAAGGAAAATAACAAGAGGTGATGCAGCTGGAAATACAGGTTAAACTGAGTAGCAGCATCAGCTGCCCCAACTTTAGTCTCTTACCTAGGGGTGCTCAGCAAGCCCAGGACGAGATTAGTAATACATAAAGAGATGATAATAAAGGCAAGACGCTGAGCTATAACAGAGCTTACATTTATATTTTAAATTCTGACAGTTCAAGAAAACAAAGATAACACATCTTTAAAGATGTTCAAAAACAGAAATGGATATAAAGTTGGAAAAAGTGAAACACTCACAATATAATTAGTGTATGACAAACATACTGTCATTCATTATGATCATTTAATTCTACTTCTTTCAGCACGTCTCCTTCTCTTTAACAGGGTCTCAATGTAAAACACGGTACAGTAAACAGTTTTGGGTTCCAGCTCTAAACAGAACCACATATATGTCTTTAAAGTTAATATTGAAAAACATTAGGAGAAAAGAGTTGCTTTAATAGCTTCAAAATTTAAAACTACTTCAAACATAATGGCTTTTTTATATTAAAAAGATCTTCACTATCGTGTCGAATCTCTTCTAGGCAAAATAATAATTCTCTAATTATTAATAATAATTCTCTACCCACTACCATATAGGAGTTTGGGTCATTATGTAGGTTTGAATACGCAGTAACAGGAGGGTTAGAAACTCCTTTTAACATACTGTATATAATCCAATTTTAAGATAAAAATCCAAATTACTTGACAGATGTAATGGCCACACACAACCTAGCTCTTGCCTAACCCTCCAGTTCTATCCCTTATCATTAAGAAGAGGTTTGACCTTAAATATATTTGTATCCTCTGTACATAGTAAAATGCCCAGTATTTCAACTGTACTTAAAAAAACCTTGTAAATAAATGTAAATAAATTTGCAAAAACTGGAGATCCTTACCTAACAACACTAAATTTAAAGAAAAACATACGAAGTTACTCATCAAGAAACACGTTACAATTCCAAATTTAACATGTTTCTTACATAAAACTTTTATTAAATATGACAATAGTCTAAATACGTTTTAACTGCTTATACAGACAAATCTTAAAGCTATTTTATAAGAATGAAATTTAAAAGCATAATTTGTGCATGCTGAAATCAAACAATAACACGTTCAAAATAAAACTTCAATACAAGAAACTTTAAAAATACATCAAATACGGGAAAACTACCTTCATTTCAAGGGATTTTGTGTGTGTAATAGGATATGGTAAAAAGACCATGGCTTTGGAGTCAGATAAATCTGTATAAAATCTATCCATTAGCTGTGTGAAAATAGTATAATACAGATTTTTGCAAAATTATATGTTTGAATGACATACAAACCCAAATCTCACATAAATGAGCACTGAAACTAAGGGAAGATTTAAAGACCATGTGATAATAAGCAGATCAAAGTGTTCTGTCACACACTTTACACCATAATCTTGAGTCAGAAAGTTAAATTTAAATATTAAAATTTTAAATGAAACCAAATACAAACCCACATATTCTTGTCCCTGTAATCCAGGAAACCACAACTACCACAATTTTCCCTTTTCACACAAAAGTGACTCAGTAAGCTTCCTCTACTGTATCATTTATATAGTGAGAAGTGTACAGATTCATTTTGTCTTTATTCTTGCAGATTATTTCCAGTGATCATTTGCCAGTAATACCTACTAATAAAATGTGTGATTAGAAAAGAAGTCAAAAAAAAAAGAAAAGAAAAGAAGTCAAAATTGGGTTTGCCTGGTGGCTCAGATGGTAAAGAGAAGAAGTCAAAATTGTTATTATGCAATTATTAACATTATACTGGCTCTATAAAAGTCAATTTTTTTCTATGTGAAATAAGATAGTTTCCATTAATAACTGAGTATAGAATAAAAGGAAAATAGTAAAGTAAAAACTAACTGAGTTAAAGAGAGAAATAAAGTTCATTAACTTGAATAAGTTTTTATGGACTATAAATCAAAAAGATTCATAGCTGATAAGCATAACATCTCAACATGTTTTACAGGAAAATATTTACCACTTGGATAATTTTGTTTCCAGGTATGCGATTTCTTTAATGTGTAGTCCTCAAAAAAGATGAAGTTTTGATTTAGCAAAACTTTCCAAATTGCTCAATGTATATATATTTATCATTCATGTGTACATGCCACTTAACACGGTTTACATTTTAAGCTAACTGTGTCCTCGAGGATTAATGGGTTTCATTTTATATGACCCAATAAGCCAGTATTATTTAGACATTCCTATTGTTTATATTTCAATAAAAATACCTAGTCCATTTCAAGGGATTTTGTGTGTAATAGGATATGGTAAAAAGACCATGGCTTTGGAGTCAGATAAATCTGTATAAAATCTATCCATTAGCTGTGTGAAAATAGTATAATACAGATTTTTGCAAAATTATATGTTTGAATGACATACAAACCCAAATCTCACATAAATGAGCACTGAAACTAAGGGAAGATTTAAAGACCATGTGATAATAAGCAGATCAAAGTGTTCTGTCACACACTTTACACCATAATCTTGAGTCAGAAAGTTAAATTTAAATATTAAAATTTTAAATGAAACCAAATACAAACCCACATATTCTTGTCCCTGTAATCCAGGAAACCACAACTACCACAATTTTCCCTTTTCACACAAAAGTGACTCAGTAAGCTTCCTCTACTGTATCATTTATATAGTGAGAAGTGTACAGATTCATTTTGTCTTTATTCTTGCAGATTATTTCCAGTGATCATTTGCCAGTAATACCTACTAATAAAATGTGTGATTAGAAAAGAAGTCAAAAAAAAAAGAAAAGAAAAGAAGTCAAAATTGGGTTTGCCTGGTGGCTCAGATGGTAAAGAGAAGAAGTCAAAATTGTTATTATGCAATTATTAACATTATACTGGCTCTATAAAAAGTCAATTTTTTTCTATGTGAAATAAGATAGTTTCCATTAATAACTGAGTATAGAATAAAAGGAAAATAGTAAAGTAAAAACTAACTGAGTTAAAGAGAGAAATAAAGTTCATTAACTTGAATAAGTTTTTATGGACTATAAATCAAAAAGATTCATAGCTGATAAGCATAACATCTCAACATGTTTTACAGGAAAATATTTACCACTTGGATAATTTTGTTTCCAGGTATGCGATTTCTTTAATGTGTAGTCCTCAAAAAAGATGAAGTTTTGATTTAGCAAAACTTTCCAAATTGCTCAATGTATATATATTTATCATTCATGTGTACATGCCACTTAACACGGTTTACATTTTAAGCTAACTGTGTCCTCGAGGATTAATGGGTTTCATTTTTATATGACCCAATAAGCCAGTATTATTTAGAATTCTATTAATCCTATTGTTTTATATTTATTCTTTAAAAATCAATTCTTGCAAGTACAAAAGTACTTATCCTACTCTAATGAATACACTGATACTTCTTCGGGTACAGACTTCTTCCTATAGCAAAAAATCAAACATGAATCTAGCTTTACCTTTTGAAATTGTAATTTGGAGGCTCAGTCTAGTCAGCGCAATACCTGGGATAGACCACATTCTGCCACTTGCCAGAAAGAGTTTTAACAGACTGAATACATAGGCAACCACATCTTTAGTTAACTCATTACTCGACTAAGCAGAGCAGAATGCACTTTTACAACATTTACTTTTGTTTTCAATATTTGCTTTCAGCTCTCATTTAAGGTGCGTATCTTAAACACAATCAGAATCATAACAAATTAGAAGCAAAATCTAGCTGAAATAGAGGAGGTAAGGATGTCTCCAAGATTTGTGGCCTTAGCAACCTGGAAGGATGAAGTTGCAACTAAAGATGGAGAAGACTGTGGGAGAAGTAGATTTTAGGATCTGAAAGACTGAAATATTTATAACCATATCCAGTTTTAACATACTTATTAGACATACATGTGATATCAAGTGGGCAAATGCATCATTAGTCTAGGGTCTAAATCAAAGGTCCAGATTGGATACAAACATTTGGTAGTCATCAAAGAACATATGGTTATTTGAAGCCATAACACTGGATCAGATCACCAAGAGAGTAACCACGTACAGAAAAAAGGAGAGAGTGGTCCAAGGACCGAGTTCAGAGAAACGAGAAGAAACTAACAAATGAAACTAGAGGCTGCGATCGCTAGGCATGGGTAGGTTGAATAGTTTTATGGACAACAAATTGCAAATAACATCTCAACATGTTTTACAGGAAAATATTTACCACTTGGATAATTTTGTTTCCAGGTATGCGATTTCTTTAATGTGTAGTCCTCAAAAAAGATGAAGTTTTGATTTAGCAAAACTTTCCAAATTGCTCAATGTATATATATTTATCATTCATGTGTACATGCCACTTAACACGGTTTACATTTTAAGCTAACTGAGTCCTCGAGGATTAATGGGTTTCATTTTTATATGACCCAATAAGCCAGTATTATTTAGAATTCTATTAATCCTATTGTTTTATATTTATTCTTTAAAAATCAATTCTTGCAAGTACAAAAGTACTTATCCTACTCTAATGAATACACTGATACTTCTTCGGGTACAGACTTCTTCCTATAGCAAAAAATCAAACATGAATCTAGCTTTACCTTTTGAAATTGTAATTTGGAGGCTCAGTCTAGTCAGCGCAATACCTGGGATAGACCACATTCTGCCACTTGCCAGAAAGAGTTTTAACAGACTGAATACATAGGCAACCACATCTTTAGTTAACTCATTACTCGACTAAGCAGAGCAGAATGCACTTTTACAACATTTACTTTTGTTTTCAATATTTGCTTTCAGCTCTCATTTAAGGTGCGTATCTTAAACACAATCAGAATCATAACAAATTAGAAGCAAAATCTAGCTGAAATAGAGGAGGTAAGGATGTCTCCAAGATTTGTGGCCTTAGCAACCTGGAAGGATGAAGTTGCAACTAAAGATGGAGAAGACTGTGGGAGAAGTAGATTTTAGGATCTGAAAGACTGAAATATTTATAACCATATCCAGTTTTAACATACTTATTAGACATACATGTGATATCAAGTGGGCAAATGCATCATTAGTCTAGGGTCTAAATCAAAGGTCCAGATTGGATACAAACATTTGGTAGTCATCAAAGAACATATGGTTATTTGAAGCCATAACACTGGATCAGATCACCAAGAGAGTAACCACGTACAGAAAAAAGGAGAGAGTGGTCCAAGGACCGAGTTCAGAGAAACGAGAAGAAACTAACAAATGAAACTAGAGGCTGCGATCGCTAGGCATGGGTAGGTTGGATCAAGAAGAAGTCTTTCAAAGAGGCAGTGATCATTATGTCAAATGTTGCTCTGTATATACAGACAAAAACTGAGTTACCATCATTAGTCACCAGTAACCCTGGCAGGAACAGTTCAGTGGAAGGATGAGATCAAAATCCTAATTGGAATAGCTTTTAAAGGAAAATGGGAGGGGAGGAACTGGAGAGAGCACAACTATGGGCAGGTAGTCTGAAGTATTTTATGGTTAACGGCCTGGGAATTGGAACAAGCACTGTGATAAAACTAAATACACACTTTTATTTTTTAACACTGGAGAAGTAACAGTATGTTTGCAGGCTGGAAAAATAAGACAGGGAGAGGGGAATCGATAACCCAAGAAAGGAGAAAAATTTTCTAAACAACATCTGAATACTTCAGAAGGAATGGATTCAAAAATAAAAGTAAAGGATTGGCCATCTGAGGGGCAGGACAGTTTATCAGAATATCGCAACTTGCTCTATTTCTGAAAACCATACCCTTATACAAACAGAGATAACCCTTACTCATCTCTACCCTAGACAAACACACTCTCCTCTTCTGTAAACTGCCAACTTTCAATATTACCGTCATTTCAATTAGATGATTTCATCTCTACAGGTTCTAAGTATCTATCTCTTTTTTTGTTGTTGTCTGTCTAAGTATCTAAAATAAGCCTCTTGCTCTAAAGTTCTGGTCCATAACATTCAATCATTCTGGAATAAAATTAACTTCTTTAAACTTTCTCCTTTTATTTCCTGCTACAGCATTACAGTATTTTATATTATTCAAAGGTGTAGCATTCTAAATACAAACCTGAATTTACTCAATTCCATAACAAATATTCACTAATATTTTATATTTTCTATAAAGCAATCCCCAAATCAGTATGATTTTAATTACATTTATTGTGCTCAAAGGAACATTCACACGCAACAAAATCATATAAACTGCTGTTTTTATTATCATAGTATTCAATATACCTTAAATACAATACATATATAATATTTAATAACAAAATTGAACACAGCATTAAGTTTATACATTTTAACAAAATATAGACAAGCAATGAAAAAGAACTTTACTATAATGGCAATCAAGAATTTTTGTGATGAAAAAAAAAAAAAAAGATTTTTGTGATGACTCAACAGTAAATAAGACTGCCTGTTAAGGCAGGTAAAGCAATAAAGCATGGTCCCTAACAGACACTCTTAGTGAAATGACATCAGTAAATTTTATTAGGTGCATGGAAATTGCATGAATTAAAGTGTTCCAGGTCTTTGCAGAAGCAATTAAAAAGTTAAAAATAAAAAGCAAGCCTTATGAATCATCATGTATATTTTAAAATATCTAGCTTTACCTTTCAATACACTATGATTCTTTCTAATAGAAAATGAATTTTTTGAAAGTTTAGTATCCTGCAAAATATCATGAGAGCAAGCATTACATATGCTACATGCCATGTGATTTATTCCTATTGAAACTCTGATCAGTATTTTTAATGTACAATGACGAAGAAAGAGGGACTAATCAATTATCTTCATTTTTTAAAAGTCTTAATACAAGTAAGTCCACATGCTTCATATGAGATTTAATCTGGTTAAATATTATAAATCGTTTCCCTAGTTTTTATCCCAACTCTATGGGCAAAAAACAAAGAAACAAAGCTCTGCATACATTCAGGGGTATGGCAGAATTTATTTTTGGCTATATAATTATAAATATCCACATAACTGAGACGTGAAGGACACTTTAGAACCTCCGTAAGTCCATTAATGAAAAGAGGTGATTTGCTGAAAACTCATTCCTATATAGAAAAACAAATATATGCATCATTATCTACTAAAAATATAGACCTCTATAAAAAAAAGCATTAATAAAGTCTGAAAGAATACATATGAGTATTTATATTAATTATCCTAAAGGATGAGGAGAGACTAACTAGTTCTCTATGTATTGCCTGTATTTTTATAACAGTCACTAAGAGAAAAAAATAATTCTGAAAAAAATCCTTAGAACAAATTTCCTTTTTACCGCTTCATTAATGTAATTTATTTTACATTAAAATGTCTGCTTTAATTTAGTATTATTAAATGTAACAAACATGAGAATAAAAAGGAGAGGAAAAAAGATGAATCATAAAATGCTTACTATATGTCAGGTATTATGTAAACGCTTTTACATTGTTGCCTTTGTGATATCTACACCAACATCTTATAACTACACAACAGATACTAATCACACAGGGATAAGAAAATTAGAGGTGCAAGAAGATTAAATGATTTGACCAAAATCATACAACTAATTAAGTGGCCTGGATTCAAACTCCGTTCCAAGGCAGGTAAACAATAAAGCATGGTCCCTAACAGACACTCTTAGTGAAATGACATCAGTAAATTTTATTAGGTGCATGGAAATTGCATGAATTAAAGTGTTCCAGGTCTTTGCAGAAGCAATTAAAAAGTTAAAAATAAAAAGCAAGCCTTATGAATCATCATGTATATTTTAAAATATCTAGCTTTACCTTTCAATACACTATGATTCTTTCTAATAGAAAATGAATTTTTTGAAAGTTTAGTATCCTGCAAAATATCATGAGAGCAAGCATTACATATGCTACATGCCATGTGATTTATTCCTATTGAAACTCTGATCAGTATTTTTAATGTACAATGACGAAGAAAGAGGGACTAATCAATTATCTTCATTTTTAAGAGTCTTAATACAAGTAAGTCCACATGCTTCATATGAGATTTAATCTGGTTAAATATTATAAATCGTTTCCCTAGTTTTTATCCCAACTCTATGGGCAAAAAACAAAGAAACAAAGCTCTGCATACATTCAGGGGTATGGCAGAATTTATTTTTGGCTATATAATTATAAATATCCACATAACTGAGACGTGAAGGACACTTTAGAACCTCCGTAAGTCCATTAATGAAAAGAGGTGATTTGCTGAAAACTCATTCCTATATAGAAAAACAAATATATGCATCATTATCTACTAAAAATATAGACCTCTATAAAAAAAAGCATTAATAAAGTCTGAAAGAATACATATGAGTATTTATATTAATTATCCTAAAGGATGAGGAGAGACTAACTAGTTCTCTATGTATTGCCTGTATTTTTATAACAGTCACTAAGAGAAAAAAATAATTCTGAAAAAAATCCTTAGAACAAATTTCCTTTTTACCGCTTCATTAATGTAATTTATTTTACATTAAAATGTCTGCTTTAATTTAGTATTATTAAATGTAACAAACATGAGAATAAAAAGGAGAGGAAAAAAGATGAATCATAAAATGCTTACTATATGTCAGGTATTATGTAAACGCTTTTACATTGTTGCCTTTGTGATATCTACACCAACATCTTATAACTACACAACAGATACTAATCACACAGGGATAAGAAAATTAGAGGTGCAAGAAGATTAAATGATTTGACCAAAATCATACAACTAATTAAGTGGCCTGGATTCAAACTCCGTTCCATCTGACACCACATGTTCCTAGGAGTCTTGTTTCCATTTCACATCCCCAGAAAGCATTAAAACGTAGTATTGATTCTGCCTCACAATTCTTTAAGAAACTCCACTGCGTAATATCCAAAACATATTATCTTCATAAAAACTTTGATTACAACACACAAAGAAGTGATGGAAAAACAGAGAACAGACTTATGGACATTGTGGGAGTGAACAGTGGGTGAGAGGCATGGAAAGAGTAACATGGAAACCTATATTAACACATGTAAAAAAAATGACTATTGTCAATGTGCTGTGGGAATAAGGGATCCTACATGGGGGCTATGCGACGGCCTGGAGGGGTGGGATCAGGGGGACTGGGACGGGGGCAGAGGAGGGAGGGGGCCAGGGATATACATATGACTAATCTGGGGTTATACATATCTGTAAACCACAAAACTCTGTAAAAGCAAAAAGTAAAATAGAATCAATTATTAAAAAAAATTTTGACTATAGCACTAAGCACTATAATGGGGATTTGACTAGACCTTACTAACCTTAAAACTACTACAGTTTAACAAAGCTCTAGAGCAGTGATTATATATGGTTTAAAATATGAAAGGCAAATCTTAAAATGTTCAACAAAGAATAACTGAATAATTTCATGTAAATAACTTCACAGACATGGCAAAATTTCAAACTCTTTTAAATACTGTATTTTTAAACTCTTTAAAATGGTTTCAACAAAAGAATAACTGAATAATTTCATGTTAAAATCCTTAGAACAAATTTCCTTTTTACCGCTTCATTAATGTAATTTATTTTACATTAAAATGTCTGCTTTAATTTAGTATTATTAAATGTAACAAACATGAGAATAAAAAGGAGAGGAAAAAAGATGAATCATAAAATGCTTACTATATGTCAGGTATTATGTAAACGCTTTTACATTGTTGCCTTTGTGATATCTACACCAACATCTTATAACTACACAACAGATACTAATCACACAGGGATAAGAAAATTAGAGGTGCAAGAAGATTAAATGATTTGACCAAAATCATACAACTAATTAAGTGGCCTGGATTCAAACTCCGTTCCATCTGACACCACATGTTCCTAGGAGTCTTGTTTCCATTTCACATCCCCAGAAAGCATTAAAACGTAGTATTGATTCTGCCTCACAATTCTTTAAGAAACTCCACTGCGTAATATCCAAAACATATTATCTTCATAAAAACTTTGATTACAACACACAAAGAAGTGATGGAAAAACAGAGAACAGACTTATGGACATTGTGGGAGTGAACAGTGGGTGAGAGGCATGGAAAGAGTAACATGGAAACCTATATTAACACATGTAAAAAAAATGACTATTGTCAATGTGCTGTGGGAATAAGGGATCCTACATGGGGGCTATGCGACGGCCTGGAGGGGTGGGATCAGGGGGACTGGGACGGGGGCAGAGGAGGGAGGGGGCCAGGGATATACATATGACTAATCTGGGGTTATACATATCTGTAAACCACAAAACTCTGTAAAAGCAAAAAGTAAAATAGAATCAATTATTAAAAAAAATTTTGACTATAGCACTAAGCACTATAATGGGGATTTGACTAGACCTTACTAACCTTAAAACTACTACAGTTTAACAAAGCTCTAGAGCAGTGATTATATATGGTTTAAAATATGAAAGGCAAATCTTAAAATGTTCAACAAAGAATAACTGAATAATTTCATGTAAATAACTTCACAGACATGGCAAAATTTCAAACTCTTTTAAATACTGTATTTTTAAACTCAAATTTATAAGCAGTCTGATGCAGAAAGTTATAGAATAACAGCAAACAAAACAGGTTTATCAATTTTAACTTTCTATATCACAAATCCTTTTAATTTTCACTATCTTATTTCCTCAACTGTAAAACAGATATAAGCATTTCTGCCTTATACTGATATTTAGGTATAGAGATATAAGATCCAATTAAGCCATGATTAGTAAACTACTTTTATGTACTATTTACTTACTTTACTAAGTTTTAGTCATACAGTTTTAGTTACACAGTTTTTAAAAACAAGACTATCACTTTTCCCATTAATGGTCACAGAGAGTTTAAATGCATACATATAAGAATTCAGAGCAAGGCTTCCCTGGTGGTCCAGTGGGTGGAGAGTCTGACTTGCAATGCAAGGGGCACTGGTTCCCGATCCCTGGCAGAGGAAGCTGCCACATGCTGGGAAGATCTCACATGCCGCGGAGCGGCGGGACCAGTGTGTCCAATTGCGAGTCAGTGCTCTGGAGCGCATGCACCCAGAGCCAATGCTCTGCGACAAGAGAGGCTACTGTGATAGGGAGGCCCACATGGGCTGGGGAATTAGGATGGATGAAAGCAAATAAATGAAGGACCAATAAAAGAGGCGAAAATTAAAAAAAAAAAAAAAAAAAAATCAGAGACTGGCTCTTTCAAAGATACTGAGGACTTCCCTGGTACCTCAGTGGTAAAGCGTGCCAATACAGGAGACAAAGGTTCGATCCCTGATCTGGGACGATCCCACACGCTGCAGAGCAACTAAGCCCGTGAGCTACAACTGTTGAACCTGTGCTCTAGAGTTTCAGAGCCGCAACTATTGAGCCCATGTGCTACAACTGCTGAAGCCCGTGTGCCCTAGAGCCCGAGTTCCACAAGAGAAATCATCACAAAAAGAAGCCTGCTCACCTCAACTAGAGAGTAGTCCCCATTCCGTGCAACTAGAGAAGTGCCGGCAACAGCAGTGAAAACCCAGAATACCCAAAAATAAATAATTATTAAAGAATGTTAAAAAAAAAGATACTGAATTTATTAAATGTTATTTGAAACACCTGTTAAACACAAAATTTCTTCAAAATTTTCCTCCAACAAAACTGTATGTATTCTGCATGTTCCAAGTAGTCAAAAAATGTACAGTAAACCTACCTATAGTACTTATCCCTTTCATTTACCCAAACTGTCTCCCTTCCTCAGATCGCAGAGTTTCTACTTATTTTCAATGCAATCTGCTGAAGCATCTAAAAGGTTTTCAGAAATTTTTTTGATAAAAGTAGTATTTTAAAAAATTCAAAAAACTTTGTTCAAGAAACCTGGAATATGATTTTAAACTTGAGTATATATTTTTAAACTTGAAGATTTTATCATAAAAGGTTAATATATATTGCAATTTAAATGGTATTAAAATGGTATATACACATAGAAGCTCAAGGCATTTTTATTAATATCTATAGACTTTCTAAAAATAAAAATACCATTTTCAGTTCTTATTTGTTTTACTAAACCATTTTTGACTATACCAAATATGTTACCATTGCATTCCTTAACAAAAATATGACATATAATTACTATTCATATTCATAATCATCTGTCAAACTATATGCTGCTTACTTGTTGTTCTCATTACTTTTCAAAAACTTTGGAGAGTAAGTTAGTTACTAAGAGAGATCCCCTGTAGATCATTTCAATGGCTAAAAAGATTTTCACAAGGGCTAAAAACAAGGACTTACAAAGTCAAGGGTCTTGTCAGCCTTCTAAGCTCACCAGCAAATGACTATAAAATAAAGGTAGCAGTCTTCCACTGTAAAATTGCTAAAATTAGCAATATAGTACATCAAACATGCCATTTGAGATATATGCCAATGTAAACTGCCACATACGGCACATCTAGCTTATTATCACAGTTTGTGTTTTCACATCTAGAGTCATTCTAGTTTTTAAACAAGATGTCAAATATACCAGTGTAGCTAAAAATATGATAAAGCTTTCAACGAAACATACTTTTCCTTAAACAGATTAGGTACATACTTCAGAAGAAAGAATGTCAAACATGACTATAAAGAAAACATGGCTGGAAATTTTCAGTTGAAAATGTATGTGTAGATATAAAATAAATCATTATTAAAGAATGTTAAAGAAAAAAGATACTGAATTTATTAAATGTTATTTGAAACACCTGTTAAACACAAAATTTCTTCAAAATTTTCCTCCAACAAAACTGTATGTATTCTGCATGTTCCAAGTAGTCAAAAAATGTACAGTAAACCTACCTATAGTACTTATCCCTTTCATTTACCCAAACTGTCTCCCTTCCTCAGATCGCAGAGTTTCTACTTATTTTCAATGCAATCTGCTGAAGCATCTAAAAGGTTTTCAGAAATTTTTTTGATAAAAGTAGTATTTTAAAAAATTCAAAAAACTTTGTTCAAGAAACCTGGAATATGATTTTAAACTTGAGTATATATTTTTAAACTTGAAGATTTTATCATAAAAGGTTAATATATATTGCAATTTAAATGGTATTAAAATGGTATATACACATAGAAGCTCAAGGCATTTTTATTAATATCTATAGACTTTCTAAAAATAAAAATACCATTTTCAGTTCTTATTTGTTTTACTAAACCATTTTTGACTATACCAAATATGTTACCATTGCATTCCTTAAAAAAAATATGACATATAAGTACTATTCATATTCATAATCATCTGTCAAACTATATGCTGCTTACTTGTTGTTCTCATTACTTTTCAAAAACTTTGGAGAGTAAGTTAGTTACTAAGAGAGATCCCCTGTAGATCATTTCAATGGCTAAAAAGATTTTCACAAGGGCTAAAAACAAGGACTTACAAAGTCAAGGGTCTTGTCAGCCTTCTAAGCTCACCAGCAAATGACTATAAAATAAAGGTAGCAGTCTTCCACTGTAAAATTGCTAAAATTAGCAATATAGTACATCAAACATGCCATTTGAGATATATGCCAATGTAAACTGCCACATACGGCACATCTAGCTTATTATCACAGTTTGTGTTTTCACATCTAGAGTCATTCTAGTTTTTAAACAAGATGTCAAATATACCAGTGTAGCTAAAAATATGATAAAGCTTTCAACGAAACATACTTTTCCTTAAACAGATTAGGTACATACTTCAGAAGAAAGAATGTCAAACATGACTATAAAGAAAACATGGCTGGAAATTTTCAGTTGAAAATGTATGTGTAGATATAAAATAGAATATCATTTGAAAGGCAGCATTCATAAAAGATGTTAAATTAAACGTTACTCCGAAACAATTCACACACCCAGGGTTTCTTCACAAACTTTCTCAGAAAGAATTATACTGGTTCTGCAATGTATGTAGTCATCTTATTATCTATCCCTTTAAAAACAAGTCATGTTGCCATATCAAGACATATGAATCAATTACAAGGCAATGAGGCTTTGCTTTTTATACTGCTTCCTTTTTATACTGAAGTCAACCTTGAGTTATACAACTGGTATTAGTGAATTATGAACAGCATTTCAATAAAGATTACTCAGTGAATATTTTTGTTTCAAATTCCCATCTGGCGCTTAATGTCACTTCAGCTGTTCAATTTTTTAATGTTTCTCTACACAACTAGCCAATAATTTCACAAATAAGTATAAATGCTAGATAGACTTTTAATCCCATTTTCTAAATGGAAAACAGTACCATATTTTTCAGTCACTTTTTAAACTCATCTGGATTTGACAGATTATCCACTAAGACTGATTCTTATATGAAATAAATATTTATCAATGATAAAGAATCCTGCTGAATCTCAATAATCGACTGAAATTCCAAACAAAATACACAACAGAGAATTCCACTAACAATGAGGAAGGAGCTTCAATTTTCGTTTTCATTGACATAAAACACACCAATGTCTCTATCACATACCAAATCTTCAGTGTCTGAACACCACCAGAAATTAAAATTCGCACATTAAAAATGCACATGTTGTGCAAATCACTAATTTTCATCAAAGTAAATATAAATGTTCATAAAGCAAGAGAGCTAGAAACTAGGCCTACATATTCATATAATTTAGGGAGCAAGAAAATTTTTATCGGATATATGATTCTAAATAGGTATTAATCAAAGGCAAACTAGTCAAAGAAGCCACTTGAGTCACTAACTTTAAATGCACCTGCACAGACAACAGGTTAAGTAAAAGTTAATGAATGTGACAAAATGATTTCTATCTTTAGAGCTTTCCTGTTTTCCTGACAGCAAAACATTCCTCACTGACCGTTTTTGTTCACCGGCTCTCACACATTTTTCCTTCTACCCTCAGGATACAGTTGCTTAATAAAAGACAGCTTCTGTATTTCCTAAATTTCTCTTCTGTACCTCTAGATGCCCTACCCTTCCCTTAGTCCTTTAGCCTTTGGTCTTAACTCTACTTATAAAGCTGAGGCAGAAAGCCAGATTCACGGGTCTACTGTGCTGCTCTCAGACAACTAAGGCAATCCACCCTTCTTCCAAAATGCAAGTATCATTTACATTTATACAAATACTATATGTTAAGTACAGTACCACTGTCATTCATTTTATAGACCTAACAGATGTATTGTTTCTTTCAAATAATAAAAACTAATGAATGTCTCCAGAATATTTTTCCATCACACTTTTCTCTTTCACATTTGTAATGCCTTTTCTCTTATCTGTAGAAATAAAGATAGTATCTCCTTACTCCCACTCCTTCCCCACAGCAATATCTACTATTTATCCCAGGAATACCACATTACGTATGGACCCCTGAATATACCGGGGATTTTTCATAATGTTATTGCTACATATATTGCCTCTGCTTTAAATGACCTTCCACTTCTGTCCACCAAGCAGCTTATAATTCAACCCTCAAAACTGTCAGCTCCTGCTGGAAGCCATTTTTGAAGTATACCCTCCTCTCTCAAGATCTTGCCATTGACAGAGGCAGTTGCCACTTCCAGATAATTCTATCATTATACAATTATCAGCTTTAATTATAACCAGATATTTATCTTTGATGTTTCTTATTGCTCTCCTGCTTGAGTGTAAGATCTTCAGAGAATTGTATATTTAGTTGCAGACCCAGAGGGAACTCATAAATGTCCATTAGAAAGTTAAAATCTTGCCATAGTACAGGGGAAATAGTCAAGTAAAGAAACAAGAGTTATTTTAGCCCATTATTCTTCAATACCTTTTTAAAAATATACCAAATTTATAAATATGTGAGAAGATCCCCTGGAGAAGGGCACGGCAACGTACTCCAGTATTCTTGCCTGGAGAATACTATGGGCAGAGGAGCCTGGCGGGCTGCGGTCCAGAGGGTGACAGTGAGCTGGACACATGCACACAACAGGCTAAGTACGAAACTGAGCATATTCATAAACTAGAAATTTCATTGGTTCATTGTAGTAAAATGAAACAAATCTTAAGAAAATTTCATTGGTTATGTATTTCCTAAGATACAGTTGCTTAATAAAAGACAGCTTCTGTACCTTTTTTAGATGCCCTACCCTTCCCTTAGTCCTTTAGCCTTTGGTCTTAACTCTACTTATAAAGCTGAGGCAGAAAGCCAGATTCACGGGTCTACTGTGCTGCTCTCAGACAACTAAGGCAATCCACCCTTCTTCCAAAATGCAAGTATCATTTACATTTATACAAATACTATATGTTAAGTACAGTACCACTGTCATTCATTTTATAGACCTAACAGATGTATTGTTTCTTTCAAATAATAAAAACTAATGAATGTCTCCAGAATATTTTTCCATCACACTTTTCTCTTTCACATTTGTAATGCCTTTTCTCTTATCTGTAGAAATAAAGATAGTATCTCCTTACTCCCACTCCTTCCCCACAGCAATATCTACTATTTATCCCAGGAATACCACATTACGTATGGACCCCTGAATATACCGGGGATTTTTCATAATGTTATTGCTACATATATTGCCTCTGCTTTAAATGACCTTCCACTTCTGTCCACCAAGCAGCTTATAATTCAACCCTCAAAACTGTCAGCTCCTGCTGGAAGCCATTTTTGAAGTATACCCTCCTCTCTCAAGATCTTGCCATTGACAGAGGCAGTTGCCACTTCCAGATAATTCTATCATTATACAATTATCAGCTTTAATTATAACCAGATATTTATCTTTGATGTTTCTTATTGCTCTCCTGCTTGAGTGTAAGATCTTCAGAGAATTGTATATTTAGTTGCAGACCCAGAGGGAACTCATAAATGTCCATTAGAAAGTTAAAATCTTGCCATAGTACAGGGGAAATAGTCAAGTAAAGAAACAAGAGTTATTTTAGCCCATTATTCTTCAATACCTTTTTAAAAATATACCAAATTTATAAATATGTGAGAAGATCCCCTGGAGAAGGGCACGGCAACGTACTCCAGTATTCTTGCCTGGAGAATACTATGGGCAGAGGAGCCTGGCGGGCTGCGGTCCAGAGGGTGACAGTGAGCTGGACACATGCACACAACAGGCTAAGTACGAAACTGAGCATATTTATCTATTAAATCTTAGAAATTTCATTGGTTCATTGTAGTAAAAATGAAACAACGTATGCATATAAGATGAACACTAACATTTCATAATTCTGTAAGTTCTGTTTAAATAGCATTAATAGGATGCTGAAGAAAACCATATGAATTTTCATTTCATTTCTAGAATCTTCATTTCAAATAAACTATACAAGTTAGTCAAACTCAAAACACATAAATTTCAATTTACTTCAACAGGTGGTGTATTTTCTCATGAGTAAATAGAATTTAAGAGTCCAGCTGCTAAAAGTCATAGTGTATCCATACCTCTCCTTCCCTACCACAGGTGGGGAAAGAGGTATTAGAATATATGAAAAACACACATCTACTAATCCTATTTTTAATAATGCAACTTTAATTTACTGGTTAGTGATCTCTGGTTTTCAAGGTATCTTAAGAAAAATCATCAGGAGATTACATCTTACCATGTAGGGAGCCACGTTGCAAAGTAAACTAAAATGTGATATAACTATGACATCTTATAAATCAGGACTTTTTCTTACTTTATTAATAAATAAATGTTAGTTAAGCTTATTTTTCTGAAGACAGCTGCTGCTGCTGCTTAGTCACTTCAGTCATGTCTGACTCTGTGTGACGCCACAGACTGCAGCCCGCCAGGCTCCGCCATGCGTGGAATTCTCCAGGCAAGAACACGGGGCGTGGGTTGCCATTTCCTTCTCCATCTTAAGACAGAGTATTTTAAAATGTATCTTTATCTGGGAGATGGCTTTGAAGTACTCCCCACAACACTGGCTTTCAGTTTTCTTCACATAGGACAGCATGCTAAACAGAAAACAAAATTCTACTCTTTTTCTTAAGACCTAGTTCATATGTAGCTTAACCTGTCTACAGTCATTTCTTGATGGTTTGAATTGTGAACTCGTTACTTATCCAAAATCAGATTTGTTTTCTCTCTCACACACACATACACACTTAAGAAACTAGAAATATAATGAACAACTGAAGGTTGCTTCTACATCCATAACATTCACTGATGATGCCTCAGACTGGTCATTCATTCAATTACACACTCGCTCATTTATATTTCAAATGCCACAAAGGTTTATAGAACTAGGTTATATGTTGAACGTATTACTCTAAGCATGTAGGATTATGTAAATTCCTGCATATCAGTGAAGCTTAATGGCACTTGTCGACTAAAGTAAGTAAAGTCTATGACAAAACTTTTCATTTTAATTTAAATCCACGAAGGAAAATATTTTCAAAATCATGTTGTGACTTTTATATTTACGTTAGAAAGTAGTCCTTAAGCCTATAATGCAATGCAAAGAGTATCAGAATTCTAATTAACCAAGAAGTAAACTGATTTAATGAAAGGGGAAGACAAAAATAAGAAAATGATTATGTTGTAAAATTAAGAATTATTGCATTATGTATCTTCACTTTTACTTAGACTGAAAATTAGCCTCATGCTTACTTCTTAATCATAATAATCTGTCCTTTTAAAATAAACTGTTATGAATACCTAGCCAAATATGAGATACGGAAATTTTGAAGTCATAAAAATACACGTAATACACACATCCCTGAAAGCAGAATGTGACTTAGAAAGTCTAAATATTTTTTTAAAAGACCAATACTCAATTTAACCCAAAATGAAGAAATTAGAAAGTTGAGCTAAGAAAGAAAAGAGGAAGAAAAAAAACAAAAAAAAAGGGGGAATGGGGGAAGAACTCTGCAAATGAAGAAAAGTAATAAAGCTGGAGAAATCAAATCACTCTGAAAATACTGCCATTTTCTAGCAACACAAAAAATACATAAAATGATAAGGTTATACCCCAGGCAATATAATGTGTCATATTTTTGTTTTTTAATGTATGGTAATGATAAAGGCTACCTCTCTTTGGCCTTTCAGTGTACCAAATCAATAACAACAAAAATTATAAAAGAATTACTGCAGTTTCAACTTAGTATGAACAAGTCGGGGGCATTCATTTAAAACTAGGTGAGAGCAATGATGAAGACATTCAACTAAAAAAAAAAAAGGAAATATAATGAACAACTGAAGGTTGCTTCTACATCCATAACATTCACTGATGATGCCTCAGACTGGTCATTCATTCAATTACACACTCGCTCATTTATATTTCAAATGCCACAAAGGTTTATAGAACTAGGTTATATGTTGAACGTATTACTCTAAGCATGTAGGATTATGTAAATTCCTGCATATCAGTGAAGCTTAATGGCACTTGTCGACTAAAGTAAGTAAAGTCTATGACAAAACTTTTCATTTTAATTTAAATCCACGAAGGAAAATATTTTCAAAATCATGTTGTGACTTTTATATTTACGTTAGAAAGTAGTCCTTAAGCCTATAATGCAATGCAAAGAGTATCAGAATTCTAATTAACCAAGAAGTAAACTGATTTAATGAAAGGGGAAGACAAAATAAGAAAATGATTATGTTGTAAAATTAAGAATTATTGCATTATGTATCTTCACTTTTACTTAGACTGAAAATTAGCCTCATGCTTACTTCTTAATCATAATAATCTGTCCTTTTAAAATAAACTGTTATGAATACCTAGCCAAATATGAGATACGGAAATTTTGAAGTCATAAAAATACACGTAATACACACATCCCTGAAAGCAGAATGTGACTTAGAAAGTCTAAATATTTTTTTAAAAGACCAATACTCAATTTAACCCAAAATGAAGAAATTAGAAAGTTGAGCTAAGAAAGAAAAGAGGAAGAAAAAAAACAAAAAAAAGGGGGGAATGGGGGAAGAACTCTGCAAATGAAGAAAAGTAATAAAGCTGGAGAAATCAAATCACTCTGAAAATACTGCCATTTTCTAGCAACACAAAAAATACATAAAATGATAAGGTTATACCCCAGGCAATATAATGTGTCATATTTTTGTTTTTTAATGTATGGTAATGATAAAGGCTACCTCTCTTTGGCCTTTCAGTGTACCAAATCAATAACAACAAAAATTATAAAAGAATTACTGCAGTTTCAACTTAGTATGAACAAGTCGGGGGCATATTCATTTAAAACTAGGTGAGAGCAATGATGAAGACATTTCCTCCGAGAGTCATATTCAAAAACAGAAGGGACAAAAAGGGGGAAAGCAAAACAAAAGGAGAATAAAGTACGTACTAAAATTGTACCACAAATTCAAAAGATGTATGTAAAAGTTGCAGGACAATGATTGGCCTACATCACTCTTGGTGTCTTGGTTTTCTCAACTGCTGGTGAAGGTTCCGAAAGAGCTCACACCTAAGTGCCATCTCTTTTATCCAGTTCCACAACCCCATATTTTTTCCAATTCCTTTAAATGAAAAAATAAAAAGCCTCTTCGATACTCCTAAGTGTCCTCACTAACTCACCAACAGAGATGCTATATAATATAAATAATTTTTCAAACAAAATTTAAGGAGACGATAACAATGAAAGCACAACATTTGGGTAAAGTAAAACATACACATACTATCTTACAAAAAAAGAGATGTTTTGTAATAATTCTAATTCATGATCATAGGACACCTGGACTCCTAGGAAGTACCTAATAAATACATGTAATAATTAACAAGAGAAAAACTTTCAGACGGATTTCAAAGTGAAGGTGAAACGAGACTTTTTATAAGTACTTTCTTGGCTTAAAAAATTAATTAGTCTTAGAAACAAAAACACAGGGGTTATACAAAATATAATTAAAACTATGTACGTAAATAAACAGTTTCCAAGTACAAGCTCAATTGCTCCCAACAGTTCTTCAAAAACAAGTACTTCAAAAAAGAATATAATCAAAATTGAAAAACTACAGTTATTCAAAAATATTCAGTAACTTAAAGAAAATCACATAACAAATTCTCTACTATTCTGTGTTAATAAAATGCACTACCCCATTCCTTCTATTTTGTTCTTCTACTTACTAAATCTTAAAGTCACTACTCTAAGTACTGGGACAGGAAATTATTAATAATTTAAATGAAAAGAACTTTCTTCAAGAATGATTTCTAAAAAATCAATCAATTGAGAGCATTATTTTTCTTAGCAGAAATGCAGGATTTGAAGTCTTATTTAATTAATGAATTCACTGTGTGAAAATTTATCCTACAAATGAATTATGGAGCCTTCAACATGTAACTGTTCTCAAAAATCTTTAAAAAAAAAAAAGAAAAGTCATTTTTCAAAGTTTCAAAAAGTATGCTAAGTTTCACAAGGAAAGCAAAAAACACTACAGTCTGAAACTTAAAACTTACTGAGTTCAGAATAAACTTTATTGGGTATTACAAATATACTGAACATCAGTAAGACCTAAAACAGGTTCTGAAATAAGAAAAATCTTAATGTTAAGTATCAATTCTTAAATGAGTATAAGAATGGTAAAAAAAAAAAAAAAAATTGCTTTATTTTCCACACCAAATAATCTTACCTGAATCATTTTGCTGTTAAAAAACCCAAGATACTGATTTCATTTTTCATCTGGTCCTGTCAACGATGCTATGACAGGCCCTGCAGGAAGCAGCAAAAGATCAATGATGGAGTGCAGATAGTATGCGTTTCATGATCAAGTATGCCATGGAAAAGGATATCCATATAGTGGTTTGAAACTTAGCAAATGTTGAAAATATCTCAAAAAATTTCTCAGTGTACATAATATTTCCTTTTTCCTATTTTATAGTCTTAAAATGTTTATTTATATTCAAGGTCTTCTTTATCAATAATTCTTACATGTGAAGTTTTAAAGGCTATATTGATGAGAATTAACAAGAAAACAAAATTCAAGAATATCAAAAATAAAAAATCTTGACCGAAAACTAAAATATGTTTAAAAGTGAAAGAATGATTCTCTCCACTTCTAGAGATGATTACTTTAATCTTATTTCCCACAATTACTATAATTACCAATAAATTACCAATTATCCCTACCCAAATTAAGATAAAATTTTAAAGTTTTTCCTTACAGGCAGTAACTTCAGCATCAAATAGTTACTGGCCACTCTGGTAAAAATTCCTTCAGGAAAAGTACAAAGGCTACAAAAAAAATCTGCAAACTCCAAAACTTCATTACTTGAGAGTAATTAACAAGTTATAGTCATTGGATACCAAAAAAAATCAGCTTAATAAAACTAATAGAAAGTTAAAATAATGAAACTGTTTCACAAATGATATTTCAAAATTCTTAATTATTATAAGATAATGAAGCGCTTTTCCATATTAAATTCAAGGAAATTTTTACCTCAAGAATTGTTTTCTATTCAAAGGTCAACTGATAAACATGACTGTGATGAGACATCTTATTAATGGGCACACTATTAGAACATATATGAAACTTCTATATGAGTCACAGAAACAGACTGTCAATACTTCAAATTGATCAAGAAATTTAAAATGAAAGAAATGAATGGCAGACTTTTTAAAAGTTTTTATTTAAACAAATTTAAATTTACTTATAATAAATTGTAGTAAAGAACCATTTAACAGTTCTCCTATACTAAGCTGAGGAATTCTAATAAAATTTAAAAATGTCTGTCTTGCTTGTTAGAACAGGTCCTGTCAACGATGCTATGACAGGCCCTGCAGGAAGCAGCAAAAGATCAATGATGGAGTGCAGATAGTATGCGTTTCATGATCAAGTATGCCATGGAAAAGGATATCCATATAGTGGTTTGAAACTTAGCAAATGTTGAAAATATCTCAAAAAATTTCTCAGTGTACATAATATTTCCTTTTTCCTATTTTATAGTCTTAAAATGTTTATTTATATTCAAGGTCTTCTTTATCAATAATTCTTACATGTGAAGTTTTAAAGGCTATATTGATGAGAATTAACAAGAAAACAAAATTCAAGAATATCAAAAATAAAAAATCTTGACCGAAAACTAAAATATGTTTAAAAGTGAAAGAATGATTCTCTCCACTTCTAGAGA
This sequence comes from Tragulus kanchil, assembly GCA_022376925.1. NCBI lineage: Eukaryota > Metazoa > Chordata > Mammalia > Artiodactyla > Tragulidae > Tragulus > Tragulus kanchil. The sequence continues at coordinate 109,130,077 of JAIOJX010000024.1, read as the reverse complement.
TGATTACTTTAATCTTATTTCCCACAATTACTATAATTACCAATAAATTACCAATTATCCCTACCCAAATTAAGATAAAATTTTAAAGTTTTTCCTTACAGGCAGTAACTTCAGCATCAAATAGTTACTGGCCACTCTGGTAAAAATTCCTTCAGGAAAAGTACAAAGGCTACAAAAAAAATCTGCAAACTCCAAAACTTCATTACTTGAGAGTAATTAACAAGTTATAGTCATTGGATACCAAAAAAAATCAGCTTAATAAAACTAATAGAAAGTTAAAATAATGAAACTGTTTCACAAATGATATTTCAAAATTCTTAATTATTATAAGATAATGAAGCGCTTTTCCATATTAAATTCAAGGAAATTTTTACCTCAAGAATTGTTTTCTATTCAAAGGTCAACTGATAAACATGACTGTGATGAGACATCTTATTAATGGGCACACTATTAGAACATATATGAAACTTCTATATGAGTCACAGAAACAGACTGTCAATACTTCAAATTGATCAAGAAATTTAAAATGAAAGAAATGAATGGCAGACTTTTTAAAAGTTTTTATTTAAACAAATTTAAATTTACTTATAATAAATTGTAGTAAAGAACCATTTAACAGTTCTCCTATACTAAGCTGAGGAATTCTAATAAAAACATTTTTAACAAAATATGTCTGTCTTGCTTGTTAGAACAGGTCAAAACATCCAGCAAAGTCTGTTTGTCAAAGTCTCTAACATGCTAAAAAGATACAACTTAATTTTACATAGGTTCTTTCTCCTATAAAACAAATGTTAACCTAGGGTAACAATTTTAAAAGAATTGCAGTGTATTTCCACTTGCTTATGATTTGAAAATAACACCTGTGGAACAGGTTACTTTAAGTACTTCTGACTTGCTATTTTCTTTGTATTTCTACACCTAAAGTTCCTCTCTCTTTTTAATGTAGATTCTATTAGATTTATGGAAGCCATTTAAGTTTCAAATACTTCCATATTAAAAAATGGAAAAGCTGATACCATATCTTTAAAGAACAGGATGAAGAAATTTCACCAACCGCAGCATCGAGAAGTACTGAAAAGCACTGCTTCATTTCTTGCATGTTAGGTTTTATACTATGACACTTCAGTCTCTGAAGGTCAGGTTAATTAAGCTCCATAGCAGCTGCAGTGCCATGTGAGCCACACTCTGCTGAAGTTCCCGCCAGTCCAGTCCAATTACCTGTAGTATTCCAGCACTGGACAAGTGACAACCAACCTCTTCTCTCTAGTCACTTGCTCCCACTGGTCTACTGATAAATGTTAGAACAAACTAACCTCTTTTTGGAAAAGACTGCAAAGCTGAATGCACCTGCTGAAGGCTGCAATGATGAGTCCCAGAGAGATGTTTGTCAGTCAGATCTCTGCAGATGTTGTTTATTATAAGATAATGAAGCGCTTTTCCATATTAAATTCAAGGAAATTTTTACCTCAAGAATTGTTTTCTATTCAAAGGTCAACTGATAAACATGACTGTGATGAGACATCTTATTAATGGGCACACTATTAGAACATATATGAAACTTCTATATGAGTCACAGAAACAGACTGTCAATACTTCAAATTGATCAAGAAATTTAAAATGAAAGAAATGAATGGCAGACTTTTTAAAAGTTTTTATTTAAACAAATTTAAATTTACTTATAATAAATTGTAGTAAAGAACCATTTAACAGTTCTCCTATACTAAGCTGAGGAATTCTAATAAAAACATTTTTAACAAAATATGTCTGTCTTGCTTGTTAGAACAGGTCAAAACATCCAGCAAAGTCTGTTTGTCAAAGTCTCTAACATGCTAAAAAGATACAACTTAATTTTACATAGGTTCTTTCTCCTATAAAACAAATGTTAACCTAGGGTAACAATTTTAAAAGAATTGCAGTGTATTTCCACTTGCTTATGATTTGAAAATAACACCTGTGGAACAGGTTACTTTAAGTACTTCTGACTTGCTATTTTCTTTGTATTTCTACACCTAAAGTTCCTCTCTCTTTTTAATGTAGATTCTATTAGATTTATGGAAGCCATTTAAGTTTCAAATACTTCCATATTAAAAAATGGAAAAGCTGATACCATATCTTTAAAGAACAGGATGAAGAAATTTCACCAACCGCAGCATCGAGAAGTACTGAAAAGCACTGCTTCATTTCTTGCATGTTAGGTTTTATACTATGACACTTCAGTCTCTGAAGGTCAGGTTAATTAAGCTCCATAGCAGCTGCAGTGCCATGTGAGCCACACTCTGCTGAAGTTCCCGCCAGTCCAGTCCAATTACCTGTAGTATTCCAGCACTGGACAAGTGACAACCAACCTCTTCTCTCTAGTCACTTGCTCCCACTGGTCTACTGATAAATGTTAGAACAAACTAACCTCTTTTTGGAAAAGACTGCAAAGCTGAATGCACCTGCTGCAGGCTGCAATGATGAGTCCCAGAGAGATGTTTGTCAGTCAGATCTCTGCAGATGTTGTTTAACTTTATGCTAGAGCTGCATCCAAAGATGGAAATGAGATGGCAATCAAGTACAAATCTCCCACCCTCATCCCTTCAGTTTTATTCTGAAAAGCTGCACTTGCTCATAAAGTTATCCTTTAAAACACAGCTCCACTAAACGGGGAACAACTGAGCCTGAACTCTTGGGTTAAAAACAAAAAAGAAAACATACATATTAGGGGTTGAATTTTAGGCATAACTGTGTTCAGTAAATGTTATTTGTAATATTTAAGGGCAAAAACTAATTCTTTTAAACTAGAGTAAAACAAAATAAAAGAACAGAACTATAAAGAGACATCATTCTAACTGGTGGTTTCTAGCTCAGTTTTTAGTCATACCACACAGTCCTTAACAGTTCCCAAGACACAGATCATTTTTCCTCTTTGTAAATTATATGAAACATTTTCAATACACAAATATTGAACTATTTCGCCAATTGTGTTCACTATGTTTAAACTATTCCTGAAATCCTCAGGGGGTGATATTTGCAAGGCAATGTTTTCAGACATACTGCATCACCTTACAATGTCACAAATTCTGAATAAACTATTTTTCCAAAATCTAGAAGGCTTCAGATAGCAAATTTCAAAGTGACATTGTGCTATACAATTTATGAAAACAGTGACACTATAAATTAATGATATGCTACCACCTACCAAATCAATAAGATATAACATCAGGATGAAATTTTAAAAAGAATCAAACTAAATGAATAGCTAAGATTTTTAATACTAATTCAATCTTTCTAAAATATTTCACACCACAAAACATTTGCTTTCATGAGCTAAGTATAAAAACTATGTCTTTCAGAAACTACAATTTTAACAGAGATTCTGCTATGCCAATAATATTCCTTTATATTTTCAGTTTTTCTATTGCTTAAAATGAGACATAACATCTTAAAAATGCAGCAAATTTTCAGACAGATATTAATGCAAAGGGAAATCTATAGTCCCTCCCATAACTGAGAATATAAATGTTAGAACAAACTAACCTCTTTTTGGAAAAGACTGCAAAGCTGAATGCACCTGCTGCAGGCTGCAATGATGAGTCCCAGAGAGATGTTTGTCAGTCAGATCTCTGCAGATGTTGTTTAACTTTATGCTAGAGCTGCATCCAAAGATGGAAATGAGATGGCAATCAAGTACAAATCTCCCACCCTCATCCCTTCAGTTTTATTCTGAAAAGCTGCACTTGCTCATAAAGTTATCCTTTAAAACACAGCTCCACTAAACGGGGAACAACTGAGCCTGAACTCTTGGGTTAAAAACAAAAAAGAAAACATACATATTAGGGGTTGAATTTTAGGCATAACTGTGTTCAGTAAATGTTATTTGTAATATTTAAGGGCAAAAACTAATTCTTTTAAACTAGAGTAAAACAAAATAAAAGAACAGAACTATAAAGAGACATCATTCTAACTGGTGGTTTCTAGCTCAGTTTTTAGTCATACCACACAGTCCTTAACAGTTCCCAAGACACAGATCATTTTTCCTCTTTGTAAATTATATGAAACATTTTCAATACACAAATATTGAACTATTTCGCCAATTGTGTTCACTATGTTTAAACTATTCCTGAAATCCTCAGGGGGTGATATTTGCAAGGCAATGTTTTCAGACATACTGCATCACCTTACAATGTCACAAATTCTGAATAAACTATTTTTCCAAAATCTAGAAGGCTTCAGATAGCAAATTTCAAAGTGACATTGTGCTATACAATTTATGAAAACAGTGACACTATAAATTAATGATATGCTACCACCTACCAAATCAATAAGATATAACATCAGGATGAAATTTTAAAAAGAATCAAACTAAATGAATAGCTAAGATTTTTAATACTAATTCAATCTTTCTAAAATATTTCACACCACAAAACATTTGCTTTCATGAGCTAAGTATAAAAACTATGTCTTTCAGAAACTACAATTTTAACAGAGATTCTGCTATGCCAATAATATTCCTTTATATTTTCAGTTTTTCTATTGCTTAAAATGAGACATAACATCTTAAAAATGCAGCAAATTTTCAGACAGATATTAATGCAAAGGGAAATCTATAGTCCCTCCCATAACTGAGAATATAAAGACAAAATATAAAATAATCCACAATAATAACTAGGATGACAAATACAAATATTATAACTTTAATATTTAAAAATAAAAAACACATTATGTGTCAGCTACTCTTTGACAATACTAAAACCAAAAGAGCACAGTATAAGGTCAGCTGTCTTATTCAATTCAACAATACTGGAAAATATACCTTATCTTCTGCTGGTTATAATTAAATTTACTTACTAATTTTGCCTTAAAATATAGGCCAGTAAATTTCTAAGATGCTTTGCATTTTAGAGCAAAGAAAAGGGTACAGACTGGAACTTTCAGAGGCTATAACAAAAGTAGTCACGTCGTACTGCCAATACCATAACACTCTTCCTTCAACAACATAAACCAAAGAAGCGATCTACTTTAAACTTCACAAACCCCTCTTATTTCATAAAGAATGATCAGTCTTATACAACCCCAATACTAAAGGTCAAATTGGCCACTGAACGTGCCCCCTGTCAAAATTAAGGCAATGTGGGGTATTTCCTTCACTGAAAGAAAAATTTTCTCTTACATTCTGCTTTTTCTTGATTTTCAAAGATTTAACATATAAATGACTTGTGATTTTTTTTAAAAAAGCACCGCCCAACTTGGACAGCCATAAAGTTAAGATGCAATAAAATCTAGGAATAATGAGTTCAAATTTTAAGGACCAGAAAAGGAAGCAATTTATCTTAAATGTGATCCAATTTTATAACCACATATACGTAAACAATTTAAAACACACACAAATACATGCTTAGATTATAGAGAATTACTGTTGATATAATGAATATCTCATGTCATATAAAGGAAGAAAATGAGTACACTATGAAGTATTCTAAAATCTAAGGCATACATGAAAATATTTATTTTACATAGCCTTTTTAATGAATAATAACATTTGCTTTCATGAGCTAAGTATAAAAACTATGTCTTTCAGAAACTACAATTTTAACAGAGATTCTGCTATGCCAATAATATTCCTTTATATTTTCAGTTTTTCTATTGCTTAAAATGAGACATAACATCTTAAAATGCAGCAAATTTTCAGACAGATATTAATGCAAAGGGAAATCTATAGTCCCTCCCATAACTGAGAATATAAAGACAAAATATAAAATAATCCACAATAATAACTAGGATGACAAATACAAATATTATAACTTTAATATTTAAAAATAAAAAACACATTATGTGTCAGCTACTCTTTGACAATACTAAAACCAAAAGAGCACAGTATAAGGTCAGCTGTCTTATTCAATTCAACAATACTGGAAAATATACCTTATCTTCTGCTGGTTATAATTAAATTTACTTACTAATTTTGCCTTAAAATATAGGCCAGTAAATTTCTAAGATGCTTTGCATTTTAGAGCAAAGAAAAGGGTACAGACTGGAACTTTCAGAGGCTATAACAAAAGTAGTCACGTCGTACTGCCAATACCATAACACTCTTCCTTCAACAACATAAACCAAAGAAGCGATCTACTTTAAACTTCACAAACCCCTCTTATTTCATAAAGAATGATCAGTCTTATACAACCCCAATACTAAAGGTCAAATTGGCCACTGAACGTGCCCCCTGTCAAAATTAAGGCAATGTGGGGTATTTCCTTCACTGAAAGAAAAATTTTCTCTTACATTCTGCTTTTTCTTGATTTTCAAAGATTTAACATATAAATGACTTGTGATTTTTTTTAAAAAAGCACCGCCCAACTTGGACAGCCATAAAGTTAAGATGCAATAAAATCTAGGAATAATGAGTTCAAATTTTAAGGACCAGAAAAGGAAGCAATTTATCTTAAATGTGATCCAATTTTATAACCACATATACGTAAACAATTTAAAACACACACAAATACATGCTTAGATTATAGAGAATTACTGTTGATATAATGAATATCTCATGTCATATAAAGGAAGAAAATGAGTACACTATGAAGTATTCTAAAATCTAAGGCATACATGAAAATATTTATTTTACATAGCCTTTACTCTTCCCAATGAATAATGTATTGAATCAATTTGTTCAATTATCTGCCTGAACCATTCATTAAATAATTTTAATTGATAAAATCCATCAGCTTATTAATAAAAACTAAACAATCACATCTTTAGATGCCAAATAAAGGAATGAAATAATACTATCCTATCGCCATCCTGAAAATGCATACAGTAATATATTTCCCAAAATGAGAAAACTGGTTTTTATTGAAAGGTAGTCACTTTGAGTAACCTAATTATAAAAAGAATATATAAATAAGTCAAATTAGGTTCCTTAACCCCGTAATAATAAAAAAATGTTCATACATCACAGGTTATAAGTTAATATTTTGTAAGATTTAGATTTTTAGGTATAGATAAATGAATTACACAACATAGCAAAAAGTAAAATGAATCTACTTATAGATCTTTTTTTTCCAACTACAGTAATTGATACATGTTCTCTTTAACTCATCATACAATTCCCCAAATTATTTAATATAGGGAATGCCAAAATACACAATGCAATATATGGTTCTATAAATTATAAATTCATATGAGTTAATGTGCAAAAAATGTTTTCTTTATCTCAACCATAAATATTAAAAAACTACTCAAAAACTACTCAAAAGGTTGCTTAAGATATTTTAAAGATATAATCTGAGGGGGAAAGAAACAAAAACAAATATGATAAACATGAGATTACAGTGGCTATAACAACGACATCTCATTTGTATTGAAATTTATTAAAACATCAACAAAGTCTGTCTGCACTCTGCAATATACACCCTGAAAAAAGTTTTTCTCAAATACACCAGTAATCTGAGTAAACCTTCCGAACACAATTACGTTGTTTTAAAACTTAGGTTAGTTTGAGAGAATCCATTAAGTTATACAACTGAAGTACACTTTTTCCCTGTATATTGTCTTAGAGATAAGAAACAGAAAAATGCTCCATGAAATAAACATCAGGTGTATTCATTCTAATGGAATACAAGAGTCGACATACATATATGAAACACACAAAAAAGGGCTTCTCATAAATCATAGCTTTATCATTGAGTTCATTTGAGATGAGCAAACTTAAGTATCCTTTAAGTATATCTGAGTGACAAAAGTTGAAAGTAGCTCAGAGGATGCTGTGTTGAAGAATACTAGACCTTCGACAATTCCACAGGCTTTGGTCAAATATGAACAGAAAGGCTCCTAAAACTAGACTCTATCAGAAGAAGAGAGATGTAGCCATCTGTACAGGTAATAACCTAGTTAAAATCATATTTAAATGCAAAGTGTTCAGAATTATTAAAGCTTCTTATAAATGACAGGGTTTTATTTTATCTTTATAACTGTTTCCATAGCTTGTGATTGGTTTCCACCTGTTACAGGCAGAATATAAGCCTTCTTTTTATCCAGACATTTCAACTCACATTTGATCCGGTTACGTCACTACACACACAAAATTTTATTCAAGACATTCCAGTTTTCCATTTTTTCCAACAGATATTCTTGCTCTATATAAATAACATGCCACGGAACTATAAATAATATAAGCAATTTCAATGTAATAAGGAAAAACACACAACTATGTGGACTAAAAGCAAATGATCTAATTCTAGTTGCATCCTTTCCAACCCACTGAAAGTAAACTATATTCAAATGAAAAGGCATTTAATTTACTATTTGGAATATCCTTGATAAACACCAATTTTCTGTAGCATCCCTGCACATCTGATACTACCTCATGTATAATGCAAGAAAAGCTATTTCATTTTCATCTACTGTCAGTGAATTTAATTTGCCATTGCAGCTCTTTTCCTAGAACTGTAACATTATTAATTCTGCAATCAAGCTCTTTTGAACGCTTCTGTTTGTACTAAGGATTTTCACAATTCCACATTGATTTTTTTTTTTCATCATAACATGCCTTTTAAACATAAAAATGTGAATATGTTAGCAAACTTTCCTAATGCGTAAGGAAAGTTTCGGAGACAAGGAAAGCCATCTACAAAACTATACTCACAGAAAACAAACTTTCGAAGGATTTCTTATCTAAGAGATTACACCTTAGTTGAATAAGTGCGATGTTTACCAAATATAGTACATTTAATTTATACAACGAAATGATAGTTCGAATCAATCTAAAACCTTCCTACACAGTTTAATGGTCCATTTTCTACCACCAAGCGATTGGCTATGAAAAAGAAATCCTCCAAATGTTTTGCTTACATTCATGCCAGATGTCTTTGCTGTACTAAAGAACTCTTACTGAATTAGATCACTGAAAGCAAATCAGCTTTTCTTTCCTACCAAGAAAAAAAATAAGCAGTATTGGTCCCCTCAGCACTGAATAAATATTTTTATGGTCACAAAGATGAACTAACCAAAAAACATGGCAGAAGCCACATGAAGGGAAAAGCAAATCAATTCATGTTTTATCTAGGAGATATACTGTTCAATTATGGAGACTTTCCAATTAACCTTAAAATCCACCGAGTAAGTAGCAAAATCAGTGAAAAAACATAAAGATTCATAATCAGAACTATATAACAGTTGAAATTTGAAAAACACACTGAGAAATACAAAGAAAATTATACGACCTAGGGCACTTGCCATATTCCACTGGGTCACAGTACCTACTGTACCACACAAACTGTTAACATATTTTGCTCAAACACAGCTCTAAATACAGTTCTCAAATAACACAAATGTTGAAGCATGGTTTTACTTCTCACAGAAATATTTCCTTGTCACAATTAAAATTAAAAACACAATATTTTAAAAATCTGAAGAGGCAGCACTTGTCCTCTTTACTCCAGGGCCAACAAACAAAGCAATGAAACAGAAAGAGGTACATAATGGATTGAGAAAGTAAATGGTCCATTCTTTAAGAAGCCTTTCTATCCCCTCTTCTGAATTCACTCTGGACTAATTGTCATTACAATTATGTCTGAAAACTTCAGAAGAACCCTATTTCCTGATGCCAGCTGTCCAGGTTTCTATCTTTAAATTTTAGAGATTTTTTTTTTTTTCCTAATCAGAAAGTAGTAGTTAGAAATACCCAGAAGATTCATCTCGAAATAGGTCTACAGCAGAGGCAGAATATTCACTATAGAAACCAAATATAGTCAAGGGGAAAATACTCCTAAAATTATTCCACAAATACTCTTAATACATCGAATATATAAATAAAGTCCACACTATTAAGAATTCTTTTAATATAGCACACAACACAGGTAGATCGTTTCTTTCTTTCCTTGGGGATTTATCAAACAATCTCTTCACAATTGCACCTACCTGGGTAAAAATCTTTGGACTTAGACAGCTTGATGGTGGCTCCAGTTTCTTTTTGCAACTGAACAATTGTCTGTCCTCCCTTCCCAATTATAGATCCAGCAGCATAACTAGGTATGAGAACCTTTAGAAAATACTGGCCGTCTTCTGAAAAATGCAAAGAAATACACTTTATTAACACGATAATTTTAAACTTTGGATTTTCCCTCCACCCTCAAGAGAGAAAAAAGCGATTAAAGCATTGAGCATATAGCTGCAGGAAAAATGGGGTTAAATTGTTGTTGTTTTTTAAGAACTAAAATAAGCCAATTACACTGAAAAATAAATATGTATGAAATGTTTCCCATTCTGTAAAATTTGTATTTTCAAACTTGGAATTAAAATCTAAACATGTTCTATTATTTTGCAGCACTGTAGAAACTGATGACTAAATTCCAGTTGTTATTTCAAATATGGAAGTCTTACTGAGAAATACAAAGAAAATTATACGACTAGGGCATAATTCCACTGGGTCACAGTACCTACTGTACCACACAAACTGTTAACATATTTTGCTCAAACACAGCTCTAAATACAGTTCTCAAATAACACAAATGTTGAAGCATGGTTTTACTTCTCACAGAAATATTTCCTTGTCACAATTAAAATTAAAACACAATATTTTAAAAATCTGAAGAGGCAGCACTTGTCCTCTTTACTCCAGGGCCAACAAACAAAGCAATGAAACAGAAAGAGGTACATAATGGATTGAGAAAGTAAATGGTCCATTCTTTAAGAAGCCTTTCTATCCCCTCTTCTGAATTCACTCTGGACTAATTGTCATTACAATTATGTCTGAAAACTTCAGAAGAACCCTATTTCCTGATGCCAGCTGTCCAGGTTTCTATCTTTAAATTTTAGAGATTTTTTTTTCCTAATCAGAAAGTAGTAGTTAGAAATACCCAGAAGATTCATCTCGAAATAGGTCTACAGCAGAGGCAGAATATTCACTATAGAAACCAAATATAGTCAAGGGGAAAATACTCCTAAAATTATTCCACAAATACTCTTAATACATCGAATATATAAATAAAGTCCACACTATTAAGAATTCTTTTAATATAGCACACAACACAGGTAGATCGTTTCTTTCTTTCCTTGGGGATTTATCAAACAATCTCTTCACAATTGCACCTACCTGGGTAAAAATCTTTGGACTTAGACAGCTTGATGGTGGCTCCAGTTTCTTTTTGCAACTGAACAATTGTCTGTCCTCCCTTCCCAATTATAGATCCAGCAGCATAACTAGGTATGAGAACCTTTAGAAAATACTGGCCGTCTTCTGAAAAATGCAAAGAAATACACTTTATTAACACGATAATTTTAAACTTTGGATTTTCCCTCCACCCTCAAGAGAGAAAAAAGCGATTAAAGCATTGAGCATATAGCTGCAGGAAAAATGGGGTTAAATTGTTGTTGTTTTTTAAGAACTAAAATAAGCCAATTACACTGAAAAATAAATATGTATGAAATGTTTCCCATTCTGTAAAATTTGTATTTTCAAACTTGGAATTAAAATCTAAACATGTTCTATTATTTTGCAGCACTGTAGAAACTGATGACTAAATTCCAGTTGTTATTTCAAATATGGAAGTCTTCCAATTCTATCTGTGGTTACTATGGTAAAACAAAACGAACTGACCCTTCAAGAAAACTTCAGAGATTTATACCATGACAAACATTCCCTTAACATATTGCAAAATAAATAAATAAAAGGATGGTACATAGTGATGAGCTATATGTATTTGACATGAGCAAACATATAAGCACTACAATTAGCCACTGCCTATACCCTACTTAAAGTATGCAAAACAACCATTCTCCTACCAAATAATCCACCCAAACTGTAGGGTGTATTCCAAGCCTTCAGTAAGTGCCAGGAAATAACTCAAAGTGAGGTGGACTGGCAAATCTAACTAATCCTGGAGTATTTCTTTAGCACTCCTTCGTCTACTATGATCTCCTTTAAGCTCATTAATTAAAGGACCTTAAGAAGAATTTTGCCAATACTAAAAAGCTTAGGAGTCATTTACATCAAATACACTTAAAAGTGACCAGATAATGTTCCTTCTCGATAAGAATCACACGTATTAAAACGGAAGGGGTGGATGAACCAAGAAAGGCTGAAATGAAATGTTTTACAAAATAAATGGAACTCCATAAACTTTAATTTCCGTCAAACTGATCGCGTCTGAAACAGGAAACACCCCCGGTAAATCCAGCTTCCTTATGTGAATATGAACGTTCCAAAGGTTTCGGGTGTGCCATTGCAAGACCCCACCCGTCTCTAATGTACATGCTGTAGATAAATTCACCTCTGCCTCGATGCATTGGGTGCATTGTTAAGATGACTCCGGTGCAAATGAAGAAGCGATACCGGTCCCGTTATAACTCATCTTCCCGGGAAGCGCAGGATGTTAACTAACAAGTCACAGTACCAGACCCCCCTCTTCCCTGAAGACAAATCAGAGAAGCGCAGGATGTTGATAAATTGTTGTCAGGAAAAATGGGGTTAAATTGTTGTTGTTTTTTAAGAACTAAAATAAGCCAATTACACTGAAAAATAAATATGTATGAAATGTTTCCCATTCTGTAAAATTTGTATTTTCAAACTTGGAATTAAAATCTAAACATGTTCTATTATTTTGCAGCACTGTAGAAACTGATGACTAAATTCCAGTTGTTATTTCAAATATGGAAGTCTTCCAATTCTATCTGTGGTTACTATGGTAAAACAAAACGAACTGACCCTTCAAGAAAACTTCAGAGATTTATACCATGACAAACATTCCCTTAACATATTGCAAAATAAATAAATAAAAGGATGGTACATAGTGATGAGCTATATGTATTTGACATGAGCAAACATATAAGCACTACAATTAGCCACTGCCTATACCCTACTTAAAGTATGCAAAACAACCATTCTCCTACCAAATAATCCACCCAAACTGTAGGGTGTATTCCAAGCCTTCAGTAAGTGCCAGGAAATAACTCAAAGTGAGGTGGACTGGCAAATCTAACTAATCCTGGAGTATTTCTTTAGCACTCCTTCGTCTACTATGATCTCCTTTAAGCTCATTAATTAAAGGTCCTTAAGAAGAATTTTGCCAATACAAAAAAGCTTAGGAGTCATTTACATCAAATACACTTAAAAGTGACCAGATAATGTTCCTTCTCGATAAGAATCACACGTATTAAAACGGAAGGGGTGGATGAACCAAGAAAGGCTGAAATGAAATGTTTTACAAAATAAATGGAACTCCATAAACTTTAATTTCCGTCAAACTGATCGCGTCTGAAACAGGAAACACCCCCGGTAAATCCAGCTTCCTTATGTGAATATGAACGTTCCAAAGGTTTCGGGTGTGCCATTCGCAAGACCCCCACCCGTCTCTAATGTACATGCTGTAGATAAATTCACCTCTGCCTCGATGCATTGGGTGCATTGTTAAGATGACTCCGGTGCAAATGAAGAAGCGATACCGGTCCCGTTATAACTCATCTTCCCGGGAAGCGCAGGATGTTAACTAACAAGTCACAGTACCAGACACCCCCACCCTCGTATGCACACCCCTGAAGACAAATCAGAGATTTTTGCACCGACAATAGAAGTGCGGTAAGAGCATGCACTCCTCAAGATTTTGCATACTACTTGTGGCCCAATCCAAGGGGGATGAAGAGAGCAAAACTCTCTGGTGCCCCAGTCACTTGCTCTCCGCTACCCAAGTGCCATTTATTTATTTATTTTATCAGACTGTTAAATGCAGCGCGCATCTTCGGGCGGCCATCACCTCGCTCGGGGTCATCCTCCTCCTCCTCCTCCTCCTTAACGGAGCCCCTGGCCCAGGTCTAGGATATTTAAATGGTCAGCCCGTCGACCGATTAAATGGAAAGATAGGTCTATTCCGAAAAACCGGTCGCCATTTTGATGAATGATAAACACAGAAATGGAAATGTGCCGGGACCGGCGAGGTGCAGGGCAGGTGCAGGGGAGGGGGCGCGAGGCAGGGCGCGGGAGCCGCCGGGTTCGGGCTGGAGGTGTCCGGGCCGCGGGAGGGAGGGAGGACGGCGGGAGGGAGGGAGGCAGGGGCGGGCGGCGGGGGATGGGGCCAGCGGGGAGGTGGAAGCGATACCCACCGCCCGTATTGGTCCTCTTGGTGCTGCCGGCTTCAGGGGGGGCTTCCAGCGGCCTTTTCCGCGAGTCCGGCGGGTCCAGGTCTATGGGAACCCCAGTGTGGGTCCCGTTCTGCTGGATGGGAGCTGCCGCCATCATGTTTGCAGTTCCTGCCGCTTCTACGGGGAGAAGGTTCTCCCTTTTGTTTTGGCTTTTTCTTTTTTTTTTTTTCTTTTTCTTTTTCCTTTTTTTTTTCTTTTTTTTTTGCTTTTGGGGTTTCTTAAGGTTGTTTTGTTTTTGTTTTTGTTTTGTTTTTAATCGGATCAATAGAAATCTTTAAAAAAAAAAAAAAAGCAATGTTGCTGGTTTGTTCTCACTGGGGAGGGGGCAGGGCTGAGGAGCAGCTGCAGTGCAGTGTCAGAAAGGAGACAGGGGAATGGAGGGGGTGTGAGAGACGGAGGGTGAAAGAAGGAGAAGAAAGGAGAGAGGGGGAGAGAGTGGAGAAAGGAGAGGGGCGAGTGAATGAGCGGGAGGAGGGGAGCGGGGAGGACGGGCCGAGGGAGTGGGAGAGCGCGAGGGCTGGCGGGGCGCGGGGAGAAGCCGAGGAGGAGGGGAGCGCGAGGGAAAGAGTGAATGAGCAGGAGGAGGGGAAGGAGGTGGATGCGGAGAGAGGAGCGAGCGGCGGAGGAGGGCCGGAGCCGGGCTGGAGCGCGGCGGTCCCGGCTAGCGCTGCGCTCGCTCCCGCTGCTGGTGCTGCCGCCGCCGCCGCTGCCGGAGCGGTTCTGCAGTTGCCTGGGCTGCTCGGCGCTGCTGCTGCTGCTGCTGCTGCGGCCGCCCGGTCTCGCTCATTATTTCTCCCGCTTGTAGGGGGAGGGGGGGTGCTGGCGGGGAGGGAGGGGACGGCGGCGCGGGAGGGTGGTGAGGGGTTGAGTTCGCAGACTCCCACACTTCGCGCTCGTGCCCCTCCCTCCCCGCGGCGCCGCCGCCGCCGCCGCCGCCGCCCCCCCGCGCCGGAGCTTCAGCCTGCGGGGGCGGAGGGGGGGCGCCGGGGGAGAGGGGGCGCGTCGGCGCGGGCGGGCGCGTGCGCGTGGGGGCGGCGCGGGGGCGCGCGCCGGCGGCGGGGCCGCGCGCGGGGCCGGGGCGCTCCGGCGGGAAGGGAGGGGTGAAAGGTCGCGGGTCCCCGGCCCCGCGGCTCAGGCAAACGTCCAAGCCGCCGGTCGCCGGCCGCGCGGGGTCCGAGAAACGCGCTAGGCTGGAAGGCGGGAAGCCGAGGTTTACTGACAGCCGTGCCAGCCAGTAATATGGAACCGTGAGAAAGGCTCTCCAGGCCCCTTCCCAATCAGCAAACTTGGGTAGGAGAGGGAGCGGAGGGGCGGGGTGGGGTCTCGGTCCAGCCGGGACCGGAGCGGCCACAGTTGGGGCTCGTCCGAGAAGGGCATTCGAGTGGCCGCTCCCCACGGGTGGGAGAGCGTCGGGGCGGAGGGAGGACCCTTAACCGCAGGCTTCCAGAGAGTCTAGCTAGATGCACCAGTTTTTAGCCTTAAGAGTTCGGCGCGAGGCGTTAGTTAGCATCTCTCCCGAGGGCGGGTCTACGGGGTGATTTCATCCAGAGTGTTACTCGCGCTGGGCGACTTCGTTAAGGAACTTGAAGTGTCTCCCTCGCCGCCGTAAATCCTTTCGGAAACAAGCCCAGGATATACATAAATAAAGCTAGGTATGAGTATCCCTTCCCGAGGCGCTGGGAGGCGGACCCAAGACAGGCAACAGCTGGGTGTCTAACAACACTCACTACCAAACGAACTACGAAGATTCGAATACCGTTCAAGCGCAATGTGCACAGTTTAGGATTCGGCCGTGCTTGGATGTATGTAATCAGGAAAGCTCAACTCGGAACACTACAGACAGGAAAATATGTCTTTGGAGTAGACGCTGAAAGTCGGAACAAGATTCCGTGTACAGATGAGTAAACTGACCCAGTGAAGTGTTTTGCTCAAGGTCATCCATCAAGTTAGTCATTTAATTAAATCAGTGTGGTAGGAAGCCGTGAGAGTAGAAAAGCATGGGCTTTGGAGTTCCAGATCGTGATTTCAAGTCCTTGGCGGGCATATTCTGAAAAGTGTGTCTCGAACAGTCCCTTAACATGTTGCACTCTGTGTTAAGGGCTTGACCATGTGCCAAGCAATCCCCTTCACACGTGGGGCTCTTTACAGGCGGTGTGTCATGTAGTTATCACTTTCCCCGTTTTATGAGGCAGTTTGGGTTGAGATATTAATAATTTTCCCTAAGTCACAGTGGTGTAAACACAGTGGTGATGAGTCAAACTAAAGTCTTGATTCCCGAGTCTGTCCTCCTGAATACTGCAGTACACTGGAGCCTCGGGTTCCCTTCCGCTTAAAAAAGGGTCTTCCACTCTACCTGCTGCAATTCTTGAGTCAAATGAGATAATATACATGGCAAGGTATTGTAAGATGTAAAAACATGTGAACATATTCACTAGATTTCTAGAACAAAGATGCTCCTTCCCTATCTGTTTCTACAACAGCATTTCAACATGCAAATGACTAGTAGCAAGCTAGCATAGAAAGAACTTCACTAATTCTGCCAGGAATACTTGCATAGCTGAGGCAATAACCAAACAGAATAGGATAAAATTTAATTCCTGGTACATAGAGAAGGGAATGGGAAAGAATACTAACCCTACTTTTAGGGTCTTTTATTGGACAGGGCATCTAGGAGGCACTGGGATTTCCGGTGCTTTTAAGTAGTAAGAAAGGACACTCTGCTGAGTGAGGAAAAGAATAACGTTTAGTTTGGGAATAAAAGTTCATCTGGAATATGAAAAACACATTTGCCTCATGTCAGGGAAGAAGATGTGCTGAGAAATGAAAAAAAGGGCAAAGCAGGTAAGTTAGTATATATTGCATATTGGCAAAGGTATGTGAATCAAAGTCCAGAATTTTAATCTGATGTATTGATATTATAGGAAACCACAATATAGTTTTCATGACCAAAAATAAAGAGAATTTACACACAGAATTGCATTTTTTTTAAAAAAAAGGAAGCTGTGATGAGAAAACGAATGAGGTTTGGTAAAAGTGTGGTAGTCAAGAGAGAAAAAAGGCTGATGCCAGACATTGTACGAAGTGTTATGCGAAAAATATGCAGACATATTTTTCATAAATTGAAAGATAATTTTCATAAATGAAAAATTAGAAAAGGGATTTGCAACTAAGGTGTTTCCAAACAGTGAAAGATGAGAGATAAAGATAATTCACAACAGTTCAAATCTATATTACATTAAAGCATGGGCAAAGTATTCAATAGAATGTAGTTCTAAATTGGGGAAAGACTAAGTTGTACAACTGGAAAACTTAGGGTTCACCAATTTCTAAAAATAAATATATCTGAAATAGTTTAGAAAATATTTGTCACTGCCATGTGTGCATTAGATTCAAAATGAGCCTTCTAAGTTAAATTGCCTTGTAGACAAGTTTACTGAAATAGTCATGGCACTATATTCTTAAGGTGTTTATTTGACCCTTCTCTTATTACCTCTTTAGATTTAATATTTAAAAACTATTTATCATTTCATGGGTCCCAGAAGCAGAAGATAAGATTTTTAATATGGACGTGTGTGTGTGCATGTGTGTGCCCAGTCACATGTCCTAAGGTCGACTCTCGACCCCATGAACCATAACCTGGCAGGCTTTTCTGTCCATGGAATTTTGTGGGCAAGAACACTGGAGGGTTTGTCATGTCTTACTCCTGGGGAGCTTCAGGATCCCTAATAGTAAGCAAGCAATGTTATTCCTTATTCCAAGAATTATAGACACTATCCTAAGCCTCTGACTTGGTCAAACATCTAAGGGTAAGTCAGCTGTGAGCTGATTTGATCAAAGAAGATTATCAGAGATATATTCTAATCAAGCTTGTATTCCCTAGTACCATATATTTTGTTGTCTTTTTAAAAAGTTATACTTCTTCATTTCTCATTATAAATACCTCTACCATTCTGATCAGATAGACAAACATTTTACCTGTTGTCTCCATTTTGTCTAAGCTAATAAAGCTGAAGATGTAAAATGGTAAATTGACTTCTAGTTTATTATTAAGTATTATACAGCAGGCTATATTAATATACAGAAGTCTATACATCTTATGCCAGAAATAAACTTTGAAGTATCCAAAAAATACAATAGAAGCACTTGACCTTTTAATTCTCTGAAAAGAAATAGTTTGTTTTTTAATTTACCAAGCAATTAGCCCTGCAAAAATTAGAAAAGGGATTTGCAACTAAGGTGTTTCCAAACAGTGAAAGATGAGAGATAAAGATAATTCACAACAGTTCAAATCTATATTACATTAAAGCATGGGCAAAGTATTCAATAGAATGTAGTTCTAAATTGGGGAAAGACTAAGTTGTACAACTGGAAAACTTAGGGTTCACCAATTTCTAAAAATAAATATATCTGAAATAGTTTAGAAAATATTTGTCACTGCCATGTGTGCATTAGATTCAAAATGAGCCTTCTAAGTTAAATTGCCTTGTAGACAAGTTTACTGAAATAGTCATGGCACTATATTCTTAAGGTGTTTATTTGACCCTTCTCTTATTACCTCTTTAGATTTAATATTTAAAAACTATTTATCATTTCATGGGTCCCAGAAGCAGAAGATAAGATTTTTAATATGGACGTGTGTGTGTGCATGTGTGTGCCCAGTCACATGTCCTAAGGTCGACTCTGCGACCCCATGAACCATAACCTGGCAGGCTTTTCTGTCCATGGAATTTTGTGGGCAAGAACACTGGAGGGTTTGTCATGTCTTACTCCTGGGGAGCTTCAGGATCCCTAATAGTAAGCAAGCAATGTTATTCCTTATTCCAAGAATTATAGACACTATCCTAAGCCTCTGACTTGGTCAAACATCTAAGGGTAAGTCAGCTGTGAGCTGATTTGATCAAAGAAGATTATCAGAGATATATTCTAATCAAGCTTGTATTCCCTAGTACCATATATTTTGTTGTCTTTTTAAAAAGTTATACTTCTTCATTTCTCATTATAAATACCTCTACCATTCTGATCAGATAGACAAACATTTTACCTGTTGTCTCCATTTTGTCTAAGCTAATAAAGCTGAAGATGTAAAATGGTAAATTGACTTCTAGTTTATTATTAAGTATTATACAGCAGGCTATATTAATATACAGAAGTCTATACATCTTATGCCAGAAATAAACTTTGAAGTATCCAAAAAATACAATAGAAGCACTTGACCTTTTAATTCTCTGAAAAGAAATAGTTTGTTTTTTAATTTACCAAGCAATTAGCCCTGCAAATTTAATATTTTTTGAATCTTAAGACACAACAGTTTTTGTGCTTTTTGTTATTAATTGATGAGATATGAACATAAGCCACTATGATAGAAAATGATATTAATCTGAAGAACAAAATCCCCAATTTTTACCGACTTTCATTGGGTATTCTTTTCCTTCCTAAATTTTAGTCTGAGTCACAAAAGATAATATAGTTTCAGTAATAATGATTGGCTTTTTAGGGAAAGGAGAGATAGCTGATAGCCACAAATGTCCCCAAGTCTCTTTCTTTGTCTCCATGTTTCAGCCTGTCCTACAATTAGTTCTGTTACTAAAGCACATAAATACTGAGGAGTGTTTCTCTGCAGCCTGTGCTTTGGGAACATATTTTCCGAGTTTATGGTCTACTAAAAGCAGATCCTGAGTTACAGATTCAAGTGCAAGTAGTTTATTTTGGAAGTGATTTCAGGAAACACAGTAGGATCTTGGGGGAACTGAGACAGGGAATGGAAGGAAGGCAGTGAAGGTGGTGAATTCCCCAGTGAAGGATCACTGTTAGCATTCAGCTTAATCTCACCGGGATTTCCTGGGAAATCATCAAAACTGGTAATTCAGAATTACCCCACCCAGAGTCTGAGGAAAGAGGTATGTATGCACCAACTCTCTTCTGTCAGTGGTCAGGGTCTATTATAGGGTGCCTTTACTCAATGCATGCTGGCCAATCTTCCAACTGCCGGGGCTGTGTCTTTTCTTGAGGACTTTCTATGGAGGTTGGTGTCTGTTCTGCCGTTAAGGAGCCTGGAAATGCTGTGAAATATACCCCATCATTTTGGAAAATCAGGCCAGTGTGCTCTTAAATGGTAGACAAGGAGCTGTGGGTAGGGTAGTAACAGTTTGCTAGTAGTATCAAAAGTTAGAAAAATGAGAAGCCTGTTACTGCAAAGTATTTGGTGGGAAATATCAAGTAAATCTGAAAATATGAAAAAATTTTGAAAGCTTAAAGTACTAAAAGAAATTTTACCATTTTCACAATCCAAATATTGTAAGCAACCATAGATTGGCAATAGCATAACTGATTTTTCTGTTTTGATAAAACACTTTTTAAATTTTTTAGACAGAGAGCCTCAGTGTGCCTATTCTGATTGTTTTTCCACTCAATGCAGCATAAACAAAATAGGAGCAAATACATACCAAAAGAGGATATCACTTAAGCCCACATCCCAGGTCTTATATAACAAGTTCTATAAACAAACATTGGTAAGAAATATTTTTCTAAGATTGCATATCTTAGAAAATGACTTACTGAAATTTTTCACCTTAAAAATTCAAACAGCTTTTATGCTTATATAGTTAATAATACAAATTCACTGTTGGTGATAACGTTTATGAAAGTCTATGAAAGCTCACACTAATTTGTATAGAAACAGAAATGTTTTATTAGCATTAAAGTCCCCAAACCTCTATATACCAGGTGAAAATATGTCATCCTAATAGATAATGAGATGTGATAATGTTATAAGAAAATCCTAAATTCTTTAGCACTGGGTATATAATGAGATGCATGTTTAGACAATAAATAATTAACCCTTTCCACGCTGCAATAAAAAGAATCTTGTAGCAGCTGTAACATGGCTATGTAAAAAGTTAACCTTAGGGAAATCTGGGGAAGGTATTGGGGAGCTTCTATCTTTGCAACTCCTCTTTAAGACTGAATTTATTTTAAAGTTAAAATAAAAACAAAACCTTGAACTGACCATCTGGTTCTGACTCTTACACTTAACAAGATAACTGTTGTTTAGTCACTGTGTCCTCTCAGACTCTTTGTGACCTCATGGACTGCAGCATCCCAGGCTCCTCTGTCCTCTACTATCTCCTAGAGTTTGCTCAAATTCATGCCTGCTGTGTCAGTGATGCTATCTAACCATTTCACTTCTGCTGCCCCTTCTTTTGCCTTCAGTCTTTCCCAGCTAACTTTGTTACCTATAGTAACTAATTTACCTGCTCTGAGTTTCAGTTTCCTCATCTATAAAACAGAAGAATTGTATAATGCCCTATAATTCTCCAAATTTCTATGTTAGTATGTTTGTTATCATTCATAGAATCATACAAATTATCAAAATCAAATCACATATCGTATGCCTTCAAATGCACTATAAAATCAATTAATAATATACATTTGGAAGTTGTATTTTAGGTGCAATGTTAAACAATTTCCCAAAGAAAAGAATTGTGATACTGTAAAGAATGTATTTAATATTGATTCCCAATGTTTTTTCATTTTAAAAATAGCAATTCACTATAATTTATAGTCTAAAATATCTTATTGAGACCATAATTCAAATTGTTAAGTTTCATCTTTTAAGCCATTTGGATGTGAAAAATTACTGGGGTGAAAACAGTAAATGATGATTGCTAAGATAGAGTACAACAAAGAATAATACTAAAGAGAACTATAAAAGTAAACTAGAAAAGCTATAGCTAAGTAGTATTCATATATTTTATCAACTAAGTTTAAATCCCTTTTTAAAGCACTGTTACTTCCATAAAATATCTCCAACAGTACATACTTTATTCTGCTAGTGCCTAGAGTCATCCTGAGTCTTCATTTGACCAAGATGTTCTTGGTTTGTGCTAGATATCCTAGAGAAATTATCAGTTACCCTCAGAATTTTCCCAATTTGGGACAATAAATTATATGGGTACCCTAATAATACTCAAGAGCTTTGACTTTATTTTTTACCCTACCAGTTAGAAACCATAGAATCTTTTTTGATCAGATTCCTTTAAATGAAAACTTCCCTATGTACAATAATAGAAATGTTTATCAGAGTTAAATTATTATTTTACATTATAGTATAATAAATTAGCACATTCTCATATCCTCTCCCCTCCATGATTTTTATTCCTTATCTATAGTTTTATTTGTGTGGGTATACTCAGTCGCTCAGTGGTGTCTGACTCTCGACCCCCATGAACCACCAGTTTCTTCTGTCCATGGATTTGCCAGGCAAGAACACTAGAGTGGATTACAACTCCTTCTCCAGGGGATCTTCCCAACCCAGGTTCTGACAGTTGAGCCACCTGGGAAGCCTCCAGTCTTTCCCAGCTAACTTTGTACCTATGTCATTACCTGTCGAGTTTCAGTTTCCTCATCTATAAAACAGAAGAATTGTATAATGCCCTATAATTCTCCAAATTTCTATGTTAGTATGTTTGTTATCATTCATAGAATCATACAAATTATCAAAATCAAATCACATATCGTATGCCTTCAAATGCACTATAAAATCAATTAATAATATACATTTGGAAGTTGTATTTTAGGTGCAATGTTAAACAATTTCCCAAAGAAAAGAATTGTGATACTGTAAAGAATGTATTTAATATTGATTCCCAATGTTTTTGCATTTTAAAAATAGCAATTCACTATAATTTATAGTCTAAAATATCTTATTGAGACCATAATTCAAATTGTTAAGTTTCATCTTTTAAGCCATTTGGATGTGAAAAATTACTGGGGTGAAAACAGTAAATGATGATTGCTAAGATAGAGTACAACAAAGAATAATACTAAAGAGAACTATAAAAGTAAACTAGAAAAGCTATAGCTAAGTAGTATTCATATATTTTATCAACTAAGTTTAAATCCCTTTTTAAAGCACTGTTACTTCCATAAAATATCTCCAACAGTACATACTTTATTCTGCTAGTGCCTAGAGTCATCCTGAGTCTTCATTTGACCAAGATGTTCTTGGTTTGTGCTAGATATCCTAGAGAAATTATCAGTTACCCTCAGAATTTTCCCAATTTGGGACAATAAATTATATGGGTACCCTAATAATACTCAAGAGCTTTGACTTTATTTTTTACCCTACCAGTTAGAAACCATAGAATCTTTTTTGATCAGATTCCTTTAAATGAAAACTTCCCTATGTACAATAATAGAAATGTTTATCAGAGTTAAATTATTATTTTACATTATAGTATAATAAATTAGCACATTCTCATATCCTCTCCCCTCCATGATTTTTATTCCTTATCTATAGTTTTATTTGTGTGGGTATACTCAGTCGCTCAGTGGTGTCTGACTCTGCGACCCCCATGAACCACCAGTTTCTTCTGTCCATGGGATTTGCCAGGCAAGAACACTAGAGTGGATTACAACTCCCTTCTCCAGGGGATCTTCCCAACCCAGGGTTCAAACCCTTGTCTCTTGTGTTTCCTGCACAGATTCTGAGCCACCTGGGAAGCCTATACTTTTATTAACTGGAGCAAAAAGATTAAGAACAGGGGTAGAAAGGAGTAGAATTTGAAAATGTCTATCTTTTCACATTTGAACATGGAAACTATCAGTGTGATAGGATTATTCCTTCATTAGACAGTAGTATATGTAGCCAGATGAAGTGAATTGAAGAAATAATAAATGAGACATCATAAATATTATAAAATACAACTTTAAATGATAAACCACTGGACCCACAGATAACATCAGGGAATTGCTAACATTACATACTGTTCAGATTTCCTCTCTGTTTAGTTCTTGCTGCTCGAATAAGCTATGGTCCTTGACTTCCAAATAAACTTCTAGTGTTTCTAGAAAGCTTTCTGTCTATTAGCTATTTCCACTGTTTGTTATAGGTCAATTAATTAAAAGTTCTGTTTGTCTTGTAACAGTGTTGCTTGTGCTTACAAGTACAAAAGATTGACTATATATACTAAACAATATATACTAACCAATGACATTACCATACTCATCCCTAGATTCTGCCTTGGTGTTTAATCTTTTGGTTTCACTCTGTAAGCATTTCTGTGGTAGTAGATCAGAGGTGTTCAACTGATATCGTGTAATTCTAAATTTTTTTATCCATGTGTCATTTCATATAACAAAGCATATCCTGAGCTATCTCATTAAACACTACATTTTATATGTGGATGATATGAGCATGTGGTACAGAAACAGGGTATGTGAGTAAATGTGTATGTGCATGTGACTGAAAGGGAGGGACAAGAAGAGTCTGGATATTGCAGTTCTAATTGTAGAAAAATTGAAGATAACTAGTAGAAATATTAGTAAATTCAAAATTTGCCTTTACTTAGCCTTTTCTTCTCAAGGTTAAGTATATGTGGACTTTTAATTTTTTATTTAATATTTTATTTTTTATTTTGCCTTCTTATTATGGAAAATTTGAAATATATTCAAAAGGATATAAAACATATAATGAATCCCACGTACCATGCATCTACCTTCAAAAATATACATTAATGACCAATATTGTTTCATTTATAACCTTGCCCTTGAGAGTTTGAAGTAAACTCTATCATATTGTTTGTATTCTATAAGTACGATAAGCTTTTAAAAGTATCTAAACTATCAACATTGAAAATAATGCACACAAACTTCTTGATATTGTCAAATATCTGGTCTGTGTCTAAATTTCCTCAATGGTCTTAAAATGTTCTTAACATTTTGTTCAAAACTTACCCCAAGTAGATACACTGCTACTGGTTCATGGCTCTTACATTTCTTTTCATCTGTATCAGTCAGGTTTCCACCAGAGCAGCAGACCAGTATAATATATATATTTTTGTTTGTTTGTTTGTTTTAAATTTATACACACACACAGGTAGGTATATATACATGCACATACACACATACTGGACACAACTGAGCATCTTAGAGCAGCAGCACAGATATATACTAACAGTAAAGGAATTAACTCTGGTTAAGCAAGCCCAGAGCCCACAGATGGGCAGTCTGGAAGGAAACATACAGCAGGAAGGGAGACCAACTACAGCCTAAATGTGCTTTGAGTCTCAGTTGTTCAAAGACCTGGTTGCTTTGATGATCGCCACCTGATTAAGTCAGGCCCACCCAGGATAATCTGCCTTTTGATTAACTTAAAATTGAAATTTTAATTGCATCTCAAAATTCAATGACAGGGCTTCCCCTGGTGGTCCAGTGGGTAAAGACACCGCCTTGCAGTGCAAGGGGCGCCGGTTCAATCCCTGGCCTGGGAAGATCCCACGTGCCGCGGAGCGGCTGGACTGATGTGTCCAATTACCGAGCCGGAGCTCTGGCGTGCGTGCACCCAGAGCCGGTGTTCTGCAATGACAGTGGCCACCGCGATGGGAGGCCCACAGGAGCCAAAGAACAAAGACGGATGAAAATGGAGAAATGAAAAGACCAGTGGAAGTGGCCTGCCCATCCCCCTCCCTCCCCACCCCACTCTCCCAAAGATAAATAAATAAAAATAAAAAATTTAATTTTTATTTAATATTTTATTTTTATTTTGCCTTCTTATTATGGAAAATTTGAAATATATTCAAAAGGATATAAAACATATAATGAATCCACGTACCATGCATCTACCTTCAAAAATATACATTAATGACCAATATTGTTTCATTTATAACCTTGCCCTTGAGAGTTTGAAGTAAACTCTATCATATTGTTTGTATTCTATAAGTACGATAAGCTTTTAAAAGTATCTAAACTATCAACATTGAAAATAATGCACACAAACTTCTTGATATTGTCAAATATCTGGTCTGTGTCTAAATTTCCTCAATGGTCTTAAAATGTTCTTAACATTTTGTTCAAAACTTACCCCAAGTAGATACACTGCTACTGGTTCATGGCTCTTACATTTCTTTTCATCTGTATCAGTCAGGTTTCCACCAGAGCAGCAGACCAGTATAATATATATATTTTTGTTTGTTTGTTTGTTTTAAATTTATACACACACACAGGTAGGTATATATACATGCACATACACACATACTGGACACAACTGAGCATCTTAGAGCAGCAGCACAGATATATACTAACAGTAAAGGAATTAACTCTGGTTAAGCAAGCCCAGAGCCCACAGATGGGCAGTCTGGAAGGAAACATACAGCAGGAAGGGAGACCAACTACAGCCTAAATGTGCTTTGAGTCTCAGTTGTTCAAAGACCTGGTTGCTTTGATGATCGCCACCTGATTAAGTCAGGCCCACCCAGGATAATCTGCCTTTTGATTAACTTAAAATTGAAATTTTAATTGCATCTCAAAATTCAATGACAGGGCTTCCCCTGGTGGTCCAGTGGGTAAAGACACCGCCTTGCAGTGCAAGGGGCGCCGGTTCAATCCCTGGCCTGGGAAGATCCCACGTGCCGCGGAGCGGCTGGACTGATGTGTCCAATTACCGAGCCGGAGCTCTGGCGTGCGTGCACCCAGAGCCGGTGTTCTGCAATGACAGTGGCCACCGCGATGGGAGGCCCACAGGAGCCAAAGAACAAAGACGGATGAAAATGGAGAAATGAAAAGACCAGTGGAAGTGGCCTGCCCATCCCCCTCCCTCCCCACCCCACTCTCCAAAAGATAAATAAATAAAAAATAAAAAAAATTTAAAAAATTCAATGACAGTAGAATCTGACTGTTATTTGATTGAACAACTAGGAGAGGTTGTATGCATGCTAAAAAAATGTGTTCTGCCTTCTTCCCGTCCTCCATCTCAGGAGAAAATATTCCTCCTAGACGGCTCTAACTAGAAACATAGAAAACAGATTTTATATCACAAATCTGTCACAGTCCACTCTTTGACAACGTGGCACCCATCCATATCTCTTCAAACCATATTTAATCACCAAATAAAGACAATAGGAAAATCATACTTCAAACATAAAGAACTTAATGACAACGGAATGAACTATCCCACATAAAAGTGAAAAATATTAACCCTTTACCGAGGAGAAGGTACAGAATCTTTGGGTGATGTTCACATTTTTCCTGTGATACCCTATAAATTATTTTTTGTTCATTTTTAAAAAACTGGTTCACAATGTGTATTCTAAAATACACAGAGCAAAAATGTACCGTTTTCATAATTCAGATGCATAGGTCGGTGTCACTAATATCTTTGCATTTTGGGGCAGCCATCCCCGCTCTCCTTATTCAGAATGTTTCCATCTTACCAACCTGAAATTCTGTACTCCTGAAACAGATATTCCCCGTTCTCTCCTCTCCCAACCCCAACCCCTGCAAACTACCTGAACTGACATAAAGTTAACTGTTATTAACACACGCGGGCTTCCCTGGTGGTCCAGTGGATAAGGACACCGCCTTGCAGTGCAAGGGGCGCCAGTTCGATCCCTGACCTGGGAAGATCCCACGTGCCGCGGAGTGGCTGGACCGATGTGTCCAATTACCTAGCCGGAGCTCTGGAGCACGTGCTCCCGGAGCCGGTGCTCTGCGACAACAGATGCCACCGCGATGGGAGGCCCACACAGGCCAAAGAACAAAGATGGATGAAACTAGACAAATGAAAGACCAGCGGAAGTGGCCCACCCACCCCCATCCCTCCCCACCCTGCCAAAATAAATAAATAAATAAATGTCAAAAAAAAAAAATAAAGCTCATGTTCTTGTTTAAAAAAAAAAAAACAAAAACACGCTACATGATAAGAGGATGACAGATAATAAAACAAAAATACTTATTACATATACTAGTGTTCATTTGAAAGTCATAAATACTCATAGTGATCACTGTGTTCTTTTCTGCAAACGGTCATGTCATCATAACTGATATTTCTTCCACTACCTTCTTCCATTTCCTTCTTCCACTGTCCTTCTCATATTCTCTTTGCCCTCAGCAAGCCTTTCAGCGGGCTGTGGTCCTTTACCAAGTGGGGCTAACCTAAGCCTTAATTCCTACAGAATCTGGGCTATTAGAAATCCTACTTGAGGGCTTCCCTGGTGGTCCAGTGGGTAAGGACACTGCTTTGCAGTGCAGGGGGCGCCAGTTCGATCCCTGGCCTAGGAAGATCCCACGTGCCAAGCGGAGCGGCTGGACCGATGTGTCCAACTACCGAGCCTGAGCTCTGGAGCGCATGCGCCCAGAGCCGGTGCTCTGCGACAACAGAGGCCACCGCGATGGGAGGCCCACACGGGCCAAAGAACAAAGATGGATGAAAATAGACAAATGAAAGACCAATAGAAGTGGCCTGCCCGCCCACCTCCCTCCCCACCCACCACGCCCCCCAAAAAAGAAATCCTACTTGAATGGAGTTTTCACAGTCCGCTGCCCATCCTCTGCTAATTTTAATCAAAGTACATTGAAATATAAAGAGAGGCCCTAAGGGATCTCCTGTTTTTTGAACTGAATCCTCTTTACCTTCATTTTTGTGCAATAGACCTCTGTTTTCCTTGATTGCCAGGATTGATCACTGCAGCCATAGTAACTTCTTTCTCTGATTCAGAGGCTTATAAAGTCCAAAGTGACCAAATGGCAGCCACTTCCAGTTCAATGGAATCTTTATTGTGTCCCCTGGTGGTTGCATTCCTTGTTTTGAAATTCAGACCTCTAGGCCAACATACCTTAAAGTCATGGGAATGGAAAAGAAACATTTTCTAGTCAAGATTCCTCGAGGCAATGGAAGAGTAGCTACTCTCATTCCTAGCTCTTTGATTTGCATGTTAAGATCTGTAAATCCTATTGAGCATTGACTGCATACACCCTGGTGGACACTGCCTCAATCACACAAGGTATTGCCACCGCTGGCAATAATAAAAAAAATACAAAAATAGTGTTCATTTGAAAGTCATAAATACTCATAGTGATCACTGTGTTCTTTTCTGCAAACGGTCATGTCATCATAACTGATATTTCTTCCACTACCTTCTTCCATTTCCTTCTTCCACTGTCCTTCTCATATTCTCTTTGCCCTCAGCAAGCCTTTCAGCGGGCTGTGGTCCTTTACCAAGTGGGGCTAACCTAAGCCTTAATTCCTACAGAATCTGGGCTATTAGAAATCCTACTTGAGGGCTTCCCTGGTGGTCCAGTGGGTAAGGACACTGCTTTGCAGTGCAGGGGGCGCCAGTTCGATCCCTGGCCTAGGAAGATCCCACGTGCCAAGCGGAGCGGCTGGACCGATGTGTCCAACTACCGAGCCTGAGCTCTGGAGCGCATGCGCCCAGAGCTGCTGCTCTGCGACAGCAGAGGCCACCGCGATGGGAGGCCCACAGGGGCCAATGAACAAAGATGGATGAAAATAGATAAATGAAAGACCAATAGAAGTGGCCTGCCCGCCCACCTCCCTCCCCACCCACCACGCCCCCCCAAAAAGAAATCCTACTTGAATGGAGTTTTCACAGTCCGCTGCCCATCCTCTGCTAAT
This sequence comes from Tragulus kanchil, assembly GCA_022376925.1. Classification (NCBI taxonomy): domain Eukaryota; kingdom Metazoa; phylum Chordata; class Mammalia; order Artiodactyla; family Tragulidae; genus Tragulus; species Tragulus kanchil. The sequence continues at coordinate 109,100,556 of JAIOJX010000024.1, read as the reverse complement.
TTTAATCAAAGTACATTGAAATATAAAGAGAGGCCCTAAGGGATCTCCTGTTTTTTGAACTGAATCCTCTTTACCTTCATTTTTGTGCAATAGACCTCTGTTTTCCTTGATTGCCAGGATTGATCACTGCAGCCATAGTAACTTCTTTCTCTGATTCAGAGGCTTATAAAGTCCAAAGTGACCAAATGGCAGCCACTTCCAGTTCAATGGAATCTTTATTGTGTCCCCTGGTGGTTGCATTCCTTGTTTTGAAATTCAGACCTCTAGGCCAACATACCTTAAAGTCATGGGAATGGAAAAGAAACATTTTTCTAGTCAAGATTCCTCGAGGCAATGGAAGAGTAGCTACTCTCATTCCTAGCTCTTTGATTTGCATGTTAAGATCTGTAAATCCTATTGAGCATTGACTGCATACACCCTGGTGGACACTGCCTCAATCACACAAGGTATTGCCACCTCGCTGGCACCATAACAGAGCCATCAGATGGATAATCCACAGTTCTATTAAGTCATCATGCTTCAGAATGATGATGTAAGACCAGAGAATACCTTGAGTAGGAGCTCGTTGTCATACAATATGAAATGTTGATAATATTAGACGGGTCCTTTCTCGAGGTCCTCATCTTGGATTTGCATTAATAAGTTGATTTCAGGTCCAGCATTAGATTCAGCGGCCATGATTCTATTTTAGTGATTCAGGTCAGAATTCTGCTCACTAACTTTAGAATTTTCCACTTATACAGATTAATTAAAACTAAGGGGCTTCCCTGGTGGTCTACTGGGTAAGAATACTGCCTTGCAGTGCAAGGGGCACTGGTTCGATCCCTGACCTGGGAAGATCCCACGTGCCATGGAGTGGCTGGACCGACGTGTCCAGTTACCAAGCCGGAGCTCTGGAGCACATGCATCCAGAGCCGGTGCTCTGCGACAAGAGAGGCCACCTCGATGGGAGGCCCACACCGGCCAAGGAACAAAGATGGAAGAAAATAGATAAATGAAAGACCAATAGAAGTGGCCTGCCTGCCCGCCTCCCTCCCAACACACTTCCCCCATCCCCCCAAAAAAGAGGAAATGAAACGCACTGGCTCTCCTCCAGCCTTTAAAAAAAAAAAAACCAAAAAACCTAGGGAGACCTCCCATCTCAGATGTTGAAGTTTTCATTTCTGAAAGTTAATTCTGTGGTTTTTTTTATATCTTGTAAGAATCCACTTAATATGTGGAATAAATCCTGTAGATTCTTGAATATATGCAAGAAAGTTACAATGATTATTTTAATATCTTTATTGATTCTATCCTTTGTCATTTCTGATTTGGTTTTGGTTGTTTGCTTTTTCTCTTCAATATGAATCATACAGTCCCACTTTTCCAATAGTCTGATTATTTTATTGGTTGTCGGCATTGTTAATTTTGCCTTTTATGCTGGATTTTTTTTAATGAATATTCTTGACCTTTGTTTTTTAATGTGATTCTTGGAAGCAGGCTGATATTTAGGGGTCTTGATTTTCAGCTTTATGAGATGAGGTGAGATCACCATATAATCTAGGGATCATCTTGCTCCACAACTGAGGCAAAGCATTTTTCGTACTCTAGCAGAGTGAATTAGGAGGTTTTCCACTTTAAGTAGGTGAACAGGAAATATTTTCAGGTCTGAGTGAGCAATTATCAAGCACCATTACTTCTAATCTTTAAATGATTCCCTCCAATACATATGATGCTGTGAACATGCTGCACTCAATATTGCCAAAAAATTTGGAAAACCCTGTGAAAAAAAGACGGGTCCTTTCTCGAGGTCCTCATCTTGGATTTGCATTAATAAGTTGATTTCAGGTCCAGCATTAGATTCAGCGGCCATGATTCTATTTTAGTGATTCAGGTCAGAATTCTGCTCACTAACTTTAGAATTTTCCACTTATACAGATTAATTAAAACTAAGGGGCTTCCCTGGTGGTCTACTGGGTAAGAATACTGCCTTGCAGTGCAAGGGGCACTGGTTCGATCCCTGACCTGGGAAGATCCCACGTGCCATGGAGTGGCTGGACCGACGTGTCCAGTTACCAAGCCGGAGCTCTGGAGCGCATGCATCCAGAGCCGGTGCTCTGCGACAAGAGAGGCCACCTCGATGGGAGGCCCACACCGGCCAAGGAACAAAGATGGAAGAAAATAGATAAATGAAAGACCAATAGAAGTGGCCTGCCTGCCCGCCTCCCTCCCAACACACTTCCCCCATCCCCCCAAAAAAGAGGAAATGAAACGCACTGGCTCTCCTCCAGCCTTTAAAAAAAAAAAAACCAAAAAACCTAGGGAGACCTCCCATCTCAGATGTTGAAGTTTTCATTTCTGAAAGTTAATTCTGTGGTTTTTTTTATATCTTGTAAGAATCCACTTAATATGTGGAATAAATCCTGTAGATTCTTGAATATATGCAAGAAAGTTACAATGATTATTTTAATATCTTTATTGATTCTATCCTTTGTCATTTCTGATTTGGTTTTGGTTGTTTGCTTTTTCTCTTCAATATGAATCATACAGTCCCACTTTTCCAATAGTCTGATTATTTTATTGGTTGTCGGCATTGTTAATTTTGCCTTTTATGCTGGATTTTTTTTAATGAATATTCTTGACCTTTGTTTTTTAATGTGATTCTTGGAAGCAGGCTGATATTTAGGGGTCTTGATTTTCAGCTTTATGAGATGAGGTGAGATCACCATATAATCTAGGGATCATCTTGCTCCACAACTGAGGCAAAGCATTTTTCGTACTCTAGCAGAGTGAATTAGGAGGTTTTCCACTTTAAGTAGGTGAACAGGAAATATTTTCAGGTCTGAGTGAGCAATTATCAAGCACCATTACTTCTAATCTTTAAATGATTCCCTCCAATACATATGATGCTGTGAACATGCTGCACTCAATATTGCCAAAAAATTTGGAAAACCCATAAGTGGCCATAGGACTGTCAGAGGTCAGTTTTTATTCCAATACAAAAGAAGGGCAATGCTAAAGAATGTTCAGGGCTTCCCTGGTGGTCCAGTAGGTAAAGGGTCTGCCTTGCAATGCAAGGGGCACTGGTTTGATCCCTGGCCCAGGAAGGTCCCACGTGCCGGGGAGCGGCTAGGCTAGTGTGTCCAATTACAGCCAGAGCTCTGCAGCGCATATGCCCAGAGCCAGTGCTCCACAATGAGGGAAGCCACTGCAATGGGAGGCCCACACAGGCCAAGGAATAAAGATGGATGAAGATAAAATAAATGTTAAAAAAAAAAAAAAAAAGAATGTTCAAACTGCTCTACAGCTGTGTTTATTTCACATGCTATCAAGGTTATGCTCAAAATTCTTCAAGCTAGTTTTCAACAGTATGTGAACCAAGAACTTCAAAATGTCCACACTGGGTTTCAAGAGGCAGAGGAGCCAGAGATCTAATTGCCAACATTCAATGGACCATGGAGAAAGCCAGGAAGTTCCAGAACAAATCTACTTCTGCTTCAGTGACTACACTAAATCCTTTGACTTTGTAGATCACAGCTAACTGTGGAACAGTCTTAAAGAGATTGGAGTACCAGACCACCGTACCTGTCTCCTAAGAAACCTGTATGTGAGTCAAAAAGCAACAGTTAGAACTGGACATGGAGCAACTGACTGGTCCAAAATTGGGAAAAGAGTGTATGTCAAGGCTGTATAATGTCACCCTGTTTATTTAACTTATATGCAGAGTACAATCATGTGAAATGCTAGGCTGGATGAATCACAAAGTGGAATCAAGATTGCCAGGAGAGGGCTTCCCTGGTGGTCCAGTGGGTAAGGACACCGCCTTGCAGTGCAAAGGGCGCCGGTTCGATCCCTGGCCTGGGAAGATCCCACGTGCCGCAGAGCGGCTGGACCGATGTGTCCAATTACTGAGCCGGAGCTCTGGAGCACATGCGCCCAGAGCCGATGCTCTGTGACAACAGAGGCCACTGCAGTGGGAGGCCCACACGGGCCAAAGAGCAAAGAAGGATGAAAATAGATAAATGAAAGACCAATAGAAGTGACCCCCCCGCCCCCCTCCCTCCCCCAAACCCGACCCCGCCCCCAAAAATAATAATAAATAATAAATCTTTAAAAAAAAAAAAGATTTCTAGGAGAAATACCAACAACCTCAGGTGTGCAGATGACATCACTCTGATATCAAAAAGTGAAAAGGAGCTGAAGAGTCTCTTGATGAGGGTGAAAGAGAAGAGTGAAAAAACTGGCTTAAAAGTCAACATTCAAAAAACTAAGATCATGGCATCTGGTCCCATCACTTCATGGAAAATAGAAGGGTAAATGGAAGTAGTGGCAGATGGGAGGCCACACAGGCCAAGGAATAAAGATGGATGAAGATAAAATAAATGTTAAAAAAAAACAAAGAATGTTCAAACTGCTCTACAGCTGTGTTTATTTCACATGCTATCAAGGTTATGCTCAAAATTCTTCAAGCTAGTTTTCAACAGTATGTGAACCAAGAACTTCAAAATGTCCACACTGGGTTTCAAGAGGCAGAGGAGCCAGAGATCTAATTGCCAACATTCAATGGACCATGGAGAAAGCCAGGAAGTTCCAGAACAAATCTACTTCTGCTTCAGTGACTACACTAAATCCTTTGACTTTGTAGATCACAGCTAACTGTGGAACAGTCTTAAAGAGATTGGAGTACCAGACCACCGTACCTGTCTCCTAAGAAACCTGTATGTGAGTCAAAAAGCAACAGTTAGAACTGGACATGGAGCAACTGACTGGTCCAAAATTGGGAAAAGAGTGTATGTCAAGGCTGTATAATGTCACCCTGTTTATTTAACTTATATGCAGAGTACAATCATGTGAAATGCTAGGCTGGATGAATCACAAAGTGGAATCAAGATTGCCAGGAGAGGGCTTCCCTGGTGGTCCAGTGGGTAAGGACACCGCCTTGCAGTGCAAAGGGCGCCGGTTCGATCCCTGGCCTGGGAAGATCCCACGTGCCGCAGAGCGGCTGGACCGATGTGTCCAATTACTGAGCCGGAGCTCTGGAGCACATGCGCCCAGAGCCGGTGCTCTGTGACAACAGAGGCCACTGCGATGGGAGGCCCACATGGGCCAAAGAACAAAGATGGATGAAAATGGATAAATGAAAGACCAATAGAAGTGGCCCGCCCGCTCCCCTCCCTCCCCAACCTGACCCCCGCCCCCCCCAAAAAAATAATAATAAATAATAAATCTTTAAAAAAAAAAAAGATTTCTAGGAGAAATACCAACAACCTCAGGTGTGCAGATGACATCACTCTGATATCAAAAAGTGAAAAGGAGCTGAAGAGTCTCTTGATGAGGGTGAAAGAGAAGAGTGAAAAAACTGGCTTAAAAGTCAACATTCAAAAAACTAAGATCATGGCATCTGGTCCCATCACTTCATGGAAAATAGAAGGGTAAATGGAAGTAGTGGCAGATTTTATTATCTTGGGCTCCAAAATCTTTCTGGATGGTGATGGCAGCCATGGAATTAAAAGATGCTTGCTCCTTGAAAGGAAAGCCATGACAAGCCTAGACAGTGTATTAAAAATCATAGACATCACATTGCCAATGAAGGTCCATATAGCTATGATTTTTCCAGTAGTCATCTATAGATGTGGTAAGAGTTCATCCATAAGGAAGGCCGAATGGCGAAGAATTGATGCTTTCAAATTATGGTGCTGGAGAAGACTTTTGAGAATCCCTTGGACTGCAAAAAGATCAAACCAGTCCCTGATTCTGGGAGAGACTGAAGGCAAAAGGAAAAGTGGGCAGCAGAGGATGTGATGGTTAGATAGCATCACTGACTTAATGAACATGAATTTTAGCAAACTCCAGAAGATAGTGGAGGACAGAGGAGCCTGGCTTGCTAAAGTCCGTGGGGCTGCAAAGAGTTGGACACAACTTGGTAACTAAACAACAGATTTACAATGTTGGTTCATTTCAGGCATTTCAGCAAAATGCATCAGTTATACATATACATAGATGGACTGGGTTTTTTTTGTTTATTTTCCCCTATGAATTATTACAGTGCATGATTACCATTCTCTCTTTCAAACCTACTGCATGACAGTTTTCAATTTCATACATAGTAGTGTGTATATGTCTGTCCCAATCTCCCGATTTATCCTTCCCCCAACTTTGCTCCCTAGTAACCATAAGTTCAAACAAATACTTTTACATGCTAATAGCAGCATTAGTAACAGTAGCTAAACACTGAAAGCAACTCATATCTCCATCAACTAATAAAGGGATAAAAAACATGGTACAGTCATACAATGGAATATTATTTAACCATAAAAAGAAGTGAGATTCTTATGCATACTACAATAAATTCAAAGAGATTATACTGAAATATAATAAACATATTCTTATTTAACATAAAGTATATGGCCTATATATTTGATGAGAGCATGTTTATTGTTTTATCTAGATATCTTCAATAACAGTAGAAAGAATACTCACACATATACTGCACACACACACCATACAATAGGCTTCTATTTAGCTTTGAATTCTCAACAAACATATTATTTAAGAAAAATTTATTATGGTTCCTTTCAGAAATTATGCATTTTACACTTGTTGTGGATTTTATAATCTTTGGAAAAATGTATTTCAGGTACTTTGTCAATTTTTAAACTGGGCTATCTTTTTTATGTTGAGTAGTAGATATTTTTAATATATTCTGAATAATAGTCCTTTATCAGATTTCCAAATATTTTCTCCCATTTTGTAACTTGTCTTCATTTTTTGACACTGTTCTTTCATACACAAAATGTTTAATTTTGGCAAATTCCAACATATCTATTTTTTTCTTATTTATTCTTCTGGTGTCATTTCTAAGAACTTATTGCACAGTTTAATAAGTTTCCTGTTTTTAGAGATTTACTCCTATGGTTTCATTTCTAATGAACATGAATTTTAGTCAGAAGATAGTGGAGGACAGAGGAGCCTGGCTTGCTAAAGTCCGTGGGGCTGCAAAGAGTTGGACACAACTTGGTAACTAAACAACAGATTTACAATGTTGGTTCATTTCAGGCATTTCAGCAAAATGCATCAGTTATACATATACATAGATGGACTGGGTTTTTTTTGTTTATTTTCCCCTATGAATTATTACAGTGCATGATTACCATTCTCTCTTTCAAACCTACTGCATGACAGTTTTCAATTTCATACATAGTAGTGTGTATATGTCTGTCCCAATCTCCCGATTTATCCTTCCCCCAACTTTGCTCCCTAGTAACCATAAGTTCAAACAAATACTTTTACATGCTAATAGCAGCATTAGTAACAGTAGCTAAACACTGAAAGCAACTCATATCTCCATCAACTAATAAAGGGATAAAAAACATGGTACAGTCATACAATGGAATATTATTTAACCATAAAAAGAAGTGAGATTCTTATGCATACTACAATAAATTCAAAGAGATTATACTGAAATATAATAAACATATTCTTATTTAACATAAAGTATATGGCCTATATATTTGATGAGAGCATGTTTATTGTTTTATCTAGATATCTTCAATAACAGTAGAAAGAATACTCACACATATACTGCACACACACACCATACAATAGGCTTCTATTTAGCTTTGAATTCTCAACAAACATATTATTTAAGAAAAATTTATTATGGTTCCTTTCAGAAATTATGCATTTTACACTTGTTGTGGATTTTATAATCTTTGGAAAAATGTATTTCAGGTACTTTGTCAATTTTTAAACTGGGCTATCTTTTTTATGTTGAGTAGTAGATATTTTTAATATATTCTGAATAATAGTCCTTTATCAGATTTCCAAATATTTTCTCCCATTTTGTAACTTGTCTTCATTTTTTGACACTGTTCTTTCATACACAAAATGTTTAATTTTGGCAAATTCCAACATATCTATTTTTTTCTTATTTATTCTTCTGGTGTCATTTCTAAGAATTCATTGCAAAGTTTAAAGTCCTGAAGATTTACTCCTATGGTTTCTTCTAGGAGTTTTATGGTTTTAGCTCCTATATTTAGGCTTTTGATCCATTTTCAGTTAATTTTGAATATCATGTGAAACGGGGATCCTACTTAATTCTTTCCGTGTGTGGAAATGCAGTGTCCCAGCGCAATGTTAAGTTTGTTTGCCATGTATCATAGAATGCTATCAGGAGTCATAATTGTAACCTCACAATGACTTCAATATTTTATTTTATTTTATTTTATTTTTCAGTTGCGAAGTTGTGCCTGACTCTTTGAGACCCCAGGGACCTCTATGCATGGGATTTCCCAGGCAAGAATATTAGGCTGTGTTGTCATTTCCTTCTCCAGAGGATCTTCCTGACCCAGGAACTCAACCCATGTCTCTTATATCTCTTGCATTGGCAGGTATGGTCTTTACCACTAGCACCACCTGGAAAGCCCTCATGGAATGTAAGCAGGTAATAATGGCCAAAAAGTAAAGACCATCTTCCTCTACCCTCCATTTCTGGATAGGTACCAACTACACCTCTTCCAGATCTTCAGATATTTCTAGGGAAAATAATAACCCCATTTATCCAATAAAATAAATAATTTAGAATTCTAGATGGTGGACATTGGGAATATGATTTGGTTTGTTTTTAGAACAAATAAAGCATGCTGCTTAGTGTATGAAGCAAACTCACACTAGCTACATTAGTATCCAGTCATGGTCTTTCAAGCTTCTCTATGACTCTGGTACAAAATGCCATCATTCCCTGCTGGAACCTGTCTGAATCTTGTCAGCTCTTCTGACAGAAGCAGAGTTTTCATCCTTTACACTTTCTAAAACCCTTTTTCTCTGGAACTTCCCACGAAATTCGTATGTTTCTGTCAATGAGAAATCTCTGATTTCTCAGCTTATTTGCAGATCAGAGATGAATGACAGATAGTAAGTTTAGTTACCATTAAGGTTCAGGACACCATCTCAATCCACGGGTACAAGCCTCTTTGAAAATCCCCCAGATACTCACAAGTGATACTCATCCAGAATTCTTTCACTCTAAATTCCAACATATCTATTTTTTTCTTATTTATTCTTCTGGTGTCATTTCTAAGAATTCATTGCAAAGTTTAAAGTCCTGAAGATTTACTCCTATGGTTTCTTCTAGGAGTTTTATGGTTTTAGCTCCTATATTTAGGCTTTTGATCCATTTTCAGTTAATTTTGAATATCATGTGAAACGGGGATCCTACTTAATTCTTTCCGTGTGTGGAAATGCAGTGTCCCAGCGCAATGTTAAGTTTGTTTGCCATGTATCATAGAATGCTATCAGGAGTCATAATTGTAACCTCACAATGACTTCAATATTTTATTTTATTTTATTTTATTTTTCAGTTGCGAAGTTGTGCCTGACTCTTTGAGACCCCAGGGACCTCTATGCATGGGATTTCCCAGGCAAGAATATTAGGCTGTGTTGTCATTTCCTTCTCCAGAGGATCTTCCTGACCCAGGAACTCAACCCATGTCTCTTATATCTCTTGCATTGGCAGGTATGGTCTTTACCACTAGCACCACCTGGAAAGCCCTCATGGAATGTAAGCAGGTAATAATGGCCAAAAAGTAAAGACCATCTTCCTCTACCCTCCATTTCTGGATAGGTACCAACTACACCTCTTCCAGATCTTCAGATATTTCTAGGGAAAATAATAACCCCATTTATCCAATAAAATAAATAATTTAGAATTCTAGATGGTGGACATTGGGAATATGATTTGGTTTGTTTTTAGAACAAATAAAGCATGCTGCTTAGTGTATGAAGCAAACTCACACTAGCTACATTAGTATCCAGTCATGGTCTTTCAAGCTTCTCTATGACTCTGGTACAAAATGCCATCATTCCCTGCTGGAACCTGTCTGAATCTTGTCAGCTCTTCTGACAGAAGCAGAGTTTTCATCCTTTACACTTTCTAAAACCCTTTTTCTCTGGAACTTCCCACGAAATTCGTATGTTTCTGTCAATGAGAAATCTCTGATTTCTCAGCTTATTTGCAGATCAGAGATGAATGACAGATAGTAAGTTTAGTTACCATTAAGGTTCAGGACACCATCTCAATCCACGGGTACAAGCCTCTTTGAAAATCCCCCAGATACTCACAAGTGATACTCATCCAGAATTCTTTCACTCTAAATTAACAGTTTGAAAACTGCTTTACCACCATAAAAATACTAATGAATGTACATTAAAAGTAAGAGTAAAGCTATTTAGTTAGACTCCCTGGTAAAATTTACTCATATCAGTATCTACATCAGTTGTATATTTTATATTTAAAATCACTGCATATATTTTCTCAAATACTGTCTTGTAATTCTTTTCATAATCTTGATTTGGAATAGTAAAATGTTACTTCTTAGTTTCATGGTATTTGGATTATCAGTTTCTGTGATAATGGGCAAATGTTTATCTTTTCTGGACCTACTCATATATAACATAAAGGATTTTATTAAATAATCTTTAAGAATTCTTACAGTTCTGACTTTCTTTAAGGTTAATTTGAAAACACTGTGAAATATGGTTAAGGACTCAAGGAAATGTCTTCTTTAATTCTTTTTAGAAGTTAGTTAAATTAAGTTTAAGTTATTATTTTTGGAGAATATTTACTTATAGATCTTGAATACATTGTTAGTCAATGAAAGAAGAAAATGTACTGAAATATATATTTTCAAAAAATATGTAAATGCTTATGTGACTTTACATATGTATGTGAGCCTGAATTCTTTAGTTTTAAATAGTGAATGTATTATTTCATAATCCACACTCATATTTGTTCCTATGATTTCTACAAAATGAAAATTATTTGAGTTTGAATTATATAGGTGAGAGGGTACAGACTAACTACCTTGTTTCATTTTGCCAGCACTGAGTTATGGGGGGAGCAACATTTACAAATAGTTTCATGTTTTTAACAAATATGTTTTTCAGTTTCTTCTTGAAACAAAATCACATAATCTGGTAGCTCTAGTCCCATCCTCACCTGTAGTAATGTTTAGCCAAGAGCAGCTGTCCTTTTAGGTAGGACTGGGCTCTGGGCATGGCCACAGCTCGCTCATTCACACTTGTACGGCATCACGTCACTCATTATGTTATCTGCTTGGGATTTTAGCCTAGTAACCATTAAGGTTCAGGACACCATCTCAATCCACGGGTACAAGCCTCTTTGAAAATCCCCCAGATACTCACAAGTGATACTCATCCAGAATTCTTTCACTCTAAATTAACAGTTTGAAAACTGCTTTACCACCATAAAAATACTAATGAATGTACATTAAAAGTAAGAGTAAAGCTATTTAGTTAGACTCCCTGGTAAAATTTACTCATATCAGTATCTACATCAGTTGTATATTTTATATTTAAAATCACTGCATATATTTTCTCAAATACTGTCTTGTAATTCTTTTCATAATCTTGATTTGGAATAGTAAAATGTTACTTCTTAGTTTCATGGTATTTGGATTATCAGTTTCTGTGATAATGGGCAAATGTTTATCTTTTCTGGACCTACTCATATATAACATAAAGGATTTTATTAAATAATCTTTAAGAATTCTTACAGTTCTGACTTTCTTTAAGGTTAATTTGAAAACACTGTGAAATATGGTTAAGGACTCAAGGAAATGTCTTCTTTAATTCTTTTTAGAAGTTAGTTAAATTAAGTTTAAGTTATTATTTTTGGAGAATATTTACTTATAGATCTTGAATACATTGTTAGTCAATGAAAGAAGAAAATGTACTGAAATATATATTTTCAAAAAATATGTAAATGCTTATGTGACTTTACATATGTATGTGAGCCTGAATTCTTTAGTTTTAAATAGTGAATGTATTATTTCATAATCCACACTCATATTTGTTCCTATGATTTCTACAAAATGAAAATTATTTGAGTTTGAATTATATAGGTGAGAGGGTACAGACTAACTACCTTGTTTCATTTTGCCAGCACTGAGTTATGGGGGGAGCAACATTTACAAATAGTTTCATGTTTTTAACAAATATGTTTTTCAGTTTCTTCTTGAAACAAAATCACATAATCTGGTAGCTCTAGTCCCATCCTCACCTGTAGTAATGTTTAGCCAAGAGCAGCTGTCCTTTTAGGTAGGACTGGGCTCTGGGCATGGCCACAGCTCGCTCATTCACACTTGTACGGCATCACGTCACTCATTATGTTATCTGCTTGGGATTTTAGCCAGTATGCTTAACCCTTTGCTAGGATTGTTAATATTGAATTCAGTCAATATTTTATTTTATTTTCAAATAAACTTTTCTCCTGGATTTATAACAAAGGGTTTGGAGTTCTTGTCACCAATTTTAACATGGTTTTCCTCAAGATTCTGAGGTGAGTATATGTCAAGCTTTGGCATAATGTCCATCTATAGAGAGGTATTGAGTTATATATTAGTCAGAGAAAATATAGAAAAAATTACCACTGTAATCTTTCCATTTGAATTTGAATACCAATTCAGTGTATATAATATCTTCATTACAACTTCATAGGTACCATTAAATCATAGCTACAGTTCTTTAGATATTTCAGTCTGAAAAAATATTCAGATATGTAAACACTGAAAATAAAAGCTAAGCCAAACATGCACATACAATATAGGTAAAATACTTTTCCCAATAAAAATAAAAATCTTTTCATAAAATAGAAGAAGAAAGTTCTTATAGGAATACAAATTTACTAATTTATGAATTATATATTGAATAAATTTATATTTCCTTTAATTATGTATAAAATTAAACCATTTGATGATATATAGATTTGAAATTAGAGGTTATGAATAACAGCCTTGGCAACTGATTTATCTCTTTACTATTTTTAGTGGCAAACTATCAAGAAAATTTTGATTTACCTAGACAAACTACAACTGTTAGTAATAGATTTTTAAAAATGCATCCATGACAATTTTATAATTCTTTTTATAGTAGAAAATTATAATTTTATAACTTTATAGTTTTATACATTTACATTTCAAAAATCCCAGTAAAAAACTTTTTGCTAAGGCAGCACCAAATAAAAAAAGAAAGAAAATTAAAGTAACAATATAAATGCAAGTATTGCCAGTTATCAATGTGTTAAAATTTGGAACATGATATATTTTTGTTAACATGCCTTTGAGGTGATTTTGTTAACATTTCAGTTTCTTCTTGAACAAAATCACATAATCTGGTAGCTCTAGTCCCATCCTCACCTGTAGTAATGTTTAGCCAAGAGCAGCTGTCCTTTTAGGTAGGACTGGGCTCTGGGCATGGCCACAGCTCGCTCATTCACACTTGTACGGCATCACGTCACTCATTATGTTATCTGCTTGGGATTTTAGCCAGTATGCTTAACCCTTTGCTAGGATTGTTAATATTGAATTCAGTCAATATTTTATTTTATTTTCAAATAAACTTTTCTCCTGGATTTATAACAAAGGGTTTGGAGTTCTTGTCACCAATTTTAACATGGTTTTCCTCAAGATTCTGAGGTGAGTATATGTCAAGCTTTGGCATAATGTCCATCTATAGAGAGGTATTGAGTTATATATTAGTCAGAGAAAATATAAAAAAAATTACCACTGTAATCTTTCCATTTGAATTTGAATACCAATTCAGTGTATATAATATCTTCATTACAACTTCATAGGTACCATTAAATCATAGCTACAGTTCTTTAGATATTTCAGTCTGAAAAAATATTCAGATATGTAAACACTGAAAATAAAAGCTAAGCCAAACATGCACATACAATATAGGTAAAATACTTTTCCCAATAAAAATAAAAATCTTTTCATAAAATAGAAGAAGAAAGTTCTTATAGGAATACAAATTTACTAATTTATGAATTATATATTGAATAAATTTATATTTCCTTTAATTATGTATAAAATTAAACCATTTGATGATATATAGATTTGAAATTAGAGGTTATGAATAACAGCCTTGGCAACTGATTTATCTCTTTACTATTTTTAGTGGCAAACTATCAAGAAAATTTTGATTTACCTAGACAAACTACAACTGTTAGTAATAGATTTTTAAAAATGCATCCATGACAATTTTATAATTCTTTTTATAGTAGAAAATTATAATTTTATAACTTTATAGTTTTATACATTTACATTTCAAAAATCCCAGTAAAAAACTTTTTGCTAAGGCAGCACCAAATAAAAAAAGAAAGAAAATTAAAGTAACAATATAAATGCAAGTATTGCCAGTTATCAATGTGTTAAAATTTGGAACATGATATATTTTTGTTAACATGCCTTTGAGGTGATGAAAATATTAAAAGCTAAAAAATTCAAACCAAATGATGCAGAATCCTTGCTCTTAGACAAAATACTAGAAGGCACACAGTTTGCAAAATATTGTTGAATAACCAATTAGCACGAGCAAAATTACTTAGAGGGCTAGTAAGCATTTTCCTTAAAAGCTAGTAATTACTTTTCTTTTTTTTCCTTCTCTTAAAATGTATTCAAATTTTTTTTAAATTTTAAAAACATGCTGATTTTTGACTATGCACAGGCTTTCATTCCTCTCACAGGCTTCCTCTAGTTGTGGCTCCTGGGCATTAGAGCACAGGCTCAGTAGTTGTGGCACACAGGTTGAGTTGCTCTGAGGCATGTGGGGTCTTCCTGGAAAAGGGATCAAACCCATACTCCCTGCACTGGAAGGTGAATTCTTAACCACTGGGCCATCAGGGAAGTCCCCAAATGTAATTAAAACTAGAATCCTGAAAGAGAAATCTAGAACCAACTGAAGCAGTCAGTTGGTATCTTGATGCCTCAGTCATATTTGTGCTCTTTCTACTGGGAAGTCTCAGATGAATGTTAGAATAGGAAATAAGGTATTGTGTCCGTGGAAGTTTATGTAGAAGAAGGAAACAAAGATAGAGACGAGGCCTTATGGTAGATATTTCAAGCTTTATCTAAAAGTTACAAAAATATCTTTTGTTTTATATTATACCATGTACAGTATTTCCCAACCTCTGAATAGGCCATTTGGCGTAGAAAATTAGTGTTACTAGGATTTGTTGTTTGTTTATTCTGTTTTATTTTGTTTGAGAATTTGGTGGTGATGCTGGAGATAACAGTATTGAGATGCTCTCAAACATCTGTCCAAATGTGAAAATTGCTTCCTTATAGCAATTTACAAGGCTGCTTCTTTCTTGCAGTTTAGTTCTCATTAAAATGCCATCAAAAAGTGACATTGGCCTTGCCAATAGATATAATACAGATAGTTTTAGGTGGCTTCATAAAAAATATGTTAGATATTCAAATTCACTTGCACTGTGAGATTATGGAATGGAAGGTACGCAAGCAAGGTCATCACTGCATTTTTATTTCTTGCAGAATTCATGGCAGAATATATGTCTGATAAATACTCTTTTTTTGTATTTTATTATTTTTTTTTTAATGGAAGAATAATAGCTTTACACAGTTGTGTTGTTTACTGCTAAACATTGACATGGATCAGCCACAGGTGTACATACGTTCCCTATCTCCTGAATTTGCCTCCTGTCTCCCTCCCCACCCCACCCCTGTAGGTTGTTACAGAGCCCATGTTTGAATTCTGTTAGTCTTACAGCAAATTCCGTTGTCTATTTTTGACTATGCACAGGCTTTCATTCCTCTCACAGGCTTCCTCTAGTTGTGGCTCCTGGGCATTAGAGCACAGGCTCAGTAGTTGTGGCACACAGGTTGAGTTGCTCTGAGGCATGTGGGGTCTTCCTGGAAAAGGGATCAAACCCATACTCCCTGCACTGGAAGGTGAATTCTTAACCACTGGGCCATCAGGGAAGTCCCCAAATGTAATTAAAACTAGAATCCTGAAAGAGAAATCTAGAACCAACTGAAGCAGTCAGTTGGTATCTTGATGCCTCAGTCATATTTGTGCTCTTTCTACTGGGAAGTCTCAGATGAATGTTAGAATAGGAAATAAGGTATTGTGTCCGTGGAAGTTTATGTAGAAGAAGGAAACAAAGATAGAGACGAGGCCTTATGGTAGATATTTCAAGCTTTATCTAAAAGTTACAAAAATATCTTTTGTTTTATATTATACCATGTACAGTATTTCCCAACCTCTGAATAGGCCATTTGGCGTAGAAAATTAGTGTTACTAGGATTTGTTGTTTGTTTATTCTGTTTTATTTTGTTTGAGAATTTGGTGGTGATGCTGGAGATAACAGTATTGAGATGCTCTCAAACATCTGTCCAAATGTGAAAATTGCTTCCTTATAGCAATTTACAAGGCTGCTTCTTTCTTGCAGTTTAGTTCTCATTAAAATGCCATCAAAAAGTGACATTGGCCTTGCCAATAGATATAATACAGATAGTTTTAGGTGGCTTCATAAAAAATATGTTAGATATTCAAATTCACTTGCACTGTGAGATTATGGAATGGAAGGTACGCAAGCAAGGTCATCACTGCATTTTTATTTCTTGCAGAATTCATGGCAGAATATATGTCTGATAAATACTCTTTTTTTGTATTTTATTATTTTTTTTTTAATGGAAGAATAATAGCTTTACACAGTTGTGTTGTTTACTGCTAAACATTGACATGGATCAGCCACAGGTGTACATACGTTCCCTATCTCCTGAATTTGCCTCCTGTCTCCCTCCCCACCCCACCCCTGTAGGTTGTTACAGAGCCCATGTTTGAATTCTGTTAGTCTTACAGCAAATTCCCGTTGTCTATTTTACACACGGTCAAGTAAGTTTCTATGTTACTCTTTCCATACATCTAACCCGCTTCTCCCTACCCCCAATGTCCATAAGTCTATTCTCTTTGTCTGATTCTCCATTGCTACCCTACATATAGATTCATCAGTACCATCTTTCTAGATTCCATATATATGTGTTAGTATACAGTGTTTATCTTTCTCTTTCTATACTGCACTCTGTATAATAGGCTCTAGGTTGATCTGCCTCATTAGAGTTGACTCAAATGCATTCCTTTTTCTAGCTGGTTAATGTTCCATTGTATATATGTACCACAGCTTCTTTATCCATTCATCTTCCAGTGGACATCTAGGTTGCTTCTGTGTTCTAGCTATTGTAAACAGTGCTGCCAATAAACAATGGAAATGAACAACCCAATCAAAAAGTGGGAAAAAGATCTAAGCAGACATTTCTCCAAAGTAGACATACCGATGGCCAACAAACACATGAGAAGATGCTCAACATCACTCATTATTAGATAAATGCAAGCAGAAACTACAATATCACCTCACACCAGTCAGAATGGCCATCATCAAAAAGTCTACAAACAGTAAATGCTGTAGAAGGTGTGGAGAAAAGGTAACCTTCTTGCACTATTGGTGGGAGTGTAAACTGATACAGCCACTTTGGAAGACAGTATGGAGATTCTCTAAGAAGCTAGGACTAGAGCTACCATATGACCCAGCAATCCCACTACTAGGCATATACCCTAAAGAAACCAAAATTGATAAATACCTTTGAAATGAATCGCTGCTACTCTTTAAATTACCTATCAATTTTACCCTTTGTATGTGAGATCAATCAGAGGTTCGGAAATATGCATTCACTGTAATGAAGACAGATGCAGACTACTCTGGAGGATTCACATTCACAAGGTTTACACTACATTTACACCAGCTACAGGTGTACATCGTTCCCTATCTCCTGAATTTGCCTCCTGTCTCCCTCCCCACCCCACCCCTGTAGGTTGTTACAGAGCCCATGTTTGAATTCTGTTAGTCTTACAGCAAATTCCCGTTGTCTATTTTACACACGGTCAAGTAAGTTTCTATGTTACTCTTTCCATACATCTAACCCGCTTCTCCCTACCCCCAATGTCCATAAGTCTATTCTCTTTGTCTGATTCTCCATTGCTACCCTACATATAGATTCATCAGTACCATCTTTCTAGATTCCATATATATGTGTTAGTATACAGTGTTTATCTTTCTCTTTCTATACTGCACTCTGTATAATAGGCTCTAGGTTGATCTGCCTCATTAGAGTTGACTCAAATGCATTCCTTTTTCTAGCTGGTTAATGTTCCATTGTATATATGTACCACAGCTTCTTTATCCATTCATCTTCCAGTGGACATCTAGGTTGCTTCTGTGTTCTAGCTATTGTAAACAGTGCTGCCAATAAACAATGGAAATGAACAACCCAATCAAAAAGTGGGAAAAAGATCTAAGCAGACATTTCTCCAAAGTAGACATACCGATGGCCAACAAACACATGAGAAGATGCTCAACATCACTCATTATTAGATAAATGCAAGCAGAAACTACAATATCACCTCACACCAGTCAGAATGGCCATCATCAAAAAGTCTACAAACAGTAAATGCTGTAGAAGGTGTGGAGAAAAGGTAACCTTCTTGCACTATTGGTGGGAGTGTAAACTGATACAGCCACTTTGGAAGACAGTATGGAGATTCTCTAAGAAGCTAGGACTAGAGCTACCATATGACCCAGCAATCCCACTACTAGGCATATACCCTAAAGAAACCAAAATTGATAAATACCTTTGAAATGAATCGCTGCTACTCTTTAAATTACCTATCAATTTTACCCTTTGTATGTGAGATCAATCAGAGGTTCGGAAATATGCATTCACTGTAATGAAGACAGATGCAGACTACTCTGGAGGATTCACATTCACAAGGTTTACACTACATTTACACCAGCTACATTATGATGTGTGGCCCCTATTCTACTACTATTATTACATGAATGCCTCTCAATGTCTTAAAGCTAAACCTGATAGATTTAGTGGACTGATAGATTTAGTACTATTTATTTACTATGCTGTTTGATAGTCCATATAAAATAAGAAACTATGTTCACACAGATGCTACTCTTATAGTTAAAACAGGATGAAATTGTAATTTTTTTTTTTTTTTTTTTTACAAACTGCATACTTATCACACAATTTGTTTCAAAAACAGCAGTTACTGTTGTTGGAATAAATTCTAGGTTTAAGATAGATCCACTCCTGCTCCAACCCAGGGTGCCATGTGGGAAAATCAAAACTTAAAGATATTTCATTTCCCTATAAACACTCTACTTGAACAGACACTGGGTATATCCAGTCAGTCAAGTTATAAATGCCAAACCAACTCAGGTCCTTCTCAGCCCAAAGGTGGCTATATAGCCCCAACCTTTAAAAAGGGAGCAGTAAAAACTGGCGTCCCTGATGGTTCCGTGGGTAAAGAGGTCACCTTGCAGTGTAAGGGGCACCGGTTCAATCCCTGGCCCTGGAGGATCCCACATGCTGCAAATCGGCTGGACCAGTGTGTCCAGTTGCGGGCCGGCGCTCTGGAGCGCAGGTGCCCAGAGCCAGTGCTCTGTGGCCAGAGAGGTCACTGTGATGGGAGGCCAACAAGGGTCAAAGAGTAAAGATGGATGAAAATAAATGGATTAAAAAATCAATGAAAAGAGGCCAAAATTTAAAAAAGACAGCAATAAAACCACTGCAAATCCCTACTAATTAGTGTTCTCAGAAGAATAAATTCTCTTGATCCGAGTACACAACTCCCAGGACTTTAGGGTCCCACGTTGTACCCAATACGATTGCCAAAGCTTCGACTTCCTCTATGAGGAAAAGGTGAATTGATTTCTTCTTTTTGTGGGTGAAGTCAATGAAGTGTCTATTGTTTTCTTCCTGGGACTCTTCCCAGACCTTTCTCATGCCTATTCACTGTTCTCATCTCCTCATTCCATTTTCCCTCCTTCCTCTAGATCTTCGTTCTCCAGCCTGACCTCCCCCACTTTTTGATCTCACTTACCAGATACTCACATATCTTTTCAAATTATGTTTTTCTCTGTATATATGTCCAGGACTGGGATTGCTGGATCATATAATAGTTTTATTTTTACTTTTTTAAAGGAATTTCCACATCATTCCTCCATAATGTTCTCCATAGTGAGTATACAAATTTATATTCTCTATTTCGTTGAGTTCATTCTTATCTTTGTTATCTCCTTTCTTATATTCAGTTTGGGTTTAACTTTCTTTGTTTCCTAGCTCCATAAAGTGGAAACTTCGTCCATATATTTCGGCCAAAAAATTTGAGAGGAAGAGATGCATGGTGCTTCTGGTAGAGCTGTTGCATACGCATTGTGGCTGCTTTCCCTTTTTCCTTCTTCTGTGAGATTGGCAATGATCCATGTAGGGGAACAGAGCATTAGACATGACTGTTAGGGAGAAATAGCATTATTATCAAAAGATTTGTTTTTTGTTTGTTTTTTCTAACTATGGGGTAATCTAATCTGGAGTTTCTTAACTGCAGCACTACTGATGATGGGATGGATAATTCTTTAATGTTGGGGGCTTTCTTGTGAATTGTAGGTTTGTTTTAAGATCAGCCTCCCTGGCCTCTATTCACTCTGTCCCAGAAGCATCCTCCTTCCTTTGGTGATATAATTAATTGTCTGTAGATTTTGTCAAATGTCCTTTAGAAAGAAAGTATCCCCCAGCTGAGAACCAATGATAAAGGACCCTAACTCATATACAACTATACATGTGGAAATAACAAATTAAAAATGGTGCATTACATCACACTGTTCAGGAAAATAAATTCCAAGTGAATGAAAGGTGTCTAGATGGGAGACACTATAAATATTTAGAAGAAAATAGAGAAGAGTATCTTTATTTCTTTAGGTAGGAAATATCCTCAATGAGGCATGAAAAACACAAAAAGTCAAGGATTATTAAATTGACTTGATTGAATACATCTGTTCATCAAAACACTTTAGAGTTAGAGTGAAGACACAAGCCACTCAGTTTAGAAAAATATATGCAACATATAAAGTCAATAAAGGATTAGTATCCAGATTATGTAAACTCTCTTCCAAATCACGATTTTAAAAACCTTGAATTACTCAATAGAAAAAAAAATAGAGAAAATACTGAGTAATTTTACAAAAGAAGAGTATTGTGTTAAGTATAAACACGTATATTAATGCAAAGATGCCCAATCTTATTCTTAATCAAAATGACACACAGTAAAACCACAGTGAGATAGATTATATCCGTAAGTTTTAAAAGTTTTAATATCTGACAGTATCAAATTTGGCAGGAACACTCATTATCTCTTGTAGGTGTACAAATTGGAGCAATCACTATGAAAATAGTGTGGAGTCATCCTCAGCAGACATTCACAGGTGTTTCTTATTCTTCTCTTGGGCATATGCTAAGATTGTACCACTTTCTTGAAATTAAGCTATGTGACCCATACCATTTCAAAATGGGAGGCTTCAAGACCTGGAAGTGATTGACCAAGGTTTTCCCCCTCTTCCATGCTGACTGGTAACATTACCTAAGGGAGGATGATGTGGTAGATTCTCCTCATCCAACCCCTATCTAAGATGAATACATAACACAGGCAACTAACAAGAATTTGATGTTTTAATCACTAAAATTTGGGAGGTTGTTCTATTATGACTGCTACAGTATTACTAGGTAAAGTTGAACATGCAATTATTAGTCAGCAAAAAGAGTAGTTGGCATTTTCCCTGTTGACTATGTTCACACAGAAACAATTTAGAACAATGCTGTGTAGGAGAACTGCAGTAGTGTCAAAATACTGGAAAAAATGGAATATCTTCCAATTATAAAATATAAGCTGTAATATATCCATACAGTTGAATCCTACAAAGCAGAGAAAATTAATGACACATAGTCAAATACATCAACATACATAAGTCTCAAAGTATGTTGTTCAGTGTAAGAAGCAAGTCAAAATAGAAAATGGTAAGATTCCATTTATGTTAAATGCAAAGTGTGAAGAGTTCATGAAGTTGTACATTGTATGAGAACTCTTGCATAGGTTATACAGATATAAAGAAACCTGGGAAATGATTAATACAAAATTCAGGATAGTGGTTTTCTTTGGCTAGTGGAAAAGAAAGCAAAAATATACTTAAGGTTCAACAGAAGGTTTGTAACTGGTAATACTCTATTTCCTAAACTGGGTGATGGATATATGTTTATATTATTATTATACTGTTACCTGTCCTTATACATCTTATACACTCTTTCCATGAAATCTATATTTCACAGACAAAACTGTTTTCAAGTCATCATAATAACCTTGACACACAGTGGTGCGTAAAATAGCTTGACTCATATTTTGTACAGTGGCCTACAACACTCCTTAAGAAATTATCTGATTTTAAAGAACACAGAGGGAGATGAAATTGATGATATCCTAATTTTACTTTGATTTGTTTTTTTTGAGATCTTGGGTAATTCACTTATTAGCTCTATTTCCATTTATATGCTTATAGAATGACAGGTGATATACCAGTTTATCTGAAGATTAATGTTTACAAAACACACTGCACCTGAAATAGTACCATATACTGTATTAAAATATGATGGTACCATTGGAAAGGATGTATTCAAAATTCACCAAGTTTCTGAATGATGGAGGTTCTTGAATGAGTAATAGGAATATTGGCAACCAGATCATCACTGGCTGGATTATAAGGGATGATATGAATCATTTAACTTAATGGAAGAGATAAAGATGATAATTATTGAATAGACTTTTGAAAGCTGAAAGTTCAAACACATACCAAACTATGAACACACTTTACTAGTGCTTTTTGTAAGGTGAAAAATGTTTGTCGGGTCATATAAGTCCACAGAAAGTGTGCTTTGAACAGAGTACAAAAATGCAACATTCTTACTTAGGATGTTAGCACTAGATGTCAAAATGCCATCCTGCTAGCTTTTGGTGTTAACCTTTGAAGATGGCAGGTAATCATCCAAACAACGTTAGTTTTTCAAATGGTCATGAAAAAATATCGTCACTGCCAAAAGCACAGGCAAATTACTTGTTTCCCATTTTTTTAGCATGCATGATGTCCAGTACAGTGCTTTCTTCAAAGGAAAGTCATTAAAGAGAAGAGGGAGAGTTAGGCCTGAGTGAAACAGGGGTTAGAGGACTGACTCCAGCTTGGGTGACTACAGATACAATGTGTGAGGCAACATGACAGTGTCAGGTAGGATGTGGGTTAACAACACTAACCCCAGAGTATGATTTGATGGGTGGAAGCACTCTAAGAAGTAGCATCTAGAAAACAGCTACATTTAACATCAAGGAAAATCATCCATGTTCACACAGATTATAAATTAAAGCCAGTTTATAGACATGGGGCCCTGTCTCTACAAAGAGAAGCTCCAGATTAGCTGGGAAACCTAGAAGGATTTGCTAGCAAGGAACTGGAGTGTAGAGCAGAACCTAAAACATGCTACTAATTTTAAAGAAATGATTTAAAATGTGACTATTTCTTCTAGCTGTGTTAACATTAGTATTAACACTAAGAGCATTTACTTTTATTCTAAATTCTTCTCAAATGTAAATGAATATTTGAAAGTGATATACCAGTTTATCTGAAGATTAATGTTTACAAAACACACTGCACCTGAAATAGTACCATATACTGTATTAAAATATGATGGTACCATTGGAAAGGATGTATTCAAAATTCACCAAGTTTCTGAATGATGGAGGTTCTTGAATGAGTAATAGGAATATTGGCAACCAGATCATCACTGGCTGGATTATAAGGGATGATATGAATCATTTAACTTAATGGAAGAGATAAAGATGATAATTATTGAATAGACTTTTGAAAGCTGAAAGTTCAAACACATACCAAACTATGAACACACTTTACTAGTGCTTTTTGTAAGGTGAAAAATGTTTGTCGGGGCATATAAGTCCACAGAAAGTGTGCTTTGAACAGAGTACAAAAATGCAACATTCTTACTTAGGATGTTAGCACTAGATGTCAAAATGCCATCCTGCTAGCTTTTGGTGTTAACCTTTGAAGATGGCAGGTAATCATCCAAACAACGTTAGTTTTTCAAATGGTCATGAAAAAATATCGTCACTGCCAAAAGCACAGGCAAATTACTTGTTTCCCATTTTTTCAGCATGCATGATGTCCAGTACAGTGCTTTCTTCAAAGGAAAGTCATTAAAGAGAAGAGGGAGAGTTAGGCCTGAGTGAAACAGGGGTTAGAGGACTGACTCCAGCTTGGGTGACTACAGATACAATGTGTGAGGCAACATGACAGTGTCAGGTAGGATGTGGGTTAACAACACTAACCCCAGAGTATGATTTGATGGGTGGAAGCACTCTAAGAAGTAGCATCTAGAAAACAGCTACATTTAACATCAAGGAAAATCATCCATGTTCACACAGATTATAAATTAAAGCCAGTTTATAGACATGGGGCCCTGTCTCTACAAAGAGAAGCTCCAGATTAGCTGGGAAACCTAGAAGGATTTGCTAGCAAGGAACTGGAGTGTAGAGCAGAACCTAAAACATGCTACTAATTTTAAAGAAATGATTTAAAATGTGACTATTTCTTCTAGCTGTGTTAACATTAGTATTAACACTAAGAGCATTTACTTTTATTCTAAATTCTTCTCAAATGTAAATGAATATTTGAACAGTCATCCAGACCTACGTGATTTCCAACTTTTGTACTGCATAGAGTTAAATTTCCAAAGTGAAGGACTTCTTTACCTGCAACTGGCCAGGCCAAGAGGAAGGGACTAGTTGTAAAAATCATGCTGTTCACTCAGCTACTTTTATAAATAACTGAAAACCTTTTAACTATATCATTTTTGCTGAATATATAATTCCCCTGGGAGTATTTATAAAGTACATTTCAGAACTGTGGTAGGTATCTTCTATTTCCTCTTCTGGTTTTATTTGAACTCCTTTAAAATCCTCTTTTTGTCCCAGAAGCCTGACATCTAGGGATTAGTTCAAGAGACAAGCTTGCCCTCTGACTTTCAGATGGGAAAATGGGAATCTCCTACAAGAGGTGAGAGAGCAGGAGCAGAGACATTTGATATTCATTTCCAATGTTAGCTCTTCTTCAAAGGGATCTTCTAACAGTTCCTCCCTTCCTTGTACACACATGCCACTCTTCATATTAAGAAATGGAACTTACTTCTGCTAACCTCGAATATGGACTGACCTATGACTAGCTTTCACAAATAGAATGTTGCAGAAGGACTTTCTGGGATTTCCAAGCCCAGGCTTAAGAGAACTCCAGGAACTCAGGAGTTGCTGAGTTGTTGCCCCCTGGAACTCAGCCTTCATGCCATGAGAAGATCAACTTAGATGGAAGACCCACAAAAATGAGACCCAAGGCACTCCAACTATGTTAGCCATATGAAGATCAGCACTCTAAGAAGTAGCATCTAGAAAACAGCTACATTTAACATCAAGGAAAATCATCCATGTTCACACAGATTATAAATTAAAGCCAGTTTATAGACATGGGGCCCTGTCTCTACAAAGAGAAGCTCCAGATTAGCTGGGAAACCTAGAAGGATTTGCTAGCAAGGAACTGGAGTGTAGAGCAGAACCTAAAACATGCTACTAATTTTAAAGAAATGATTTAAAATGTGACTATTTCTTCTAGCTGTGTTAACATTAGTATTAACACTAAGAGCATTTACTTTTATTCTAAATTCTTCTCAAATGTAAATGAATATTTGAACAGTCATCCAGACCTACGTGATTTCCAACTTTTGTACTGCATAGAGTTAAATTTCCAAAGTGAAGGACTTCTTTACCTGCAACTGGCCAGGCCAAGAGGAAGGGACTAGTTGTAAAAATCATGCTGTTCACTCAGCTACTTTTATAAATAACTGAAAACCTTTTAACTATATCATTTTTGCTGAATATATAATTCCCCTGGGAGTATTTATAAAGTACATTTCAGAACTGTGGTAGGTATCTTCTATTTCCTCTTCTGGTTTTATTTGAACTCCTTTAAAATCCTCTTTTTGTCCCAGAAGCCTGACATCTAGGGATTAGTTCAAGAGACAAGCTTGCCCTCTGACTTTCAGATGGGAAAATGGGAATCTCCTACAAGAGGTGAGAGAGCAGGAGCAGAGACATTTGATATTCATTTCCAATGTTAGCTCTTCTTCAAAGGGATCTTCTAACAGTTCCTCCCTTCCTTGTACACACATGCCACTCTTCATATTAAGAAATGGAACTTACTTCTGCTAACCTCGAATATGGACTGACCTATGACTAGCTTTCACAAATAGAATGTTGCAGAAGGACTTTCTGGGATTTCCAAGCCCAGGCTTAAGAGAACTCCAGGAACTCAGGAGTTGCTGAGTTGTTGCCCCCTGGAACTCAGCCTTCATGCCATGAGAAGATCAACTTAGATGGAAGACCCACAAAAATGAGACCCAAGGCACTCCAACTATGTTAGCCATATGAGTGAGTCATTGTGACAGCCATTCTCCAATATGGCGCCCCATGAAGGCCACTTCCCATTACTCATATCACTGTGTAATCCTACACTGTACCAGTGTTGGTTTGTATGACCAAACACCACAGAAGTTATAATGTGTAATTCCCAAGATTAGACTATAACTGTACTGTGGTTTTCATATAGTGACCCTCTTTCAGATCACTCACTTGGGAAAGCCAGCTGCCAGTGTCATGATGACACTCAGGCAGCCTGTGGAGAGGCCTTTATAGTGAAGAACTAAGGCCTGCCTACAAATGCATGAAGTGGGCTTACCAAATTTCAGATGAGTGCAATTCAGTCAAATCTTGCCTACAACCTCAAGAGAAACTCTGAGTTAATATCACTGAACTAAGCTACTCCCAGATTCCTATCCACAAAAACTATGAGTTAATACATTTATCTTAAGTTCTATATTATTCTTCACAGCTTAAGTTTTATATATTTATCCATAAAACATGTATTTATATATGTATATATATAAAACTTAAGCTGTGAATAACACACATATATATGTTACATATTATACAGCAATAAATAACTAATGCATCCACCTGATTGTTCAATGGAAGCCCCAAATGATTGAACCACTGACTGACATAAGCAGAAGAGGTCACCTGACCCTGTTTAGTGTATATAATCATTAAAGACAATAAAATGATTGTTATTATAAAGTATTAAGTTTTGGAATGGTTTGTTTTTCAGCAATAGATAACCAAAATAGAGCTTGATACCTAGAAGTAAGGTACTGCTGTAACAAAGTTCTAAAATGTGGTGTTGGCTTTGGGTCTAGGCAGTAGTTGCAGGCTGAAAGAGCCTCAAGAAGACAGTCCATGGAGGCTGGTAAAACAGTGAGGAAATACTTGTTTGAGCTTGAATAAAAGGTGAGTTTTTGCGCTGTCACATAGAGGCAGCAGGTTTGACAATGCTGTAACCTGTGGCAATATGAAACACAGGAAATATATTCAATGAACTTGTGTATTTGGCTAAGGAGGTTCCCAGACAGAATGCTGCGTCAACTGCTTTCTTTCAGGTTTATATGATCATTGGTAAGAGGAAATGAACTAAAGGAGAAACCATTCCATTTTCAAACAGGATAGAGTTTAGGTCAGCAGCCATTTTCGGAAATGGGCCAGACAGTCAATATTTGGCCTTTTCAGACAGCTGTCATGACTCCTCAGCTCTGCAGTTGTAGCATGAAAGTAGACATGGGCAGTATGTAAGTGAATGGGGCTTATTGTGCCCCAATTGTAAAAGACTGACAGAGCAGGTGATAGTCTACATTTGACCTATGGTGACTATAGTCAATTCCTGATCTAAAGAAACACTTTCAAATAAGGATTTGCTTGCTGGGTTGGGGCAGAAATTATTCCCCTATCTAACCCTTTTAGCCCATGAAAATTTTTCAGAGTAAATTAAAACCTGAGGGCAAGGATCAAATCCAGGGTGTTTCCAGAACACCTATAGTATGAAGAGCAGTTCAATAGTACAGTTGAAAGACCCTGCTAAACCCTCAGGAAGAATGAGAATTTGCCTGTTAGAGTCTCTCGGCTAGATAGCAGAACTTTTAAGAATCTTAAGGGCTTGCCTGTTGACCTTCTCAGTTAGACAGTAGCATTTCTAAGAATTTTAAGGGAGTTTCTTAGGCCCTTTTGGCAAGAAAAAAAGGTCTTTGAGTTATTGTCCCTATAACACCCTGATTCTAAGGGCAAGGTAGAGAAGAGTATGCCTTAAAAATTCTATCTTAAAGCATGATATAGGTACATAGGAAGTTCAACCATTTTAACAGAAACTTAATAGCTTGGACTGAAAGGGACAGAGATTAGGTCAAAATGGATAAAAAAAAAAAAAAAAAAGACCTCTGTGTTATTAAGCTCCCATGAGTAGGACAGACTGTGAAAACTTCCTAGCTACAAACATATCCCGCTTCTGGAAAAGTAAGGATGACAAAGAAGCCAAAGTCATAGAGAACCATTCTCAGGGAGAAGAAATGGTCCCTAATCAAGGAACATTCTGTCCCTGGGACAGAGGAAATGGTGAAATGTCCTGTTAGATTTCAGAATTGCTATGAACCCGTATCTGTTATTTGTTTTCCTGTTTTACACTTTTAGAGTGTAGATTTCTATTGTGGCTGCCATATTCTTTCCTCATTACTGTTTGATGGGTGTGTAAAAGGGCAAATAATGATTTGTGGGAGTATGTTTTATTTTTTAGCTCACAGAAACCCCTGAGGAGCTTGAGGACTCCACCCCATCTACATCTGGCTCTAGTGTACTATAGATGATAAGACCTTAGGTATAACTTAAGGAAAGGGAATTCTGTAAGGCTCTTGGAAGGCTGTGAATGAACTTTGCGTATGAAGAGTTAAGGCCTGAGGGCAGAAATCTGGAGTGCTTTCCCAAATTTCTCCCTTATCTGTATCAGAAGTTCTCAGCCTCCAAGAGGACATTTTCCTAAAGTTCTGTAATAACCAGTAGTATTTAATGATATGATATGCTTTGAATAGACTTTGAAAATGTGGCCTTAAATAAAAGCAACCAATGTTTAATGGTAACATTCTTTAAGAATTCATTAGGTGGATAAGTTGGGAGCAGGAAAATCCTATAAAATTTGTCAACATATTTTAAATCGTTCCATAAAATTTTAATAATCAGTTTTATATTTAGTGCCCCATTCTTTATTAAGAAGCTAAGATCAAGTTTCTCTTCTAATTGCTACTTTAAAATGAGTGAATTGTAAACATTTGGTATTAAATATTATTTATTAACTATCTATTAGGGCTTCTCCTGGTGGTCCAGTAGGTAGAGAAAAAGGGAAAAATGCCTTAAAAATTCTATCTTAAAGCATGATATAGGTACATAGGAAGTTCAACCATTTTAACAGAAACTTAATAGCTTGGACTGAAAGGGACAGAGATTAGGTCAAAATGGATAAAAAAAAAAAAAAAAAAGACCTCTGTGTTATTAAGCTCCCATGAGTAGGACAGACTGTGAAAACTTCCTAGCTACAAACATATCCCGCTTCTGGAAAAGTAAGGATGACAAAGAAGCCAAAGTCATAGAGAACCATTCTCAGGGAGAAGAAATGGTCCCTAATCAAGGAACATTCTGTCCCTGGGACAGAGGAAATGGTGAAATGTCCTGTTAGATTTCAGAATTGCTATGAACCCGTATCTGTTATTTGTTTTCCTGTTTTACACTTTTAGAGTGTAGATTTCTATTGTGGCTGCCATATTCTTTCCTCATTACTGTTTGATGGGTGTGTAAAAGGGCAAATAATGATTTGTGGGAGTATGTTTTATTTTTTAGCTCACAAAAACCCCCTGAGGAGCTTGAGGACTCCACCCCATCTACATCTGGCTCTAGTGTACTATAGATGATAAGACCTTAGGTATAACTTAAGGAAAGGGAATTCTGTAAGGCTCTTGGAAGGCTGTGAATGAACTTTGCGTATGAAGAGTTAAGGCCTGAGGGCAGAAATCTGGAGTGCTTTCCCAAATTTCTCCCTTATCTGTATCAGAAGTTCTCAGCCTCCAAGAGGACATTTTCCTAAAGTTCTGTAATAACCAGTAGTATTTAATGATATGATATGCTTTGAATAGACTTTGAAAATGTGGCCTTAAATAAAAGCAACCAATGTTTAATGGTAACATTCTTTAAGAATTCATTAGGTGGATAAGTTGGGAGCAGGAAAATCCTATAAAATTTGTCAACATATTTTAAATCGTTCCATAAAATTTTAATAATCAGTTTTATATTTAGTGCCCCATTCTTTATTAAGAAGCTAAGATCAAGTTTCTCTTCTAATTGCTACTTTAAAATGAGTGAATTGTAAACATTTGGTATTAAATATTATTTATTAACTATCTATTAGGGCTTCTCCTGGTGGTCCAGTAGGTAAAGACACTGCCTTGCAGTGCAAGGGGCGCTGGTTCGATCCCTGGCCTGGGAAGATCCCACATGCCACGGAGCAGCTGGACCCATGTGTCCAATTACCGAGCCAGAGCTCTGGAGCACATGCACCCAGAGCCGGTGCTCTGCAACGACAGAGGCCACTGCGATGGGAGGCCCACAGGAGCCAAAGAACAAAGACGAAAGAACATAGAGAAACGAAAGACCAATAGAAGTGGCCCGCCTGCTCCCTTCTCTCCCCAACCCAACCCCCGCCCAAAATAAATAAATAAATAAATCTTTAAAAAAAAAACAACTATCTATTATAGATGGCAGGTTATTACATCTGTGCTAGTTATCACAAACGTTTGAGTATTTTTGTTAATGTTTGACATAGATTTGAAAAGTTTTAGTTTAACCTTTTATAGGTTTGCCTAAAATAGACTTAGTTTATTTCTATTGTCTAATTATCACTGATATTATTATTACCTTCTCTTATTCACAAATCTGTGTTTCTTTTGATGATAAATTATAGTTACCTTGTCTCAAGTAGGGGTTATATTTAAGACAAAATGTCAGAAAAGAATATTAGAAATGTTTAAATATTTTAAAGGCTATATTTGGGGGGGGGGGGCACCAAATAATAGGATCAAAATATCATTAAGTGTATTTTAAATCTTAAAAAGGTTAGCATGAATTTTTAGAAGAATCTACATAAATTTAGACTTAATTAGATGAAAATACACTTTCTCAAGTTACAAGAGTAAAATTATACTCCATAAATTGACTTTTATAACTTTTGTCCATGGAATATTTTCCTATTACTTTTTAGAAGACAAATGAGGTTTAAAACCACAAAGTAAATTAAAGGTCTTTTTGATCAGTAGTTACATAAATTAGAGGGAATGCCTGTTTATATTAATATTTAATAATAAGTTAATTAAATTTTGATTGAAGGCCTGTTTGTTTATATAGTATGTAAATTGATTTTGAAATAAAGTTTATAGATTTAGATGATGTTTACATTATGTCAATTCCTAAGTTTATATATGCCACATAAATTTTGGTGTGTACATGACAGCCCACAAATAATTTTGAATTAGGGCAAAAATAGCAAAACAATAGGATTAATGATTAGGAAGTTTTTCAAAATTAAATTTTAATCTTTATTATTCTATCAGTTTTATTTTTTTTCAATTTAAAATAAAGCTAAGATATCATATGGACTGACATAAAAAAACTCTATGGTGATTGCTATCTCTTTTGGAACCCTTTTTCCAGTCCTACTCCCTCGGATTCATTCTGATCTTCTCTTCCTTAAGAGTTTTATCCCTATGAATTGCACCCCTCAGCCTCTTTTGCCCTGCACATCAGAGACTGGTATCTAAAATGTACTAAGAATTCTTAAAAGTGAACAATAAGGAAACAAATAACCTATTTAAGAATGGAAGAAGATCTATACACCTCAACAAAGAATATATGGTATTTTTGTTAATGTTTGACATAGATTTGAAAAGTTTTAGTTTAACCTTTTATAGGTTTGCCTAAAATAGACTTAGTTTATTTCTATTGTCTAATTATCACTGATATTATTATTACCTTCTCTTATTCACAAATCTGTGTTTCTTTTGATGATAAATTATAGTTACCTTGTCTCAAGTAGGGGTTATATTTAAGACAAAATGTCAGAAAAGAATATTAGAAATGTTTAAATATTTTAAAGGCTATATTTGGGGGGGGGGGCACCAAATAATAGGATCAAAATATCATTAAGTGTATTTTAAATCTTAAAAAGGTTAGCATGAATTTTTAGAAGAATCTACATAAATTTAGACTTAATTAGATGAAAATACACTTTCTCAAGTTACAAGAGTAAAATTATACTCCATAAATTGACTTTTATAACTTTTGTCCATGGAATATTTTTCTATTACTTTTTAGAAGACAAATGAGGTTTAAAACCACAAAGTAAATTAAAGGTCTTTTTGATCAGTAGTTACATAAATTAGAGGGAATGCCTGTTTATATTAATATTTAATAATAAGTTAATTAAATTTTGATTGAAGGCCTGTTTGTTTATATAGTATGTAAATTGATTTTGAAATAAAGTTTATAGATTTAGATGATGTTTACATTATGTCAATTCCTAAGTTTATATATGCCACATAAATTTTGGTGTGTACATGACAGCCCACAAATAATTTTGAATTAGGGCAAAAATAGCAAAACAATAGGATTAATGATTAGGAAGTTTTTCAAAATTAAATTTTAATCTTTATTATTCTATCAGTTTTATTTTTTTTCAATTTAAAATAAAGCTAAGATATCATATGGACTGACATAAAAAAACTCTATGGTGATTGCTATCTCTTTTGGAACCCTTTTTCCAGTCCTACTCCCTCGGATTCATTCTGATCTTCTCTTCCTTAAGAGTTTTATCCCTATGAATTGCACCCCTCAGCCTCTTTTGCCCTGCACATCAGAGACTGGTATCTAAAATGTACTAAGAATTCTTAAAAGTGAACAATAAGGAAACAAATAACCTATTTAAGAATGGAAGAAGATCTATACACCTCAACAAAGAATATATACAGATGGCAAATAAGCATATTAAAATGCTCCATACCAGAAGGATAATGAAAATGAAAACAATGAGATATCACTACACATCTATTAGAATGGCCACAATCTAGAATACTGACAATCCCTAATACTGGTGATAGTGTGGAGCAACAGTAATCTGTCATTGCTGATGGGAATACAAAATGGTACAGTCACTATGGAAGAGATTTTGGCAGGTTTTGTTGAGGTTGTTTGGTTTTCCTGGATTGTTTTTGAACAGAACTAAACATGGTCTTACTATGCATAGCATTTCCACTCCTAGGTACTTAGTTAATCTATTTGCAAAGTTATATCACATACACAAAACACTTCACATGATTGTTTACAGTAGATTTATTAATAATTATTCTAAACTGGAAGAAACAAAGATATCCTTAAATAGATGAATGAATAAACAAATTATAAAAAAAAAAAAAAAAAGCAAACAACTCAATCAAGAAATGGACAGAAGTTCTAAATAGGTATTTCTCCAAAGAGCACACACAGATGGCCAAAAGCCACATGGAAAGATGCTCAACATGGCTAATTATTATAGGAATGCAAGTCACCTCAAACTGGTCAGAATGGCCATCATGAAAAAGTCTACAAATGATAAATGCTGGAGAGGGTATGGAGAAAAAGGGACCTTCCTACACTGTTGTAAGAATGTATATTGCCACAGCCACTATGGAGAACAGTAGAGAGCTTCCTAAAAACAGACCTACCATGTGATCCTGCCGTCCCACTCCTGGACATATATACAGAGAAATTTCTGCAAAACAATAGGATTTTGGAATTTCAAAATTAAATTTTAATCTTTATTATTCTATCAGTTTTATTTTTCAATTTAAAATAAAGCTAAGATA
This sequence comes from Tragulus kanchil, assembly GCA_022376925.1. Taxonomy (NCBI): domain Eukaryota; kingdom Metazoa; phylum Chordata; class Mammalia; order Artiodactyla; family Tragulidae; genus Tragulus; species Tragulus kanchil. Next base: position 109,066,933 of record JAIOJX010000024.1, on the reverse strand, counting down.
TCATATGGACTGACATAAAAACTCTATGGTGATTGCTATCTCTTTTGGAACCCTTTTTCCAGTCCTACTCCCTCGGATTCATTCTGATCTTCTCTTCCTTAAGAGTTTTATCCCTATGAATTGCACCCCTCAGCCTCTTTTGCCCTGCACATCAGAGACTGGTATCTAAAATGTACTAAGAATTCTTAAAAGTGAACAATAAGGAAACAAATAACCTATTTAAGAATGGAAGAAGATCTATACACCTCAACAAAGAATATATACAGATGGCAAATAAGCATATTAAAATGCTCCATACCAGAAGGATAATGAAAATGAAAACAATGAGATATCACTACACATCTATTAGAATGGCCACAATCTAGAATACTGACAATCCCTAATACTGGTGATAGTGTGGAGCAACAGTAATCTGTCATTGCTGATGGGAATACAAAATGGTACAGTCACTATGGAAGAGATTTTGGCAGGTTTTGTTGAGGTTGTTTGGTTTTCCTGGATTGTTTTTGAACAGAACTAAACATGGTCTTACTATGCATAGCATTTCCACTCCTAGGTACTTAGTTAATCTATTTGCAAAGTTATATCACATACACAAAACACTTCACATGATTGTTTACAGTAGATTTATTAATAATTATTCTAAACTGGAAGAAACAAAGATATCCTTAAATAGATGAATGAATAAACAAATTATAAAAAAAAAAAAAAAAAGCAAACAACTCAATCAAGAAATGGACAGAAGTTCTAAATAGGTATTTCTCCAAAGAGCACACACAGATGGCCAAAAGCCACATGGAAAGATGCTCAACATGGCTAATTATTATAGGAATGCAAGTCACCTCAAACTGGTCAGAATGGCCATCATGAAAAAGTCTACAAATGATAAATGCTGGAGAGGGTATGGAGAAAAAGGGACCTTCCTACACTGTTGTAAGAATGTATATTGCCACAGCCACTATGGAGAACAGTAGAGAGCTTCCTAAAAACAGACCTACCATGTGATCCTGCCGTCCCACTCCTGGACATATATACAGAGAAATTATCATTTGAAAAGATACTGTACCTCAGTGTTCATAGCAGCGCTATTTATAATAATTGAGACATGGAAATAACCTTGACAGATATCCATTGACAGCTGAATGAATAAAGAAAGTGTGGTACATTATATAATGGAATATTACTCATCCATAAAAAGGACTGTGTTTGACTCAATTCTAAGGAGGTGGAGGAACCTACGTCTATGATACAGAGTGAACTAAGAAAGGGAAGATGAATACCATGTATTAACCCATATATATTACTCAGTCATAAAAAGAATCAAATAATGTCATTTGAAGCAATGTGGATGGACATACAAATTACTATACTAAGCAAAGTAAGTCATATCAGAAATAAAAATATCATGTGGTATCATTTATATATGTAATCTAAGAAAATGATACAAATCAATTTATTTACAAAACAGAAATAGACACACACACATAGAAAACTATCTTATGGTTACCAAAGGAAAAAGGAGGTGGAAGAAGGGGATAAACTGGGTTGGGATTAATGTATACATGCCACTATATATAAAATTGATAATCAATAATGAACTATTGTATAGCACAGGGGACTATAGTCAACATTTTGTAACAACATGGAAAGGAATATATAGGGATATACATGTATGTATACAAGAATCACTGTGCTGTATACCTGAAACTAGCAAGATATTATAACTCAATTACACTTCAGTTTAAAAAGTGAAAAAAATTGTGATAATCCATACAATGAAGTATTATTCCAAGGTTAAATAAGTGAGCTATCAAACCAGGAAATGATATGAAACATTCTTAAGTTTAGTGGATACCAGTGGTCAGGAGGAGGAAGGTAAAAATAGTTTTTAATTGAGGATGTAAAACAACCCTGTGTTAGCATAATATTATGCTATACTTTTGTCAAAAATCTATAGAACTTTACAATACAAGGAGTAAACTTAATGTATGCAAATTTTTTAAAGTTATATAGAAGATTAGAGAATCTCACAGTGGAATGCATACTGTGACAGAATAAGTGGATTATATTACAAGTGCATGGGAAAAAAAAAAGCCTCAATGAAGGAGTTAGGGAGGAAAGGTAAGTGACTTTGGAAATGAATAGAGCCTATAATGTTTAAGGCAAAAGAAACTGTACCCACACACTATATTTGATAAAGCTTTTTCCCACTTTTATGAGTTACTGATAGGGTATGAGTTAAAATGTGGAAACTGCTATGAACATATACTTGAATTTAACAATGAACTAATCGAATGGAAAAGGTGGAAGCCAAGTTTCTTGCTATTACAGAGGAGACAAGAAATTAGTAAAGAAAGGAAAAAGCTAGAATTTCCATGTGGTATGACATGGAAGACATCAGTATGAGTTCATGTTTAGCTTCCTATAGATGGTTATATATAGAAATATTCATAGATATGTATATATACATAGGTTAGTATACATAATTATATTTTCTTACTCTGTCAGTGAGAGGTCCTAGAAGCCATAACACACCAGCAGCAATAAGCACATCAGGATTCCCAGATGGCTCAGCAGGTAAACAATCAATCTTCAATGCAAGAGTCACAGGGGATGTGGGTTCAATCCCTGGATCAAGAAGATCCCCTGGAGTAGCAAAAAAAAAAACTTATAATCAATAATGAACTATTGTGTAGCACAGGGGACTATAGTTAACATTTTGTAACAACATGGAAAGGAATATATAGGGATATACATGTATGTATACAAGAATCACTGTGCTGTATACCTGAAACTAGCAAGATATTATAACTCAATTACACTTCAGTTTAAAAAGTGAAAAATTGTGATAATCCATACAATGAAGTATTATTCCAAGGTTAAATAAGTGAGCTATCAAACCAGGAAATGATATGAAACATTCTTAAGTTTAGTGGATACCAGTGGTCAGGAGGAGGAAGGTAAAAATAGTTTTTAATTGAGGATGTAAAACAACCCTGTGTTAGCATAATATTATGCTATACTTTTGTCAAAAATCTATAGAACTTTACAATACAAGGAGTAAACTTAATGTATGCAAATTTTTTAAAGTTATATAGAAGATTAGAGAATCTCACAGTGGAATGCATACTGTGACAGAATAAGTGGATTATATTACAAGTGCATGGGAAAAAAAAAAGCCTCAATGAAGGAGTTAGGGAGGAAAGGTAAGTGACTTTGGAAATGAATAGAGCCTATAATGTTTAAGGCAAAAGAAACTGTACCCACACACTATATTTGATAAAGCTTTTTCCCACTTTTATGAGTTACTGATAGGGTATGAGTTAAAATGTGGAAACTGCTATGAACATATACTTGAATTTAACAATGAACTAATCGAATGGAAAAGGTGGAAGCCAAGTTTCTTGCTATTACAGAGGAGACAAGAAATTAGTAAAGAAAGGAAAAAGCTAGAATTTCCATGTGGTATGACATGGAAGACATCAGTATGAGTTCATGTTTAGCTTCCTATAGATGGTTATATATAGAAATATTCATAGATATGTATATATACATAGGTTAGTATACATAATTATATTTTCTTACTCTGTCAGTGAGAGGTCCTAGAAGCCATAACACACCAGCAGCAATAAGCACATCAGGATTCCCAGATGGCTCAGCAGGTAAACAATCAATCTTCAATGCAAGAGTCACAGGGGATGTGGGTTCAATCCCTGGATCAAGAAGATCCCCTGGAGTAGGAAATGACAATCCATTACAGTATTCTTGCCTAGAAAATCCCATGGACAGAGGTGCCTGGCAGGCTACAGTCCATGGAGTCTCAAAGAGTAGGACACAACTGAGCAACTAAGCACACACACACACACACACACACACACACACACACACACCATTGTCCAATATGAGGAACCGGGGTTTTATTAATTCTATGATATATATATGACTCTGTATCATTGTGTAGTGCTAGAAGGTAGCAAACAAGTGTAATGAACTGTTTGTACCCCCATCCATTGAAACATAATCAGTGTGATGGTACTTAGAGTTGATGTATGGGGAGGTAATTAGGTCATGAGGATGGAGCTCTCATGAATGGATTTAATGCACTTATAAGAAGAGGCAAGAGAGACAGGTTACTCTCATTCTTGCATGTGAGTATATAATGATAAGTTGGTGGTCTACAATTCAGAAGAAGGTCCTAGAACCTAACCATTCTGGAACTCTGATTTTGGGCTTTCAACATCAACAATTGTGAGAAATAAATTTTTTTAATAAGCCACCTAATCGATTGATCTCAGTTCATTTCCAAAGAAACCATTAAATATCACAGCAATCCAAGTCTCTGCCCTAACCACTAATGCCAAAGAAGCTGAAGTTGATCAGTTCTATTAAAGAGTCACAGCACTTTCAAGAAGTAACACCAAAAAAAAAAAAAAAAAAAAAAAAACACAATGTCCTTTCATCATAGGAGACTGGAATGTAAAAGAAGGAAGTCATTTATAGCAAACACCCTCCTACAACAACACAAGAGACGACTCTACACATGAACATCACCAAATGGTCAATACTGAAATCAGACTGATTACTTTCCTTGCAGTTGAAGATGGAGAAACTCTATACAGTCAGAAAAAAGAAGACCTGGAGCTACTGTGGCTCACATCATGAGCTCCTTATTGCAAAATTCAGGCTTAAATTGAAGAAAATAGGGAAAACCACTAGACCATTCAGATACTATTGTCACTCAGTCACTGTCATGTCCATCTCTTTGTGACCCCATGAACTGTAGCATGCCAGGCTTCCCTGTCCTTTACTGTCTTCTGGAGTTTGCTCAAACTCATATCCATTGAGTTAGTGATGCCATCCAACCTTTTCATCCTCTGTAGTTCCCTTCAGTTCTTGCCCTCAATATTTCCAGCATCAGGTCTTTTCCTGCTGAAGTGAGTTGGTTATTTGTATCAAGTGGCCAAAGATATTCGAGCCTCAGCTTCCACATCAGTCCATTCAATGAATATTTAAGGTTGATTTCCTTTAGGATTAACTAGCTTCATATCCGTTCATTCAATGGACTCTCAAGAATCATCTTTACCAATTTCAAAAGCATCAATTCTTCAGCACTTAGCCTTCTTTATGGTCCCAAAATTCTCATATCCATATATGAGTACTATAAAAAACCAGAGTTTTGATTATATGGACCTTTGTTGGCAAAGTGATGTTGTAGCTTTTTAATACATGGTCTAGATTTGTCATACCTTTTCTTCTAAGAACTAAGCATCTTTTATTTTTGTGGCTGCAGTCAACATTCACAGTGGTGAGAAAAGAAAATCTGTTTCAGTTTCCAATTTTTCCCCATCTATTTGTCATGAAGTGATGGGACTGGCTGCCATGATCTTTGTTTCTTGAATGTTGCATTTTAGGCCAGCTTTTTCACTCTCCTCTTTCACCTTCATCATGAGGGTATAACATTAAAAAAACAAAAAAAGAGGGTATAACCTAAATCAAATCCCTTATGACTATACAGTGTAGGTAAAAGATTCAAGGGATTATATCTCATAGAGAGAGTGCCTGAAGAACTATGGATGGAAGTTTATAACATTGTATAGGAGTCAGGGAACTCCTATGAGAAGGAAACAAAAAGAAATACAAGAAGAAACTGTAACAATCAAAAAGTAATATAAGAAGTCAAAGTAGTTGCCTGAGGAGGCCTGACAAATAGATGCTAATAAAAGATAAGTGAAAGGCAAAGGAGAGGGAAATATATACTCAACTAAATACATAGTTCCAGAGAATAGCAAGAAGAGATAAGAAAGCCTTCCTAAGAGAACAATGCAAATAAACAGAGGAAAACAATAGAATTGAAAAGATTAGAGGTCTCTTCAAGAAAACTGAAGATACGAAGGGAACATTTCATGCAAAGATGGGCACAATAAAGGACAGAAATGTCAAGGACCTAACAGAAGCAGAGGAGATCAAGAAGAGGTGGAAAGAATACACAGGAGAACCATATAAAAAAGTCTTAATGACTTGGATAACACCGATGGTGTGGTCCCTCATCTAGAGCCACATATCCTGGAATATGAATTCAAGTAGGCCTTAGGAAGCATTACTATGAACAAAGTTAGTGAGGTTATTGAATTCCAGCTGAATCATTTCAAATCCTAAAAGATGATGCTGTTAAAGTGTTGCACTTAATATACCAGCAAATCTGGAAAACTCAGCAGTGGCCACAGAACCACAGAAGGTGAGTTTGCATTACAATCCGAAAGAAGGGCAATGCCAAAGAATGTTCAAACCACTGTACAATTGGACTCATTTCACATGCTAGCAAAATCATCTCAAAATCCTTCAAGCTAGGCTTCAACAGTACATGAACTGAGAATGTCCACATGTACAAACTGGATTGGAAAAGGCAGAGGAAGCAGAGATCCAACTGCCAACATCCACTGGATCTTAAAAAAGCAAGGTAAACCCAGAAAAACATCTACTTCTGCTTCATTAACTATTCTAAACCTGTATGTAGGTCAACAAGTAATAGTTAGAACATGGAACAACTGACTGGTTCAAAATTAGGAAAGGGGTATGACAAGGCTGTATATTTCTCCTTGCTTATTTAAATTAGATGCAGAGTACATCACACAAAATACTGGGCAGGATGAATCATAAGGTGGAATCAAGATTTCTAGGAGAAATATCAACCTCCGATATGGAGATGATACTACTCTAATGGCAGAAAGTGAAGAGGAACTAAAGAGGTTCTTGATAAGGGTGAAAGAGGAGGGTTAAAAAGTTTAAAATTCAACCTTCAAAAAATGAAGATCATGGCATTCATTCCTATCACTTCATGGCAAATAGATGGGGACTAATGAAAACTGACAGATTTTCTTTTTGGGGGCTCCAAAAGCTCTGTGGACATGACTACAGCCACAGAATAAAAAAAAAAAAAATGCTTGATCTTTGGAAGAAAAGCTATGACAAACCTAGACAGTGTATTAAAAACTAGAGACATCACTCTGCCAACAAAGGTCCATATAGTCGTAGCTATGGTTTTTCTAGTGGTCATGTATGGATGTGAGTGTTGGACCATAAAGAAGGTGAGTGCTGAAAAACTGGTGCTTTTGAAACTGGTGAAGATGATTCTTGAGAGTCCCTTGGGTAACAAGGACATCAAAGTAGTCAATGCTTGAGGAAGTTAACCCTGAATATTCATTGAATGGACTGATGCTGAAGTTCCAATACTTTGGTCACCTGATGTGAGTAGTTAACTCATTGGAAAAGACACTGATGCTGGGAAAGATGGAGGGCAGGAGAAGAGGGGGGTGACAGAGACGGAAGATTAGATGGTTGGCTGGCATCACCAACTCCCTGGACACGAGCTTGAGCAAACTCTGGGAGACAGTGAAGGACAGGGAAGCATGGTGTGTGTCAGTCCCTGGGGCTGCAAAGAGATGGATATGTGTTAGTCACCATATAACCATAACCTAATATATGGTACTTTACTAGTCTGAACTAAGACATGAAGTATTTAAAACAAAACAAGCAAAATTAAGCCCTATACTGATGGGTATATTGGAGGGATAACAGAGTCAAATGTATCACAAGTGGCTGAAGCTGGACAAATTTGAGTAACAAAAAAAGGAGGATTGGATTGTTATAGAATGCAAGTGTGCGCCTGAGTCACAGTGAGACCTAAAAATACCAAAACACAGGAGTTTGAAGCAATGAAATGTTTAGTGCGGGGCCATGGAGATGGGTAGCTCAGGCCTTAATTTCCTTGAACTCCTATAAAGCAGCAAAGCCCTTTTATTGGAAAGATGAGAGAGGTTTGTGGTTAGTTGTTATAAACCTCTTAGTTCCAGATCCTGTGTTCTTGATGTCAGATGATGGTCATTTCATGGTGTTCCTGTAAACCTTTACTGAAACAAATATCATTTTCTGTTCTGAAAAGAAAAGGCAAGATCCCAAGGCTCAACTTTTACCCTCAGGGGTCCATGCCCTGGCTAAGAGGAGGCATGTCCCTGTGTGGGCTGGTTACTCAGTCTAGGAACATTCATCCAACCCCCAGTGTGGGTTCTTCTGTTAGTGCCCAGGCCCAGCTAAGGAGGTGATACCAGCTGACAGCACTCTCAAAGTCAATTCCCCAGACCCCGCCCAGCCGTCACCACTGAGGGAGCAAGAAGCCCAGGACCCAGCAGGTCCTCAGGCTCCTTAGGTCACCCATAATGGGAGGTGGATCCCTGGCTAGTAAAAAAAAAAAAAAAAAGACTGAATAAATAAACAAATGGAAGAGAAGAGACAGTCTTCCTTGTAGAAGAATTATAAATAATTTCTGTAGTATACTGTCTTCATAGAAAGGGAGCATAAACCCCTACTCCTTAAGCATGGAGTATGAGTAGTAACTGTCTTCTAAGAAGACAATGTGGGGGAGGGAGAAGCAATGGAAAGATGAGAAGCAATGAGAAAATCTGACAATCACTACCTAAGCCAGGTGTGATTAAGGTCAGCATTGTAAGAATCACAAAGACACGGCGGACAGCAAGCTGTTAGGGAAAGAGCCCATTTGGGAAGAGTTCCCGGGCGAGATCCACAGGTTCAAGAGGTGGGCCAGTGAAGTCGTGCCCCGGAGATGGGACGAGGAGGTTTTATTTGGGAGGAGAAGGGGAAAGAGAGAAAGGGGAGGAGGTTTCTTAGAGCAGGCACAGAAACAGTCATTTGTCTAAACTGAGCGGGAAATTAGTGATGAGTCGGCTGTCCTTGAGTTGTCTGTGGGCATGGGGGTGTGCAGTTCTTGTTACTTTCCACACCTGGTGGACAATCTTCACGGCCAGGGCGAGCTCTTTATCGCCGGCCTTGAGAGACTCCCAGGCACCAGCAGATCAGAAACAGGTCACTTGCTGCTGAGTGTTAACCCTTTACAGCCCATAAACCTAACAAGCATCGATTTTAATCTTAATAATTAAATAAATAGAATGAGTTATTTACCTTAATTCCATGAATTTCCTCCCTAAAATCCAAAACTTCAGTCTGTCTGTGAGGGGAGGAAAAGAAAAAACAAAACATGCAAATTCCAAATGAGAAACATTAAAAAAAAAAAAAAAAAAAAGCCTAACGTATTTCTTCAAACTGTTAAGGTCATCCAAAAACAGGGAAAATCTGAAAAGCTACAGTAGCCAAGAAGAGCATAAAGAGATGTAACACCTAAATATCCTGATGGGATCCTGGAAGAAAAAGAATATAAGGTAATAACTAAGAAGACTTGAATAAGGTATGAAGCTTTGTTAATTACAGTGGTTTAACACTGGTTCATTGCTTGAAACAAATCTCTGTCCAACTAATATCAGATGGTAATGAGGAAATTGTTCATGGTATAAATGAACTCTGTATTATCACCTGAATATTTTTTGTAAGGCTAAAACTGTTCTGAAAGATGAATGTCTTTCATAGAAGCCGGCACATAGTAGGTTGATAATGCAGTTACAAATGATTAAGAAAGGAAGAGGAAAAAGAGAAGAATGGAAATATCAAAAATTCAAAACATTTGCTGTTGAAGCACACTTTTATTAAACTTATAAATAGGTTGTAAAATGTCAAATTTCTCTGAAACATGCCAATCAGAGTTTTACACTAACAATTTTTTAAACTGTTGTAGAACTTACTTTTATTTTACAATTTGATCATTGAAAATTTTAACTTATACTCTGAATGCACCTGTAAGACAAACTAGATTTGAATGACATTTTACATTTTTACATAGTTAATTACTAAAGTAACTCTCCATGCCTCATAAAAGTAACAATGCTTTTAAAGAATGAAAGCCAAAAGACTGTGAAGTCATATTTACAGCATGCCATATTTATCTCTGCCACACAGATGGTCATCCAGATAAGCAAAAAATATGTAAAAGAATCTTTTATAAGACAGAAATAGCTCAATATACAGGGATTCAGATTGTTTTCCAGTTGCTCATTAACTTTGTCTTTTGCTTTGTCCTTATTAGGCTTCAAACTGTTAGGTTACTCCATTGTATTTAAAGGTTATCTTCTGTCAAATACTTTTCATAATTAATTCGAAATCTCCCTGTCAAATTCTTTAGCCTGTAACTCAATTAATACAAGATGCTTCCAACAAATTAATCATATCCTAAAAGAACACACCTAGAGATATTGATCAGTCATCCTGTGTTGCGTGGACAAGCAGTTTTCTGCTGACTGCTACTATCCAGCTAGCAGAAGGCGAGTAGGCTCGAGCCCCAGGGGCAGCAGAGGAGTGCATTTCCAGGTGCCTCCGTTGGGCTTATCTTCTGTCAAATACTTTGCATAATTAATTCAAAATCTCCCTGTCAAGTTATTTATCCTGTAACTCAATTTACACAAGTTGTTTCAAATAAATTAATCGTATTTCCAGGATTTCCAGGTGCGTCTGCTGGACTTATCTTCCGCCTAGCTGGATAATTCCAATTGCTAGTATTCAGCTAGCAGAAGGCAAGTAGGCTCGAGCCCCAGGGACTGCATCAGGAGCAAAGCTGAGGATTTCCAGGTGCCTCTGGTGGGTTCCCGGGTGGCGCTAGTAATTAAGGAATCCATCTGTCAATGCAACGTAAGATTCCATCCCTGGGCCAGGAAGATTCTCTTGGAGTAGGAAGGTATCCTCGCCTGGAGAATCCCATGGACAGAGGAGCCTGGCGGGTTTGTACAGAGTCCAACAGGACTGAAGCGACTTAGTACGCTGGTGGAACAGGCGGTCTGTGTAGCTGAAGGGCGGTTTGTCCCGGCTCCCGGCACCCCTGGGAGGACCGCTAGGGAGCAGGCCCAGAAGCTCGCCCTCGGCTCCCCGAGCTCCCGGCAGGCCTTGCGCCTCTTGCAGCCCCGCGGGCGCACGTGCGCCTCTCCCAGCGCTACAGCGCCCCCAGCCCCGGCCGTCACCTCAGAGGCGGGGTGCTGCCCTCGGGGCGCTGGAATTACACCTAGAACGCCAGGATAGCCTCATCTCGTTACCCCAAACACCCAGCCCCTTCCCAGGGCCACAGTGGACGCTTCTGGGTGGAAGGCGAGGAGCCGGAACCCGCACACCGCTTCCAGGAGTGAGGCCGGCCCACTGTCGACCGAGGCGGCGGAGCTCGCGGGCTCAGCCTCCTCCAGGACCAGCCCGGCGACGAACTGTGCCGGCCGGGACCCGCATCTCCGGCCGCGGCGAGCCCTGCCGCCGCCTCCCACGGAAGAAACTTACAAGTGTTCCGTTCCCAGCCCCGGCCAGCGTGGGCTCGTGGAGCACCTTCCGACGCCGCTCTGAGACTATCTCACAAAAGGTGTGTACTGGCCCTGCCCTGGGGTTCTCTCTTTTTAGCCCCTGGTTTTCTTTTCCGGTGTCTCTTCTGGGTTTTTCTTGGCTGGCTGGTGGCGGGGCCGCCCTCGGGCACAGGGTTGGCAGAGAGCTGAGGCCCCAGGCCCAGCTCCGTTTGTCTGGAGCCCGAGACGCTGGATTTCCCTTTCGTGGAAGAAGTAACTCGTGGTCACCTCTTCCTGTCTGTTTTGGGCTGTTTGGAATCTAATTAAAGCGACTTTATGAGAAAAAGCCACCTCCGCAAGTGGGGCTTTGGAAAGGGATGATCTGGGAAGATACCACCTGTGTTACTGGGATCTTACTGGCCAGGGTAAAGGAAATTACACTTTATTTACCAGTATTCTTATTTTACCGTGTTGAGAAAAACACTAAATCAGAGAATCCATGTAGTTTCTTAGTGATAATGACTTTTCATTCTCAGTAATTCTTCAGCAGGTAGTAAAGGAAGCTTTTACATTTTGCGGAGTATTTTTCTCGTTAAGACATAGGGAGGCTGTGATTGCCGCCTTTCGAATTCAACTCTGATTATTCCTTTATCTTTTTTCCCCCTTGATTCATTTTTTTGTTCTTGTGTCTTCTCCAGTTAAATGCCTTTCCGCAGTCTAAAATTAGCACTTCTAAACTTGATTATCTTATGGCAGAACACTTTCTGGTAATCTGCCAGTGTTCTCAGCGCTGATAGGTTTCAGCTTTCAGGACTTTTCAGCCTGTTGTCTTGTTTCTCTTTGATTTCATTGTCTCTTTCCCTTCCAATAGTTCCTGTATGGTGAATTTCAGCTTGATGTTTTACTGTGGAGGAACGCCAGGATAGCCTCATCTCGTTACCCCAAACACCCAGCCCCTTCCCAGGGCCACAGTGGACGCTTCTGGGTGGAAGGCGAGGAGCCGGAACCCGCACACCGCTTCCAGGAGTGAGGCCGGCCCACTGTCGACCGAGGCGGCGGAGCTCGCGGGCTCAGCCTCCTCCAGGACCAGCCCGGCGACGAACTGTGCCGGCCGGGACCCGCATCTCCGGCCGCGGCGAGCCCTGCCGCCGCCTCCCACGGAAGAAACTTACAAGTGTTCCGTTCCCAGCCCCGGCCAGCGTGGGCTCGTGGAGCACCTTCCGACGCCGCTCTGAGACTATCTCACAAAAGGTGTGTACTGGCCCTGCCCTGGGGTTCTCTCTTTTTAGCCCCTGGTTTTCTTTTCCGGTGTCTCTTCTGGGTTTTTCTTGGCTGGCTGGTGGCGGGGCCGCCCTCGGGCACAGGGTTGGCAGAGAGCTGAGGCCCCAGGCCCAGCTCCGTTTGTCTGGAGCCCGAGACGCTGGATTTCCCTTTCGTGGAAGAAGTAACTCGTGGTCACCTCTTCCTGTCTGTTTTGGGCTGTTTGGAATCTAATTAAAGCGACTTTATGAGAAAAAGCCACCTCCGCAAGTGGGGCTTTGGAAAGGGATGATCTGGGAAGATACCACCTGTGTTACTGGGATCTTACTGGCCAGGGTAAAGGAAATTACACTTTATTTACCAGTATTCTTATTTTACCGTGTTGAGAAAAACACTAAATCAGAGAATCCATGTAGTTTCTTAGTGATAATGACTTTTCATTCTCAGTAATTCTTCAGCAGGTAGTAAAGGAAGCTTTTACATTTTGCGGAGTATTTTTCTCGTTAAGACATAGGGAGGCTGTGATTGCCGCCTTTCGAATTCAACTCTGATTATTCCTTTATCTTTTTTCCCCCTTGATTCATTTTTTTGTTCTTGTGTCTTCTCCAGTTAAATGCCTTTCCGCAGTCTAAAATTAGCACTTCTAAACTTGATTATCTTATGGCAGAACACTTTCTGGTAATCTGCCAGTGTTCTCAGCGCTGATAGGTTTCAGCTTTCAGGACTTTTCAGCCTGTTGTCTTGTTTCTCTTTGATTTCATTGTCTCTTTCCCTTCCAATAGTTCCTGTATGGTGAATTTCAGCTTGATGTTTTACTGTGGAGGAACTATAGTCCCTACTTAGCAGATAAATTAGAGAATTTTTCATCCCCAGTAACCAGAAAGATCAAGTCTGTATAGTCACAGGAGTCTGATCATCACCTCAACTTGGACACAAACAAATTGAGCAGAAAGGAGCTTGCTGGTTACATTAAATTTTATTCTTGCAAATCCAGTGAACCGAGAAGATGATTTAAAATATACCCAGCTAGACTTTTTCTTATTTGCAAAAGCTCTTAGTTTAAAAGTCTTGATTGAAAGTTCTTTAATTCACTTACAAACCACAGAATGGAATTTCATAGCAATCATAGCAGCACCAGTAGTGAGAACTCAACAACTTGACACGTAGTCCATTAATACGAGACTTTGAGAGCTTCATTGTATTTACTCAATATTTTTGTATAATTCTCAGAAATGGCTAAGGAAGGTTGTACTATCCTAAATTCCTAGCGTGTGTAATATCCATTTTGTCCTCTGCTGTTGATCTCATAGGATCTAAACCAGTTACTGTATCTTTCTTTATAATGTGTTTTAGCACTGGAGAATACATTTCCATTTAGATACTATATTTCTTATGTCTGAGGAACATTTTCTCTTATTCACTATTTAGAGGCATTACGACATGGTTCAAAAGCCGCTATACTGAGTATCAGAAGACCTGGGTCCTTCTGTGAACTTTATCTTGACTTATGTATTTTTTATCATACTTTTGTATTATTTAGGTTGCTTTTGTTATAAGGAATAGAGACCTCCCTTAGCTAATGTTAGCAGAAATTAATTTCTTAGGAAGGTATAGGAGTATAGCTTACTTTAAAGGCAACCTGAGAAATCAAAAATAGTTAAGAATTAGGGCAACTTTTGGAATCCAGGTAGTAACAACAGTCTCACCAGCTGCTGCTGCTGATTGTCTTCATTTCTTCTTCCCCACGCTGAGTATCAAAGATTCCAGAAAGGGTCTATCTTACTGGTCTAAATTGAAGAAAATCGAGGGAAACAGATGTTCTTGATTGATCTAACCAGGCTATATTTAGTGAAAAAAGACTATTTCCCTAGAAGTAAAATTCAGGTGTTGTTAATGAGAGAACAACAACAAAAGAAGTTTTTGGTAAAAAAACAAAATCCAAAAGGCCAGAAAAATTAACAAATTTTTCATTCAGTCATTACGTGTCCAAAGATATCACCCCTATTGCTCCAGTGAGTTCTGCATGCTATATAAGAGATAGCAGAATAATTCAGCTTCAGAATTAATGTGTCTAAAACTAGGGCCTCTTTTCAACCTGTCTTTCTTTGCCTTGGGGCATTCCTTCACTCCATCTTTATTAGCCAGTTGTAACTTCGTGATTGCATGACATCTTGTTTTGCTTATCTTCCTGCTAACTTCTCCATCACTCTTAAGAGTTATTTTTCCACAGTGTAGTTTCGTCAATTTCATAGCAATCATAGCAGCACCAGTGGGAGAACTCAACAACTTGACACGTAGTCCATTAATACGAGACTTTGAGAGCTTCATTGTATTTACTCAATATTTTTGTATAATTCTCAGAAATGGCTAAGGAAGGTTGTACTATCCTAAATTCCTAGCGTGTGTAATATCCATTTTGTCCTCTGCTGTTGATCTCATAGGATCTAAACCAGTTACTGTATCTTTCTTTATAATGTGTTTTAGCACTGGAGAATACATTTCCATTTAGATACTATATTTCTTATGTCTGAGGAACATTTTCTCTTATTCACTATTTAGAGGCATTACGACATGGTTCAAAAGCCGCTATACTGAGTATCAGAAGACCTGGGTCCTTCTGTGAACTTTATCTTGACTTATGTATTTTTTATCATACTTTTGTATTATTTAGGTTGCTTTTGTTATAAGGAATAGAGACCTCCCTTAGCTAATGTTAGCAGAAATTAATTTCTTAGGAAGGTATAGGAGTATAGCTTACTTTAAAGGCAACCTGAGAAATCAAAAATAGTTAAGAATTAGGGCAACTTTTGGAATCCAGGTAGTAACAACAGTCTCACCAGCTGCTGCTGCTGATTGTCTTCATTTCTTCTTCCCCACGCTGAGTATCAAAGATTCCAGAAAGGGTCTATCTTACTGGTCTAAATTGAAGAAAATCGAGGGAAACAGATGTTCTTGATTGATCTAACCAGGCTATATTTAGTGAAAAAAGACTATTTCCCTAGAAGTAAAATTCAGGTGTTGTTAATGAGAGAACAACAACAAAAGAAGTTTTTGGTAAAAACAAAATCCAAAAGGCCAGAAAAATTAACAAATTTTTCATTCAGTCATTACGTGTCCAAAGATATCACCCCTATTGCTCCAGTGAGTTCTGCATGCTATATAAGAGATAGCAGAATAATTCAGCTTCAGAATTAATGTGTCTAAAACTAGGGCCTCTTTTCAACCTGTCTTTCTTTGCCTTGGGGCATTCCTTCACTCCATCTTTATTAGCCAGTTGTAACTTCGTGATTGCATGACATCTTGTTTTGCTTATCTTCCTGCTAACTTCTCCATCACTCTTAAGAGTTATTTTTCCACAGTGTAGTTTCGTCTCTTGGAAACTGTCAGTAGTTTCAATATTGTCTATAACACGCTTAATACCTGTTTTAATCACCGTGCCAGATAAGAATTAGATGCCAGTACTTCTTAGCTATTATAGCACTTTGTACATACTTTGAGTTCTTGATTCACTGAATACTTGTTGTAAAAGAAGGGAATACATCTAAGTGAAACAATAAAATAAATTCTCAGATAAACATATGTAATCCTGACTCTCTTGCTATTTGTTTTCTAAAGTCAACTTGTACCTGTTAAAAAAGATCCATATAGTTCCATATCGCTATGTATTTAAAGTAAAAATACCTAAATTTCAAGAACTATATAGGTTCTTGTTTTCTGCTAAGGAGTTCATACCTGGGGTTAACAGTCTGTCATTTAACAGGTCCCTGCAGTGAATTTGTATAAATGCAAAAACCGATTTGAAGCCACAGGAATTTTTAATATACTGGTGGCAGCATTTGGGGAGGGGGGTTTAGGGAGTCTGAGAAATAATATGAAGAGGAAATGAGAGAAAGGTTTTTGAGGGAAAGGAGGTTATATAACATGAAACTCCTTTTCTGTAGAGGAACCTCAATTTTAAAAAAAGCCAAGAGATTTTCCAAGAATGAAAATTGTCAAAGGGCTTATAAGAATAGTTGCATCCAGTATTTAATTTTAAGTTATTTGCTATTCTGTGCACTTATAGTGGACATTGTACCCACTCTTCCACGATGATGTAGCAGTCATTTGGTTTAGATGTGATTAAAGTTTATTCTTCCTCCAAAAGGTCTAACAAATTGGTTAAATCACAAGATAATCCCATAATACCAGAAAAATTAACAAATTTTCATTCAGTCATTACGTGTCCAAAGATATCACCCCTATTGCTCCAGTGAGTTCTGCATGCTATATAAGAGATAGCAGAATAATTCAGCTTCAGAATTAATGTGTCTAAAACTAGGGCCTCTTTTCAACCTGTCTTTCTTTGCCTTGGGGCATTCCTTCACTCCATCTTTATTAGCCAGTTGTAACTTCGTGATTGCATGACATCTTGTTTTGCTTATCTTCCTGCTAACTTCTCCATCACTCTTAAGAGTTATTTTTCCACAGTGTAGTTTCGTCTCTTGGAAACTGTCAGTAGTTTCAATATTGTCTATAACACGCTTAATACCTGTTTTAATCACCGTGCCAGATAAGAATTAGATGCCAGTACTTCTTAGCTATTATAGCACTTTGTACATACTTTGAGTTCTTGATTCACTGAATACTTGTTGTAAAAGAAGGGAATACATCTAAGTGAAACAATAAAATAAATTCTCAGATAAACATATGTAATCCTGACTCTCTTGCTATTTGTTTTCTAAAGTCAACTTGTACCTGTTAAAAAAGATCCATATAGTTCCATATCGCTATGTATTTAAAGTAAAAATACCTAAATTTCAAGAACTATATAGGTTCTTGTTTTCTGCTAAGGAGTTCATACCTGGGGTTAACAGTCTGTCATTTAACAGGTCCCTGCAGTGAATTTGTACAAATGCAAAAACCGATTTGAAGCCACAGGAATTTTTAATATACTGGTGGCAGCATTTGGGGAGGGGGGTTTAGGGAGTCTGAGAAATAATATGAAGAGGAAATGAGAGAAAGGTTTTTGAGGGAAAGGAGGTTATATAACATGAAACTCCTTTTCTGTAGAGGAACCTCAATTTTAAAAAAAGCCAAGAGATTTTCCAAGAATGAAAATTGTCAAAGGGCTTATAAGAATAGTTGCATCCAGTATTTAATTTTAAGTTATTTGCTATTCTGTGCACTTATAGTGGACATTGTACCCACTCTTCCACGATGATGTAGCAGTCATTTGGTTTAGATGTGATTAAAGTTTATTCTTCCTCCAAAAGGTCTAACAAATTGGTTAAATCACAAGATAATCCCATAATACCATTTGTTGTAATCTAGTCAACACTTCCTGACACTTTTCTGAGATTCATTGGTTAGTTTAGGAAAGATTCATTTGGTAGCGTCTCAAGACTTTTTGTCTTATTCTTGTGAGAACTGCCCTGGCTGTCCTCCTATTTGCAAGGACACATAGCTCTAGTCTCTGATGGTGGCTATCCTTTGAACACATCGGGAACCATCCTTGGGAAGACTCTGTCTGAGATTAACAGAGATGGAAAAGTGGAAGGGAAAAGATAGGTTTTTGATGATTTGGTTGAATTGTTAAGATCACATGACCTCTAAATTGCTCTTGAAGTCTGCCAAGCATCTGGTCTTTCTACTTAGATGACCCAGAGAATCTCAACTGTTAAATAAAACCAAACTATTGATTTTCTCTCTTACCGATTATACAACTCTTGCTACTTTTAAGTTGCACGTCTATCTTGCCAGTTCTCCTCTTTCTCTTACCCACATCTAATCCATTAGCATATTTTGTCAGTTTTTCCATCAAAATATGTCCGGAATATCATCACTTATTATTTTGATCACTGCTGCCTTGATCTAAACCCACATTCATATCTCTCCTTGATTATAGCCGTGGCTTCCCAAATGCCTCTCTGCTGCTATTCTTGACATTCTAGTCTCTCTGCAGTAAACAGTGATTCTCTGCAAACATAGTGATTCTCATCTTACTTAAAGAGTCTCTTAGTGATGCTTATCTAAGTCAGACCATGCCAGTGTTCTGTCATAAACTGCCACTATTAATAAAACCCCAAGTCCTTACGTTTGCCCAGGAAGCTGTCACATGGACTCCAGCTATCTTTGCAACCTCTGTGCTACTTTTTGGTCTGTTACTCTGTCCAAGAGACACTGACCTACATCCTTTATTTCAGACAGGCCAAGTTTGACATCTCTTCACTTGCTATTACCTTTGCTTAGAAACTCCCTCTGTCTTTTGTATTTAATTTTAAGTTATTTGCTATTCTGTGCACTTATAGTGGACATTGTACCCACTCTTCCACGATGATGTAGCAGTCATTTGGTTTAGATGTGATTAAAGTTTATTCTTCCTCCAAAAGGTCTAACAAATTGGTTAAATCACAAGATAATCCCATAATACCATTTGTTGTAATCTAGTCAACACTTCCTGACACTTTTCTGAGATTCATTGGTTAGTTTAGGAAAGATTCATTTGGTAGCGTCTCAAGACTTTTTGTCTTATTCTTGTGAGAACTGCCCTGGCTGTCCTCCTATTTGCAAGGACACATAGCTCTAGTCTCTGATGGTGGCTATCCTTTGAACACATCGGGAACCATCCTTGGGAAGACTCTGTCTGAGATTAACAGAGATGGAAAAGTGGAAGGGAAAAGATAGGTTTTTGATGATTTGGTTGAATTGTTAAGATCACATGACCTCTAAATTGCTCTTGAAGTCTGCCAAGCATCTGGTCTTTCTACTTAGATGACCCAGAGAATCTCAACTGTTAAATAAAACCAAACTATTGATTTTCTCTCTTACCGATTATACAACTCTTGCTACTTTTAAGTTGCACGTCTATCTTGCCAGTTCTCCTCTTTCTCTTACCCACATCTAATCCATTAGCATATTTTGTCAGTTTTTCCATCAAAATATGTCCGGAATATCATCACTTATTATTTTGATCACTGCTGCCTTGATCTAAACCCACATTCATATCTCTCCTTGATTATAGCCGTGGCTTCCCAAATGCCTCTCTGCTGCTATTCTTGACATTCTAGTCTCTCTGCAGTAAACAGTGATTCTCTGCAAACATAGTGATTCTCATCTTACTTAAAGAGTCTCTTAGTGATGCTTATCTAAGTCAGACCATGCCAGTGTTCTGTCATAAACTGCCACTATTAATAAAACCCCAAGTCCTTACGTTTGCCCAGGAAGCTGTCACATGGACTCCAGCTATCTTTGCAACCTCTGTGCTACTTTTTGGTCTGTTACTCTGTCCAAGAGACACTGACCTACATCCTTTATTTCAGACAGGCCAAGTTTGACATCTCTTCACTTGCTATTACCTTTGCTTAGAAACTCCCTCTGTCTTTTGGATTCCACATAACTCATTTCCTCAGTTGTTTCAGGTGTCCCATTAAATTCTGTCTTTTCAATGAGTTCTGGATGGACTATATCTTCTGTCATTTCCTCCCATAATCTTCTCTCTAGTATGATCACGGCACATACATATTATTTATTTACTTGCCTGTTACCTGTCTCTCTAAAGAAAAATTTATCTCCGTGAGGGCAGGGTTTTATTTTAATTTTTTGCTATTTTATTTACCTACTTCCTGAACCAGTAACTAAACTGTTCATTGAGTGATAGTTTAAAACTGTTTGACATTTTTTTCTTCTGTTAATTATTACAAAAATCCCAGGATCTACAATTCTGATTTAATACCCATTCACTATACTCATCTCTTTAGGAAACTAAGATAAATATTAAGGTCTTGCATTTATGGATGCCTTGGGAAATCTGAGATAAATTATCTGTATTCCCCTATTAGAGTGGTCTTTCATACTTACTTTTTTTTTTTTTTTTTTGGTCACTTCTATTGATCTTTCATCTATTTATCTTTGTTCTTTGGCCTGTGCGGACCTCCCATCACAGTGGTCTCTCTTGCTGCAGAGCACCGGCTCTGGATGCATGTGCTCCAGAGTTCCGGCTCAGTAATTGAACACATCGGTCCAGCCACTCCATGGCATGTGGGATCTTCTCAGGCCAGGGATGGAACCGGCGCCCCTTGCACTGCAAGGCGGTGTCCTTACCCACTTGATGAAATGTAAGTGTATAAATTTATCTGTTGCTTTGCAACCTCCTCCGGAACTTCCCAGGTATAATTTCAAACTGATCCTCTTACTCAGAGGGGAGGGAGAGACCAAAGAAGGAGGCAGACCACTTCAGATTGGTAGGTAGCAGGTTTAATAAGTAAGGGAACTCACAAGATTTATGTTGAGTGATGAATAGATTGAATAGGTAAACATGAATAGATTTCCATACTCTCTCACAAGAATTTTAAAAGTTTATATACAGGCCTTAAATAGGTTCAGTCACTTATACCATCCAGATGGTATTAACAATACATTACTGTCTCATGGCTGTGTGCTTGAGCAGCTTCTAGCTTTAGGAAGGAAAACAGAATATACATTCCAGGGACAGAGAAGAGAGTGAGGGGCCCTCTAATTGTCCAGGTTTAGCTCACAGATTAGCTGTCAGTTATAGCCTCACATGACCCGCCCAGCATCATAAAAACAGGAAATTAGAGCAGAAGTTCTGTAGGAGAAACATGAACATTCAAACAAGTTAATACATGAAAAAGAAGGCAGTGATTTCCAGCATGTATATGATAGGAGCTTAAGAAAGTTTATTTTAAATATTAAGAAATGTGGTCACTCAAAGCTGAAGCAGTTGATATTTGAGTTATGTTATTTGCATGTATGATTTTCTCCTTGTACTGTGGACCTCTTGGGAACAAGATCCTTCCATTTATCATTGATTCAGTGCTCAGAGAATATATTCCATAGATAGTTGTTGCATAAATGAAATAGCATTGAAGTAGGTCTCAAGAGTTGGTTATGACAGAAACTAGATGTTAGACATGTTATTTAGTCTGCCTTTGCTAGGTTTTAGTACCTTCATCTATTAAAATGAAAGTGCTGGACCTAATAATTAAGTTCTTTCCAACTATAAAATATTCTGTAATTTTATCTGCTTACGTATGAGTGGAGACATGCACATACTTTCATCTAATGGAAATAAAGATATACTTCTTAAAAATTTCCTTTGCAAATATATTTTGGTTAATATAGCTGCCATCAGTTTGGCTTATGAAATAGTATTTTCAATGATCTTTTAGCATGATAGATTAACTTTTATGTTCCTAAAGCCATTTCCTCTGAATGCTGCTGAATTCACACTTCACTAATGGCAAGGATCTGATTAGAACTAATTTCATAGTGATTCTTTGACATTTTCAAATATAGAAATGTGTGTGCTTTTCTGAGTAAAAGTCAGAGCACATCATAAATTCTAAAAGTAACTTAAATTTTTGTCTGATACTTGATAATAGTTATGAAAGGCTAAAATCTTACCATACAAGTGTCTCTTAAGTTTTCTGTCCCTCTTTTTTTACTTTGAGCTCCCATTGTCATTACACCAGGATCCAGTGGAGCTCCTTTTCCATTGATCTCCTCAGTTCCTACAATTAAACTTGTCTCATGGCTGTGTGCTTGAGCAGCTTCTAGCTTTAGGAAGGAAAACAGAATATACATTCCAGGGACAGAGAAGAGAGTGAGGGGCCCTCTAATTGTCCAGGTTTAGCTCACAGATTAGCTGTCAGTTATAGCCTCACATGACCCGCCCAGCATCATAAAAACAGGAAATTAGAGCAGAAGTTCTGTAGGAGAAACATGAACATTCAAACAAGTTAATACATGAAAAAGAAGGCAGTGATTTCCAGCATGTATATGATAGGAGCTTAAGAAAGTTTATTTTAAATATTAAGAAATGTGGTCACTCAAAGCTGAAGCAGTTGATATTTGAGTTATGTTATTTGCATGTATGATTTTCTCCTTGTACTGTGGACCTCTTGGGAACAAGATCCTTCCATTTATCATTGATTCAGTGCTCAGAGAATATATTCCATAGATAGTTGTTGCATAAATGAAATAGCATTGAAGTAGGTCTCAAGAGTTGGTTATGACAGAAACTAGATGTTAGACATGTTATTTAGTCTGCCTTTGCTAGGTTTTAGTACCTTCATCTATTAAAATGAAAGTGCTGGACCTAATAATTAAGTTCTTTCCAACTATAAAATATTCTGTAATTTTATCTGCTTACGTATGAGTGGAGACATGCACATACTTTCATCTAATGGAAATAAAGATATACTTCTTAAAAATTTCCTTTGCAAATATATTTTGGTTAATATAGCTGCCATCAGTTTGGCTTATGAAATAGTATTTTCAATGATCTTTTAGCATGATAGATTAACTTTTATGTTCCTAAAGCCATTTCCTCTGAATGCTGCTGAATTCACACTTCACTAATGGCAAGGATCTGATTAGAACTAATTTCATAGTGATTCTTTGACATTTTCAAATATAGAAATGTGTGTGCTTTTCTGAGTAAAAGTCAGAGCACATCATAAATTCTAAAAGTAACTTAAATTTTTGTCTGATACTTGATAATAGTTATGAAAGGCTAAAATCTTACCATACAAGTGTCTCTTAAGTTTTCTGTCCCTCTCTTTCTTTTACTTTGAGCTCCCATTGTCATTACACCAGGATCCAGTGGAGCTCCTTTTCCAGACTTTGGCATATCTCATCAGCAACTTCATCAGTTCCTCAGTTTGGTAGAACTTAAAAGTAGAGGAGCTGGGAATGTGTAATAGGGAGCATAGGCCAACAGGTCAGCCCACTGAATAAGAGTCAAGGCAGAAATTTAAACCTGTCAACAGAGCCGGCATAGGAAGGGTCAGAGACTTCCTGACTTCCCAGTGACATAGGCATTAGCATTTTGCCCTCAAGTACCAAAATAATGGATCTGAAAGGTAACAGGGAAGCTTGGAGGAGCAATACAAAATATTCACATTGTGGTCCCAGATATGTGGTCTTGATATAGTGGTCCAAGATCTGGACCACGAGATTCCATCATTAGGAAGTAGTACTCAGTTTCAGATCTGCTGAAATGATGGATTTGGTGTTGCTAGTAGATTTTTGCCATTGGCTGGATTTAATACCGAAACTAAATGACAATCTCATTCTACAATGGACTCATTAGTGGAAGAAGTTGGAAAAGTAAAGGCAGGAGAATGAATTTCACTTTTTAGACAAAGGAACCAGTTCGGGAGATCCAAGGACAGTAAGAATAAGAGAGAACCCATATAAGAATACATTGTTGAGGCTAAGGAATGAAGTGGTTTAATAGAGTATTGTTGTACAGTGCATTTTTCATCCTAGGTGTTAGATTCTTAATTCATGACATAAGTTGAAAATGACAGAAAGTCAAAACTATTTTATAAAAGCTATAATAAAAGTGCCATATTAGATATTGACACAGTTTTTCTATAAAAAATTAACACAAGTTTTTTTCCTTCCCAATTGTAATAGACCCTTCCTCTTTCCTTCTTTCCTTTCTAGTGCCTTAAGACATAGTTACATTTCAGGTAGGAACCATGTTGAATGTAAAAGAGTTTTCAGCGTTGAACTTGCACCCAGTGAACAAGTAGCTCACACTACGAGAGAGCTGTTGAGATGACAGCAGGTTCAAATATTCCATCCCGTGCCTGTTTTGGAGCAGAGGTTCACTGACTGGAATAGCACATAAATCACTTGCTTATGTTGTCCTTTTCTTTCCTTTAGTCAGGTGTGTATTATGTAACTTTAGAAGTTCTTTGCTTTGTGATGTGACTAATTCTTTCATGCTGCAGAGAGGTCAGGAAGAATAGGGGCTGGGAAAATTCTATTTTAGTGCCATTTAATGGGATAATAAGTGACCTCATCAGTTCTTTCAGTTTGGCATATAGAACTAAAAGGGGGCCAAAATAGGCCAACAGGTCAGCACGATGAAGAAGAGTCACGGCAGAAATTTAAACCTGTCAACAGAGCCGGCATAGGAAGGGTCAGAGACTTCCTGACTTCCCAGTGACATAGGCATTAGCATTTTGCCCTCAAGTACCAAAATAATGGATCTGAAAGGTAACAGGGAAGCTTGGAGGAGCAATACAAAATATTCACATTGTGGTCCCAGATATGTGGTCTTGATATAGTGGTCCAAGATCTGGACCACGAGATTCCATCATTAGGAAGTAGTACTCAGTTTCAGATCTGCTGAAATGATGGATTTGGTGTTGCTAGTAGATTTTTGCCATTGGCTGGATTTAATACCGAAACTAAATGACAATCTCATTCTACAATGGACTCATTAGTGGAAGAAGTTGGAAAAGTAAAGGCAGGAGAATGAATTTCACTTTTTAGACAAAGGAACCAGTTCGGGAGATCCAAGGACAGTAAGAATAAGAGAGAACCCATATAAGAATACATTGTTGAGGCTAAGGAATGAAGTGGTTTAATAGAGTATTGTTGTACAGTGCATTTTTCATCCTAGGTGTTAGATTCTTAATTCATGACATAAGTTGAAAATGACAGAAAGTCAAAACTATTTTATAAAAGCTATAATAAAAGTGCCATATTAGATATTGACACAGTTTTTCTATAAAAAATTAACACAAGTTTTTTTCCTTCCCAATTGTAATAGACCCTTCCTCTTTCCTTCTTTCCTTTCTAGTGCCTTAAGACATAGTTACATTTCAGGTAGGAACCATGTTGAATGTAAAAGAGTTTTCAGCGTTGAACTTGCACCCAGTGAACAAGTAGCTCACACTACGAGAGAGCTGTTGAGATGACAGCAGGTTCAAATATTCCATCCCGTGCCTGTTTTGGAGCAGAGGTTCACTGACTGGAATAGCACATAAATCACTTGCTTATGTTGTCCTTTTCTTTCCTTTAGTCAGGTGTGTATTATGTAACTTTAGAAGTTCTTTGCTTTGTGATGTGACTAATTCTTTCATGCTGCAGAGAGGTCAGGAAGAATAGGGGCTGGGAAAATTCTATTTTAGTGCCATTTAATGGGATAATAAGTGACCTCTGAATAAAATGTATAGATGATATTGAGAAATGGGAGTCAAATTTCAGGGCCAGTTTTAAAGGAAGTTTCTGAATTTCTTAGAAGAAGATGTAGTTATTGACATGTATTATCAGGAGCAATGTTTCTAAAACTTTGGTATGTGTAAAAAATTGCCTGGGTTTAAAAATACAGATTCTGGACCTCAGCCCAGAAACTCTGATTCAGTAATGTCAAGGTGCAGATAAGAAAAGATAACTTCCAAAAAAAGGTGTTTTGGATGCTAGTGTCTTCAGATAATGTGTTAAAGCACTTAGGTCCTAGAAGGGGAGAAGAGAAGGAAAGACAAAGATGGGAGTTAGCTCTGATAAGGAGTGGCTTCCCAGGCGGTGCTAGTGGGTAAAGAACCCACCTGCCAATGAAGAGACTTGGATTCATTCCCTGGAATGTGAAGACAAGGGAAAACGTGTGTCTTTTTTAAGGGTAAGGGAAAATAAATATTTGAGTATCAAGAAAGAACTAAATTAAGATGAAATAAAGATAGCAGTTGAATTTTAAGGCTATAACATGATGTTATAAGAGACAAGGAAGGGGAGAGAAGTCAGAAGATGCTCAAAAAGCATGGAAAAGGTTTGAAAGAACTCTTACAGCTGAGTGACTGTGATGAGGCTCTGAAGCGGTTTGGGATGCCATGATTTCTTTGTTAAATGATGAGATTGGGCATAAATGAATTTTGAAGCTCTTTCCAGCTATAAACAATTCTATCATTTTTCTGCAGAAGCAATCTTAGACCTTTTCAGCGTTGAACTTGCACCCAGTGAACAAGTAGCTCACACTACGAGAGAGCTGTTGAGATGACAGCAGGTTCAAATATTCCATCCCGTGCCTGTTTTGGAGCAGAGGTTCACTGACTGGAATAGCACATAAATCACTTGCTTATGTTGTCCTTTTCTTTCCTTTAGTCAGGTGTGTATTATGTAACTTTAGAAGTTCTTTGCTTTGTGATGTGACTAATTCTTTCATGCTGCAGAGAGGTCAGGAAGAATAGGGGCTGGGAAAATTCTATTTTAGTGCCATTTAATGGGATAATAAGTGACCTCTGAATAAAATGTATAGATGATATTGAGAAATGGGAGTCAAATTTCAGGGCCAGTTTTAAAGGAAGTTTCTGAATTTCTTAGAAGAAGATGTAGTTATTGACATGTATTATCAGGAGCAATGTTTCTAAAACTTTGGTATGTGTAAAAAATTGCCTGGGTTTAAAAATACAGATTCTGGACCTCAGCCCAGAAACTCTGATTCAGTAATGTCAAGGTGCAGATAAGAAAAGATAACTTCCAAAAAAAGGTGTTTTGGATGCTAGTGTCTTCAGATAATGTGTTAAAGCACTTAGGTCCTAGAAGGGGAGAAGAGAAGGAAAGACAAAGATGGGAGTTAGCTCTGATAAGGAGTGGCTTCCCAGGCGGTGCTAGTGGGTAAAGAACCCACCTGCCAATGAAGAGACTTGGATTCATTCCCTGGAATGTGAAGACAAGGGAAAACGTGTGTCTTTTTTAAGGGTAAGGGAAAATAAATATTTGAGTATCAAGAAAGAACTAAATTAAGATGAAATAAAGATAGCAGTTGAATTTTAAGGCTATAACATGATGTTATAAGAGACAAGGAAGGGGAGAGAAGTCAGAAGATGCTCAAAAAGCATGGAAAAGGTTTGAAAGAACTCTTACAGCTGAGTGACTGTGATGAGGCTCTGAAGCGGTTTGGGATGCCATGATTTCTTTGTTAAATGATGAGATTGGGCATAAATGAATTTTGAAGCTCTTTCCAGCTATAAACAATTCTATCATTTTTCTGCAGAAGCAATCTTAGACTTTTGCCTGCAGTTCGTTTCTGTGGAATATGTAGACAAAATCGCTTTTCCTTAAGATGAAAATATACTATCTTTGGAGGATCTCCCTCCATCCCTGGAAAACATTACAGTTATTGCAGCAGGTGTTTTCCAGGGGTGGGGGTAGATCCTCCAAAGATAGCATATTTTCATCATAAGAAAAATGGTTTTGACTACAGTTTCTCTCCTCCACAACTTCCTCCTGATTTTAAGAATTATTTTAATAGTAAATGAACAGTAATTAAAGATGAAATAGCTAAACAGTGAGGATTATCAGTTTAAATTTAGGCAGTATCAATTTTGGAAAACTGAATCTTCAAGATTCTGATGCTGACCTATTTCATGAAGAAAATCAGTTAGTAATTTGAAAGCCAAAGAAAAGATTTACCTCTAAATATTGACTTTTAATTTTGTTCTTCTACTATTTTTTTTTTTATTTTAGGCATTCTTTTTCTGATAAAGTTATTCTTTAACTAGGCTAGTTAGTTTTATTGACAGCACCTGTGAATCTTGGGAAACTGGTTCTACAGCATACATGATATCCTTGTACAGAAATGAAGAGTTTCAGGCAAGCTTTTGGAGGACAGTGTCCTCTCAGATCTAAAGGCAAATATTAAGCTTAAATGTACAAATACAAAGCTAATATTTATTGAACATTTACTGTAAGTCAGAGTACTATTCAAAAGAGATTGCCCAGAAAGGTGCTTAATTTTATATGTCACCTTGATTGGGTCGTGGTACTCAATTTCTGATCAAATATCTGTCTAGATGTTGCTGTGAAAGCATTTTTAAAGATGTGATTAATACTTAAATTAGTTGACTTGGAGTAAAGCAGATCATTCATCGTAATGTGACTCTTACTTATCCAATTAGTTGAAAGCCTTAAGAGAAGACTGCGGTCCCCTGAAGAAATAGAAATTTTATTTCTAGACTACATTTGCTATTCATTTTTCTGCGGTTTGGGATGCCATGATTTCTTTGTTAAATGATGAGATTGGGCATAAATGAATTTTGAAGCTCTTTCCAGCTATAAACAATTCTATCATTTTTCTGCAGAAGCAATCTTAGACTTTTGCCTGCAGTTCGTTTCTGTGGAATATGTAGACAAAATCGCTTTTCCTTAAGATGAAAATATACTATCTTTGGAGGATCTCCCTCCATCCCTGGAAAACATTACAGTTATTGCAGCAGGTGTTTTCCAGGGGTGGGGGTAGATCCTCCAAAGATAGCATATTTTCATCATAAGAAAAATGGTTTTGACTACAGTTTCTCTCCTCCACAACTTCCTCCTGATTTTAAGAATTATTTTAATAGTAAATGAACAGTAATTAAAGATGAAATAGCTAAACAGTGAGGATTATCAGTTTAAATTTAGGCAGTATCAATTTTGGAAAACTGAATCTTCAAGATTCTGATGCTGACCTATTTCATGAAGAAAATCAGTTAGTAATTTGAAAGCCAAAGAAAAGATTTACCTCTAAATATTGACTTTTAATTTTGTTCTTCTACTATTTTTTTTTTTATTTTAGGCATTCTTTTTCTGATAAAGTTATTCTTTAACTAGGCTAGTTAGTTTTATTGACAGCACCTGTGAATCTTGGGAAACTGGTTCTACAGCATACATGATATCCTTGTACAGAAATGAAGAGTTTCAGGCAAGCTTTTGGAGGACAGTGTCCTCTCAGATCTAAAGGCAAATATTAAGCTTAAATGTACAAATACAAAGCTAATATTTATTGAACATTTACTGTAAGTCAGAGTACTATTCAAAAGAGATTGCCCAGAAAGGTGCTTAATTTTATATGTCACCTTGATTGGGTCGTGGTACTCAATTTCTGATCAAATATCTGTCTAGATGTTGCTGTGAAAGCATTTTTAAAGATGTGATTAATACTTAAATTAGTTGACTTGGAGTAAAGCAGATCATTCATCGTAATGTGACTCTTACTTATCCAATTAGTTGAAAGCCTTAAGAGAAGACTGCGGTCCCCTGAAGAAATAGAAATTTTATTTCTAGACTACATTTGAACTCAAGATTGCAAGGTCTGTTGTTGCCAGAATTTCTGGCCTAACCTGTGAATCTCAGACTTGCTGGCACCCATAATCACATGAGCCAGTTGCTTAAAATTTCTTATTCATTTTCTGCACGTGTGTGCTGTTTCTCTGTGGAATTCTGAAGAACCCTAATACAGAAGGAAATCAGTGAAACTTAGGTTTTTCCTAATGGTTCAATATTGTCACCTATTTGGAGTAAAGAATATACTTAAGATTCAGTGAATGGTACAGACTCTGTACTCTGGAAGAAATGCATCCATGCACGTAGGTATAAAATTTTGCATAGTTATGAAAGGTACTTAGGGATTAAGAAACCTTGTCTAGGTTTAGATGTCAAGCTGATTTGTTTCTTAGTGAAATACAATGAGAACTTCTAGGACTATGTAGACTGAAGGAAGGAATCAAAGGTCAAATATCTGGTGGGTTTACAGATGAGATATCACCTTGATTTGTGTTCGAAATTTTCTGAGACCAAAGAATGCTTCTGTTGATGTGCGTCTGTGATGAGGGACATTAAAACTGCAGAATGTATGCATGCCCTGAGATAGTTTGCCCTACCTGTATACGATCTGAAGTCAGAAAGTTAATGGGTAGAGAGGGTTCCTGTATGACTGTTGAATTGGCACAGTGATTTTATCAGACACCCAACTGCTGGAGAAAATAGAAAATAAGTAGAAAAGATAGGATTCAAGACACCCAGGTAGAAAGAGGGTTATTTAAATTTCTGTAGGTAATTGAAATGAAGAGTTTCAGGCAAGCTTTTGGAGGACAGTGTCCTCTCAGATCTAAAGGCAAATATTAAGCTTAAATGTACAAATACAAAGCTAATATTTATTGAACATTTACTGTAAGTCAGAGTACTATTCAAAAGAGATTGCCCAGAAAGGTGCTTAATTTTATATGTCACCTTGATTGGGTCGTGGTACTCAATTTCTGATCAAATATCTGTCTAGATGTTGCTGTGAAAGCATTTTTAAAGATGTGATTAATACTTAAATTAGTTGACTTGGAGTAAAGCAGATCATTCATCGTAATGTGACTCTTACTTATCCAATTAGTTGAAAGCCTTAAGAGAAGACTGCGGTCCCCTGAAGAAATAGAAATTTTATTTCTAGACTACATTTGAACTCAAGATTGCAAGGTCTGTTGTTGCCAGAATTTCTGGCCTAACCTGTGAATCTCAGACTTGCTGGCACCCATAATCACATGAGCCAGTTGCTTAAAATTTCTTATTCATTTTCTGCACGTGGGGCTGTTTCTCTGTGGAATTCTGAAGAACCCTAATACAGAAGGAAATCAGTGAAACTTAGGTTTTTCCTAATGGTTCAATATTGTCACCTATTTGGAGTAAAGAATATACTTAAGATTCAGTGAATGGTACAGACTCTGTACTCTGGAAGAAATGCATCCATGCACGTAGGTATAAAATTTTGCATAGTTATGAAAGGTACTTAGGGATTAAGAAACCTTGTCTAGGTTTAGATGTCAAGCTGATTTGTTTCTTAGTGAAATACAATGAGAACTTCTAGGACTATGTAGACTGAAGGAAGGAATCAAAGGTCAAATATCTGGTGGGTTTACAGATGAGATATCACCTTGATTTGTGTTCGAAATTTTCTGAGACCAAAGAATGCTTCTGTTGATGTGCGTCTGTGATGAGGGACATTAAAACTGCAGAATGTATGCATGCCCTGAGATAGTTTGCCCTACCTGTATACGATCTGAAGTCAGAAAGTTAATGGGTAGAGAGGGTTCCTGTATGACTGTTGAATTGGCACAGTGATTTTATCAGACACCCAACTGCTGGAGAGAAAATAGAAAATAAGTAGAAAAGATAGGATTCAAGACACCCAGTGGTTTTTAATCACAGACTATCAATGGAGGATTATTTAAATTTCTGTAGGAATCTAGAATATATTTGTTACTTATTATTATGTGAAGAGTTCTTCTTTTCCAGATGGTTTCATGGATCTGTTATAGTGAATTTTAGAGAGTTAATGTTCAAAGTGCCGCTTTCTCAAGTAATGATCTGTGACCCATAAATATGAACAAAAAGTGGCTGCTAGGGATTATTAGTACAGAGATGACTCAAATTCTGCATAAGCTAGCAAAAATTTAAAAGAATATCATTTTATAAAATAAAGCAGCACAAAATATCAAGGTTATTATATGTTGAATTTAAAATATCAGACTATCAGTTAATTTGCTTTGCCAGGTTAACTCATTTATATATATATAAAATCAGAAAAAGCATGTTCTGTCATCTTTGCACATATATTTGAAACTTTTCATTGAATCATTGTAATATAAATTAACACTGCAGCAGTATCAAAAAGACTCAGAACCCTGCATGCTAAGAATTGTAAACTGTGGAATGGAGAATACTATTGGTATTATAACATGTTTGTGTGCTTTTGCACTCAGTTAAATGCCAGGTAAGGCTTAGGTTTATCTACTTAGGCAGGCTTGAAACTGGTGATGACTCACATCATATGGTGATATTTTGCTGTACAGTGGCAAATAATGATATAATGAATTATGTGTTTAACATGGTATGATAATTTCATGATTACTTTGACTATGGCACAGAATGCCTGGATATACAGTTAGTATATATATATATATATTTTATTAGCATTTTTTTTGCCAATAAGTCATCATTTATTTTTCATTCATCTTTATTCTTTGGCATATTTGGGCCTCCCATTGCAGTGGCCTCTCTCGTTGCAGAGCACTGGCTCTGGGTGCATGCGCTCTAGAGCACTGGCTCCTTAATTGGATGTACCGGTTCAGCTGCTCCCCAGCACAAAGGATCTTCCCGGGCTAGGGATTGAACTGGTGCCCCTTGCACTGCAAGGTAGACTCTTCACCCACTGGATCACCAGGGAAGCCCTAGTTAGTATATTTTATCTTTGGTTTTCTGTGAGGGTGTCTTGGATGAGATTACGCTTAAATGGGCAGACTGAGTAAAGAGATCACCCTTTATAATGTGAGTTGGTCTCATTCAATCAATTGAAGGCCTTACTCAAACTGAAACATTGGCTCTTCCAGGGTGGTTAGCCAGCCTACTTTGAGAAGAGACCCTAACCTATTAGCATTCCTGATTCTCAAGCTTGCCAACTCATCCTGCCAACATTTGAACCTGCCAATCTCCATAATCATAGGAAACAGTTTCTTAAATCCTCCATCTCTATCTCTAAATCATCCTACCAATTCCAATTTTCTGGAGAACTCTAATACAGATAGTATTAAAATAGTTTTAGCACTAATTTTAAATTTTGGATTTTCTTCTATTTATAATAGTGTTATACATTTATAACTTATTTTTCAAATGTATTAAAATTACTCTTAAAACTAAAATTATTGTTAAAAATTGAAAAATTTGGGAAGAATCTAGTGATGAGACTGATCTGGTTTAAGATGCAATAACATGTTTTATCTGATTATTCGATTATTCAATTGATGCCATCTACATTAACAAAAATGTAGAAAAAGAAAATACTATGCCAGAAATTCTTCTACAAAATCACTAGAAATTTAGTGACAGAAATTTCTTGTCATAGAAAATATGACAAGAGAGTTAAAGAGGGGTGATTTTTGTTTGAGATCATTCTTGTGGCAATTAAAATTACTCAAATCCTCAGTGTGTTTTTGCAGTGAAATTCTGAAAAGATTTCCAGAATCTCTGCCAACCTACATCATTTGAAACGAAACAAAGTGAGCATAAAAATAAGGCTTTCAAATTCTTTCAGAATAAATGAAACAACTTAATACTATCGAAAATGTGTGCAAACACAATTTGAATCTTATGCTGAAATTGCAGTTATTAAATGACATCTTACTATATTGCTACAATTAGATTAGAAGGGAGGTAGGAAAATAAAATTAGTACCTTGTCTGAAAATAAACCTGAGAGAATACAAGAATGTGCATAGAAATTATTTTGCTAGTTAGCTTAGGACTAACATACATGAAATCTTTACAATTCAACTGGACAAGGGAAAAAATGTTTTATTGTTTCCCATTTGCGTATTTTTTTTTCTATGTATGAATATAAGGGCACTTATTACTGTGTAAATAATTTGACATAGAAGCAATTTTTTTTGAAATTTTGAGGGAAAATTGAACAAAAATTAGCATATTATCTGAACTTTAAAAAATGACAATTGAATATTTAATTATAAAGATTGAAATTTAAGAGCTAATTTATCCATACTCTTTAAAAAGTATCACAGCTTTAAATATTTGACACAATCTAAACTAATTTATTTGTAAATATTATCTTTCTTAATATCCTGTCAGGTAGACATATTTACATCTGAAGGAAAAGATTTAAGGCGGTCAAGGTGAAAATAGTAATTAAATAGGAGGCAAAACTCTATTCCCAGGTTCTTCAGGCTTCAAACATTATGCTCTTAAGTAATATTATGTTATACACTGTAATAATTCAATCTTGAAATAATTTCCTATGAATCCTCTTTTAGAATGTTTGTGGTTTACTCATGATCAAATGTGTCATGAGATTGCAAGGCAGGCCATTCAAAGCTGTTACAGTTGGAAACTAATTTTCTGTTTATATCAGAATTTTCTTATAATTATTAACCAAAACAAGATTTAGAAGCTAATTGAATATTGAGATTGAAACTACTGTCTATAACTGTAATTTTAAAATTTCCAGAGACACTCTCATTTCCTTATTTAATTGCTTTATATTAGCTGTTTAAATTTAAACTAAAAAAGTATGGTTATACTGAAGTTAACATTTTCGTTTCTTATTTTTCCCTTTAAGAAATTCAGTTAATATTTGATTTGAAAAATCACAAATTTCATATAATTCAAGCATTTATAGTAATGTCAAATTATATATTGTCTTAGTTTTATCACAACAACTGATATACAGCCAAAAACTCTCTCAAGTCTAGGTCTTCAGATTGAATCCTAGATTCTTATCAGTGATCCATGCTGTTCAGAGGTAATATCATCTCAATAAATTAAAAAAAAATTAAATAATCTAAATTTGAAAAAGAAACCAAAGTAAAGAAATCAATAGTGTTTTCAGGAAGAGTAAACTTTCAGTCCCTCAGTAAGAGTATATTAATTATTCATTAGCCAGTAAATTTACTATTATATAAAATAAAGGTTTTTCCTGTTGGTTTTTACTTAACTTCTCATCAAATATATATATATATATATATATACACACACACACATACATATATGCATATACATACACACAGATATACATTCTGCATGCCAGTTTTGCAGAAATCATATGAAACTACAGCTAGATAAAAACTATAAAATGTTTTTCATATTAGATATACTTTTTATGAAATTATTTTTACCTATAAATTATGATGAATGTGACACTTTTTTCTGTGAGACTAAATCTCTGCTTCAAAAATAGCTTCATTTGTGTAATCTGTTCTTTCACAACAGAAGTATTTAGAATTTAATACTTTTGAAAGAAATTATTTTCTTACAGTCACACAGAACATAAGACATTTTTGTACACTGCTAAAAGCTTTTAATCAATAGCAGTTTGTCAGAATAGAACAATCCTCAGTTCATAGTAGATATCAAATTCAAACAACAAAAGAAGTACAACAATTACTTTTTTAAATTTTTCTAATGCTACATGGCCAATTTCACATTCATCTGTGTCAGAATTAACTGTGACCAAAATATGCAGAGCATCAATTTGCAATGGCTTGTAAATGTAGGCCTGCATGTTGTGGGATTAATATTTTTCACGCACAGCAAATCAGAACAAATATTTTCTTTAGTCATGTCAGACCTTGGCACTGTCATATTCACATGCCCTTCACAACCAAGACTAAGATGTTCACAGTTTGTGGAAAAAAGGATTACATAAAGAACAGAACCTGACAGGCAGTAGCTTTAGATATCATTTTAAAGTTTCCAAATTTATGATCCTTATGAGATACATGTTTTGAAATATAAAAATTAGTGGATCCCAAATTACATTTTTTAGTGATATAATTGTTGTATATGTATGGTCCTTTTGAAATAATGAAAGTCAGCCAAAACTCTCTCAAGTCTAGGTCTTCAGATTGAATCCTAGATTCTTATCAGTGATCCATGCTGTTCAGAGGTAATATCATCTCAATAAATTAAAAAAAAATTAAATAATCTAAATTTGAAAAAGAAACCAAAGTAAAGAAATCAATAGTGTTTTCAGGAAGAGTAAACTTTCAGTCCCTCAGTAAGAGTATATTAATTATTCATTAGCCAGTAAATTTACTATTATATAAAATAAAGGTTTTTCCTGTTGGTTTTTACTTAACTTCTCATCAAATATATATATATATATATATATATACACACACACACATACATATATGCATATACATACACACAGATATACATTCTGCATGCCAGTTTTGCAGAAATCATATGAAACTACAGCTAGATAAAAACTATAAAATGTTTTTCATATTAGATATACTTTTTATGAAATTATTTTTACCTATAAATTATGATGAATGTGACACTTTTTTCTGTGAGACTAAATCTCTGCTTCAAAAATAGCTTCATTTGTGTAATCTGTTCTTTCACAACAGAAGTATTTAGAATTTAATACTTTTGAAAGAAATTATTTTCTTACAGTCACACAGAACATAAGACATTTTTGTACACTGCTAAAAGCTTTTAATCAATAGCAGTTTGTCAGAATAGAACAATCCTCAGTTCATAGTAGATATCAAATTCAAACAACAAAAGAAGTACAACAATTACTTTTTTAAATTTTTCTAATGC
The DNA here is from genome assembly GCA_022376925.1 of Tragulus kanchil. NCBI lineage: Eukaryota > Metazoa > Chordata > Mammalia > Artiodactyla > Tragulidae > Tragulus > Tragulus kanchil. The sequence goes on along the minus strand of JAIOJX010000024.1, from coordinate 109,030,803 downwards.
TACATGGCCAATTTCACATTCATCTGTGTCAGAATTAACTGTGACCAAAATATGCAGAGCATCAATTTGCAATGGCTTGTAAATGTAGGCCTGCATGTTGTGGGATTAATATTTTTCACGCACAGCAAATCAGAACAAATATTTTCTTTAGTCATGTCAGACCTTGGCACTGTCATATTCACATGCCCTTCACAACCAAGACTAAGATGTTCACAGTTTGTGGAAAAAAGGATTACATAAAGAACAGAACCTGACAGGCAGTAGCTTTAGATATCATTTTAAAGTTTCCAAATTTATGATCCTTATGAGATACATGTTTTGAAATATAAAAATTAGTGGATCCCAAATTACATTTTTTAGTGATATAATTGTTGTATATGTATGGTCCTTTGAAATAATGAAATGAATACAGTTTGCTCTTTTCTTCAGCTTACTATTTAACAGTTCAAGCATTTGGTAATATTTACTATAGCTTAAGCATTTATTAATAATCAGAATTGATAAAGACACCTGCTTTGAGCAAGAAAAGAGGTGTGAAAAGAGGACATCTTGGGGCCAGTTAGGCTTATTAGCTAGATGACTTTTTACTTTGAGTAACAGTCTTTTTCATCTGAAATATGAGGATTTTAAGAGCTACTTCACATATTTTTTTGGGGATTACATCCTAAATCAATGTAAAATTAACTGGGAAAGTGTGCCTGACAGCAAGGTACTCAGTAAACATTTCTTCTCTGCTCTCATTTTATCCATGTTTTCTCTTAAAAATGACATAGAACCGCATTGTCCAATGCGGCAATCACCAGCCAGAAGATACTGTTGAGCACTTGATATGTGGCTGCTCTGAATTGACATGTGATGTAACTGTAAAATATTTTATTAATATTTAATTAATTAATCATATTTTATTTGTCTTGTAAAACAGCAAATGATAATAGCTAGCAAACATTTTTGATTAGTCTCTTCAGAGTTATAAGGTAGAAAGGAATTTTTCCTGATTTGTCTACCATAATTTTAAAAGTTGAATAAAGGAGATGAAATTATGTTGTAATCTGTGATTTGTCTACCATAATTTTAAAAGTTGAACCTAAGGTTTATTGCTACATGGCCAATTTCACATTCATCTGTGTCAGAATTAACTGTGACCAAAATATGCAGAGCATCAATTTGCAATGGCTTGTAAATGTAGGCCTGCATGTTGTGGGATTAATATTTTTCACGCACAGCAAATCAGAACAAATATTTTCTTTAGTCATGTCAGACCTTGGCACTGTCATATTCACATGCCCTTCACAACCAAGACTAAGATGTTCACAGTTTGTGGAAAAAAGGATTACATAAAGAACAGAACCTGACAGGCAGTAGCTTTAGATATCATTTTAAAGTTTCCAAATTTATGATCCTTATGAGATACATGTTTTGAAATATAAAAATTAGTGGATCCCAAATTACATTTTTTAGTGATATAATTGTTGTATATGTATGGTCCTTTGAAATAATGAAATGAATACAGTTTGCTCTTTTCTTCAGCTTACTATTTAACAGTTCAAGCATTTGGTAATATTTACTATAGCTTAAGCATTTATTAATAATCAGAATTGATAAAGACACCTGCTTTGAGCAAGAAAAGAGGTGTGAAAAGAGGACATCTTGGGGCCAGTTAGGCTTATTAGCTAGATGACTTTTTACTTTGAGTAACAGTCTTTTTCATCTGAAATATGAGGATTTTAAGAGCTACTTCACATATTTTTTTGGGGATTACATCCTAAATCAATGTAAAATTAACTGGGAAAGTGTGCCTGACAGCAAGGTACTCAGTAAACATTTCTTCTCTGCTCTCATTTTATCCATGTTTTCTCTTAAAAATGACATAGAACCGCATTGTCCAATGCGGCAATCACCAGCCAGAAGATACTGTTGAGCACTTGATATGTGGCTGCTCTGAATTGACATGTGATGTAACTGTAAAATATTTTATTAATATTTAATTAATTAATCATATTTTATTTGTCTTGTAAAACAGCAAATGATAATAGCTAGCAAACATTTTTGATTAGTCTCTTCAGAGTTATAAGGTAGAAAGGAATTTTTCCTGATTTGTCTACCATAATTTTAAAAGTTGAATAAAGGAGATGAAATTATGTTGTAATCTGTGTTCTCTATGCCTTGCACTGATGACTGCACTGGGCAACATTCAAGCATATTCCTTACAGCTGATGGAAGCAAGTGTCTCCCTGAACTACCTAAGGTTTATTGAGGTCTTGGTCAGCCGAATTCCTTAACCTATTGAAGGTCTTTGCTAGTTTCTCAGAAGATAGAGTGACAAGAGGAACAGCAAATGTTAGCTACTCTGACCAACTTCTCTACCCTGTGATAAAGCACACTATCCAAAAGGCAGTGTCTTTTCCCTTAAAATCTTCAATAACACCATGCAGGGGTTTTTTGGCCACTTCTATTGGTCTTTCATTTATCTATTTTCATCCATCTTTGTTCTTTAGTCTGTGTGGCTCTCCCATCACCGTGGCCTCTGTCACTGCAGAGCACCGGCTCTGAGGGCATGCGCTCCAAAACTCCGGCTCGGTAGTTGGACACATCGGTCCAGCTGCTCTGTGGCACGTGGGATCTTCCCAGGCCAGGGATTGAACTGGCCCCCCTTGCACTGCAAGGTGGTGTCCTTACCCACTGGACCACCAGGGAAGCCCACCATGTAGGTTTTGAGAGAAAGTTAGAAGGCTCTTTGGCCAGAAGTTTCCATTGCTGCATACAAAACTGTTTTCTCTCCTTGACCCTATAAATGTGTAGAGCACTACAGGGCTAAGAGTTCTGCTCTGCTGCATGTCTGTCATAGGGCATGCAGTCTGTCACAGCCGACCTAGGCACGTTTCTTCTGGGGTAGCAGAGCTTGGAAAAAATGTGGCTTTGCTATTCCTCTGCTTGGAAGGGTTTTTTTCCTCCAGAAATGATTTGTACCTGTCTCTTTAGAATTACTATTACAGTAGGGAACCAGATAATAAATATTTAAAATATAGAGAATATTAATATAAGCCACTAAGGAAAAATGAGTGTCTAAAGGAATGTATGCATTATGGAGGTTTGGATCTAAATGGGATGGCCATGGAAGACCTCATGGTGAGCGTGTTATGTGAGAAACGATATGAGACAATTCCTAGTATCTTACGGCTTCATTCTGTGTCCTTGGAATTAGGAACATTTCTTGCTAGAGCTTCAGCCCTTTCTTCATAGTCTCAACATGAGTAAATATGGGAAAATGCTGAAAGTATGAATAAATATTGGAAAATGCAAAGCAGGGCAGAACACTTGTAGATGAGACCTGCCAGGAGATCCAGGGAAATGCAGATGACCCCCTTGAGACAAAAGGTATGCCTTTTGTATTCCAAGTATTTTATCTTCAGACTTGATTATGATCTCCGGTTCTGAAGTTTTCCATAGACGATCAGATTGGTTTAATAGGTAATAACCAACAGCAAAAAAGGAGTAGAATATAAAGCAATAATATTTGCTGCAGTAGGATAGATATTATTTCAAAACACACACACACATTCAGCTGTGTGTTGACTGGTCAGTGATATAAAATTTGTTTCTTACCATGGATCATGGATAAAAGCAGTTGCAAAATACTGTGTGAAGTATAATTTTGCCACCAGGAAAGCCCTACGTATATGATCAGTTCTCAAATAGTATCTCTTAAAGAGGGGTTAAGGCAGTGGATGAGGCAAGAATGAAAGCATAATGGAATCTAATATCCAGAAAAAATGAAAGCATAGGGCTAAATGAAGATAATCAGACATCCACTTACCTCATATTTTGAATTGTAGACTAAAAACTTCATTTAAGGCTTCCCTTGTGCTTCATTGATAAAGAATCCACCTGCCAATGCAGGAGACACAGGTTCAATCCTGTATCTGGGAAGATCCCACCTGCTATGGAACAGCTAAGCCCATGCATCACAATTATTGAGCCTGTGCTCTAGACTCCAGGAGCCACCACTACTGAAGGCCACATGCCCCAGAGCCCATGCTCTGCAACAAGAGAAGCCACTACAATGAGAAGACTGTGCAGTGCAACTAGAGAGTAGTCCCAGTTCTCATAACTAGAGAAAAGTCAATGCAGCAACAAAGACCCGGCACAAATGTATACCTGTGGTTGATTCATGTTGATGTTTGGCAGAGAACAACAAAATTCTGTAAAGCAGTTATCCTTCAATTAAAAAAATTAAAATGCAGAGGCATCAAAGAAAGTAAAATTATTAAAAACCTCATTTACTGGCTATATTTATTGTTTTTATTTTTTGCGGGGAGACCTTTTTTAATTACTATTTTTATTTATTTATTTATTATTTTTGGCTATTCTGGGTTTTCACTGATGCTACAGGCTCTTCTCTAGTTGCAGGGAGTGGGGGCTACTCTCTAGTTGAGGTGAGCAGGCTTCTTGTTGCAATGGCTTCTCTTGTCGTGAAACTCAGTCTCTAGGGCATACAGGCTTCAGTAGTTGTAGCACATGGGCTCAATAGTTGCAGCTCCAAGGCTCTAGAGCACTGGCTCCATAGTTGTGGCTCAAGGGCTTAGTTGCTCCGCAGCATGTGGGATCTTCCCGGATCAGGGATCGAATGTGTGTCTCCTGCATTGGCAGGTGAACTCTTTGCCACTGAGCTACCAGGGAAGTCCTATTTTTTATTTTATAGTTTACTTACAGTATTAAGTTTCTAGCAGTGATTCAGTATTTTTATGGATTATACAAAATTAAGAGTTACTACAAAATAATAGTTGTATTCCTTTGTTATAAAATATGTGTTTACTGTTTACCTGTTTTACACATAATTATCTGTATATCTTAATCCCATTCTTCCATTGTGCCCCTTCCCCTTTTCCCCCTTTCTGTGATAACCACTTGTTTGTTTACCTATGTAAGTCTGTTTCTGTTTGTAATAGTTGTAATAGTTTTTGCCTAGAGACTTTAGCTTTCTATGTAATGCGTCATCTGCACACAGTGACAGTTTTATTTCTTTCCTTCCAATTTGGATGCCTTTTATTTATTTTTCTTGTCTGAGTGCAATATGCTTAGACTTTCAATACTGTGTTGAATAGAAGTGGAAAGAGTGGTCGTCCTTATCTACCACCTGAATAGAAAGAAAAGACTTTCAGCTTTTCACTGTTGAGTATGATGGCCTTTGCTGTGTTGAGATACGTTTCCTGTTTACCTACTTTGAAGAGAGTTTTTCATGAATGGATATTAATTTTGTCACATGACTTTTTCTGCACCTACTGAGATGATCGTGTGATTTTTATTCTCCCTTTTGTTAATGTAGTGGATCACACTGATTTTGTGACTTTTGAATCATCTTTGAGTGCTTGGAATAAATCCACCTTGATCACGGTGTATGATCCTTTTTATATATTGTTAAATTGGATTTGCTAATGTTTTGTTGAGGAATTTTGCATCGTATTCATCAAAGATATTGGCCTATAGTTTTGTTGTCGTTGTTGTATTTGTCTGTTTTTGGTGTTAGAATAATTGAGACCTTATAGAATGAATTTGGAAGTGCTCCATCCTCTTCAGTTTTTTGGAATAGTTTGAGAAATATAGGTATTAGCTTTTTTGTTCTTTAATATGATTTTTGCTATAGCTCAAGGCTCTTTAGGGGCACTGGTTACTCCATAGTTGCAGCTCCAAGGCTCTAGAGCACTGGCTCCATAGTTGTGGCTCAAGGGCTTAGTTGCTCCGCAGCATGTGGGATCTTCCCGGATCAGGGATCGAATGTGTGTCTCCTGCATTGGCAGGTGAACTCTTTGCCACTGAGCTACCAGGGAAGTCCTATTTTTTATTTTATAGTTTACTTACAGTATTAAGTTTCTAGCAGTGATTCAGTATTTTTATGGATTATACAAAATTAAGAGTTACTACAAAATAATAGTTGTATTCCTTTGTTATAAAATATGTGTTTACTGTTTACCTGTTTTACACATAATTATCTGTATATCTTAATCCCATTCTTCCATTGTGCCCCTTCCCCTTTCCCTCTTTCTGTGATAACCACTTGTTTGTTTACCTATGTAAGTCTGTTTCTGTTTGTAATAGTTGTAATAGTTTTTGCCTAGAGACTTTAGCTTTCTATGTAATGCGTCATCTGCACACAGTGACAGTTTTATTTCTTTCCTTCCAATTTGGATGCCTTTTATTTATTTTTCTTGTCTGAGTGCAATATGCTTAGACTTTCAATACTGTGTTGAATAGAAGTGGAAAGAGTGGTCGTCCTTATCTACCACCTGAATAGAAAGAAAAGACTTTCAGCTTTTCACTGTTGAGTATGATGGCCTTTGCTGTGTTGAGATACGTTTCCTGTTTACCTACTTTGAAGAGAGTTTTTCATGAATGGATATTAATTTTGTCACATGAAGTTTTCTGCACCTACTGAGATGATCGTGTGATTTTTATTCTCCCTTTTGTTAATGTAGTGGATCACACTGATTTTGTGACTTTTGAATCATCTTTGAGTGCTTGGAATAAATCCACCTTGATCACGGTGTATGATCCTTTTTATATATTGTTAAATTGGATTTGCTAATGTTTTGTTGAGGAATTTTGCATCGTATTCATCAAAGATATTGGCCTATAGTTTTGTTGTCGTTGTTGTATTTGTCTGTTTTTGGTGTTAGAATAATTGAGACCTTATAGAATGAATTTGGAAGTGCTCCATCCTCTTCAGTTTTTTGGAATAGTTTGAGAAATATAGGTATTAGCTGTTCTTTATATGTTTTATAGAATTCTTCTGTGAAGCCATATGATTTTGGATTTCTCTTGGCTGGGAATTTTTTTTAAACACAAATTCAATTTTGTGACTAGTGATTGCTCTTTGCAAATTGCTTCTTTTTGATTCAGTCTTGGCAAGTTTATGTTTCTAGAAATTTGCCCATTTCTTCCAGGTTGTCTGGTTTGTTGGCAGATAACTATTGACAGTACTCTCTTTTAAGATTTTTTTGTATTTCTGTGGTATGGGTTGTTATTTCTTCTCTTTCATTTCTTATTTTGTTTATTAACATCCTGTGTCTTCTTGCTGAAGAAAAGGTAAACTTGGCTAAAGATTTATTGATTTTATCTTTTCAAAGAAACTTGCTCTTTTCATTGATGTATTTTACTGTATTTTCACTTCTGTTATTTATTTTCTCTCTGATCTTTATTATTTCCATTCTTCTAATGACTTTGGGCATTTTTTGTCCCTTTTCTGGAGGAGGTAGGTTAGGTTGTTTATTTTCAATTTTCCTTTTTTTTTTTTTCCCTCGAAAAGCTTGTATTACTGTAAATTTCCTTCTTAGGAACTTAAACACTTGCTGCATCCATAGGTTTTGCAAAATTATGTTTCCATTTTCATTAGTCTTCAGACATTTTTTGATTTCCTATTATTTCTTCATTGACCCATTGAGACTTTAGTAGCATGTCGTTTATTTTAGTCTGCACGTGTTTGTTCTTTTCCCATTTTTTTTTCCGTAATTGATTTCTAGTTTTATACCATTGTTGGGAAAAATGTTTGATGTAATTTCTGTCCTCTTCAATTTCTTTGGTCTTGTTTTTTTGGCCTGTTAAATTTCTTCAAACTTGTTTTTGGCCTTGATGTGATTTGTTCTGGAGAACATTCCATGTGCACTTGAAAATGTATAGTTTGCCGTTTTTGGATGTATTGTCCTATAGATATCTATTAAGCCCAATTATATAGTATTATCACTTAAGACCACTCTTGCGTGATTGATTTTCTGTCTAAATGATCTGTCTATTGATGTAAATAGGTTGTTAAAAATCCTCTAATATTATTGTATTATTGTCATTGTTTCCCTTTAAGTCTGTTAGTGTTTTCTTTATATATTCAGGCATTTCTGTGTTGGGTACATGTTTTAATGAATGTAGTTAATCTGGAGAAAGTGAACAACAGGGAAGCCTGATGTGCTGCAGTCCATGGAGTCAGAGAGTTAGGCATGACTTACGGACTGAACAATGGTGACAACAACATACTCTTCTTGTGTTGATCACTTTTTCATTATATAATGCATTTCTTTGGCTTTTGTTATAGCCTTTATTTTAAAGTCCATTTTGATGCAAGTATTGCTGTCTCCACATTCTTATAGTTTCTTTTCTAGGAAATACTGTTTACCATTCCTCTCACTTTCAGTCTCTGTGTGTCTTTAGCTCTGAAGTGAGTCTGTTGTAGGCAGCATATAGAAGCTATGTCTTTTTAAAAGTGCAATCTAATACCCTATGTTCTTTGATTGGAGCATTTCATTCATTGATATATTTAGAGTAGTTATTGGTAACTGTATACTTACTGCATTTTATTACTTGTTTACCAGTTATTTTTATAGTTCTTCTCTGTTCCGTTCTTCTTCTTTTTGTTTCTTCTCTTGTGGTTTAATGATTTTATTTGATAGTATGCTTGTGTTTTTTTCTTTTTAGTTTTTGCATATGTAAAGTTTTCATATGGGGTTCATATATGCTGACATGTAACTATGTCTTCTTGTTTTAAACTGGTAGTGATTTAAGCTCAGACACATTCTAAAAGATCTGTGTTTTTAGTTCCTGTTCCCTACATTTTGTGTTTTCATTGTCATATTGTACATCTTTATTGTTTATTTTAGCTATAGTTGCTGTTACAGTTTTTTTGCTTTTAAAATTCGTTGTAGCTTCTTTAAATGGCTGATCCTCTCTTCTTACTGTAAATTTATTTTCCTAGTGGAATTTTCCCTTTTCTCTGTATCTAATCCTGGATTAGAAGGAAAGTTTAGCAAAGCCAACAGGGATCCCTTGTGCTAAAGTCACTTGTCCGAGGAATCCCACGTCTTTGAGGAACAGGCTTGCTTAGTATTCCTGCCAGGCTCAGTGGATGACTGGGAACAGCCCTTGGGAGAGATAGACTCACTGAGCACAAATATAGATGAATTTCAGCTTAGAAGCTAGAGTATTTGGTCACTTATGTTCCTGTAGTTGATCTTTGAGGTACATCCTCATGCCCTGCACCTACCACTGCTTTTCTTCTGTTCATCTAAGTCTTATGCTATATTTTCTTAGATACATTTCATGAGAATTAGGCATGACTTACGGACTGAACAATGGTGACAACAACATACTCTTCTTGTGTTGATCACTTTTTCATTATATAATGCATTTCTTTGGCTTTTGTTATAGCCTTTATTTTAAAGTCCATTTTGATGCAAGTATTGCTGTCTCCACATTCTTATAGTTTCTTTTCTAGGAAATACTGTTTACCATTCCTCTCACTTTCAGTCTCTGTGTGTCTTTAGCTCTGAAGTGAGTCTGTTGTAGGCAGCATATAGAAGCTATGTCTTTTTAAAAGTGCAATCTAATACCCTATGTTCTTTGATTGGAGCATTTCATTCATTGATATATTTAGAGTAGTTATTGGTAACTGTATACTTACTGCATTTTATTACTTGTTTACCAGTTATTTTTATAGTTCTTCTCTGTTCCGTTCTTCTTCTTTTTGTTTCTTCTCTTGTGGTTTAATGATTTTATTTGATAGTATGCTTGTGTTTTTTTCTTTTTAGTTTTTGCATATGTAAAGTTTTCATATGGGGTTCATATATGCTGACATGTAACTATGTCTTCTTGTTTTAAACTGGTAGTGATTTAAGCTCAGACACATTCTAAAAGATCTGTGTTTTTAGTTCCTGTTCCCTACATTTTGTGTTTTCATTGTCATATTGTACATCTTTATTGTTTATTTTAGCTATAGTTGCTGTTACAGTTTTTTTGCTTTTAAAATTCGTTGTAGCTTCTTTAAATGGCTGATCCTCTCTTCTTACTGTAAATTTATTTTCCTAGTGGAATTTTCCCTTTTCTCTGTATCTAATCCTGGATTAGAAGGAAAGTTTAGCAAAGCCAACAGGGATCCCTTGTGCTAAAGTCACTTGTCCGAGGAATCCCACGTCTTTGAGGAACAGGCTTGCTTAGTATTCCTGCCAGGCTCAGTGGATGACTGGGAACAGCCCTTGGGAGAGATAGACTCACTGAGCACAAATATAGATGAATTTCAGCTTAGAAGCTAGAGTATTTGGTCACTTATGTTCCTGTAGTTGATCTTTGAGGTACATCCTCATGCCCTGCACCTACCACTGCTTTTCTTCTGTTCATCTAAGTCTTATGCTATATTTTCTTAGATACATTTCATGAGAATGGAGACAAGGACAAAATCCTGTTCTACTAAAAATGTCCTTCTAGGTTGTTATAAACGTATGTTTAGTGCCACCATTTAAACCATTAGCAAATTACAGTGGAACTGAATCATATCTTTTTCTTGTCCATGAATGTATCATCCAAGATTGTACACTTTGGACGATTTGTCTGTATTAGAATATGTATATAGAAATCATGTGGTACTTAAACGGACTAAATTTGTTAGTGAAGAAATGAAATAAGATATGCGTTATTTGTTTAGTGAGGTCATGTTAATGCCTATTTATCATGTGTTTCTAGTTGCTCACAAACCATATTTTAATGACAATTTCTAAACCTTTGGATAGAATTAATTTCAAACTCTTTGGTGTATTATCAAATACTTTGATTTTTAATTTAAAAAGGAGTTACAACTTGTATTTTGGTTTATCTTTCTGATTATTTACAGTGCCTCAAGAAATAGTCCAATGATAAAGAAATTTATTTGAAAATTCTTTGTATAATGTGGGATATAATTTATTTGGTACAAAGATGTAAAGTCATTTAGGAAAAAATTGCTTTCTTACAATCTCACATTTCTTCAGCTTCAGTTTCCTTTTACCAACGTTATTTGTGCTATCTTCGAAAGAGAATAGAAATAAAATAAAAGTTGAGTGGTATGGCTTTTTCTTTGTCATGTGTTATAAAAATGTTACTTTGAAGCAACATGTTCATTTTCTTTGAACCTAACTTCAAAACCCTATTTTTTGTGTCTCTAGCATTTTTTGGCAAGCCTCATTGCATTCTGATTATTGGTCTTTTGAAAATCATTCTTATTCGTTTTAGGCAGTCTTAAATATTTGTTATTCTACATTCTTCTTTTTATGGTACATGTTCTCTTTTTATAGATGCTTTTTGTCTTTTTCACAGTTCAGTGATTATTGTGACCTTGAATTATGAAATATCATCAGTTGTATGCATCTTGATTCTAGACAGTGGGGGGAGTAGATATTTTTGCCATTAATATATGTAATTTCAATTTATTTCTGAATATGTATATTCATCCTAATTTTCTTAAAAAATTATATTCTCTGTGGAAGTAACCTCTGAGTCTTTTTGCCATGTTAAAAATAGTCAGGGTTTTTCATATTTTATGTACTTTTTTCAGTAATGCAGATTTTTTTATGGTTCTAAGAATGAACTGGGTATGGTTCATTATCCAATAGAATGAAATTATTAGACCATTATAGATGGTGTAGAGGTAATATTTATATGATATTAACAAAATCTGAAAATCACATAGAATTCCATATTGCTCAAGAAGGTCTGAACACAGCAAAATGCAGACATGTTGAAGATGATTTAGCCATACATATGCTATTTCCATTATATGGGTAAGAAGTCAAGGAACAGAAAATTCAGATACTGATTTGTTTGTAAGAGTAGGGTAGCCTTTAAACTCTTTAGGAATTTGTTTCCTGAAAACAGCCAGCCTTGGGAATATTTCTTAATTCTAGGTCTTTTGCACATTTATTTCTTTTTGCCTTCCTACAGTTCCCAAGAATTTAGTGTACTTACTCGTTTTTTTTCTAGATATCACTATATATGTTTCTACCAAGGTTCTTCCCAAGGACTGCAGTAAAGTTAATGGCACTTATGTAAGTCACACGAACTTTCCAAATATTTGTGAAGTTGGAATATCAAATGTATTGGTAAGTTGGAAAAACTTAAAAAAGTTGAGTGGTATGGCTTTTTCTTTGTCATGTGTTATAAAAATGTTACTTTGAAGCAACATGTTCATTTTCTTTGAACCTAACTTCAAAACCCTATTTTTTGTGTCTCTAGCATTTTTTGGCAAGCCTCATTGCATTCTGATTATTGGTCTTTTGAAAATCATTCTTATTCGTTTTAGGCAGTCTTAAATATTTGTTATTCTACATTCTTCTTTTTATGGTACATGTTCTCTTTTTATAGATGCTTTTTGTCTTTTTCACAGTTCAGTGATTATTGTGACCTTGAATTATGAAATATCATCAGTTGTATGCATCTTGATTCTAGACAGTGGGGGGAGTAGATATTTTTGCCATTAATATATGTAATTTCAATTTATTTCTGAATATGTATATTCATCCTAATTTTCTTAAAAAATTATATTCTCTGTGGAAGTAACCTCTGAGTCTTTTTGCCATGTTAAAAATAGTCAGGGTTTTTCATATTTTATGTACTTTTTTCAGTAATGCAGATTTTTTTATGGTTCTAAGAATGAACTGGGTATGGTTCATTATCCAATAGAATGAAATTATTAGACCATTATAGATGGTGTAGAGGTAATATTTATATGATATTAACAAAATCTGAAAATCACATAGAATTCCATATTGCTCAAGAAGGTCTGAACACAGCAAAATGCAGACATGTTGAAGATGATTTAGCCATACATATGCTATTTCCATTATATGGGTAAGAAGTCAAGGAACAGAAAATTCAGATACTGATTTGTTTGTAAGAGTAGGGTAGCCTTTAAACTCTTTAGGAATTTGTTTCCTGAAAACAGCCAGCCTTGGGAATATTTCTTAATTCTAGGTCTTTTGCACATTTATTTCTTTTTGCCTTCCTACAGTTCCCAAGAATTTAGTGTACTTACTCGTTTTTTTTCTAGATATCACTATATATGTTTCTACCAAGGTTCTTCCCAAGGACTGCAGTAAAGTTAATGGCACTTATGTAAGTCACACGAACTTTCCAAATATTTTTGTGAAGTTGGAATATCAAATGTATTGGTAAGAATATTGTGATTTATAAATCACTTTAAACACACATAAGGAATTTTTATTGGATTATCCAGAGAGTATAATTTCTACCTGAACCAAGTTGCTAGCATACAGAAACATTAACAAGGATTTTTAAACTTAAAATAATGGAAAAACAATGTGTTCAGAAAGCCTGAAGCTAGTTTTGGCTCAGCAATAAAGCAAGTTACGAGAATGAAAAAGTAAAGCAGGAGTATGATTAAGTAACTTACCTTCTGATTAGGGTAATTGATAGACATGGAAAATGATTAACCCATTTTTTTAAAGTAGGTAGTTTGCCTTTTATCACCCTCCTCTCTCTCTTTGTCCCACCTTGATTTTCCTTTGTTAAATAATGGTAAGTTGTCTACCATAGAGAAAGTGTCAACAGATCCCCACTGTGGATCATTGAGTAAGTATAAAATGTATCTTACTTATATTATGATTTAAATCACATAATAATCTAATGTTCCAGACGCGAACACACTAAACATGAAATGGCTGCACCCCTGAAATATTAGCTGTCATTAATTCCATTTTTAACATAATAGTAGTCCTTCAGTTATCTCCCATTGTTAAGTAGCACTTTTGGCATACCATTCTTTAGTCTGGAAGTTAAATTAATACATGTAAATTGTGGAACTAAGTCAAAATTATCATTTAACACTTACTAAACACACTTAGTATAATATATACTGTTATTTACAGGGTCAAAAATGAAATCTCATCTACAGTAAAACAAAATTTCATATGAGACAATGTACTGTTCTACACTATGGGTAGACAAAAAAATAAAACCCCAAATGCATTAAATCTACTTAGATTACTTAAAAGCTCATTAATGTATTCTTAAGCTAGTGTTGTATGAGAGTTAAAATTCAGCTTTAAAAAAAGTGCTCTGTTGTAAGCTTTATCCTTGTGAAATTCATTAAATCTCCTTAATGCATCTGTTGTAAGTCCTCTACATCAGGCAGAAATTAGTATAAAGAGTCTTAAATCGTGTTCATCCTCTCAAAATGGTTTCAACTATGCTTATGTACAGTTACTAAGTACAATCAAGTGTTTTTATTGTAATAAGTGATTTGAAAAATTCCCATTATAAATCATCTAAAAATATTCTTGCTGAAAAGAGAACTTGCCATGAGTTAGAAAATATACTTTTGGTTTTCAGATTCTTAGTCCTATATTTTGATTTAGGTTTTTAATCAGATCTATTTCAGTAGATCAAAACTTCCCCTATCCTTGCCCAAGGTTATGCAGTTTAACAGAGGACAGCCTTTTGTACTCAGCAAGTTTTACAGGGTAGAACAAAAACATGTTTGTAGATTAATGATGTAGTATTCTTTATGATTAAATTTTCAAGTGAAGAGTTGCAGCATCAAGTAGTGGAAATAACACTGGGGCTGTAGTTCGGAGAACTGAATCAGAGCTCATTTATGGGCTGAATAACCTTGGGAAGTCACTTGTCCTCTATGAGGTGGTTTTTCTCCTGAGTCTTCAGCAAGACAAAACCCAACTCATAGCATCACTTAGAGGCAAAAACTTTACGGAATCCTGTTCAGTGTCAGGCTTCTTCTAGTTAGTCAATAAATATTTATTTTTATTTTTTTATTTTTAAAAGAAATAGAGAAGGTTATATCTAATAAGATATATTCAGAGTTTAACACATAACTTTAATATTTAGCTGTTTGCTGTTTAGCAGTTTAGCATTAAGAGGTCTGATATGCTCATTCAATGACAATATGAGTTTAGTTTTAGACAAACTCCTGCATTTGACATAATGACCCTGATTTTGTTATTTTACTTGGTGAGAGAAAAATGTGTGTGGTTACTTTATGTCTATGCACAGCCAAGTTTAGTACATAAAGAAAAATATATACAGGTTTATAAAACCTGTAAAATTTTAGATGAGAAATATCATCATCTGAGGAAAAAATGTTAAGTTGAATTTTTTTTTCTTTTTTAGAAAATTTAAGGCAGTTCAGCAACTCTATAATTATAAATATCTACCTTTGGGAATGTATGGGGAATTCGTAGGAATCACATGGACAAATCTAGCTTGAAGTTCCCTCCAGGTTTCATTTCTTCAGCTGCTGGAAGAGGAATGCATTTGGGAAACAGTGTATTTAAGCTCCAGGAGATTAGAATATGGGTATGAACCAAGACATTGTTGGTTGCTGCTTGATGAGGTGACTTATTTGTGGAGTGGGGAGGGCAACTGTGTTGGAAGCTAGGTGATCTCAGCCTGAGGCACTGTGCTGTAATCATAGACATGTGCAAGAAGATTAATGGGAAACCAGGCTTAACAGGGTGTTGAAGTGTTAAAGTGGGAACTCAAAGACCTTGTCCATCTGGATTGACCTTCATGTTGAAAGTAGGTAGAGCCAAGTGCACTGCATGCTATTTGCCTTAGAGTGCTCCTTGGTCACAGGGAAATACGATCTTTTTCTGATTTGAACTCTTCAACATGAAATGTTAACAAAAACATCTAGCCTAGGGTTTAGAAATGTATTCAACACAGAAAGTCTTGAAAATATTTAATACTTCAAATAATTTTCCCTTATCTTTGAGATATCTTGCACTAAAAATGTCTTTTTGCTGAAGCATTTTCTAAAATACTAGTTCCCACTTTTACTTTTTGCTCCCAGGACAAATATTCCTTTGAACCAAAACAGCTCCTTTATTTTCTTTTTTCTTTTTTTATTTTTTTCTGGTACTGAAATAAACCATCCTGAAGACATAAACAACTTGCCTTGATGGTTAGCCAAGACTTTGCCCTGCCACAGATCTCCTCCAACTCTTTCGTTTCTTACCCCAAGGAGCAGTAAACATGAGTCCTGACTCACTAGTGCAGCCCCAGAACTGAGAAGAGATACACTGCAGCTGAACAGTAGGTAGAAATAAAAACAATGCTTCAATTCAATGATATTAAATGTTCAGGGAAGACAGTCTCCAAGAGAAAGGATAAATAACCTACATAATGAAGAATTAGTTAGCAGTGTTATGTAAATATTGTAGCAGCATCAATGAGGAGGTAAGCAGAAGTATTTTAAGACACTATATTATACAATATACTGTGCACTGTTTCCTGGTGATAAGGTTTTTAAAGTATCTTTATAAGCTCTTCTTCTCTGTTGTGACAGGATTATTTTTGCACCTTTGGAAAGCAACTGAAAGAGAAAATTTGGAGAAAAATCCTGCCTAACAAAGCAGCCATACTCAAATAGGTTAAACTGTAAGAAAGAACTGATTTAAGATACAAGAATAGATTTAAGATGTAAGATTAAAACATAAGTATAAATGATATTCTCATTTTTTTCAGTGCTGTATATTCTTGGCAATGCAGTGAAATGCCAAAATGTTGAAGGCTGAAATTGTTTTTTATTGTTATTCCACTGAATTTTAAATAGCCACTGAAGCAGATATTTTATATGATAACATCCAGAAACAATAATACATGAACTGGAATGGGTAAATTTGGATGAGTGGATAATGTAATGTATAAATTATCCAAAAGAAAATCACACTAATTTAAAGAAATGTGTTAGCTACTAGCATCAATAAACTGACCTCCCAGTACTCTTCAGAGAAAGTAGACAATATGTATTCTCTCTCAGACTCTAAACACCTCTGTTTTATAATGATAAGATATTCAAATAATTTAGAACTATCTAGATTTAAATTTTTTCTTCAGGGTATGTTGATTCTTGATTTGACAGTGGTGTGCAAATCACTGAATTTCACAAATTCTGTCTCATTTAAATGGTCAATAAACATTAAATTTTTGATTTAGTAAAATGGTGAAAACGTTGACGCTAGAAAAAGCAAAGAAATGGAAATATCTTTGGTAATCAAGAAATGCATAGTTAAATAGTGTTAATTGACTTATCTGTATAACCAACTTTTTGATTTTCTAGCTCTGTTTATATCATTCTAGACTGTACAGAGAATGTTCAGTTGATGGATGCCTTCTTCCCTGTATTCTTCCTGGTGCCGTCAGTTTTGTACTCAAGAAAGACAAACACATTTTAATACTAGTTATGTTTTGGTCAACACACCACCAGAACAGGAATATGTCTGGGAATAGACGCCAGAAGTCCAAATGCACTGGATGAGAATAGATAAACACAGATACAGAAAATTCTCTAAGTTGAAATCAGGTTAAAATGAGAAGAAGCCAATACAGAAATACAGGGAAAGGCTAGAATCTAGGAGTTGGATCCAGGTAACCAAGAAGTTGAACAGGAGGCAGATGAGAACCAGATGCACTTGGCAGTTGTGTAGAAATGAGCCAAACTTCTGGGGACCTAGGAGAATAGGGCAAGGCAAGAACTTATAGAAAAATATTCTTCCATATTGGAAAAATCCTTCTTTAGATGATATTTATAATTCCAAACCCAAGAGCTGCTGAATTCAGTTTATCGCTGACTAAGGTATGTCAAGTCAGTCTCTTGGTTGTGATGAGTGGAATTAATGTTTAATTCCACTGAATTTTAAATAGCCACTGAAGCAGATATTTTATATGATAACATCCAGAAACAATAATACATGAACTGGAATGGGTAAATTTGGATGAGTGGATAATGTAATGTATAAATTATCCAAAAGAAAATCACACTAATTTAAAGAAATGTGTTAGCTACTAGCATCAATAAACTGACCTCCCAGTACTCTTCAGAGAAAGTAGACAATATGTATTCTCTCTCAGACTCTAAACACCTCTGTTTTATAATGATAAGATATTCAAATAATTTAGAACTATCTAGATTTAAATTTTTTCTTCAGGGTATGTTGATTCTTGATTTGACAGTGGTGTGCAAATCACTGAATTTCACAAATTCTGTCTCATTTAAATGGTCAATAAACATTAAATTTTTGATTTAGTAAAATGGTGAAAACGTTGACGCTAGAAAAAGCAAAGAAATGGAAATATCTTTGGTAATCAAGAAATGCATAGTTAAATAGTGTTAATTGACTTATCTGTATAACCAACTTTTTGATTTTCTAGCTCTGTTTATATCATTCTAGACTGTACAGAGAATGTTCAGTTGATGGATGCCTTCTTCCCTGTATTCTTCCTGGTGCCGTCAGTTTTGTACTCAAGAAAGACAAACACATTTTAATACTAGTTATGTTTTGGTCAACACACCACCAGAACAGGAATATGTCTGGGAATAGACGCCAGAAGTCCAAATGCACTGGATGAGAATAGATAAACACAGATACAGAAAATTCTCTAAGTTGAAATCAGGTTAAAATGAGAAGAAGCCAATACAGAAATACAGGGAAAGGCTAGAATCTAGGAGTTGGATCCAGGTAACCAAGAAGTTGAACAGGAGGCAGATGAGAACCAGATGCACTTGGCAGTTGTGTAGAAATGAGCCAAACTTCTGGGGACCTAGGAGAATAGGGCAAGGCAAGAACTTATAGAAAAATATTCTTCCATATTGGAAAAATCCTTCTTTAGATGATATTTATAATTCCAAACCCAAGAGCTGCTGAATTCAGTTTATCGCTGACTAAGGTATGTCAAGTCAGTCTCTTGGTTGTGTACTTCCTAGTTGATTGCAGTTGATATCGTCGTCTATTGTTCCACTGTGATGGAAAGCACTGTAAAAGACTGTACACAAGAAAGAGAAATTTTAGCTTTCTAAAATTTGACATCGCCTTATACTGTCAAGCTGTTTACCAGACCTGATTACAGTAAAACTATTGTGAATAGTTAATGCACTGCAGGAAAACTAAGAGGGAAAGGTGTTGGTGGGTATTTGTGACGTGGGTTAGTGGTGGTGTAGTTGGAACTGAGATGCCACTGAGCCACCTGAGTGTACACTTTAACTGAAGTAGCATATGAAGATGGAACTGGGACCAGAGCCTATAATTTTATTTTCTTGAGTTAGGATTTTGGAGATGTTTATGAGGAAAACTTTTCTTAAAATCTTTGGAAATAACTGAATAGAATGCTGATTTTGCTTTATAACTCCTCTTGTCATGTTCTTGGGAACCGTATTGGACACAGCAGACATTATATGACTAACCTGGGAACATACATATCTGTAAACAACAAAACTCTGTAAAAGTTAAAAGCAAAATAAAGGTTTTGTTTTTTAAAAAAGAAAGAAACCTGTTATTGTCAACGTTTTACTGAAAGAGAAACTCCAGGGAAGTCAGTATGAAGATGGATACTCTAAAGAAGATGAAGGTTTTGTTAAAATTTAAGTATTTACTATAATACTGAGTTTTGAATTGCTACATAAGGCAAGGAATGTTAATTAATTCCACAACTTCCACACCTCTAAGATATCCAATTGTGGGAAAGTCAGGTTAAAATAAAAAGAAGAAGGCCAATACAGAAATACAGGGAAAGGCTAGAATCTAGGAGTTGGATCCAGGTAACCAAGAAGTTGAACAGGAGGCAGATGAGAACCAGATGCACTTGGCAGTTGTGTAGAAATGAGCCAAACTTCTGGGGACCTAGGAGAATAGGGCAAGGCAAGAACTTATAGAAAAATATTCTTCCATATTGGAAAAATCCTTCTTTAGATGATATTTATAATTCCAAACCCAAGAGCTGCTGAATTCAGTTTATCGCTGACTAAGGTATGTCAAGTCAGTCTCTTGGTTGTGTACTTCCTAGTTGATTGCAGTTGATATCGCGTCTATTGTTCCACTGTGATGGAAAGCACTGTAAAAGACTGTACACAAGAAAGAGAAATTTTAGCTTTCTAAAATTTGACATCGCCTTATACTGTCAAGCTGTTTACCAGACCTGATTACAGTAAAACTATTGTGAATAGTTAATGCACTGCAGGAAAACTAAGAGGGAAAGGTGTTGGTGGGTATTTGTGACGTGGGTTAGTGGTGGTGTAGTTGGAACTGAGATGCCACTGAGCCACCTGAGTGTACACTTTAACTGAAGTAGCATATGAAGATGGAACTGGGACCAGAGCCTATAATTTTATTTTCTTGAGTTAGGATTTTGGAGATGTTTATGAGGAAAACTTTTCTTAAAATCTTTGGAAATAACTGAATAGAATGCTGATTTTGCTTTATAACTCCTCTTGTCATGTTCTTGGGAACCGTATTGGACACAGCAGACATTATATGACTAACCTGGGAACATACATATCTGTAAACAACAAAACTCTGTAAAAGTTAAAAGCAAAATAAAGGTTTTGTTTTTTAAAAAAGAAAGAAACCTGTTATTGTCAACGTTTTACTGAAAGAGAAACTCCAGGGAAGTCAGTATGAAGATGGATACTCTAAAGAAGATGAAGGTTTTGTTAAAATTTAAGTATTTACTATAATACTGAGTTTTGAATTGCTACATAAGGCAAGGAATGTTAATTAATTCCACAACTTCCACACCTCTAAGATATCCAATTGTGGGAAAAGTTGTTTTAAAAACCCAAATTATCCACAGAATGAATGGAAACTAACATTTCATTTCAGGTTTCATCTCGGAAATTAAATGAAACCATTTTGTTTTCTGTTATTTACATGAACAGGATTTTTAATACAGTTTCCTGTTAATACTTTGAATTCTAACCCATGGTCAATTGCCATATAGAACAATTAGTCAAAGCCCTACAGAATTATTTTTAGCTTCAAAAGGAAAAAATACTAAGAAAAAATCTAACCAGACCAGTGCTGAATGAACCTCACCTCGACAGGAGAAAGTATAGTTAATAATAAAAGACAGCATCAGTCACAATTAGCTTTCAAGAAACTAATTCCTGAAGTACTTAGTGTCATCAATTTGCTAAGCCACTCTGCATTTTTATTATCAGATTCCAGGTTATCCTTAGAAATCACCTCTGTGGATTTGCAATTAAAATATAAATTTAGTCCTAAGACTTTTGTTTTAAAATAGCATTTTTATTAAGGATATTAATTAAAAGCAACCAAATTAAATATATCAATTGAAATGTTCTCTTTCCACTTCTTTGGTGCCGCTAACTCAGAATTTGTGAACCTAAAGTAAATTTCAGATCGTTACCATTTTCCATTACTTGGGAGAATCAGATCCTCAGTTGGGAAAAGTGAGGGGAAAAATACACAGATGAACAAAGTTGGGGAGGGCAAAAGAATGTGTAGGAGGGAAAGTGAGGGAGAAGGAAGGCGTTAAGATGAGGACAAAGTAAGGAGAAAGATAGTATCAGGACCTACCAGCCAACAATATAGATCTCCGAACTCCTTCGTTTTCCTTTAATTTGACTTGAGGTTTTGTTATTTGAAACTTGAAGTGTCTCAACTAACATATTTTTCAAATTGATATTCCCCTAGTATGAAGTGTGCCTAAGTTTTATTGATTTTCCAGTGTTAAATAACTCTTTAAGTGAGCTGATTGTGTTAACTTTAAGATCTGTGCTTTACATAAATTAATTTAAACAAATAGTGGTGTTGATGGTATTCAAAGTTTAACCCTTTAAAGTCATCTTTGTCAGATTTTTGGAATTGAAGTAATCTAAATACATTAAATCAGTTATCTCCAATCAAGTGGTTTCCGTGGTCTCCAGAATTCATCCAAGGATTTGTTGTAATATTGAGCCTTGCAAAGAACAAATTAATCAGATATTTAGAATTCTAATTATAGCGTTATTAAAAAAACTAACATTTCCCTCTCACCCTGAAAAAACCTGGTCTATCCTATGTTGCAGCCCAATTTTAATTTTTATGGTTTGAAATTGTATTTAGTTTCTGATAAATGAAATCATATATTCATATATATATATATATATATATATGTATGTGTATATATATTTGGAGAAAAAGTACTTTTAAAAAATGTATTTTAGGCCTTTTGTAGTTTCACAGCAAAATTGAACAGAAGCTACAAATTTTTCTAATATCTGCTGCCTCATATATACCCAGCCTCAGTGCTACATTTGTTAAAATTGATGAACCAAAACTCTTGACATACTACTATCATTTAAAGTCCATAGTTTACATTGTGGTCACTCTTGGGTCTTGTATATTCCAGGGTTGGGCAAATGTATGATAGTAGTCTTCTCTATTATAGTACCATAGAGCGTAATTTCTTTCTTATTTTTTAAATTAAAATTCAAATTTGTGATATATTTTTTATGTTTACTTTTCATTAGCAGATATTGCAGAATATTTGCTGTATTCCTCATATGCAGTATATCCTTGAGCCTCTCTTACACCCAGTGTCTGTACTTCCCTCTCCCCCCTTCCACTTTGCTTCCCCTCTGCAACTAACCACTAACTTCTCTATAGTTGTGAGTTTGCTTATTTTTTTGTAATCTTCACTAGTTTTTTTATATTTCTAAAATCTCAGATATAAGTAATATTATACATTATTTGAATTTCTCTGATGACTCAATGGTAAATCTTTAAAATTGGTTTGATACCTGAGGTTTTGTTATTTGAAACTTGAAGTGTCTCAACTAACATATTTTTCAAATTGATATTCCCCTAGTATGAAGTGTGCCTAAGTTTTATTGATTTTCCAGTGTTAAATAACTCTTTAAGTGAGCTGATTGTGTTAACTTTAAGATCTGTGCTTTACATAAATTAATTTAAACAAATAGTGGTGTTGATGGTATTCAAAGTTTAACCCTTTAAAGTCATCTTTGTCAGATTTTTGGAATTGAAGTAATCTAAATACATTAAATCAGTTATCTCCAATCAAGTGGTTTCCGTGGTCTCCAGAATTCATCCAAGGATTTGTTGTAATATTGAGCCTTGCAAAGAACAAATTAATCAGATATTTAGAATTCTAATTATAGCGTTATTAAAAAAACTAACATTTCCCTCTCACCCTGAAAAAACCTGGTCTATCCTATGTTGCAGCCCAATTTTAATTTTTATGGTTTGAAATTGTATTTAGTTTCTGATAAATGAAATCATATATTCATATATATATATATATATATATATGTATGTGTATATATATTTGGAGAAAAAGTACTTTTAAAAAATGTATTTTAGGCCTTTTGTAGTTTCACAGCAAAATTGAACAGAAGCTACAAATTTTTCTAATATCTGCTGCCTCATATATACCCAGCCTCAGTGCTACATTTGTTAAAATTGATGAACCAAAACTCTTGACATACTACTATCATTTAAAGTCCATAGTTTACATTGTGGTCACTCTTGGGTCTTGTATATTCCAGGGTTGGGCAAATGTATGATAGTAGTCTTCTCTATTATAGTACCATAGAGCGTAATTTCTTTCTTATTTTTTAAATTAAAATTCAAATTTGTGATATATTTTTAATGTTTACTTTCCATTAGCAGATATTGCAGAATATTTGCTGTATTCCTCATATGCAGTATATCCTTGAGCCTCTCTTACACCCAGTGTCTGTACTTCCCTCTCCCCCCTTCCACTTTGCTTCCCCTCTGCAACTAACCACTAACTTCTCTATAGTTGTGAGTTTGCTTATTTTTTTGTAATCTTCACTAGTTTTTTTATATTTCTAAAATCTCAGATATAAGTAATATTATACATTATTTGAATTTCTCTGATGACTCAATGGTAAAGAATCTGCCTTCCAAAGCAGAAGACATGAGAGACATGGGTTTGATACCTGGGTCGAGAATATCCTCTGAAGAAGGATCCCTGTTCCAATATTCTTGCCTGAGAAATCTCATGGACAGAGGAGCCTGGCAGGCTATATTTAGTCCTTGGGGTAACGGGAGTCCTGCACTACTTAGCAACTAAACAACAGCATACAATATTTATCTTTCTCTGACTTATTTTACTTAATGTAATGCCTTCTAACTCCATCCATGTTGCTATGAATGGCAAAATTCTGTTCTTTTTCATGGCCGAGTAGTAGTCTATTTCCTTTATCCGTTCAGTTGTTGCTGGACAGTTACATTGCTCCTGTATCTTGTTAATTGTTAATAATGTTACTATGAACATTGAGGTCCATGCCTCTTCTCAAATTAGTATTTTCTTCTCTTGTTTTTCGGATGTGTACCCAGTACTGGAATTGCTGAGTCATATGGTAGTTGAGTATCTTTTCATGGGCCTGTTGGCCATTTTCATTTTCTCTTTGGAAAAATGTTCATTCAGTTTTTCTGCCCATTTTTTAAACTTATTTTATTAAATCTTAAGTTGAATGAGCTATTTATATATGTTGGATATTAATCCTTTGTTGATTGTATCATTTACAAATACTTTCTCCCATTCAGAAGGTTGTCTTTTTATCAGTGTTTTCCTTTTATGTACAAAAGCTTTTTAAGTTTAATTAAATCACATTTGTTTATTTTTTATTTTATTTCCTTTACTTTAGGAGACATATCCAAAAAAATGATGCAGCAATATACGTCTAAAAGTGTTCTGCTTCTAAGAGTTTACATTTAGGTCCTTTATTTTTGAATTTAGTTTTGTACATGATATTAGAGAATATTCTAATTTCATTATTTTGCATTTAGCTGTCCAGAACTGTTTACCAATTTCTGTTTCCCAGAAACTGGTTTTCTTTGTTGTATATTCTTGCCTACTTTTTCATAGATTAATTGACTATAAGTGTGTGGATTTAATACCAGGCTCTCCGTTCTTTTCTATTGATCTGTGTGTCTGTTTTTGTGCTAGTACCATACTGTTTAGACAATTGTAGCTTTGTAGTATAGTTTAAAATCAAAATGTGTGATTCCCCTGACTCTTTTTTCTCAAGATTGTCTTGGCTATTTTTGGTCTTCTGTGTTTCCATAAAAATTTTAAGGTTATTTGTTCCAATATTCTTGCCTGAGAAATCTCATGGACAGAGGAGCCTGGCAGGCTATATTTAGTCCTTGGGGTAACGGGAGTCCTGCACTACTTAGCAACTAAACAACAGCATACAATATTTATCTTTCTCTGACTTATTTTACTTAATGTAATGCCTTCTAACTCCATCCATGTTGCTATGAATGGCAAAATTCTGTTCTTTTCATGGCCGAGTAGTAGTCTATTTCCTTTATCCGTTCAGTTGTTGCTGGACAGTTACATTGCTCCTGTATCTTGTTAATTGTTAATAATGTTACTATGAACATTGAGGTCCATGCCTCTTCTCAAATTAGTATTTTCTTCTCTTGTTTTTCGGATGTGTACCCAGTACTGGAATTGCTGAGTCATATGGTAGTTGAGTATCTTTTCATGGGCCTGTTGGCCATTTTCATTTTCTCTTTGGAAAAATGTTCATTCAGTTTTTCTGCCCATTTTTTAAACTTATTTTATTAAATCTTAAGTTGAATGAGCTATTTATATATGTTGGATATTAATCCTTTGTTGATTGTATCATTTACAAATACTTTCTCCCATTCAGAAGGTTGTCTTTTTATCAGTGTTTTCCTTTTATGTACAAAAGCTTTTTAAGTTTAATTAAATCACATTTGTTTATTTTTTATTTTATTTCCTTTACTTTAGGAGACATATCCAAAAAAATGATGCAGCAATATACGTCTAAAAGTGTTCTGCTTCTAAGAGTTTACATTTAGGTCCTTTATTTTTGAATTTAGTTTTGTACATGATATTAGAGAATATTCTAATTTCATTATTTTGCATTTAGCTGTCCAGAACTGTTTACCAATTTCTGTTTCCCAGAAACTGGTTTTCTTTGTTGTATATTCTTGCCTACTTTTTCATAGATTAATTGACTATAAGTGTGTGGATTTAATACCAGGCTCTCCGTTCTTTTCTATTGATCTGTGTGTCTGTTTTTGTGCTAGTACCATACTGTTTAGACAATTGTAGCTTTGTAGTATAGTTTAAAATCAAAATGTGTGATTCCCCTGACTCTTTTTTCTCAAGATTGTCTTGGCTATTTTTGGTCTTCTGTGTTTCCATAAAAATTTTAAGGTTATTTGTTCTAGTTCTGTGGAAAATGTCATTGATAATTTGAGAGGGATTTTATTGAATATGTAGATTGCCCGTAGGTAGCATGTTCATTTTGACAATATTGATTCTTTGAATTCAAGAACACAGTATATATTTCCATCCATTTGTGTCATCTATAATTTCTTTCATCAGTCTTATGAATTTTGGAATAAAGATCTTTTGCCTCTTTAGGTAGGTTTATTCCTATATGTTCTATTATTTTTTTGATGTGATGGTGCATTGAATTGTTTTCTTAATTTCTCTTTTTGGTCTTTCATTGCTAGTGTGTAGAAATGCAAAATTTATGTGTACTTATTTGTATCTTGCAATTTTATCAAATTAATTGGTGAGTCCTAATAGTTTTCTAATAGTATCTTTAAGATTTTCTGTGTATAGTATCACATCATCTGTAAGCAGTAACAATTTTACTTCTTCCTTTCTAATTTGTATTCTTTTATTTCTTTTTCTTCTCTGATTGCCTTGGGTAGGGATAAAAGTGGTGAGAGTTGACATCCTTGTTTTTTTTCTGATCCTGGAGGGAATGCTTTTAGCTTTTCACCATTGAGTATGATGTTTCCTATGGTTTTGTCATATATTGCTTTTATTATGTTGAGGTTTTTTTCCTTCCATTCCCACTTTTAGAGACCTTTATCATAAACTGATGTTGAATTTTGTTGAAGATTTTCATGTTTATGTTCATCATTGATATTGACTTGTAAATTTTTTATTTTTTAAAATTCATTCAGTGATTCAATGGTTTAATAGCATATTGTTTATATTTCTCCTGTTTCTTTTTTTTTTTTTTTTGGTCTTTCTTTTTTTGTAGTTGATTTCTTGTCTCATAGCATTGTGATTGGAAAAGATGCTTGATACAGTTTCAGCTTTCTTAAATTTGCCAAGACTTGTTTTGTGGCCCAGCATGTCATCTATCCTGCAGAATGTTCCATGTGCACTTTTTGAAGAATGTATATTGTGCTGCTTTCTGATGGAATTCTCTATAAATACCGATTAGGCCATCTAACATTATTTAAAGCCTGTGTTTCCTTCTTGATTTTCGGTCTGCATGGTCCATCCATTCATGTAAATGTGGGGTGTTAAATTCCCAACTGTTACTGTGTTACTGTTGATTTCTCCTCTTGTATTTGTTAATAATTTTGTTGTATATTGAGGTGCTTCTCTTTTGGGTCCATATATATTTATAGTTTTTATATCTTATTCTTGGATTGATTCCTAGACTATTATCTAGTGTCCTTCTTTGTCTCTTGTAAAAGTCTTTATTTTAAAGTCTATTTTGTCTTATGTAAGTATTGCAGCTCCACCGTTTGTTTTCCATTGTGTGACATACCTTTTCCATCCCCACACTTATCAACGTTTTCTTGTCTTTGTATCCATTCAGCCACTATCTTTTGGGGGTAGTTGAAAGCTTGCAATTTTATCTAATTGGTGAGTCCTAATAGTTTTCTAATAGTATCTTTAAGATTTTCTGTGTATAGTATCACATCATCTGTAAGCAGTAACAATTTTACTTCTTCCTTTCTAATTTGTATTCTTTTATTTCTTTTTCTTCTCTGATTGCCTTGGGTAGGGATAAAAGTGGTGAGAGTTGACATCCTTGTTTTTTTTCTGATCCTGGAGGGAATGCTTTTAGCTTTTCACCATTGAGTATGATGTTTCCTATGGTTTTGTCATATATTGCTTTTATTATGTTGAGGTTTTTTTCCTTCCATTCCCACTTTTAGAGACCTTTATCATAAACTGATGTTGAATTTTGTTGAAGATTTTCATGTTTATGTTCATCATTGATATTGACTTGTAAATTTTTTATTTTTTAAAATTCATTCAGTGATTCAATGGTTTAATAGCATATTGTTTATATTTCTCCTGTTTCTTTTTTTTTTTTTTTGGTCTTTCTTTTTTTGTAGTTGATTTCTTGTCTCATAGCATTGTGATTGGAAAAGATGCTTGATACAGTTTCAGCTTTCTTAAATTTGCCAAGACTTGTTTTGTGGCCCAGCATGTCATCTATCCTGCAGAATGTTCCATGTGCACTTTTTGAAGAATGTATATTGTGCTGCTTTCTGATGGAATTCTCTATAAATACCGATTAGGCCATCTAACATTATTTAAAGCCTGTGTTTCCTTCTTGATTTTCGGTCTGCATGGTCCATCCATTCATGTAAATGTGGGGTGTTAAATTCCCAACTGTTACTGTGTTACTGTTGATTTCTCCTCTTGTATTTGTTAATAATTTTGTTGTATATTGAGGTGCTTCTCTTTTGGGTCCATATATATTTATAGTTTTTATATCTTATTCTTGGATTGATTCCTAGACTATTATCTAGTGTCCTTCTTTGTCTCTTGTAAAAGTCTTTATTTTAAAGTCTATTTTGTCTTATGTAAGTATTGCAGCTCCACCGTTTGTTTTCCATTGTGTGACATACCTTTTTCCATCCCCACACTTTCAGTCTGTGTCTCTGGATCTGAAGTGAGTCTCTTGTGGCAGTGTATATATGAGTCTTGTCTTTGTATCCATTCAGCCACTATCTTTTGGTTGGAGGGTTTAGTTTGTTTATATTTAAAGTAATTATTAATGCATAGGTTCTTACTGCAATTTTGTTAATTGTTTTAGTTTTGTTTTATGTGTCTTTTCCCTCCTTTAATCTCTTGTGTTTTGATGCTTACTTTTAGTGTTTGGATTCCTTTTTCTTTTTTGTGTGTATACCTATTACAGATCATTGTTTTGTGGTTACTATGAGGGTTTTATCTGTCTACCCATCTATAATTGTTTTATCTGTGTATAATTGTTTTGCTACTCTTTTAATTTCAAATGCATTTTAGAACCCCGCCCTTGTACTTTCCTCCCCTCATGATTACTGTTTTTTTTTTTTTTTTTTGGCCACTTCTATTGGTCTTTCATTTATTTATTTCCATACATCTTTGTTCTTTGGTCTGTGTGGGCCTCCCATCACATGGCCTCTGTCACTGCAGACCACTGGCTCTGGGCCGATGCGCTCCAGAGCTCTGGCTCGGTAGTTGGACACATCGATCCAGCCGCTCTGTGGCACATGGGATCTTCCCAGGCCAGGGATCGAGCTGGCACCCCTTGGACTGCAAGGCGATATCCTTACCCACTGGGCCACCAGGGAAACCCATGATTACTGGTTTTGATATCATATTTTATATCTGATTGTTTTGTGTATTCTTTAACCGGTTATTGTGAATACAGAAAAATTTACAGTTTTTTATTTTAACCTTTTTACTAGCTTTGTATTTGGATTTTTTCCTACCTTTGCAGTATGTGTACCTTTATGAATATTTTTCATTACGTAATTTTTTTTTCTTGATGTGTGTTTTTTTTCCCTTTTGCTTATAGAAGTTCCTTTAAATTTTTTTTGTAAAGCTTGGTTTAGTGGTGTTGCGCTCTCTTAGCTTTTGCGTTCTTGTTATGCTTTTGATTTCTCCATGAAATCTGAACAAGAGCCTTTCTATGTATTCTTGGTTGTAGGTTTTTTTCCTTTTGTAAATTTAAATATAAGGTGCCACTCCCTTGTGGCAGAATTTCTGGTGAAAAATAAATTGACATCCTTATAGGAGTTCCCCTGTATGTTGTTTGTTGCTTTTCCTTTGAGATTTGTTGTTTTCCTTTGCTATAATGCAAATATTGGTGCACTTAAAGTTGTCTCTGAGGCTTCTTAAATTGTCCTCATTTCTTTTCATTCTTTTTTTCCTTTTCAGTAACAGTGATTTCACTTCTCTGGCTTTCTGCTAACTGATCTGTTTCTCAGTATCATTTATCCCAATGTTCCTGGCTAAATGATAGTCCTTCTAGTGTATCTTGCATTTCACACAGAATATTCTTCATCTCTGTTTGGCTTTTTTTAAATTTTCTCTTTGTTAAAAAGTTGTCACTTCTCATTCCATTCATCCAGTCTTCTCTTGAGTTCTTTGATCATCTTTACAATTATTAATCTGAACTCTCTTTCAGGTAGATTACTTATCTGTACTTCACTTAGTTATCTTACTGGATCTTTATCTTGTTCCTTTTTCTGGAACATGTTCCCTCTACCTCATCATTTTATCTAAGTCGCTGTTTGTACTTTTACGTATGTGGCAAATTAGTTCGACATTTCTCAACCTTGAAGAAGTGGCGTTCTTTTTGGAAACTTCTTCTGTGTCCCAGAAGTGCACTTCACTCTCACCTCTCAAGCTATATGCTCTAGGGCTTCCCCTAAGAGGGCTGCATGTGTGGAGGGCTGACTATATGGATGGTCTTACAGGCTTGGTTGTCCCCAGCCTGGTGGTTTGCCTGGTCCTGCCCTGTATAGATGCTGCTGGCTAGTGTTTAGCGGGGCCTGGTCCTGAGGCAGCTGATTATGGAAATGCAGGAGTTCCACAGGCTCGCTCACTGGCGGGTGGATTCAGGGTCTCCATGACCCTGGGGCTGTCACCCACCTACTGCCAGGTGAAGTCAGGGCCTGGCGTTTGTGGTAGATTACTGACAGGCACAGCTGGTTCCTGCAGTCTGGCTGTGGGACTTAGGGATCCCTAAACTCATTTTAACTCATTTGTTGTGGTGGTGGGTGGTTCCTGACACAATTGGATATAGGGTACAGAGTGTCCTGAAGCTAGTGTTGGCCAGCTAGAAGATAGAGCCAGGGTCCAGCTGGTTCCTGAATAGGTTTTGGCCTGCTACGAGTGGGCTGGATCCGCATGCTACTGACTTGTAGTTTTCAGGTGTCTGGTGTCTGCCCGCTGGTTGGTGAGGCTAGTCTAGAGCCTTGTGTGGACTACCGTTCTTGTGTGGATTACCCACCGGTGGCCAGGGTCTGTCCGCTGGTGGGTAGAACTGGATCTTGAACCTCTGGTGGGAGAGCTGTGTCTCGAGGCAGCCTGGAGGTTGCTATGGGATCAGAACGACTTTAGACAGCCTGTCTGCTGGTGAGTGGAAATGTGTCCCCACTCTGTTGTTTGACGTGAGACTCCCAGCACTAGTGCTTACAGGCTGTCATGTGGGGGCAGGCTTGGTGCTAATAAACCAAGATGCAGGTGCCAACAAGAGTGTTCACAAGGTAGAATGTTTCTCGATGTCTGCCACCCGTGTCTGTGTCCCCAGAGTGAGCCACAGGTACCACCCCCACCTCCTCTCCCAGGAGACTCTCCAAGACCAGCAGGCAGGTCTGGCTGGAGCTCTTATCATATAATTGCTCTTTCTTTGGATCATAGTGCCTGTGAGATTTTCCCTTTAAAAATTTTACGTATGTGGCAAATTAGTTCGACATTTCTCAACCTTGAAGAAGTGGCGTTCTTTTTGGAAACTTCTTCTGTGTCCCAGAAGTGCACTTCATCTCACCTCTCAAGCTATATGCTCTAGGGCTTCCCCTAAGAGGGCTGCATGTGTGGAGGGCTGACTATATGGATGGTCTTACAGGCTTGGTTGTCCCCAGCCTGGTGGTTTGCCTGGTCCTGCCCTGTATAGATGCTGCTGGCTAGTGTTTAGCGGGGCCTGGTCCTGAGGCAGCTGATTATGGAAATGCAGGAGTTCCACAGGCTCGCTCACTGGCGGGTGGATTCAGGGTCTCCATGACCCTGGGGCTGTCACCCACCTACTGCCAGGTGAAGTCAGGGCCTGGCGTTTGTGGTAGATTACTGACAGGCACAGCTGGTTCCTGCAGTCTGGCTGTGGGACTTAGGGATCCCTAAACTCATTTTAACTCATTTGTTGTGGTGGTGGGTGGTTCCTGACACAATTGGATATAGGGTACAGAGTGTCCTGAAGCTAGTGTTGGCCAGCTAGAAGATAGAGCCAGGGTCCAGCTGGTTCCTGAATAGGTTTTGGCCTGCTACGAGTGGGCTGGATCCGCATGCTACTGACTTGTAGTTTTCAGGTGTCTGGTGTCTGCCCGCTGGTTGGTGAGGCTAGTCTAGAGCCTTGTGTGGACTACCGTTCTTGTGTGGATTACCCACCGGTGGCCAGGGTCTGTCCGCTGGTGGGTAGAACTGGATCTTGAACCTCTGGTGGGAGAGCTGTGTCTCGAGGCAGCCTGGAGGTTGCTATGGGATCAGAACGACTTTAGACAGCCTGTCTGCTGGTGAGTGGAAATGTGTCCCCACTCTGTTGTTTGACGTGAGACTCCCAGCACTAGTGCTTACAGGCTGTCATGTGGGGGCAGGCTTGGTGCTAATAAACCAAGATGCAGGTGCCAACAAGAGTGTTCACAAGGTAGAATGTTTCTCGATGTCTGCCACCCGTGTCTGTGTCCCCAGAGTGAGCCACAGGTACCACCCCCACCTCCTCTCCCAGGAGACTCTCCAAGACCAGCAGGCAGGTCTGGCTGGAGCTCTTATCATATAATTGCTCTTTCTTTGGATCATAGTGCCTGTGAGATTTTGTGTGCACCATTTAAGAGGAAAGTTTCTCTATCTCCCAGTCCTATGGAGTTCCTGAAATTAAGCCCCACTGGCCTTTAAAGTCAAATGCTCTGGGGCTCATCTTCCTACTGCAGGACCTCTGGGTTTGGGAACTTAAAGTAGCTAGGGCTCAGGACTCTGACTCCTGTGGGAGAGCCTCTGCAATATAATTATTTTCTAGTTTTGATGTTGCGTACTTGGAGGTTTGGCATTTTTACATTGTGAGTCCACCCCTCTGTCTATCTTGCTATGTTCTTTATGTCTTTATTTGTTTAAGAGCTTTTGGGTGTGTTCCAGTCTTTCTCATGGGTGGTTCTTCTGCAGATATCTGTTATTTTGGGGTACTTGTAAGAGAAGGTAAAATCAGGGTCTTTCTCCTCCACCATCTTAACTGCTCTCCCAGGGTAGCTTTGTTGTTCTAAAAATATTCTGCACTCTAACTGTTCATCCTTATCTCCCTCCTCATTGCTGACCACTCTTTCTCCTTTTACCATCTCCATAATTTTGCTTTTTCCAGAATGTCATTGTTTGAATCCTATAGTATAGTTTGAATAGTTCGAATCATGTAGTATTAGTTTTTTCAGTTGTCTCTTTTCGCTTAGTAATACACATTTAAGTTTTTTATATGTCTTTTCGGAACTGGATAGCTCATTTCTTTTTAGAGCTGAATAATGTTTCATTGTTTGGGTGTACCACAGTTTACCTGTGCACTTACTGACGAACCTCTTGATTGTTTCTAAGTTTTGACCAAGAATAATAAAACCACTGTAAACATTTACATGCAGGTTTTTGTGTGGGCACCCATTTTCAGCTCTCTTTTGTAAGTACTGTTTAGGCCAGTAGTTGGATCATATGGTAAGAGTATGTTCGTTTTATAAGAAACTGCTAATTTGTCTTCCAAAGTGACAATACCATTTTACATTCTCAGCAACAGTGAATGAAAATCCCAGTTATTTCACATCTTGCAGCATTTGGTGTTGCGTTTTGGTTTGTTCCCATTCTAGTAAGTATAGTGATATCTGATTTTGAACTGCAATTCCCTAATGACAAATGACATTGAGCATCTTGTCCTATGCTTATTTGCCATCAGTATATTTTTTCTGTGAAGCGTCTATTTATTTATTTATTTATTTTTAGATTTTATTTATTTATTTACTTTGGGAGGGGGTCGGTTTGGGGAGGGAGGGGAGTGGATGGGCCACTTCTATTGGTCTTTAATTTCTCTATTTTCATTCGTCTTCATTCTTTGGCTCCTGTGGGCCTCCCATCGCGGTGGCGTCTGTTGTTGCAGAGCACTGGCTCTGGGCGCATGCGCTCCAGAGCTCCGGCTCGGTGATTGGACACATCAGTCCAGCCACTCTGCGGCACGTGGGATCTTCCCAGGCCAGGGCTCGAACTGGCGCCCCTTGCACTGCAAGGCGGTGTCCTTACTCACTGGACCACCAGGGGAAGCCCAAGCGTCTATTTAGATCTTTGGCTGATTTCTGTTTTTTTGTAGTTGAGTTCAGGTACTTCTTAGTAAAATATAGTAATTCATTCATGGAGTGTGGTATTTCTAAAATAGAACTATAAAAATGTGCAGTATACTCTAATCAGGATTATTGACCCTTAATAGGAAAAAATATATTTCTGTTCCTAAGCCCTATAAATATTCTTTTTCTCTTAAGAGTTCTGTATGAATTTGTCCTATTAAGCAATAATAGCTCCAATATCAATTACTTACATAGGTGTTTTATTGTTTTCAAAGTATGTCTGCATAGGGTTGCCATGAAATGAAATGAGGCAGCCTGATTTTATCAGCAGTTATTCTTCCTTTGTTTAAAAAAATAAAGAAGCAGAGGTTCAAAGGTAATGTTGTTTACCCAAAGTTGGTGTACAGAGATGGGACTTCAAGTCAGACTTCTGACTCAGAATCTAACTGCTCGAAGAGGTTTAAAGAAGTTTATTCTTTTCAAGGAAAGAGGCCTTATACTTTGGAAAAATATGTAAGTTTTATGTTTGTTCTGTGAGCAAGTTTTCTTCATTAAGAAAACCTCTACTATCATAAGTGAAAAAAATAGCTATTGTCATTGTGCTATGAGAAAAGGGGATCCTGCAAGGGTGCTAGGGGTGGGATGGCGTGGATATACATATGACTAATCTGGGATAATAAATATCTGTAAACAACAAAATTCTGTAAAAGTAAAAAGGAAAATAAAAATTAAAAAACAGAAGAATGCAATGATAAATTTGAATGTCACCAGAATAGTACTTTACCGTTTCTACACTGTTTTCCAGCACAAGTTGTCTTGTGATTATCTGTACAACATTGTCTACCCAGTTATGCCAGTTATTTAATTGTCTTTCCTATCTTCTTTGAAAAGTCTGCTTTATCACAAACTTCATTCCTAAAAATATTTGAATTTCTTCAATATCAGTCTGTTTATTTACTTCTAGGTAAACATCATACCTTTCTAAAGTTGTATTTCAAAACAAAAAGAATGATATAACAATCCATATTGTATAGAGCTGTGACATCAGTAGTCTGTAGTAGTCTGCAGAATAAAGAGGTGCTTTCCAAATTCTTGCATTTTTCTCTGTATGAAAAGAAATTTGTTTCTGTGATGATTTCTTTATTATAAAAGCTTAGATAGTATCTTTTGGCTTCCTTCTGTGTATTGATCATACTCCTTAAGCAAAATGACAGTCCTGGCATTTCACTATTTACTTTGCTTAATATTTCAATCTACAAATCCTGAGCATGTTTTTTTTTAAATCTTTTAAATATAACTGGTAAAAGTGTTCAGACTTTATAAAAATGATTCATCAATGAAAGTAAAACACTTTATAAACAGATATACATATATATTTTATAAAATGCATCTCTGTTCATTGTGTCCCTATGACTTTCTTTGTTTCAGCTTTACCCTCTCTTTCCCTTCCAGTGATGACTTCAGAGCTAATTTTGATATGACTGAAATTTGGGGGAGACTTTTCAGCAGCTTTAACTGTGTTGAACTACCTTGTGTATAACTTTTTACATCTCTACGTCAGGGAAACCCCTCTGCTTTTACAGTAACATTAAATAGCAGTAGTTTTGATTTCTCTTTCAGATAAACCAGGAGGTTTGACATTACCTGTGATCTAAATCCTTTCCTCCTCAATGTGGGGATTAATTCTCTCCAGAGGGCTTCACTCAGCATGTCTGTGTACAGCCTTTTTAGTAAGGGAAGATTGGGGTGTGGTGGGAGCTGAGTATTTAAAAAGAACTGGAATGGATAACAGTGTGTCAGGAATAGTGAATGGATAGGTAGGAAAGTGAACCCAGAGCAAGGACTGCTCAGAAAGCTGAGAAGGGTAAAAGCTGCTGATCAGTGTATGCAATAATGTATCTTGTGCTTGGCACAGTATATGGAAATCTGAAAATTGATTTTGTTATTACTATACTATGAAGATGAGGAATTAGGTTTTAAATAAATCTCCTTTCTAGCAATATGTGCCTTTCTTCAATATCAGTCTGTTTATTTACTTCTAGGTAAACATCATACCTTTCTAAAGTTGTATTTCAAAACAAAAGAATGATATAACAATCCATATTGTATAGAGCTGTGACATCAGTAGTCTGTAGTAGTCTGCAGAATAAAGAGGTGCTTTCCATATTCTTGTTTTTTTCTTTTTATGAAAAGAAATTTGTTTCTGTGATGATTTCTTTATTATAAAAGCTTAGATAGTATCTTTTGGCTTCCTTCTGTGTATTGATCATACTCCTTAAGCAAAATGACAGTCCTGGCATTTCACTATTTACTTTGCTTAATATTTCAATCTACAAATCCTGAGCATGTTTTTTTTTAAATCTTTTAAATATAACTGGTAAAAGTGTTCAGACTTTATAAAAATGATTCATCAATGAAAGTAAAACACTTTATAAACAGATATACATATATATTTTATAAAATGCATCTCTGTTCATTGTGTCCCTATGACTTTCTTTGTTTCAGCTTTACCTCTCTTTCCTTCCAGTGATGACTTCAGAGCTAATTTTGATATGACTGAAATTTGGGGGAGACTTTTCAGCAGCTTTAACTGTGTTGAACTACCTTGTGTATAACTTTTTACATCTCTACGTCAGGGAAACCCCTCTGCTTTTACAGTAACATTAAATAGCAGTAGTTTTGATTTCTCTTTCAGATAAACCAGGAGGTTTGACATTACCTGTGATCTAAATCCTTTCCTCCTCAATGTGGGGATTAATTCTCTCCAGAGGGCTTCACTCAGCATGTCTGTGTACAGCCTTTTTAGTAAGGGAAGATTGGGGTGTGGTGGGAGCTGAGTATTTAAAAAGAACTGGAATGGATAACAGTGTGTCAGGAATAGTGAATGGATAGGTAGGAAAGTGAACCCAGAGCAAGGACTGCTCAGAAAGCTGAGAAGGGTAAAAGCTGCTGATCAGTGTATGCAATAATGTATCTTGTGCTTGGCACAGTATATGGAAATCTGAAAATTGATTTTGTTATTACTATACTATGAAGATGAGGAATTAGGTTTTAAATAAATCTCCTTTCTAGCAATATGTGCCTTTCCTCTCATTTTAAGTTCAGAATTTTTGTGGAGTCAGTATTCAGAATGTACATTATTATGACCATAAATATTATTCATGGCTAAGTCACATAGTGTACTATATATGTATTTGCTTGTGCAACTTTTTCCCCCTAGAGGTAATGCTTTCTTTTATTGTTGTTTTTTAATTTTTGTTTCTGTTTTCTATTGCTTCTATAAGCCCAATGGGAAAGGGAGAACAAGTCCACTAGCAAGACCGAATCGTAAAAAATATAAGGACTGGAGTGACATCCCAGGATCTTTGCCATGTTCTTTTGTTGAAAAGCAGGGTACAGGTCCCACTCAAACTCAAAGAGAGGAAATTACATAAAGGTGTGAATACTGGGAACAGCGATCATGGGGGCCACCTTAAAGTCTGCCACATGATAATCTCTTCGTTTTATTCTTTTCCAGGCACACTTCAACCCATACTAACCAGTAAAATGAAGAGCACTTCTTTTACCCTGTTATGTACACGAGCCCTCCGCTTTCCTCTTTTGAGAAATATTTCCTGGAACCTTGTGACTTTTGCTTCAGTTTGGACTGTGGTTTTCTGGGTCTACTGCATAACCATTGTCCTTGGATTTTTCATTTACCTTCTTACATTGGATTCTCTTTGCCTGATTTCTGTTTTCATCATTTTTTCCCCCTGGACCCTATGCCATTTTATTTCTATTTTTCTATTGTGTCTCAGGAATCTATTGGGTCTTACTGTTTAAGGAAATGATCCTGCTAGGAATTTTGACACCAATTTTCTATCTCTGTGCCTACTCCAACTTCTTATATTCCTTTAAGCCTGCTGAGCATTGGAGAATTTATGCTTCTAAGCTACTGGAAATACAGACAAAATTTTGTGCAGCAAAGCACATTGAGCTGCAAGTGGAAAAAAAGAGAATGAATAGGTACTTAAACATAGCTATTTTTTATATCTTACATGGATAAACATGATAATTTTGACGTCCGTTTTGATATGATAGTTTGACTAGGTGACTAATTATAAGTTAGGAGTAATTTTGCCTTAGAAATTTGAAGGCATTGCTCCAGTGTTTTCGGTCTTCAATATTGCTGCTGCTGAGAGTGATTTTATTCTGAAGGCTGAGTCTTGGTAAATGACTTTGTTGCCTCTGTAAGCTTTATAACTTTTCTATCCTTTTTAGTTTGAAATTTTGTAACACTATGCTTTATGCATCTTTTTGCATTATTTTTCAACTCATTTTTCAGTTCTGCACACTTTATTATATAGTTTCTTTGAAAATTCTTTTTCCTTTGTTTTCTCTCTCCTCTTTGTGAAACTCCCAGAAGAGGGAGGTTAGATCTCCTGAGTTGATCTGGTTTCATTATGATTTCTGTCTTATTTTCCATTTCTTTATCTTTTTGTTTAAAAACAGAAGTCTCTTTTCATTTATTTTCCTGGAGATTAGCTTGACTTTATCTTCCAGCTCTTCTATTAAATTTAAAAAATTGCTTTTTTCGACAGTGGTAATTTCTAGCACCTCTTATTTCATTGATTTCTTATATTTTCTTTTCTCATATCCTCCTGATATTTTCTTGTTTGTTGTTTTATGGCCTCTCAGATGTTGTTAATCATTTATATTTTTAAAGTTTTTTTTTTTTCCTTAAAGGTCTTTTTTACCTTTCGTTTATTTTAGACTGTCTTTTCATATTAGAAGTTTTCCTTGAATATCTTATGATACTAAACTGATAATTTTATCAGTGAGACACCAAAAGATGTTTGAAATTTGTGTGTATGACTAAGGCCTGTCATTTTATAGCAGTAATATAGGCTATTGGGTGTGAAGTAGCATCTTAGATTGGGAAATCAATGTTAGTATGTATATGTCTTTTCTCTTGGGTTGATTATCTTTTAGGAGTAAAGCTTCCATTCTTTTTTTTGGGGTGTTTGGCTGTTGCTTGGGTCCCCGTAGTTGTGTATCTTTTTCAGAATGCTGGATTTCATGAACTCATTTACTTTGAGTATGGCCACATATTGGCCTGCAGTTTTCCTCTTTCTCTCTACATCCATTCGTCGATGAATAGGTACTTAAACATAGCTATTTTATATCTTACATGGATCAAACGTTTGATATGATAGTTTGACTAGGTGACTAATTATAAGTTAGGAGTAATTTTGCCTTAGAAATTTGAAGGCATTGCTCCAGTGTTTTCGGTCTTCAATATTGCTGCTGCTGAGAGTGATTTTATTCTGAAGGCTGAGTCTTGGTAAATGACTTTGTTGCCTCTGTAAGCTTTATAACTTTTCTATCCTTTTTAGTTTGAAATTTTGTAACACTATGCTTTATGCATCTTTTTGCATTATTTTTCAACTCATTTTTCAGTTCTGCACACTTTATTATATAGTTTCTTTGAAAATTCTTTTTCCTTTGTTTTCTCTCTCCTCTTTGTGAAACTCCCAGAAGAGGGAGGTTAGATCTCCTGAGTTGATCTGGTTTCATTATGATTTCTGTCTTATTTTCCATTTCTTTATCTTTTTGTTTAAAAACAGAAGTCTCTTTTCATTTATTTTCCTGGAGATTAGCTTGACTTTATCTTCCAGCTCTTCTATTAAATTTAAAAAATTGCTTTTTTCGACAGTGGTAATTTCTAGCACCTCTTATTTCATTGATTTCTTATATTTTCTTTTCTCATATCCTCCTGATATTTTCTTGTTTGTTGTTTTATGGCCTCTCAGATGTTGTTAATCATTTATATTTTTAAAGTTTTTTTTTTTTCCTTAAAGGTCTTTTTTACCTTTCGTTTATTTTAGACTGTCTTTTCATATTAGAAGTTTTCCTTGAATATCTTATGATACTAAACTGATAATTTTATCAGTGAGACACCAAAAGATGTTTGAAATTTGTGTGTATGACTAAGGCCTGTCATTTTATAGCAGTAATATAGGCTATTGGGTGTGAAGTAGCATCTTAGATTGGGAAATCAATGTTAGTATGTATATGTCTTTTCTCTTGGGTTGATTATCTTTTAGGAGTAAAGCTTCCATTCTTTTTTTGGGGGTGTTTGGCTGTTGCTTGGGTCCCCGTAGTTGTGTATCTTTTTCAGAATGCTGGATTTCATGAACTCATTTACTTTGAGTATGGCCACATATTGGCCTGCAGTTTTCCTCTTTCTCTCTACATCCATAGCTCTGTTGTTCAAACTCTTATTAGGGTAACTTGATCTGTTCCTCCTAGGTGGGAGTGAAGCAGTTTCAGAAACAAGGGGGTCTCGTTTCAAATTTCTGAAGCTAATTATCCATCACACTTCTTAATTTCAAATGCACCCTTCATTCTGACTTTCAGAGATAGCTGGTGCTTCAAAATCATGAGTTTTTCCAAAATATTTCTATCAAAATGGGGTTTTCTATAAAAATAAGAATCAAATTGATTTTCATTGGTATCAGCTTTTCACACACAATTTTAATCTTTTTCCACTTCTGGGAATGTATCATAACTTTTTATATGTGGTTAATAAATCAAGAATTTTATACTCCTTACCACAGATTCCTTTTGAAATTAAAAATAAGGAAGAGTAGGCTCTTGAATTTTAGCTACTTGTCCCATCCAAATTCCTCTGTGTATGTTTGGATTCATTTTAGAATTTAGATAATTAGTAAATAATTACTGTCCAGATTTAACAGTATTTTTAATGGTATTTTAATTGGATAAGAGTAATTTAAAATTTTTTTTTTCTTTATTGTTTATTTATTTGGCTCTGCTGGGTCTTAGTTGTGGCAAGCGGGATCTAGTTCCCTGACCAGGGTTTGAACCCAGACCCCCTGCACTGGGAACGCAGAGTCTTAACCACTGGACCACCAGGGAAGTCCCAAGAGTAATTTTTTAAGTGGGCTTCCCAGCTGGCTCAGTGGTAAAGAATCCACCTGGCAATGCCAACCTGGCTGGAGCATATTAGAAGTTTTCCTTGAATATCTTATGATACTAAACTGATAATTTTATCAGTGAGACACCAAAAGATGTTTGAAATTTGTGTGTATGACTAAGGCCTGTCATTTTATAGCAGTAATATAGGCTATTGGGTGTGAAGTAGCATCTTAGATTGGGAAATCAATGTTAGTATGTATATGTCTTTTCTCTTGGGTTGATTATCTTTTAGGAGTAAAGCTTCCATTCTTTTTGGGGTGTTTGGCTGTTGCTTGGGTCCCCGTAGTTGTGTATCTTTTTCAGAATGCTGGATTTCATGAACTCATTTACTTTGAGTATGGCCACATATTGGCCTGCAGTTTTCCTCTTTCTCTCTACATCCATAGCTCTGTTGTTCAAACTCTTATTAGGGTAACTTGATCTGTTCCTCCTAGGTGGGAGTGAAGCAGTTTCAGAAACAAGGGGGTCTCGTTTCAAATTTCTGAAGCTAATTATCCATCACACTTCTTAATTTCAAATGCACCCTTCATTCTGACTTTCAGAGATAGCTGGTGCTTCAAAATCATGAGTTTTTCCAAAATATTTCTATCAAAATGGGGTTTTCTATAAAATAAGAATCAAATTGATTTTCATTGGTATCAGCTTTTCACACACAATTTTAATCTTTTTCCACTTCTGGGAATGTATCATAACTTTTTATATGTGGTTAATAAATCAAGAATTTTATACTCCTTACCACAGATTCCTTTTGAAATTAAAAATAAGGAAGAGTAGGCTCTTGAATTTTAGCTACTTGTCCCATCCAAATTCCTCTGTGTATGTTTGGATTCATTTTAGAATTTAGATAATTAGTAAATAATTACTGTCCAGATTTAACAGTATTTTTAATGGTATTTTAATTGGATAAGAGTAATTTAAAATTTTTTTTTTCTTTATTGTTTATTTATTTGGCTCTGCTGGGTCTTAGTTGTGGCAAGCGGGATCTAGTTCCCTGACCAGGGTTTGAACCCAGACCCCCTGCACTGGGAACGCAGAGTCTTAACCACTGGACCACCAGGGAAGTCCCAAGAGTAATTTTTTAAGTGGGCTTCCCAGCTGGCTCAGTGGTAAAGAATCCACCTGGCAATGCAGGAGAAGCAGGTTTGATCCTTGGGCTGGGAAGATCTCCTAGAGAAGGAAATGGTAATCCACTGTAGTATTCTTGCTTGGGAAATCCCATAGACAGAGGAGACTGGCAGTCTACAGTCCGGGGTCTCCAAAGAGTTGGACATGACAGAGCAACTCTAACAGTACTTATCCTGAATAAACTCTTAAGCTGAAATGTATCAGTAGAATTGTGATGCTAAATGATACTCTTTGAGAATAAACTTGTACCATCATATGCCATCATGTTCACAAGCTGTTACTTTATTTTTAATTTTGACTGCTTAAAGTTTACTGCCTGATCACTTACCTAAATTTCACCAGAAAAAGATGTGAGACAAGTAGTTTTAAAATCACTGGAGTAAGAGAAAGGAGTAAGCAAGTAATCCAGTGTCTATAACATGTAGTGTAGGATCTAGAGCTATTGGTCAATGTGACTTGAGAGTCCATGAACTCAGGGTCCAGCATGTCTCATCTATTTCACCTGCCATAATCCTTTCCAAGAATAATTTGATGCAGTACAGAGGAGCTTCCTCAAGAGAATCCAGCCATAGTTCATTGTTTTTTGTCTAGTTAAAGTGCATGTGGTCTCTTCAGAACAGTCTCATTGATGGTATGTGTCATGACATTAATTCCTGTGATAGTGCTCACATACATATTATTGTGTTATATCAGTGGAATGAATACTATGAATTTACTTTGTTGAGTATGTATATCTATGAATTTTGAATTACTCTTTTAAGGCTTATTATGCTTAGATGTTTTTATAGCTAATGTACCAATTTAAAAACCAACAGTATTCTTTTAATAGTCTTAATGATTAGTGCTCTCCTAATAGTATTAATAATAATGGTATTTTTATTGGATAAGAGTAATTTAAAATTTTTTTTTTCTTTATTGTTTATTTATTTGGCTCTGCTGGGTCTTAGTTGTGGCAAGCGGGATCTAGTTCCCTGACCAGGGTTTGAACCCAGACCCCCTGCACTGGGAACGCAGAGTCTTAACCACTGGACCACCAGGGAAGTCCCAAGAGTAATTTTTTAAGTGGGCTTCCCAGCTGGCTCAGTGGTAAAGAATCCACCTGGCAATGCAGGAGAAGCAGGTTTGATCCTTGGGCTGGGAAGATCTCCTAGAGAAGGAAATGGTAATCCACTGTAGTATTCTTGCTTGGGAAATCCCATAGACAGAGGAGACTGGCAGTCTACAGTCCGGGGTCTCCAAAGAGTTGGACATGACAGAGCAACTCTAACAGTACTTATCCTGAATAAACTCTTAAGCTGAAATGTATCAGTAGAATTGTGATGCTAAATGATACTCTTTGAGAATAAACTTGTACCATCATATGCCATCATGTTCACAAGCTGTTACTTTATTTTTAATTTTGACTGCTTAAAGTTTACTGCCTGATCACTTACCTAAATTTCACCAGAAAAAGATGTGAGACAAGTAGTTTTAAAATCACTGGAGTAAGAGAAAGGAGTAAGCAAGTAATCCAGTGTCTATAACATGTAGTGTAGGATCTAGAGCTATTGGTCAATGTGACTTGAGAGTCCATGAACTCAGGGTCCAGCATGTCTCATCTATTTCACCTGCCATAATCCTTTCCAAGAATAATTTGATGCAGTACAGAGGAGCTTCCTCAAGAGAATCCAGCCATAGTTCATTGTTTTTTGTCTAGTTAAAGTGCATGTGGTCTCTTCAGAACAGTCTCATTGATGGTATGTGTCATGACATTAATTCCTGTGATAGTGCTCACATACATATTATTGTGTTATATCAGTGGAATGAATACTATGAATTTACTTTGTTGAGTATGTATATCTATGAATTTTGAATTACTCTTTTAAGGCTTATTATGCTTAGATGTTTTTATAGCTAATGTACCAATTTAAAAACCAACAGTATTCTTTTAATAGTCTTAATGATTAGTGCTCTCCTAATAGTATTAATAATAATGGTATGATTATTAATAATTGTCAAATATATTTAAATGTAAAGTTTTATGTCATATATAACTTGTAATTTAGCTTTATTTTCTAATATCCAAATAAGGAGTCAAAGTAATATCCAGTTTGGTGTTTTAAGTAGATAGGAAGTCAGTAAACTTCAAGATTTCCGTTGGAGTAGATAGGGAGTTAATAAAGTTCGAGATTTCAACTGATCTTACAGAGATAAGATTAAATCAGACACAGCCAATGGAATGCAAAACTATTGAAAGGACCTTGGACAGACATTGCTTGTTTTCTGTCCAATAACTATTCGCCCATTGCTTAATAACAGAATCCAATATAATTAAATACTTATCTTTCTACCTCCGTTGCCGTTAGGGGTGCTGATGTGACCTAATTCTGGTGAGTGAGGTATGTTCAGAAGTTTCTGTGCTTTGGAGAAGAGGTTTCTGAGTAAGTGTTTTAAAGGGGACAGGTCTGCCTGCTTTTATGGACCTTGTTGTTTTTTGCCCTTTGTTCTTCTGCTTTCTGTTTAGAAAATACATATGCTAAGAGGTGAGGTAG
Source organism: Tragulus kanchil (assembly GCA_022376925.1). NCBI lineage: Eukaryota > Metazoa > Chordata > Mammalia > Artiodactyla > Tragulidae > Tragulus > Tragulus kanchil. The sequence continues at coordinate 108,986,495 of JAIOJX010000024.1, read as the reverse complement.
CATCTTTTGGTGTCAGAGAGACCTCAGGGCAAGGACTGCTTCTATTTAAAAATTTTAATGTGTTTTTAAGCATTTTCAAAATGCATTACAGAATGTCAAACACATCCCTTAACATAAAAAAAGAAACACTTTTCTCCTTAGACTATTGAAAAATCAAAAAAGAAAAAATAATACAGTCTTGTAATCATTTTTATTATGTGTGTTTTTAAACACTTTTCTAAGTGTTTTCCAGAAGAGCTATCATGTTCATTCTCTGAAATGATTTCTCAAATATATTGTATGTACAGCTCTTATAATCATCTTTATTACATGTTTATTTTTATAAACATCTTCATTACATTTTTATTTTTGTTTATGTGTTTTAAAATACTACTTCAGCTACATTATAGAAGAACTATCATATCTATTCCCTGATACCTTGCACAGGGCACTCATATAATCATCATTAATACATGTGTTTTTCCAACACTTTTCTAAATTACAGAATGGCAACCATACCTTCACTTGAAGAAGCCATTCTCTTTATCTTGTGTGTGTGTGTATCCTTGTGTTTGTCTATGTAATCACTCAAGACGAGTCTGATTGTGAGATCTCATGCAGGCTTCTCTGTCCATGGGATTTCCCAGGCGAGAATACTGGAGTGGGTTGCCATTTCAATTACTCGAGAAAAATCATTCTGTATTTTATTAAGTAACCCTATTCAGATTTTCATTAAATACTGCTGAATGTAATTTCCAACTGAATGCTTTCCATAGACTCCGAGGAGACTTCTTTGCATGTTGCTTACATTCTACTTGTAGCCTGCCTGGCTACTCTGTCCATGGGATTCTCCAAGCAAGAATACTGCTACATGCAAAAAAAAGAAGTTGGAACATTCCCTGACACCATACACAAAGATCAACTCAAAATGGATTAAAGACCTAAATGGAAGACCAGAAACCCTAAAACTCTTAGAGGAGAATATAGGCAAAACTCTCAAGGACATAAATCAAAGCAAGATCTTCTCTGACCCACCTACTAAAATAGCAGAATTAAAAAGAAAAATGAGCATGTGGGACCTAATGAAACTTAAAAGCTTTTGTACAGCAAAAGAAATTACCTAAAAGCTGAACAGACACCCCACAGAGTGGGAGGAAAATCATAGCACATGAAACAACAGACAAAGAATTTATCTCCAAAATCTACAAACAACTCAGGCAACTCAACACCGGAAAAATGAACAACCTAATCAAAAAATAGGAAAAAGATCTAAAGAGACACCTCTCCAAAGAGGACATACAGATGGCCCAAAAGCACATGAAATGACGCTGATCCTTGCTTATTATTAGAGAAATGCAAATTAAAACTACAATGAGATACCACCTCACACCCGTCAGAATGGCCATCATCAAAAAATCTGCAGACAATAAATGCTGGAGAGGGTGCGGAGTTTTATAAACATCTTCATTACATTTTTATTTTTGTTTATGTGTTTTAAAATACTACTTCAGCTACATTATAGAAGAACTATCATATCTATTCCTGATACCTTGCACAGGGCACTCATATAATCATCATTAATACATGTGTTTTTCCAACACTTTTCTAAATTACAGAATGGCAACCATACCTTCACTTGAAGAAGCCATTCTCTTTATCTTGTGTGTGTGTGTATCCTTGTGTTTGTCTATGTAATCACTCAAGACGAGTCTGATTGTGAGATCTCATGCAGGCTTCTCTGTCCATGGGATTTCCCAGGCGAGAATACTGGAGTGGGTTGCCATTTCAATTACTCGAGAAAAATCATTCTGTATTTTATTAAGTAACCCTATTCAGATTTTCATTAAATACTGCTGAATGTAATTTCCAACTGAATGCTTTCCATAGACTCCGAGGAGACTTCTTTGCATGTTGCTTACATTCTACTTGTAGCCTGCCTGGCTACTCTGTCCATGGGATTCTCCAAGCAAGAATACTGCTACATGCAAAAAAAAGAAGTTGGAACATTCCCTGACACCATACACAAAGATCAACTCAAAATGGATTAAAGACCTAAATGGAAGACCAGAAACCCTAAAACTCTTAGAGGAGAATATAGGCAAAACTCTCAAGGACATAAATCAAAGCAAGATCTTCTCTGACCCACCTACTAAAATAGCAGAATTAAAAAGAAAAATGAGCATGTGGGACCTAATGAAACTTAAAAGCTTTTGTACAGCAAAAGAAATTACCTAAAAGCTGAACAGACACCCCACAGAGTGGGAGGAAAATCATAGCACATGAAACAACAGACAAAGAATTTATCTCCAAAATCTACAAACAACTCAGGCAACTCAACACCGGAAAAATGAACAACCTAATCAAAAAATAGGAAAAAGATCTAAAGAGACACCTCTCCAAAGAGGACATACAGATGGCCCAAAAGCACATGAAATGACGCTGATCCTTGCTTATTATTAGAGAAATGCAAATTAAAACTACAATGAGATACCACCTCACACCCGTCAGAATGGCCATCATCAAAAAATCTGCAGACAATAAATGCTGGAGAGGGTGCGGAGAAAAGGGAACCCTCTTGCATTGCTGGTGGGAATGTCAATTGATCCAGCCTCTATGGAAGACAGTATGGAGATTCCTTAAAAAACTAAAAATAGAAGCACCCTATGACCCAGCAATCCCAGTATTAGACTTATATCCTGATGAAATCAAAAATGAAAGTGGCACCTGTACCCCAATGTTCATTGCAGCTCTTTATACAATAGCCAAAACATGGAAGCAACCTAGATGTCCATCGACAAATGAATGGATACAGAAGCTCTGGTGCATATATACAATAGAATAACTACTCAGCTGTTAAAAGGAATGCAGAAGACTCAGTCCTAATAAGGTGGTTGGAGCTAGAACCTATCATAAAAGGTGAAGTAAGTCAAAAAGAGAAATACAAGTACCAAGTATACTAACACATATATGGAATCTAGTAGGATGGTTTTGATAACACACGCAGTGAACTCATGGAAAAACAGACAGAGCATAGACATATGGACATTGTGGGGAAGAAACAGGGAGGGGGAGGCAGAGGGAGCAACATGGAAACCTATACTGTCATGTGTGGAAAAGATAGCTATTGTCATTGTGCTAAGGGAATAGGAGTGTTCACAATGACATGGGGTGATGGTCCAGAGGGGTGGGATGGGGGGAACTGGGTGGGTGGGGGACCAGGGATATGCATATGACTGATCTGGGAACATACATGTCGGTGAACAACAAAACTCTGTAAAACCTTTAAAATAACGAATTAAAATAAAAAAAAAAATAAGTGAGGCCAAAATGAAAAAAAAAAAAAGAATACTAGAGTGGATTGGTATTCCCTTCTCCAGGGGATCTTCCCAACCCATGCATTGAACCAGGTTCTCCTGCATTGCAGACAGAATCTTTTAACATCTGAGACACCAGGGAAGTTGATCGACATTTTGCACTGCTGAGTAGCAAAGATTTCTGTATCTATATGTATATCTCAGTGAAATATCTGTAGTAATATCTGCATCTCTTGAAAAAACAGTGATTTTGATCCCTTTTATCTTACTGAAATCTTGCAATTAGTTAATAGTCCTAACTGGTTACCTGAGAGACATGATCTTCTTGCTGTATGCTTTCTGTTTAGTAGGTAGATAGTCAGAGCTGTGGAGTATCTTCTTGCATTTTGAAAAATTTCAGGGGATATATATGTTAGAGGATATACATGTCTCGTCCCTTGTTAAATTATGGTGACCACCGAGCATCACTTTTCCAGTTCTTAGCCCTCTCTTCTAATGATAGGCTTCAAGAATATTCATTTTAATTTTGACATATGATTAAATTGATGTTTATAAATCTGCTAATTATGCATGTATTATAAGATATGTAACAATTTAATATTGTGATCATTCTCTGATACTGTGTACTACCTTTCTTAGGCAAACTTCAAGCAAATATCAAACAGACTTTAAAGATGATTTCTTTACCGTAATATATACATTAATAATAATCCATTTGTACCAAGATTAGCATTGTGAATGCATCCCAGAAAATGGCAGTGTTAAATGAATCAGTGCTATCACAGTCAGTTTGGCACAGTCCCTTTGGAGTTGCATACCCAATGTTATTTATTGAAATTAATCAGCATACAGTAAGATGTTTATTAGTTGATAACTTTATGTCTCTCTGTGCTTTAGAATTGTTAGAACAATTGAGAAAAATTTTGCTAGGGTTGACCTAGATTTTGCTACGATTGTTATTTGACTTAACCTCGATCTGAGAATTCCCTTGCTAGTCTCATAGTAAAACTGGCCTTTTAGTATAACCCAGACTATAACCCATGATGGCTAATTCTTTATAAGATAACCAAAGTTTCTTCTGATAATAGTATGTAATAAGACTAATGGAGAACTTTTGGGGTAAACAAAATAAAGAGATTAGAAACAGTTATGAAAATGGAGGAGAGTGCAGCAAAAAGGCCAAATGTGTATTTGCATGAGAGCAAATTCTGCCATACTGGCTGATCAGTGTCATGAAGAGCCATAACTACATAGCTGTGCTCAGTAAAGCACTTCTGAGGTCATTCCAATTCACTGAATTCTTTAGAAAGCCTGTTCTCATCCATTTGCTCTCTAAGACCTTTAAAAAATTCCAAATGTGTGCACTTCGATTTAATTTATGTTGTGTATCAAACTGTATTTTCATGCATTAAATTAATTTTACCTTTAAAAACAGACTTGATTCCTCTTCCAGTCATGACAGAATAACTGGTGGCAAAATGGCTGTTCTGCTGTACACAATTGAAAACCCAACAAAATATATGATGTATCTTTTTTCTGGGATTGGACCAAAGGCTGTCTAGATCTTTGAAAGAAGAGAAACCTGCCAAGCGCACCCTTGTTTCACTGTGTCTTTCTGCCTCATCAGTATTCCAGAGCATGAGCAGGTTTCCCTAGAAGAGCCACAGTACACTAAGCTGAACAGGTAGAGAGCAGAGCTGGGGTGGCTCAAGTGGCTGGAATTTATTAAAAGAGGAGCTTTGTGGAGGGAAGCTCCAGCAATCTTCTAGGAGGTCTCTGTGGGGACACTGGAGCCTCTGTGTAGGGCAGGATTATGAGGCCTAGCACTGAGCACCTGCTGCAGAGCTGATGGCTTTAGGGTCACGTGGTACAGAGGGTGTTTGTGTGTAGGGCCAGTAGGGCAGGGAGGCCTTAATAAATAACTCAACCATTGAGCTGGATCTCCCGGGAGGCCTTGTTTTAGCAATAAGCACTAGAAAATAAGGGCCATATTCAAGGGCCAAGGACAAAACTAAAACAGATCCTCTTTAATAAAGCAAAAAACAACCCCTAAAGGATCAAGAAGCCTTGACAGTTGTTTACCTGGCAGCTGGGTCAGAACTCACTACCCTTTAAAGGGAGAGAGTATATTGCAAAGAATTTGGTCCAAATTCATGTGACTGCATGGAATAAAGAAGTTAGCTGTGGAACCAGGAGGAATCAGAGTTTGAACAAAGAGGTGGCCCCACATGGCATCTTCATTCAGAGGAAAGAGATTGAAGGGCATGATGCAGCAAGGACTCTCATGAGGATGGTGACTGATGAGGGAAGTGGCCCATGCCAGCCATGCTGGACTGAAGAGTCATGACAGCTTGAAGAGACATGACAGCTAGGTGCAGTGGGTGGTTTTGTACTGGACCATTTCACAGAGGATTATTGAAACAGTTGGTGGAGTTTGAATGGGACTTCTGGGGGAAGGTTATATGACAGTTCTGGCAACTTTTCTGTAAATTTAGTTTTTTAAGTTTCAAAAAAAGTGAAGATAGGGAAATTGATATGTTTTGAAGAAATGTAACTATATGTTTTTTGATCATACTAGACTGGATGCAAAACAGTAGAATAAATTATGCCAACTGTCAAAACTTCTTGTCTGATACTATCTTGTTGTAAAATAGCATAATGCACTGTGTGCATTTATTCTGGATGACTATGAATTCTAATCCTTAGGTCTCAGAAATATATCACTGTTGTACAGGTGTGAAAACCCTGACTAATCCATACAGAAATAAATATGTGATCTAAATAATAGGTTAATAAAGGGACTTTCCAGGTAGTCCAGTGGCTAAGGCTCAGCATTTCCACTTCAGGAGGCACAGTTTTGATCTCTGGTTGGGGAACTAATATCCCACATGCCGTTGTGGTGTGGCCAAAAATTAAAAAAAAATAGGTTAACAAAACCAGTAATTTATTCAGGGCTGGAACTTGGGAGTCATGTAAACTTAGAACCTAAACGAGGGCATATTTAATGACCAACAAGATGGAAAATGAACGTGTCACCTCCATATTCACAGTGGATTAACACACAGCTGTGTATTGTTGCATTGTGAGCAAAGCTGGAAAATGCCAAGAAGGTTTTTCTTGGAGGTTTCTAAACCCTTGAGAGGTGTTCCAAAATTTGACTCAAGTCCCTGGCAGGAAGTTCGAGCTTTTGAAAACTACTTGCTGCTGCACCAAGGGCCGCTTCCGGTTGTTGGGGCTTATTCAGAATATTCTCCTGAAGTTACCTGTGAGGTACGTGGAGCCCTCTGGTGCCCTTCCTGTGCAGCTTTTTCTTACAAGTGTCTCCTTGGACCACATGATAGTGTAGAGTCAATGGTGTGGGTGGCGGGTGGTGTATTATGTATAGGCAGGGGGTTTGTAGGATTTAGGGCATACTGTAATTTGATTAGAATCACCGAGGAAGGATCTACCTTTGCTGGCACCTAGCAGAGAGAAGCTGTGCGTTCAGGAGCCTTAAGTCTTCCCAAGTTGACTTCTTAGTCTCTCTGTATTCTGAAACCTACTATACTTCAAAAAAATAATCATATGCAAACTGCCACTAATACTCTTGAAGGGGCTCTAGGATTTTAATTTCCTGACTGAGCAGTTGGTGGTATCATTCCTTGAAAGAGTGCCTTGCCGGTCTCTCTAATTATTGTGGTTATGGTGATTAAAAATAGGGAGTAGTTTAATTATAGGTGTTGTGAGAACTGATACCTCTGATTCTGTGTATGGGTGTTATATGTGAATAGCATACACAGTGAACTAATTTTCTGTTATTTACTGTCAGTTTATGGAGAGAGTCAAAGCATTTATCTAAAGCTCTGTAAAGCCTCCCTCCATGTAGAATATTTTTCTGATAGAGTTAACCTAAAAACAGAACAGTAAGTAGAAGGAATCAACTTGGAAATAAACCCCAAACCAGGTTAACAACATAAATTGTCACTTTTCTTGAGTCTACACTGTATTGCCCACTGTCTTAGAAAGGAATATGGAGAGATTATATGGAGAAGAACAGACGTGTGGAGGGTGAGGTACAAATCTTGTATTTATTGTGATGTATTACTGAATATTGTTTTCTAATCTCAACCCCAAGTATTTATGTCTCAGGCCTAGAGGTTCAGGTAAAGCTGAAAGACTGTACATACGTCACCTTATAGTGAGTCTGAGAGCACATATGTAACTCAGAGTAAGAATGTAAGGGATTCATTTATCTTGGCAGAGGACACAGCCCTGCCCTGGATTGCTTTGGGAGCTTGCTTGACTATGTCACTAGCTTCTGCAGTGAGGTGAGATGATATGGTGGCAACAGGAGCCAATAAGCCTAGCTGATGTAGATGTCATTTGCCTTTGGGAGCTTGCTTGACGATAGTGAGTACTATGCGCTGGTGCCCTTCCTGTGCAGCTTTTTCTTACAAGTGTCTCCTTGGACATGATAGTGTAGAGTCAATGGTGTGGGTGGCGGGTGGTGTATTATGTATAGGCAGGGGGTTTGTAGGATTTAGGGCATACTGTAATTTGATTAGAATCACCGAGGAAGGATCTACCTTTGCTGGCACCTAGCAGAGAGAAGCTGTGCGTTCAGGAGCCTTAAGTCTTCCCAAGTTGACTTCTTAGTCTCTCTGTATTCTGAAACCTACTATACTTCAAAAAAATAATCATATGCAAACTGCCACTAATACTCTTGAAGGGGCTCTAGGATTTTAATTTCCTGACTGAGCAGTTGGTGGTATCATTCCTTGAAAGAGTGCCTTGCCGGTCTCTCTAATTATTGTGGTTATGGTGATTAAAAATAGGGAGTAGTTTAATTATAGGTGTTGTGAGAACTGATACCTCTGATTCTGTGTATGGGTGTTATATGTGAATAGCATACACAGTGAACTAATTTTCTGTTATTTACTGTCAGTTTATGGAGAGAGTCAAAGCATTTATCTAAAGCTCTGTAAAGCCTCCCTCCATGTAGAATATTTTTCTGATAGAGTTAACCTAAAAACAGAACAGTAAGTAGAAGGAATCAACTTGGAAATAAACCCCAAACCAGGTTAACAACATAAATTGTCACTTTTCTTGAGTCTACACTGTATTGCCCACTGTCTTAGAAAGGAATATGGAGAGATTATATGGAGAAGAACAGACGTGTGGAGGGTGAGGTACAAATCTTGTATTTATTGTGATGTATTACTGAATATTGTTTTCTAATCTCAACCCCAAGTATTTATGTCTCAGGCCTAGAGGTTCAGGTAAAGCTGAAAGACTGTACATACGTCACCTTATAGTGAGTCTGAGAGCACATATGTAACTCAGAGTAAGAATGTAAGGGATTCATTTATCTTGGCAGAGGACACAGCCCTGCCCTGGATTGCTTTGGGAGCTTGCTTGACTATGTCACTAGCTTCTGCAGTGAGGTGAGATGATATGGTGGCAACAGGAGCCAATAAGCCTAGCTGATGTAGATGTCATTTGCCTTGAGATCGGAAGGAGACACGCTAGCTCATACTGGCCAACATCGCTCTGTGTGGGCAATGGCATAGTGACTTGGATAGCCGTGAGCAGGACTACACACCGTCACCACTGGTGACTACAGGAGTCTAAGCCAGAGCGGGAAAAGTGGCCAGTACTATTTGGTGGTTGAGAAGAGGCTGTTAATGAGCACTTGCTGTCTCTTTCCTGTTGATACTTTTCTGGTTATTCTTTGATGTGGCAACGAGGTTTGTGACTTTATGTAATTTTCTTCTATTGACAAAATTTCATTGGCTGTATTTCTAAGAAAAAGAAGTCACAGAAGGTTGAATACACTTGGTACTCTCTTATTTTTTGGATGTTTTTAAGCTAGTTTGTGATCACAGCCACAGAAGAAGATAGAAACAATATCTTTAAGAAATAATATCACCCACATCAGACTTGCTGACATTTTTTTCTAATACTCTCAAAGTATGAGGAATTCACACTTGTGTCATTTTCCTTCCAGTATACAACTTGATGACACTGTTCTTTTTCTGTGTTACCAGACTTTGGTTTTCTTAAGTGCACAATTGTAAATAATCTGCCTGCCATGCAGAATGCACAAGAGATGAGAGTTCCATCCTTGGTTAGGAAAGATTCCCTTGAATGGGAAATGGTAACCAACTCCAGTATTCTTGCCTTGAAAATTCAATGGGCTGAGGAACCTGGTGGGCTCCATAGGGTCATGAAGATTATCAGATACAACTGAGCGCATGAGCGCACACACACACACACACACACACACACACAAAGTTTTCAAAAGTAATGTTTTTTAGTGACTCACTTTTAGAAATGATTTTGACTATAAACATTTCCAAATGGTGAGACATTTCTTCACTGAGGAAGCCTTTAGTTAGGAGCTAAAAAAAACAACTTAGTTTACTGTGTCCCCATGAAGGCTAAACAGGCCTGCCTATCCATTTGGATTTCCTGCTGTAGAGACATCACATTGTTATGGCTTTTCATTGCTTTTGACATGAGGATGTGCTGGTGTCAGAGACCTAGCCAGCAGTCTTGAAAAGAATCTTGTTTACTGTTTTGAAAGATACCAGCTTCCTCAGAGCCAGGTTTTAAAGTCATTGTCTTTTCAAGAAGTATTCTCACCCATTCATGAATAACAAAGGTTTTGAGTATCCAGAAGTTTACTGCCTTTTAAAGTGTTGACTAAACTTTGAAGCAGAGGTTTCAGTTCTTTTGAGAGACTAGGAAAGCCCAGTCACAGAAAAGCTTGACAGGGAGAAATGCATTTATGGATTGGCTCACTTGGCAGATATTTTGCTCCAATGAATAAGGCGAATCTTCTGATTTAAGGCCGTTCCATTGCTTGTGAATGCTGTTGAAAAGAAGGAGCTCTTTTGGCCAAGTTTTCATTCTGTGAAAGGAGGATGGAAGCTGACAAATATACACACTCTCCGGTTCTAGGCAAAGTGCTTCTAAAGCTTGGGGTTGAGATTGACAGTCTTGTCATTTTATCCACTGGCACAAATCTCTGGATATATCAAAGTAATGAAAAACTTTTAAAAAGTTACCTTTGTGACGATGACCTTAGCATTGAAATATGGATTTATTTTATTTTCTTGCTGAAATCGACGGATCAGTGATGCATGCCAAAAGTGTTTCTGAAGTGCACAATTGTAAATAATCTGCCTGCCATGCAGAATGCACAAGAGATGAGAGTTCCATCCTTGGTTAGGAAAGATTCCCTTGAATGGGAAATGGTAACCAACTCCAGTATTCTTGCCTTGAAAATTCAATGGGCTGAGGAACCTGGTGGGCTCCATAGGGTCATGAAGATTATCAGATACAACTGAGCGCATGAGCGCACACACACACACACACACACACACACACACAAAGTTTTCAAAAGTAATGTTTTTTAGTGACTCACTTTTAGAAATGATTTTGACTATAAACATTTCCAAATGGTGAGACATTTCTTCACTGAGGAAGCCTTTAGTTAGGAGCTAAAAAAAACAACTTAGTTTACTGTGTCCCCATGAAGGCTAAACAGGCCTGCCTATCCATTTGGATTTCCTGCTGTAGAGACATCACATTGTTATGGCTTTTCATTGCTTTTGACATGAGGATGTGCTGGTGTCAGAGACCTAGCCAGCAGTCTTGAAAAGAATCTTGTTTACTGTTTTGAAAGATACCAGCTTCCTCAGAGCCAGGTTTTAAAGTCATTGTCTTTTCAAGAAGTATTCTCACCCATTCATGAATAACAAAGGTTTTGAGTATCCAGAAGTTTACTGCCTTTTAAAGTGTTGACTAAACTTTGAAGCAGAGGTTTCAGTTCTTTTGAGAGACTAGGAAAGCCCAGTCACAGAAAAGCTTGACAGGGAGAAATGCATTTATGGATTGGCTCACTTGGCAGATATTTTGCTCCAATGAATAAGGCGAATCTTCTGATTTAAGGCCGTTCCATTGCTTGTGAATGCTGTTGAAAAGAAGGAGCTCTTTTGGCCAAGTTTTCATTCTGTGAAAGGAGGATGGAAGCTGACAAATATACACACTCTCCGGTTCTAGGCAAAGTGCTTCTAAAGCTTGGGGTTGAGATTGACAGTCTTGTCATTTTATCCACTGGCACAAATCTCTGGATATATCAAAGTAATGAAAAACTTTTAAAAAGTTACCTTTGTGACGATGACCTTAGCATTGAAATATGGATTTATTTTATTTTCTTGCTGAAATCGACGGATCAGTGATGCAGTACTTGCCAAAAGTGACCTTATTGACTGGAGGAAACGATGTGACTAGAATTTCTCCAGAGTCTTAGGAGAATGTTTGTTTCTTCACACAATCCTATCCTTGACTGGCAAAGAGAGTAATGGTTATTGTAATTCTGTATAGTATGGCAGTGTCATCTTACACAGCCAGCTAGCTGTTTTCAATGCCTCTTGCCCCCAAACAATAACAGTCACAAATCTATTGAGCATCCAAGATATTGCTATTTAAAATAAGTTAAAACTTTTATATCAGATTTCTCACTGAAATTCACTGTTAAGTCAGATTAGATTTTAGAGTAGTTGTCTTTTATTTCTATTTTATTTTAGAAAGTGAACTTTAATTTTTTTTCTGAAAAAATGGGTGAGAGTTATTTATTCACAGAGGGTTTTTTAAAAAATATGTATTCCCCCTATATGAAGAAAGTCAGTTCCTAGTGAAATAAAATATATGCAAAAATTATAATTTTCTCATGTTCACTGTGCTAAGGATGGGCCTCTTGTTTTCATGAATTTTACAAAGGAATCTAGTGACCCTCATAAAAATGAAAAAACTCAACTAAATAATATCCAAGACATTTCCAGCTTTAATATCCCATGATTCTGTTTTAGAATATAGAATTAGAACTGGACTTCAGTAGGACTTTGTCTTTACCTGGTCTGATATCAAAATAAGTCAGTATTGCTAGAACTGCTATGATGAAATGCCACAGACTGGGTGACTTAAACCGTGGATTTTATTTTCGCTCATATGAGTTTAGCTAGTCCAAGATTGGGGTGTTAGCTGGTTTGGTTTTATTCTGGGCCCTCTATGTTTGGTTCGCTATGTCCTCTCATGGTCTTTCCTCTGGTCACATGGTCCTAGTATTTCTCTGAGTCTGAATTTCTTCCTATGACATCAGTAGACAATGGATTAAGGTCTGTGCTGAGAAAGGTCTTTTAACCTAATTATCTCTTTAAAGACCCTATCTCAAAATGCAGTCACATTCTGAGGCACTGGGGATTAGGGCCATAACATATGAACTTTGTGAGACACAATGCAGCCCATAATAAGTACCTTCTCAGTGCAAAGGTGGAGATGGCTTTGATAAAGAGAGGGAAGAACTGAGGTTAGTTTCCAGTCATGGATTTTCTTCTTGAGTAGGAAAGAGAAGTTCATGTGTGATATTAATAAGGATGCTGGAGATAATAAAACGAGGCCTAAGAAAGCTATAGGAGAGAAGAAAATAGAGACCTTTAAAAAGAAGGGTTTAATTAGCCATGTAAAATGATAGGAAGTCAGGTAAACTAAGTGTAACAATTTTCCATTCTCTGAGAAATGTCATCATAATAAGCATATTTTTAGGCAGCATTTAAATGATTTCTAAACAACATAGTTTCTTCTGTTTATAACTACATTAAAATTCCTTAACTTTCTCACTTTTATCTCATTTACTTACCTCAGCCTAGCTACTCTCTGGACACCATTTTAAAAAGGTTCTCCCTAATTTCCTTCAACATCTTTAGCTCTTTGCTTTTTATCTTTATATACTTACACTTTTCTTCCTGACCCTCCATCATAAGATCCCAAAGATACCCATTTGTTGAGAGAGAACCCACTTTAGAAAAATGATAAGAAAAAAGAGAGGGCAGAACCAGAGAGCTTTGGTTGGGGAAGAAGAAAACCTGAAAATAATTACAAATTAGTTGTTTTGGATTTTTCACGTGAGAAGTACAGATTGTGGAAGTGTGGGATTTGTTGCTGATCTTTCCAAGAAGGGCTTTAGTGAATGAATGAGAGGCTTGGTTGGTTGGAGCTGAAACAGTGACAAAGAGCTCAAGTTACTCTTTTAATATGACAACTTCAGAGGGATGCACAAATAGAGCAATAGCCACAGGGAAGCTAGAGATCTGTCAGTTACAAGTTTTTTATGATAGAAATATTTGAGCAGATTTGCCTTCTAAAGAAAAGAGTCCTTTGAGAATGGAGGGAATGTAGGTTTAGGTAGGAAAAGAGGACTTGATGAATCACTGTCCTTGAGAAGGGCGTTAGAGAAGATACAGCTCATATGGGAAGATCTTTAATACAGATACATTTTAAGCAAGTCACTGAGACAGTTAATGTCTTGTTGACTGTATTTTTTCAGGGAAGTAGGAAGAAAAGTTTCTCCAAAAGTAGGATGAGTAGAAGTCTCGAGAAGAGTAGGGAAGATTTGGAACATTTGTGGAGACCAAGAGGAGAGGGAATCAAAAGTTTTGCTTCTGAAGAATTTTAGTTTTGAAAGTACAAAAGGAAACGACTCAAGCAATTTCAGTGCAAGGATTGCTTTTTTTGGTTCTATAATTAGCAGAAAATGATTGTCAAAAAGAACTGTGAAGAAGATGAGCTACATTTCTATCATGAAGATGTATTTTCAGAGTGTTTTTAATTTGAAATGCAGGGAGGTATCCTAAGGCTCAGGAGATCTTTTCCCCCTTTTTCTTTTGTTGAAAACTACCAAATGTAGTAACATTAACTGCCATAACAATTGTGAGAACTTCTCATTTCTTTCAAGTATAGGCAAATGGAGGATCAGTAAAAAGGTTCTCCCTAATTTCCTTCAACATCTTTAGCTCTTTGCTTTTTATCTTTATATACTTACACTTTTCTTCCTGACCCTCCATCATAAGATCCCAAAGATACCCATTTGTTGAGAGAGAACCCACTTTAGAAAAATGATAAGAAAAAAGAGAGGGCAGAACCAGAGAGCTTTGGTTGGGAAGAAGAAAACCTGAAAATAATTACAAATTAGTTGTTTTGGATTTTTCACGTGAGAAGTACAGATTGTGGAAGTGTGGGATTTGTTGCTGATCTTTCCAAGAAGGGCTTTAGTGAATGAATGAGAGGCTTGGTTGGTTGGAGCTGAAACAGTGACAAAGAGCTCAAGTTACTCTTTTAATATGACAACTTCAGAGGGATGCACAAATAGAGCAATAGCCACAGGGAAGCTAGAGATCTGTCAGTTACAAGTTTTTTATGATAGAAATATTTGAGCAGATTTGCCTTCTAAAGAAAAGAGTCCTTTGAGAATGGAGGGAATGTAGGTTTAGGTAGGAAAAGAGGACTTGATGAATCACTGTCCTTGAGAAGGGCGTTAGAGAAGATACAGCTCATATGGGAAGATCTTTAATACAGATACATTTTAAGCAAGTCACTGAGACAGTTAATGTCTTGTTGACTGTATTTTTTCAGGGAAGTAGGAAGAAAAGTTTCTCCAAAAGTAGGATGAGTAGAAGTCTCGAGAAGAGTAGGGAAGATTTGGAACATTTGTGGAGACCAAGAGGAGAGGGAATCAAAAGTTTTGCTTCTGAAGAATTTTAGTTTTGAAAGTACAAAAGGAAACGACTCAAGCAATTTCAGTGCAAGGATTGCTTTTTTTGGTTCTATAATTAGCAGAAAATGATTGTCAAAAAGAACTGTGAAGAAGATGAGCTACATTTCTATCATGAAGATGTATTTTCAGAGTGTTTTTAATTTGAAATGCAGGGAGGTATCCTAAGGCTCAGGAGATCTTTTCCCCCTTTTTCTTTTGTTGAAAACTACCAAATGTAGTAACATTAACTGCCATAACAATTGTGAGAACTTCTCATTTCTTTCAAGTATAGGCAAATGGAGGATCAGTGCTGTATTTTATTTTTATGGTCCTACTTTCAGGGAGTGTCAGCTGTTTTTAGATTGACAATAAAAATCCTTATTGCTGGGAGAATTATATTTCACAAGTTTCTTCTCTCAGTTTGTCTTTGTAAAGCTGTTTGGCAAGGATATACAACACAGACACACACACACACACACCCACACAGACAGAGAAAGAGGAAGAGAGGGAATATTTGAATAGCTCCTCTAGAGTTTAAGCATCTAATGTCCATAGCAGAAAGTTGGATGCAGGCTGTAGATGCAGAGAAATTAATTTTTTATTCTTTTTATTTATTGCTCAGTAATATAAAAAAGTGCCTGCAGAGTCATTTGTTTTCATAACTACTTCTGATATCAGAGTAATGCTTTCTGTAAAACTCTCGAGCGTGGATATGATTTTTGATATACAATTTCTGTATTTCTTGTCATAAAGAATATTATTAGATATGCAGTAGTAACAAATCAGTCTTTACCATTTTAGATTTTTTTGGAACCTCAGGAAATACACCTGAAATGACCAATGTGTGTCTGCATCATTCCTCCAGGAATTGATCTAAATATCCACACCTGTTTCTTGAGTGCCTACTATATACCAGATCTTATGCTAGGATCCTGAAGATACAGAGGAGTATGCATACATCTGGCCCCTGTTCCCACAGTACTTAGAATTATCCACTACTTCCTCTAAAGGATAACTGTTCATATTATACGTGTATACTTCAACTTGATGTGTAGTTAACCTGGGGAAAAAATGCAAAATCAGTGTGTCAACAAAGAAGCAGCTCAATGTCCCTGGTAAAGAATTAGAGCTATAATAACTAAATTAGCTACATTTATAAAATTACATGCAATGAACAAGATGCCGTTATTGCACATACATGTTCCTTCATGAATACTTTGAAGTAGTACCATTCTCATTTTACACAGGATTTCGGTGAGTTGTCAGAAGTAAGTTCTAAGTGATAAAGAGAGATTTCATCCAGGTACTTTGACTTCAGACAGTGTACTCTTTTACTGCTTTGCTCTATATTACTGTGGCATATTCAAGCACATAACTTTATAGAATTATAATTCTCACAAGCAGCAGGACGGTGGTTCTCAACTGGGGAGACTGTTCTCTTTAAGACGTTTGGCAGTGTTTGCAGGCGTTTTCGGTTGTCGTAACTGGAGGAGTGCCTCTACATGGCGGGTAGGGGCTTGGGGTGTCTCTGAACATCCTATGGTGCACACAGCTGCACATAACGTGCAGTGATCTGGCTCAAAATGTAAATAGTGTCAAAGGTGAGAAACTTTTCCTGAGAGTAAAACTTGGAAACTAGGCCCCAGAGAGGAAGGAAGCATGACACAATGCTGCTATGAATATATCTTTATCCTTAATGTAATTTCTGCTTAGAATGAACTCCTCAGATAAGGTTGTTAGGTAAAAAATATATTTACATTTAGCCTTTCATTTATATTGCCAAATTGTTCTGCGCGAGTACGTTCCTATTTTGCACTATCACCACCTCGTCCTTACACTATCTGTTCTCCATGCTCTTAGCTACTCTAGATATTGGCAATAGTTTTGCCTTTGTCAGACTATGACAATGGTATCTCACCGTTACTTTTTTAGTATGCTTGGTCGAAGTATGAGATTGTATTTTGAAAATATAAAGTGGAGAATTGCATGGACAGAGGAACCTGGCAGCTTACAGTCCACAGGTCAGACAAAGAGTCAGACATGACTGAGCAACTAACATTTTCCACAATTCACATTTAAGGAAATTGTTGTTTTTAACTTTACTGATAATGAGATTAATCTTAGATTAGAGTGTTTGGGTAGAATGAGTTTTTGTTTCTTTATAGATTTCTTTCAAAGACATATATCCTAGCAGTTTCCTTTTCACCTTTTCCAGGGATTCAAAAATGTATATGCGTCCTTCTGTATGTGGCCCACAAGTTCAAGGTCTTTTTCAAAATGTATTTTCACACTGCACTGCCTCATGGTGTCATAGCACCACATGATTAGGTAGCGTTCCTGTAGAGATAATGTCATACAATCTGTACCCTGATCTGTGGGACAATCAGATATTGCTTGTTTAAGTACCCTTTTTTAATTTGTTTGCCTATAAAAGCATAAAATGTTCATTTCGGCTTTTACCAATATTGAATCAGTGACATTTCCTTTACCAAAGTTTCTTTCTTTTTTATTGGCTCTAGTCAAACTGTTTTATATGTCCTAGAAAATGTCTCATCTTCTTTATTTCTTTTAAACTTCATTATCTTTTTGATGACACAGTAATTTTCTTTTCATCTTTTATCTCCTTTTAGCTGAAAAAATCTTCACTTTTTTTCTTTAAACAACTATGCAAGTTTTTTTATCCAAAAATTGTTTGGTGAGAAACTTTTCCTGAGAGTAAAACTTGGAAACTAGGCCCCAGAGAGGAAGGAAGCATGACACAATGCTGCTATGAATATATCTTTATCCTTAATGTAATTTCTGCTTAGAATGAACTCCTCAGATAAGGTTGTTAGGTAAAAAATATATTTACATTTAGCCTTTCATTTATATTGCCAAATTGTTCTGCGCGAGTACGTTCCTATTTTGCACTATCACCACCTCGTCCTTACACTATCTGTTCTCCATGCTCTTAGCTACTCTAGATATTGGCAATAGTTTTGCCTTTGTCAGACTATGACAATGGTATCTCACCGTTACTTTTTTAGTATGCTTGGTCGAAGTATGAGATTGTATTTTGAAAATATAAAGTGGAGAATTGCATGGACAGAGGAACCTGGCAGCTTACAGTCCACAGGTCAGACAAAGAGTCAGACATGACTGAGCAACTAACATTTTCCACAATTCACATTTAAGGAAATTGTTGTTTTTAACTTTACTGATAATGAGATTAATCTTAGATTAGAGTGTTTGGGTAGAATGAGTTTTTGTTTCTTTATAGATTTCTTTCAAAGACATATATCCTAGCAGTTTCCTTTTCACCTTTTCCAGGGATTCAAAAATGTATATGCGTCCTTCTGTATGTGGCCCACAAGTTCAAGGTCTTTTTCAAAATGTATTTTCACACTGCACTGCCTCATGGTGTCATAGCACCACATGATTAGGTAGCGTTCCTGTAGAGATAATGTCATACAATCTGTACCCTGATCTGTGGGACAATCAGATATTGCTTGTTTAAGTACCCTTTTTTAATTTGTTTGCCTATAAAAGCATAAAATGTTCATTTCGGCTTTTACCAATATTGAATCAGTGACATTTCCTTTACCAAAGTTTCTTTCTTTTTTATTGGCTCTAGTCAAACTGTTTTATATGTCCTAGAAAATGTCTCATCTTCTTTATTTCTTTTAAACTTCATTATCTTTTTGATGACACAGTAATTTTCTTTTCATCTTTTATCTCCTTTTAGCTGACATCTTCACTTTTTCTTTACAACTATGCAAGTTCTTATCCATTTGTTTTGTTAACTTTTAATGGAAAATTCTGTTTCTGTGAACTATCTGCTATTACTGTTAGAAATACTTAATTAAATTCTCTAAAGGTTGGGTGAGCAGATTAGATCAAAAAATGATTAAATGCGCATGAAAGATTCCTCATGGGAATCCACCAGAGAAGATTTGGGGTGAATAGTGACAAATTATACTAAACTGACATCTTATTCTTCATCACTGTCTTTCCAAGAAAGGTTCAAGGAATCTGTTATATACTCTTTAAATTTGAGATTCAAGAATTTTTGTTCTACTGAAGTAAAGCAGACAGTATATCTAAACTGAAAAAAAAAAAAGAGGAACAAAACTTGAAAACTGGTAGAATGCAGATCTCAGGACAGCATATTGGTTCCACAAACAGTGATTAAGCATCATTGCAAACAGTTTTTTAGAAATTTTAGACCCATCAAAAACACATTTGATCCATGCAATTAGTTATTCTGGTTCACTGAACAGCTTGCTCTTGTGGAAAGCTGTTGAATTGGGAACTGGGAAAAATAGGATAAGTCATCACTCATCTGTATTCTTTCTTCCAGAGGTTCAGTTCTGTCATAGTAATCTTTTTCACTGTTTGATCCTTCTCTTTCCCTCTAATTGGGAGTATATCAGTTTCGTATGAGAATCATATTTGTTAGTTCAATTGGCAAATATAATCATAATCAGAAACATACAACTCGTATTAAATTGGAACCAAAGGAGAAGAGAAAGTAAAGGAGAAGTAGATGCACTGTGTTTGTTCTCATTCAGCACCACATGATTAGGTAGCGTTCCTGTAGAGATAATGTCATACAATCTGTACCCTGATCTGTGGGACAATCAGATATTGCTTGTTTAAGTACCCTTTTTTAATTTGTTTGCCTATAAAAGCATAAAATGTTCATTTCGGCTTTTACCAATATTGAATCAGTGACATTTCCTTTACCAAAGTTTCTTTCTTTTTTATTGGCTCTAGTCAAACTGTTTTATATGTCCTAGAAAATGTCTCATCTTCTTTATTTCTTTTAAACTTCATTATCTTTTTGATGACACAGTAATTTTCTTTTCATCTTTTATCTCCTTTTAGCTGACATCTTCACTTTTTCTTTACAACTATGCAAGTTCTTATCCATTTGTTTTGTTAACTTTTAATGGAAAATTCTGTTTCTGTGAACTATCTGCTATTACTGTTAGAAATACTTAATTAAATTCTCTAAAGGTTGGGTGAGCAGATTAGATCAAAAAATGATTAAATGCGCATGAAAGATTCCTCATGGGAATCCACCAGAGAAGATTTGGGGTGAATAGTGACAAATTATACTAAACTGACATCTTATTCTTCATCACTGTCTTTCCAAGAAAGGTTCAAGGAATCTGTTATATACTCTTTAAATTTGAGATTCAAGAATTTTTGTTCTACTGAAGTAAAGCAGACAGTATATCTAAACTGAAAAAAAAAAAAGAGGAACAAAACTTGAAAACTGGTAGAATGCAGATCTCAGGACAGCATATTGGTTCCACAAACAGTGATTAAGCATCATTGCAAACAGTTTTTTAGAAATTTTAGACCCATCAAAAACACATTTGATCCATGCAATTAGTTATTCTGGTTCACTGAACAGCTTGCTCTTGTGGAAAGCTGTTGAATTGGGAACTGGGAAAAATAGGATAAGTCATCACTCATCTGTATTCTTTCTTCCAGAGGTTCAGTTCTGTCATAGTAATCTTTTTCACTGTTTGATCCTTCTCTTTCCCTCTAATTGGGAGTATATCAGTTTCGTATGAGAATCATATTTGTTAGTTCAATTGGCAAATATAATCATAATCGTACAGAAACATACAACTCGTATTAAATTGGAACCAAAGGAGAAGAGAAAGTAAAGGAGAAGTAGATGCACTGTGTTTTGTTTATGCTGGCACTATTCATGTATTTGGGAAGCCTCGAAGCTTTTGGAATAAAGAGGGTCACCTACTAAATGAAGTGAGAGGAAAGAAGCATGATTGAAAGCAGTTATGGTTTGACACTTGATGGGGGAATGTTACTGAAACTGTCACTACCACTGATGAAATGTGGGAGCGAAATGGTAGCGTGGTTGTTAAGTGAATTCTAAAGCTGGAAAGACCTTGTTTTGAATATGAATCTTTCATTTACTAGTTGAGTTTACCTGTGTCAGGCCCACCATTCTCACTTGTAAAATACAAATAATAGTAGCATTTATATCACTGTGTATTAAGAGAATAAAATTAAATAGCACATGTAAATTGCTTAATGTGGTAACTATACAGATACTAGTACTGCTAATAACCAATATTCATTCATTGATGGATGTCAGTCATGGTTCTAAGAGCTTTCTATGTGAGTTTTTATGAGTTATCACTGTTGTTTAATTGCCATGGACTGTAGCCTGCCAGTCTTCTCTGTTCATGGGATTTCCCAGGCAAGAATACTGGAGTGGGTTAATATTTCCTTCTCAAGGGGCTGTTCCCAATTCAGGGATTAAACCTGTGTCTCTTGCATTGGTAGCAGTTTGTTTACCACTCATCCACAAGGGAAGCCTTCCATGAGTTAATACTCAGTAAATGCTTAATGTCAATCCTTATAACTTTTTTATACTTATTATTAGGAAATAGCTACATTATATATATGTATATTTGTATAATTTATTACAGTGATTCTTAGACTGTTATCTTTTTACATATGTTAAATGTATATCTATATGTATATATATACACATATATTAGGCTTCCCTGTTGGCTGAGATGGAAAAGACTCTGCTTGTAGGGCAGGAGACCTGAGGTTTGATCCTTGGGTCAGGAAGATACCATGGAGAAGGGAATGGCTACTCACTCAAGTATTCTTGAACAGAGAATTCCATGGACAGAGGATCCTGGAGATATATATGAATCAACTCTATGTACATGTATGTATTATTTTTGTTTAAGTCAGTGTGTATTGATGTATTTGCGAAGATCAGAAGTCCCTAAAGTAATATAAATACTATTGTACATTAGTTCTTTAGTGTATTCATTTTCATATTTGACTGTCTTTGTATAATATTTAATTTGCTGAAGTAGCTTTGAAGCAATCATCTCTAAATGTTTGTAAATGCTTACAATTTTGACACTTGATGGGGGAATGTTACTGAAACTGTCACTACCACTGATGAAATGTGGGAGCGAAATGGTAGCGTGGTTGTTAAGTGAATTCTAAAGCTGGAAAGACCTTGTTTTGAATATGAATCTTTCATTTACTAGTTGAGTTTACCTGTGTCAGGCCCACCATTCTCACTTGTAAAATACAAATAATAGTAGCATTTATATCACTGTGTATTAAGAGAATAAAATTAAATAGCACATGTAAATTGCTTAATGTGGTAACTATACAGATACTAGTACTGCTAATAACCAATATTCATTCATTGATGGATGTCAGTCATGGTTCTAAGAGCTTTCTATGTGAGTTTTTATGAGTTATCACTGTTGTTTAATTGCCATGGACTGTAGCCTGCCAGTCTTCTCTGTTCATGGGATTTCCCAGGCAAGAATACTGGAGTGGGTTAATATTTCCTTCTCAAGGGGCTGTTCCCAATTCAGGGATTAAACCTGTGTCTCTTGCATTGGTAGCAGTTTGTTTACCACTCATCCACAAGGGAAGCCTTCCATGAGTTAATACTCAGTAAATGCTTAATGTCAATCCTTATAACTTTTTTATACTTATTATTAGGAAATAGCTACATTATATATATGTATATTTGTATAATTTATTACAGTGATTCTTAGACTGTTATCTTTTTACATATGTTAAATGTATATCTATATGTATATATATACACATATATTAGGCTTCCCTGTTGGCTGAGATGGAAAAGACTCTGCTTGTAGGGCAGGAGACCTGAGGTTTGATCCTTGGGTCAGGAAGATACCATGGAGAAGGGAATGGCTACTCACTCAAGTATTCTTGAACAGAGAATTCCATGGACAGAGGATCCTGGAGATATATATGAATCAACTCTATGTACATGTATGTATTATTTTTGTTTAAGTCAGTGTGTATTGATGTATTTGCGAAGATCAGAAGTCCCTAAAGTAATATAAATACTATTGTACATTAGTTCTTTAGTGTATTCATTTTCATATTTGACTGTCTTTGTATAATATTTAATTTGCTGAAGTAGCTTTGAAGCAATCATCTCTAAATGTTTGTAAATGCTTACAATTTTTGCTGCCTTATCAAACACAGCTTCCCTTTTAATGTCTTTTAGGTCAAGGTCACATTTTAAGATTTTATTTTTGAGTCATGACATACAAGTACTCTTTGATGGAAGTTTAGTGTTTATAAAACTACTTCACTGCACTCAATTTTTTTGGGGGGGTGAGGGTGGAGGGAAGGGTGCGGGCAGGCCACTTCTATTGGTCTTTCATTTATTCAGTTTCAACCATCTTTGTTCTCCTTGGCCTGTGTGGGCCTCCCATCGCAGTGGCCTCTGTTGTCTCAGAGCACTGGCTCTGGGCACATGCGCTCCAGAGCTCTGGCTCGGTAGTTGGACACATTGGTCCAGCCACTTCATGGCATGTGGGATCTTCCCAGGCAAAGTATCGAGCCAATGCCCCTTGCACTGCAAGGCAATGTCCTTACCCACTGGACCACCAGGGAAACCCTCATTAAGGTCTTTTTTATAATATTATCTTAATCATACCAACTCTATCAAGTTGGTACTTAGTTGCTTTAGTCATGTCTGACTCTATGTGACTCCTATGGACTGTAGCCTTTCAGGCTCCTCAGTCCATAGGATTCTCCAGGCAAGAATACTGGAGTGGATTGCCATACCTTCTCCAGGGGATCTCCCCAACCCAGGGATCGAACCTAGTTCTGTTGCAGGCAGATTCTTTATACAGAACCACCAGGGAAGATCTAGAACTGTGAGGAAATATGTTTCTGTTAAATCACCCAGTGTTATGGCACCCTAGCAAGTATATCTAAATATATATCTCTCATCTGGTAAAATGATACTGAAGAAAGACATGGAAAATATGCTTTGTAATTTGTACCTGGTTTGATCCTTGGGTCAGGAAGATACCATGGAGAAGGGAATGGCTACTCACTCAAGTATTCTTGAACAGAGAATTCCATGGACAGAGGATCCTGGAGATATATATGAATCAACTCTATGTACATGTATGTATTATTTTGTTTAAGTCAGTGTGTATTGATGTATTTGCGAAGATCAGAAGTCCCTAAAGTAATATAAATACTATTGTACATTAGTTCTTTAGTGTATTCATTTTCATATTTGACTGTCTTTGTATAATATTTAATTTGCTGAAGTAGCTTTGAAGCAATCATCTCTAAATGTTTGTAAATGCTTACAATTTTTGCTGCCTTATCAAACACAGCTTCCCTTTTAATGTCTTTTAGGTCAAGGTCACATTTTAAGATTTTATTTTTGAGTCATGACATACAAGTACTCTTTGATGGAAGTTTAGTGTTTATAAAACTACTTCACTGCACTCAATTTTTTTGGGGGGGTGAGGGTGGAGGGAAGGGTGCGGGCAGGCCACTTCTATTGGTCTTTCATTTATTCAGTTTCAACCATCTTTGTTCTCCTTGGCCTGTGTGGGCCTCCCATCGCAGTGGCCTCTGTTGTCTCAGAGCACCGGCTATGGGCGCATGCGCTCCAGAGCTCTGGCTCGGTAATTGGACACATCGGCCTAGCTGCTCCATGGCACGTAGGATCTTCCCAGGCCAGGGATCGAACCAATGCCCCTTGCACTGCAAGGCAATGTCCTTACCCACTGGACCACCAGGGAAGCCCTCATTTTTTATAATATTATCTTAATCATACCAACTCTATCAAGTTGGTACTTAGTTGCTTTAGTCATGTCTGACTCTATGTGACTCCTATGGACTGTAGCCTTTCAGGCTCCTCAGTCCATAGGATTCTCCAGGCAAGAATACTGGAGTGGATTGCCATACCTTCTCCAGGGGATCTCCCCAACCCAGGGATCGAACCTAGTTCTGTTGCAGGCAGATTCTTTATACAGAACCACCAGGGAAGATCTAGAACTGTGAGGAAATATGTTTCTGTTAAATCACCCAGTGTTATGGCACCCTAGCAAGTATATCTAAATATATATCTCTCATCTGGTAAAATGATACTGAAGAAAGACATGGAAAATATGCTGTATTTGTAGTAACTTCCTGTATCTTCATTTTCACCATGACATTCTTTGAGATCAAGATAGAAAGAGCTCTATACCTTACTGCCTTCCTTGGACTCAAGTCTCAGTTAAACAATGGGATAAGAGTATTTTGGGCCTCTATTCAAAACGCTTCTTAGGTTAAGTGTCTATACTGACTGGTTATCGATAGTAACAAATTCCTGGTTTAGAAATTCAGGTTGTCATCATCAGGGCTTTGAATTAAGCAGATACCTTGATGACTGTTTAAATGCTAAGCATATACCTAGTGCTGCTGTGAGCCCTTTGGATTAGACCAAAGCAATAAAACTTAGGTGATAGGGAAGGCAATGGAATACCTTTAATGCAGAAGGGAATCATATGCTTATGTATAGAACTGGAAAACCTTCATTCACTTAAGTTAAAAATGATTTGTGCAAACATCTGTATGCTTATTTTGATTACTGCCAAGTAATCACCATATAACCTTTCTCCCAGTAACTAATTTATTTTATTTTTCTGTTGTAGCTTCAGAGGCTATATGTACTGGCCTCTTGTCAAAAAGCTTGAATATAGTGGTGCCAATATAAAAAGAAATTTAGTAAATGGAACATATATTGAATATGAGAAACAAAAGTGAATTGGAATAATATTTAGTGTTATTAAAATAAGTCAATTGTTAGAGCAACAATATGAGCAATATTTCATTTGGGTATTTTTAGAAAATATTCTCAGTATACAGATGTAAATTGGTCAGCACTTCTTCATAAAGGTGTGAAGAATCAACTTTTTTGCAGACTTGGGAAATTATTCAGAATATAAATATCACAATTCATTTATTGACTTTGCATCCTAGGAAATATCAAGAAGAATTGTCTGATATGAGTGTAGACCTTGGGCTTGCTAAAAATCAATATTTCTCTCTCAGGTCAATCAATTTATTGATATTCATCTCAATGAGAAGTCAGTTTTTTGTGGGTAAATTTCAACTAAATACTTAGGGGCAATCTAGAAAAGTTTTTAAATCACCCAGTGTTATGGCACCCTAGCAAGTATATCTAAATATATATCTCTCATCTGGTAAAATGATACTGAAGAAAGACATGGAAAATATGCTGTATTTGTAGTAACTTCCTGTATCTTCATTTTCACCATGACATTCTTTGAGATCAAGATAGAAAGAGCTCTATACCTTACTGCCTTCCTTGGACTCAAGTCTCAGTTAAACAATGGGATAAGAGTATTTTGGGCCTCTATTCAAAACGCTTCTTAGGTTAAGTGTCTATACTGACTGGTTATCGATAGTAACAAATTCCTGGTTTAGAAATTCAGGTTGTCATCATCAGGGCTTTGAATTAAGCAGATACCTTGATGACTGTTTAAATGCTAAGCATATACCTAGTGCTGCTGTGAGCCCTTTGGATTAGACCAAAGCAATAAAACTTAGGTGATAGGGAAGGCAATGGAATACCTTTAAT
This sequence comes from Tragulus kanchil, assembly GCA_022376925.1. Taxonomy (NCBI): domain Eukaryota; kingdom Metazoa; phylum Chordata; class Mammalia; order Artiodactyla; family Tragulidae; genus Tragulus; species Tragulus kanchil. The sequence goes on along the minus strand of JAIOJX010000024.1, from coordinate 108,960,193 downwards.
GCAGAAGGGAATCATATGCTTATGTATAGAACTGGAAAACCTTCATTCACTTAAGTTAAAAATGATTTGTGCAAACATCTGTATGCTTATTTTGATTACTGCCAAGTAATCACCATATAACCTTTCTCCCAGTAACTAATTTATTTTATTTTTCTGTTGTAGCTTCAGAGGCTATATGTACTGGCCTCTTGTCAAAAAAGCTTGAATATAGTGGTGCCAATATAAAAAGAAATTTAGTAAATGGAACATATATTGAATATGAGAAACAAAAGTGAATTGGAATAATATTTAGTGTTATTAAAATAAGTCAATTGTTAGAGCAACAATATGAGCAATATTTCATTTGGGTATTTTTAGAAAATATTCTCAGTATACAGATGTAAATTGGTCAGCACTTCTTCATAAAGGTGTGAAGAATCAACTTTTTTGCAGACTTGGGAAATTATTCAGAATATAAATATCACAATTCATTTATTGACTTTGCATCCTAGGAAATATCAAGAAGAATTGTCTGATATGAGTGTAGACCTTGGGCTTGCTAAAAATCAATATTTCTCTCTCAGGTCAATCAATTTATTGATATTCATCTCAATGAGAAGTCAGTATGTGTATAATATCACTGTGGGCTAAATTTCAACATAAAAATGTTATAATCTTGAATTCAGTGTGTTTTCCCTGAGAATCTTATCTTCTACTAACTTAACATAGATTATATGAGCTCCAAAGGGACAAACTTAGATGTATTATTTTATGATTTTTCTTTCTCACACCATTTATTAAAAGCAAAACTAATGTTTAAAATTGTTTGAAATGGTAACATGCAAAGTAATGCTTATAAACATAATATTCATGGGATATATAGAAATTATTTAAAACCATGCTTTAAATTAAGGATTTTCCAAATAAATGATGTGATTTTAAAATCAGTACCTGCAAAGTAGAATGAAAATTTGAGGTTAAAAGAAAAAGCCTCCTAAAACATTTATTTTGAAATGGATAATCATTCTAATGTAGAAAAAAAACATGTCACATATGAATATAGAATTCAAGCTAATTTTATAAGATTATGAAAAGGAGCAGATTTTCAGTACATCTACCTCACGTATTTGTTGTTTAGCTAATCATTTTACTTTGAAGCTAATATCTGTCTTCATTACAGCAGCTGGCTCTTGTCTTTATATTTGTTTCATTACATATATTTTTGTAGTATAGAAAGAAGTATCTTGCATATTTTTATTTACTTTTTTTGCAGTTAATATGTGTCTTGCTTAAAGAGATGAGCTAATAGCATGTAAGTGATGTAATCGTAAGTGACCTGAGTCATTAATTGTTGTTTTTCGACTAAGTTGTGTTGGACTCTCAGTGACCCCATAGACTAGAGCCTGCCAGGCTCCTCTGTCCATGGGATTTCCCAGCTAAGAATATTAGAGTGGGTTTTCGTTTCCTTCTCTGGGGAGTCTTCCTGACCTGGGGATCGAACTTGTGTCTCTGGCATTGGTAGGTGGATTTTTTTACCACTGAGCCACAGGAAAGCCTGAGTCATTTATTACCTAATTATATTTTTTCTTTGCTGTGGATAGTATCCTTGGTTAAACTGTTCACTGTAACATACCCACCAAAATTTTACTATTTCACTTTTTTTCTGTGAAATGATTTTAGCTTGTAGAAAGTAAAAATAAAAAGCTTATAAAAACAAATTCACTCTTATAAGATCTTATATACTTGATATACTATTAATCATGAGTATAAAATGAGAAACCATGAATGTCAAGTGAGATGACACCAAGGGCTTTGGCATTCACTTGCATATTTTAAGTCATTTGGCACAGGAGACCTCCACCAACTAGAGTTGGGTCCTAAAGTTTCTCTTCTTTTCCTACTCTTAAGCTGTGATCTGAACCATGTCTTACTGCTTTACTTCTTCCACCTGCTGCAGTTTGGCAATCTGATTAAATAAAAGGAAATCAATCCTTTTAATTTAGCTGTCAGGCTCTCATCTTTTTTTATTTTATTGATTTTGACCACTAGTTTTGTCCAAACTTGTTTTCTTTTACTGGTTTCAATTTCAACTCTTTTTCTCAAAAACAAGAGGTGAAAAACAGCCTGTATACTCTGACCAAAGACTCTGTTTGAGTGTGTTTTTTTTTTTTGGCTACTTCTATTGGTCTTTCATTTATTTATCTTTGTTCTTTGTCCTGTGTGGGCGTCCCATTGCAGTGGCCTCTCTCGTCTCAAAGCACTGGCTCTGGGCACATGCATTCCAGAGCTCCGGCTCGGTAGTTGAACACATCAGTCCAGCCACTCTGTGTCACGTGGGATCCTCCCAGGCCAGGGATCGAACTGGCGCTGCTTGCACTGCAAGGCAGTGTTCTTACCCACTGGACCACCAGGGAAACCCCTGCTTGAGTGTTTTAGCAATGTTTTTATTGGTCTTACAAACTAATTATAATTAACCTCCCTATATTGTATCAGCAGGAATTGCTAAAAACTATTCCTGACACTTGAGACAACATTATTTACATGGCATGTTATACAAATTAATTATAATTAGTTGTTCTTTTGATTCTCATACAAAATTTTTTTTCTTTAAGGTTGTTAAGGATTTGGTTAACTCAGTTTTAGGCTGTGTTTTCTTCATAGACTAGTTCAATAAATTTAGTTAAAACATGTAATCCTTATTTAAAGATCTATTTTATTTTTTGGTGACTTTAAAAAATTATTGAAGTACAGTTGGTATACAGAATTAATTTTGCTGTATAGCAGAGTGATTCAGTTTACATATATATATTTATTCTGATTTACCACAGGATATTGAATATGGTTCCCTGAGCTATATAGTAGGACTTTGTTTCTTATCCATCTTTACTAGTTTGTTTCTGTTAATCCAGGCTCCCATTTCCTTCCCTACTCTCCCCACTCTTAGCAGCCACACATCTGTTTTCTGTGTCTGTGAGTTTCTGTTGCATAGATATGTTCATTTGTGTCATATTTTAGATTCCAAATATAAGTGATACCATAAAACATTTGTCTGCCATCTGACTTATTTCACTTAGTATGCTAATTTCTAGGTTCATTCTTGTGACTACAAATGGCATTGTTTCATTCTTTTTTATGGCTGACTAATATTCCATTGTGTGTGTTATGTGTGTATATGTGTGTACTGCATCTTTTTTATCCATTCATCTGCTAATGAGCATTTAGGTTGTTTTTATGTCTTGGCTATTTAAATGGTGCTGCTATAAGCCTAGGGGGTGCATGTATCTTTTTGAATTGCAGTTCTTTCTGGGATATATGACCAGAAACGGGTTGCCAGGGATATTTTTTTTGTTTTTTTGGAGGAACTTCCATATTGTTTTCCACAGTAGCTGCACCAATTTTTGGTCCTGTGTGGGCGTCCCATTGCAGTGGCCTCTCTCGTCTCAAAGCACTGGCTCTGGGCACATGCATTCCAGAGCTCCGGCTCGGTAGTTGAACACATCAGTCCAGCCACTCTGTGTCACGTGGGATCCTCCCAGGCCAGGGATCGAACTGGCGCTGCTTGCACTGCAAGGCAGTGTTCTTACCCACTGGACCACCAGGAAACCCCTGCTTGAGTGTTTTAGCAATGTTTTTATTGGTCTTACAAACTAATTATAATTAACCTCCCTATATTGTATCAGCAGGAATTGCTAAAAACTATTCCTGACACTTGAGACAACATTATTTACATGGCATGTTATACAAATTAATTATAATTAGTTGTTCTTTTGATTCTCATACAAAATTTTTTTTCTTTAAGGTTGTTAAGGATTTGGTTAACTCAGTTTTAGGCTGTGTTTTCTTCATAGACTAGTTCAATAAATTTAGTTAAAACATGTAATCCTTATTTAAAGATCTATTTTATTTTTTGGTGACTTTAAAAAATTATTGAAGTACAGTTGGTATACAGAATTAATTTTGCTGTATAGCAGAGTGATTCAGTTTACATATATATATTTATTCTGATTTACCACAGGATATTGAATATGGTTCCCTGAGCTATATAGTAGGACTTTGTTTCTTATCCATCTTTACTAGTTTGTTTCTGTTAATCCAGGCTCCCATTTCCTTCCCTACTCTCCCCACTCTTAGCAGCCACACATCTGTTTTCTGTGTCTGTGAGTTTCTGTTGCATAGATATGTTCATTTGTGTCATATTTTAGATTCCAAATATAAGTGATACCATAAAACATTTGTCTGCCATCTGACTTATTTCACTTAGTATGCTAATTTCTAGGTTCATTCTTGTGACTACAAATGGCATTGTTTCATTCTTTTTTATGGCTGACTAATATTCCATTGTGTGTGTTATGTGTGTATATGTGTGTACTGCATCTTTTTTATCCATTCATCTGCTAATGAGCATTTAGGTTGTTTTTATGTCTTGGCTATTTAAATGGTGCTGCTATAAGCCTAGGGGGTGCATGTATCTTTTTGAATTGCAGTTCTTTCTGGGATATATGACCAGAAACGGGTTGCCAGTTCAGGTAGTATCTCTATTTTTGTTTTTTTTTGGAGGAACTTCCATATTGTTTTCCACAGTAGCTGCACCAATTTTTTTCACCAACAGTGAAAAAGTTCCCCTTTCTCCACACCCTCTCCTACATTTTTTACTTATAGACTTTAACATTCTGACCAGTGTAAGGTGACACCTGATTGTAGTTTTGATTTGTATTTCTCTGATAATTAGCAATGATAAGCATCTTTCATGTGACTATTGGCCATCTGTATGTCTTCTTCGGAGAAATATCTCTTTAGGTCTTTTGCCCATTTTTCAATTTTTTTTTGGATTTTTAAAATGGAATTTACTACTTAAAAAATTTATTTGGGTGTGACAGTTCTTAGTTGTGGCACATAGGATTGTCAGTCTTTGTTGTATGAATCTTCGTTCTTTACTTGTGGCATGTGGGATATAGTGAACGGAACGGGGATCCAACTTGGACCCCCTGCTCTGGGAGCATGGAGTCAGCCACTGGGCCACCAGGGTAGTCCCATAATTTAACTACTTTTTATTTGATAAACTTGTTTTTCCATGGAAACCATCTTAGACACCAAGCAAAGGCTTTTCTGTTTTTCAGCACAGAAATTCTGGTAAATGTATTCTGTCTAAGCACTTAAAATAATAATTTTTGAATTGACTTGGAAAAAATACATTTTGGATGATTTTTTAAAAAACTTTTATTTTATTTTTAACTTTTACAGAGTTTTGTTATTTACAGATATGTATGTTTCCAGATTAGTCATATGTATATCCCCCCCGAATGAATTTTTGAAAATTAAATAATATTTGTCCTTTCAAAATTTTGAACTTTTCCTAGCTCCACTTGTTGGTTCTTCAGAGAGTCCTTCCACCATGTTGGAATAGTTTATTTCTTGCTATTTTCTTTCAATGACATTATCACAATTTGTAGTCAGATATTTAATTTTTTATTCAACAGTTTTCTTCTAAAGTATCACTTTGAGCTTTTTAGCTGTGCAAAACATTGTGTTTTTGTACATTCATAGAGATCAAGAAACATATATACAGGCATATCTTAGAGATATTGCGGTGGTCTGATTCCTGATCACTTCAATAAAGTGAATAAATATCACAAGATAGTAAGCCACGTGAATTTTTTGGTTTCCCAATGAAACCAAAGTTATGAAACATATGAAAGTTATGTATGTACTATATTAATATCTATTAATTGTACAATAGCATTATGTCTAATAAAACAAAGTCTGTAGCTTAATTCACATATATTCTGTTGCTAAAAACTGCTAACCATCATCTGAGCTTTCAGTGAGTTTTAATCTTTTTTCAATAGTAACATCAAAGGTTACTGATCACAGATTGCCATAGCAAATATAATAGTAGTGAAAAAGTTTAAAATATTGCAACAATTGCCATAAAGTGACACAGAGACATGAACTGTACAGATACTGTTGGAAAAATGGTATCAATGGACTTGCTTGATGAAGGTCTTGCAACAGACCTTCACTTTGTGAAAAATGCTCTATGTGCAAAGCAGAACAAACTGAAGCAAAGTAAAATGAAGTATGCCAGTATTTTGTTCATCAGTGCATTTCCAGGCCATAGTACAGTACCTGGCATGTAGTGAATATTCAGTGAGCATTTGTTGAATGAACTAATAATTAAATTGAAATAGAAGAAAGTTGAGGATAAGGAGGAGGTAAGTCAGCCACTGGGCCACCAGGGTAGTCCCATAATTTAACTACTTTTTATTTGATAAACTTGTTTTTCCATGGAAACCATCTTAGACACCAAGCAAAGGCTTTTCTGTTTTTCAGCACAGAAATTCTGGTAAATGTATTCTGTCTAAGCACTTAAAATAAAAATTTTTTGAATTGACTTGGAAAAAATACATTTTGGATGATTTTTTAAAAAACTTTTATTTTATTTTTAACTTTTACAGAGTTTTGTTATTTACAGATATGTATGTTTCCAGATTAGTCATATGTATATCCCCCCCGAATGAATTTTTGAAAATTAAATAATATTTGTCCTTTCAAAATTTTGAACTTTTCCTAGCTCCACTTGTTGGTTCTTCAGAGAGTCCTTCCACCATGTTGGAATAGTTTATTTCTTGCTATTTTCTTTCAATGACATTATCACAATTTGTAGTCAGATATTTAATTTTTTATTCAACAGTTTTCTTCTAAAGTATCACTTTGAGCTTTTTAGCTGTGCAAAACATTGTGTTTTTGTACATTCATAGAGATCAAGAAACATATATACAGGCATATCTTAGAGATATTGCGGTGGTCTGATTCCTGATCACTTCAATAAAGTGAATAAATATCACAAGATAGTAAGCCACGTGAATTTTTTGGTTTCCCAATGAAACCAAAGTTATGAAACATATGAAAGTTATGTATGTACTATATTAATATCTATTAATTGTACAATAGCATTATGTCTAATAAAACAAAGTCTGTAGCTTAATTCACATATATTCTGTTGCTAAAAACTGCTAACCATCATCTGAGCTTTCAGTGAGTTTTAATCTTTTTTCAATAGTAACATCAAAGGTTACTGATCACAGATTGCCATAGCAAATATAATAGTAGTGAAAAAGTTTAAAATATTGCAACAATTGCCATAAAGTGACACAGAGACATGAACTGTACAGATACTGTTGGAAAAATGGTATCAATGGACTTGCTTGATGAAGGTCTTGCAACAGACCTTCACTTTGTGAAAAATGCTCTATGTGCAAAGCAGAACAAACTGAAGCAAAGTAAAATGAAGTATGCCAGTATTTTGTTCATCAGTGCATTTCCAGGCCATAGTACAGTACCTGGCATGTAGTGAATATTCAGTGAGCATTTGTTGAATGAACTAATAATTAAATTGAAATAGAAGAAAGTTGAGGATAAGGAGGAGGTAGAACAGAAAGCAGAGAAAGAGGAGCTGAACAAGGAAGTCAGCTAGAGGAAGAGAAAAATGGCACTAGTTTTAAGGGTTCTAGTTATGCACTGTTACTCCATCATTAAAACAAACTTATGAAATAATTTTCTTTGGGAAAAAAAGAGGCACAGAAGATTGTTTAATGTGCTTGTGCCTATGGTCACGTCAAAGACGGTAGAGTTGAATTTTGAATCCAGGCTGTATGACAACAGTCTTGCCAGTTGTGTCCCATTCTTAGAAGAAAGACTGGCATTTTCTGTATCCACTCATCTCACTTAGCAAAAGACACCATCTTTTTCTAAGACAGTTGGTGTTTTACATAAAAGTAGTAGTATAATGTTGTGCAGTTCACTGAGCCATGTGTAGCATTAGATTTTTCAGGCAGTAGATAGGTTTACTTGACTTTTTTACAGAAAAGGTGTTTCTTTAGGAAGTCTAGGTAGTAACTGTCTTCTCAGGTTTCAGTCTGGGCTTCCCAGGTGGGGCAGTGATGAAGAATCCACCTGGTAGTGCCACATGCATGGAGATGCTGGTTTAATCCTTGGGTTGAGAAGATCCCCTGGAGGAGAAAAAGGCAACCCACTCCAGTATTCTTGCCAGGTGAATTCCATGAACAAAGGAGCCTGGTGGGCTTACAGTTCATGGGATCACAGACTCAGACAAGAAGAGGAATTCTTTTTTCAAAAGTTTTTCCCCCCATCATTACTCTTTTTAAATTTATATTTATTTTTCATCCATATTTTTTTATTCTTTGGCATGTGTGGGCCTCCCACTGCAGTGGCCTCTCTCACTGCAGAGCAACAGCTCTGGGCGCATGTGCTCCAGAGCCCTGGCTCATAATTGGACACACTTGTCCAGTCGCTCCATGGCACATGCCCTGGCCCTATGTGCAAAGCAGAACAAACTGAAGCAAAGTAAAATGAAGTATGCCAGTATTTTGTTCATCAGTGCATTTCCAGGCCATAGTACAGTACCTGGCATGTAGTGAATATTCAGTGAGCATTTGTTGAATGAACTAATAATTAAATTGAAATAGAAGAAAGTTGAGGATAAGGAGGAGGTAGAACAGAAAGCAGAGAAAGAGGAGCTGAACAAGGAAGTCAGCTAGAGGAAGAGAAAAATGGCACTAGTTTTAAGGGTTCTAGTTATGCACTGTTACTCCATCATTAAAACAAACTTATGAAATAATTTTCTTTGGGAAAAAAAGAGGCACAGAAGATTGTTTAATGTGCTTGTGCCTATGGTCACGTCAAAGACGGTAGAGTTGAATTTTGAATCCAGGCTGTATGACAACAGTCTTGCCAGTTGTGTCCCATTCTTAGAAGAAAGACTGGCATTTTCTGTATCCACTCATCTCACTTAGCAAAAGACACCATCTTTTTCTAAGACAGTTGGTGTTTTACATAAAAGTAGTAGTATAATGTTGTGCAGTTCACTGAGCCATGTGTAGCATTAGATTTTTCAGGCAGTAGATAGGTTTACTTGACTTTTTTACAGAAAAGGTGTTTCTTTAGGAAGTCTAGGTAGTAACTGTCTTCTCAGGTTTCAGTCTGGGCTTCCCAGGTGGGGCAGTGATGAAGAATCCACCTGGTAGTGCCACATGCATGGAGATGCTGGTTTAATCCTTGGGTTGAGAAGATCCCCTGGAGGAGAAAAAGGCAACCCACTCCAGTATTCTTGCCAGGTGAATTCCATGAACAAAGGAGCCTGGTGGGCTTACAGTTCATGGGATCACAGACTCAGACAAGAAGAGGAATTCTTTTTCAAAAGTTTTTCCCCCCATCATTACTCTTTTTAAATTTATATTTATTTTTCATCCATATTTTTTTATTCTTTGGCATGTGTGGGCCTCCCACTGCAGTGGCCTCTCTCACTGCAGAGCAACAGCTCTGGGCGCATGTGCTCCAGAGCCCTGGCTCATAATTGGACACACTTGTCCAGTCGCTCCATGGCACATGGAATCTTCTCAGGCTAGGGATCGAACCAGTGCCCTTTGCACTGCAAGGTGGACTCTTTATACACTGGACCACCAGGGAAACCCCAAAAGGGTGAATTCTGATGGAACAACTGAGGATGCCTTCACTCAGGGGTCCATGTATTTTCTGGGTGTGTGAGCTATTATCTTCCAGTTATTTCAGATACTGTTCCATTCCAAGCTTTCTGAGGCTTCAAAATTGTTGCATGAACCACTGGTAGGGTATAAAACCATTAAACCCATGTATTATATTAAGCCATCGGGTTGCTGTATGTGTTGGTAGTAAAGAAATAGGCCAACATACTCCCCTCAACTTCCTTCCCTTCCTAGAATGATTTGTTTCTAGGCTTTCACATAATTTGACAAAGGCGATCATAATTTTGAAGTCCTTTGCTGATTTTTTTAATTGGGATGTTTGTTTTGCAGTTGAATTGTATGACTTATTTCTGTATCTAGGATATTAGCTCCTTAATAGATAAATGGTTTGCAAATATTTTTCCCATTCACTGGGTTCTCTTTCATTTTGTTGACAATTTCTTTTGATGTACAGAGGATTTTTTAGTTTGATATAATCTCACTTGTTCATATATTTTATTTCTTGTGCTTTATGTGCAAAGGATCATTACCAAAACCCATGTCAAGGAGCTTAATTCCTTTTTTTAAACTAGGAGTTTCATAGTTTCAGGTCTTGCATTTAAGTCTTTAATCCATTTTGAGTTAATTTCTGTGTGTGATATAAGAATTCAGTTTCATTTTTCTGGCCCAGGTGGGGCAGTGATGAAGAATCCACCTGGTAGTGCCACATGCATGGAGATGCTGGTTTAATCCTTGGGTTGAGAAGATCCCCTGGAGGAGAAAAAGGCAACCCACTCCAGTATTCTTGCCAGGTGAATTCCATGAACAAAGGAGCCTGGTGGGCTTACAGTTCATGGGATCACAGACTCAGACAAGAAGAGGAATTCTTTTTTCAAAAGTTTTTCCCCCCATCATTACTCTTTTTAAATTTATATTTATTTTTCATCCATATTTTTTTATTCTTTGGCATGTGTGGGCCTCCCACTGCAGTGGCCTCTCTCACTGCAGAGCAACAGCTCTGGGCGCATGTGCTCCAGAGCCCTGGCTCATAATTGGACACACTTGTCCAGTCGCTCCATGGCACATGGAATCTTCTCAGGCTAGGGATCGAACCAGTGCCCTTTGCACTGCAAGGTGGACTCTTTATACACTGGACCACCAGGGAAACCCCAAAAGGGTGAATTCTGATGGAACAACTGAGGATGCCTTCACTCAGGGGTCCATGTATTTTCTGGGTGTGTGAGCTATTATCTTCCAGTTATTTCAGATACTGTTCCATTCCAAGCTTTCTGAGGCTTCAAAATTGTTGCATGAACCACTGGTAGGGTATAAAACCATTAAACCCATGTATTATATTAAGCCATCGGGTTGCTGTATGTGTTGGTAGTAAAGAAATAGGCCAACATACTCCCCTCAACTTCCTTCCCTTCCTAGAATGATTTGTTTCTAGGCTTTCACATAATTTGACAAAGGCGATCATAATTTTGAAGTCCTTTGCTGATTTTTTTAATTGGGATGTTTGTTTTGCAGTTGAATTGTATGACTTATTTCTGTATCTAGGATATTAGCTCCTTAATAGATAAATGGTTTGCAAATATTTTTCCCATTCACTGGGTTCTCTTTCATTTTGTTGACAATTTCTTTTGATGTACAGAGGATTTTTTAGTTTGATATAATCTCACTTGTTCATATATTTTATTTCTTGTGCTTTATGTGCAAAGGATCATTACCAAAACCCATGTCAAGGAGCTTAATTCCTTTTTTTAAACTAGGAGTTTCATAGTTTCAGGTCTTGCATTTAAGTCTTTAATCCATTTTGAGTTAATTTCTGTGTGTGATATAAGAATTCAGTTTCATTTTTCTGACAGTGGTTATCCAATTTTCCTCAAAATATTTATTGAAGCGATGATCCTTTTCCCATTGAGTATTTTTGGCTCCCTTATGAAATATTAGTTGACCATATTTGTGTGAATCTACTTTGGGGTTCTTGATTCTGTTCCATTGATGTGTTTGTCTTTAATGCCAATACTGTATTGTTTTGATGACTATGTGTGTATCTGTGCTCAGCTGCACAGTAGTGACCAACTCTTTGCAACTCTGTGGACTGTAGTCTACCAGGCTTCATTCTCCATGGAGTTTTCCAGGCAAGAATGCTGGAGTGGGTTGCCATTTCCTTCACCAGGGTAATCTTCCCAACACAGGGATCAAACCTATGTCTTCGTATAGCTTGAAATTAGGAAATGTGATGTTTTCTTCTTTTTGAGTATTTCATGGTTATTTGGGATCTTTAGTGATTCCATATAAATTTAAAGTGGTTTTTTTTTTTAATTTTTATTTATTTATCTTTTGGAGGCTGGGGTGGGGAGGTAGGGGGATGGGCGGGCCACTTCTATTGGTCTTTCATTTCTCTATTTTCATCCATCTTTGTTCTTTGGCTCTTGTGGGCCTCCCATTGCGGTGGCCGCTGTCACCGCAGAGCACCGGCTCTGGGCGCACGCGCGCCAGGGCTCCGGCTCTGTAATTGGACACATCAGTCCAGCCGCTCCGCGGCACGTGGGATCTTCCCAGGCCAGGGATCGAACCGCCGCCCCTTGCACTGCAAGGCGGTGTCTTTACCCACTGGACCACCAGGGGAAGCCCCTAAAGTGTTCTTTTCTACTTCTGTAAAAAATGCTGTTGAAATAATTGAAGGGATTCCATTGAATTTATAAATGGCTTTTGGCATTATTGACATTTTAACAGTATTAGATCTTCCAGTTTATGAACAGAGGATACCTTTCTATTTGTTTGTGTCTTCTTCCATTTCTTTCATTCAGTGTCTTGTAGTTTTCAGAGTAGACGTGTTTCATCTCCTTAGTTAACTTTATTTCTGTTTTATTTTTTTAGATACTGTTGTAAATGGAATCAGTTTCTTTTTCAGAATTTATTAGTGTATATAAATGCTACTGATTTTTGAATGTTAATTTCATATTCTATAACTTTACTAATCCACTGATTAAATCTATGAGGTGTTTTTTTTTTTTTTTTTTGGTTGAATCTTTAGGAATTTCTATGTATAAGAGCATGTATCTTCAGTTGAATCTTTAGGAATTTCTATGTATAAGAGCATGTATCTTCAAACAGAAAGACTTTTACTACTTTCCTTCCAATTCTAATATATTTTATTTCTTTCTTTTGCTCAGTTTTTCTAGTTAGGCTTCAGGTATGAAGCTGAATAGGAATGGTGAGACTGAACACACTTTCTTATTCCTGATTTTATAGGAAATGATTTCAAACTTTCACCCATGAATATGATGTTAGCTGTGAGTGCATCATATATGGCCTTTATTGTATTGAAATATGTCCATCTATGCCCGATTTGTTTTTTATCACAAATGAATGTTGAATTTTGTAAAATGCCTTTTGTGCATCTGCTGGGATGATCATGATTCTTTTTTTCCATTTTATTCATGTGATGTATCACATTGATTTACATATGTTGAATCATCCTTGCCTCCCAGTGATAATTCCCACTTGACCATGGTTAATGATCCTTTTAATTTGCTACTGAATTTGGTGTGCCAGTATTTTATTGAGAAGTTTTGCATCTGTATTCATTAGGGACATTGGCCTATAGTTTTCTTTTCTAGTATTGTCCTTTTCTGGTTTATGTTCCAGGATAAAGCTGACGTTGTTATAAGAGTGTGAGAGTAATTGTTCTTTTATTTTTTTGGAAGAGTTTAAGAATTGGTGCTAATTCTTCTTTAAATGTTTGGTAAAGTTCGCCAGTGTAGCCATTTGGTTCTGGGATTTTCTTCTTGGGAGATTTTTGTTTACTGATTCTTTTTCCTTACTGTTAATTGGTCTAGTCAGATTTTAAATTTTTTCCTGATTCAGCCTCAGTAAATTACGGGCTTATAAGCGTTTTTTCATTTCTTGTAGGTTGTCTGGTTTATTATTATAGTTGTTCATAGTAGCTTTTTATGATTCTTTGAATTTCTGTAGTTTCCTTTCTAATATACATATGTGTGTGCTTAGTCACTCAGTTGTGCCCGACTCTTTAGACTTCAGCCATCGAGGCTCCTCTGTCCCTGGGTATTCTCCAGGCAAAAATACTGGAATGGGTTGCCATGCCCTCCTCCAGGGAATCTTCCCAACCCAGGGATCAAATCCAGGTCTCCAGCATTGCAGGTGAATTCTTAACCATCTGAGCTACCAGGGAAGCCTACTCTAATATATATTTTTTTAATTTATAATTTTGTTAATTTCATCCTATCTCTTTTTTCTAGGTTGATATAGCTTAAGGTTTGTCAATTTTATCTTTTCAAAACACCAGCTCTTAGTTTGGTTTTTCTCTTGTTTTTCTATTCTTTTTTATATTTGCTGTAATATTTATTATTTCATTTTTCTGTCAACTTTTGGTTCAGTGTCCCCTTTTCTTCCTGGCTCATTAAAGCAGAGTTAGACTGCTTACAGTCAGTCATCTAAATACAAATGAGTTCCATTTTGAGAGTGTATTTTCAAATCCAACTTGTTTGTAAGTCCAACAGAGTTGGCCAGGTACCCAACAAACACAATCAGCTATGAAGTACTGTACTGCAATATGGTTATAAACTTTTCACACAAATAATATATAAACTGTAGTATTTAAAATTTTATAGTACAGTACCTTGAGAAGTACAGCAGTATAATACAACAGCTAGCATGTAGGGACTGGGCATCCAGTGAACAGATCCTTTTAATTGCTAGAATTTGGTGTGCCAGTATTTTATTGAGAAGTTTTGCATCTGTATTCATTAGGGACATTGGCCTATAGTTTTCTTTTCTAGTATTGTCCTTTTCTGGTTTATGTTCCAGGATAAAGCTGACGTTGTTATAAGAGTGTGAGAGTAATTGTTCTTTTATTTTTTTGGAAGAGTTTAAGAATTGGTGCTAATTCTTCTTTAAATGTTTGGTAAAGTTCGCCAGTGTAGCCATTTGGTTCTGGGATTTTCTTCTTGGGAGATTTTTGTTTACTGATTCTTTTTCCTTACTGTTAATTGGTCTAGTCAGATTTTAAATTTTTTCCTGATTCAGCCTCAGTAAATTACGGGCTTATAAGCGTTTTTTCATTTCTTGTAGGTTGTCTGGTTTATTATTATAGTTGTTCATAGTAGCTTTTTATGATTCTTTGAATTTCTGTAGTTTCCTTTCTAATATACATATGTGTGTGCTTAGTCACTCAGTTGTGCCCGACTCTTTAGACTTCAGCCATCGAGGCTCCTCTGTCCCTGGGTATTCTCCAGGCAAAAATACTGGAATGGGTTGCCATGCCCTCCTCCAGGGAATCTTCCCAACCCAGGGATCAAATCCAGGTCTCCAGCATTGCAGGTGAATTCTTAACCATCTGAGCTACCAGGGAAGCCTACTCTAATATATATTTTTTTAATTTATAATTTTGTTAATTTCATCCTATCTCTTTTTTCTAGGTTGATATAGCTTAAGGTTTGTCAATTTTATCTTTTCAAAACACCAGCTCTTAGTTTGGTTTTTCTCTTGTTTTTCTATTCTTTTTTATATTTGCTGTAATATTTATTATTTCATTTTTCTGTCAACTTTTGGTTCAGTGTCCCCTTTTCTTCCTGGCTCATTAAAGCAGAGTTAGACTGCTTACAGTCAGTCATCTAAATACAAATGAGTTCCATTTTGAGAGTGTATTTTCAAATCCAACTTGTTTGTAAGTCCAACAGAGTTGGCCAGGTACCCAACAAACACAATCAGCTATGAAGTACTGTACTGCAATATGGTTATAAACTTTTCACACAAATAATATATAAACTGTAGTATTTAAAATTTTATAGTACAGTACCTTGAGAAGTACAGCAGTATAATACAACAGCTAGCATGTAGGGACTGGGCATCCAGTGAACAGACAAAGAAGAGTTACTGACTGGAGGAGGGAGTGCAGATGGGAGATGACAGAGCTGAAGGATCATCAAGAGGAGAGAGAAGGCAAGCTGGAGTTGTGCTCATGCCTGATGGTGCTAAAACTCACGTTTGTGTCTTTGAAAGCTTGAAGCCTGAAGGTTTTTATGTAAGGGACTTTACCATCTTTGGGAAGTTTCTTTTTTTATTTTTTTCTTAATTTTGGCCCCTTTTATTGTTATTTATTTATTTATTTATTTTCATCCATTTTTATTTGACCTGTGTGGGCCTCCCATTGCAGTGACCTCTCTCACTACAGAGCACCGGCTCTGGGCGCATGTGCCCCAGAGCACTGGCTAGTAATTGGCTGCACCAGTCCAGCCACTTCACTGCATGTAGGCTCTTCCTGGGCCAGGGATCGAACCAGTGCCCCATGCACTGCTAGGCAGACTCTTTACCCACTGGACCACCAGGGAGGCCCAGTTTCTTTGTTCTTAATGTGAGTGTTTATTTTTATGAACTTCTTTCTTAAAATAGTTTTTTGCTACATCTTACAAGTTTTGGTATATTGTGTTACCATTTTTGTCTTAAGAAAATTTTTATTTCTCCTTTAATTTTTCTTTGACCTATTCATTCTTCAGAAGAATGTTGTTTAATTTCCACATGTGTAAATTTTCTACTTTTCCACTTATATTGATTTCTAGCTTCATAGCAGTATTGTCAGAGGAAATATGTCATATTTTTTCAGTCTTACTGTATTTTCTAAGATTTATTTTGTAGCCTGACATATGATCTGTCATAGAAAATGTTGCATGTATGCTTGACAAGAATGTGTATTCTATAGATGTTTGATAGGATGTTTTATATATATACACACACACACACACACACACACACATATGTGTGTGTGTGTCTGTGTTAGGTCCATTTGTTCTACAGCATTATTCAATTTTACTATTTCCTTATTGATTCTCAGTTTGGATGATCTATTTATTATTGAGAATAAGGTATTAAAGTCTCCTACAATTACTGTATTACTGCTTATTTCTCCTTTTAGCTCTCTTAGTTTTGATTTCTATATTTAGGTGATTATGTTGGGCAGATAAATATTTACAATTGCTTTACTTTCTTGATGTAGTAACCTTTTTGGCATTGAATAATGGCATTCTTTGTCTTTTTTTAACCACTGAATAATAACTTGAATAATTTAATTTCTTTGCATTTAAAGCAGTTATTGATAAGGACTTAACTGTTGTCATTTTTGTTAATCGTTTTCTAACATTTTCAGATCCATTGTTCCTTTTTCTCTTCTTTTGTTGTCAGTTTGTGTATGTTTTAGTGTCTTTTGGTATCAGTATGCTTCAGCTTTTTTATTATGTTCTTTTTTCCCCCATGGGTAAAACATTGATTTATTTTTAGTTATTTATTTATAGTGGCATATGGTTGATTTACAATGTTGTGTTCAGTATTTTTTAAAATTTTCATCAGTCTCAGAACTTGATCATAAATGACCTTACTGTGATTCATGTCAGATAGCATTCTACCTATGTTTTCCTCTAAGAGTATTTATAGTATCAAGTCTTACATTTAGATCTTTAATCCATTTTGAGTCTATTTTTGTCTATGGTATTAGAGAAAGTTCTAATTTCATTCTTTTACATGTAACTGTTCACATTTTCCAGAACACCTTACTGATGAGATTGTCTTTTTTTTTTTTTTTTTACTGTATATTCTTGCGTCTTTGCCATAAATTAGGTGATTGTAGGTGTGTGGATTTACCTCTTAACTTTCTATCTTGTTTCATTGGTACAGATTTCTGTGCCAGTACCATATAGTTTCGATGACAGTAACTTTGTAGTGTACTAAGCTTTGTAGAGTACTCTGAAGTCAGGGAGCCTGATTCGTATTGCTTTGTTTCTCTTCTTAAGATTGCCTTGGTTATTTGGGGTCTTTCCATGTCACCATACAAATGTAAAAAACTTTGTTCTAATTATGTGAAAAATACTATTGGTAATTTCTTAGAGATTGCACTGAATCACGGCATTTTCTTATTTTGATTCTCAGTTTGGATGATCTATTTATTATTGAGAATAAGGTATTAAAGTCTCCTACAATTACTGTATTACTGCTTATTTCTCCTTTTAGCTCTCTTAGTTTTGATTTCTATATTTAGGTGATTATGTTGGGCAGATAAATATTTACAATTGCTTTACTTTCTTGATGTAGTAACCTTTTTGGCATTGAATAATGGCATTCTTTGTCTTTTTTTAACCACTGAATAATAACTTGAATAATTTAATTTCTTTGCATTTAAAGCAGTTATTGATAAGGACTTAACTGTTGTCATTTTTGTTAATCGTTTTCTAACATTTTCAGATCCATTGTTCCTTTTTCTCTTCTTTTGTTGTCAGTTTGTGTATGTTTTAGTGTCTTTTGGTATCAGTATGCTTCAGCTTTTTTATTATGTTCTTTTTTCCCCCATGGGTAAAACATTGATTTATTTTTAGTTATTTATTTATAGTGGCATATGGTTGATTTACAATGTTGTGTTCAGTATTTTTTAAAATTTTCATCAGTCTCAGAACTTGATCATAAATGACCTTACTGTGATTCATGTCAGATAGCATTCTACCTATGTTTTCCTCTAAGAGTATTTATAGTATCAAGTCTTACATTTAGATCTTTAATCCATTTTGAGTCTATTTTTGTCTATGGTATTAGAGAAAGTTCTAATTTCATTCTTTTACATGTAACTGTTCACATTTTCCAGAACACCTTACTGATGAGATTGTCTTTTTTTTTTTTTTTTTACTGTATATTCTTGCGTCTTTGCCATAAATTAGGTGATTGTAGGTGTGTGGATTTACCTCTTAACTTTCTATCTTGTTTCATTGGTACAGATTTCTGTGCCAGTACCATATAGTTTCGATGACAGTAACTTTGTAGTGTACTAAGCTTTGTAGAGTACTCTGAAGTCAGGGAGCCTGATTCGTATTGCTTTGTTTCTCTTCTTAAGATTGCCTTGGTTATTTGGGGTCTTTCCATGTCACCATACAAATGTAAAAAAAAACTTTGTTCTAATTATGTGAAAAATACTATTGGTAATTTCTTAGAGATTGCACTGAATCTGTAGATTGCTTTGGGTAATATAGTCATTTTCACAATATTGATTCTACCAATCCAAGAACATGGTATATCTCTCTCTGTTCATACTGTCTTTGATTTCTCTCATCAGTACATTACAGTTTTCTGAGTACATGGTTTTGCCTCCTTAGGTAGGTTCATTTCTAGTTATTTTATTCTTTTTGGTGTGATGGTAAATGAGATTGTTTCCATAATTTCTCTGTCTGATCTTTCATAGTTGGTGTATAGAAAAACAAGAGGCTTCTGTGTGTTAATTTTGTATTTTGCAACTTTACCAAATTCATTGATGAACCCTGGTTATTGTGTTCTTTTGTATGATAACTACAGTTTTTTCCTCCTGTGGTTATCATGAGGCTTATATAAAACATCTTCAAGCTATAACACCTCCCTTTTTAAAAATTTTTTTAAAGATAAGTATTTTTTTTGGCCACTTCTATTGGTCTTTCATTTATTTATCTTAGTTCTTTGACCTGTGTGGGCCTCCCATTGCAGTGGCCTCCTTCATTGCAGAGCACTGGCTCTGAGTGCACGTGCTCCAGTGCTCCTGCTCGGTAGTTGGACACATTGGTCCAGCCGCTCTGCAGCACGTGAGGTCTTCCCAGGCCAGGGATCGAACTGGTGCCCTTGTGCTACAAGGCAATATCCTTTTATGATCCATTTTAAAATTTATTCTTTATTATCATACGTCTTTATTCTTTGGCCTGTGTGGACCTCCCATTGTAGTGGCCTCTCTCGTTGCAGAGCACTGGCTCTGGGTGCACGTGCTCCAGAGCACTGGCTCTTAATTGGACACACTGTTCCAGCTGCTCCATGGCACGTGAGATCTTCCCAGGCCAGGGATCGAACCAGTGCCCCTTGCACTGCAAGGTGGACTCTTCATACACTGGACCACCATGTAAACCTATAGCACCCTTTTTAAAGCTGATAACAATTTAACCTCAATAGAATTCATAAACTTTATACTTTTACTTCTCCTTCACCATATGAGATGATTGTTGTTGCAATTGCATGTTTTTTACATTGTATAACTAATAGAGTTTTACGTGAATGATGCACCAGTTTACCATATTGCAGAATTCAACTATGACTGTATGTTTACCAGAAACAAAGGAATTAACAATACTCATTTATGTTTTTATGTTAATTAGCATTTTTAAATTTCCACTTAAAGAACTCCCTTTAGCAATTCTTGTAAGGCAGTTCTTGTAAGGGTGGTAATGAACTTCCTCAAATTTTATTCTTTCAGGAATATTTTCATCCTGTCTTTGTTTCTGAAAACAGTTCACTGGATATGCAGTTCTTGTTTGACTATTATTTTCTTTGAATGTTTTGATCCCATTGTTTGAATGTTTGGATTCCATTTAAATGTTATCATCCCATTCTCTACTGGAATGAAAAATAAACTGGAATTATGATCTATTTTTTGGGTGAAGCAATTCTTTAGGCTTTGTGGGTAGGCATGAGGAGTGTGTGCTACTGACTGAGAACAGAAGGATAGGACTGTTGACTTGGTTCCCTCCTCAAGTGAGGCTGTAGGATGGGCTCTCCAGTTCTTTGAGGTTTTCATCCCATTTGAATGTTATCATTTCCATTCTATTCTGGAATGGCAAATTTCTGCTGAGAAATCTGCCAGTGGTCTTACGGGAGTTTCCTTGTATCTAATGTCCCTCTTTTAATTAATGTGTCTTATATGCATGCTAAGTTGTTTTGTCGTGTCCAACTCTTTGCGATCCTGTGGACTGTAATCTGTTAGGCTCCCCTGTCCATGGAATTCTTTAGGCAAGAATACTGGAGTGGGTTGCCATTTCCTTCTCCAGAGGATCTTCCTGACCCAGGGGTTGAACTCAAGTCTTTTAGTCTCCTGCATTGGCAGGCAGGTTCTTACCTTCAGGTTCAACCTGTTTGAAGTTTTGAGGTCCTCATGAATCTGAATAGACCATTCTTTTTCCAGGTTGGGGAAATTCTTAGATAGTATTGCTTTAACTATGAATTCTGTTTCTTCCTTTTCTCCTTCCTGTTATGTGAATACTGTTTGTTTTCACTGTATCATCATGTAATTTCTGCAGGCTTTCTTTAAATCTCTTTCATTGTTTTTTTGCTCCCCGTACTGGTTATTTTCTAGTGCCCTCTCATCCGGACTGCTTCTCCTTCACCATATGAGATGATTGTTGTTGCAATTGCATGTTTTTTACATTGTATAACTAATAGAGTTTTACGTGAATGATGCACCAGTTTACCATATTGCAGAATTCAACTATGACTGTATGTTTACCAGAAACAAAGGAATTAACAATACTCATTTATGTTTTTATGTTAATTAGCATTTTTAAATTTCCACTTAAAGAACTCCCTTTAGCAATTCTTGTAAGGCAGTTCTTGTAAGGGTGGTAATGAACTTCCTCAAATTTTATTCTTTCAGGAATATTTTCATCCTGTCTTTGTTTCTGAAAACAGTTCACTGGATATGCAGTTCTTGTTTGACTATTATTTTCTTTGAATGTTTTGATCCCATTGTTTGAATGTTTGGATTCCATTTAAATGTTATCATCCCATTCTCTACTGGAATGAAAAATAAACTGGAATTATGATCTATTTTTTGGGTGAAGCAATTCTTTAGGCTTTGTGGGTAGGCATGAGGATGTGTGCTACTGACTGAGAACAGAAGGATAGGACTGTTGACTTGGTTCCCTCCTCAAGTGAGGCTGTAGGATGGGCTCTCCAGTTCTTTGAGGTTTTCATCCCATTTGAATGTTATCATTTCCATTCTATTCTGGAATGGCAAATTTCTGCTGAGAAATCTGCCAGTGGTCTTACGGGAGTTTCCTTGTATCTAATGTCCCTCTTTTAATTAATGTGTCTTATATGCATGCTAAGTTGTTTTGTCGTGTCCAACTCTTTGCGATCCTGTGGACTGTAATCTGTTAGGCTCCCCTGTCCATGGAATTCTTTAGGCAAGAATACTGGAGTGGGTTGCCATTTCCTTCTCCAGAGGATCTTCCTGACCCAGGGGTTGAACTCAAGTCTTTTAGTCTCCTGCATTGGCAGGCAGGTTCTTTACCTTCAGGTTCAACCTGTTTGAAGTTTTGAGGTCCTCATGAATCTGAATAGACCATTCTTTTTCCAGGTTGGGGAAATTCTTAGATAGTATTGCTTTAACTATGAATTCTGTTTCTTCCTTTTCTCCTTCCTGTTATGTGAATACTGTTTGTTTTCACTGTATCATCATGTAATTTCTGCAGGCTTTCTTTAAATCTCTTTCATTGTTTTTTTGCTCCCCGTACTGGGTATTTTCTAGTGTCCTATCATCCGGACTGCTGATTTATCCTTCTCTATTATTGAGTCTACTTTTGAAGTGCCTGTTGAATTCTTTAGTTCAAATATTTTATTTTTCCACTCAAACATTTTTGTTGTTGTTGCTTCTAAATGATTTCTGTTTCCTTGTTGGACTTGTTATTTTGCTCCTACATTGTTTTCCTAATTTAGTTTAGTTTTGTGTGTTTTCTTGTAATTCATTACACTTCCTTAAGAGGATTATTCCGAATTGTTTGTCTGACAGTTCATGGATCTTCATTTTTTTTAATTGTTAGTTATTGGAGCTTTATTAGTTTCCTTGGTAGTGTCATATTTACCTGACTATTTTGTGATTCTTTTTTTTAGGAGGGAGGGGGCGGGTTGGAGAGGGAGGAGGGCGGGCAGGCCACTTCTATTGGTCTTTCCTTTTTCTATTTTCATCCATCTTTTTTTTTTTAAATTTATTTATTTGGGGGGGCTAGGGAGGGAGGAGGGGCGGGCCACTTCTATTGGCCTTTCATTTATCTATTATCATCCATCTTTGTTCTTTGGCCTAAGTGGGCCTCCTATCATGGTGGCCTCTGTTGTCGCAGAGCACTGGCTCTGGGCGCACGTGCCCCAGAGCTCCGACTCAGTAATTGGACGCATCAGTCTAGTGGCTCTGCAGCATGTGGGATCCTCCCAGGCCAGGGATCGAACTGGCGCCCCTTGCACTGCAAGGTGGTGTCGTTACCCACTGGACCACCAGGGAAGCCCTATTTTCATCCATCTTTGTTCTTTGGCCCGTATTTTGTGATTCTTGATTCTTTATGTTGGCATCTGCACATTTGAGAAATGGGGCTCCTCCTCCAGACATCATGTTTTCTTTGGCAGAGAGAGTTTTTCACTGGTTAGCTCAGGTTGGGTTTCTGGCTGTAAGGTTTCTGCTAGTCAGGTCCTTGAGCAGCTGAGGCCTGCCATATGATCTACATTTTGGGTGAGGCAACTCTTCAGGCTTTGAGGATGGAGATGAAGAGTGTATGCCACTGACTGAGAACAGATGGATAGCACTGTTGACTTGGTTCCATCCCACGGTTGACTTGGTGAGGATAGAGGATGGGCTCTGGAGTTGTCTGTGTTCTCTGATCAAGCTTACTACATGAATGGGACTAGATACTCTGAGCAGCAGTAGATAGGACTGTGAATTAGATTTCTTGCCCTGGCAGCACAGCAGGACAGGACCCACAGCCTATATAGCTCATTGTTTTGGAACTCAAATCAGTCCATAGTGTGCACTGAATTGCCTTGTCAGATGAGGTCATTTATTTTGCTCTGCAGACAGGAGAATCTACAGGCTATGCTCTCTGTTCAGTTGCCACTTTACACAAAGCCGTCTGTTGGGTTATGCAACTTCCTGCATTCTCTGATTAGGTTCCCTAGTTGGACAGTCTGAAGACTGTATTCAACAATGAGAAGGGCTATGAATTAGATCCCTTGCCCAGGCACAGTGAGAACCCACTTTAAAGCCAGTAATGCTGTTTATTGTCTTCACTTAAGCCAACTCATGCCCCTAGTTCCCTGACCAAACAAGGTTACTGACTTTACTCTGAAAATTTGGCTCTTCCTGTCTTTGAACTCCAGTGCTACTGGGCTGCACAGCTTTCAGGAACTGTCTGTAGCCCTTCTGGTTCCATGGGGTTGGAAGACAATTTCCACAGTGGGAGAAACTATAGCTTAGCCCCCTTGCCTTGAAAGGGGCCCCTGTAGCCTATTCTGCATTTTCTGAATAGGCTTTATAATTAAGAGGCACTGGGAGGTACTCTCTGCTTTGGTATGAATGAATTCCCTTGCCTTTGTATAGCAGGGGAAGCCTTCACGCCTGGCACTGGCTTTGCTCTGTGGCCATCAGCTCTGTTTACCCATCTCTTGGCTGGAGCATCACTGGGCTGCACTTCTTCTTGGAGTTGTGACAAGCCCCTCTGGTTAAAGGTACTGAAGACATTCTCCATTGTGGGTGGGTCTATGATTCAGCTTCTTGCCTAGGAATGGGCAAACCAGGCTCTAGTTTCAGCCAAACTCGTTGTTTGAGGATCTGAGATGAGTGTGCCACTGAAATGACTGGTCAGAGTGTGTCCTCTGTTAGTTCTATGGTATGAGCAAAACCTCTGGTTGGGATGACTTCTTGGGCCACTACAGGTATAAACTCTGTCTGCCAAGATCCATGTGCTGGTTGTTGCAAGCCCTGCCCACCTCTCTGTCACAGATTTCCAGTGGTAGTGCCCCACAGATTGCCCTGCAGTCCCTGTGGTGTGGGATCAGAGTAGTGGCTTCTGCAAAGTGACCCACAGCACTGGGGGAGCTGGTTGTACCTTGTGGGGTCTTTTCTCTCGTTAGAGAAACTGAGCACTTAGGGGACACTTCTCTTTATGGTGCTGCACTGGCATGGGGGAGGGGCAGTGTAGTCAAAGTATATCTGCTTTTCTTAGCTTCTAATGCAATCTATTTCAGTCTCCATGGTGGGGATGTGGTGTTCCTCAGCGTCATTCTTGCATTCTAGGATCCACTCAGTGATACTTCGTCCTTAAAAACTTGTTGGTTGTTATTATGAAGGGAAGTGAAGTCAGAAACAACCTATGTTGCCATCTTGGTGGCATCATTCTAAGTTTTTATTCTTGATTTTAAAGTTAAGTCTTTTTCAGCTTATTATCTTTCTTTTCATACCTTATATGTATATGTCTCTTTCTGTTTCTTCTGATTAACCTTCAAGTATGTAACCTGTCTCTGTATTTCTAGTCTCAAGTTTTTTTATTGTTTAACACACTTATTTTTTTCCTGAGAATTATCCTGACCCTGGCTTCTTGGCAATAACTATTAACTTTTCACTTCTTTTCCTGACGTTCTAATGTTAATTCCCAGGAATTTCATGGCATCTTAAAGCCAAAGTAAATTCAATCCAGTGGAGCTGGTATTTTATCTTCCCAGTCACCCATGAAAGGAACTTGAGTTATCTTTGTGTCTTTCCTTGTCCTCACCTTTACCCACTTTTAAGCCTTATTTGTTCTACCTGCACAATGGTGCTTCATCAGTTTGTCGTTTAATTTCATTGCTTTACTGCAGGCAGTGATAGCTTCGTGCCTAGGAATGGGCAAACCAGGCTCTAGTTTCAGCCAAACTCGTTGTTTGAGGATCTGAGATGAGTGTGCCACTGAAATGACTGGTCAGAGTGTGTCCTCTGTTAGTTCTATGGTATGAGCAAAACCTCTGGTTGGGATGACTTCTTGGGCCACTACAGGTATAAACTCTGTCTGCCAAGATCCATGTGCTGGTTGTTGCAAGCCCTGCCCACCTCTCTGTCACAGATTTCCAGTGGTAGTGCCCCACAGATTGCCCTGCAGTCCCTGTGGTGTGGGATCAGAGTAGTGGCTTCTGCAAAGTGACCCACAGCACTGGGGGAGCTGGTTGTACCTTGTGGGGTCTTTTCTCTCGTTAGAGAAACTGAGCACTTAGGGGACACTTCTCTTTATGGTGCTGCACTGGCATGGGGGAGGGGCAGTGTAGTCAAAGTATATCTGCTTTTCTTAGCTTCTAATGCAATCTATTTCAGTCTCCATGGTGGGGATGTGGTGTTCCTCAGCGTCATTCTTGCATTCTAGGATCCACTCAGTGATACTTCGTCCTTAAAAACTTGTTGGTTGTTATTATGAAGGGAAGTGAAGTCAGAAACAACCTATGTTGCCATCTTGGTGGCATCATTCTAAGTTTTTATTCTTGATTTTAAAGTTAAGTCTTTTTCAGCTTATTATCTTTCTTTTCATACCTTATATGTATATGTCTCTTTCTGTTTCTTCTGATTAACCTTCAAGTATGTAACCTGTCTCTGTATTTCTAGTCTCAAGTTTTTTTATTGTTTAACACACTTATTTTTTTCCTGAGAATTATCCTGACCCTGGCTTCTTGGCAATAACTATTAACTTTTCACTTCTTTTCCTGACGTTCTAATGTTAATTCCCAGGAATTTCATGGCATCTTAAAGCCAAAGTAAATTCAATCCAGTGGAGCTGGTATTTTATCTTCCCAGTCACCCATGAAAGGAACTTGAGTTATCTTTGTGTCTTTCCTTGTCCTCACCTTTACCCACTAATAAATTGCTAAGCCTTATTTGTTCTACCTGCACAATGGTGCTTCATCAGTTTGTCGTTTAATTTCATTGTTTCTCTTATACTGCAGGCAGTGATAGCATTCCACACCTAGTATATTCCAGTAGCTTTCCAATTGGTATATCTGTCTTTGGCCTTTTAACATAGTGTTCTGTACCTGTTTTTGCTCACTCCATAGTTAACTTATTAAGATGTAGGTCAGAGTGCATATAATTTTTGAATTAAAAACTTAGATAATTGTCTGTTACTTATAGAATACAGTCAAATTTCCTAAAGTGGCATTCATAGGCTGCTATAAGTGATTTCAGTGTGCTTGTTCAAACTACTTCCCAACGCATTTCTCCATTAAGCTTAATTTTCAGCCTCTTTGCTAAGTGTATTGCGTACTTTCACGTCCTCATACTTTTGGTCTTGAGGAACTTGGAATACTTTCCCCTGTTTTTTTTGTTTTCCTGTTACTGAAAAACCATTAATTTTTGAAGTGCTGGATAGGTTTGTCCAACCTTGCATTATGATTGGTTGTTTGCATCTATTTTTATTTTGTGAATGCTTCTAATTTTATTCACTGTTGTATCCTTTACTTCATCCCTTACCACATACCTAAAATACAAATTATTTCTCTTTTGTTAGTACATAGTATTCATTAAAAAATTCTATAATAATACTGTGTAGTTATGAGACTTCATAGATTCATGAAAGTTCGCTTGACACTTTAATGCCTCACTTTTTTCAAATTATTTTATATATAGAACAAGTATAGTAAAAAAAAAAAAAGGCAGAGTTAGTCATTAAAAACAGCTCTGTTCATCAACTCCCTTCAAGATATGGTAAGTGCTTGGTATATACATATAAACTGGCTTCCACTGCTCAGGACTTGTCATCCAGATCCTTCACCAAGACTGGTTTTTCACAATGTACAGCCTGCAGCTGATAATTTTTAACATTAACTACTTGAATCACTAAATCGTAGTAAATAGTAGCCAATGCTGCTTGTTCTTTGCAAGTGAGTAGTAAAAGTAGTGGGAATAGGGTGTTTGAAAAGCCAGTGGAAAGATTATTGAACAGCATATTTACCAAATGTGAAGAAAAATCCTCTAAACACAAAGCTAAAGGTGAATAAAACTCAAACATCTTTGTAAGTCTAGCACAACTATTATTGATAAATATATATATATATATATATATAGTCTCATTATATGTTTATCTGT
Organism: Tragulus kanchil; assembly: GCA_022376925.1. Classification (NCBI taxonomy): domain Eukaryota; kingdom Metazoa; phylum Chordata; class Mammalia; order Artiodactyla; family Tragulidae; genus Tragulus; species Tragulus kanchil. Next base: position 108,933,052 of record JAIOJX010000024.1, on the reverse strand, counting down.
TTTGTATCATTTATCACTTCAGTTGTGTCTGACTCTTTGTGACCCCATGGACTAAATAGGCTTCCAGGCTCCTCTATCCATAGGATTCTACTGGAGTGAGTTGGTCGGTCCTTCTCCAAGGGATCTTCCCAACCCAGGGACCAAACTTGCATCTTTTTAAGCCCCTCCTGCATTGGCAGGCAGGTTCTTTACCTCTAGCACCACCTGGGAAGCCCAATTATCTATTAGATTGGTGTAAAAGTAATTATTGTTTTGGACTGTGGATTTTAAATCATTATAACGAGGCTCAAACACAATTTCATTATTCAAAATAACCGTTATAATCAACATATTTTTGCCAACGAGAAATAAGAGATAAGAAATTTCTGTATGTAAAAGACAGTGCTTCAGGATTCAGCAAACTCTTGGAAAGCATTTTCTGCTTACTGCTGGTTGGGGAAGTATTTTCCCTGCAAAAGTTATTGAAATGATTGAAGACATGATAGTGAGCTGGCAAGAGGGCGGGTGAATATGGCGGACAGAGCAAAACTTTGGAGCCCCATTCATTCAACTTTTGAAGTGTTGGTTGTGTGATGTGTGTGGGTGTTGCCATGGAGAAGAATTAGGCCCATTCTATTGACCAGTGCCAGCTGCAGGTGTTGAAATTTCAGTGAATTTCATCAATTTGCTCAACCTACTTTCAGATGTAATGATTTCGCTGGGATTGAGAAAGCTGTAGTGAATCAGATGGGCAGGAGACCATCAAGAAGTGACGACAAGCTTTTTTTTTGGTGCAAGAGTGACTTTGGGAAGTGTTCTGGAGCTTCTTTTTGGTTCAACCACTGAGCTGGTAATTTTTTTTAATTTCAGCTGGTTAGCATTAGGAACTGCTGCTTGTTTCTTTGCAAGTGAGTAGTAAAAGTAGTGGGAATAGGGTGTTTGAAAAGCCAGTGGAAAGATTATTGAACAGCATATTTACCAAATGTGAAGAAAAATCCTCTAAACACAAAGCTAAAGGTGAATAAAACTCAAACATCTTTGTAAGTCTAGCACAACTATTATTGATAAATATATATATATATATATATATAGTCTCATTATATGTTTATCTGTTTTGTATCATTTATCACTTCAGTTGTGTCTGACTCTTTGTGACCCCATGGACTAAATAGGCTTCCAGGCTCCTCTATCCATAGGATTCTACTGGAGTGAGTTGGTCGGTCCTTCTCCAAGGGATCTTCCCAACCCAGGGACCAAACTTGCATCTTTTTAAGCCCCTCCTGCATTGGCAGGCAGGTTCTTACCTCTAGCACCACCTGGGAAGCCCAATTATCTATTAGATTGGTGTAAAAGTAATTATTGTTTTGGACTGTGGATTTTAAATCATTATAACGAGGCTCAAACACAATTTCATTATTCAAAATAACCGTTATAATCAACATATTTTTGCCAACGAGAAATAAGAGATAAGAAATTTCTGTATGTAAAAGACAGTGCTTCAGGATTCAGCAAACTCTTGGAAAGCATTTTCTGCTTACTGCTGGTTGGGGAAGTATTTTCCCTGCAAAAGTTATTGAAATGATTGAAGACATGATAGTGAGCTGGCAAGAGGGCGGGTGAATATGGCGGACAGAGCAAAACTTTGGAGCCCCATTCATTCAACTTTTGAAGTGTTGGTTGTGTGATGTGTGTGGGTGTTGCCATGGAGAAGAATTAGGCCCATTCTATTGACCAGTGCCAGCTGCAGGTGTTGAAATTTCAGTGAATTTCATCAATTTGCTCAACCTACTTTCAGATGTAATGATTTCGCTGGGATTGAGAAAGCTGTAGTGAATCAGATGGGCAGGAGACCATCAAGAAGTGACGACAAGCTTTTTTTTTGGTGCAAGAGTGACTTTGGGAAGTGTTCTGGAGCTTCTTTTTGGTTCAACCACTGAGCTGGTAGTCAGTGGTTGTGTTCAGTCACTTTTCATCACACCTCACAATCCAGTCGAAACATAGTTCATTGTTGTTGCATAGAATGAGAAGATGACACCTCAAAAGGACATTTTTAAAATTTGCAGTCAGCTCATGAGGCACCCACTTATTGAGCTTTTGCATCTTTCCAGTCTTCATCCATGCTGAATAACAGTAGAGTGGTTGATACCGAGTTCTTCAGTAGCTTCTTGTGTAGTTGTGAGAAGACTAGCTGCGATGATCCTTGCAGTTGGTCATGGTCACCTTATGATGGATGGTCACTGCACTCCCCATCTTCAGGCCTCTTGTTTCCTTTGCAAAACTTCTTGAACCGCCACTGCAAAGTACGTTAGCACCACAAATGCGTTGCTGATGTTGTGTATTGCCACAACTGCTTTATGACCCATTTTGAATTGAAGTAAGAAAACGACTCGAATTTGCTTTCTGTCTAACATCATTTCTTCAGCCTAAAAGAAATATAAAGTAAACAGCAAATAATAAGTCATTAGCAAAGAACCAGAAAGCAAGGAATCGACATTAAAATGATATATAACATAACCACATGTATTAGGAGTGTATTGCAATATCAAATGGAATATTTCAACAGTGCAAAAAACACAATTATATTTGTACCATTATGAAAGAATTTTAAATTTGTAATTTAAGTTTCAAAAATTTTGTTAAAAGAATAAATAGAAAAATTTGAAAGTATGGGTGAATAAAAAACAAAAACTTTTTTTAACCACAAGAAAGTAACACTATTTATCTGCACATATGCATTTTTAAACAAAAATAGGACTTTACACTGACTTTACTTTCTGTACATATTTTTTTTTAAAGTTTTTTTTTTTTTTTTGTCTCTAAGTCATCATTTATTTTCATCCATCTTTATTGTTTTGGCTTGTGTGGGCCTCCCATTGCAGTGACCTCTCCTTGCAGAGCACCGGCTCTAGGTGCGTGCACTCCAGAGTGCTGGCTTGTAATTGGACACACTGGGCCAGCCACTTCATGGCACATGGGATCTTCCCGTGCCAGGGATTGAACCGGTGCCCCTTGCACTGCAAGGTGGACTTTTTACCCACTGGACCACCAGGGAAGCCCTGTATATATTTTTATTTGTAGTATTTTAGCATCTTATTACAACCATTAAATATAGTATTTTTAATCATTGTATGTTATCTAATTATAGTAGTTATCTACTTACCATACTCTAAACTACACCTCTAGATTAGTAACTCTGGTATTAGTTACTCAGTCATGTCCGACTCTTTGCGGTCACGTGGACTGTAGCCTGCCAGGCTCCTGTCTCCATGGAATTCTCCAGGCAATAATACTGGAGTGGGTAGCCATTCCCTTCTCCAGGATATCATCTTAATCCAGGGATCTAACCTTGGTCTCCTGCATTGCAGGCAGATTCTTTATTGTCTGGGAGACCAGGGAAGCCCCTGGATTATTTAGTAAATACGCAAATGGTCAGTAACCAGAATTTTGCCCAAGTAAATGGTCTTGTAAAAATTTTTGGCCAAGAACTTAATAGAGTATACCTGAGAGGACAGGAGCAGCAAGGAGAGGGAAAAGATTTGAGTGGGGACACTAAACCCCACATCCTCCCAGGGTATATTTCTAGCTCCAGTATTCCTGACTCATACACCAAAAAAAGAAAAAATATATAATATAAATATATTCAGCCTGAACATTCAACTGGTTTAAAGTCCTTTGATGACTCAAAGCACAGTTCCAGACATCAGAAATGAAATCTCAATCTGTGCCAGTTAAATGTTAAATAACTGTATTTCATTATTAATATCAATAATATTTTATTCATTACACATACCAAAGAGATCAGAGTTCATTCATTCTTTCATTCATTAAACACAGCTATGACAGCCTTGCTGTGTCCCTAGAATGAGAAGAAAAGAGAAAAATGAATATCATCATTTTTAGTGTGTGAAGTAGGAAATGGAGGCAATTTGGGTGGTCAAGTTCAAGTAACTTATAGTTTCTCTTTCAGTGCCCAGCTGATTAGAATTGCTTTAGCTGGGCCTGCTGCTTATCTAATCAGGCTCTTCTACTTCATGTATTCCAAACTGCCTTGTTTGTTCAGCTTTCATACCTTTGGACTTGTTCTTTACAGAAAAGAAAACTGCATTTTAGCATTGAAGAGTCAACTGCTTCTTAAATTTTCCTTTGGTCCCTTCTCAAGTTTTCTAAACTGCATTTCAAAGTTTGCTCTTTACACGTAATAGGTACTTTTTGCAATGAGAATAGAATAGCTTCCATGATTTAAAAAATGTAGCAACTCTTGGAAATTCTTATTTAAATAATTTTGAGAGGTTTCATTATTGTAGGACTTAATTAATATGGCAATGACATGGGGGATCCTCAGGCCCCCTGTTTTACATACTTCTGGAAGTTTATACTGCTCATTTGTAGGATTATCCTAGTTGTAATTTAAATAATTATTTGTTTAATTCATGTATCCCTCATAGGTGTAAGCTCCTTGAAGGCAGGTACCATATTCATCTTCTTTATTTCTGTATTCTAGAGTGCAACATACTTTGTGGTACAAGATGAGAACTATAAAATACAGATTAGATGAATAAATAGCTAAATGGACATTCAAGAACAGGAGTATCTAATATTTCCCAGATGCTTCTGACCAAGGAGCCCCTTTGTGGTATAAGTATTGATATTTGATCCTATGTATTTTTTTTCCTTGGATTTCCTACAGGCACTTCAAGTGCATTAAGTCCAAACTAAGGAGGCCATTGTGTGTACTCTCTTTAGTTCTCCTCATTTGTTCCCTATGTCAGAAATGTTAACTGTTGTCTGAGGAGGGCAGATCAAAACCTGGCATTCATTTTTAAATTTTTCACTCTCACCCGCATTTCATCATCTCCCTTTTTTTCTGTCTTTGAACTTACTTTTTCTACAGCTATGTTTAAAACCTTAGTCCAAGGCAATACATCTCACATAAGCCTCACAACTGGTTTTCTATGCTTCCCTGTCATCACTTATCACAGCATGACTGTCAGAGGTTTTTTCATATTAGTTTTTTATTTAAAATATTTTCATTACTTAAAATTTTCTTTTTTACAAATCTCTGCTTACTTCTTGTTTTACCATTTTCCTCCTTGAGTCACTCTCCACTCTAGTTCTGTTGAACACTTTTGGTTCCCAAATACCAGCATGTTTGTTTTAGCCCCTTTTAACTATCCCTTCATGTATTCCAAACTGCCTTGTTTGTTCAGCTTTCATACCTTTGGACTTGTTCTTTACAGAAAAGAAAACTGCATTTTAGCATTGAAGAGTCAACTGCTTCTTAAATTTTCCTTTGGTCCCTTCTCAAGTTTTCTAAACTGCATTTCAAAGTTTGCTCTTTACACGTAATAGGTACTTTTTGCAATGAGAATAGAATAGCTTCCATGATTTAAAAAATGTAGCAACTCTTGGAAATTCTTATTTAAATAATTTTGAGAGGTTTCATTATTGTAGGACTTAATTAATATGGCAATGACATGGGGGATCCTCAGGCCCCCTGTTTTACATACTTCTGGAAGTTTATACTGCTCATTTGTAGGATTATCCTAGTTGTAATTTAAATAATTATTTGTTTAATTCATGTATCCCTCATAGGTGTAAGCTCCTTGAAGGCAGGTACCATATTCATCTTCTTTATTTCTGTATTCTAGAGTGCAACATACTTTGTGGTACAAGATGAGAACTATAAAATACAGATTAGATGAATAAATAGCTAAATGGACATTCAAGAACAGGAGTATCTAATATTTCCCAGATGCTTCTGACCAAGGAGCCCCTTTGTGGTATAAGTATTGATATTTGATCCTATGTATTTTTTTTCCTTGGATTTCCTACAGGCACTTCAAGTGCATTAAGTCCAAACTAAGGAGGCCATTGTGTGTACTCTCTTTAGTTCTCCTCATTTGTTCCCTATGTCAGAAATGTTAACTGTTGTCTGAGGAGGGCAGATCAAAACCTGGCATTCATTTTTAAATTTTTCACTCTCACCCGCATTTCATCATCTCCCTTTTTTTCTGTCTTTGAACTTACTTTTTCTACAGCTATGTTTAAAACCTTAGTCCAAGGCAATACATCTCACATAAGCCTCACAACTGGTTTTCTATGCTTCCCTGTCATCACTTATCACAGCATGACTGTCAGAGGTTTTTTCATATTAGTTTTTTATTTAAAATATTTTCATTACTTAAAATTTTCTTTTTTACAAATCTCTGCTTACTTCTTGTTTTACCATTTTCCTCCTTGAGTCACTCTCCACTCTAGTTCTGTTGAACACTTTTGGTTCCCAAATACCAGCATGTTTGTTTTAGCTTTTAACTAACTATCCTGTTCTCTAACTATACTGGAAGAACCATGGAAGTGTGACCTCTTCTCTGTCATTCCATTGGAATATCTGCATGTGTGCAGGGGCTTGCAGAGCTTGTATCTTCCTCAGGGCCTTCACCTTTGCTGTTTGCCCTGCCCACAAGGCTCTGTTCTTGATATCCTCCAAGCCATCTCCTTTGTCTGTTTCCAGTGTTTACTCAAGTATTATCTTCTTAGGTCCTTGACCACATTATGGTCCCTCAACCCCTGTCCTGGCCTATATTCATTTATTATTTCATTTTGTCTCTGTTATGGACTGAATGTTGTATTCTTTTCAATATGTTGAAATCCTAGCCTTGACTGTGGGGCTTTGGGAGTTAATTAGGTCCTGAGAGTGGCGATTTTGTGAATGATATTACTGCCCTTAGAAGAAGAGATGTGGGAGAGATGATTTCTCTCTCTGCCATGTGAGAATAAGAAGATGGTCATCTATTAATGAGGAAGAAGGCCCTTACCAAGAACCGGATCATGTTGCCACTTTGATCTCAGACTTTCTCGGCTTCCAGAACAATGAAAAGATATATATTTTTGTTTAAGCTATCTAGTCTGTAGTACTCTGTTATAGAAGTTGGATAATCTTTCTGGAACTCAGCTGGTCTAGAGACACCTGAGCTGCTAGGTGTCAGATTGGCCATCTAAGACTTTAAGCCAAAATGAAAGTAACAGTCAAATATTTAATCACTTCTATGCTACTTTATAGCAAGAAGCTAAACTGGAGAAATCATGGACTTGCCTAGTTCCATCCCATGGAAAATGCATTGGTCTAGGCTCAGGTAGATCAATATGATTTAGGGGTTGATTCACTGCAGAGGGAGCCATAGACAAAAGGTCCGTGCAGTTTTATGGACCTAAAGGGTAGATAGGGTGAGGAGAAAATAATGAGGACTGGAAATGTTCTGAATTCTCATTCAGAGTGAAGAAAATTTGCCCCCCCATATAGGCAAAGGAGCCTGGAAGGAACCTGGGTTGCAGGCTCTTTTTACAAATCTCTGCTTACTTCTTGTTTTACCATTTTCCTCCTTGAGTCACTCTCCACTCTAGTTCTGTTGAACACTTTTGGTTCCCAAATACCAGCATGTTTGTTTTAGCTTTTAACTAACTATCCTGTTCTCTAACTATACTGGAAGAACCATGGAAGTGTGACCTCTTCTCTGTCATTCCATTGGAATATCTGCATGTGTGCAGGGGCTTGCAGAGCTTGTATCTTCCTCAGGGCCTTCACCTTTGCTGTTTGCCCTGCCCACAAGGCTCTGTTCTTGATATCCTCCAAGCCATCTCCTTTGTCTGTTTCCAGTGTTTACTCAAGTATTATCTTCTTAGGTCCTTGACCACATTATGGTCCCTCAACCCCTGTCCTGGCCTATATTCATTTATTATTTCATTTTGTCTCTGTTATGGACTGAATGTTGTATTCTTTTCAATATGTTGAAATCCTAGCCTTGACTGTGGGGCTTTGGGAGTTAATTAGGTCCTGAGAGTGGCGATTTTGTGAATGATATTACTGCCCTTAGAAGAAGAGATGTGGGAGAGATGATTTCTCTCTCTGCCATGTGAGAATAAGAAGATGGTCATCTATTAATGAGGAAGAAGGCCCTTACCAAGAACCGGATCATGTTGCCACTTTGATCTCAGACTTTCTCGGCTTCCAGAACAATGAAAAGATATATATTTTTGTTTAAGCTATCTAGTCTGTAGTACTCTGTTATAGAAGTTGGATAATCTTTCTGGAACTCAGCTGGTCTAGAGACACCTGAGCTGCTAGGTGTCAGATTGGCCATCTAAGACTTTAAGCCAAAATGAAAGTAACAGTCAAATATTTAATCACTTCTATGCTACTTTATAGCAAGAAGCTAAACTGGAGAAATCATGGACTTGCCTAGTTCCATCCCATGGAAAATGCATTGGTCTAGGCTCAGGTAGATCAATATGATTTAGGGGTTGATTCACTGCAGAGGGAGCCATAGACAAAAGGTCCGTGCAGTTTTATGGACCTAAAGGGTAGATAGGGTGAGGGAGAAAATAATGAGGACTGGAAATGTTCTGAATTCTCATTCAGAGTGAAGAAAACTGTCTTTGAAGTCCCCTACCTCCCTTTCCCATAAGGAGTTATAGGCAAAGGAGCCTGGAAGGAACCTGGGTTGCAGGCTCCCAGTTAGAACGTCTGGGAATTAAGGTATCTGGGCTAGGAATGGAAACATATATAGGGGAACAGCTAGCAAAAGGGGCCTGAGAGCTTGACTATAACTTCTTTCTGATTGCAGTGCATTAGCTATACACCCAAGTGTGGGGTGAGGAGGGCAGATTTCTTCTCCAAGGCCTGCCAGATAGAGCCTTTAGAATTGCCTATGGTTTGGCCTGAAAAATGACACATAGATTTTTAACCAGGAGTCAGACCCCTTAATATCTCTAAGTTACCGCTTTTTTTTTTCTTAAAATTTTTGGCCTCTTTTATTGTGTTTTTATTTATTTATTTTCATCCATCTTTGTTCTTTGGCCTGTGTGGGCCTCTCATTGCAGTGGCCTCTCTTGTTGCAGAGCACTGGCCCTGGGCACGTGCGCTCTAGAGCGCTGGCTCCTAATTGGACGCACCAGCGCAGCCACTCTACAGCACGTGGAATCTTCCCAGGCCAGGGATTGAACCGGTGCCCCTTGCATTGCCATGCAGACTCTTTACCCACTGGACTACTAGGGAAGCTCTATAAGTTACCACTTTTAACATGCTGTATATTACAATGCTATATTTTAATTGCTTTAATTATTTTCTGTGTATTTTAGCTAGAATATAAGATTCAAAAGGGTAGCGGAATTTTCTGCTGTATTCTTTTTTTTTTTTTTAAAGATTTATTTATTTATTTACTTTGGGCGGGGGTCGGGTTGGGGAGGGAGGGGAGTGGGCGGGCCACTTTTATTGGTCTTTCATTTCTCCATTTTCATTCGTTGTCGTTCCTTGGCTCCTGTGGGCTTCCCATCGCGGTGGCGTCTGTTGTTGCAGAGCACCGGCTCTGGGCGCATGCGCTCTAGAGCTCCGGCTCGGTGATTGGACACATCAGTCCAGCCGCTCCGCGGCACGTGGGATCTTCCCAGGCCAGGGCTCGAACCGGCGCCCCTTGCACTGCAAGGCGGTGTCCTTACCCACTGCACCACCAGGGGAAGCCCTGCTGTATTCTTAATGTATAGAAAAGTACCTGTCACATGTTGTTAATAAATTGTTGTTCAATGAAAGAATTAGTGTTATCACTATCTGTCATCACAATTATGCTGTAAGTTTCCTTGAGGACTGAGACATCATCATGTATTTCTTTCTTTATGTGTATCTATTCCTCATCAAAATTAGATAGTCTAGCTGTTACAAATATTCTTTTCTAGATTAGTTTGTACATTTTAACCTGCCTCTTAAGATAACAGTTTATTTTGTAATATTTGAAAACAGGTGCCACATAGCTTGCTAAATTCTCTCTTTTCACTTAAAATTTTTTCTTTTCCTTTTAACCTTTTATTGTATGACAGGGGTGTTATGCTTGACTATTTTTATGTGTCAACTTTGCTAGGGCATGGTACTTAATTCTTTGGTCAAACATTAATATAGATGTTACTTGAATATACTTTTAGAATACATTAACATTAAAAGCAGTAGATATTGAGTAAAACAAGTTGCCTTTCATAAAGTAGGTGGGCCTCATCCAGTCAGTTGATGGACTTAAGAAAAAGACTGATTTCCATTAAGGAAGATGGAATTCTACTAGCAGACTTTCTTTAGACTTGAACAGAGACATCAGCTCTAACCTGGGTCTCCAGTCTGCCAGACTAACATACAGATTTTGCCAGTTTCTATAATTATTTTATTGTCTGAGCCAGTTTCTTAAATCTTCTCTTTCTGTATATATACTAATAGATTAGATATAGATTAGGTATATGTATAGATACATAGTTATATGCATCCTGTTCTTTTCCATTTCTCTGGAGAACCTTGACTAACACAGTAGTCTTTTTGTTGTTTTTATCATACTTTTGATTTTCTTCTAGAAGCACAACTGTTTATCAGTGTTCAATTTAATTGATGTACGGCTTCTAATTGAGCACAGTGCTCCACTTATGTTCTTATCAGTGTAAGGTACAATTGTTGAATCCTTTGATAAATAACTTTTAAAAGGTTTTTTCTTCAATTTAATTGATGTCTTGGGATCTCCAGGGCCCCGAACCCCGGCCAGCCTTGCACTGCAAGGCGGTGTCCTTACCCACTGCACCACCAGGGGAAGCCCTGCTGTATTCTTAATGTATAGAAAAGTACCTGTCACATGTTGTTAATAAATTGTTGTTCAATGAAAGAATTAGTGTTATCACTATCTGTCATCACAATTATGCTGTAAGTTTCCTTGAGGACTGAGACATCATCATGTATTTCTTTCTTTATGTGTATCTATTCCTCATCAAAATTAGATAGTCTAGCTGTTACAAATATTCTTTTCTAGATTAGTTTGTACATTTTAACCTGCCTCTTAAGATAACAGTTTATTTTGTAATATTTGAAAACAGGTGCCACATAGCTTGCTAAATTCTCTCTTTTCACTTAAAATTTTTTCTTTTCCTTTTAACCTTTTATTGTATGACAGGGGTGTTATGCTTGACTATTTTTATGTGTCAACTTTGCTAGGGCATGGTACTTAATTCTTTGGTCAAACATTAATATAGATGTTACTTGAATATACTTTTAGAATACATTAACATTAAAAGCAGTAGATATTGAGTAAAACAAGTTGCCTTTCATAAAGTAGGTGGGCCTCATCCAGTCAGTTGATGGACTTAAGAAAAAGACTGATTTCCATTAAGGAAGATGGAATTCTACTAGCAGACTTTCTTTAGACTTGAACAGAGACATCAGCTCTAACCTGGGTCTCCAGTCTGCCAGACTAACATACAGATTTTGCCAGTTTCTATAATTATTTTATTGTCTGAGCCAGTTTCTTAAATCTTCTCTTTCTGTATATATACTAATAGATTAGATATAGATTAGGTATATGTATAGATACATAGTTATATGCATCCTGTTCTTTTCCATTTCTCTGGAGAACCTTGACTAACACAGTAGTCTTTTTGTTGTTTTTTATCATACTTTTGATTTTCTTCTAGAAGCACAACTGTTTATCAGTGTTCAATTTAATTGATGTACGGCTTCTAATTGAGCACAGTGCTCCACTTATGTTCTTATCAGTGTAAGGTACAATTGTTGAATCCTTTGATAAATAACTATATTTATGTAAATGTGTGTATACTTATTTACTGGCTTAAATTAAATCTCTCATTAACTAAAAAATAATCTAACTTTAGCATCTGCTTTATTCTTGGATTTGTCTTGGCAACTGAATATTGAACTGAAAGGTATAGTCCTATTCCTCAAAGGACATGAATATTTCTTACTCATGACCTTTGCAATTTTGTATTTTTGAGGTTTACTTTTTAAACTGAAGTCTTATATTTTATATTTATCTTCTAGAAGTCCTTTTTGCTAAATTTGCGTCATTGTTCCAACCTTTAAAATGAACAAAAGTTTGATTTTTTCAATCATTATTATTCTGTTGTTCAATATTTGGGTATTTATCCAAATTGATGCATATCTCTTCTCTATATACATTCATTTCTTAACTTAAAATTGTGAATAATGCTCATAACAAATTAAAAAACAAGTCATATAATAATTGTGGCTTGAGAATAATTTTTCAGCTAACACGTAACCACATACATTTACAGATGTTGTCTCCACATCTATCTTGTCCAAAAAATCATTGAGAAAACAAAGCATTAACTACCTCATTGTAATGCACATTCATTGTGTGTGTATAATTTGATTAGTTTGGTATAATTTATTCTTAGTAAACTTAAAGTGGCTCTTGGTGATTGCCACTTCTTTTTCTAGGTGTTTATGTGCCATCTGTCTAATTATATGTCTTGGAATTTTGTGGAGAATTGATGGAATGCTTCATGATGCATAATTTCAGTATGTACCTTTCATAGAAATTTTACATAGAATTCACAAAAACATTGTCCTCTATATATTTTCTACCATTGTTTCCAGTTATCATGTTCATACAGATACTCATTAAATGGTAATATAATTATATGCAGAATAAGGGTTTTTGGGGCCTAGTACTATGAATATTTTCGTTTTTCCATTTCTCTGGAGAACCTTGACTAACACAGTAGTCTTTTGTTGTTTTTATCATACTTTTGATTTTCTTCTAGAAGCACAACTGTTTATCAGTGTTCAATTTAATTGATGTACGGCTTCTAATTGAGCACAGTGCTCCACTTATGTTCTTATCAGTGTAAGGTACAATTGTTGAATCCTTTGATAAATAACTATATTTATGTAAATGTGTGTATACTTATTTACTGGCTTAAATTAAATCTCTCATTAACTAAAAAATAATCTAACTTTAGCATCTGCTTTATTCTTGGATTTGTCTTGGCAACTGAATATTGAACTGAAAGGTATAGTCCTATTCCTCAAAGGACATGAATATTTCTTACTCATGACCTTTGCAATTTTGTATTTTTGAGGTTTACTTTTTAAACTGAAGTCTTATATTTTATATTTATCTTCTAGAAGTCCTTTTTGCTAAATTTGCGTCATTGTTCCAACCTTTAAAATGAACAAAAGTTTGATTTTTTCAATCATTATTATTCTGTTGTTCAATATTTGGGTATTTATCCAAATTGATGCATATCTCTTCTCTATATACATTCATTTCTTAACTTAAAATTGTGAATAATGCTCATAACAAATTAAAAAACAAGTCATATAATAATTGTGGCTTGAGAATAATTTTTCAGCTAACACGTAACCACATACATTTACAGATGTTGTCTCCACATCTATCTTGTCCAAAAAATCATTGAGAAAACAAAGCATTAACTACCTCATTGTAATGCACATTCATTGTGTGTGTATAATTTGATTAGTTTGGTATAATTTATTCTTAGTAAACTTAAAGTGGCTCTTGGTGATTGCCACTTCTTTTTCTAGGTGTTTATGTGCCATCTGTCTAATTATATGTCTTGGAATTTTGTGGAGAATTGATGGAATGCTTCATGATGCATAATTTCAGTATGTACCTTTCATAGAAATTTTACATAGAATTCACAAAAACATTGTCCTCTATATATTTTCTACCATTGTTTCCAGTTATCATGTTCATACAGATACTCATTAAATGGTAATATAATTATATGCAGAATAAGGGTTTTCCTGTAGTACGCAAGACCAGGGATGCACTAGTACTTATGAACCACCTGCTAGACCATTTGAAGAGAATCAAGTAAGTTTTTTAATCTCTTCATTTATGTTTTCTCTTTACATTACCTTTTTCATTTTCTTTCCTTTCCCTTTTTTATTTTCATATTCTTTGAGAATTATTTTTATGTTTCTTAGTTCATAATTATATAACAGTTACCACCAATAACTCTCAAGCTTATATCCTCTCTATTTCAGAATACAGCCTATTTTAAGCTAAAATCTCTTACCTTATAGTCTATGCAGAAAGGATTATTTTTTTGGTTAAGGTTTCCATGTCTGGATTAATAGTTTTTTTTTGTTTTCAGGAGGTGGAGTTACATTGCATGAACATGACTACCTGTTAATCATGTGGATAGTTAGAATTAGAGTTTCCAGAGCTAAAAGTGATATACAAACAATTTAGTAGTATCCATTAAACATGGTAGCTTATTTAGGTATCCAAAGATGAGAAATTGAGGACAGCCTGAACAGATGAAACCTTGAATTGGAAAGATAATAACTGAGGTCTGTCATTCCTGGGCTATCTGGTCTTTCATCTACATTTTTCTCTATGTGCATGTGTCGTCTTGATGCTCTCAGAATGTTTGCATGTTCTGGCTGTTGCTTCTCCATGATATCAGAGTGCAGAAGGCTTGTACTTGCCAAAATGCTGACCTTGGCCTGACTTAAGATGACTCTTCAATTCCAGTACTTACCTTTATCTGAATATTTACTACTTCTGAATTTCCTTTTTTTAAATTTCTGAATTTTTTAGTTTATTTTCTTATATAGAGAGAATCTGCTTAGTTACAACTTGCCAGAGGATTGTCTGGAGGTGTTTTTTGGTTAAATGCCCACTGCTGAGAAAGGGATAAAGGCAGGGCAAACGTATTGACAAATGTTTTTGCTTGTATAGAATAGAATTTTTTACTTATAGACATTTAAATTTACCTCTTGTTTTAGAAATAACCATCTAGTGTGTTTCATTAGCATGTGGTTTACCCTTACTAGTGTAAAAATGCATTTTCATCATAGATACTGTGAGTACCTATGTTTTCCTATTTTTGATTAAAAGGAAATGATCAGCATCAGATACTGAAATTAATGATTTCTCTTTCAAAATACTCTGCAACATAGGTGACATCTTTTTATTATCTTTAGGTATATTTATAACTCTATTGAGACCAGGGATGCACTAGTACTTATGAACCACCTGCTAGACCATTTGAAGAGAATCAAGTAAGTTTTTTAATCTCTTCATTTATGTTTTCTCTTTACATTACCTTTTTCATTTTCTTTCCTTTCCCTTTTTTATTTTCATATTCTTTGAGAATTATTTTTATGTTTCTTAGTTCATAATTATATAACAGTTACCACCAATAACTCTCAAGCTTATATCCTCTCTATTTCAGAATACAGCCTATTTTAAGCTAAAATCTCTTACCTTATAGTCTATGCAGAAAGGATTATTTTTTTGGTTAAGGTTTCCATGTCTGGATTAATAGTTTTTTTTTTTTGTTTTCAGGAGGTGGAGTTACATTGCATGAACATGACTACCTGTTAATCATGTGGATAGTTAGAATTAGAGTTTCCAGAGCTAAAAGTGATATACAAACAATTTAGTAGTATCCATTAAACATGGTAGCTTATTTAGGTATCCAAAGATGAGAAATTGAGGACAGCCTGAACAGATGAAACCTTGAATTGGAAAGATAATAACTGAGGTCTGTCATTCCTGGGCTATCTGGTCTTTCATCTACATTTTTCTCTATGTGCATGTGTCGTCTTGATGCTCTCAGAATGTTTGCATGTTCTGGCTGTTGCTTCTCCATGATATCAGAGTGCAGAAGGCTTGTACTTGCCAAAATGCTGACCTTGGCCTGACTTAAGATGACTCTTCAATTCCAGTACTTACCTTTATCTGAATATTTACTACTTCTGAATTTCCTTTTTTTAAATTTCTGAATTTTTTAGTTTATTTTCTTATATAGAGAGAATCTGCTTAGTTACAACTTGCCAGAGGATTGTCTGGAGGTGTTTTTTGGTTAAATGCCCACTGCTGAGAAAGGGATAAAGGCAGGGCAAACGTATTGACAAATGTTTTTGCTTGTATAGAATAGAATTTTTTACTTATAGACATTTAAATTTACCTCTTGTTTTAGAAATAACCATCTAGTGTGTTTCATTAGCATGTGGTTTACCCTTACTAGTGTAAAAATGCATTTTCATCATAGATACTGTGAGTACCTATGTTTTCCTATTTTTGATTAAAAGGAAATGATCAGCATCAGATACTGAAATTAATGATTTCTCTTTCAAAAATACTCTGCAACATAGGTGACATCTTTTTTTATTATCTTTAGGTATATTTATAACTCTATTCTGAACATTCTATTTCTGGAGGCTCCTTAATCTCCTCAAACCTCAGTTTCCTGGTTAGTAAAATACTTACAGAAATACTTCTATATAAACAACTTATCATCTTGTTTCCACATAAAAGATGTTCAAAATATAATCCTTTCCCTTTCCCTCTGTTATGGTATATGCAGGAGAATATGGCTATGCTAATTTCCTTTATAGACCTTTCCTTTTTGGGTCTACTTTATTGTAGCCATTTATAATTTTCTTACCAGAATTTTTTTTTCAAGGACTATAATCCTTTTAAAAGATTGAGGTTATGGATTCATTCAGATCTCCTCTCTAAAACTTTTGAAATCTGTTTTTCTGTAGTCCAGGGTACCTGTCAGGCTGTGCTGGATGTTTTCTTTCTTGGCTATTTCAAGCACTAAAATGACAAGTTGACTTTCTCCCAAGGTTTCTGTCAGTTGAATTTCATGAACTAGTTCTTTCTTCTTGGTCAAAATTAAGTCCAGAGAAATAGTCCCTCGTTGCTTCATCAAATAGCTGAGAGAAGAAATTTTCAGCAAAATGAGACTTCTAACTGATGTCTGGTCTGTTGGCATCTCAGCTATAACCTGCCTAACCTAATGGGAGTCCATCCTCACATCAGAATTATTTATGCTCCTCACTCCTTGAATTCTCAGTATGGTATAGTGCACTGTTTCTCAAACTGATCTGAAGATGCAATTTCATGGTTCATGAGTACTCTCTAGAAAGTTATATGTTTATGTTTTATTTTATTTACTTTTTAAATGCTCTTTTATTTTTTAAATTTATTTTTATTGAAGTATAGGTGACTTACAGTGTTGTGTTAATTAATTCTGTACCTTAGAGTAACTCGGTTATAAACATATATGTGTGTGTGTGTGTATATATATATATATATATATATATTCTTTTCAATATTGTTTTCCCTTATGGTTTATCATAAGAGTAATCTGAAAATTAATGTAATTGCATTCTGGATTATAATTAGACTTCCTGGATTTGGATACATATTTATGATTTCATAGATGTTAGATGATCACCTAAATTTAGTGATAACTATTTAATATTATTGTGCTGATAAAATCAGTAGAGCTACCACTAAGATAATATCTGTTACTGTCTAAATGAGAACAATAATCATATGTACATTTTTTTTGGCCACTTCTATTGGTCTCTCATTTATTCATTTTCATCCATCTTTGTTCTTTTGGCTTGTGTGAGCCTCCTATCGCAGTGGCCTCTGTTGCCATAGAGCACCGGCTTGATAGTTGGACACATCGGTCCAACTGCTGTGTGGCATGTGGGATCTTCCCATGCCAGGGATCGAACCGGTGCCCCTTGCACTACAAGGCGGTGTCTTTGCCCACTAGGCCACCAGGGAAGCTATATATATATATATATTCTTTTAAACATTACTTTATCTGTTATAAGCACATAATTTAAATATTTTGCAAAATAAAATTGTAACTAAACGACATTTTCATGAATAAAA
Source organism: Tragulus kanchil (assembly GCA_022376925.1). NCBI lineage: Eukaryota > Metazoa > Chordata > Mammalia > Artiodactyla > Tragulidae > Tragulus > Tragulus kanchil. The sequence goes on along the minus strand of JAIOJX010000024.1, from coordinate 108,915,563 downwards.
ATTTAGTTTCTTATATACTTAAGTCTTCCAGTAGATTAAAATATTGATTTGACATCATGAATAAGTGTAGTACTTGTTCATTTTCACTGGAATGAAAACAGGGATGAACTTAGCATGTAAATAGTACATTCTCATCAAATGAAGTCCACATCATTCCATGGGAATAAAGGAGCTGAAGAATTTGAAAAGTAGAGGAAGAATTGAATCATTGTATGGTACACACAAAGTAACCTAAAGTAACAATGTATTTCATATCTACCTTGATTTATTTAAAGAAAATGAATATTTTATTAAATAATACTGAATATTGGTAGTTTTATTGGCCATTCTTTAAATTTAGATTGAATTTTATTAATTGCTAGAATTGCAATAGGTATTGGAACTTAAGTGGTGAAAATAAGGAATTCTTGGTTCCTGTCCCTGTGGAGCTTTTTTGGCAAAGTCAGGGACAACAATCAAGCCTGAGATTATTGCCATGGTACTTTTAATCCCATGATGTAGTGCTATCTCCTGAGATAACAGATGAATGAAACAACAACCTTTTATTCCACTACCACCATTTATACAGAGACTCTGCTTTAGTTCCTCTGATACCAAGTTTGTGACTAATAGTTAAAGGGTTGAAACAGAAATAGCACCTCTGAGTATAGGTTTATTTCATAAAAAGTTTTCAAACAGCCCAGATGTCTGTATATGTGGTTTCAGATTGCATGTAAGATAATGGGAAAAGAAGGTAAAGTAAAAGTAGTGAAGGAAAATATGTGTCAGGAAGAGTGGCAAGGAGAGGAAGAAGGAAAATAGGAAGATGAGAAGAGAAATAAAGGGGGAAAGAAGCAAAAAATTCAAAGAGAGAATGCAAATTCAGTACAAAATTGATATTAATAATATAACCTAAAAAATTCTAAAATTACATTAGTTCACCTAAGATAGAATATATGCTTTCTTATTTTCTAGTATTTTATTTTCTTCCAATTCTTTTGGCTTTGCCACATAATTGGATAATATGTTCCAGTAATTAATTTTTCAAAATATTTAGATTATGATATAATCATTGAATTCATGGTATTGAATTCAAAGATAATAGTTAAGATTCAAAAAGTCACACAGTCTTGTAGTGAAACTAAGTGAAAAGTCAGAAGTGTTAGGCTTGAGTATGGACATAAGAAAATGATCTCATTATTATTTATTATATTATTTTTGTTTCCATTTGCATGCCTTCATTTTCAGTTAGTACGTGTCTTTAGATATGAAGTGTGTCTCTTGTAGGCATCATATGTACAGAGCTTGATTTTGTACTTATAGTCACTCCTGGGTAAACTCTGGGAGATGGTGAGGGCCAGGGAAGCCTGCCCTGCCGCAGTCCATGGGGTCATGAAGAGTCAGACATGACCTAGTGACTGACCAACAACAGGCAATTTAGCAACAACAGTCACTCTGTGTCTTTTGATTGGAGCATTTAGTCCATTTAAACTGAAAGTGAATATTGATTTTTCTCTCCTCGCCCTCTCTTTCTCTCTGTGTTTATACACAGACACACACAATTATTTTTAGCTGTGAGTCTCTTGAGTTTGCATTCTCACAACCCTGCATTTTCACTTTCCTAGTCTCTTCATGTTTAATATTCTTGACATGAAATTTTACATCTTCTTATTTTGTATGTCTTTTAACTACTTTCTGTGGCTATGGATGAGTGAATAGTTTGTTCTTTTAAACTTCTATAAACTTTACATATTTGATCTACCACCTTTACTCCATATTTGCCTTACCAATGAGAGTTTTCTTTCATAATTTTTATATTTTTGGTTCTGGTCTTTTCTTTTTTATTTAGAGAAGTCCTTTTAACATTTCTTGTAAAGTCAGTTTAGTAATGCCAAACCATTTTAGCTTTTGTTTGTCTGTTTGCTTATTGTTTTCTCCAGCTCTGCTTGGTTCTTCTTTATGTTTATTTATTCTGTTTACCTTTTCACTGTATTCATCCACTCTTCTCTGGAGTACATTGAGCATTGTTATGATCATTACCATTGAGCTGTTTGTCAGGTAGATTGTTTATCTGTTCTTGATTTAGTTCTATTTCTGAGGTGTTGTCTTATTCCTTCATTTGTAACATCTTCCTCTGTCTTCTTTTCTTTTTTTGTTTTGATTGGTTCTCTGTGCTTATGTCTGTATATTGATTAGGTTGCTTATATTGTTTCTATATATTGGTTAGGTTGCTTAAGCAGGACATGTCCTTATGAAGGAGATGTCCTTTGAGGCCCAGCAGCACACTCCTGTCTAATCATTAAAGATACGTGCCCTAGGAATGTCCCTGATGTGGACTGTATGGCCCCTTCAATTGTGGTGAGACCAAGGTCTATTGATGTTCTGGTAGGTGGCGCTGGCCCCTGGTCTGTTTAGCTGCTGTATCCTACCTTAGGTTGTGGCTGCTACATGTATCAGAGAGTCCCAGGACTGCCACCAATCCACAGGGGTTTAGGGATGAGTTCTGGTGTGGCTGCTTATGGGAATAAGGATGTCCTGGGACTGGTGCCCGCTCACTGGTTAGACAGATAAGCATTATTGATTGTAGAGGGGACCAGAGAAAGCTGTCTTGTAGTTCCAGTGTCCTTGTGGTAGATTGAGCTTCCTATGTATCTTTAGGGGGATTCTCAATGACCTTGTGTCTCTTCAGAAAACTCTCCAAGGTCAACAAGATATCTAACATAGGTTCTTTTCAAATTGCTGCTTCTATGGCTGAGACTCCGAACATGCAAAATTTTGTATGCAGCCTTTTAGAGTTGGGTTTCTGTGTCCTACTGCCCTCTGGCTTTCTTGTATGCAAGCCTTGTTAGCTTTCACAATGAAATATTCTCAGGGCATATCTTCCCAAGGCAGGATCCCTAAGCTGGAGAGTCAACCAGAGGCTCACATCTCTGCCTTTTTTGGGGATGTCCTTGGTGGTTGTGATTGTCCTTCCTTTAGTGAGTTACCTAATTGGAGGAATATCATTCTTGACTGTACCACATTCCAACCCTTCTACCTATCTCATTGGTTTTTTCTTGATATCGTTAGTTGTGGGTAATCATTTCTGCTGTCTTCAAGTTTTTCTCCTAGTTAATCTTGTAAATTGTTCTGATTTTGATGTGGCTTTGGGAGGAGGTGGTCATTGGTCTTCTTACTCCACCATCTTGGCCCCACCTCCATGTGTATACGTTGATAGTTTTATCACCAATGAAATTACAGCTTGGGCTTCCCCTGGTGGTCCAGTGGGTAAGGACACCGCCTTGCAGTGCAAGGGGCGCCGGTTCGATCCCTGGCCTGGGAAGATCCCACATGCTGTGGAGCAGCTGGACCGATGTGTCCAATTACCAAGCCGGAGCGCTGGAGCGCATGTGCCCAGAGCTGTTGCTCTGCAACGACAGATGCCACTGCGATGGGAGGCCCACAGGAGCCAAAGAACAAAGATGGATGAAAATAGAGAAATGAAAGACCAATAGAAGTGGCCCGCCCGCCCCCCTCCCCAACATGACCCCCGCCCCAAATAAATAAATAAATAAATCTTAAAAAAAAAAGAAATTACAACTTGTGATACTTAAAATTAAATTCTAGACCAGTCTGCCATTCCTTATAAACTCTCAGGAGACTCCAGAAATATTTTACTCAAGTTTCCAGACAGTGGAAACCAGAGAAAGCTGTCTTGTAGTTCCAGTGTCCTTGTGGTAGATTGAGCTTCCTATGTATCTTTAGGGGGATTCTCAATGACCTTGTGTCTCTTCAGAAAACTCTCCAAGGTCAACAAGATATCTAACATAGGTTCTTTTCAAATTGCTGCTTCTATGGCTGAGACTCCGAACATGCAAAATTTTGTATGCAGCCTTTTAGAGTTGGGTTTCTGTGTCCTACTGCCCTCTGGCTTTCTTGTATGCAAGCCTTGTTAGCTTTCACAATGAAATATTCTCAGGGCATATCTTCCCAAGGCAGGATCCCTAAGCTGGAGAGTCAACCAGAGGCTCACATCTCTGCCTTTTTTGGGGATGTCCTTGGTGGTTGTGATTGTCCTTCCTTTAGTGAGTTACCTAATTGGAGGAATATCATTCTTGACTGTACCACATTCCAACCCTTCTACCTATCTCATTGGTTTTTTCTTGATATCTTTAGTTGTGGGTAATCATTTCTGCTGTCTTCAAGTTTTTCTCCTAGTTAATCTTGTAAATTGTTCTGATTTTGATGTGGCTTTGGGAGGAGGTGGTCATTGGTCTTCTTACTCCACCATCTTGGCCCCACCTCCATGTGTATACGTTGATAGTTTTATCACCAATGAAATTACAGCTTGGGCTTCCCCTGGTGGTCCAGTGGGTAAGGACACCGCCTTGCAGTGCAAGGGGCGCCGGTTCGATCCCTGGCCTGGGAAGATCCCACATGCTGTGGAGCAGCTGGACCGATGTGTCCAATTACCAAGCCGGAGCGCTGGAGCGCATGTGCCCAGAGCTGTTGCTCTGCAACGACAGATGCCACTGCGATGGGAGGCCCACAGGAGCCAAAGAACAAAGATGGATGAAAATAGAGAAATGAAAGACCAATAGAAGTGGCCCGCCCGCTCCCCTCCCTCCCCAACATGACCCCCGCCCCAAATAAATAAATAAATAAATCTTAAAAAAAAAAGAAATTACAACTTGTGATACTTAAAATTAAATTCTAGACCAGTCTGCCATTCCTTATAAACTCTCAGGAGACTCCAGAAATATTTTACTCAAGTTTCCATGCTTTTCAGTGATAGAAAATAGCACAGCGGACTGAAACAAAACAAACCAGTGATGCACAGTGATGGAGTGTAATCTGTCATGAACCTATATGTTAGAGACAGTAGTGTTGAAAGGCTAGCTGCAGTTGCTCAGATTTTTGGTAAGCAAGACCTTGTTTTTAAGAGAGATTTGGTTGCTTGCAGAGCAAATGATTGTTAGCTTTTCAAACCTTCAGTATATTTGATTTCTGATCTGGGAAACAAATACTGTGGTATTCAAACCCACTTTAGAAATTCAGTGCTTGCAACAGTTCAAAGGAATATTAAAGGGGTCTTAGAAGAACACTGTGTTACCACTGGCTTTAGGTCTGTGGATTAGTTCTCTCAGTTACTTGTGTTTTATTCATGTAGAGAATAAAATTGTTGAAATATTCAGCTAATTTAACAGGGTTTTTTTTTTTTTTTTTTTTTTGCTAATACAGTTGGTATACAGTTCTAGACATTTGTATGTAAAATTTCTTGTGAGTACTTTGTCTTTCTGCAATTGCCCTTCCAGGTGATTTGTGAAGTTAGGTGGTAAAATGATGAGTTGACTTTTTTGTACTTAGCCAGGGTCTACACTCGCAATTTTATTCTTCCACATGTAAGCAAGTTGTCACTAAAATATTGAGGCAAAATAATGAAACAGATGAATATAGAGTTGAAAGAAACTCTATTAAGTGCTTAATGTTTATGATTTTAACATCAATTAAAGAAGGAGATGACCAAATGACTAGGCAAATTCAGTATCTCCCAAGTGTCATTCATGTGTGTTAGTCTGTTAATGGTGAACTGATATTACTGCATCATTGTCTATAAAACAGCATCCTACTGTTTTCCCCGTTCACTACCTTTCTTGTCATCCAGCATTTACTGACTTTGTGGTTTAGAGAGAAAAGTCATATGTGGCTCTTGGAAGAAGGCATTTAGAAGCTTGTAATCTAATTAGGAATGTTTTAAGTACTGAAACTGATTTTTTTTTTTTTTGTAATTTAAATTGTTGTTAGTGTGGATTATTGCACATTACCCTAGTACTCTGCTGCTTAACAGCTGAGGATAAGATAAGTAGACGAGAAACAGTCAGGTGGGATAAAGAATGAAAGGCTTCTTGAAGAAGATGAGTTTAATACTGCACGTGAAAGTGAAAGAGGCTGACTCGTGGCCAGCTTTTTACAACCCCATGAACTGTAGCCCACCAGGCTCCTCTGTCCATGGAATTCTCTAGGCCAGAAGACTAGAGTGAGTAGCCATTCCCTTCTCCAGGGGATCTTCCCAACCCAGGACTGAGCCTGGGTCTCGTGCATTGCAGGCAGATTCTTTACCATCTGAGCCACCAGGGAAGCCCTATACTATGTGTAGTATATAATATACTTTTGATTGCAAGTAACAGAAATTTCCCTTTTAAAACAAAGGGAATTTGGTTTCTGTAACAGAATTCAAAGGTAAATCTGGCTTTCAAAATAGATTGATCCTGAGTTAAATGAGGATTTAGGGATCTACTCCTGTTTCTTTGCAGTCTTTCAACTCTGCCCTTCTGACAGTGTCGGCACTATTTTCAGGCATCCCTCTTTTGGTGCCTGAAGCACTAATTTCAGGATTCTTTGTCCATCCACACTCATCTCCCTCTCTAGAGTACATTGTCCTTGGATGAGATCTGGAATACTAGAGCACTTCTGAGTCTGAACCAATAATTCTGACTAGAGTTGGGAGATGGAATGCATGTGCTCCATTATTGCATTGGGAGTGAAATTCAATTCCTCAGAAGCACCTGCATCTTAAATGGAAACAGGAATCTATTAGGAAGTGGAAAGGAGGACTATGTACTGAAAAGGCAACCAACAAATGTTGACTGGACTTGAATTTTAAAGAAACAAAGTATATAGACTTGTGAACATAGGGTCGCATTCCAACTAGAAGGACATATTTGTAAGTTAGCATCATTGTCTATAAAACAGCATCCTACTGTTTTCCCCGTTCACTACCTTTCTTGTCATCCAGCATTTACTGACTTTGTGGTTTAGAGAGAAAAGTCATATGTGGCTCTTGGAAGAAGGCATTTAGAAGCTTGTAATCTAATTAGGAATGTTTTAAGTACTGAAACTGATTTTTTTTTTTTTTGTAATTTAAATTGTTGTTAGTGTGGATTATTGCACATTACCCTAGTACTCTGCTGCTTAACAGCTGAGGATAAGATAAGTAGACGAGAAACAGTCAGGTGGGATAAAGAATGAAAGGCTTCTTGAAGAAGATGAGTTTAATACTGCACGTGAAAGTGAAAGAGGCTGACTCGTGGCCAGCTTTTTACAACCCCATGAACTGTAGCCCACCAGGCTCCTCTGTCCATGGAATTCTCTAGGCCAGAAGACTAGAGTGAGTAGCCATTCCCTTCTCCAGGGGATCTTCCCAACCCAGGACTGAGCCTGGGTCTCGTGCATTGCAGGCAGATTCTTTACCATCTGAGCCACCAGGGAAGCCCTATACTATGTGTAGTATATAATATACTTTTGATTGCAAGTAACAGAAATTTCCCTTTTAAAACAAAGGGAATTTGGTTTCTGTAACAGAATTCAAAGGTAAATCTGGCTTTCAAAATAGATTGATCCTGAGTTAAATGAGGATTTAGGGATCTACTCCTGTTTCTTTGCAGTCTTTCAACTCTGCCCTTCTGACAGTGTCGGCACTATTTTCAGGCATCCCTCTTTTGGTGCCTGAAGCACTAATTTCAGGATTCTTTGTCCATCCACACTCATCTCCCTCTCTAGAGTACATTGTCCTTGGATGAGATCTGGAATACTAGAGCACTTCTGAGTCTGAACCAATAATTCTGACTAGAGTTGGGAGATGGAATGCATGTGCTCCATTATTGCATTGGGAGTGAAATTCAATTCCTCAGAAGCACCTGCATCTTAAATGGAAACAGGAATCTATTAGGAAGTGGAAAGGAGGACTATGTACTGAAAAGGCAACCAACAAATGTTGACTGGACTTGAATTTTAAAGAAACAAAGTATATAGACTTGTGAAGATAGGGTGGGATTCCAACTAGAAGGACATATTTGTAAGTTAGCATCATGAAGATTACCTTAGCTAGCGTGTAAAGAAATTGTATTGTATTGATGAATTACATGCTAGGAAGTTTTTGAATGGTTTTGAAGACTACCTTAATGCTTTCTTTAGAGGCTATATCCTGGGACTGGTTCTTTGTTGCATGAGTTGCACTAGCTGAAACTGATCATTTTCTGATTTTTGCTTCCCTTCATGCATATGGCAGATATGAAAAAGAGCTGTTTCAAAGATAGAAGCAAAATTATCAGAGTATCCTTTTAGTTATACATGAGAAAAGCTATAGTCTTAGGGAATATTAAGGTTAACAGAATAAAGATATTATGGACTAAGAAATTAAGTATAGCTTTTCTTAGCATAAATTATGACTCTACTGATATTTTTCTGTTCAACTTAGCCAGTTTCCACTGGAGAAGATGCCTTGGAATGACGCTTCATAGTTAGTAATATTTTAAAAACTGAAAAATGCACAATTTTCTGGTGTTAGGTTTGAATTCCAGTGCGAGTATGTTCCTAAAATCAAATAAGAATGTACACCTGTAAAAGGTAGATGGGCTTTCATTGAAAAGGGAATGCACATTCTCCCCATCATCTAAGAGAGTGTCATGAAACAGGGATAAGTTCTGGGACAACTTAGGTCCTGTTGATGGGGAAAAAATAAGTCTTCTTGTTTTATCCCTGTGATTATTTCTTTATGGACTTGGAACTGTAGACTTGGCAAAGAGCCACTTCATTGAAAAAGACTCTTATGCTGGGAAAGATTGAGGGCAGGAGGAGAAGGGAGTGACATAGGATGAGATGGTTGAATAGCATCATCAACTCAGTGGACATGAGTTAGAGTACATTCCAGGAGATAATGAAGGACAGGGAAGCCTGGTGTGCTGCAGTCCATGGAGTCCCAAAATCAGATATGACGTAGTGGCTGAACAATATCAAAAAGCCTAAACAGTCTTTAGAAAGGATAAAACTGGTAGAATCATGCTTTCTAGCTTCAGATTATATTTCAAAGTTACAAAGCAGAATTACTATACAAATACAGTACTGACAGGAAAATAAACACATAGATCAGTGGGCCAGAATAGAGACCCGAATAAAACAATGGATTTATGATCAGTTAATCTGCAACATAGGAGGCAAGAATATACAATGAGAAGAGCAGTCTCCTGTGAGAAATTATCATGCGGGTTTTTTTCCCTTAATGCTTTCTTTAGAGGCTATATCCTGGGACTGGTTCTTTGTTGCATGAGTTGCACTAGCTGAAACTGATCATTTTCTGATTTTGCTTCCTTCATGCATATGGCAGATATGAAAAGAGCTGTTTCAAAGATAGAAGCAAAATTATCAGAGTATCCTTTTAGTTATACATGAGAAAAGCTATAGTCTTAGGGAATATTAAGGTTAACAGAATAAAGATATTATGGACTAAGAAATTAAGTATAGCTTTTCTTAGCATAAATTATGACTCTACTGATATTTTTCTGTTCAACTTAGCCAGTTTCCACTGGAGAAGATGCCTTGGAATGACGCTTCATAGTTAGTAATATTTTAAAAACTGAAAAATGCACAATTTTCTGGTGTTAGGTTTGAATTCCAGTGCGAGTATGTTCCTAAAATCAAATAAGAATGTACACCTGTAAAAGGTAGATGGGCTTTCATTGAAAAGGGAATGCACATTCTCCCCATCATCTAAGAGAGTGTCATGAAACAGGGATAAGTTCTGGGACAACTTAGGTCCTGTTGATGGGGAAAAAATAAGTCTTCTTGTTTTATCCCTGTGATTATTTCTTTATGGACTTGGAACTGTAGACTTGGCAAAGAGCCACTTCATTGAAAAAGACTCTTATGCTGGGAAAGATTGAGGGCAGGAGGAGAAGGGAGTGACATAGGATGAGATGGTTGAATAGCATCATCAACTCAGTGGACATGAGTTAGAGTACATTCCAGGAGATAATGAAGGACAGGGAAGCCTGGTGTGCTGCAGTCCATGGAGTCCCAAAATCAGATATGACGTAGTGGCTGAACAATATCAAAAAGCCTAAACAGTCTTTAGAAAGGATAAAACTGGTAGAATCATGCTTTCTAGCTTCAGATTATATTTCAAAGTTACAAAGCAGAATTACTATACAAATACAGTACTGACAGGAAAATAAACACATAGATCAGTGGGACAGAATAGAGAGACCCGAATAAAACAATGGATTTATGATCAGTTAATCTGCAACATAGGAGGCAAGAATATACAATGGAGAAGAGCAGTCTCCTCAATATGTGGTTTGAGGAAAACTGGACAGCTCTACATAAAGCAGTGAGACTAAAGTACTTTCTAACATCATATACAAAAAAAAAAACTCAAAATGGCTTAAAAAGTTAAACATGAGAGCATGAACCTTAAAACTCCTAGAAGAAAACTTTACAACACTCTTTGACATATATCATCATGATATCTTATTTTGGATCTGTCTCCTAAAGCACAGGAAATAAGAAAAAAAAAAACAAATGGAACCTAATTAAACTTAAAAGCTCTTGCAATAAAGGAAACAGTTGACAGTATGACAGCCTACTGAATGGAAGAAAATATTTGTAAATTTGTGACCAATAAGGGTTAATACCTAATATATATTATATATATAGCCCATTCAATGCAACATAAAAAATCCTGCCAGATAAAAAGTGGGCAGAAGACCTCGAGAGATATTTTTCTAAAGAAGACATGAAGGTAGCCAACAGGCATATGAAAAGATGCTCTGCATCATTAATCATCAGATTGATGCTAATTAAAACCACAATGAGATACCACTTTATAACTGGCAGAATGACTATCATCAAAAAGACCAAAGTAACAAATATTGGCCAGGATGTAGAGGTAAAGGAGATCTGGTATACTGTTGGTGAGAATGTAAATTGGTGTAACGACCATGGAAAACAGTTTGGAGGTCCCTCAAACAACCAAAATCTGAACTACCATATGATCCAATAATTCCACTACTAAGTATTTATAAAAAGGAAAAAAAAAACCCACTAATTCAGAAGGAGACATGCATGGATTTGAAAACTATTGTGCTATATGAAATAAGTTTTCCAGAGAAAGGCAAATACTATATGATATTGCTTATATGTAAAATCTAAAACAAATAAATAGTGAATATAACAAAAAAAGAAATAGACTCAGATATAGAGAAGAAAGAAGTGGGCAGTGGTAAAGGATAGGGGTTAACATAGGGATGTGGGATTAAAAGATACAAAGTACTATATAGATCAGTGGGACAGAATAGAGACCCGAATAAAACAATGGATTTATGATCAGTTAATCTGCAACATAGGAGGCAAGAATATACAATGGAGAAGAGCAGTCTCCTCAATATGTGGTTTGAGGAAAACTGGACAGCTCTACATAAAGCAGTGAGACTAAAGTACTTTCTAACATCATATACAAAAAAAAAAACTCAAAATGGCTTAAAAAGTTAAACATGAGAGCATGAACCTTAAAACTCCTAGAAGAAAACTTTACAACACTCTTTGACATATATCATCATGATATCTTATTTTGGATCTGTCTCCTAAAGCACAGGAAATAAGAAAAAAAAAAACAAATGGAACCTAATTAAACTTAAAAGCTCTTGCAATAAAGGAAACAGTTGACAGTATGACAGCCTACTGAATGGAAGAAAATATTTGTAAATTTGTGACCAATAAGGGTTAATACCTAATATATATTATATATATAGCCCATTCAATGCAACATAAAAAATCCTGCCAGATAAAAAGTGGGCAGAAGACCTCGAGAGATATTTTTCTAAAGAAGACATGAAGGTAGCCAACAGGCATATGAAAAGATGCTCTGCATCATTAATCATCAGATTGATGCTAATTAAAACCACAATGAGATACCACTTTATAACTGGCAGAATGACTATCATCAAAAAGACCAAAGTAACAAATATTGGCCAGGATGTAGAGGTAAAGGAGTTCTGGTATACTGTTGGTGAGAATGTAAATTGGTGTAACGACCATGGAAAACAGTTTGGAGGTCCCTCAAAAAACCAAAATCTGAACTACCATATGATCCAATAATTCCACTACTAAGTATTTATAAAAAGGAAAAAAAAAACCCACTAATTCAGAAGGAGACATGCATGGATTTGAAAACTATTGTGCTATATGAAATAAGTTTTCCAGAGAAAGGCAAATACTATATGATATTGCTTATATGTAAAATCTAAAACAAATAAATAGTGAATATAACAAAAAAAGAAATAGACTCAGATATAGAGAAGAAAGAAGTGGGCAGTGGTAAAGGATAGGGGTTAACATAGGGATGTGGGATTAAAAGATACAAAGTACTATATATGAAAGAAATAAATTTTCAAGAATATATAATACAACACAGGGTATATGACCTAGGTTTTATAGCTTTAATGGCATAAACCTTTAAAAAGTATAAATCACTATGTTGTATTCCTGAAATTTATGTAATATTGTACATCAAATATATGTCAATAAGAAAAAATTGTGTTTAATTATAGTAAAATGATGTTTCAATAATTTAATCAAAATGGAAAATTAAAATGTATTTCCAATTAGGAGAAATGTTAATATTGTAAAAGTTTTTAATTCATATAAAAATATTTTAAATATTAGCCTAAAGCATTGTGAATCTTAAGTAATTATCCTTTCAAATTTTGCTTCATTAGAAGAATTTATATATATATATTTTTAACCACTGGACCACCAGGGAATCCCAGAATTCATACATTTTTTGATAAATTATCTTTATTAAAATATCATCTTACATTCTTAAAGTTGTTTAAAATATGTTAGATAAGTTGGTGATTTCCTGTTTTTTCAAAGGATAAATTTAAGTGTGATAAAAGATCCTTTGAGTTATTTAAACTTTAATTTTATGTACAGATGTGTTTGAACAGCTTGATAATATTTTATATTCATAAAGATAAAACTTAAAAAAAGCAATTTGAAGATATCTTTTGCTGTACCTCTTTTTTCAGCCACTTCTATTGGTCTTTCATTTATCTATTTTCTTTGTTCTTTGGCCTGTGTGGGCCTCCCATCACAGTGGCCTGTGTCGCCACAGAGCACTGGCTCTGGGCCCATGTGCTCCAGAGCTCTGGCTTGGTAGTTGGACACATCAGTCCAGTCGCTCCACGGCACATGGGATCTTCACAGGCCAGGAATCGAACCTTGCACTTCAAGGCGATAAAAGCCCTGCTGTATCCTTTTAAGTTTACCATGCATGAGGGATGTGGTAGGGAAAAAAAAAAGGCTTATATGTAAAATCTAAAACAAATAAATAGTGAATATAACAAAAAGAAATAGACTCAGATATAGAGAAGAAAGAAGTGGGCAGTGGTAAAGGATAGGGGTTAACATAGGGATGTGGGATTAAAAGATACAAAGTACTATATATGAAAGAAATAAATTTTCAAGAATATATAATACAACACAGGGTATATGACCTAGGTTTTATAGCTTTAATGGCATAAACCTTTAAAAAGTATAAATCACTATGTTGTATTCCTGAAATTTATGTAATATTGTACATCAAATATATGTCAATAAGAAAAAATTGTGTTTAATTATAGTAAAATGATGTTTCAATAATTTAATCAAAATGGAAAATTAAAATGTATTTCCAATTAGGAGAAATGTTAATATTGTAAAAGTTTTTAATTCATATAAAAATATTTTAAATATTAGCCTAAAGCATTGTGAATCTTAAGTAATTATCCTTTCAAATTTTGCTTCATTAGAAGAATTTATATATATATATTTTTAACCACTGGACCACCAGGGAATCCCAGAATTCATACATTTTTTGATAAATTATCTTTATTAAAATATCATCTTACATTCTTAAAGTTGTTTAAAATATGTTAGATAAGTTGGTGATTTCCTGTTTTTTCAAAGGATAAATTTAAGTGTGATAAAAGATCCTTTGAGTTATTTAAACTTTAATTTTATGTACAGATGTGTTTGAACAGCTTGATAATATTTTATATTCATAAAGATAAAACTTAAAAAAAGGAATTTGAAGATATCTTTTGCTGTACCTCTTTTTTCAGCCACTTCTATTGGTCTTTCATTTATCTATTTTCTTTGTTCTTTGGCCTGTGTGGGCCTCCCATCACAGTGGCCTGTGTCGCCACAGAGCACTGGCTCTGGGCCCATGTGCTCCAGAGCTCTGGCTTGGTAGTTGGACACATCAGTCCAGTCGCTCCACGGCACATGGGATCTTCACAGGCCAGGAATCGAACCTTGCACTTCAAGGCGATAAAAGCCCTGCTGTATCCTTTTTAAGTTTACCATGCATGAGGGATGTGGTAGGGAAAAGTTAATAAGAGCAGACATTGTTATTTACAAGATTCCCTACAAATTTCCCATAAAACTTGGCAGCATAGTTTCTTACTTAAGAGGTGAAATTTTTCTCCCTTCCCTTCCCTCACTTTTCCAATCCCTTCTTCTTTTTTCCTTCCTCTCTTATTTTCTTCCTCTTCCTATTAACTCCATTGTTATTGGGAAGTAAAAGTTACAATGCTGTTAGTGTGGAGATTTCATTGGTATGTAATAGTTTTTTAGCTTTTTCTATGTGAAAATGATGAGATGCATTGATGACAATTTCCTTGAGGGCATGAGGCTTGTCTTTAGACTGTAATGGGCACTTCCATTATAAACTCCAGTAAAATAACCATATAAAAATGATCTTGAATTTTACTGCTAGTTTATGCTTATAATTAAGTTTAGGAGTTCGGGATTCCTTGACTGCTTTTTGTATCCTTAGTTACTTTTAGTCTTTTCCTTGACTAAAAATATGGTATCAGTTATTTTTAGTCCTTTTTTTATTAACATTTTATGTCTTAAACATTATCCACTCAGTTTCCTGGACTGTAGCATCTGGAAATAATTTTCAATATTTGAAAGTGTTCTTCTGTTTTTCCTTAAAAAGTATTATAGTTCAAGTTTAAGTGACGTTTAATTTCTTTTTTACAGCAAAACACCAGTTAAATTGCCTGTGGGACTATACTTACTAGAAAGTTTCTTTAAGCATCATATTTTCTTTTATATTGATTGTAGTTGAGAGAGTGGACAAGCATTGGTAACACTAGTCTTGACTGACTTAGAGTAAGGTGAGAGTTACAGTCTTGTTGATCCTGTCTGGTCAGGGAGATAAATCCTTTCTGGCTTAAGCTACTAAGCATCATGACTGGCATTGTTATCCTAATGTGCTCTCATCAGATTTTGACAAAGTTTCTATGTTCCTAATTCTCACATGGTTCTAGATGAGAGGATGACTTAAAAATTAAAATACAAAGATTTCCATAGATAGTTGATAATAAGTAGATGATTTATTGGGGCTTCCCTGGTGACTCAGTGGTTAAGAATCTGCCTTGGAATACAAGGGATATTGGTTTGATCCCTGGTCCTGGAAGATCCCACATGCCGTGGAGCAGCTCAGCCTGTGTGTCTCAACTACTGAGCTAGCGCTCAAGAGCCCATGAGCTACGATGACTGAAACCCGAGTGCCTAGAGGGCCCTGAAAGCTTATTTTTCTTTCCTTCCTTTTTCCTTTTTTTTATTTTCTTCCTCTTCCTATTAACTCCATTGTTATTGGGAAGTAAAAGTTACAATGCTGTTAGTGTGGAGATTTCATTGGTATGTAATAGTTTTTTAGCTTTTTCTATGTGAAAATGATGAGATGCATTGATGACAATTTCCTTGAGGGCATGAGGCTTGTCTTTAGACTGTAATGGGCACTTCCATTATAAACTCCAGTAAAATAACCATATAAAAATGATCTTGAATTTTACTGCTAGTTTATGCTTATAATTAAGTTTAGGAGTTCGGGATTCCTTGACTGCTTTTTGTATCCTTAGTTACTTTTAGTCTTTTCCTTGACTAAAAATATGGTATCAGTTATTTTTAGTCCTTTTTTTATTAACATTTTATGTCTTAAACATTATCCACTCAGTTTCCTGGACTGTAGCATCTGGAAATAATTTTCAATATTTGAAAGTGTTCTTCTGTTTTTCCTTAAAAAGTATTATAGTTCAAGTTTAAGTGACGTTTAATTTCTTTTTTACAGCAAAACACCAGTTAAATTGCCTGTGGGACTATACTTACTAGAAAGTTTCTTTAAGCATCATATTTTCTTTTATATTGATTGTAGTTGAGAGAGTGGACAAGCATTGGTAACACTAGTCTTGACTGACTTAGAGTAAGGTGAGAGTTACAGTCTTGTTGATCCTGTCTGGTCAGGGAGATAAATCCTTTCTGGCTTAAGCTACTAAGCATCATGACTGGCATTGTTATCCTAATGTGCTCTCATCAGATTTTGACAAAGTTTCTATGTTCCTAATTCTCACATGGTTCTAGATGAGAGGATGACTTAAAAATTAAAATACAAAGATTTCCATAGATAGTTGATAATAAGTAGATGATTTATTGGGGCTTCCCTGGTGACTCAGTGGTTAAGAATCTGCCTTGGAATACAAGGGATATTGGTTTGATCCCTGGTCCTGGAAGATCCCACATGCCGTGGAGCAGCTCAGCCTGTGTGTCTCAACTACTGAGCTAGCGCTCAAGAGCCCATGAGCTACGATGACTGAAACCCGAGTGCCTAGAGCCTGTGCTTTGCAATAAGAGAAGCAGCGCAATGAGAAGCCCACACAGGACAACAAAGAATAGCCACCCCCACCCCACTGCCCTCTCTCACCTTAGTGAGAGAAAGCCTGAGTACAGTAACAAAGACCCCACCACAGCCAAAAATAAATAAATAAATGGATCTTAAAAAAAAAAAAAAAGATGGTTTATGTTCTAAAGCCCATTTTGTACTTTTCTTTGTCCAAACAAACATCCATAAATGAATTATTGCAGCAATAATAATATACTTCTTTTCCTTGTATTTTAACAATTCTTTTATAGTAAGGACAATTTGGATAAATAAAAACTCACAAATTAATGTAAGTTGACATATTCATTATTTCCCTTTATATGAAATCAGTTGTCCAATTATCTGGAAAATTTTGGCAAATGTTTGAAACTCTGAATGCAAGATTGTTGATCTGATTCCATATTTAAAATATAACTAGTGTCCCTTAATCTTTATTTAAATGTGTTATTAATTTGTTCAGATGTTGTAGATAAGAATATGCTTTGATTTAAAGGTTGTCATGTTATGTCCATTTGTTATTTCTGTAGCTGGAAATTCCTAGTATAAGGATAATAATGACTGGGACATTTTCCTTTCAGAGCCAGAGTGAATACTCATATGGTTGTTTTGGAAGGCACTTCAGATGTCAGGATTGTCAAAGACTTAGATTTCTAATTTGGGATTCCTAGTATTGAAAACATTTAAAGAACATGAATTACGCAGAAGGTCTTATAATTAAGAGTGAATATTGAAGGAAGAACAGATACCATAATTCAGAATCAGAATATGTATTAAATTATCAGAGTTAATATAATTATAAATATGAGACTTGTGGTGATCTCAACTATAGAACAAGGTCACAGAAACAAGGGCTGGCAATTCAGCTATGAAATGCTGGGAAGGTGGGCGTTACCTGGTTTTTCTTTCTTGCTGTTGCATATGCCTTCTTACTGTTTCTATTTAATGGTCAGTTATACATATTTCAGGGCTTCCCTGGTGGCTCGGATGGTAAAGAATCTGCCTGCAATGCAGGAAACTCAGGTTGGATCCCTTGATCATGAAGATTCCGTAGAAAAGGGAATAGGTACTTACTCCAGAATTATTGCCTGGAGAATTCCATGGAGAGAGGACCTTGATGGGCCAAAGTCCATGGGCATTCCAGAGTTGGACACAACTGAGCGACTGAGTTTCTTTTGTTTTGGTATTTGTCTCTAGCCAATTCCAACTGCAATGTCCAATTATATCTTTTTTAAAAAAATATTTACTTGTTCATTTGGTTGTCTGAGGTTTTAGTTATAGCATGTGGGATCTTGTTCCCTGACCAGGGTTTGAACTTGGGCCCCCTGCACTGGAGGCACAGAGTCTTAGCCACTGGACCACCAGGGAAGTCCTCAATTATATCTTTTGATTTCTATGTTTTTCTTCCTAAGTCTTCCCTCAGGCTTTTGCCCTTAAACTCCGGAAGATAAAGAGAGGAATTTCCTTTGATAATCCACTTAGAAAAAACACCCCGCCCCCCTTTTTTTTTATAGAGAACCTGTAAAACTCCTATTCATAGATACTCTGTATTTTCTGTACAAATTCATTGTTTAGAAAGACTATTGGCTTGTCTTTTATGTACATCTGTACACCACAAAAGAAAACACTTTCCTTCTATTCTCATAGTATCATGATCTAATCTCAGCTACAGTCCCCAAGACCATCAGCAGCCCACTATTTAAACATAATGCTCTTGCTTCCTATTTATCTTAGTTGAACTATTGACAGAAATGGTTTCTGAAGGGAAACTAACAATGACAATGTGGGGCTTCCCTGGTGGTCCAGTGGGTGGAGAGTCTGCCTTGTAGTGCAAGGGGCACCGGTTCGTCCCTGGCCCAGGAGGATCCCACGTGCCATGGAGTGGCCAGACTGGTGTGTCCAATTACAAGCTAGTGCTATGGAGCACATGCGCCCAGAGCCAGTCAGTGCTCTGCAACGAAAGAGGCCACTGCAGTGGGAGGTCCACGCAGTCCAAAGAATAAAGATGGATGAATATATATATATATATATATATATATATATATATATTTATATGTAAAAGTGACATGATGGGGAAAAATATATATTAAAAAAAACATGGAAGCTGAAATCATGCAAAGTGATCTACAAAAAAAAAAAAAAAAGACAATGTGATAGCCCTTACAATTACTAAATAGAATGTCTATCTTTGTTTTGGGGAGATACAGTAACTACACACATTTTAAATGAATTGCTATAAAATTTGGCACAGAGACTCTCAACTCAGAGACCTTATTAAGTACGAGGATATTACATTACATTTAAGTAGCACCTATTGAAAATTAACACCTAATTGGTTATAATTACTTAACACTGTCCTCAAGCGCGAAACTGCCTTATCTCTTCAATTCAATTCACTTTGCCTAGAAGAATCTGATGTGTATTATTCAGCCTCTGTCTCTTAAGTAGATACCAAAAGATTTATATGCTGGAAAGTGAACAATCCTGTTATACAGGAGGAAGTTTTTCCCTATGGATTTTTGTTTCAAACACTTTCTAGCATTTTATTTTGGGTGTATATGTCACATAATGAATTCTTTAGCTTCCAATAGATAGATCTACAGGGCTCAAAAAACTACATATAACCAAATGTATTTATCTTTTAAATTAATTTGTTATTTGACATAATCCATACATATCATTTAAAAGGTCAGATAATATTCCAAGGCTTGTGACGAAGTGATAGCAATCTCCTAGCCCATAGTTTCCTTCTAAATTCCCCTTCCTATGGCAGATGTTTTGTGAGTACAAACTAGTATGGCCTTACTGGCTATTTATGGACAGAGAGTATTGGATTAATTGGTATTAAAAATTTTGAATTGGTTGTTAAATATATTGAAATTCAACCTTGCTCCCGTCTATCCCTGATTTTCATTCTCCAGAACCACTGACTCTCATTTGTTTTCAGAAGAATTAGAGATAAATATGGAGAACCACAATAAGCCATTGCTTACTCTAGAAAAAGGACGTCAAATTAGACAGGAAAGAAAATGAGAACTTTCAGTAAACTTTGGTCAGCAACTAACATTATTCATATAATTATAAAATGTTAAATATGAATATTGCTTGACTGAAGAACTGTGATATAACATTGGGTGGAAAATCAGGAGGAAAGAGGGAAAATGGTGTGGTAATGGTGTGAATGTAGTGGGATATCATAAAAGTTAATAGAATCTACAGTTGATAAAGTAGCCATTTAAGTATGTAACAAATTACTTAGAAACATGAAAGCAAATAGAAGAAACATCTAAAGAACATTTCCTCTTTTCCTATTTGGCAATATTCTTTTATTGTTACCTTAGAAATTGGAATTTGCATCATACTTAATTCATTAATGGCCAAATACATGGCATCACCTTTGTTCTCACAGACCATATAAGAACTTGTAGATCATTTCATTTTCATATAATACCCCATTGTCAGATTTATATGTTATTGATTTTGTGTATTTTAATTCTGTCTTTTAACCACAAAGCACATCTATCATTGTTTTATATGGACATTATTCATTTTTTTCACTTGCTTTTGTCTTCATTTCTGGGATTACACCCTTCAGAGTTTCTTTTGATGAGGCAAGCATACTTTGGCTTGGGTGGAAGACAGTGTCAAGCTATACAATGAATCTTGTATGCAAAAGGAATTTCACATGATAGACCTTTAAAACAAAATGGATTAAGAGCTTTTCTTGTTGAATCTGGTTAGACACCTAAGATATTAGTCTATTTCTGATTTTGTTTTGACTTCAGTTTTCTCACCTATAAATCGAAACTACAGAAAAAAATGTAATTTTCCAGGCTACAATTTTTAATCTCTTTCCTCAGTCAGTGTAATTTGTAAGTTTGTCATTATTCATAAGCAGAATGACTGGCTATTTTTTCCTTTTGTTATTCATATATAGCTTATTTATCAATTGTATTGCCATACAATAGACACAGGTGAAAACAAGGGAGTAAATTACCAGATTTAGGATGTAACATTTAGCCAGTGACTTTTGCCTTTATCCGAGTCTTTACTGTTTGTACTCTTACAGGGCGGTGGTGAAGCTAGGGTCTTCTGGCTATGCATTGCATGGGACCCCAGGGTTTTCAGGAGCTCACCTAATATGCCCCAAACAATGAGAACTTTCAGTAAACTTTGGTCAGCAACTAACATTATTCATATAATTATAAAATGTTAAATATGAATATTGCTTGACTGAAGAACTGTGATATAACATTGGGTGGAAAATCAGGAGGAAAGAGGAATATGGTGTGGTAATGGTGTGAATGTAGTGGGATATCATAAAAGTTAATAGAATCTACAGTTGATAAAGTAGCCATTTAAGTATGTAACAAATTACTTAGAAACATGAAAGCAAATAGAAGAAACATCTAAAGAACATTTCCTCTTTTCCTATTTGGCAATATTCTTTTATTGTTACCTTAGAAATTGGAATTTGCATCATACTTAATTCATTAATGGCCAAATACATGGCATCACCTTTGTTCTCACAGACCATATAAGAACTTGTAGATCATTTCATTTTCATATAATACCCCATTGTCAGATTTATATGTTATTGATTTTGTGTATTTTAATTCTGTCTTTTAACCACAAAGCACATCTATCATTGTTTTATATGGACATTATTCATTTTTTTCACTTGCTTTTGTCTTCATTTCTGGGATTACACCCTTCAGAGTTTCTTTTGATGAGGCAAGCATACTTTGGCTTGGGTGGAAGACAGTGTCATGCTATACAATGAATCTTGTATGCAAAAGGAATTTCACATGATAGACCTTTAAAACAAAATGGATTAAGAGCTTTTCTTGTTGAATCTGGTTAGACACCTAAGATATTAGTCTATTTCTGATTTTGTTTTGACTTCAGTTTTCTCACCTATAAATCGAAACTACAGAAAAAAATGTAATTTTCCAGGCTACAATTTTTAATCTCTTTCCTCAGTCAGTGTAATTTGTAAGTTTGTCATTATTCATAAGCAGAATGACTGGCTATTTTTTCCTTTTGTTATTCATATATAGCTTATTTATCAATTGTATTGCCATACAATAGACACAGGTGAAAACAAGGGAGTAAATTACCAGATTTAGGATGTAACATTTAGCCAGTGACTTTTGCCTTTATCCGAGTCTTTACTGTTTGTACTCTTACAGGGCGGTGGTGAAGCTAGGGTCTTCTGGCTATGCATTGCATGGGACCCCAGGGTTTTCAGGAGCTCACCTAATATGCCCCAAACAATCCCAGTGTGCCCCTCAACCCCAAGGCACAGCATTCACATTCTTTTCTATGTGAATGTGCCCTCTGTAACTCCAGGAATTAAAAAAAAGACAACTATATTCTGGCTTCTGCTGCGTTTTGAACTATAGCACTTGGAACTATAGCACATATTCAACATGGCATACCTGATCTCAAGTGAGAGTCCACCTACCTAAAGGAAAAAAAAACCTTGCACAGATGCTTTTTTTTTCTTAATGATATCAAGAAAGAAAACTTCTAACAGGAGAAAGATGCTAAAGATGGAGCAGTGTTTATGGGGGAAGAGAAGCTAAAAGATTTTGATTCCTGCTTATAGTTCTGGATATGAGAGCTGATTCCCAGTAATCATGAGACAAAAGCTTAATTATAGAAAGATAGTCTCTTCAAGGCATCATAACAGCATCCATCTATAATGATGGGCATACATTGCGTGTTGCATTTGTCTTTTCACTTTTGTGAATTCACCTACTCCCCAAAGGTAAACAAACAAACAAACAAACAAAAACAGCTTGCCTTCCCTTTCTACCACTTGCAAAAAAAAAAGCGTTACTGCAACTGTGTCTTCACAGTAGATGATGTAATCACACCCATTTTTGCTAATAATTTCAGTGAGGGGCATTTTTTGAAGGATGGAGAGGCATTATCACAATCATTCTGCTTTAATTTTATCCTATATTAGAAAAACAGTTATCCTGAAAATCTACATTAATGATACCCCTCTTCTTTTTTTTCAATAACCATAGATTTCTTCAAAATTATAGGCTTTTAGAAATACGTAAGATAATTATATATGTCATTGATATGACTCCATTTTTTTCCTGCAAAATTTTCATCAGCTGTAGAAAGAGAAGAAATAATCTTATGCTCTTTCCTCAGTCAGTGTAATTTGTAAGTTTGTCATTATTCATAAGCAGAATGACTGGCTATTTTTTCCTTTTGTTATTCATATATAGCTTATTTATCAATTGTATTGCCATACAATAGACACAGGTGAAAACAAGGGAGTAAATTACCAGATTTAGGATGTAACATTTAGCCAGTGACTTTTGCCTTTATCCGAGTCTTTACTGTTTGTACTCTTACAGGGCGGTGGTGAAGCTAGGGTCTTCTGGCTATGCATTGCATGGGACCCCAGGGTTTTCAGGAGCTCACCTAATATGCCCCAAACAATCCCAGTGTGCCCCTCAACCCCAAGGCACAGCATTCACATTCTTTTCTATGTGAATGTGCCCTCTGTAACTCCAGGAATTAAAAAAAAGACAACTATATTCTGGCTTCTGCTGCGTTTTGAACTATAGCACTTGGAACTATAGCACATATTCAACATGGCATACCTGATCTCAAGTGAGAGTCCACCTACCTAAAGGAAAAAAAAACCTTGCACAGATGCTTTTTTTTTTTTTCTTAATGATATCAAGAAAGAAAACTTCTAACAGGAGAAAGATGCTAAAGATGGAGCAGTGTTTATGGGGGAAGAGAAGCTAAAAGATTTTGATTCCTGCTTATAGTTCTGGATATGAGAGCTGATTCCCAGTAATCATGAGACAAAAGCTTAATTATAGAAAGATAGTCTCTTCAAGGCATCATAACAGCATCCATCTATAATGATGGGCATACATTGCGTGTTGCATTTGTCTTTTCACTTTTGTGAATTCACCTACTCCCCAAAGGTAAACAAACAAACAAACAAACAAAAAAACAGCTTGCCTTCCCTTTCTACCACTTGCAAAAAAAAAAGCGTTACTGCAACTGTGTCTTCACAGTAGATGATGTAATCACACCCATTTTTGCTAATAATTTCAGTGAGGGGCATTTTTTGAAGGATGGAGAGGCATTATCACAATCATTCTGCTTTAATTTTATCCTATATTAGAAAAACAGTTATCCTGAAAATCTACATTAATGATACCCCTCTTCTTTTTTTTTTTCAATAACCATAGATTTCTTCAAAATTATAGGCTTTTAGAAATACGTAAGATAATTATATATGTCATTGATATGACTCCATTTTTTTCCTGCAAAATTTTCATCAGCTGTAGAAAGAGAAGAAATAATCTTATGTGGTATATTATAATGAAAAAGTAACTTTTGAATTCTTCCATAGTTCGTACCCTCAGTTTATAATCCTTGTGGGAGAGAAAGGCAGCTGTTTCCTAGGAGCTTTCACTGTTGACACCTACATTTGTATCCCTTTCCATTCTTCATGGTACCTGATTTACCATTATTTATTCCTGGGATAGTTTCAGTTCTTTAAATTTGTGTAGTATGTTTTGCTGACTACTTCTTCTGACCCTATAGTTATCTATTTTTGTATGTAGTTAAAAATCTCACTCAATGTCTAGTAAAATTAAAAACAGAAAACGTACATTCCTATTCCAGCTAGTATTGGTAAATGTGTGTGCGCTTGTTCAGTTGCTTCAATTGTGTCTGACTCTTTGCAATACTACGAACTATAGCCCATGGGATTCTCCAGGCAAGAATATTGGAGAGGGTTGTTGTCATGCTCTTCAACAGAGGCTCTTCCTAACCCTGGGATTGAACTGGAGTGTGCTGCATTGCAGGCACATTCTGTACCAGCTGAGCTATCAGGCAGGCCCAATATTGGTAAATAAATGAAATAGACATAGTACATGATATATGTGTATCTAATTTGATATATTGTTTTAATGGTGTATATAGTTCTGCCCTTACAAAACTTCACTTTTTTACCAATAGAAATCAGTATAGTCATATTACAGATGACTGAGTCATTTAATGACCAGTTATATTGTAATTTAAATTGTATTTCTCTCTGTGTTTTAAACATTTTCAAATATAAAGTATACATACATTTTCTTTAAATGTTTCAATATTGTTTATAAGAGGCATTAAAAACATCTTATTTCATAGTATAGCAAATATTTGTTGACTATCTTCTTTTTTGGCGGAGGGGAGGGTGGGTTGGGGAGGGTGGGGGGCAGGCGGGCGACTTCTGTTGGTCTTTCATTTATTTATTTTCATTGTTGACTGTCTTCTGATAATTATTTCTCCCTTCTCAATTTCCTGTAAGGCCTCAGATTTGATTCTGAGGTCCTTGCAGTTTTAAAGAATTTCTTATTAGATGTCAGGAGTGGAGTATGTAGGCCTAAAATAAATATCCCATTTCATACTCTTCACCTAATTCATGGATAGTATGTGATATAATCCATTCTATTTAAATGACTGGAATTCTGTTGGGAGGACTGTGATTCTGATAGTTGCTCTCATTATTATTAATTTTTAAAACAGGTGATACATAGAATGATCTTTTCTGATAGGTAAGGTGAATCACAGTGAGGGCCAATACCACATGTATTAGCTTGCATTGGATTACGATGTGTAATAAGCATCTCTCAAAATCAGTTGTTACAACAACAGTGTAGCTATGTGACAAAGCTTTATTGGTTGCTCTCATTACATGTCAACTCTAAATCACTGCTGGTCAGTGACAAGTCTGCTTTTTTCATGTGTGTGTGTGTGTGTGTTTCATATGAGACTACTTTATTGTTTTAGCAATAGCTTAGCATTCCATTCATTGTGTGCTTTGTGCAATTAAATGGTTTTCAGGGGTTTTTTTTGGGAAGTTTTTTTATTCCATACAAATTTTATTTATTAGTATCACGTGTGGTTTTTTTTTTTTTTTTTTTTTCTCATTTGAGAATTATGTGGAAAAAGCGATCCTTGTTTCAGCCACGTGGTTCTCATGGTATAAATGATAGCTAGCATCTGAGCCCAGCCACTCAAGTGCTCAAAGCTTTCTCCATCATACTTTACATCCACTCGTACCTTCCATTAGCCAAAGCACATCACATAGCTAAGCCTGAGATTAATTTGTCAGGGGTGTTAGGATTTTAATAAAGTCAATTTGCCTTTTTCTCTAGCTGGTATAACTTTCAGGAATTTTTTACCTATCAAGAGATAATGATTATTTAAAAGTAAAGCTAAAAAGTAGGATTTTAATTTTAATTATTGGGAGGAAAATATCATTTAAAATAATGATTTTCCTTTATTTTTAATGAGAGAAATGTGCAGTAAGGAGTTCTGAAACATCCAGTGGAACTTCTCTAAATTTACTGAATATATCTCAAGATGTCGATAAGGGTCAAATTAATCTTGCAAATTAGTTTGCTTCACGTGGGGTTTTTAATTGAAGAATCATTCCTTTTTTTTTTCCTTCAAAGTTTCTGATATTTGGTAATTGTTTGGAGAGTGAAGCTTACTCTCAATAAAGCTAAAGCTACGTGCCTGTCTTGCAGTATATGTGCTTGTATAGCTGTGTCTCTGCTGCTTTCCGCATATGCATGAATGGCATTTATCTTAAATAGGGCTTCCATATTTCCTTATGAGCAAGTTCGGTGATACATAGAATGATCTTTTCTGATAGGTAAGGTGAATCACAGTGAGGGCCAATACCACATGTATTAGCTTGCATTGGATTACGATGTGTAATAAGCATCTCTCAAAATCAGTTGTTACAACAACAGTGTAGCTATGTGACAAAGCTTTATTGGTTGCTCTCATTACATGTCAACTCTAAATCACTGCTGGTCAGTGACAAGTCTGCTTTTTTCATGTGTGTGTGTGTGTGTGTTTCATATGAGACTACTTTATTGTTTTAGCAATAGCTTAGCATTCCATTCATTGTGTGCTTTGTGCAATTAAATGGTTTTCAGGGGTTTTTTTTGGGAAGTTTTTTTATTCCATACAAATTTTATTTATTAGTATCACGTGTGGTTTTTTTTTTTTTTTTTTTTTCTCATTTGAGAATTATGTGGAAAAAGCGATCCTTGTTTCAGCCACGTGGTTCTCATGGTATAAATGATAGCTAGCATCTGAGCCCAGCCACTCAAGTGCTCAAAGCTTTCTCCATCATACTTTACATCCACTCGTACCTTCCATTAGCCAAAGCACATCACATAGCTAAGCCTGAGATTAATTTGTCAGGGGTGTTAGGATTTTAATAAAGTCAATTTGCCTTTTTCTCTAGCTGGTATAACTTTCAGGAATTTTTTACCTATCAAGAGATAATGATTATTTAAAAGTAAAGCTAAAAAGTAGGATTTTAATTTTAATTATTGGGAGGAAAATATCATTTAAAATAATGATTTTCCTTTATTTTTAATGAGAGAAATGTGCAGTAAGGAGTTCTGAAACATCCAGTGGAACTTCTCTAAATTTACTGAATATATCTCAAGATGTCGATAAGGGTCAAATTAATCTTGCAAATTAGTTTGCTTCACGTGGGGTTTTTAATTGAAGAATCATTCCTTTTTTTTTTCCTTCAAAGTTTCTGATATTTGGTAATTGTTTGGAGAGTGAAGCTTACTCTCAATAAAGCTAAAGCTACGTGCCTGTCTTGCAGTATATGTGCTTGTATAGCTGTGTCTCTGCTGCTTTCCGCATATGCATGAATGGCATTTATCTTAAATAGGGCTTCCATATTTCCTTATGAGCAAGTTCGGTGAATAAAAAAATTACTTTTTTAGTTAATCATATGTCTCCTTTTTTAAAATGAGAAGAAAATTATACTGCAAATATAAAATTCTTAAGGCATATTTGACTGCGACTTAATCTCTTGCTTGCTTAATAATTTCCTGAAGTAAAGTCACCAAATGTCTATCTGAAAATTATGACTGACATTTTGTTATATAAGTTAATGACAGAAAGTGAAGATATTTTTATCCATTTATATCTTAGTTCAAAAAGATAACAATTATATAGTCAAATGGTAAAAGATTTGGAAATAGAAATAAAGGAAAGTCATGGGCCAGGAAGTGGAAGCATCGATGGAAATTGATTCTGCTCAGTTTATCATGGAAAAGATACCAGATGGCTCACATCATTAACATGAAGGATGAGAAGCAGGACTGGATAGGATCTCAGGAAGTCTGCATGACCAAGGTTTTGCTACGGGAGGTGTTTGCTTAGGACATCACTGTTGTCAGAATTATCACGGGGTGTGTGACTCCGCTGGTCCTGATGCCATTGGACAGCTAGCTTACATGCTGCTGGCCTCCACATCCTACTTGCCTCTCAAGCCCTTGGTAGCTGCTTCACAGAACCTCTAAACAACCCATTAACTTTACATTACTATCTCTGTGTTAATTTTTCGGAGTGTATTAGTCGCTTAGTCATATCTGACTCTTTGTGATCCCGTGGATCACACGGGAGCCTGCTAGGGGCTCCAATTTTAATTATGGGGGAAAATATCATTTAAAATAATGATTTCCTTTATTTTTAATGAGAGAAATGTGCAGTAAGGAGTTCTGAAACATCTTTTTTGAATATATCTCAAGATGTCGATAAGGGTCAAATTAATCTTGCAAATTAGTTTGCTTCACGTGGGGTTTTTAATTGAAGAATCATTCCTTTTTTTTTTCCTTCAAAGTTTCTGATATTTGGTAATTGTTTGGAGAGTGAAGCTTACTCTCAATAAAGCTAAAGCTACGTGCCTGTCTTGCAGTATATGTGCTTGTATAGCTGTGTCTCTGCTGCTTTCCGCATATGCATGAATGGCATTTATCTTAAATAGGGCTTCCATATTTCCTTATGAGCAAGTTCGGTGAATAAAAAAATTACTTTTTTAGTTAATCATATGTCTCCTTTTTTAAAATGAGAAGAAAATTATACTGCAAATATAAAATTCTTAAGGCATATTTGACTGCGACTTAATCTCTTGCTTGCTTAATAATTTCCTGAAGTAAAGTCACCAAATGTCTATCTGAAAATTATGACTGACATTTTGTTATATAAGTTAATGACAGAAAGTGAAGATATTTTTATCCATTTATATCTTAGTTCAAAAAGATAACAATTATATAGTCAAATGGTAAAAGATTTGGAAATAGAAATAAAGGAAAGTCATGGGCCAGGAAGTGGAAGCATCGATGGAAATTGATTCTGCTCAGTTTATCATGGAAAAGATACCAGATGGCTCACATCATTAACATGAAGGATGAGAAGCAGGACTGGATAGGATCTCAGGAAGTCTGCATGACCAAGGTTTTGCTACGGGAGGTGTTTGCTTAGGACATCACTGTTGTCAGAATTATCACGGGGTGTGTGACTCCGCTGGTCCTGATGCCATTGGACAGCTAGCTTACATGCTGCTGGCCTCCACATCCTACTTGCCTCTCAAGCCCTTGGTAGCTGCTTCACAGAACCTCTAAACAACCCATTAACTTTACATTACTATCTCTGTGTTAATTTTTCGGAGTGTATTAGTCGCTTAGTCATATCTGACTCTTTGTGATCCCGTGGATCACACGGGAGCCTGCTAGGCTCCCGTGTCCATGAAATTCTCCAGGCAAGAACACAGGAGTGGGTAGCCATTCCCTTCTCCAGGGTGTCTTCCCAACCCAGCGATCCAACTCAGGTCTCCTGCATTATAGGCAGATTCTTTGCCATCTGAACTACCGGGAAAGCCCAGTTTTTCTGGGCAGCAGCTACTAAATGGCTGAGTTGTGTCACATGCTTAATTCTAGCTGCTAAAGTATATCAAAAGAGACACATTTTCACATATGCTGATGTGTTGAAATAACCGGTATTCAAGGAAGTACACAGACAACAATGATCTATCACATTTTTTGTCAGACTGTCAAATATTAAATAGATTGATAATACCAGTTTTAGTAAAGGCATGAGAAAGCCAGCAGTCGTTATAGTAAGTTGCTACTTCCTCCAGGGAAGTTTGTTAATGAGCATAAAGTACTAAAATATGAGTGTGTTTCAATATAAATTATTTCCTAGGAGTTTTTCATAAGGAAAACATTAAGTCTGGAATGACGTATGTCAGAGGACATTCATTATATTTATAGTAAAGAGTCAGAAATAAACTGAAAATCACTCTAGGCCTAGAGGCCTGGAGGGGTGGGATGAGGGGGAATGGGATATACATATGACTAGTCTGGAATTATACGTATCTGTAAACAACAAAACTCTATAAAAGCAAAAAAGCAAAATAAAAAAAGCCCTTATGATTGTGGAGTAAAATAAAGAATGTACTAAAGAGTAACTTTATAAGACTGAATTTAGTTGATGTATTTTTCTAAGCACTAAATTTATTTTGAAGAGAGATTTTGGTGATAAGAGACTCTCTAACTTAGTATCATATGATTAGTGAATTCAAAGTACTTGCAAAAATATGTATCTAAAGAAAAAGAAAAAAAGAAATAAACTAAAAACCAGATAAAGAATGGGAGAGACAGAAAGATGTTTATAAGTTTATTCCAAGAAAATAGATACTAGCAACTTTCAGTTTGTGGTACATTGGTTGTATTTTGTTTTCTTATTGCTTAAATTCTCTATATAATACCTATTATATTCATAATTAGAAAAAACAGTCTTCCTGTATTATCTAGAATTTTGAAAAANATCATTAAAAGACATAATACTACATACTACCTTTTGTTTACAGTTCTGAGTCTACTTTCTTCTTAAAATGAGATAAGGATAGAAAATTATTTCCATCAATCCTTCAATCTTCAACATATTTATTCTATAGAATACTTCAGGTCCTAATATATCTTTAGAAGTAAAGATGTAATGGAAAGCGATAGATTGATGTGTTTTGTTGGGAGGTGACTCTTAGTTATTTCTAGAGGAGATTGAATAGTGGTGTAAAAATGTGTTGATTTCAAGTACACAGACAACAATGATCTATCACATTTTTTGTCAGACTGTCAAATATTAAATAGATTGATAATACCAGTTTTAGTAAAGGCATGAGAAAGCCAGCAGTCGTTATAGTAAGTTGCTACTTCCTCCAGGGAAGTTTGTTAATGAGCATAAAGTACTAAAATATGAGTGTGTTTCAATATAAATTATTTCCTAGGAGTTTTTCATAAGGAAAACATTAAGTCTGGAATGACGTATGTCAGAGGACATTCATTATATTTATAGTAAAGAGTCAGAAATAAACTGAAAATCACTCTAGGCCTAGAGGCCTGGAGGGGTGGGATGAGGGGGAATGGGATATACATATGACTAGTCTGGAATTATACGTATCTGTAAACAACAAAACTCTATAAAAGCAAAAAAGCAAAATAAAAAAAGCCCTTATGATTGTGGAGTAAAATAAAGAATGTACTAAAGAGTAACTTTATAAGACTGAATTTAGTTGATGTATTTTTCTAAGCACTAAATTTATTTTGAAGAGAGATTTTGGTGATAAGAGACTCTCTAACTTAGTATCATATGATTAGTGAATTCAAAGTACTTGCAAAAATATGTATCTAAAGAAAAAGAAAAAAAGAAATAAACTAAAAACCAGATAAAGAATGGGAGAGACAGAAAGATGTTTATAAGTTTATTCCAAGAAAATAGATACTAGCAACTTTCAGTTTGTGGTACATTGGTTGTATTTTGTTTTCTTATTGCTTAAATTCTCTATATAATACCTATTATATTCATAATTAGAAAAAACAGTCTTCCTGTATTATCTAGAATTTTGAAAAAGATCATTAAAAGACATAATCCTACATACTACCTTTTGTTTACAGTTCTGAGTCTACTTTCTTCTTAAAATGAGATAAGGATAGAAAATTATTTCCATCAATCCTTCAATCTTCAACATATTTATTCTATAGAATACTTCAGGTCCTAATATATCTTTAGAAGTAAAGATGTAATGGAAAGCGATAGATTGATGTGTTTTGTTGGGAGGTGACTCTTAGTTATTTCTAGAGGAGATTGAATAGTGGTGTGAAATTAGATTTGTTGTTTAGCTGGGAAATACTTGGTACCTATAGGGAATGCAGGTGCTATTAAGTGGCTACAGACATCTGAGGGCCAGTATCAGTGAGAAGTTTTATTCTGAGAGAAATTTCCAGGAGAGAGTAAGGGTAAAACCCAAGAAAATAATTTTAAGAGTAATTAAATGACAAGGGAGAGAAACAGCTAATAAGCATATAATAAGATTCAGAATCTTATTCATAATCAGGGAAATGTGATCTTTTATCACAATGGGCTATCATAATATATGTATCAAATTAGCTGAAATTAAATCATTAGAGATACCAAATTTTGGTAAGATTATGAAGCAATGGGAATTTGGATTGTAAACTGGTTCGACTACTATGGAATACTGGTTTGGCATTATTTAGGAAAGTTAAAGATGTACGTATCTTATGACTTAATGACCTCATTCTTGTTTATATATTTTAAAGTAAACCTTGTATATATTAATCACATGATTATAGTAGCTTTTAAAATAATAACCTCAAATTGGAAATGACTAAAGTGTCCATCATAATTTTAACATTTTGGTGTACTAATAACATGCAATAATATATTATATACTTCCTAATATGGATGAATATTGACATGTTGTTTTCGTTCAGTCACTAAACTGTGTCTGACTCTTTGTGACCCCATGGACTGTGGCACACCAAGCTCCTCTGTCCTCCACTGTCTCCCAGAGTTTCTTCATATTCATGTCGATTGAGTTCGTGGTACTATCTAGCCATCTCATCTTCTGCCACCCTCTTCTTTTGTCTTTCTTCTTTTCCAGCTTCAGGGTCTTTCCCAAAGAGTCAGCTGTTTGCATCAGGTGGGCCAAAGTATTGGAACTTTAGCTTTAGCATTAGTCTTTCCAATGTATATTTAGGGTTAATGAGTAAAAGAAGAAAGACAAAGTCATAATTTTATGCAATTGAGAATGTGGAAAAATCAAACCATTATTTAGGGTCTCATAAATTTCAAAACAAGAATGAATTATTCATAAGAGAATAATTCTTGTCTCTAGTCAGAAGGTAAAGAGATATATTTAGGGAGGGAGAAACAGACAATATTCCATTTCTAAAACCCAAGTTGGCTATAATTGTTTTCATAATTCATTTATTAGACTTACATATATTTTGAAATATATTTTAAAGTTAAAAACATTTAAAACAGCTATGGAGGAAAATACAAATTTTAAAAAGTTTACTCCTCTCATCTTTTTACTCTGTACTGTTAGTTACTAGTGTTTAGAAGGGTTGTGCATTGGGGGTGAAGGAAGTGGTTTAAATTAGAGGAGAATGGTACAGTTAAAATGCTTCCAGGGGTTCCACAAGTCAGTTGAAAAATGTGTAACATTGTGACATTGTTTAGTTTTTTTATAGCCTTACTGAATTTCTGTGTATATATCACTGAGAGAAAAATGTTGAAATCTCTTAACTATATTTGTGGATCAGTCTATTTCTTTTTATTCTGTCAGTTTTGCTTCATGTATTTTGTAGTTCAGTTTTGGGGCACATAAGCATTTCAGATTGGTATATCTTCTTGATGGACTAAAACTTTTGTCATTCATTTTTCTCTGATAATTCTTTTACTTTAAAGATTACTCTTTTGCTCAAATGACCACTGTTTAGTGTTTTACAGCATAGCGTACCCTTTTTCCATTCTTTCCTTTAATCCAGGCTTGCCTGGTGGCTCAGATGGTGAAGAAACTGTGTGCAGTGCAGGAGATCTGGTTTTGATTCCTGGTGGGTAGATTCCTAAGGAAGACCTCTGTCCTCCACTGTCTCCCAGAGTTTCTTCATATTCATGTCGATTGAGTTCGTGGTACTATCTAGCCATCTCATCTTCTGCCACCCTCTTCTTTTGTCTTTCTTCTTTTCCAGCTTCAGGGTCTTTCCCAAAGAGTCAGCTGTTTGCATCAGGTGGGCCAAAGTATTGGAACTTTAGCTTTAGCATTAGTCTTTCCAATGTATATTTAGGGTTAATGAGTAAAAGAAGAAAGACAAAGTCATAATTTTATGCAATTGAGAATGTGGAAAAATCAAACCATTATTTAGGGTCTCATAAATTTCAAAACAAGAATGAATTATTCATAAGAGAATAATTCTTGTCTCTAGTCAGAAGGTAAAGAGATATATTTAGGGAGGGAGAAACAGACAATATTCCATTTCTAAAACCCAAGTTGGCTATAATTGTTTTCATAATTCATTTATTAGACTTACATATATTTTGAAATATATTTTAAAGTTAAAAACATTTAAAACAGCTATGGAGGAAAATACAAATTTTAAAAAGTTTACTCCTCTCATCTTTTTACTCTGTACTGTTAGTTACTAGTGTTTAGAAGGGTTGTGCATTGGGGGTGAAGGAAGTGGTTTAAATTAGAGGAGAATGGTACAGTTAAAATGCTTCCAGGGGTTCCACAAGTCAGTTGAAAAATGTGTAACATTGTGACATTGTTTAGTTTTTTTATAGCCTTACTGAATTTCTGTGTATATATCACTGAGAGAAAAATGTTGAAATCTCTTAACTATATTTGTGGATCAGTCTATTTCTTTTTATTCTGTCAGTTTTGCTTCATGTATTTTGTAGTTCAGTTTTGGGGCACATAAGCATTTCGAAGATTGGTATATCTTCTTGATGGACTAAAACTTTTGTCATTCATTTTTCTCTGATAATTCTTTTACTTTAAAGATTACTCTTTTGCTCAAATGACCACTGTTTAGTGTTTTACAGCATAGCGTACCCTTTTTCCATTCTTTCCTTTAATCCAGGCTTGCCTGGTGGCTCAGATGGTGAAGAAACTGTGTGCAGTGCAGGAGATCTGGTTTTGATTCCTGGTGGGTAGATTCCCTAAGGGAAGACATGGCAACCCACTCTAGTATTCTTGCCTGGAGAATTCCGTGGATATAGGAGGTTTGTGGGCTATAGTCCATGGAGTCACAAAGAGTAGGACACCACTGACTAACATTTTTACTTTGAATCTATGTATGTTGTAATGCTTGAGTGAGTTCTTACAGATAGCATGTAGATGGGTCATGTTGGTTTATCCATTTTTATAGTCTTTTTGTTAATTGCATGTTTAGATCATTTAAATGTAGTGCGATTTTTGATGTATTTGGAGTTAGTCTGTCAGTATTATTTGTTTTATTTTTTTTCCTTCTGTTTTTTATTTCTTTTTCCTTTTTTAGCTTCTTTTGGGTTATTTGCATATTTTTAGCATTCATTTTCATTTAGTTATATTTATTTTTAGTGGTTGCTCTAGTGATTACAAAATACTCAACTTTTCATAGTTTACTTAGGATCAATATTTTACTATTTTAGTTAGAATACAGAGACTTTTTACTACTTTGCTCCTTCCCATTTACGCTGTAGTTAGCTTATAAGCTATATCTACATAAATTGAGAATGTCTTTATTTCATTTTCTTTTCCTGAAGAATACTTTCACTGGATATGGAATTTTGGGCAGGCACATTTTTCTTCCAAAACTTTAAAAAAATTGTGCCATTTTCTTTTGGCATTCACAGGTTTAGATTAAAAATCTTCATAGTCTCCATTTCTGTCATTGTTACATAGTTAATGTGTTGTTTTCTCTGACTGCTTGCAAGAGTTTGTTTGCTGTTAGTTTTCAAGTATATTTGTGGATCAGTCTATTTCTTTTTATTCTGTCAGTTTTGCTTCATGTATTTTGTAGTTCAGTTTTGGGGCACATAAGCATTTCGAAGATTGGTATATCTTCTTGATGGACTAAAACTTTTGTCATTCATTTTCTCTGATAATTATTTTCTTTTCAAGATTTCTCGTTTGCTCAAATGACCACTGTTTAGTGTTTTACAGCATAGCGTACCCTTTTTCCATTCTTTCCTTTAATCCAGGCTTGCCTGGTGGCTCAGATGGTGAAGAAACTGTGTGCAGTGCAGGAGATCTGGTTTTGATTCCTGGTGGGTAGATTCCCTAAGGGAAGACATGGCAACCCACTCTAGTATTCTTGCCTGGAGAATTCCGTGGATATAGGAGGTTTGTGGGCTATAGTCCATGGAGTCACAAAGAGTAGGACACCACTGACTAACATTTTTACTTTGAATCTATGTATGTTGTAATGCTTGAGTGAGTTCTTACAGATAGCATGTAGATGGGTCATGTTGGTTTATCCATTTTTATAGTCTTTTTGTTAATTGCATGTTTAGATCATTTAAATGTAGTGCGATTTTTGATGTATTTGGAGTTAGTCTGTCAGTATTATTTGTTTTATTTTTTTTCCTTCTGTTTTTTATTTCTTTTTCCTTTTTTAGCTTCTTTTGGGTTATTTGCATATTTTTAGCATTCATTTTCATTTAGTTATATTTATTTTTAGTGGTTGCTCTAGTGATTACAAAATACTCAACTTTTCATAGTTTACTTAGGATCAATATTTTACTATTTTAGTTAGAATACAGAGACTTTTTACTACTTTGCTCCTTCCCATTTACGCTGTAGTTAGCTTATAAGCTATATCTACATAAATTGAGAATGTCTTTATTTCATTTTCTTTTCCTGAAGAATACTTTCACTGGATATGGAATTTTGGGCAGGCACATTTTTCTTCCAAAACTTTAAAAAAATTGTGCCATTTTCTTTTGGCATTCACAGGTTTAGATTAAAAATCTTCATAGTCTCCATTTCTGTCATTGTTACATAGTTAATGTGTTGTTTTCTCTGACTGCTTGCAAGAGTTTGTTTGCTGTTAGTTTTCAAGTAGTTTGATTATTATACACATAAACATGAAATTCTTTGAGTTTAAAGCTTACATAACTTCTTGAATTCATAGTTGCCTTTTGCTTAACTTGAAATGTTTTGGGTCCATTATTTCTTGAAATATTTTTTTAATTTTATGTAATTGGAGGATAATTACTTTATAATATTGTTATGGTTTTTCCCATACGTCAACATGAATCAGCCATGGGTATACATTCTTCAAATATTTCTTTGGCTCTGTATTCTCTCCTTTCTTACTTTAATGATACACATGTTAATTATTTCATTGTTCCGTACTCTCAGTAGCTCTTCTCATTTTTAAAAAAATGTTTCTCTTTTTTTGGGTGGGGGGCGGTGGCGGGGAGGGAGGGGAGCAGGCGGGCCACTTCTGTTGGTTTTTTATTTATCTGTTTTCATCCATCTTTGTTCTTTGGCCCGTATGGGCCTCCCATCACGGTGGCCTCTGTTGTCGAAGAGCACCGGCCGGCCGTGGGCGCATGCGCCCCAGAGCTCCAGCTCAGTAATTGGACACATCAGTCCAGCTGCTCTGCGGCGCGTGGAATCTTCCCAGGCCAGGGATCAAACTGGCGCCCCTTGCACTGCAAGGCAGTGTCCTTACGCACTGGACCACCAGGGAAGCCCGCTCTTCTCATTTTTTTTTTTTTGTTTTTTAAAAGATTTATTTATTTAATTTATTTATTTGGGGCGGGGGTTGGGTTGGGGAGGGAGGGGAGTGGGCGGGCCACTTCTGTTGGTCTTTCGTTTCTCTATGTTCATCCGTCTTTGTTCTTTGGCTCCTGTGGGCCTCCCATCGTGGTGGCATCTGTTGTTGCAGAGTGCCGGCTCTGGGCGCATGCGCTCCAGAGCTCTGGCTCAGTAATTGGACACATCAGTCCAGCCGCTCCGCGGCATGTGGGATCTTCTCAGGCCAGGGCTCAAACCGGCTACCCTTGCACTGCAAGGCGGTGTGCTTACCCACTGGACCACCAGGGGAAGCCCCCTTCTCATTTTTAAGAAAACTTGTTTTCCTCTGTTCAGTTAATCCCCGACATACGAACCATCAAGTTTCGAACTTTCAAAGATGCAAACATGTGTTCACATGTACAGTCACATAAGTTAGTCCTATTTGAGGAGGCATTGATAGTTTTTGAGGTGCAAGACCTGAACATAAAATGGTACACAAACCTTGTAGCAGTTATTCAGAATGAAATCAGTGCTTCTGCCATCTATGATGAGGAAAAAAAAGGAGCTACTATTTAAATATTTGGAGAAGGAAATGGCAACCCACTCCAATATTCTTGCCTGGAGAATCCCATGAACAGAGGAGCCTGGTGGGCTACAATCTGTAGAGTCACAAGAGAGTTGGACATGACTGAAGTGACTTAGCACCTAGACAATGCTAGATCTTTTTTTTTTTTTTTCAAGAGGGTAGATGGTATTGAATCGAGCAAGCAACCAGAACTTGCGCCTTCAGTGGCAGGCATGGGTGAAGTTTGCTGCTTGTCCTCCATCTATTGCTTCAGTTCTACCATCTCCCATCTCCTTTACTTCCTCCAGTCAGTAATTCTTCTTGCCTCTTCAGTCCAATGCCAGCCCACATCGCATGCAGTTACTGTACTGTACTATTGTACTTTTAAAGGTACTGTACTGTAAGATTATATTTTTTCTTTATTTTCGTGTTTCTTTATGTATCATTTGTGTGAAAAGTATTATAAGCCTATTACAAAACAGTACTATATATAGCTGATTGTGTTAGGTATCTACACTGACTTTATTGGACTTATGAGTGCACTCATGTTCGTGTGTAGGGGACTTATAGTATTGTTAAGATTGAATAATTTCTGTTGATCTGTCTTTGAGCTTGCCAACTCTCATCTGTTATTATCATTCTGCTATTGAGTCTATTCTTCTATTGCTTTGCTGAGACATTGCATTTTAAGATTCATTTAAAGAGCATTCAGGATGGCTAATTCATGCTTTTTATAATGGGCTAATTCATGCTTTTTATAATGGCTGCTTTGAAGTCTTTGTCAGGTTATTCCAACATCTGTGTCATTTTGATGTTGGCATCTGTGTTTGCCTTTTCCCATATGAGTTGAAGTTTTTCTGATTCCTCATATGCCAATTAATTTTGGATTGTATCCTGGATATTTTAAATATTCTGAGGCTCTGGTGTTATTTAATCCTGTTGAAAGTATTGATTCATAATGTTTTAACAGAAAGTCAACCTGCATATGTTCAGGCTCTGAGTTCCACCTAGCCTTTTATGGGCTGTGTTTCTAATATTAGTTCAGTTTCTAAAGCTTTTCTAGTACTTTCTGGATTTTTCCTGACTGTGTACTACCCAGTGTTCTGTTTGGAACCTAGGTGGTGATCTGTTCTTTAATTCAGTTCTCAAGATCTTTGCTATGATCTGAATTAGGTTCAGATCTAATTTTGAGATTTTTTCATTCCTGTGGCCACAACTGTTGACACTGCTGTGGGTTTCTTGGAGGCTAGAGTATGAAAGAAAAGAGAAGATAAAGATAGGAGAATTTCTGCATTGTTTAAGAGCATTAAGAGTTCTGTTTCCTTTTCTTTGAGTCAGTTCTACCCCCCCCCCACCCCAGAGTTCTGTTTGTACTACAGTGCTTCCATCTGGACATATAACTGTATTAATATTTTGACCAGGGGATGTCAGAAGGAAAAAGGGACAAATTTATCACTAGTTTTCTGGCTCTTATAATTGCAGTTACTGTACTGTACTATTGTACTTTTAAAGGTACTGTACTGTAAGATTATATTTTTTCTTTATTTTCGTGTTTCTTTATGTATCATTTGTGTGAAAAGTATTATAAGCCTATTACAAAACAGTACTATATATAGCTGATTGTGTTAGGTATCTACACTGACTTTATTGGACTTATGAGTGCACTCATGTTCGTGTGTAGGGGACTTATAGTATTGTTAAGATTGAATAATTTCTGTTGATCTGTCTTTGAGCTTGCCAACTCTCATCTGTTATTATCATTCTGCTATTGAGTCTATTCTTCTATTGCTTTGCTGAGACATTGCATTTTAAGATTCATTTAAAGAGCATTCAGGATGGCTAATTCATGCTTTTTATAATGGGCTAATTCATGCTTTTTATAATGGCTGCTTTGAAGTCTTTGTCAGGTTATTCCAACATCTGTGTCATTTTGATGTTGGCATCTGTGTTTGCCTTTTCCCATATGAGTTGAAGTTTTTCTGATTCCTCATATGCCAATTAATTTTGGATTGTATCCTGGATATTTTAAATATTCTGAGGCTCTGGTGTTATTTAATCCTGTTGAAAGTATTGATTCATAATGTTTTAACAGAAAGTCAACCTGCATATGTTCAGGCTCTGAGTTCCACCTAGCCTTTTATGGGCTGTGTTTCTAATATTAGTTCAGTTTCTAAAGCTTTTCTAGTACTTTCTGGATTTTTCCTGACTGTGTACTACCCAGTGTTCTGTTTGGAACCTAGGTGGTGATCTGTTCTTTAATTCAGTTCTCAAGATCTTTGCTATGATCTGAATTAGGTTCAGATCTAATTTTGAGATTTTTGCATTCCTGTGGCCACAACTGTTGACACTGCTGTGGGTTTCTTGGAGGCTAGAGTATGAAAGAAAAGAGAAGATAAAGATAGGAGAATTTCTGCATTGTTTAAGAGCATTAAGAGTTCTGTTTCCTTTTCTTTGAGTCAGTTCTACCCCCCCCCCACCCCAGAGTTCTGTTTGTACTACAGTGCTTCCATCTGGACATATAACTGTATTAATATTTTGACCAGGGGATGTCAGAAGGAAAAAGGGGACAAATTTATCACTAGTTTTCTGGCTCTTATAATTCTGATATTCTCTCGACATCAGAGAGATATCTAAAGTACTCTACTTTTTAGAGGTCTTAAAAATCTGTGTTTTCTGTCAGAGTTTTCTACTTGTTGTGTTCAGTGATGCGGGCAGAAGTGTACATAGTCCATTTACCTGGAGCATAAACTCCCAAACAATAAATTGATTACTTTGTAATTCAATAAAATAATGTAATTCAATAAAAAACTTAGAACTTGTTAGAGTTATTGCTAATACTGGAGACAAAGAAATTGAAGATCTGGTATAATTTAATAGTTCAGGGCTTCCCTGGTGGTCCAATGGGTAAAGAGTCCGCTTTGTAGTGCAAGGGGCACTGGTTTGATCCCTGGGTAGGGGAGATCCCATGTGCCACGGAGCGACTGGACTGGAGTATCCAATTACGAGCCAGCGCTCTGGAGCGCATGCACCCAGAGCCAGTGCTCTGCGACAACAGAGGCCACTGCAATGGGAGGCCCACATAGGCCAAAGAATAAAGATGGATGAAAATTAATAAATAACCAATAAAAGAGACCAAAAATTAAAAAAAAAAAAGTTCAAATCTCATTTAATCCAAAAGATATCCATCCTGATCCACTTTGATCCAGTAAGCATTGGATGATTTGGGGGAGAAGAGGAGCCAAAATATACTCTAGTGGTAAGCCCTGTCTTAACATAAACAAAATTATGAAATATGAGAGAGAGTACAACTGTGTCTGAACACTG
Source organism: Tragulus kanchil (assembly GCA_022376925.1). Classification (NCBI taxonomy): domain Eukaryota; kingdom Metazoa; phylum Chordata; class Mammalia; order Artiodactyla; family Tragulidae; genus Tragulus; species Tragulus kanchil. The sequence goes on along the minus strand of JAIOJX010000024.1, from coordinate 108,874,724 downwards.
AAGCCTGAGTGTTACCAAATGTGGAGTTTGTTTTTGCAGTAGGTTCTGTGTATTAGGTAGGGTTCTCCAGAGAAACAAAAGAAACAGGATTTGTGTGCTGTGTGTATGTAGATATGTGTATCTGTGTATACACAGAAATGTATGGAGAAATACCATGCACAAGAGAGTGAGAGCAAGATTTTAAGGAACTGATTTACATGATTGCTGAGACTAATAAATCCAAAGTCTATGATATAGGCATGATATTCAGAGAAGAGTTGATATTGTCTCTCAAGTCTGAAGGCAGACTGCAGACAGAATTCTTTCTTTCTCTGGGAATGTCAATCTTTCTTTCTTTTGAGGCCCTCAACTGATTGGCTATATGAGACTCAACCATATTTTGTAGATAGTCTTGGTTACCAAAGGGCTTCCCAGGTGACACAGTGGTAAGGAATCTGCCTGCCAGTGCAAGAGACACAGGAGATGTGGGTTTAATCCCTGGGTTGGGGAGATTCTCTAGAGGGAGGGCATAGCAAGTCAATCCAGTATTCTTGCCTGGAACATTTCATGGACACAGGAGGCTGGCAGGGGACCATCCATGGGGTTGCAAAGAATGGGTGGCATTTGAGCATGCATGCCATGTTCTTTACTATAAGTCTGATGATTTAAATGTGCTCATCTTCAAATAAGAGATAAACTAATGTTTGACCGAAAAATGTGATACTATGTCCTAGCCAAGTAGAGATATAAAATTAACCATTATGTCCTGGAAGGTGATAATAGGTAATACTCTTAACTCCTGGGACAATTGAGTTGATATCTGAGTGGCATCAACATAGAGATAGTCAGTGGACCATCAAAAATCCAATTGGCAATCAAAGGCTGTTTTTTAAGGAAAATACAATTTCTCATGGACCCTTAATGTCATCTCAGACTAATTTACTATAATATGTTTGCATATTAATTTTACTGTAATTGTATTTAAATACATTTAGCTCTTGCAACATCCTGATCCACTTTGATCCAGTAAGCATTGGATGATTTGGGGGAGAAGAGGAGCCAAAATATACTCTAGTGGTAAGCCCTGTCTTAACATAAACAAAATTATGAAATATGAGAGAGAGTACAACTGTGTCTGAACACTGAAGCCTGAGTGTTACCAAATGTGGAGTTTGTTTTTGCAGTAGGTTCTGTGTATTAGGTAGGGTTCTCCAGAGAAACAAAAGAAACAGGATTTGTGTGCTGTGTGTATGTAGATATGTGTATCTGTGTATACACAGAAATGTATGGAGAAATACCATGCACAAGAGAGTGAGAGCAAGATTTTAAGGAACTGATTTACATGATTGCTGAGACTAATAAATCCAAAGTCTATGATATAGGCATGATATTCAGAGAAGAGTTGATATTGTCTCTCAAGTCTGAAGGCAGACTGCAGACAGAATTCTTTCTTTCTCTGGGAATGTCAATCTTTCTTTCTTTTGAGGCCCTCAACTGATTGGCTATATGAGACTCAACCATATTTTGTAGATAGTCTTGGTTACCAAAGGGCTTCCCAGGTGACACAGTGGTAAGGAATCTGCCTGCCAGTGCAAGAGACACAGGAGATGTGGGTTTAATCCCTGGGTTGGGGAGATTCTCTAGAGGGAGGGCATAGCAAGTCAATCCAGTATTCTTGCCTGGAACATTTCATGGACACAGGAGGCTGGCAGGGGACCATCCATGGGGTTGCAAAGAATGGGTGGCATTTGAGCATGCATGCCATGTTCTTTACTATAAGTCTGATGATTTAAATGTGCTCATCTTCAAATAAGAGATAAACTAATGTTTGACCGAAAAATGTGATACTATGTCCTAGCCAAGTAGAGATATAAAATTAACCATTATGTCCTGGAAGGTGATAATAGGTAATACTCTTAACTCCTGGGACAATTGAGTTGATATCTGAGTGGCATCAACATAGAGATAGTCAGTGGACCATCAAAAATCCAATTGGCAATCAAAGGCTGTTTTTTAAGGAAAATACAATTTCTCATGGACCCTTAATGTCATCTCAGACTAATTTACTATAATATGTTTGCATATTAATTTTACTGTAATTGTATTTAAATACATTTAGCTCTATGACTGAGTATATGTGATTAAATTTTAGTTCTTTGAAAATTATTTATTCATACCTCAAATAAGATAGAAAGAAAACCACACTCCAATAAAATGGATAATCGATGGTACTGTTTTGCTGAAACTAAGTGCACAATAAATAAAAATTTGGGATTGTTATTGTAATCAATCTATTTCTACATTCTTCTTCAATGATACTTAGTATTACTGATACTGTAATTATGACTGGAATTTCTAGGTCCTTTTCAGTGTTCAAATGAGTCGTATCTGGAATGCAGCCTAGTTATATGTATTTAGAATGTTTTACTCAGAAAATCTAATGTTGGCAGTCTAAGAGTCTAAAGCGTAAATTATACAGGAATGGGTAAAAACATAACAATTAGGCAAATTATCAGAATCACCTGAAGAATTTTTTTTTAAAGTATTATCAATGCCACATGCCATTCATACTAAATCAGAATCTCCAGTGATGAGCTTTAGAGATCTATTCTTTATTTTTGTGTTTTTTTTTGTTTGTTTGTTTAAGCTTCTTAAAGGTTATTGTGGTCATCTAGATTTGAAAATAACTGTTCTGTTAGTAACTTCCTTAAAAATTAGTAGTTTCCTGTAAGAGCTTGTCTATAACTGGGTAATGAAAATTTATTGCTTGAGATCACTGGGGTTGCCTAAATAACAGGTATATTTCATATTTAATTAAGTGGAAGAATTAATACATTATAGACTTAATACACTATACCAATATGAATTTTAGATAAGTTAAACATTTACTTATATACAGTGAAAACACAATGTATTAGAAAAAATGTTTTTATTTAGTGCATAGGTAGTAGGGAAGGCTTATCAACATGTAATATGAAACTCAGAAATGTTGTTAGAAGTTAAAAATTTAACTGTATGACAGGAACAGCACAGAAATGAAGCAAAGACATATTCAGACTTGGGGAAATATATCACAGACTTTTGACTTCTATAATTAAAAGAGCCCTTAAAAGTCAGTAGAAAAAAACCTGGAACCTGTTAGGAAAACATGAAAAAATTCTGACAACTAGAAGAAATTCAAATGGCTCTCAAGTACTAAAACATAAATTGACTAATACATTTTAAAAATCAGAATCAATTGAGATAAACTTTTACCTATCGTAGTGACACACATTGAGTTTGATAATATTCATTTTGGGGCAAAGGTATACACAAATGGAGATATATATATATATATATATATATATATATGTATATATTATACCTTAACCAATATTAAATTCACTGAAATTCAGTATCATTTTGGGGTAATTTGGCACTATCTGTTTAATCTTAAAATTTCCATCATCTTTCACTAATAATTCCACTTTAAGTTATGAATTTCACAATAGAAATTCTCTTGCTATTGCCCCACTGTTTTGTCTGTTACAATAAATATACATTGTAGTATATTTTTAAAAAAGCAAAAATTGTAAGTAAAGTAGGTTAATCAACAAGAGACTCTTTAAATTGTGGTACAACTATTATCAATGCCACATGCCATTCATACTAAATCAGAATCTCCAGTGATGAGCTTTAGAGATCTATTCTTTATTTTTGTGTTTTTTTTTGTTTGTTTGTTTAAGCTTCTTAAAGGTTATTGTGGTCATCTAGATTTGAAAATAACTGTTCTGTTAGTAACTTCCTTAAAAATTAGTAGTTTCCTGTAAGAGCTTGTCTATAACTGGGTAATGAAAATTTATTGCTTGAGATCACTGGGGTTGCCTAAATAACAGGTATATTTCATATTTAATTAAGTGGAAGAATTAATACATTATAGACTTAATACACTATACCAATATGAATTTTAGATAAGTTAAACATTTACTTATATACAGTGAAAACACAATGTATTAGAAAAAATGTTTTTATTTAGTGCATAGGTAGTAGGGAAGGCTTATCAACATGTAATATGAAACTCAGAAATGTTGTTAGAAGTTAAAAATTTAACTGTATGACAGGAACAGCACAGAAATGAAGCAAAGACATATTCAGACTTGGGGAAATATATCACAGACTTTTGACTTCTATAATTAAAAGAGCCCTTAAAAGTCAGTAGAAAAAACCTGGAACCTGTTAGGAAAACATGAAAAAATTCTGACAACTAGAAGAAATTCAAATGGCTCTCAAGTACTAAAACATAAATTGACTAATACATTTTAAAAATCAGAATCAATTGAGATAAACTTTTACCTATCGTAGTGACACACATTGAGTTTGATAATATTCATTTTGGGGCAAAGGTATACACAAATGGAGATATATATATATATATATATATATATGTATATATTATACCTTAACCAATATTAAATTCACTGAAATTCAGTATCATTTTGGGGTAATTTGGCACTATCTGTTTAATCTTAAAATTTCCATCATCTTTCACTAATAATTCCACTTTAAGTTATGAATTTCACAATAGAAATTCTCTTGCTATTGCCCCACTGTTTTGTCTGTTACAATAAATATACATTGTAGTATATTTTTAAAAAAGCAAAAATTGTAAGTAAAGTAGGTTAATCAACAAGAGACTCTTTAAATTGTGGTACAACTATAAGATGGTTTATAATGCAGTTTTGAAAAAGAATGAGGTGCTTTGAAAATGTTTGGATGTATAAATTATAGGCTGATTTTAATTTAAGTGAAAATTTTGCAGGACAGCATTTACAGTGTTCACCTACATTTAAAAAGTATATAAAATGTTAAGTTAGGTAAATAGATCTATCTTGATAGATAAACATGTAGCAAAATATTAAATATTTTTACCTCTGGAGAGTAGGATTACAATAAAAATACTTTCATTTGCATTTCTACATTATCCATTTCTGTATTAAATTTTTATAGCACACATGTGTAGTTTCATAAGGAAATACTTACAAAGAGGAAAAATAGAAAAGAGAAAGATTAATGGCTTGCTGCCACCTGGGAGTGCCACAAGGTTGTCTTCTGCCTTTATACTGTTGAAAAATGTTATCAATTATTTGGGTGAAGTCATATATGACAAGTTTATCATGTTCTCAGATGGAGAAAAATTGGGAGGGATAGCTAGTAATGTAGTTGACTGAGTTAAGTTTTAACCTCCCTAGAACTGAATATTGGACTGAAATTTAACAATAAAAATATTGACAAGGCCAAATATAATTTACTCTATTTAGGCATAAAAATTGGTTAATTTAGTTTAAGATATAGGGATATCTGGCTTCTATCTCACATGAATAAAATGAGCTCAGACTGAATTGTAGTTGTGATACCCTTGCAATTATAAATTATACAGGTCTCGGGAGTTTTTGTGGTGTTCTGTATTGGTCCATCTGAATTTTTTTGTTCTATTAAGAGTGCTATTATTTTTATGAAACATTGTAAGTGGTGTGCATACAGAAGACAGGGATCGGGATGGTGACGGATTTATAAGCCCTGCCCCATATTAGAGCTGTTCAACGTAGAGAACAGACAGTTAAAGGGAGACAGGTCGGTTGTATTCGAACATTTTAAAGTTGCCTTATGACAGTATTTTCCTTTTTTGATTTTGAAATCAGAATTGGTACAGATTAGAGAACCAGTAATATAAGCTCACCTTGTGTGACAAACTCCCAATTCTTGGATATCTGAGCAAAAATTAGATAATGCAAACAGATACTAGGCAATGTATCTTTTACTTGGGCAGGAGTATTAGTAATTAGGTATTTTCTAATATTAAAAAACCTTCTGGGCTTCCCTGGTGGTCCAGTGGGTAAGGTCATCACCTTGCAGTGCAAGGGCCACTGGTTCGATCCCTGGCACGGGAAGATCCCAGGTGCCGGAGGTCTGGAGCACATGCGCCCAGAGCCGGTGCTCTCCAGTGACAGAGGCCACTGCGATGGGAGGCCCACACAGGCCAAAGAACAAAGGTGAATGAAAATAAATAAATGAAAGACCAACAGAAGTGGCCAGGGGGAAAAAAAAAAAAAACCTTCCAATACAGGATTCTATGATATTTATAGACTCTTTTCTTATATAAGTAGAATACATAGCTCAACTTGTAAGAATTTTAAATCCATACATTTCACAAAAATCTTAGGAATGTATATCACAAAATAATATTTAAATGAAAATGACAGGTTTAAAATGATTCATTCCTGAACTTTTAAAAAATAAATAGTAAAATATAGTTGGAATAAAGTTCAGAGTTGTTTTGATTTATGTGCATATCTGGTAGAATGCATCAAAGTAGTTGAAGAATAAGCTCTGCATAGATGAGGACTCTCTTCTGTCCCTGTATAAAGGATAATTCCTTGGACTTAGGTGCTCAGTAAAAATTTTGGGAGTAATGAAAAATGAGGGGCCTCATTATCAGAATCAGGAAAGAAGTGACAGAGGACAGGATAGACTTGGCAATAAGAGGAGGAAATATACCGGGAAGGCCAAGGGTGGAAGTCTCAGGACATCCATAATATTAGGTAAATAATTTATAGCAGAATGTTGAAAATTTGGGCATTAATTATCATTATTATTTTATGGCCACTTCTATTGGCCTTTCATCTATCTGTTTTCACCCATCTTTGTTCTTTGGCCTGTATGGGCCTCCCATTGCAGTGGCCTCTCTCGCTGCAGAGCACCGGCTCTGGGCGCATGCACTCCAGAGCTCTGACTTGGTAGTTGGACACATTGGTCCAGCTGCTCCGTGGCACGTAGGATCTTCCCATGCCAGGGATCGAACCAGTGCCCCTTGCACTGCAAGGCAGTGTCTTTACCCACTGAAGCACCAGGGGAAAACCCGGCATTAATTTTCTAAAGTAGATATAGACTGTTAAATTCAGTGCATGATGTAAAATGTAGGGAGATTGTGAGAATTAGTGAAGAATTCAATTTAAATCCAAATTAAGAGTATCTGAATAGCAAGGAGGACTTCCCAGGTTGAGCTAGTAGCAAAGAACCATTGCCATTGCAGGAGACATGAGAGATGTGGGTTCAAGGCCCACAGGAAAGAACAATGGCCCTAAGAAGCCACAGAGTGCTCTCCAGTGACAGAGGCCACTGCAATGTGAGGCCCACACAGGCCAAAGAACAAAGGTGAATGAAAATAAATAAATGAAAGACCAACAGAAGTGGCCAGGGGGAAAAAAAAAAAAAACCTTCCAATACAGGATTCTATGATATTTATAGACTCTTTTCTTATATAAGTAGAATACATAGCTCAACTTGTAAGAATTTTAAATCCATACATTTCACAAAAATCTTAGGAATGTATATCACAAAATAATATTTAAATGAAAATGACAGGTTTAAAATGATTCATTCCTGAACTTTTAAAAAATAAATAGTAAAATATAGTTGGAATAAAGTTCAGAGTTGTTTTGATTTATGTGCATATCTGGTAGAATGCATCAAAGTAGTTGAAGAATAAGCTCTGCATAGATGAGGACTCTCTTCTGTCCCTGTATAAAGGATAATTCCTTGGACTTAGGTGCTCAGTAAAAATTTTGGGAGTAATGAAAAATGAGGGGCCTCATTATCAGAATCAGGAAAGAAGTGACAGAGGACAGGATAGACTTGGCAATAAGAGGAGGAAATATACCGGGAAGGCCAAGGGTGGAAGTCTCAGGACATCCATAATATTAGGTAAATAATTTATAGCAGAATGTTGAAAATTTGGGCATTAATTATCATTATTATTTTATGGCCACTTCTATTGGCCTTTCATCTATCTGTTTTCACCCATCTTTGTTCTTTGGCCTGTATGGGCCTCCCATTGCAGTGGCCTCTCTCGCTGCAGAGCACCGGCTCTGGGCGCATGCACTCCAGAGCTCTGACTTGGTAGTTGGACACATTGGTCCAGCTGCTCCGTGGCACGTAGGATCTTCCCATGCCAGGGATCGAACCAGTGCCCCTTGCACTGCAAGGCAGTGTCTTTACCCACTGAAGCACCAGGGAAACCTGGCATTAATTTTCTAAAGTAGATATAGACTGTTAAATTCAGTGCATGATGTAAAATGTAGGGAGATTGTGAGAATTAGTGAAGAATTCAATTTAAATCCAAATTAAGAGTATCTGAATAGCAAGGAGGACTTCCCAGGTTGAGCTAGTAGCAAAGAACCATTGCCATTGCAGGAGACATGAGAGATGTGGGTTCAATCCCTGGGTTTGGACAATTCCCTGGACCAGGGCATGGCAACCCATTCCCGTATTCTAGCCTGGAGAATCCCATGAACAGATGATCCTGATGGGCGACAGTCTCTGGGATTGCAAAGAATAGGACATGACTGAGTGACTTTCACTCACACACTCACTCATAGTTCCACTGTTTTGCCCCAGTCAACCTAGGGATGGGAAAAAAAAAAAGACAAGAGTCTTTAAGGGATAGGGAGGCAAGTGATATTTTAGTCCTTAACTGTTCAGGATTGCTTCCAACAGACAATTATCAAATCCTATTATGTATTGGAGGTTTTGTGTGGAATCGTTTTTACTCCTTTTGAACTCCTTACGGTCTTAATTTCAATTATTAATATTATTCTCCTTCTTCTAGGACTTCCCCATCTCTACCAGGATATAAACATGCCTCCGTTATCTCCACTTTAGGAAAAAGCACATCCTTGCTGGAGCATCTTTTTACTTTTGCTCCAATTTGAGAGGCTTGACTTTGATTGAAAAGGAACTGTAATATAGCCTCTACCCAGCCATGCTTCACTGTTTATTCAGTCCTTGACTGGTGTCAGCTCGAGGTCTACTTTCCACGTGACCTCTAGGTCGCTAAGTTTGGTAGACCCTTTGCAGCTCTTTTTTTTTTTTTTTTTAAATTTATTTATTTATTTATTTATTTATTTTTGTACATGTATGTTCCCAGATCAATCAGATGCATATCCCTTGACCCTCCCCCCACCCAGGTTCCCCCATCCCTCCAGACCATTGCTCCAAGTGGTTGTAGGTACTCCTATTCCCCTAGCACAATGACAATAGTTATCTTTTCTACACATGACAGTAATAGCCAGAACATGGAAGCAACCTAGATGTCCATCGACAAATGAATGGATCCAGAAGCCCTGGTACATATATACAATGGAATACTACTCAGCTGTTAAAAGAAATGCAGAAGACTCAGTCCTAATGAGGTGGCTGGCTCTAGAACCTATCATAAAAAGTGAAGTAAGTCAAAAAGAGAAAGACAAGTATAGTATACTAACTCATATATATGGGATCTAGTAAGATGGTCATGATAACACACACAGTGAACTCATGAAAAAACAGAGAATAGACATAAAGACATTGTGGAGACCTTTGCAGCTCTTTTAAATGCCTTAAAGGTCTCCTTCATTTTACATTTACAACACAACTGTTTTCATAGGGTTCTAAGAATTCATTTAATCAAAGTATACAAGTAGCCTCAAACTGTTTTTTCTGCCATTAATGTCACCTCCAGTATCTCCTGGAAACTCTTGCCAGAGTAGTTTTTGAAAGCATGTTCAAATCATTTCAGTACTCATTAAAAATCTTTAATGTTTTAAGGATAAATTTATACCTTTTGGGTCTTTTAGTACCTGGCTCTTTTCTTAAATTTTTGATCTTATCTCCCACTATACCACCTTATACACCAGCAATGGTGTGCTAAGCTGTCAATTCTGTGCATTTATATATTCTGTTTACACTGTGTAGATTGTCCCTTTGCTTTTAAATTGGTTAACGCCTTCATATTGCTGAAGATTCTGGTAAGCTTTGACCTCTTTTGAAAAGTCTTAATCTCCATCTGTAATCCAGGTTAAGAAGTGCTTCTCTCAGCTTCCAGGGTATCTTGTGCATACTTTCATTTCAGCATGTATTTCTGTGTTTGTTTGCTTAAAATCTTTTTTTGATTTTCGTCTTGCTCTGTGGCATGTGGGATCTTAGTTCCATGACCAGGGATTGAAGCTTTGTCCCTGTACTGGGAGTGCAGTCTTATCCCCTGGACTGCCAGGGAATTCTCTGTTTAAGTGTTTTTAGTAGAGGGCAGAGATCACACTTTTTGATTTATGTGCTCTTTGGTCAGTTCTTGGGACTTGGTTGTATAGAGCAGGCACAAGCATAGCGAGGAATACAGTACAGTTATATAGCAGTCATTTAAATAACTGAATCAAACAAAGGCTGAGTTTATTGCCCTCTAATATGAAATTATGATTAGTTTATTAATTATCTGTTACTGGAGGATAATCATAGTAAAGACTGATTTGTCAGTGTTCTAATTTATTAAGACAGATTTTGTCCTCAACTCCAACCTCTTCTGCGTATGTGCCACTTCTGAAACTGCCCCCATATTTATGGTGTTCTACTACTTAATAACCTACAGAAATTCTTATGTACTACATGGTGTTTCACCTTCTGTAGTTATTATTTGTACATCATTTAATAAAAGTTTTCTCATACTATGTACCAGCATGAGCTTCTGACACAGAAACAGAATTTATTTGGATGTGTTTTGTATCACTTAAGATCAGGTTCAGTAACATTTAACTAAAACTCAGCAGTATTCTACAGTGTTTAAAATGAGAGAAGTGTATTTCTCCCTCATGTTAGAGAGCTTTGTTTAGGACATAGTGATGGTTCAACAAAATCATTAGGCACCGAGACTTTTCAGTTCATGACTTTTTAATTCCTGGGCATGACCCTAGGTAGTTACTAGGGCATTAGCCATTACAGGCATCTTCTAGACTACCAGATGGAGGTAGGACCTAAGAAGGGCATGGTTGCTCCCTTGAGAAATTCTCCTGGAAGACCGAAAGTATATTTTAAATATCTCATTGACTAGAAGTTAACATGAAATACAAAAAGTTCTGTATAACTTGATAAAAATCCTACTATTTATGTGGCTTGAGGAAGTTATTTTATCTCTTTAAAGTCCACTGTTATTGTAGAAGAGACTATTTAGACCCACAAATATATAGTTCCTCCAAAGCCTCTGAAGCTATAGTAATTAAACCAGTATTCAAATCCAGATCTACTTGACTCTGAGATCTCTGTTCTTACAAATATAATGCAATATGGTAGGGACTAGAACTGAGAGTTTCTTTTTTCCAGCTCAACTCTGTTTGCCCTGAATTTTGATATCCTTTTGATCTGAGATTTTAGGATCACTGAAGATAACATTGAAACAGATCTAGTTTCTTTACTTTGATTTATGGAAATACTTGCCTGTCTTTTCACTTCTTTTTGTGGAGACTTGGCTGAAATCAACAGCATTAATTGAGTGTGTAATTCTGGAACAATCTAAGAAAGCTAAAATCATTTAAAATTAGTTGGGGTTTAGTAACTAGGTTGAACTTTGTCTTCATAAAGCAGTTTCCAGCTGACTCACTGCAGCTGCAACAATTGACATCATTTTGTGCCTTTCCTGCAAAGACTAATTTGGCAAGCAGCGTTCCCAGTGGGATGGGTTTCAGAGTCTCAGTGAATTTCAGGGCTGGCATAGACTTTAAAGGTCATGAAATCCAAACCTTAATGTAATGACTGTATTGGATTACATCAATCTAACCAAGTGGTTTTCTAACCTACACTTGGTTAAGTCCAGTGACACGAAATAGAGAAGATGCCCATGCGGGCTGAGTCGTGTAACCTGAGCTATCATTGAATAGCTCTGCCTTCCTTATATTGAGCTGAAACATGTCCTCTTTATGTTTAGCCAACAGCACTAGTTCTATCCTTAGTACAGATATAGTCCTTTTGGGAACCATATAGCCTTTCAAATGTTTGTAGACCACTACCTCACCTCATCCTTAGAATTTTCTCACTGCTGAATTACTTTGATTCCTTTAACATTTTCTCATTCAATATAGCATTAATTCCCTTCACAATCCTGAGCTCACTGCTAAATCAGTTTTACTTTGGCTTGATTATTCTTAAAATATTTCCCTCTTATCCCAGGAATAAATGGAACTCTGAAGTCATAGATGAGGGGACTCACCTAATCAAACTATCCTCGTAAAGTAAGAAAGGAGTTTCTTGAAAAATGATGGATAGTGGTGAGAAGTTAGGAAATTATTAAACTGTTGAGGCTTTTTTGGCCTTCCTGCAACCAAACCAATGTGGCATATTAAGTTCATGCTATGAAAAGCTTAAAAACATAAGGAAGTCTTCAGTTCAGTTCAGTTCAGTTGCTCATTTGTGTCTGACTCTTTGTGACCCCATGGACTGCAGCACGCCAGGTTTCCCTGTCCTTCAGCCTCTCCTGGAGGGTGGTCATAGTGCTCTTTAAGCACATAGTTAATTGAGTTATCTATCATGATAGTTTAAACTCCATCTGCTTCATTTTATTCCTATGTATCCTTTGTTTTAGTGCTGAGTGATAGCATTAAGATGAAAAGGGTGGCATATAGCCACCATTCACATAGAATGTGTGGGTGACAACTTAGGAAGACATAATGGATGTCCTTCAATATACATAGATTTAAAAGCAAAATTAAAATTAAAAAATCATTGTTTCTATATCTAAGTTTTCAGTTTTGTGTGGAATTAAAATGGCAAGCAGCGTTCCCAGTGGGATGGGTTTCAGAGTCTCAGTGAATTTCAGGGCTGGCATAGACTTTAAAGGTCATGAAATCCAAACCTTAATGTAATGACTGTATTGGATTACATCAATCTAACCAAGTGGTTTTCTAACCTACACTTGGTTAAGTCCAGTGACACGAAATAGAGAAGATGCCCATGCGGGCTGAGTCGTGTAACCTGAGCTATCATTGAATAGCTCTGCCTTCCTTATATTGAGCTGAAACATGTCCTCTTTATGTTTAGCCAACAGCACTAGTTCTATCCTTAGTACAGATATAGTCCTTTTGGGAACCATATAGCCTTTCAAATGTTTGTAGACCACTACCTCACCTCATCCTTAGAATTTTCTCACTGCTGAATTACTTTGATTCCTTTAACATTTTCTCATTCAATATAGCATTAATTCCCTTCACAATCCTGAGCTCACTGCTAAATCAGTTTTACTTTGGCTTGATTATTCTTAAAATATTTCCCTCTTATCCCAGGAATAAATGGAACTCTGAAGTCATAGATGAGGGGACTCACCTAATCAAACTATCCTCGTAAAGTAAGAAAGGAGTTTCTTGAAAAATGATGGATAGTGGTGAGAAGTTAGGAAATTATTAAACTGTTGAGGCTTTTTTGGCCTTCCTGCAACCAAACCAATGTGGCATATTAAGTTCATGCTATGAAAAGCTTAAAAACATAAGGAAGTCTTCAGTTCAGTTCAGTTCAGTTGCTCATTTGTGTCTGACTCTTTGTGACCCCATGGACTGCAGCACGCCAGGTTTCCCTGTCCTTCAGCCTCTCCTGGAGGGTGGTCATAGTGCTCTTTAAGCACATAGTTAATTGAGTTATCTATCATGATAGTTTAAACTCCATCTGCTTCATTTTATTCCTATGTATCCTTTGTTTTAGTGCTGAGTGATAGCATTAAGATGAAAAGGGTGGCATATAGCCACCATTCACATAGAATGTGTGGGTGACAACTTAGGAAGACATAATGGATGTCCTTCAATATACATAGATTTAAAAGCAAAATTAAAATTAAAAAATCATTGTTTCTATATCTAAGTTTTCAGTTTTGTGTGGAATTAAAATAGCAGTTTCAAGTCATTCGTTAATATACATTTGTCTTTAGTAGTGTGAGAAATCTTGCTCTGCTCTTGAGCAGAGAACTCTTGCCTAAATTAGGACTTGGTAACCTGTCTATAGTAAGCATGTGTGCTAAGTTGCTTCAATCGTGTCTAACTCTTTGCAACCCTATGGACTGTAGGCTGCCATGGGCTCCTCTGTCCATGGAATTCTCCAGGCAAGAATACTGAAGTGGATTGCCATACCCTCCTCCAGGGGCTCTTCCCAACCCAGGGATCAAGCCCACGTCTCTTATGTCTACCTGCATTGGAGGCAGGTCCTTAACCACTAGCGCCACTTGGGAAGCCCAACTAAATAGCTGTACTGTTTTTACTTAAGAAATATGTGAAAATGAGTCTTTAATTGTGTAAGAAGTATATAGTGAGGGTAAAATGATATATTTTCTCTATTTCAACTAGAATTTATGGATTGACTTTCATATTTTATTCTGTGTTCTGAGACCTTAAGATTTGGTAGAGGAAATGTTAAACAAGGCCTGTGTCCTCATATAGCTTATATTTTTAAAATAAAATATTGGACCAAACAGCTTATGGACCTTATCATACAAGGTAATTTAAAATAGTTTTTGAGTATATAAATATTTTTGATTTGCATTGATGTTGTAATTTCTTTCTAGTACACATTTTAAAAAAGTCCCTTATCTTAAACTAGACTTTACTCCAGTTTAAATACATATATATGTATGTATATAGCTTTTCTTTTTCTACATAAAGTAGAAAAACAACTTACATTAAAGTTTAAATTTTACTCTGGTGATAGAGATTCTTTTGCCTTGTTTTACAGTCATTTGCAATGTAAAACTGATACTAATTACTTAAAATATTATGTCTTTCTCATATTCCTTCCAGAAAAGATAGATATACTAGCATACTTCAAATAGTATCATAATTTAGAGAGCTTTAGGGAAACATTGATTATGAAAGTCTTATGAATCTAGAGGTGCAATATTACCAGAAGTGACACTTTTTAAAATTAAAATATTGGAATAATTCTTATTAAGGAAGAGTTATAATAAATTATTTCAGAATTTTCTTTATAGATTTCTTAGCAAATATAACACACAATTAAAACTTATGGACTTTGTCTTTTTCTTTTGTAAAAATAGAATTGTTTGGAAATGGAAATCCTTTTTATTGAATCATTTTTTTTTTGTATATTTTGAAAAAATTTTAATGTAGCAGTGTATAACCTCCTTGAGCTGATGTAAGTTCTGACAATCATTTACTCATTAGAGATTGCCAGAAATGAAAATTGAAATTGAGTTAAAATATATCATCTTAATTCTAAATATTTTCTTTAATACAACATTACCTTACTTTCATATTGTATCTGACAGGGTAACATTTTAATGTATTAACACTGTGTTTTCCCCAGGAACTTATGCTACCTAAAACTTCATTCCCCTTTGTTCTATGGGGGATTATCAGACATCCACTGCCTCAAAGAGAGTCACTATAGATTTTTATCATCTGAAGTCTCTTTAGAAATGGAAGAATGTGGTAGTTTTGACATTCATATACTTGAGCCCAAGAACTCAGGGCAACCCCCTCTATGGCGGCTCACAGTCGTCCCACTGCGTTGTTGATGCCCGCCAGAGGGTCCCCAGTGGCTGCCACCACCACCTCCGCTATTGCCCCCTCCTTCCTCCTGCATCTGCACAGTCGGCCCCCCCACCGCCTCCCTCTTTGCCAAGGTCATGTAAAAATTTGTAAATCATGTGAAGATGGGGCTCTTGGTATTTGTACACAATCTGCTGTTAGCCCTCTGACTTTCTCTGGTACTGGGATTTTTGTATTATTCTGCATGGAAGCTCCATTTGCTCCAGTGGGAGGACTCCATGAGAAAGAACTGGATGGAATGGGTGGAATATCTCTACAAGCAAATTTGGGGAGGATTATGTCTAAATCTACTTGAAGAGATTGTTCCTGTTTGAACAGACCACTACAGTAAAGCAAACTAGTCACATGAATTTTTTGATTTCCTTGTGCATATAAAAGTTCTACTTACACTGTTAAAATTAAAATATTGGAATAATTCTTATTAAGGAAGAGTTATAATAAATTATTTCAGAATTTTCTTTATAGATTTCTTAGCAAATATAAGACACAATTAAAACTTATGGACTTTGTCTTTTCTTTTGTAAAAATAGAATTGTTTGGAAATGGAAATCCTTTTATTGAATCATTTTTTTTTTGTATATTTTGAAAAAATTTTAATGTAGCAGTGTATAACCTCCTTGAGCTGATGTAAGTTCTGACAATCATTTACTCATTAGAGATTGCCAGAAATGAAAATTGAAATTGAGTTAAAATATATCATCTTAATTCTAAATATTTTCTTTAATACAACATTACCTTACTTTCATATTGTATCTGACAGGGTAACATTTTAATGTATTAACACTGTGTTTTCCCCAGGAACTTATGCTACCTAAAACTTCATTCCCCTTTGTTCTATGGGGGATTATCAGACATCCACTGCCTCAAAGAGAGTCACTATAGATTTTTATCATCTGAAGTCTCTTTAGAAATGGAAGAATGTGGTAGTTTTGACATTCATATACTTGAGCCCAAGAACTCAGGGCAACCCCCTCTATGGCGGCTCACAGTCGTCCCACTGCGTTGTTGATGCCCGCCAGAGGGTCCCCAGTGGCTGCCACCACCACCTCCGCTATTGCCCCCTCCTTCCTCCTGCATCTGCACAGTCGGCCCCCCCACCGCCTCCCTCTTTGCCAAGGTCATGTAAAAATTTGTAAATCATGTGAAGATGGGGCTCTTGGTATTTGTACACAATCTGCTGTTAGCCCTCTGACTTTCTCTGGTACTGGGATTTTTGTATTATTCTGCATGGAAGCTCCATTTGCTCCAGTGGGAGGACTCCATGAGAAAGAACTGGATGGAATGGGTGGAATATCTCTACAAGCAAATTTGGGGAGGATTATGTCTAAATCTACTTGAAGAGATTGTTCCTGTTTGAACAGACCACTACAGTAAAGCAAACTAGTCACATGAATTTTTTGATTTCCTTGTGCATATAAAAGTTCTACTTACACTGTTAAAAAAAAACCCAACAAACAAAAAAAACAGCAACTCAGGGCATAAAGTTCTTGCCATAAACAATAAATTTGAAAAAATCGTTCAGTATCAATTCAGAGAAAATTCCTTCTTGCCTCCCTCTCTCCCAGATCAAATAAAAATTACATTGCCTACTGGAGAAGAGAATGGGGAAAGCAGATAAAGGGAGGAAGACTTAGGGGTGTGTGTCTGTTTAAAAAAGGAATGTTTGCCTTGATTCTTTTTTTCACACTAACCAAACTACCAAAATGACTTTGTCTCAGTCTTTTTTTTTTTTTTTTAACCATAGATAATGTAGCAGTAGTTGATATGAATACTTGGTTTGTCTATGGAAGTCAGCATTAGAAATTCAAATGGTTTCTTTCTATCCAAAAAGGATCACACATAATTAAGACAAAGCACAGCTCAAGAAGCCTTGTATTTAGGAATGTGGGATCTGCAGAAATGGGCTAGATAAGAAATGACAATGTGAAATCAGGGTCTGCCAGGAGCTTATTTGGATTAAAGACTTAGTATAGGCTAGGATAATAGCTAGAGCTTCCCAGGTGGTGCAAAGGATCCTCCTGTCAGTGTAGGAGATGCCAGTAATGCGGGCTCTATTCCTGGGTCAGGAAGATTCTCTGGAGTAGGAAATGGAAACCCACTCTAGTATTCTTGCCTGGAAAATCACATGGACAAAGGAGTCTGGTGAGCTACAGTCCATTGGGTCCCAAAGAATCAGACATGACTGAACACGTACACACACACACACAGAGGATCATAGTTCTCAGTGGCTGACATTTATTGTTTACTTGAGAGATGCTAAGCTTTCTAAGGACTTTCTGTCCTACATCACAACAACACTGTTATATATGTTAGTTTATTATTTTCACTTTACTAAAGAGCAAATTGAAGTATGGAGAGACTTAACCACTTGCCTTCACTCTTAACCACTACATCTACTGCATACTCATGAGGGATGTACATCTTGGTGAGTGTATGATAACAACCTAGAATTAGACATCTCCCAACAAGCCTCAAATTTATTGACAATAAACTACATAGAGGTTCATAACATCATACAGGAGATGGCAGCCAAAGCCATCCCCAAGAAGAAGAAATGCAAGAAGGCAAAGTAGTTGTCTGACCAGGGCTTACAAATAGCTGAGAAAAGAAGTGAAAGGCAAAGGAGAATGGGGAAGATATACCCAATTGAATGCAGAGTTCCAGAGATTAGCAAGGAGAGATAAGAGTGCCTTCTTTTACGCCAGCAATGCAGAAAAAGAAGAAAACAATAGAATGGTAAAGACTAGAGATCTCATTAAGAAAATGAGAGGTACCAAGGGAACATTTGATGCAAAAATAGGCACAATGAAAGACAAAAATGGCAAGGACCTAACAGAAGCAGTAGAGATTAAGAAAAGATGGCAAGAATACACACACAAAGGAACTATTCAAAAATGGTCTTAATGACTCAAATAACAAAGATGGTTGGTCACTCATCTAGAGCCAGACATGCTGGCATGTGAAGTCAAGTAGGCCCAAGGAAACATTACTATGAACAAAGTTAGTGGAGGTGATGGAATTCCAGCCGAGCTATGCCAAATCCTAACAGATGATGCTGTTAAAGTGCTGCATTCATTATGCCAGCAAATTTGGCAAACTCAGCAGTGGTCACAGAACTGGAAAAGGTCAGTCTTCGTTCCAATCCCAAAGAAAGGCAATGGCAAAGAATGTTCAGACTTCCAGATGTAGAAGCTAAATTTAGAAAAGGCAGATTAACCAGAGATGAAATTGCCAACATAAGATAGATCATATAAAAAGCAAGGGAATTTCAAGTAAGCATTTACTTCTGCTTTGTTGACTACACAAAAGTCTTTGACTGAGTGAATCACAACAGAATGTGGAATATTCTTTTTTTTTTTTCACTTTTTTTGTGGTGGGTAGGGTGGGGAGGGCACTTCTATTGGTCTTTCAATTATCTATTTTCAATCTGTTTTCATCCATCTTTGTTCTTTGGCCCGTGTGGGCCTCCCTTCATGGTGGCCTCTCTCGCTGCAGAGCACTGGCTCTGGGTGCATGCGCTCCAGAGCTCCGGCTCAGTAATTGGACACGTCGGTCCAGCAGCTCCACAGCACATGGGATCTTCCCAGGCCAGGGATTGAACCGGCGCCCCTTGCACTGCAAGGCTGTGTCCTTACCCACTGGACCACCAGGGAAGCCCTGGAATATTCTTAATGATATGGGAATACCAGACCAAATTACCTGCCTCCTGAGAAACCTATATGCAGGCCAGGAAACAACAGTTATAGCTGAATATGGAACAACAAACTGTTTCAGAATTGGGAAAGGAGTATGTCAAGGCTGCATTTTGTCACCCTGCTTATTTAACATATATGCAGAGTACATAATTCAAAATGCTGACTGGATGAATCACAAGCTGGAATCACAATTGCCAGGAGAAATATCAACTACCTCATATATGCAGATGATACCACTTTAGTGGCAGAAAGCTAAGAGGAACTAAAGAACCTCTTGATGAAGGTGAAAGAGGAGAGTGAAAAAGCTGGCTTAAAACTCAACATTCAAAAAAGAAAAAAAGATCATGGCAACTGTTCCTATCACTTCGTGGCAAAAAATGGGGAAAATGTAGAAACAGTGTCAGATTTAATTGTCTTGAGCTCCAAAATCAGTGTGGACCTTGACTGTAGCCATTGAAAGTCACTTGCTCCTTTGTAAGAATAGCCATGATAAACCTAAACATTAAATTAAAAAGCAGAGACATCACTTTGCCAACAAAGGTCTATATAATCCAAGCTATAGTTTTTCCAGTAGTTGAGTATGGATGTGTGTGTTGGATTATAAAGAAGGAGCTATAAAATTGGAGCACCAAATAACTAATGCTTTGCAACTGTCATATTGGAGAAGACTCCTAGATCCGTTGGACTGCAAGGAGGTCAAACCAGTGAATCCTAAAGGAAATCAGCCCTGAATATCTATTGGAAGGACTGATGCTGAAGCTCCAATACTTTGGTCATTTGATGTGAAGAGCCAACTCATTGGAAAAAATCCTGGGACTGGGAAGCATTGAGGGGAGAGGAGAGTCTGTGGGCCATAGAGGATGAGATGGTTGGACGGCACCATGATGCAGTGGACATGAGTTTGAGCAAACTCAGGGAGAGAGTGAAGGACAGAAAAGCCTGACATACTGCAGTTGATGGGGTTACAAAGAGTCAGACATGACTTAGTGACTAAACAACAGTAAAGACTTCAGAGAGCTTTGATTTAAGACATCGTGGTTCTGAAATGATTGAAATTGTCTATACAGAAAATATTAAGTTATGGATAATTAAAGTTATATTTCTTGTGTACCTGATTTTGTGAACAGTTTCATATCTATAGTATGTTCTTATAAAAATGAGGCAGAAACACTAGCAAGAAACCAAAACTAGTGACCTCGTAAAAGATCATATTGTCCAGTCTCCGTCCATATGTCTTAAACACCTTCCAGTGTATTCTTTAAAGAATGCTCCCAGAAATTAGTGAAGTTTGGACAACACTTTCCCAAATAAAAAGACACAAAAGTGGCTTGGTAATTGTTATTTACAGTGCTTTCTTTCACCCAGAACAATCTCTTTAACCATACCATTTTATACACTTATATTTTGAAAACTACCTGCTATGTGAACTAAAGATTAAATGGTCACTGAAATTAAAAATCCAATTTAATATCAGAAAATCATTTAGTTACAGATTTAAAGAAGAAACACGTTACTGTTTAGAAGGTTGAGGACTATATCTGTCTGATCACTGGAAGTATAAAAATCAAATGACTCTTGGGTTTTGCTCAGCTTTAAAATCTTAAAAATATGAGTGTGTTTTGACATTATAGAATGTACTTCTCATTTTTTACATGAAAATGCATATATTGATATGATTCAGAGGAAATTTTGAGATTGTATAATAATTACTATATAATTACTAATATATTTTTAAAAAGGGAACATATGTATCATAGATAGGTATGAACAAGTTAAATGATTTCTGTTTTTAAGTAATGAGTGCAAGAAAGGAGTGAAAAATGAGCTTCCTATGAATGAACAATGCTTTTCTGTTTAAAAAAAAATAGTCTCATTTTCAGCAGTATAATGAAGCAAAGACTTTGAGAATATAATTCTTATGTTTTCAAAGTTAAGACAAATTATTTAAAGAACTATTTGATGCATTAAATACTATAGTCCAGACCTTTTGACTTTCAGAATTATGAATCAATTTCAGGGCAAATAAAAACATAGAGTCAGTTTCAGAATATTCAGACTAATGAAGCAAACACACCCCAAATCAATCGTTCAGTCATTCCATTGAATGAGTGCCTTAATTGAGTGCCTTTTGTATGGTAGGCCAGTAAAGGGCACAAACTGAAATGGTAAATAGTGGTTAGAAAATTATCAGAAAATCAAACTTTTTTATTGTTAATGGCTAATGATGTATAGAGCTTGTGTTTTAGTTTGTTCCTGGAAATACATTCATAGATTTTCTCTTCTAGTCTTCTAAATAATATTCAGCACTTCTCTTTGAATTCCCTAAATTGCCTATAAGAATCATTTTTAGAAATCGTTGTTTCTTTCCAAAGCACTTTTGGAGTGGCATGGACACTCAATGAGTCCACTTCATTATGTCAGAAAACTGTAGGACAGTTTTATTATTACAGGATCTAGGTGGTAGCCAGATCTTATCAGCTTTGGTTTCACTTTGCTATAGCATCAATATCATTCTTGAAATAGTTTCAGAGGATTAGTAAGAGAAACATAGGATACTTACACACATTGCGTATTACAATGTTCTACTGTCTTCTTAGAAATGCTTTCTTAGTAATCTTGAAATGTAAAAAAAATTACAAAATATTTGTATTTTTCTAGCAAAATTTGTTGTGGTAGAGTTTCATATATCATGTTAGACTCATTTCGTGTTTATTTGAATAAAAATAGGGCATATTAAGTGTAATTATATCATTTTAAACTAATTATATATATCCTTGAGAAGGTCGGAACTATTTCTGCTCTGGCTCAAGGAAATATCATTAAATATACCTTCACAGAGAACAAACACATTGGAGTTTGTTTAAAAGAACTTTTTTTCCCTCTCTTATTATAGCAAATTGAGAAGATCAGCAGGAATGTAGTGCCTTTCTTGTAAAGTAATGCCAAGACTCTATAGACACCAGTTTAGCATAGACAACAATAGCATTTTGCCAGTAGAATTACTGCAGTTTACTCTTCAAAGTTAAGACAATTATTTAAAGAACTATTTGATGCATTAAATACTATAGTCCAGACCTTTTGACTTTCAGAATTATGAATCAATTTCAGGGCAAATAAAAACATAGAGTCAGTTTCAGAATATTCAGACTAATGAAGCAAACACACCCCAAATCAATCGTTCAGTCATTCCATTGAATGAGTGCCTTAATTGAGTGCCTTTTGTATGGTAGGCCAGTAAAGGGCACAAACTGAAATGGTAAATAGTGGTTAGAAAATTATCAGAAAATCAAACTTTTTTATTGTTAATGGCTAATGATGTATAGAGCTTGTGTTTTAGTTTGTTCCTGGAAATACATTCATAGATTTTCTCTTCTAGTCTTCTAAATAATATTCAGCACTTCTCTTTGAATTCCCTAAATTGCCTATAAGAATCATTTTTAGAAATCGTTGTTTCTTTCCAAAGCACTTTTGGAGTGGCATGGACACTCAATGAGTCCACTTCATTATGTCAGAAAACTGTAGGACAGTTTTATTATTACAGGATCTAGGTGGTAGCCAGATCTTATCAGCTTTGGTTTCACTTTGCTATAGCATCAATATCATTCTTGAAATAGTTTCAGAGGATTAGTAAGAGAAACATAGGATACTTACACACATTGCGTATTACAATGTTCTACTGTCTTCTTAGAAATGCTTTCTTAGTAATCTTGAAATGTAAAAAAAATTACAAAATATTTGTATTTTTCTAGCAAAATTTGTTGTGGTAGAGTTTCATATATCATGTTAGACTCATTTCGTGTTTATTTGAATAAAAATAGGGCATATTAAGTGTAATTATATCATTTTAAACTAATTATATATATCCTTGAGAAGGTCGGAACTATTTCTGCTCTGGCTCAAGGAAATATCATTAAATATACCTTCACAGAGAACAAACACATTGGAGTTTGTTTAAAAGAACTTTTTTTCCCTCTCTTATTATAGCAAATTGAGAAGATCAGCAGGAATGTAGTGCCTTTCTTGTAAAGTAATGCCAAGACTCTATAGACACCAGTTTAGCATAGACAACAATAGCATTTT
This sequence comes from Tragulus kanchil, assembly GCA_022376925.1. Classification (NCBI taxonomy): domain Eukaryota; kingdom Metazoa; phylum Chordata; class Mammalia; order Artiodactyla; family Tragulidae; genus Tragulus; species Tragulus kanchil. Next base: position 108,851,587 of record JAIOJX010000024.1, on the reverse strand, counting down.
GCCAGTAGAATTACTTTTAGTAAACAAAGAAACAAACAAGTGAAGAATATAGACTCTTGAATTGGACATATTATTAGTAAATTTGTAACATCTGTAGACTATGGGGTTTTCCCTTGATGTGGCATAATTTACAATTTAAAATATTTGCTTTTGTTTGTTAGATGGCTTATGTTGAATTTTGACAGCTCACTTTATCAAGATCATTTGAAATTTTTCTAAGGACCACTCAAATAAAAATAAATAGAGCATTTTTTATTTCCTATAATAGAATTATATGAGGAAACACATGGGCAGGCACCATGATATAATGAGTTAAAGTGGCTGGTTTTCTTGATATCATGCTAGCTATAATATTACAGGTGAGGATGTCAGTGATAGACAAGGCATAAGTGTATATGTATACCCACAGGAATTTGTGTGATATATTTACCTACCCCCTACACACATATAATTCTGAACGGAAGTGAATTATGAAACTTCTGTAATACTATCTTTTTATTTCTGTATTTGTCAGTCTTAGTCTAGGCCAACAGGAAATATCATTTTTGGTGAATTCTTCTATATAGCTATGAAATAAAGGGTGTAATGTTATCTGTCTCACAGTACATTCTCATACAATTGCTATGTATTTTCCTTTGTCAACAATGCATTATATAATGAAATGCTTTTCTGTAGGATATAGTAGAGCAAAAATGTAAATTTTTGTGAAATATCTAATGGAAAAAATCGCTGACAGGGTCATCTCTACCTAATTTCAAATTCTGTGTGGTTATCACAGGAAGCAAATAAATACGTAACCCTATTGATAAAGCCCATTTTCATTATTTATTCAACAAATACTTTATAGTACTTGTTATGTTTCAGTCAGTTCATTAGATACTGGGATATATATGTATAGAGAGACAAATTATATACTGTAGGGCAATCCCTATCTTATAGTGGAGAAAGCAAGCAAATGAAGACTGATATGTGATACTGCTATCTTGTAAAGTAATGCCAAGACTCTATAGACACCAGTTTAGCATAGACAACAATAGCATTTTGCCAGTAGAATTACTTTTAGTAAACAAAGAAACAAACAAGTGAAGAATATAGACTCTTGAATTGGACATATTATTAGTAAATTTGTAACATCTGTAGACTATGGGGTTTTCCCTTGATGTGGCATAATTTACAATTTAAAATATTTGCTTTTGTTTGTTAGATGGCTTATGTTGAATTTTGACAGCTCACTTTATCAAGATCATTTGAAATTTTTCTAAGGACCACTCAAATAAAAATAAATAGAGCATTTTTTATTTCCTATAATAGAATTATATGAGGAAACACATGGGCAGGCACCATGATATAATGAGTTAAAGTGGCTGGTTTTCTTGATATCATGCTAGCTATAATATTACAGGTGAGGATGTCAGTGATAGACAAGGCATAAGTGTATATGTATACCCACAGGAATTTGTGTGATATATTTACCTACCCCCTACACACATATAATTCTGAACGGAAGTGAATTATGAAACTTCTGTAATACTATCTTTTTATTTCTGTATTTGTCAGTCTTAGTCTAGGCCAACAGGAAATATCATTTTTGGTGAATTCTTCTATATAGCTATGAAATAAAGGGTGTAATGTTATCTGTCTCACAGTACATTCTCATACAATTGCTATGTATTTTCCTTTGTCAACAATGCATTATATAATGAAATGCTTTTCTGTAGGATATAGTAGAGCAAAAATGTAAATTTTTGTGAAATATCTAATGGAAAAAATCGCTGACAGGGTCATCTCTACCTAATTTCAAATTCTGTGTGGTTATCACAGGAAGCAAATAAATACGTAACCCTATTGATAAAGCCCATTTTCATTATTTATTCAACAAATACTTTATAGTACTTGTTATGTTTCAGTCAGTTCATTAGATACTGGGATATATATGTATAGAGAGACAAATTATATACTGTAGGGCAATCCCTATCTTATAGTGGAGAAAGCAAGCAAATGAAGACTGATATGTGATACTGCTATGCTGTGGATGTGTGTGCTATGGAAATAAGGAGGCATGAGTATGTATGCTACCTGACAAAGATTCCTGACCATGAAGGTAATACTAGATTTAGTGTTAGGAGGACGCATTACATACTCGGTAGTTATACTGGAAAATTATTTCATGTAGATGGACAACTTTGTCTTAAAGAAAAAGCACAGAATGTTATGTATGTGCCATGTATTTAGGGAATGTCAAACAGTAAAGAGATGAGTGCTCCAGAGGAAAATGCCTCTTGGCACTGTTTTATTATTATTATTATTATTATTATGGCATCATCTACCTGTGGATAACATCCTACTCTGGTGACTGCTGAATTTCTCCATTTCTGGGTCCTACCTATAAATTAATGATGCTATTAGCCTATTTGGGGAAAAGCAATCTATTAACTAAGTCTTAAGTAATTAGCATATTTTACGAGGATATTTTATGTTCTAGTATTTCAAAATATGAGAGAGAGAGTGATTTTAAAGATCAGTTAGAAATGGAACATTTTGACAACTGCCATTTATTTAGACTCGATATGTAGAAACTTACTGGATTCAATATGGGAAGTGCAAATAGGGCATTAAGGCTTCAGTATGTATGTAGAATTGGAGATGGCTCCACTTTCCATTTGAAATTTCTCAAAATGGACCCTATATCTTTTTAATTCAGAGATTTTCAGCAAGTAGGAGGGTATGTCCTATCATTTATGGAGATAGTTTTATTATTTTTTTTTTTTATTAGCTCTTGGCTCTAGCAACTACTTTTTTGTTGTTGTTACCCCAGTCATCTTGCTGCTGGAGATCCATATACGGCAAGCCGCCGTTCATTTCCATCTTCCTTAGCACAGCTGGTGCTTATACTACTCAACATCCATTGAGTCATTTCCTGCTGATAAATGTCTATATGTAATCACGATTTTCACCTATGTTTGTGATACAAAACTGTCCTCTCCTTTTAAGCCAAGATAGCATTTGTACCAGCCTCTAATCTTATGTACCACTTTCTCCTCTTTCAGAACCAAGCTGGCAATTCTCATTTTGAATAGCTTTAAAATTGCTCATAGCAATCAATGACAACTGAGGCATCACTAAAGAATTTCTTTTATCTCCAAGCTCCAATTTAGATCTGTCATTAAGCTTGAGTAAGCTTGAACTGTCAGAGCATTTTCCCTCATCACATGCTCTAAGCACAAAAAGTCAACTTCAAAATCAAATTTGTTCTATCTCTTACTGTACTTTGTAATAGTTTCGGGTGAACAATAAACTTCACTGAAATAGTACTGTCAATCTTTAAGTAACTGAGATAACTGTGCCTTTAAAAAATAGTAAGATGCTGCCCAAACCCAAGTATGATATATGGTAAATCATTTCCTCACATCAGTTGGTTTTGTTGTGCTTTAAGGGGGGAGCATTAGATATCGGGGGAAGAACACTTGACAGTGATTAAGGAGATATGGATTTGTTTCCTTCTTTTGATGTAAAGGTTGTGTAATATTTGGCAACTCACTTTTCTACTTATAGTTTCCATGTTTATAACATTTGTTGCTGTTGCGTTGCTAAGTCATGTCTGACACTTGGTGACCCCGTGGACTGCAGCACACCAGTATTCTCTGTCCTTCCTTGTCTCCTGCACTTCATTTACTCAAGTCCGTTGAGTCAGTGATGGCATCCAACCATCTCATCCTCGGTCACCCCCTTCTCCATGAGGTGGGTTTTTAAAATGAATTCTAAGGTCTTGCTTGATGAAGGTGAAGGAGGAGTGTGAAAAAGCTGGTTTAAAACTCAACACTCAAAAAACTAAGATCATGGCATCTGGTCCTGTCACTTCATGGCATAGAAGCAGTGACAGATTTTGTTTTCTTGGGCTTCAAAATCACTGTGGAAGGTGACTGCAGCCATGAAACTAAAAGACACTTGCACCTTGGAAGAAAAGCTATGACAAACCTAGACAGTGTATTAAAAAGCAGAGACATCACTTGGCTCTCAGAGGTCTGTATAGTCAAAACTATGGTTTTTCCAGTAGTCTTACATGGATGTGTGCCAAGAATTGATACTTTTGAACTGTGGTATTGGACAAGATTTATCCTCTAATCTTATGTACCACTTTCTCCTCTTTCAGAACCAAGCTGGCAATTCTCATTTTGAATAGCTTTAAAATTGCTCATAGCAATCAATGACAACTGAGGCATCACTAAAGAATTTCTTTTATCTCCAAGCTCCAATTTAGATCTGTCATTAAGCTTGAGTAAGCTTGAACTGTCAGAGCATTTTCCCTCATCACATGCTCTAAGCACAAAAAGTCAACTTCAAAATCAAATTTGTTCTATCTCTTACTGTACTTTGTAATAGTTTCGGGTGAACAATAAACTTCACTGAAATAGTACTGTCAATCTTTAAGTAACTGAGATAACTGTGCCTTTAAAAAATAGTAAGATGCTGCCCAAACCCAAGTATGATATATGGTAAATCATTTCCTCACATCAGTTGGTTTTGTTGTGCTTTAAGGGGGGAGCATTAGATATCGGGGGAAGAACACTTGACAGTGATTAAGGAGATATGGATTTGTTTCCTTCTTTTGATGTAAAGGTTGTGTAATATTTGGCAACTCACTTTTCTACTTATAGTTTCCATGTTTATAACATTTGTTGCTGTTGCGTTGCTAAGTCATGTCTGACACTTGGTGACCCCGTGGACTGCAGCACACCAGTATTCTCTGTCCTTCCTTGTCTCCTGCACTTCATTTACTCAAGTCCGTTGAGTCAGTGATGGCATCCAACCATCTCATCCTCGGTCACCCCCTTCTCCATGAGGTGGGTTTTTAAAATGAATTCTAAGGTCTTGCTTGATGAAGGTGAAGGAGGAGTGTGAAAAAGCTGGTTTAAAACTCAACACTCAAAAAACTAAGATCATGGCATCTGGTCCTGTCACTTCATGGCATAGAAGCAGTGACAGATTTTGTTTTCTTGGGCTTCAAAATCACTGTGGAAGGTGACTGCAGCCATGAAACTAAAAGACACTTGCACCTTGGAAGAAAAGCTATGACAAACCTAGACAGTGTATTAAAAAGCAGAGACATCACTTGGCTCTCAGAGGTCTGTATAGTCAAAACTATGGTTTTTCCAGTAGTCTTACATGGATGTGTGCCGAAGAATTGATACTTTTGAACTGTGGTATTGGACAAGATTCTTGAGAGTCCCTTGGACTGAAAAGAGATGGAAATAGTCAATCCTAAAGGAAATCAACCTTGAATATTCTTTGGAAGGACTGATGCTGAAGCTGAAGCTGAAACCCCAGTACTTTGGCCACCTGATACGAAGAGGTGACTCACTGGAGAAGATCATGATGCTGGGAAAGATTGAGGGCATAAGAAGAAGGGGACAACAGAGAATGAGATGGTTGCATGGCATCACGAATTCAGTAGATATGAGTTTTAGCAAACTCTGGGAAATGGTGAAGGATAGGGAAACCTGTCATGTTGCAATCCATGGAGTCACAAAGTGTTTGACACAACTGGTCATCTGAACTGAACTGAAAGTCAGTTCTACCATTGGGTGTTAGTAAATTTGATTTTCCATTGTGTGGTATTACTCTTTAAGAAATGGATTGTAAACAGTTTATCATTAAGAACTGGAAGCCAGAAATTAATTAACACGTTTATACTTGAAACCTAATTGAAAAAATGCTTTATCTTCATTCTTTGGACCAAATCAATGCTGTGTTTGGGTTCTGTTGGTGAACAGAAGCTGTCTTTTAAAGATCACAGCTTCTGTCTTGGAGATCTTTTCCACTGACAGATCCTTCAGCCTCACCCACATATTTAAATGTACTTTGATCCCTCTTTGTTTTGTAATTTCATTATGAGACAGCCTGTGTGAACATTAGAGGTGCCAGACTGAAACTAAAAACTACAAAAATCTGGCAGAACTACACATGCAAAGTACTTAGCAGCTCAAATATGTTTATAGTGTCCTTGTTCAAAATTAGAATGATTGTTTTTAAAATTTTTTAAAGTAATTTGTTTGCTATATTCCTGGTTTAAAACTCAACACTCAAAAAACTAAGATCATGGCATCTGGTCCTGTCACTTCATGGCATAGAAGCAGTGACAGATTTTGTTTTCTTGGGCTTCAAAATCACTGTGGAAGGTGACTGCAGCCATGAAACTAAAAGACACTTGCACCTTGGAAGAAAAGCTATGACAAACCTAGACAGTGTATTAAAAAGCAGAGACATCACTTGGCTCTCAGAGGTCTGTATAGTCAAAACTATGGTTTTTCCAGTAGTCTTACATGGATGTGTGCCGAAGAATTGATACTTTTGAACTGTGGTATTGGACAAGATTCTTGAGAGTCCCTTGGACTGAAAAGAGATGGAAATAGTCAATCCTAAAGGAAATCAACCTTGAATATTCTTTGGAAGGACTGATGCTGAAGCTGAAGCTGAAACCCCAGTACTTTGGCCACCTGATACGAAGAGGTGACTCACTGGAGAAGATCATGATGCTGGGAAAGATTGAGGGCATAAGAAGAAGGGGACAACAGAGAATGAGATGGTTGCATGGCATCACGAATTCAGTAGATATGAGTTTTAGCAAACTCTGGGAAATGGTGAAGGATAGGGAAACCTGTCATGTTGCAATCCATGGAGTCACAAAGTGTTTGACACAACTGGTCATCTGAACTGAACTGAAAGTCAGTTCTACCATTGGGTGTTAGTAAATTTGATTTTCCATTGTGTGGTATTACTCTTTAAGAAATGGATTGTAAACAGTTTATCATTAAGAACTGGAAGCCAGAAATTAATTAACACGTTTATACTTGAAACCTAATTGAAAAAATGCTTTATCTTCATTCTTTGGACCAAATCAATGCTGTGTTTGGGTTCTGTTGGTGAACAGAAGCTGTCTTTTAAAGATCACAGCTTCTGTCTTGGAGATCTTTTCCACTGACAGATCCTTCAGCCTCACCCACATATTTAAATGTACTTTGATCCCTCTTTGTTTTGTAATTTCATTATGAGACAGCCTGTGTGAACATTAGAGGTGCCAGACTGAAACTAAAAACTACAAAAATCTGGCAGAACTACACATGCAAAGTACTTAGCAGCTCAAATATGTTTATAGTGTCCTTGTTCAAAATTAGAATGATTGTTTTTTAATAATTTCTTTACAAGCTCCAAATTAGTTTGCTATATTCCTTCTCCCTCCCATAAAGAAAAGGCTGTTTCTTAATACCCATTTTCTTCCTTTTCAAGTGCTATAGTTTTCAAATCAAATTATTTTTCTCATTTATCTTCCTATAAACATATAGACTAATGGTAGTGTCATCCAGATCATTGTTGCATAATGTGCTAGAGTCAGAAACAAATTCGGTGATCTTTTTAACCCTTAAAAAGTCATATCTTAATGCAAGTATAGATAATCCCTAAATCAAAGCTATCTGTCTATCTATCTGTCTATATCTATATTGCTTTCCTTTTCATTACCAAATCTTGACTGTAGCATTCCTATACTTCAGTCCACATCTTTTAGTGTACATGGAGCTCTCCTGTCACTCACCTTTCATTGATATCACTTATCTGTGTTTCTTAGCTTGACTAATTAAGTTAGACTCTGATGTGAATCTTCTTTAAATGTGGCAGTTTTGGCCTCATTCCCTCAATCCCAATCTAAATGTGTGTAGTTCCCTAGGGAGTCACTTGTTAATGTTAACCAATCTTTTAGGCTATTTTATCCCAGGGTGTTAATGGCTAATAGCAGTTCAGGAATGAGCCATCTCTGATAGTAGGAGCATTTCAATAACTATGCCTTAATCAGGTGGATTGAGGATCAAAGGCACTGTGGCAGAGGCATTTAGGCACAGATTTATGGTAAGTTCCAGCTTTCCATGACCCTCTATGATCTTTTGATACAGATTGATGCTTGCTGACCTCTTCTCATACTTATTAGTGTTATAAAAAAATTTCTTTTGTTAATAAGAGCCACAGTTATCTACAGTGTGATTTTTCAATTTTAGAGGTACACCCATCTACAGTGGGATCAAAAGGAAAATACCAAATAATTTTTCTGTCTCTAAGACATCAACATGACAGATCCTTCACCCCCCATATTTAAATGTACTTTGATCCCTCTTTGTTTTGTAATTTCATTATGAGACAGCCTGTGTGAACATTAGAGGTGCCAGACTGAAACTAAAAACTACAAAAATCTGGCAGAACTACACATGCAAAGTACTTAGCAGCTCAAATATGTTTATAGTGTCCTTGTTCAAAATTAGAATGATTGTTTTTTAATAATTTCTTTACAAGCTCCAAATTAGTTTGCTATATTCCTTCTCCCTCCCATAAAGAAAAGGCTGTTTCTTAATACCCATTTTCTTCCTTTTCAAGTGCTATAGTTTTCAAATCAAATTATTTTTCTCATTTATCTTCCTATAAACATATAGACTAATGGTAGTGTCATCCAGATCATTGTTGCATAATGTGCTAGAGTCAGAAACAAATTCGGTGATCTTTTTAACCCTTAAAAAGTCATATCTTAATGCAAGTATAGATAATCCCTAAATCAAAGCTATCTGTCTATCTATCTGTCTATATCTATATTGCTTTCCTTTTCATTACCAAATCTTGACTGTAGCATTCCTATACTTCAGTCCACATCTTTTAGTGTACATGGAGCTCTCCTGTCACTCACCTTTCATTGATATCACTTATCTGTGTTTCTTAGCTTGACTAATTAAGTTAGACTCTGATGTGAATCTTCTTTAAATGTGGCAGTTTTGGCCTCATTCCCTCAATCCCAATCTAAATGTGTGTAGTTCCTAGGAGTCACTTGTTAATGTTAACCAATCTTTTAGGCTATTTTATCCCAGGGTGTTAATGGCTAATAGCAGTTCAGGAATGAGCCATCTCTGATAGTAGGAGCATTTCAATAACTATGCCTTAATCAGGTGGATTGAGGATCAAAGGCACTGTGGCAGAGGCATTTAGGCACAGATTTATGGTAAGTTCCAGCTTTCCATGACCCTCTATGATCTTTTGATACAGATTGATGCTTGCTGACCTCTTCTCATACTTATTAGTGTTATAAAAAAATTTCTTTTGTTAATAAGAGCCACAGTTATCTACAGTGTGATTTTTCAATTTTTAGAGGTACACCCATCTACAGTGGGATCAAAAGGAAAATACCAAATAATTTTTTCTGTCTCTAAGACATCAACATGCTTTCAGGTTTAGGGACTGGACATAGGTAGGTATTTCTGTATAGATGTTTTATGTTTATTCATTTATATGCTATATTTTTTCTTTGTAAATGAATCTAATACTTAACAAAAATGGCATCTAATTTTTATTAATACATTTATTAATAATATATATTGCTAAGCTATGATGACTTAATAATGCTATGATTGCTTAATATTGATATTAGTTTATGATTCTATATACTGCATAATCTAATGAAAAATGAATTATATTTGCTTTATCTTACATGTCAGATAATTTACTGTATTTCATCAGTCTAAGGCGACTTCATTTGTTAGATATACCATTATTATATATCACTAATGAAGACAAAAAATTTTCTTCAGTTGTGAATTGCCATTGAATCTGTTTTATACAAATATATAAATGTTACAATATGAAATATGTCCAGGGAGTGTGGTAATAGGACTACCCTCAACCATAATGGAACTTCTGTCTAAAATATTTGCAATACTTTTTTTTTTTTGGCCACTTCTGTTGGTATTTATTTTTATCCATCTTTGTTCTTTGGCCTGTGTGGGCTTCCCATCACAGTGGCCTCTCTGCTCGCAGAGCACCGGGTCTGGGCGTGTGTGCTGCAGAGCTCTGGCTAGGTAGTTGGACACATCGGTCCAGGCACTCTGCGGCATGTGGGATCTTCCCAGGCCAGGGATGGAACCGGCGCCCCTTGCACTGCAAAGTGGTGTCCTTACCCACTGGACCACCAGGGAAGCCCTGGAATACTTTAAAATATGATTTTCATACAATCTTTATGATATACACTGGGACAATACTGTTTCCTTTTTCAGTGCTGCTGGGGAAATTAAGCAAGCTTGTGAAAGAGAAAGAGAAACCTTTCAGTCTGCAGTAGTAGTATGAACTAAAAAAAGCATTTCCAACTATGTTTTCTTATATTCTTTTAATTTCTCTTTGTAGAATCTTGGAAATGTTTGAAATTGGATTCTGTCCTGGAATACTTACCTTTGGTGACACTGAGGCAGGCATATTTTAATGTTTAATATGCAACTGAGAGATTGCATCTTTTATATTTATATTTTTAATAGTAATATTCACATTGATATTCCAATCAGGATTCTTTACTTGATCTTTCACTACACTATTACTGTATATTAACTTTGAGAAGTTTTTTCAAGATACTGGTTATAGTAGTAGTATTATTGTTTTACAGTGAATGATTCTACTGTTCTAGTTTATTAGCATATTCATATGTGGCTCCAAAAGTAGACACAGGAAAAATTCAGTGACACAGAACAAATCTTTGTAAAGGGAATCTAAATAGGGAGAGAAACAATATTTACCTATGTGGGAAATTTCTGAAATGAGTGTTATTTAAAAAGTTAATTCCCTGTCTGAATAAATGATATTTGATTTTTATATTAGCATACTAGTTTGAACAGCTGCACAAAACTTCTCAAATGAAAATAAAAAAGTAAAGTTGCAGATCTAAATTTTGCTTCCAGATTAACAGGTGCAGAAGGTCCCATGATATACACTTCTATTTAGAAGAAGCATTTTGTTAGAGATACATAAATGAATATAGTAGTATGCAATACTACTCTTATTGCAACACTACTCTTATTGGTCTAGTATAAGTATAAGTAAAAGGTCTAGTATAGTATAAGTATAAGGTTTTCACATAAGTTAGACTAAAATGATGAAGAGAGGAAAACATATCCTTTTTGACCACATGGACAATATGTAATGAGCAGGTCACTGGAAAAGTTAGTTTACCAGACAGATGACCCAGTGCTATCAGAGAAGAATTTCATATTTCTGTGTGTATGAGTGTGTTTTAAAGAAAAGCTTGTTGAAGAGAATAAAGCTCTAGTGAATATTATTTCCAGTGAAGAGAACAGAAATAAAATCACTTGTGGTAATGAGAATTTGGCTTTAAAATTAAGAATTTATTACTGAATTCAGCTATTCTTGTCTTCTGTATGGTAATGGCACTGTATGTGTAATTTATTACTAACAGTCATTGTTTAGAGTATATAATAATACATATAATGATATAACAGTAATATCTGTATTATACATAGTAAAATGAAAAAGATTTTAAATCTTTTTCAAGATTTCAAGATTTTAAAGATTTTATCCTATGTTCATATATAAATATTACATTTTGCCTTCATAAGGTTTGTTTAAAAGTTTTATGAATTATACAAAACTTTCATTCTGTGCTTTTCTTCTTAAAAGGTAGTGAAGGTGACCAATAAGAATATGAAACAATCACCTGAAACAGTTGACTTTTCTGCCCTAGTCTGTCTAAAATTTTCATAAGTGTTTGAGGTAATACTGTTTTCTTGTGTTACCTTTTGCTCTTTGGAAATATTCTTGGATAGTTTATTCTTTCATTTCTAATCCATTTATTCATCTTTTCAGCTAATATTTAGCAGGTGGTGCTCCATGGCAGCCACTGTGCTTGGCTCCAAGGATAGAGAAATGAATGAAGCAAACACTGTCCCTGCTCTCATGAACCTTCTGTTTTGTGGAAAAGAGAGTCAGTTTTAGTTACAGAGTAGGTGAAAAATGCAGTGATAGTAGATTGTGCTGTGCTGTGCTCTGGAAGTAGATAACACAAGAGATACCTAACTTAGCTTGGAGAATTTGGGAAAAGCTCTAGTTTTTGTTCACACCACCAAATTATTTGATCCTCTATAAGTTGTATATTTGGTTAGACATTTCAGATTGTATTTGTTTCCTATAGTTGCTATGATAAACTGTCACTAATTTATTGACTTAAAGCAACAGAACAGTATTCACTGAAAGTTCTGTAGGCCAGAACTTCAAAATGAGCAGGTCACTGGAAAAGTTAGTTTACCAGACAGATGACCCAGTGCTATCAGAGAAGAATTTCATATTTCTGTGTGTATGAGTGTGTTTTAAAGAAAAGCTTGTTGAAGAGAATAAAGCTCTAGTGAATATTATTTCCAGTGAAGAGAACAGAAATAAAATCACTTGTGGTAATGAGAATTTGGCTTTAAAATTAAGAATTTATTACTGAATTCAGCTATTCTTGTCTTCTGTATGGTAATGGCACTGTATGTGTAATTTATTACTAACAGTCATTGTTTAGAGTATATAATAATACATATAATGATATAACAGTAATATCTGTATTATACATAGTAAAATGAAAAAGATTTTAAATCTTTTTCAAGATTTCAAGATTTTAAAGATTTTATCCTATGTTCATATATAAATATTACATTTTGCCTTCATAAGGTTTGTTTAAAAGTTTTATGAATTATACAAAACTTTCATTCTGTGCTTTTCTTCTTAAAAGGTAGTGAAGGTGACCAATAAGAATATGAAACAATCACCTGAAACAGTTGACTTTTCTGCCCTAGTCTGTCTAAAATTTTCATAAGTGTTTGAGGTAATACTGTTTTCTTGTGTTACCTTTTGCTCTTTGGAAATATTCTTGGATAGTTTATTCTTTCATTTCTAATCCATTTATTCATCTTTTCAGCTAATATTTAGCAGGTGGTGCTCCATGGCAGCCACTGTGCTTGGCTCCAAGGATAGAGAAATGAATGAAGCAAACACTGTCCCTGCTCTCATGAACCTTCTGTTTTGTGGAAAAGAGAGTCAGTTTTAGTTACAGAGTAGGTGAAAAATGCAGTGATAGTAGATTGTGCTGTGCTGTGCTCTGGAAGTAGATAACACAAGAGATACCTAACTTAGCTTGGAGAATTTGGGAAAAGCTCTAGTTTTTGTTCACACCACCAAATTATTTGATCCTCTATAAGTTGTATATTTGGTTAGACATTTCAGATTGTATTTGTTTCCTATAGTTGCTATGATAAACTGTCACTAATTTATTGACTTAAAGCAACAGAACAGTATTCACTGAAAGTTCTGTAGGCCAGAACTTCAAAATGAGCCCCCCGAAATTGGACCAAAACTAAAGACCATACTTTCTAGGAGCACTGTACAGGAGACTTTGTTTTCTTGTTTTTCTAGCTTCTAGAAATTCAACCCCTGTATTCCTTGGCCCATGTTCTCTCTTTCTTCATTTTTTTGGGCCACTTCTATTGGTCTTTCATTTATTTATTTTCATCCATCTTTGTTCTTTGGCCTGTGTGGGCCTCCCATCTCAGTGGCCTCTGTCGCTGCAGAGCACTGACTCTGGGCACCTGTGCTCCCGAGCTCTGGCTTGGTAGTTGGACACATTGGTCTAGCCACTCTGTGGCACGTGGAATCTTCCCAGACCAGGGATCAAACTGGTGCCCATTGCACTGCAAGGCAGTGTCCTTACCCACCGGACCACTAGGGAAGCCCTCTTTGTCCATTTTTAATGCCATGGTAACATCACCTTCTCTTCTGTAATAAATTTCCTCTATCTCCTTCATATAAGAATCCTTTTGATTACATTTAGTGTCTATCTGAATAATCCAAAATAATCTCACTAGGATGCTTAACTAATAACATCTACAAAGTTATTTTGCCATACAAAATAACATTCACAGGTTCTCAGCATAAGGGCATGGATATTTGGGAAGCTATTATTCAGCCCACCACTTTGGCCCATCATAAATTAGAATTCATTGGATACATGTGTATGTATGGCCAAGTCCTTGGCTGTTCACCTGACACTCTCACAACATTGTTTGTTAATTGGCTGTACCCCAATACAAAACAAAAAGTTTAAACAAATTAGTACTAACACATTTTTAATATGTAATCTAAGATAGTTCTTATGAATTATATGATCAGATATTTTATACTTGTTTTTGGAAAAGAATGCCATTCTTTATGAAGTATTAAATCTGTATTTTTTTAGCAAAGTAATAAAATTATATTTCATAGTATTATAAAATATTTTGCGTGTAACTCAAAACTGGCTTACGTTATATGACTACTGCACATCTAAGGATAGTATATGGACAGGATTTGAATGGCTGAGTCTCCTACTTGTCTTGTTATAGCAGTCTGTAGCCCTCCATGCCCATCTTAACCTGAGTCTCATGTGCACAGATATATCATTTCATGAAAAGGAAAAGAATTCATCACTCAGTTGTCTTTGAAATGTTGGTATGTCCAGATCTTTAGAGAACAAATCTGTACTTGCTGTGCACTATCAGGACTGTTTTGGCCTAAACAGTGGTTAGGCCTTAGCAGCCTTCTGTTTAGTTCCCTTCATCTGGGCTCTTCCTCTACAGCTGTGGGTTGTGGAGAACCATTCCTCCTCCAATAAGGAAGGAAACCTACTAGCCGAAAGGAATTGAAAGAAGTAGAGTATTTCAAGAGAGAAGTTATTCAAGAGAGCCAAGAGTATGTTACTTGGGTGCAGCTGACTTTAAAATTCCTTAAATTTGTTTTTGAACAGAAACTCCAACTTCTAGTGCAAAAGCCTGATAATGTTGATTCTGCTGACACATTGTTTTTTTTCCCCTAAACCTAGGGAAGGAGTAAAATGAGATAGTGGGTAAAAAGTATTAAGGACTTCCAAATGATAGGTTATATAGTCAAAACTTGTGAAAATCTAGGGGTAATAAAGAATATAAAAATTACATGAAGGAACCCCCAGTTTTGGAGTAGTGGGTGAAAGCATAAAAAAATAGGGTGGAGCCTACTAAAAATAGTGGAACTGAAAATAAAAATGAACGTGTGGGACCTCATGAAACTTAAAAGCTTTTGTACAGCAAAAGAAATTACAAAAAAGCTCAACAGACACCCCACAGAGTGGGAGAAAATCATAACAAATGAAACAACAGACAAAGAATTAATCTCCAAAATCTACAAACAACTCAGACAACTCAGCACAGGAAAAACGAACAACCCAATCAAAAAATGGGAAAAAGATCTAAAGAGACACCTCTCCAAAGAGGACATACAGATGGTCCAAAAGCACATGAAACGATGCTCAACCTCGCTTATTATTAGAGAAATGCAAATTAAAACCATAATGAGATATCACCTCACACCCGTCAGAATGACCATCTTCAAAAATTCTGCAGACAATAAATGCTGGAGAGGGTGCCGAGAAAAGGGAACCCTCTTGCATTGCTGGTGGGAATGTCAGTTGATCCAGCCTCTATGGAAGACAGTATGGAGATTCCTTAAAAAACTAAAAATAGAAGCACCCTATGGCCCAGTAATCCCACTATTAGGCTTATATCCTGATGAAATCAAAACTGAAAGAAGCACCTGTACCCCAATGTTCATTGCAGTTCTCTATACAATAGCCAGAACATGGAAGCAACCTAGATGTCCATTGACGAATGAATGGATACAGAAGCTCTGGTGCATATATACAATGGAATACTACTCAGCTGTTAAAAGGAATGCAGAAGACTCAGTCCTAATGAAGTGTCTGGCTCTAGAACCTATCATAAAAGGTGAACTAAGTCAAAAAGAGAAATACAAGTACCGAGTATACTAACACATATATATGGAATCTAGTGGGATGGTTTTGATAACACATGCAGTGAACTCATGGAAAAACAGACAGAGAATAGACATAAGGACATTGTGGGGAAGAAACAGGGAGGAGAAGACATAGAGGGAGTAACATGGAAACCTATACTGTTATGTGTGGAAAAGATAGCTAGTGTCATTATGCTAAGGGAATAGGAGTGCTTACAATGGCATGGGGCGATGGTCCGGAGGGGTGGGGTGGGGGGAACTGGGGGGTGGGTGCCAGGGATATGCATATGACTTATCTGGGAACATACATGTTGGTGAACAGCAAAACTCTGTAAAACCTTTGAAATAAAGAATAAAAAAAAAATACGGTGGGGATAATGCCTGAAGAAAGAAAGATAAGTGAACCAACAATTATAGTAAGTCCCATTATCTTTCAGAAAAGCTGTTGGATCTTTTTCCTTCAGTAATTCTGTTTAAGTAGTGAATTCTCTTTACTGTAGAAAGAATTGAGGCTGTGAAAGTAAATTGATTTTCCAGGGTTATTCAGGTAGTGAATGGCAGTGCTCATATTTAAAGTCTAGTTTGTCTGAATCCAAAATCCATTGCCTTTTTGATATCCCACCCCTTTCCAGGGTGTCTGAGTTTGTTATTTCATCACAGAATTACATGGAAGAGACTGGAAGGATAACTCTTAAAATGTCAAATCATTCTCCTATAAAGGATTTTTCCACAGCTGTGGAAATAGGACCTTAGGCTGTATGATAGAATGTGAACCAGATCCATGGAAAATACATCTTGACTCTCCTTTTGAGTTTCTAGTAGAAAATGAGTGTCTATTGTTTTTCTGTTTATATTCACAGTGTTTCATTTCTGTAGGATTATCTCACATCAGTAATTTTTCTTTCAAATTTGGGGTAGATGTAATAGGGTTAATTCTGAAAGGTTTTGCTTTTGTAACCAGCACAACCTGCACAGGTATAAGCTAAATTCGTTTAGCTGCTGCTGGAATGTGATCAGCTCTTAATGAGTGGTGTACAGATTTTCTTTTTTTTTAACCGAAAGATTGATTTACTCATTCTCTTTCTGAAAATTAGAAAATTTCTTCTAATTTCATTTACACGTTGAAATTTTCTGTCATGATTTATATTCAATTTTAGTACACTAAAATACAAAGCAAATCTTTTTATTTAATCTGCTGATGCCTGAGCCAGTATTTCTTACCTCTGCAACAAGAGATATCATACCTTCAAGCACATGTGTGCATGTGCTTGAGAGCAGTTGTTTGATTATAGTTCTTATTAATACAAATCAAAATCTACAATGAAAGCCTCTTCTATTCCTGCAGTTCATATTTATATAAGTATAAAAGTAATGGATTTTGAGAAAGCTCCAGTAGGTTTGAGCTTCTAGAATTAACCCAAGAGTATAAGACAGGATTGAAATATTTCAAGGTGTTTTGGAGAAGGTGTTGATAAAGTATTTCCATGTTTGCTGAGTGCCTCTGAGCTGCTAGATTCATACTAATAAAGGCAGAATCCAGGAATAGTTATAATATGCTTAATTAACTCTAAGCTTATTTAATACTATGGTCCAGATAAACTCTAGATAGGGAAGCATAATAGATATAGCTCATTAAAAAATAATTTGGACTTCTCTAATCATTCTCCTATAAAGGATTTTTCCACAGGGTGTCTGAGTTTGTTATTTCATCACAGAATTACATGGAAGAGACTGGAAGGATAACTCTTAAAATGTCAAATCATTCTCCTATAAAGGATTTTTCCACAGCTGTGGAAATAGGACCTTAGGCTGTATGATAGAATGTGAACCAGATCCATGGAAAATACATCTTGACTCTCCTTTTGAGTTTCTAGTAGAAAATGAGTGTCTATTGTTTTTCTGTTTATATTCACAGTGTTTCATTTCTGTAGGATTATCTCACATCAGTAATTTTTCTTTCAAATTTGGGGTAGATGTAATAGGGTTAATTCTGAAAGGTTTTGCTTTTGTAACCAGCACAACCTGCACAGGTATAAGCTAAATTCGTTTAGCTGCTGCTGGAATGTGATCAGCTCTTAATGAGTGGTGTACAGATTTTCTTTTTTAACCGAAAGATTGATTTACTCATTCTCTTTCTGAAAATTAGAAAATTTCTTCTAATTTCATTTACACGTTGAAATTTTCTGTCATGATTTATATTCAATTTTAGTACACTAAAATACAAAGCAAATCTTTTTATTTAATCTGCTGATGCCTGAGCCAGTATTTCTTACCTCTGCAACAAGAGATATCATACCTTCAAGCACATGTGTGCATGTGCTTGAGAGCAGTTGTTTGATTATAGTTCTTATTAATACAAATCAAAATCTACAATGAAAGCCTCTTCTATTCCTGCAGTTCATATTTATATAAGTATAAAAGTAATGGATTTTGAGAAAGCTCCAGTAGGTTTGAGCTTCTAGAATTAACCCAAGAGTATAAGACAGGATTGAAATATTTCAAGGTGTTTTGGAGAAGGTGTTGATAAAGTATTTCCATGTTTGCTGAGTGCCTCTGAGCTGCTAGATTCATACTAATAAAGGCAGAATCCAGGAATAGTTATAATATGCTTAATTAACTCTAAGCTTATTTAATACTATGGTCCAGATAAACTCTAGATAGGGAAGCATAATAGATATAGCTCATTAAAAAATAATTTGGACTTCTCTAATCTATATTTGCATAAAGTTCATGTTTTTGTCCTGAAGGTATTAATTATTTTCTAATATTATCGTTGAAAAATGGATGCGAATGAAAAAATGGTAATTAGAGGAATGCTGGCTAACATAATTCAATTTCACATAACATACACATGCCAATTATGCCATGAGATTTCTTTGTTTTGAGGAAACACCCTTTTAAAGAGGATTTTAATAAAAAATGTATAAATTAGATCTTGGCTGAGAGCCATTAAAAAAACAATAAACAAAATTAACCTATTTGTCTCTGTTTATATAAATTGGAAAAGTAGTTGCTAGAGCCTTTGTGTTTCCATAGGGAACAGGTTATTTTTACTTTGATCATATTTTAGGATGCATTTTCTTAAGGGTAGTATGTGTTATTTTGAGAAAATATATGCAGAAAATTAAAAGAATCTGATTAACTCTTATATTTGATGAAATCTCATATGACATACTTCTTGAATTTTATGGTGAATTGCTAACAGTGAACAATTCTAGAAAATCAGCATTCTAGCAAAGAAGCTATAATAGCATCCTAAATAAGAAACAGCAACTAGAGCTGAATGTGCTATGGGAATTTTTTCTTCTAATTTTATGCATGGTATATTTAAAATTTTTCTCTATTTCATATGTATATATTAGGCCTGTTTTATGTAAAGGCACAGGTCAGTGATCATATCCAATATTCTTAATATTCATATACAAAATAGGAAATGGAGAAGTGAACAGGGAAAAGCCAAAATTCACCATGTACCAGCCTCCTCCATTCTAGGCACTATGCTGCGTGCACAGTCCATTTTACCTGGTTGCACCAGATGAAGACTCTACTTTGTTGCTACCTGCCAGGATATGAACAGCAGACTAAACCCGGTGTGGCTTACACTGTGTCCTATTCCAAATACTCATCTCCTTTCTACATTGCTGGGACTTGTCTGGATTATGTCTCTTACATAATTCATCCCTTGTTGTTTAGGTTATTCTTATGCAGGGAAAAAAGCAACAAATAATATTTTTCTATATTTCACTCAGTTTCTTATTTTGGAAACTGTAACTGCTCTCAGTTTCCACAATTACTTCATCTGGCATAATCTTCTTCTTCTTCTTGCCCTGCGTCTTGCTCCGTATTTCTAAGGTGATGTATACTTCTAAAATATTTCTCACACAATACTTCAAAGGAACTTTAAGGCTACTGATAGTATAGTGGTCTCTTGATGGTGGTCGCTATACTGAATTATAAGGATGTCGCTAAGGATGTGCTGAAATGAAGCTGCTCTGTTGTGGCAAAACTAAAGATATGATTGATGCTGAGAAAGCTCCATGAGGCCATTCTGCTCTGTGCTTCAAGACAGAGAAGCCCTTTCTCTCACCTTCGTGGTTTACTTGAATCCATGTGTCTCAGACTGTAGCTACTTCACACTCCAAGGATCTCTTGGGGATTTTGGTGAAATAGCTTTTATTTCCATTAACGCCAATTTCCCAAGAATACAGATGTGAGGCTAAGGCTGAGCTAAAGAGTAAAGCACCTGTTTATTTAAATGCCTTCTATTGGGGTAACATGTTGATGAAATCTCATATGACATACTTCTTGAATTTTATGGTGAATTGCTAACAGTGAACAATTCTAGAAAATCAGCATTCTAGCAAAGAAGCTATAATAGCATCCTAAATAAGAAACAGCAACTAGAGCTGAAT
Organism: Tragulus kanchil; assembly: GCA_022376925.1. Classification (NCBI taxonomy): domain Eukaryota; kingdom Metazoa; phylum Chordata; class Mammalia; order Artiodactyla; family Tragulidae; genus Tragulus; species Tragulus kanchil. Next base: position 108,831,512 of record JAIOJX010000024.1, on the reverse strand, counting down.
GTGCTATGGGAATTTTTTCTTCTAATTTTATGCATGGTATATTTAAAATTTTTCTCTATTTCATATGTATATATTAGGCCTGTTTTATGTAAAGGCACAGGTCAGTGATCATATCCAATATTCTTAATATTCATATACAAAATAGGAAATGGAGAAGTGAACAGGGAAAAGCCAAAATTCACCATGTACCAGCCTCCTCCATTCTAGGCACTATGCTGCGTGCACAGTCCATTTTACCTGGTTGCACCAGATGAAGACTCTACTTTGTTGCTACCTGCCAGGATATGAACAGCAGACTAAACCCGGTGTGGCTTACACTGTGTCCTATTCCAAATACTCATCTCCTTTCTACATTGCTGGGACTTGTCTGGATTATGTCTCTTACATAATTCATCCCTTGTTGTTTAGGTTATTCTTATGCAGGGAAAAAAGCAACAAATAATATTTTTCTATATTTCACTCAGTTTCTTATTTTGGAAACTGTAACTGCTCTCAGTTTCCACAATTACTTCATCTGGCATAATCTTCTTCTTCTTCTTGCCCTGCGTCTTGCTCCGTATTTCTAAGGTGATGTATACTTCTAAAATATTTCTCACACAATACTTCAAAGGAACTTTAAGGCTACTGATAGTATAGTGGTCTCTTGATGGTGGTCGCTATACTGAATTATAAGGATGTCGCTAAGGATGTGCTGAAATGAAGCTGCTCTGTTGTGGCAAAACTAAAGATATGATTGATGCTGAGAAAGCTCCATGAGGCCATTCTGCTCTGTGCTTCAAGACAGAGAAGCCCTTTCTCTCACCTTCGTGGTTTACTTGAATCCATGTGTCTCAGACTGTAGCTACTTCACACTCCAAGGATCTCTTGGAGATTTTGGTGAAATAGCTTTTATTTCCATTAACGCCAATTTCCCAAGAATACAGATGTGAGGCTAAGGCTGAGCTAAAGAGTAAAGCACCTGTTTATAACTGCCTTCTATTGCTAACTTGAAGCATCATTCTCAAGTTGGGCTAACATGTCTCACGCTTTAGGATAAAGTGTTGTCTAAGTGGAGACAACAGTGAAGTCCCTGTTGGGCTCAACTCATTCTCTAAGAAGTTTCAGTAGCATCTGAATCATTTTATGAGCACTGCTGCTGCTGCTTAGTCAATTCAGTCATGTGTGACTCTGTGTGACCCCATGGACTGAAGCCTGTTAGGCTGCTCCATCCATGGAATTTTCCAGGCAAGAGTCCTGAAGTGGTTTGCCATTTCCTTCTCCATTGTTGAGCACAGTTTATGACTAATCTTAGAACAAGCCCCCTCCTTTCTCTGCTCATGTGAAGTTCATATCTTATAGCTAATGTACCATGCCAGAGCTGAGTTGTTTGCCAGTTCCATTTAATGAATATTACTAGGAAATGGGGCTAGGCCACATAAAAATGGGCTATTCAAGCACGTTCTCATAAAATTTCTTCAGTGCATGTTGTCTGGAGACATTCCACTTGTCTGAGAATATTTTTGCCATTTTGAGGTTAGGTAGAGAATCTGTATGCAGCTTTCAGAGAGCACTATAGTGTGTGGACAGAGCAAAGTTTAGTGATTTGAGAGTTAATATTGCAACAACTTACAGCAAGATGTTGAAGTGCTAAGACAGAGATACAATGAAAATATCTAAGGTCAAAGCTGTTTGTACTTAAAGTCATGAAGATACTAAACAGAGTCAGGTTCCATTCTGACTAATACGAGGCTTCTGAGACAAGCAGAGACGCTGTTGTCTGTAAAGCCCAGATAAGCAACTAATCAATATGGCAAAGGCTAGCTTATTAATAGTAACAGATAGGACTTTTTGTTGGACAGTGACACATATGAGACTATCAATAGTGATGAATATGAGCCAATGCATGTCACGCACAGAAGGAAGCTTCAGATGAGATCTCCTTGACAACAACTGGAAAGAGGTCCGTTTTATCTAGAGTCTTGAGGCCATTCTGCTCTGTGCTTCAAGACAGAGAAGCCCTTTCTCTCACCTTCGTGGTTTACTTGAATCCATGTGTCTCAGACTGTAGCTACTTCACACTCCAAGGATCTCTTGAGATTTTGGTGAAATAGCTTTTATTTCCATTAACGCCAATTTCCCAAGAATACAGATGTGAGGCTAAGGCTGAGCTAAAGAGTAAAGCACCTGTTTATAACTGCCTTCTATTGCTAACTTGAAGCATCATTCTCAAGTTGGGCTAACATGTCTCACGCTTTAGGATAAAGTGTTGTCTAAGTGGAGACAACAGTGAAGTCCCTGTTGGGCTCAACTCATTCTCTAAGAAGTTTCAGTAGCATCTGAATCATTTTATGAGCACTGCTGCTGCTGCTTAGTCAATTCAGTCATGTGTGACTCTGTGTGACCCCATGGACTGAAGCCTGTTAGGCTGCTCCATCCATGGAATTTTCCAGGCAAGAGTCCTGAAGTGGTTTGCCATTTCCTTCTCCATTGTTGAGCACAGTTTATGACTAATCTTAGAACAAGCCCCCTCCTTTCTCTGCTCATGTGAAGTTCATATCTTATAGCTAATGTACCATGCCAGAGCTGAGTTGTTTGCCAGTTCCATTTAATGAATATTACTAGGAAATGGGGCTAGGCCACATAAAAATGGGCTATTCAAGCACGTTCTCATAAAATTTCTTCAGTGCATGTTGTCTGGAGACATTCCACTTGTCTGAGAATATTTTTGCCATTTTGAGGTTAGGTAGAGAATCTGTATGCAGCTTTCAGAGAGCACTATAGTGTGTGGACAGAGCAAAGTTTAGTGATTTGAGAGTTAATATTGCAACAACTTACAGCAAGATGTTGAAGTGCTAAGACAGAGATACAATGAAAATATCTAAGGTCAAAGCTGTTTGTACTTAAAGTCATGAAGATACTAAACAGAGTCAGGTTCCATTCTGACTAATACGAGGCTTCTGAGACAAGCAGAGACGCTGTTGTCTGTAAAGCCCAGATAAGCAACTAATCAATATGGCAAAGGCTAGCTTATTAATAGTAACAGATAGGACTTTTTGTTGGACAGTGACACATATGAGACTATCAATAGTGATGAATATGAGCCAATGCATGTCACGCACAGAAGGAAGCTTCAGATGAGATCTCCTTGACAACAACTGGAAAGAGGTCCGTTTTATCTAGAGTATTTAAAGCTGTTTTGTTTTTTTTTTTGTTTCTTGTTTTTCTTTCCCCAAACACAAACTTATCTGATAAAATTATTACATGAAACTTAAAAAGTTGCCTAAATATTATGAATTTTGAAAGAAGAGATAAATCAACTTTAGGCTAAGCATGTGCAATTTCCACATTCAGAGATCAAATTTAGTCATGTAATAAGTGGCTCAGACAGTGAAGAATCCTCTTGCAATGTAGGACATGCAGGTTCGATCACTGGATTGAGATCGCCTGGAGAAGGCAATGGCTACCCATTCAGTATGCTTGCCTAGAGAATTCCATGGACAGAGGAGCCTAGTGACTACAGTTCATGGGATCACAAAGAGTCAGGCATGACTGAGTGACTAACACTTCAGTAATAAAAATATGTTTACCCAGATAAGACTTTTAGAAGCTGGAGGACCCAGGATGGAAGTTTCTCCTACCATGAAAGAAAAAATGAGGTGGACAGTATTATTGCAGGTAAAAATTTAAACCTGTATTTATAGGTAGCATCCTCTTGTCTATATATGCCTTAAAGAAGAAATAGACCCCTGCCTCCTGTATACTCTGTATTGGCACTAGGACTGTCTTGAAGCCTGCTTTCAAAATAAAATAAAATGTGTAAAAATATCCACTGTGTGCTTAGTATTGTGTTAACACCATGGGATTAGAGAAGGTATGGAAAAATATTTTTTAATATATCTGTGTTTACATTGTAATTTTGGAGACTTAACATTGTGTCAGCCAAAGATGGCCATGACCTTATCTCCCACCCTCTGTATTCTCTGTAATGTGTCCTTGCTACTTGCTCATCAAAATATATGTATATATACCTTCTCATCAAGGTATATGATGGGAGGTTTTCAAAGCAGGAAATGTCAATCAGTTGAAGTCTAAGAGTTACAGGAGAGCAGATACTGTTTCGTGAAACTATATTAGAGACAGCCCATCTTATTTCATTTGTGTTTTGATTTGAACATTGCTTCAGATAGGACTTTTTGTTGGACAGTGACACATATGAGACTATCAATAGTGATGAATATGAGCCAATGCATGTCACGCACAGAAGGAAGCTTCAGATGAGATCTCCTTGACAACAACTGGAAAGAGGTCCGTTTTATCTAGAGTATTTAAAGCTGTTTTGTTTTTTTTTTTGTTTCTTGTTTTTCTTTCCCCCAAACACAAACTTATCTGATAAAATTATTACATGAAACTTAAAAAGTTGCCTAAATATTATGAATTTTGAAAGAAGAGATAAATCAACTTTAGGCTAAGCATGTGCAATTTCCACATTCAGAGATCAAATTTAGTCATGTAATAAGTGGCTCAGACAGTGAAGAATCCTCTTGCAATGTAGGACATGCAGGTTCGATCACTGGATTGAGATCGCCTGGAGAAGGCAATGGCTACCCATTCAGTATGCTTGCCTAGAGAATTCCATGGACAGAGGAGCCTAGTGACTACAGTTCATGGGATCACAAAGAGTCAGGCATGACTGAGTGACTAACACTTCAGTAATAAAAATATGTTTACCCAGATAAGACTTTTAGAAGCTGGAGGACCCAGGATGGAAGTTTCTCCTACCATGAAAGAAAAAATGAGGTGGACAGTATTATTGCAGGTAAAAATTTAAACCTGTATTTATAGGTAGCATCCTCTTGTCTATATATGCCTTAAAGAAGAAATAGACCCCTGCCTCCTGTATACTCTGTATTGGCACTAGGACTGTCTTGAAGCCTGCTTTCAAAATAAAATAAAATGTGTAAAAATATCCACTGTGTGCTTAGTATTGTGTTAACACCATGGGATTAGAGAAGGTATGGAAAAATATTTTTTAATATATCTGTGTTTACATTGTAATTTTGGAGACTTAACATTGTGTCAGCCAAAGATGGCCATGACCTTATCTCCCACCCTCTGTATTCTCTGTAATGTGTCCTTGCTACTTGCTCATCAAAATATATGTATATATACCTTCTCATCAAGGTATATGATGGGAGGTTTTCAAAGCAGGAAATGTCAATCAGTTGAAGTCTAAGAGTTACAGGAGAGCAGATACTGTTTCGTGAAACTATATTAGAGACAGCCCATCTTATTTCATTTGTGTTTTGATTTGAACATTGCTTTTTTATGGTTAGTAGTCTAATATACTTATTTTGATTTACATTAATGAACTAGGAGCATTTTCACATACCCAAGAGAGATTATTATTTTAAGAAGTCAAGTTTTTCTAATTGGGTAAGTAGTACTTGGGAATATTGGCTTATGATGGAGAAAAATCAGAGTTAACAGTGTACTAACAGTAATATGAAGAAGTAGAATAGATGAATATGATTCTGATGTTTAAGAGCCCAGAGCCTTAATTTTGAAAGATTTCAGAGAAATATAGACTTGTAAATTCTTCACATCACAAACACATACATCTTCTTTATGCTTTCCCAGTGCATTATTAAGGCATTTCCTGGTGGTATGAAACAAGCATGTTTGGATCTCCAGTTATGATGTGAGTTCATTACAGGTTTACAGGAAAGAAGGGAAGCCTATCTAACTGGGTTGGAAAGTCAATGCCAATTTTAGTGTTCAGAATACTCAAGTTAAGACACCATCTACTCTGCTAGCCAGCTTCTGCCAACCTCATTCGTAGAAAACTATGAATATGGACAAAACTCAGAATCATGATCAGCACTCCAGAACTCCACTATGTAATTCATTGTTAATTATTCTCAGCTGGTATATTCTGACCTTCAAATATGACCATTGGAATCGTAGGAGGGGAAAAGACCTTTCAGAGGGGTTAAATTCTGAAGCCACAAGTCACTTTTATTCTGCATTGCTTAGTTTGGCCATTCTTACACAGAGGCTCTGAATGGTATCTGAGTGTACACCATTTAAATAAATGTGCCTAATTTGTTGAAGTAAGTAAGTATTTAATATGGTACTGTGTTCATTACAATTTATTTTAAATTTCACACCTGTTTGTGTGTTCCTTGTTGTTAACAATATAATTGAAAGATCAAAAGGGTTATCTCTGAGGGTAGAATAAAAATTTTAATAATTGGCCAATACTACTCAAGGCAAGAGTATTCTTATTTTAGCACTTGGCTCTTCTGTTGTAAACTGTGCTTTTGAAAGAATCAGGCCACAGCAGGGTAGAGTTGACATTCTTTCTTTCTTTTTTTTGGTTAATCAGTTATAAGAAAATGAAGGACAGCATCAACACTTCCATGCTGTTGCTACTGACAAATTCAATACCATCTGGAGAGTTGGCTTTGGCAGTTACTGTGTAAGACTGGCTAACAGAAGGCCTTTTATACATCTGGTGAGAACTCTAAGAAGATATTACTGATTGAAAAGGAGTGAATAGTGTATTTCCTGAAATATTTTTTAATTAGGGTTGAGTAGGATTCAAAGTTAGCCTATATTCTTCAGTCTGTTTTATTTAATATCAGGAGAGTATACTACATGAATCCTGAATACCGTACATATATGATAACTATCCATTTCACCAGAAAACCCTCTAACATTCCATTTTGTCAGAATATGCTTCACATCACAAACACATACATCTTCTTTATGCTTTCCCAGTGCATTATTAAGGCATTTCCTGGTGGTATGAAACAAGCATGTTTGGATCTCCAGTTATGATGTGAGTTCATTACAGGTTTACAGGAAAGAAGGGAAGCCTATCTAACTGGGTTGGAAAGTCAATGCCAATTTTAGTGTTCAGAATACTCAAGTTAAGACACCATCTACTCTGCTAGCCAGCTTCTGCCAACCTCATTCGTAGAAAACTATGAATATGGACAAAACTCAGAATCATGATCAGCACTCCAGAACTCCACTATGTAATTCATTGTTAATTATTCTCAGCTGGTATATTCTGACCTTCAAATATGACCATTGGAATCGTAGGAGGGAAAAAGACCTTTCAGAGGGGTTAAATTCTGAAGCCACAAGTCACTTTTATTCTGCATTGCTTAGTTTGGCCATTCTTACACAGAGGCTCTGAATGGTATCTGAGTGTACACCATTTAAATAAATGTGCCTAATTTGTTGAAGTAAGTAAGTATTTAATATGGTACTGTGTTCATTACAATTTATTTTAAATTTCACACCTGTTTGTGTGTTCCTTGTTGTTAACAATATAATTGAAAGATCAAAAGGGTTATCTCTGAGGGTAGAATAAAAATTTTAATAATTGGCCAATACTACTCAAGGCAAGAGTATTCTTATTTTAGCACTTGGCTCTTCTGTTGTAAACTGTGCTTTTGAAAGAATCAGGCCACAGCAGGGTAGAGTTGACATTCTTTCTTTCTTTTTTTTGGTTAATCAGTTATAAGAAAATGAAGGACAGCATCAACACTTCCATGCTGTTGCTACTGACAAATTCAATACCATCTGGAGAGTTGGCTTTGGCAGTTACTGTGTAAGACTGGCTAACAGAAGGCCTTTTATACATCTGGTGAGAACTCTAAGAAGATATTACTGATTGAAAAGGAGTGAATAGTGTATTTCCTGAAATATTTTTTAATTAGGGTTGAGTAGGATTCAAAGTTAGCCTATATTCTTCAGTCTGTTTTATTTAATATCAGGAGAGTATACTACATGAATCCTGAATACCGTACATATATGATAATTATCCATTTCACCAGAAAACTTCTAACATCTGCCTCTGAGCTCATTCAGACATTAAATCTGTTACATTTCAGAATCTGGGGTTAAAAAGATGAGAAGGAAGTTATCTAAACAAGGTGAGAATAGTCTTAAAAAAGTGGAGACAGATGTAAGCCAGAAACTGATTTGATGAGTTGCACCTGTTATGATACAGCTATACCATGAATGTTGTATAGGTATAAAAGATAGAGTGAGAAAGGAACTCAAAGTCATTTAGGAGGAATTTCAGACAGGATATAGTTTTTGAACTGTGACATGACAGATATATAGCCTCCATTTATTGAGAAATTATTAAAACCATGTATCAAAGTAAATATTCAATATACTGTTCTCATCATGCCCCATCAAAAATTTTAGGGGCTGTTATTACTATATTCATACACAAATGCATAGATTATTACTCAGATAAAGTACTTATCTTAAAGAGTTTAGTTCATGTTGTCAAATTCAAAGAAGTGATGTAGTTAGGATTCAGACTTGACTCTAATGTCATGAGCAAGTCATCACATTAAACTTATTTAAGTATGCTATGTACTTCTCTGGTGATAAGACTATCTGCCATTTGTATAATATTTAAAGAACTTCACTGTGTTTAGCCAATACTTCGTTTTCCTCCTTGAATACTGAAATAGAAAGATATTACACTCTGCTAGTCATCCTATTCCCTTCATATAAATGAGGAAAGCAAGGCTGGAATAGTTTAAATAATATGCACAAAGTCTTAGAATTAATAGCTAAACTAGGGACTAGAATCCTGATATTATGACTCAGAGTCCTTTCCATAATACGCTGATGCATTTTGAAGTTAAATCTTAACATTTGAAAAGTATTTAGTGGTTCAGACAGTAAAGAATTTTCCTGCAATGCAAGAAACCTGCGTTGAATCCTGGGTCATGAAGATCCCTGGAGAGTTGGCTTTGGCAGTTACTGTGTAAGACTGGCTAACAGAAGGCCTTTTATACATCTGGTGAGAACTCTAAGAAGATATTACTGATTGAAAAGGAGTGAATAGTGTATTTCCTGAAATATTTTTTAATTAGGGTTGAGTAGGATTCAAAGTTAGCCTATATTCTTCAGTCTGTTTTATTTAATATCAGGAGAGTATACTACATGAATCCTGAATACCGTACATATATGATAATTATCCATTTCACCAGAAAACTTCTAACATCTGCCTCTGAGCTCATTCAGACATTAAATCTGTTACATTTCAGAATCTGGGGTTAAAAAGATGAGAAGGAAGTTATCTAAACAAGGTGAGAATAGTCTTAAAAAAGTGGAGACAGATGTAAGCCAGAAACTGATTTGATGAGTTGCACCTGTTATGATACAGCTATACCATGAATGTTGTATAGGTATAAAAGATAGAGTGAGAAAGGAACTCAAAGTCATTTAGGAGGAATTTCAGACAGGATATAGTTTTTGAACTGTGACATGACAGATATATAGCCTCCATTTATTGAGAAATTATTAAAACCATGTATCAAAGTAAATATTCAATATACTGTTCTCATCATGCCCCATCAAAAATTTTAGGGGCTGTTATTACTATATTCATACACAAATGCATAGATTATTACTCAGATAAAGTACTTATCTTAAAGAGTTTAGTTCATGTTGTCAAATTCAAAGAAGTGATGTAGTTAGGATTCAGACTTGACTCTAATGTCATGAGCAAGTCATCACATTAAACTTATTTAAGTATGCTATGTACTTCTCTGGTGATAAGACTATCTGCCATTTGTATAATATTTAAAGAACTTCACTGTGTTTAGCCAATACTTCGTTTTCCTCCTTGAATACTGAAATAGAAAGATATTACACTCTGCTAGTCATCCTATTCCCTTCATATAAATGAGGAAAGCAAGGCTGGAATAGTTTAAATAATATGCACAAAGTCTTAGAATTAATAGCTAAACTAGGGACTAGAATCCTGATATTATGACTCAGAGTCCTTTCCATAATACGCTGATGCATTTTGAAGTTAAATCTTAACATTTGAAAAGTATTTAGTGGTTCAGACAGTAAAGAATTTTCCTGCAATGCAAGAAACCTGCGTTGAATCCCTGGGTCATGAAGATCCCCTGGAGGAGGGAATGGCTACCCACTTCAGTATTCTTGCCTGATGAATTCCATGGACAGAGGAGCCTGGAGGGCTACAGTCAATGGGGTCACAAAGAGTCAGACATGACTTGAGTGATTTTCACGTTTTTAAGCACTCATCTCCTTTCTATTTAGAACCTAAGTTATATTATCAGGGATGGATCTTGAGATCTGTCAGTTTCCCCTCCCTGGTTAAGAGGAAAATAGGTTGCATGGTTTTGGATTTCAAACAGCTGCTATTGGTGTAGGTATATACACACATTGAGGGAGAAGAGGCTATAATCATATATAGGTGATCAAATAATCCAAAGTGAGATAATTTTAAGATTCAGAGGAGGGGCTTCACTGGAATCTCAGTGGTAGAGAGTTCACCTGCCAATGCAGGATACACAGGTTTGATCTCTGATCCAGGAAGATCTCACATGCTGTGGAACTAAATCCGTGAGCGATAACTATTGAGCATGTATTCTAGAGCTGGAGTTTCACAACAGGAGACATCACAAGAAACCTGTTCACTCTAAGAAAAGTGTGGATAAAAGAGAGACAAACATCGACTTCAGACAGGCAGGATGAGGGTTTATTTGAGTTGTGCGAAGACAGATGATCAAGAGTCCGAAGAAATGGCGCCAAAGGGGGGGTGGAAAAAAATGTAGGTTTTCTCCAGAGTTGTCATGAGCAAGTCATCACATTAAACTTATTTAAGTATGCTATGTACTTCTCTGGTGATAAGACTATCTGCCATTTGTATAATATTTAAAGAACTTCACTGTGTTTAGCCAATACTTCGTTTTCCTCCTTGAATACTGAAATAGAAAGATATTACACTCTGCTAGTCATCCTATTCCCTTCATATAAATGAGGAAAGCAAGGCTGGAATAGTTTAAATAATATGCACAAAGTCTTAGAATTAATAGCTAAACTAGGGACTAGAATCCTGATATTATGACTCAGAGTCCTTTCCATAATACGCTGATGCATTTTGAAGTTAAATCTTAACATTTGAAAAGTATTTAGTGGTTCAGACAGTAAAGAATTTTCCTGCAATGCAAGAAACCTGCGTTGAATCCCTGGGTCATGAAGATCCCCTGGAGGAGGGAATGGCTACCCACTTCAGTATTCTTGCCTGATGAATTCCATGGACAGAGGAGCCTGGAGGGCTACAGTCAATGGGGTCACAAAGAGTCAGACATGACTTGAGTGATTTTCACGTTTTTAAGCACTCATCTCCTTTCTATTTAGAACCTAAGTTATATTATCAGGGATGGATCTTGAGATCTGTCAGTTTCCCCTCCCTGGTTAAGAGGAAAATAGGTTGCATGGTTTTGGATTTCAAACAGCTGCTATTGGTGTAGGTATATACACACATTGAGGGAGAAGAGGCTATAATCATATATAGGTGATCAAATAATCCAAAGTGAGATAATTTTAAGATTCAGAGGAGGGGCTTCACTGGAATCTCAGTGGTAGAGAGTTCACCTGCCAATGCAGGATACACAGGTTTGATCTCTGATCCAGGAAGATCTCACATGCTGTGGAACTAAATCCGTGAGCGATAACTATTGAGCATGTATTCTAGAGCTGGAGTTTCACAACAGGAGACATCACAAGAAACCTGTTCACTCTAAGAAAAGTGTGGATAAAAGAGAGACAAACATCGACTTCAGACAGGCAGGATGAGGGTTTATTTGAGTTGTGCGAAGACAGATGATCAAGAGTCCGAAGAGAAAATGGCGCCAGGGAAGGGTGTTTTAAGCAGTTGGATGAGGGGGCGGTTAAGAAGTGGAAGCTGAAGGAGGGGAAAGGGCGGTGCCAGGTATTCTCGTGGGCGGAGAGTTTTGTGGGGATGGAGACTCCAGGAAGTTGTGGCCGGCATGGGATGATGGGATTGACTCAACTCTTTGCGACCTCTCAATTCCATCACTCACCTCAACTAAAGAGTAGCTCCCACTCCCTACAACTACGGAAGAGCCCGCAGCAGCAGTGAAACCTCAGAATAGCCTAAGCAAACAAATAGTTAAATAAGTAAGTAAAAAAAAAAAAAAAAGAGTCAAAGGGGATGGCCACTGGACATGACATTGAGAAATAACAAGCATAAATAGAGACACTCGGGCAAACTGGAGCATATGGGATTCTAGGGATTGGAATGTAGGGTTTACTAGGAGGTCCTAATAATTTGTAGGGGTTGTGCTAAACCATAGGCTGCTAATTAGCATGTAACTGTGCCTTTGCTCCCGAAATCCCACCCCTATCTTCTGGAGAGAGATTCCATATGTAGCTATTGGTAAATTGTTCAATTCATAGCTCACCTTGTTCTTTTCCCTCAAGTAGGTTATGAAAAAATTTGTGTCCAGTAGAATGACCCTTCCTTTTTTGACCCTTCATTTTGATAGTATAGAACCAAGTCATTAATTTGATTTTCATGCAACCGATTTAAAGACCATGGATTTCTTGCAATTTTATTCTATGTTTTAGATGAGCAAGAAACATAAAGAATTTTTCTAATATGTATTCTAATAAAATGAATCTCAGTGGTAGAGAGTTCACCTGCCAATGCAGGATACACAGGTTTGATCTCTGATCCAGGAAGATCTCACATGCTGTGGAACTAAATCCGTGAGCGATAACTATTGAGCATGTATTCTAGAGCTGGAGTTTCACAACAGGAGACATCACAAGAAACCTGTTCACTCTAAGAAAAGTGTGGATAAAAGAGAGACAAACATCGACTTCAGACAGGCAGGATGAGGGTTTATTTGAGTTGTGCGAAGACAGATGATCAAGAGTCCGAAGAGAAAATGGCGCCAGGGAAGGGTGTTTTAAGCAGTTGGATGAGGGGGCGGTTAAGAAGTGGAAGCTGAAGGAGGGGAAAGGGCGGTGCCAGGTATTCTCGTGGGCGGAGAGTTTTGTGGGGATGGAGACTCCAGGAAGTTGTGGCCGGCATGGGATGATGGGATTGACTCAACTCTTTGCGACCTCTCAATTCCATCACTCACCTCAACTAAAGAGTAGCTCCCACTCCCTACAACTACGGAAGAGCCCGCAGCAGCAGTGAAACCTCAGAATAGCCTAAGCAAACAAATAGTTAAATAAGTAAGTAAAAAAAAAAAAAAAAGAGTCAAAGGGGATGGCCACTGGACATGACATTGAGAAATAACAAGCATAAATAGAGACACTCGGGCAAACTGGAGCATATGGGATTCTAGGGATTGGAATGTAGGGTTTACTAGGAGGTCCTAATAATTTGTAGGGGTTGTGCTAAACCATAGGCTGCTAATTAGCATGTAACTGTGCCTTTGCTCCCGAAATCCCACCCCTATCTTCTGGAGAGAGATTCCATATGTAGCTATTGGTAAATTGTTCAATTCATAGCTCACCTTGTTCTTTTCCCTCAAGTAGGTTATGAAAAAATTTGTGTCCAGTAGAATGACCCTTCCTTTTTTGACCCTTCAGTTTGATAGTATAGAACCAAGTCATTAATTTGATTTTCATGCAACCGATTTAAAGACCATGGATTTCTTGCAATTTTATTCTATGTTTTAGATGAGCAAGAAACATAAAGAATTTTTCTAATATGTATTCTAATAAAATGAATCTCAGTTTTTTCAGTATCCCTAATTTCAACTTGTGGATCTCTAGGTTCTTGAAGATGAGAACCTAATAGTTATGGGTTGACTTGTTTCCCACCAAATTGAAATGTTAAAGCCCTAATCCTCAGTACCTCAGAATATATTTGCAGATAAGGTCCTTAGAGAGGTGAGTAAGTAAATATGAGGTCTTTTGGGTAGGCCCTAATTAGATGTGACTAGCATCATTATGAGAAACGAAATTTTGGACCCATGGGCTGGAAGCGTGTGTATATGTAGAAGAGAGCCCATGTGAGCAGATTGCAAGAAAGAAACTGAAAACCAAGGAGAGAGGTTTCAGAGTGAAACCAACCCTACCAATACCTTGGTATTGGACTTGTAGCCTCCAAAACTGTGAGAAAATAATTCTTGCTGTTTAAGTCAACCATTTTGAATAGTTTATATCAGCCCTAGCAAACCAATACAGAAATTATCAACTGTGCTACTTCTTTTCAACCAATTTTTGTACTCCTTCTTTTTATTTCTATAGATCAGCAAACTCCTTACCCTAGTTATTACTAGAACAATTCTTGCTATTTCACCTCGTGTTTATCCATACAGTGTTATTAAAGTATTCCCAGCAAGAGTGAAGCATTCAACAAATTCATATTCTGTATATTAAACAAACAGTCCTTGAATTCTTACTATGGTTCTGGCATGTTTGAAGTATTGTGGTGGATCCCAACATGTAATTTGGCTTTAAAATCATTAAAAATAATAATATCTAAAGATTAGGCATATATAAGTAATATGGCTATTTTTGACACCCATTACTTAACAAATGATACTAATTTCTTTATGACAACAGTATTTTAAGGGAGAAAGTACATGTGTTAAAAACAATGCTTTTTGAAAAGTTAGATTTAAAAATTACTCTGAAATGCATTTTCTTTAAATATACAAATTACTAAATTCATTTAATGATTCTGATGTGTAAAAATTAGTCTCTAGTTAGATTGTTGTTAAAAGTGAAAATTGTAGCCTCTGTTTCAGGTGTTTTCACATTGTAGGTACTCCTCAAATGCTTTTGGAAAGTATAAGCATTTAGCTGTCCATTGGCAGAATTATAATATCAAAACCTTGATGAGGTTATCAATATCTCATTGAAAATAGTTGTAAGAATATTTTTTCCCATTTAACTCAAGAGGACAAAATGAATTTTACACCTGCCTGGCTTGGTAAGTTTCAGGGATAGAATGATTGTTTATTGTACTTTTTTGTTGTGTTCTGTAACAGAAGTATGAGCTAATCATTTGGTGGTCTAGTAGCACTTTAGCAACTACTGGATAAAAGTGACTTTATACATTAATGTTCTTTTCTTATTAACAAATGCCAGAAATTGAGATAAAGAGGGAGTTTGAGGTTGGAATTATCCTCCCATAGGAACACATCTTTTAGCTCTGTGGGCTTAGCACACTTTTAATATTTTAATGAAGGCTTTTCATGTGCCTGTGCTACTTAATATTCCAAATTAAGGTCTATTCTCATCCTGATATGCACATGTAGCTCCCATTATGCACCATCAAGAGGAATATGGTAGAAAAGCCTCTATCTGCATGGAACAGCACATGCCTTAAGCACAGAAGGTCAACAATTGTGCTTTGACTAAGCTAAGGCTACTTAATGAGAGCTTCAATGCTTCAGTAAGTGTTTTACATTTTAGTCAAAGCACCAGAGTTGGATAATGGTAAGTTTCAATATGTTCTTAGTCAAAAATAATTTCATAGTTATTCTAATGTCATTCTCCACTTCCAAAGAAGCAACACTTGGAATCCGTGATTTTCAGAAAAGCACAGATTTAAGCTTTAATGGCTAGTATAACTTGGTTACTACTGCCACAGTATTTCCATTTAGACCCAAATGCTCTGAATTGACTGGTTACTAAAGGTTGGTGGTCTACCTCTAGGAGAGAGAGATTAAAACATCTGGAAGGAAATTATTTGGCTATCTTAACTAATAGTAGATTAAATGAAAACAATAACTGGGCCTAAGAATTACTTAAGGGAAAAAAACTTCAGCAATATATTGTATTTTCTAGGAATGAACAAAATATTTGCTCAAAATACTACTTGAGAAAATATGATTTTTAGTAAACTTTCCAGACTTTTTTTTGCCTTCCAAAGCAAATAATCAAAAATATTTCTCTACTTAGCATTCTACCCATTTATTTATTTAAATTTATGTATTTATCTTTTTGGAGGGTGGGGTGGGGAGGGAGGGGGATAGGCGGACCACTTCTATTGGTCTTTCATTTCTCTATTTTCATCCGTCTTTGTTCTTTGGCTCCTGTGGGCCTCCCGTCGCGGTGGTTTCTGTTGTCATAGAGCACCGCTCTGGGCACATGCGCTCCAGAGCTCCGGCTCGGTAATTGGACACATCGGTCCAGCCGCTCCGCGGCACGTGGGATCTTCCCAGGCCAGGGATCAAACCGGCGCCCCTTGTACTGCAAGGCGGTGTCTTCACCCACTGGGCCACCAGGGGAAGCCCCATTCTACCCATTTAATGATGTTAGTATGGTCCTGAGAGAGCTGCTTCTATATATTATTGTGAACGTTGAAAGTTTCTGGATCTTTCATTCAAAGAAGTCATATGCCTCACTTAAGAGCAGTTAAGGAAGAGGTGTAAATGCCTGCCTGTCTCTTAAGAAATCTTGAATTGACTTAATCTTGGAGAAAACTGGTGAAGATGACAACTTAAATGATATATTTGAAAGATTCTAAGCTAAATAATTAGAAACCAGATTATATCCCTACAAGTACCGGAATTGGTACATAATTGTTCTAAGGTAAGACACTGCTCCCGAGTGCTAAAAAGACCAAAAGTGAAAGGGACCCAGGAGAAAAAAGCACATATCCTTGAATTTATAATGAAGAAATTGGAGACTTACGAACTCACAATGAGTTATTAGCTATTCATGCCTTACTATGAATTTTATCAGATCTTTTACGAAAGGTGTGTACATGTGCTCAATTGCTCAGCCATGTCTAACTCTTTGACACTAGCCCATCAGGTTCCTCTGTCCATGAAATTTTCCAGATAAGAATACTGGAGTGGGTTGCCATTTCCTACTTCAACCCAGGGATATAAACCATGTCTCTTGCGTCTCGTGCATTGAAGGTGGATTCTTTACTGCTCAGCCACCTGGGAAGCCCTTTACAAAAGATAATTGGCTGTAACTGTTTTGTTAGTGGAAAGGTTGTTTAGAAATAAGAAATAGCTACTTGGGATGTATTCTTGCACACATAAACTGCCACAAAACTTAGGAGTATAGAGCTACAACCATTTTATTATGTTCATGGAATGATTCAAGGCTTGAAAACAGAAAGAGATTGGGCTGGAAGATCCCCATTCAAGGTTCTTCACTTAAGTTACCTGGCGCCTAGACTGGGATGACAGATGAATGGATACATCTAGGACTATTGATTGTTAGATCTATTTGACTCCTGTGGGCCTCCCGTCGCGGTGGTTTCTGTTGTCATAGAGCACCGCTCTGGGCACATGCGCTCCAGAGCTCCGGCTCGGTAATTGGACACATCGGTCCAGCCGCTCCGCGGCACGTGGGATCTTCCCAGGCCAGGGATCAAACCGGCGCCCCTTGTACTGCAAGGCGGTGTCTTCACCCACTGGGCCACCAGGGGAAGCCCCATTCTACCCATTTAATGATGTTAGTATGGTCCTGAGAGAGCTGCTTCTATATATTATTGTGAACGTTGAAAGTTTCTGGATCTTTCATTCAAAGAAGTCATATGCCTCACTTAAGAGCAGTTAAGGAAGAGGTGTAAATGCCTGCCTGTCTCTTAAGAAATCTTGAATTGACTTAATCTTGGAGAAAACTGGTGAAGATGACAACTTAAATGATATATTTGAAAGATTCTAAGCTAAATAATTAGAAACCAGATTATATCCCTACAAGTACCGGAATTGGTACATAATTGTTCTAAGGTAAGACACTGCTCCCGAGTGCTAAAAAGACCAAAAGTGAAAGGGACCCAGGAGAAAAAAGCACATATCCTTGAATTTATAATGAAGAAATTGGAGACTTACGAACTCACAATGAGTTATTAGCTATTCATGCCTTACTATGAATTTTATCAGATCTTTTACGAAAGGTGTGTACATGTGCTCAATTGCTCAGCCATGTCTAACTCTTTGACACTAGCCCATCAGGTTCCTCTGTCCATGAAATTTTCCAGATAAGAATACTGGAGTGGGTTGCCATTTCCTACTTCAACCCAGGGATATAAACCATGTCTCTTGCGTCTCGTGCATTGAAGGTGGATTCTTTACTGCTCAGCCACCTGGGAAGCCCTTTACAAAAGATAATTGGCTGTAACTGTTTTGTTAGTGGAAAGGTTGTTTAGAAATAAGAAATAGCTACTTGGGATGTATTCTTGCACACATAAACTGCCACAAAACTTAGGAGTATAGAGCTACAACCATTTTATTATGTTCATGGAATGATTCAAGGCTTGAAAACAGAAAGAGATTGGGCTGGAAGATCCCCATTCAAGGTTCTTCACTTAAGTTACCTGGCGCCTAGACTGGGATGACAGATGAATGGATACATCTAGGACTATTGATTGTTAGATCTATTTGACTCCACTCTGGCATGGCAGTCATGTAATAGATTTGTTAAACAGTTGCTTAGGGCTCTAGGAGCAGGTGTTCCAGTAAAAGACATGGAAATTGCATGAACATTTTATGACCTAGCTTTAAAAGTCACAAAGAGTATTGTATCGTGCAAAGTAGGTACAGTCTTCCCCAGATTCAGGAGATGAGATCCTGTCTATTAATGGAAAGAGTGCCAAAGAATTTTGTTTTAAAACTGCATCAGACTGGAATGGAATAGAAAAAGAAGACAGAATAGTTTAAACTCCAGATGAGCAGCGATACAAGCTTTCCCCGTTTCTGTATCTAATTAGATATTTTTCATTAGGAGGAAATAAAGGAAAAGAAGCATCAAGGAGATGAGATCTCTGTATTTAAAATTTTTTTTAATATATTTTTTTATTTTACTTATGTATTTGGCTGAGCTGGGTCATAGTTGCAGCGTGTGCACGGTTAGTTGCAGCATGTGGGATCTAGTTCCCTGATTTGGGATTGAACCCAGGCCCCTTGCATTGGGAGCCAGAGTCTTAACCACTGGACCACCAGGGAAGCCCCTGTATTTAAAATTTTGTTGTATTTTGGATGAAAAATATTTTCTCCCAGGGTTTATGTAGAAAGCTAGGGTCTGACATCTTTGTGACAACCACAGTTAATGACTAGAAAATGAACATTTAAAGTTGAAAAAAGGGTGACTATTTAAACCATGGTGACTTTTGGAAAACTATAACTCAGGATATCTTGCCTAAATGTTTATTGTTGCTGTAAGTAAAAATGTCCAGATACACCTTTTGTCTGTTGGGGGTCAGAACTGTCTTTTAGAATTGTCTTTCCATTTCTTTTTACTATAAACATGCCAGGTTATAAATCTTACAGTCAAGACAGTGTAAATTGGTATAGCTATTTAAAGAGGATGAATGATGAATGAGACAAAGGAATCAATTTAATTAGTCAGAATGGATTCTTTAACCTAGTCAAGATTGCTTTTATTACTTACCTGAGTGAGTTTGGTTGCTCCAAAGGGAATATCAGCTGAACTAGGCAGGTTTTCTGAATTAGGAGATTTTGACCTATAGCAAGAGTCATTAAATAGTTAGGAAATACTTGAATAAAATTTAGCAGGTTACATTTTGTAGTTAATTTTACCTGAGTCAAAGCCCTTGAAACTGAAATGGGTCACATGTTTTTGAGTTAAACTAGGGAGCTGCAGGTAGCCATCTTTTGTTGTGGTTAGGAAAAAACAATGAGATGTGAGGATGAAATTGAGGATTGAGAAGAGATGGTGGGACAGAGAGGCAGAAACTGCCAGAAGTGCGACAGATGTGCAGAGAACTAGAGGTGAATAACAACGTGACTCCACAGAAGGGTAACCAGGAGGCTCTGTCTTTCCAAATGACTTTAAGTTTAGAAAGGAAGGTATCTGGTAACCCTCATTTTAGTTAAAATCCTATACTACAAATTTATTTACCTAGTTTACAATGATTTAAATTTGAGTACTAAGACTTCTCTTATATGCAAAGCAGTATGCTGAACATTATGGATTGAAATAAGGTCAACAGATATGAACTAGGTACTGATCTTTTTCTAGTGGCAGTCATAACTTACAAGAGAAATAAGATATATAGTAGTTCCCCCTTATCTGTATTTTTATTTTCTGTGGTTTCTGTTAACCATGGTCAACTGTGGTCTGAAAATATTAAATGGAAAATTCCAGAACAATTTGTAAATTTTGAATTGGATATTCTCTGAGTACTCTCATGAAATCTTAAATTTATCCTACTCTCTATTGCCCAGGATTCCTAACCATTGACATCATCTGCTCCTGACATCTAGTTGTTGACATTGTTGTGATGTCCTATCCAGTATCACTTGAAGCAGGTGGCTTTCTAACCTATCATCAGAAGGTCAGTAGTAGCCTAATGCTACATCACATTCCCTAAGTCATTCATCTCACGTCATCTCATCACACAGGCATTTTATCATCTTAGATAATCACAAAAAGAAGAGTATAGCATAATAAGACATTTTCAGAGTGAGACTACATTCTCATAACTTTTATTATAGTGTATTGTCATGATTGAAATAACATTTGAATTGAGTTCTGAGAACAAGAGGGATTTTTGGTATAAAATAGGGAGGGAGGTTTTGTCATATTAGAGTAAAAAGGAATAGGATGAGCAATACATGAATGAAGAAAGAACACATAGTTTACTTTGTTCCTAGTGTATATCAAGGTTCAGCAGTAGGTTCCAGAGCTAACATAGACACTATTACACGGCAGAGCAGAGAACTATATGAGGACTTTGTACATGGAATTGGCATGGTAAAATGATGCTTTAAGAAGACTAATGTAGCAGTACAATGTAGGTTAGATTGAAAGGGGTTAAGTTTGGTTTCAGAAAAATGGGTCAGCAGTTAACTGATTAAGTGACATAAGAAAGTGTACATGTAAATTACACACATTATATATACTATATAGTGTAGTTCACTCATACTTTTTCATTGTGATGGTTAATTTTATGTGTCAATTTGACTGGGTCATGAGGTACCCAGATATTTGGTCAAATATCATTCTGATCATTTTTATGAGAGTGTTTCTGGCTGAGATTAACGTTTTAATTGGTAAACTGAATAAAGCAGGTTGCTCTCCCTAATGGAGGTGAGCCTCATTCAGTCTGTTGAAGTCCTAGATATAACCAAAAAGATGATCCTCCTTCAAGTAAGGAGGAATAACTTCTCTCTGACTGCCTTTGAGCTGTGATATTTTTTGCCAGTCTGTACTGGGACTGTTCGGTTGACCATGTTATGGAAAAACCCAAATGAACTTTTTGGTTAATCCAATACATCATTGACTTTGCTGATTCTAAGCCTTCATTTTCAAACCAACTATACTGTCAACTTTCCTGGATCTCCAGATTAATAACTGCAGATCTTAGGACTTTTTAGCCTCCACAGTTGTTTGTTGTTGTTCAGTCGCTCCACATCATCAGAAGGTCAGTAGTAGCCTAATGCTACATCATTCCCTAAGTCATTCATCTCACGTCATCTCATCACACAGGCATTTTATCATCTTAGATAATCACAAAAAGAAGAGTATAGCATAATAAGACATTTTCAGAGTGAGACTACATTCTCATAACTTTTATTATAGTGTATTGTCATGATTGAAATAACATTTGAATTGAGTTCTGAGAACAAGAGGGATTTTTGGTATAAAATAGGGAGGGAGGTTTTGTCATATTAGAGTAAAAAGGAATAGGATGAGCAATACATGAATGAAGAAAGAACACATAGTTTACTTTGTTCCTAGTGTATATCAAGGTTCAGCAGTAGGTTCCAGAGCTAACATAGACACTATTACACGGCAGAGCAGAGAACTATATGAGGACTTTGTACATGGAATTGGCATGGTAAAATGATGCTTTAAGAAGACTAATGTAGCAGTACAATGTAGGTTAGATTGAAAGGGGTTAAGTTTGGTTTCAGAAAAATGGGTCAGCAGTTAACTGATTAAGTGACATAAGAAAGTGTACATGTAAATTACACACATTATATATACTATATAGTGTAGTTCACTCATACTTTTTCATTGTGATGGTTAATTTTATGTGTCAATTTGACTGGGTCATGAGGTACCCAGATATTTGGTCAAATATCATTCTGATCATTTTTATGAGAGTGTTTCTGGCTGAGATTAACGTTTTAATTGGTAAACTGAATAAAGCAGGTTGCTCTCCCTAATGGAGGTGAGCCTCATTCAGTCTGTTGAAGTCCTAGATATAACCAAAAAGATGATCCTCCTTCAAGTAAGGAGGAATAACTTCTCTCTGACTGCCTTTGAGCTGTGATATTTTTTGCCAGTCTGTACTGGGACTGTTCGGTTGACCATGTTATGGAAAAACCCAAATGAACTTTTTGGTTAATCCAATACATCATTGACTTTGCTGATTCTAAGCCTTCATTTTCAAACCAACTATACTGTCAACTTTCCTGGATCTCCAGATTAATAACTGCAGATCTTAGGACTTTTTAGCCTCCACAGTTGTTTGTTGTTGTTCAGTCGCTAAGTCACATCTAACTCTGCAATCCCATGGACTGCAGCATGCCAGGTTTCCCTGTCCTTCCCTATCACCTAGAATTTGCTAAACTCATATCCTTTGAGTTCTATCCAACAATCTCATCCTCTGTTGTCCACTTCTCCTGCCATCAGTCTTTCCCAGCATCAGTGTCTTTTGCAGTGAGGATGCTCTTCACATAAGGTGGCTAAAAGTACCGGAGCATCGGTCCTTCTATTGAATATTCAAGGTTGATTTCCTTTATGATTGACTGATTTGATCACCTTGCAGTTCAAGGGACTCTCAAGAGTCTTCTCCAGCACCACATTTTGAAAGCATCATTTCTTTGGCACTGAGCCTTTTTTATGACCCAACTCTCATATCCATGCATGACTACTGGAAAAACCATAGCTTTGATTATACTAACCTTTGTTGGTGAAGTGATGTCTCTGATAATTATTTTTTTTAATTGAAGTATAATTTCTTTATAGCATTTCATCGTTTTCTGCCAATATCAGCATGAATCAACCATAGATGTTCATGTGTTCCCTCCCTCTTGAACCTCCCTCCAGTTTCCCACCCCATCCCTCTGCTTTTTAAGACACCATTTGTCTTCTAAAGGCTAAAGGCATAGTAGTGTCTTTAGATAAAGTATATATGCACTTTCAGAGTGCTATAAGACATGGCAAGGAGACTACTTTAGGCCTGCTGGTGCAAGTTTTAGTTGTTGTGCTAAGAGATCAGTGATCAGTGTACTCTTTCATTATTTGAACATAGAATGATAAAGTTGAACAGACTTTTTTTTTTTTTTACTTTCTATATAACACCCAAATATTTCATCTGTGAGTTCAAATATTTTAAAAATGTTTCACTGTTGTATGAGAGAGATTTTTACGTGGAGAGACTGCAATGTACTGGATAAAGTATACTGAAAAACCAAAAAACAGTTTTATTCGCATTTTACTGGTTGCCAATTAAGAAAATCTCTTTTAGACCCAGTTTCCTTATGCACAAAGTATATGATAGTGTTTGTGTTTAGTTCAATTTGTTTAGAACACTACCTGAAAATGCTTGGATGGTCAACTTTGTAACTGCAGATCTTAGGACTTTTTAGCCTCCACAGTTGTTTGTTGTTGTTCAGTCGCTAAGTCACATCTAACTCTGCAATCCCATGGACTGCAGCATGCCAGGTTTCCCTGTCCTTCCCTATCACCTAGAATTTGCTAAACTCATATCCTTTGAGTTCTATCCAACAATCTCATCCTCTGTTGTCCACTTCTCCTGCCATCAGTCTTTCCCAGCATCAGTGTCTTTTGCAGTGAGGATGCTCTTCACATAAGGTGGCTAAAAGTACCGGAGCATCGGTCCTTCTATTGAATATTCAAGGTTGATTTCCTTTATGATTGACTGATTTGATCACCTTGCAGTTCAAGGGACTCTCAAGAGTCTTCTCCAGCACCACATTTTGAAAGCATCATTTCTTTGGCACTGAGCCTTTTTTATGACCCAACTCTCATATCCATGCATGACTACTGGAAAAACCATAGCTTTGATTATACTAACCTTTGTTGGTGAAGTGATGTCTCTGATAATTATTTTTTTTAATTGAAGTATAATTTCTTTATAGCATTTCATCGTTTTCTGCCAATATCAGCATGAATCAACCATAGATGTTCATGTGTTCCCTCCCTCTTGAACCTCCCTCCAGTTTCCCACCCCATCCCTCTGCTTTTTAAGACACCATTTGTCTTCTAAAGGCTAAAGGCATAGTAGTGTCTTTAGATAAAGTATATATGCACTTTCAGAGTGCTATAAGACATGGCAAGGGAGACTACTTTAGGCCTGCTGGTGCAAGTTTTAGTTGTTGTGCTAAGAGATCAGTGATCAGTGTACTCTTTCATTATTTGAACATAGAATGATAAAGTTGAACAGACTTTTTTTTTTTTTTACTTTCTATATAACACCCAAATATTTCATCTGTGAGTTCAAATATTTTAAAAATGTTTCACTGTTGTATGAGAGAGATTTTTACGTGGAGAGACTGCAATGTACTGGATAAAGTATACTGAAAAACCAAAAAACAGTTTTATTCGCATTTTACTGGTTGCCAATTAAGAAAATCTCTTTTAGACCCAGTTTCCTTATGCACAAAGTATATGATAGTGTTTGTGTTTAGTTCAATTTGTTTAGAACACTACCTGAAAAATGCTTGGATGGTCAACTTTGTAAACTCTGAAGGACTCTTTAACACAAGGTGGTATTAATGTTAACTGCTACAAACTGTTCCCTGAAGCCTTTCCTCTCATATCTACTTCAAAATCTACCTGTGAGTTTTTAAACATTACAGTATTCCCTGCCAAGAATCCTCTTCTGCAGGATTTACTACTTAAGCTGTCTCTCTTTGGAAGATCCTTAGCAAAAACATGACTCTTCCATTGTAACTTTCTGTCTTGATGAAAGTATAGTTGTAACTAAGTATGCCATTTCATGGTTTCAGTCAGTTTACCTCCCTTATTAGACATGTAGTTATCTGTTGAATTCGTTTATTTGTTAAGGTTTTCTTTCAAGAAAATGAAGCCAAACAAAGAATGAGACTTACTCCAGGCAGGAAACTGGATGTTTATAGGAATTAGGTGTTTGCATGAGGAAGTTAGGTATTGACAGGAAACTACTGGACTTTTTGTTACACAATCAAAACACCATAGCTGTGATAAAGACAGAGCAAAATCCTGCTATTGAGCAGGACAGAGCGCACCTGCTACCACTGCCACTTTATGCCCAAATGATTACTGATGAAGGAGCAGAACATTCAGCCCATCTGAGGTAAAAACGTTTGTTAGTGTTTGCTTGCTAGCCACTGCTGCGTCCCAAATAGCGTCAATGCAACTGATTCACTTGAAGATGCCAATTTCCAGAGAAGTCTAAGGTATATGACTTTTTTAGCCTCAGAAGAGACTAAATTGAAGTATGGAAAAGCAAATTCAAGTAACCACTACAGTTTCTATGTAGTTCATTTCTCAGCAACTTTGGAACTTTTCTTCTTCAAACCAGTGTCCTTACATGCTGTAGTTCTTCTTTGGTCTTTTAAGAATTATATGAGGAGACAGACACAGAGAACAGGCTTCTGGCTGCCAAGTATGAGGGGAGTATGAAGGGATAGCATGGGATTTGGGGATTAGCAGAGGTAAACTGTTACATATAGGATGGGTAAACAACAAGGGCCTGCTGTATAGCACAGGAAATATATTCAGTATCCTGTAATAAACCGTAGTGTGAAAGAACATAAAAAAAGAATATATGTATTATATAATATATATGTATACCTAAGTCACTTTACTGTATACTAGAAACTAACATACTGCAAATCAATTATACTTCAATAAAAGAAATTGAAAATAAAGAATTGCAGACATGCATATACTCTGCCTATAAGGAGTTAAGAATATTGTATTGGGGATAAGATTTTCAATCATTAACCAATTTAAAAATCAGTCAAAGAAAAAAATTATTCAAAGAAATACACATAGGTACCACCTTATGATACATATACAACTAAGTTATAATTCCTTTATCTCCTCTAAATCAAGTTGGTGTGATTTTGCAAAAGCAATATAAAGGAATTCTTGGATATATGTGTTGTGAAGAAGCATGTTAGTTACCCTTACTGAAAAAGTGAAAAATTTATTCAAATGTATGATCATCAATCAAGTGAAAAATAATAATATACATTCTTATGAATGTGAAAGTGAGGTCCTTAAATTTACCTTGTAAATTAAGATAATATATTTACCTTAGTAGAGCATTTTGTCAACATGCACTGTGTATAGGGTCAATTTAATTCCCCTGTCACCAAGATACTGATGGAATCCTTGTCTTAAGTTGGGAGGGTAAATTGATGCGCATATTCTTGCAGATTTGTGGGGGTTTGCTAAGGGTCTGGGCATGGCAACCCACTCAAGTGTTCTTGCTTGGGAAATTCCATAGACAGAGGAGCCTGGTGGGTTACAGCCCATCGGGTTGCAACTGAAGCAACTGAGCACGCAGGCATGAACACACAGAGGGTCTTAACATTCTAGGACAAAAATCAGATCTTTTAAAATTCAAAAGGAGTTCAAAAAGTACTGTTGTGGTCTTGGGAAGACACTTCAAATCTCCTGCTGTGGGGAACATAAAGTCGCTTCCAATTGCCACTTCTTTGGCTCCACCACCATTTCTAGAATAAAGTCATATTTCTCTCAAATATTCTCAGCCAATGATTTGGTAAGGCAGGAAGGTCAGTGTTGGCCCATTCTGATGGGATAGTGAACATTTCTAAGTGGCAAGTCTGCTTTGAGAACTTCCTTTCTGGCCGAGATTTTCTTAGAGCTGTACTGCATTCTGCAATTCTGCCTCGCCGGCTCTTGTTCTTGTCTCTCTCCCTTCAGAGATGTCAGACCTGCACTGCAGTCTGAAGGCTTTTTCTGCCAACTCCTGCTTCCTCTCTTTTATTCTTTGGAGGTGTTTCTTCAACATGACTCCTGAAAGACTGATCACATCTTGGTATGTGCTTCTTAGATGACCCGAAAAATACAGTGACTTTAAAGATTACAATTAGAATATGTTTTGAAAATGGTGAACATGAGGTTTCCATCTCCACTGACAATAGGAGTAGGACAAATTAGTTAAATCTAAGCAAATTAAGGTACTCCAAGTGTCATTTTTAACTGTAAATTCATGTAGATCCTGAGATGGGATAATATTGGAAGACAAGTTGGAAGCATGCTTTTTAGAGAGTTCTAAGAAGTGAGTCAACGTATGTAATATAATATGATATGATATGATATAGTATAATATAATGTAGGAGATGGGCATGACAACCCACTCCAGTATTCTGAATTGCATGGACAGAGAAGCCTGGCAGGCTGCAGTCCATGTGTTCTCAAAGAGTTGGAGACAACTGAAGCGACTTAACACAACACATAATATCATATAATATAATATATAAATATGTAATGAGTAAATTTGTCAACTTTCTCCTTAAGTATTGGAACCCATTTTGTTGCAGCCATGAAATGTGCTTTTGAACCACTGATACTAATTCTGCATCTCTAATGCTAGTTTTGAACAGGTTAGTTGTATTATGGGTTAAATACACTCAGGATTCTTAATCATCATTTATTACGTGTATTTGTAAGTAAATACTTTTTGGGTTTCAAATATGGAATGAAAGTTGATTGTAATATAGAAACTTCCTGAGTTTACTGTTGTTAGTCCTATAAATAAGAAGTTTTACTATTGCTCCAGAGGGCAGTCATTTCAAGTTTGTAGTATTCTTAGGTTAGCAAAATATTTTCTCTTTTTCCCCACTGACTCTCTAGCATTGCCCATCATTTACTGACCTGTTTCTTTGGTATGGAACTGTGGCACTTTTGCCCCCGCCCTAGGATCTGCCCCTGAATTATAAGTTGCTTTATCAAAGCATTTCCCCTTTTTCTAAAGGTCTGCATTCTGGGGTCTAGTGTCTACATTCTGAATTCTTCTCCAAAGAAATGAAAGGGATGCCAATAAAATGTAACAGAATGAAGAAGAAACCAACTATTCACATTCAGTATTTCACATTCAGCTGTTATCTTTCTATAACAGTAACATTACAGTTCATGAGCTTGTTCAAGATATGTGATCACTTTTCAAATATTTGACAACTCATTCTTTCCAAAAAAGTATGTGTAGCTTAGATCGGAAACATTTTGGTTTTGTGTTTTATGTAAAATCATCACAATGACCATTTTAATTTGCAAAATTTTCTAATAGATGACAATGTGTATTTTGCATTTTCCATGATACTTAATATAATTTCAGAGATACATTGTATTTGCTTTTTTGAAACTAATTTCTTAGTTCATTTTCAAACTCATCCTGGATATACAAAATTTTAAAATCAGTTCCCGTCAGTCTTTTATGAACTTCTAGGCGCCTCAGGCTCAATATCTGTTTTGCTACGAAGGCTCTATTTGTGTAAGTTTATTAAGCTTGATTCCTCTCTGAAAGTAAATATAACTACATTTATGATTCCCAGTTTGATAATAAAACCTTTAATCATAATCTCCAGATAAAGGACTTTTCCATTCATGGCTCTAAATAAGGGAAAATCAGCTCCTCTGTTTACTTAACATTTGGTGGTGATGCAATAAATAAAACAGCAGTGAAGAGTGATTGTGTCTTTCTCTGCTTTCTCTTTCTACAGGTTGCGTTTCACATGGATGTATGATATGCCACAACAACATGACATCTCAATTAGGTGAGTCTGTCAAGACTGCATTAAAGAACATTCATGCCACAGATTTGCCAGGTAAAGACAGTCTATTTTTGGTATTCCTGGTCTAAATGCTGATGAAAATGAGTCGTTTTTTTGCTTTCATGGTGATGTTTGGGAGACAAAATGGAATTCCAGGTACCATGAAAATCTTGTTGGTTGGCTTATTCTTTTTCTTAATGAGATTTATATTAAAAGCGAAATCAAGGAAGTCTGTAAAAGGTCTATTGAAGTGAAGGCAGAGCAGTATCAAAACAGAGATTATGAGTCTCATCTGTCTCATAGAATATCCCATTGTAGAGATTTACAGAGCTCCAATAGTAGATATGTCTTATGTTGAAACAATTAGTACTTTATTTTTATATATGCACAAATAATGTGCTGATTTATTTTCTTACCAATCTGTATATAGT
Organism: Tragulus kanchil; assembly: GCA_022376925.1. Taxonomy (NCBI): domain Eukaryota; kingdom Metazoa; phylum Chordata; class Mammalia; order Artiodactyla; family Tragulidae; genus Tragulus; species Tragulus kanchil. The sequence goes on along the minus strand of JAIOJX010000024.1, from coordinate 108,802,573 downwards.
TTTTTTCTGCTAGTGAACAGAAACTCTCACTTCTAAAATTTTCTTGACTTTGGTATAGTTATTAGCAGTCTTCTGCTGTAGCAGGTGAGGGCACTGTAAGGGCAAACTGACAGTTGAATGAATGGCTGCTGTACTCTGACTCATGACTCAAAGGATAAGATCTTGATTATCAAAAAAAGTATGTGTAGCTTAGATCGGAAACATTTTGGTTTTGTGTTTTATGTAAAATCATCACAATGACCATTTTAATTTGCAAAATTTTCTAATAGATGACAATGTGTATTTTGCATTTTCCATGATACTTAATATAATTTCAGAGATACATTGTATTTGCTTTTTTGAAACTAATTTCTTAGTTCATTTTCAAACTCATCCTGGATATACAAAATTTTAAAATCAGTTCCCGTCAGTCTTTTATGAACTTCTAGGCGCCTCAGGCTCAATATCTGTTTTGCTACGAAGGCTCTATTTGTGTAAGTTTATTAAGCTTGATTCCTCTCTGAAAGTAAATATAACTACATTTATGATTCCCAGTTTGATAATAAAACCTTTAATCATAATCTCCAGATAAAGGACTTTTCCATTCATGGCTCTAAATAAGGGAAAATCAGCTCCTCTGTTTACTTAACATTTGGTGGTGATGCAATAAATAAAACAGCAGTGAAGAGTGATTGTGTCTTTCTCTGCTTTCTCTTTCTACAGGTTGCGTTTCACATGGATGTATGATATGCCACAACAACATGACATCTCAATTAGGTGAGTCTGTCAAGACTGCATTAAAGAACATTCATGCCACAGATTTGCCAGGTAAAGACAGTCTATTTTTGGTATTCCTGGTCTAAATGCTGATGAAAATGAGTCGTTTTTTTGCTTTCATGGTGATGTTTGGGAGACAAAATGGAATTCCAGGTACCATGAAAATCTTGTTGGTTGGCTTATTCTTTTTCTTAATGAGATTTATATTAAAAGCGAAATCAAGGAAGTCTGTAAAAGGTCTATTGAAGTGAAGGCAGAGCAGTATCAAAACAGAGATTATGAGTCTCATCTGTCTCATAGAATATCCCATTGTAGAGATTTACAGAGCTCCAATAGTAGATATGTCTTATGTTGAAACAATTAGTACTTTATTTTTATATATGCACAAATAATGTGCTGATTTATTTTCTTACCAATCTGTATATAGTTTTTTTCTGCTAGTGAACAGAAACTCTCACTTCTAAAATTTTCTTGACTTTGGTATAGTTATTAGCAGTCTTCTGCTGTAGCAGGTGAGGGCACTGTAAGGGCAAACTGACAGTTGAATGAATGGCTGCTGTACTCTGACTCATGACTCAAAGGATAAGATCTTGATTATCAAGATAGAGGAGAAGGCCTATGTTAGTTTCTGCAGCTGTATAGACCACTGCTGCAAAAATAACAAATAATAAAGGACGTTTGTACAATTAGCTTCGCGTTGTGAGATGAATGTTGGCCTGCCAGGTAACATCCCTCCATTTGAATCTGGGTCTTTTTCTGGCTATTTGTGGGCAAAACCTGTCACTTACGGTCACAGTCTCTTTATCTATAAAATGAAGTGCTCCTATCCGATGACCCTCAGCTTTAATTCTAGGTTTGTGATTCTGTGGATTTTTAGTAAATGAACTAACTTTTGGATGTCGTATGAATGGCAGTAAGGAGCATTACCTGCTCTGGTTGTGCACAGCTGAGCATATTGATTATGACCCTGATAACTGTTTAAAAGTAATGTGATTTTCCTCATGTCTGGAATATTTATAAATAAAACTGGAGGCTGATGAACTTTTGATTCAAGATCAAAATTTGTTTTTCCTCTTATTCTGATTTTCTGTCTTCCAGGAGGTATGATTGCATATTGAATGAAACATTAAGAACCCTTCTCGTTTTATGATTTTATGAAATATTTGGTAACTGCATATATTGAAATTGGCATTAAAATAGATGGGCACTATTCCTGATTTCTAATCCTCTTTTCTCTTTCATCTTTCTCCTAGGGAAATAATATTTCTTTTAATGATGACCACATCCTTTTGTAGTGCAGAATTATTAAAATATTTAAAAGCAGAATGTCACTTGCTGTCAAAACATCTTAAATAAGTTCAACCATATTTTACTTGAAGGTTTATAAAAATTTTCTTACTTTTCATGTAGCACTAAAATATTAATGCTGACCAGGCTGTGAATGTGTTAGTAGGAGTTGGAGTACTTTCAGATGCTAAGTAATCTTGCAAATGATGGATACGGAAACACTGTCATATCTATGAGAATTTGAGAATCTTGTAATGGGTTCCTGTTGCTAAGTGTATACTCAGGTAGCCAGAAAGATTTTTTTTCCCACTATTACTAAAAGTTTCGGAGTGAAAATACCTGTCTCAGGATATTTATACTTTATCTGGGAAATATAAAAATAATCAATGAGGAGTGTGTTGCTGAGCACATCATACATCAAATGCTTATATACTTCAAAAGATATATATATATATATATATATATGTATATATACACACACACACACATATACACACACACACACATATATATATGTGTGTGTGGATGTTCTCTCCAGGGTTATGAGATCCTATCTAGAGTTAAGGGAACAAAGCCTTCATCTGCCTGAAGGGACAGAAGGAACCGTTTAGGGGGAAGAGGTAGTTAAACAATTACATAAAAATTTAAAAGCATTAAGTATTTCTCACTATTTTTTTCACTTCTGGAAGATTGCTTGTCTATACTAGCAGACTAGAATAGTTGCTCTTCATACACACCTCCTCTCTGTCATTTGCTTTTTCCCTCTATGAAATTATATCTTCTTTTAAAAAACACTTTCTTGAAATAGTAATGCTTATACTGAATTTTGAAAATTCAGCCATATAGGATAGGGCTTTTTCTTTGGCCACACCATGTGACATGCCAGATTTTAGTTGGGTTAGGGGTCAAACCTATGCCTTTTGTGGTGGAAACACAGAATCTTTATTACTGGACTGCTAGGGAAGTCCCTGGAATTTTTTTGTGAAGTATAGTTGATTTACAGTCTTGTGCTAGTTTCAGATGTAAGGCAAACTGATTGAGTTAATACATACACACAGGTATAAATCTGATTCTTTTCCATAGTAGGCTTTTACAAAATGTTGAATATAGTTTCCTTTGCTATAATAAATCTTTATTATTTACGTATTTTATGTATAGTAGTATATATATAGCCATTAATTCCAAACCCCAGATTGGGATGTTTTATTTAAAAAGTTAAAATATAATAATTATTTTATTTGGTCCTTATTTATTTGTTTGTTTATTTATTTTCATCCGTCTTCATTCTTTGGCCTGTGTGGGCCTCCCATTGCAGTGGCCTCGCTTGTTGCCGAGCACCGGCTCTGGGCGCATGCGCTCAGAGCGCTGGCTCCTAATTGGACACACTGGTCCAGCTGCTCCTCGGCACGTGGAATCTTCCCCGGCCAGGGATCAAACTGGTGCCCCTTGCACTACAGGATGGACTCTTTACCCACTGGACCTCAGGGAAGAGCAATAATTTAAAAAATATAATTGTGTTAGGTATTATCACCTCCAATTGCATTTTTCAAATTGTGTTCATATTATCTATGCCATATTTTCACGATGTGGAGTAAAGTTAAGCAAAAGAAAACTAAGGGAGGAGACACTGTCATGAAACAAGACCACTCTTGAGCACATATTGGTTGGGGAAAAACCAGGTAGGAAACATCGGTGAATAAGTACACTATATAGTTAATCCAAAAGTTTCGTTAAAGTGTATGATATTAGTCTCTAGAAGCACAAAACAATTGCCAACGTTTGTTAACAAGTGCTAACACCAACCTAATTAAAAGATGCAGTTCTCCCTTCTGCTAATTTCCCTTCCCTGAAAATATAATTAGAAATACAATTGAAAACAGCAGAAACAAGAAAAAGATGTGTAGATCTTGGAAAATCCACTTAATAGATTATAATTTTCTAACAGTTGTTTACTGTACTGTATTCATTGTGTGCTAATGTTTTCCCTTGCCTTTTTAGTAGGTTAGACACTGTATTATTTTTTTCTTTGGCAGGGCATCTAACATCTGATAAGAATCCTAAACATTGAATGATAGCATGATGGCTTTATTGTCTGTGCATCTTAATAGTCCTGGCAAATAACAAATAACATGTCTTTCTCCCAGCGGAGGAAGAGAAATACAGATTAGAAGGAGCTTAAATCAATGGATTGCATAGCATAGTCGCAGAATATTTTCTAAATAAATAGACTATTAAAGAGTCGGTAGTCTTATAAAAAGAGAATGAGATTTCTGATGAGGAAACCCGGATTCATTTCTCAGCACTGTGTATATATATCTTGAGGAAGTTACTGAACATCGTTGTGTTTACTTAACAGTGAAATACGAGAATAAGATCTCAAAGCTCCCTTTCAACTTGGGCAGTCTGTGAAATAACAATGGTACCTAAGATCTAGGACTTAGTATGTGTCACAGCCTATGAGACACTGTCACTTTAAGTGCTTAACATGGATTTTATAATTGTCAAGAAACTTTGTGAAACAGGCACTATTATTAATTGGGTTTATGAGAAAACTAAAGCTTAGGGATTTAAGTATCTTAAACACTGTCACATGCTTGGGAGTAGCAGAGTTGAAATTTTAAATGAGGTCAGCTGGCTCTAGAGTCTACCAGCATAAAGACCATGCTTTACATCCTCCCCTTGACATTATTCACAAGCCAGTCACAACAGGAAGTCGTAAGTGTGAATTCTGCGTTCTTTCCAACTTCATTGTCCCTGAGCAGTTGATTATTTGCCCATCAGTCTGTCTTGTGCTACAGCAAAGTACACTTCCTCTTCAGTAAGCATTTTTGGTCTGTGCTCATTCTTTATGATCAAGAGAGTGGCACATATTCCAGTGGAATATTGCTAGTGAGTATTTTCCAGAGACTGCCCATGCGGTCATTGAACAGGAATCGAAGGGAAGCCTCACAGAATTACAAAAGAACAGTCAAGGGAGAGTCTTTCATAGCAGAATTATAGGAGTGTCTCCTTAGGTCAAAGTCAAAGGAAGGATGAATTAACTCCCAAAGCAATTTTGAAAAGGTGAATTCAATGATATTGCAGTTGTTGGACCAGGTGTTAAAATGTTATTGGGTGTTAATTTAATTTTCATCCTGTCAACACTCATCTGAACTGTAACAGCTGCTAAACACGGTTCCACAAGAGCAAACCATCCTTACAGAGGAAGCAGATGCCTAATCAATAGGGCCAATAGAAATGTATGGCTCAGCTGAGCAACCTGCACAAGGGGGAATGAATCCCACAGGGCTCTGTCTTACCTGAATGGAAAAGAACTTTAAAGATAGTGAAACTATTCAAGCAGTAAGAACAGCAGACTGAAAGTCCTGGGTTGGCTTCCTATTGACTCTTTTCTTTCTTTCTTTAAAAAGTCAGCGTGACCTTGGATTGGACAATGCCTTAGTTTCTCTGTCCTATTTTAGAGGTACTAAGGATGTTTTTTTCCAGTCCATTGCTATCTGTAGTGCTATTATCATCTCACAGGCTGTGTATAGTTGGAAGTAGAAATCAACTGCTTAGCAAAATGTAGCTTCCTTTGGATTTTAACAGTGTGTGTGTGTGTGTGCTTAGTGGCTTCAGTCATGTCCAGCTCTTTAGAACCCTACGGGCTGTAGCCTACTAGGTCCTTCTGTCCATGGGATTTTCCAGGCAAGAATACTCAAGTGGGTTGCCATGCCCTTCTCCAGGGGATCATCCTGACCGTAGGATTAAAAGGTTTTTAATAGTAAAGAGATAACAGTGGTGATGTAGAAGTAATTAATAGCTGTCCTTCATTATATTTTAGGTAGATAGGAGTAGATGATTTATAAACAGGGAGATATTTTAGTTTTGAATAATTTCTTGATTATTTACTAATATAGAAGGCTATGTAATTTCCCCTTCTGTAGATCTTCAGACAGAAGAATAGATTGTTACGTCTATGCCAAATGTTATTTTATTCCTAGAAACTGGAGACCATATAACCTCTTAAAATTCATTATGCCGGGCTTCCCTGGTGGTCCAGTGGGTAAGGACACCGCCTTGCAGTGCAAGGGGCGCCAGTTCGATCCCTGGCCTGGGAAGATCCCACGTGCCGCGGAGCGGCTGGACTGATGTGTCCAATTACCGAGCCGGAGCTCTGGAGCGCATGCGCCCAGAGCCGGTGCTCTGCGACAACAGAGGCCACCATGATGGGAGGCCCACACGGGCCAAAGAACAAAGATGGATGAAAATAGACAAATGAAAGACCAATAGAAGGGGCCTGCCTGCTCCCCTCCCTCCCCACCCACCCCACCAAAATAAATAAATAAATCTTTAAAAAAAAATTCATTATGCCATGCTTTTAATAAACTTTCTGTAAATTAGCCTCACCTAAAATAATCACTTTTGTTTATGCATCTCAGACTTGTCTATAAATCCTTCTGGGATTGTGTGCTGTTGAGACAGGGATTCTCTCAAGTCTGCTAAACACAAGAGTTATAACACCTTGTATGTCAATATTATTAGAAGGGTTCTTGCATTAAAAGACATGTAACTGGGTTGGCTTCCTATTGACTCTTTTCTTTCTTTCTTTAAAAAGTCAGCGTGACCTTGGATTGGACAATGCCTTAGTTTCTCTGTCCTATTTTAGAGGTACTAAGGATGTTTTTTTCCAGTCCATTGCTATCTGTAGTGCTATTATCATCTCACAGGCTGTGTATAGTTGGAAGTAGAAATCAACTGCTTAGCAAAATGTAGCTTCCTTTGGATTTTAACAGTGTGTGTGTGTGTGTGCTTAGTGGCTTCAGTCATGTCCAGCTCTTTAGAACCCTACGGGCTGTAGCCTACTAGGTCCTTCTGTCCATGGGATTTTCCAGGCAAGAATACTCAAGTGGGTTGCCATGCCCTTCTCCAGGGGATCATCCTGACCGTAGGATTAAAAGGTTTTTAATAGTAAAGAGATAACAGTGGTGATGTAGAAGTAATTAATAGCTGTCCTTCATTATATTTTAGGTAGATAGGAGTAGATGATTTATAAACAGGGAGATATTTTAGTTTTGAATAATTTCTTGATTATTTACTAATATAGAAGGCTATGTAATTTCCCCTTCTGTAGATCTTCAGACAGAAGAATAGATTGTTACGTCTATGCCAAATGTTATTTTATTCCTAGAAACTGGAGACCATATAACCTCTTAAAATTCATTATGCCGGGCTTCCCCTGGTGGTCCAGTGGGTAAGGACATCACCTTGCAGTGCAAGGGGCGCCGGTTCCATCCCTGGCCTGGAAGATCCCACGTGCCGCGGAGCGGCTGGACCAGTATGTCCAATTACCGAGCCAGAGCTCTGGAGCACATGCGCCCAGAGCCAGTGCTCTGCGACAACAGAGGCCACCATGATGGGAGGCCCACACGGGTCAAAGAACAAAGATGGATGAAAATAGACAAATGAAAGACCAATAGAAGGGGCCTGCCTGCTCCCCTCCCTCCCCACCCACCCCACCAAAATAAATAAATAAATCTTTAAAAAAAAATTCATTATGCCATGCTTTTAATAAACTTTCTGTAAATTAGCCTCACCTAAAATAATCACTTTTGTTTATGCATCTCAGACTTGTCTATAAATCCTTCTGGGATTGTGTGCTGTTGAGACAGGGATTCTCTCAAGTCTGCTAAACACAAGAGTTATAACACCTTGTATGTCAATATTATTAGAAGTTTGGGAATTTTTTTTAATAAATGAAAGCAACTTGATTTAAAGGAGTAGAATGCAAATTTTATATGTACATTAAAATGATATACCTCTCCAGTAGTTTGTTGAGATAGACTTCTTTGGCTTATATGCAAACTCTCGCCAGTTGTTCTCCTTTTATTAATCATGAGGGAAAGTTTCACTGTGACTACTTGTCTAATATGGTGTCCTGGAGGAGAAATCTTCCATTTCCCAGGGTATGTTAAATGTCAGATAAAGCAAAACAACACGAAATAACACTTGTCTTCTTAGACAAGAATTTTATAGTGCTTATATTATTCTTTTTATTCTGCTTTTTATTCCTGTAGAAAGTAAAAGCTTTAAGGAAATAGGCATTGGAGATTGGAATATTGACTGTGTGACCTAACAGAAAAAAAAGGTTAGTTTGGAGGAAATAAACTAATTGTGGTATTTGGGAGGATGACCTGAACTTTTAAATTTTTTTTGGAGATAAGGTGAGGTATTATTGAGCAGAATTCAAAAGACCATCAGGGCACACTAAAAATTTTGTATCATGAAATTCTTATCCCTGAAATAAAATATAAATAAGGTAGATAAGAGGAACTGAGCCAGACTTTTAATAGAACAATAATTTTGAAATGGCTCTTTGGAGCTCTTAGTAGCAAAACAAAGAGTAAAAGCAAGAATCATATTACTTAGTGTTTAACTGAAACTAAGGACAAGAGCCATTACTCGTTATGTTTAGTATGACAGCATACTAAAGGTTCCCATTTTGTGTTAGTTATTTGAAATGTCTAAAGTTTGGCACAGGAATATAATATCAAGAATTCTTGGGCTTCCCCTGGTGGTCCAGTGGATAAGGACACCGCCTTGCAGTGCAAGGGGCGCCGGTTCGAGCCCTGGCCTGGGAAGATCCCACGTGCCGCGGAGCGGCTGGACTGATGTGTCCAATCACGGAGCCGGAGCTCTGGAGCGCATGCGCCCAGAGCCAGCGCTCTGCAGCGACAGACGCCACTGCGATGGGAGGCCCACAGGAGCCAAAGAGCAAGACGGATGAAAACAGAGAAATGAAAGACCAATAGTAGTGGCCCGCCTGCTCCCCTCCCTCCCCAACCCGACCCCTGCCCAAAATAAATAAATAAATAAATCTTTAAAAAAAAAAAGAATTCTTTCTTTCCTTCCTTTCTCTTCTTCCCATCTCATTTTCCTTCTTTCCCTGGACCCCTGATTTTCCTATGCAGGAAAGAAAGTAGGTAGAACATTTGATGAAAGGATTTTGTACAATTTCAGTGAAGAAAGATATACTTACAGGTTAAATTGGGTTTCTCAGTGTGTTAATACATTATCAGAGTCATTTATAAACTATAATTTTATTACTGTAAATGAATTTCATTATATAATTTATATAAAATAGATCATAGATTAATGAATGTTATTATTTCCTTACTTTCACTAATTAGATTATTGTTAAATGAGATCAGCTAAATTCGGATGCTTTTAATGGAAAATTGATGTAGCTTTTGTGAGACGTAGAAATCTTATTTCTTTGTTCTGTTATGATAATATATATGGATTCACCATCGAACATTATACTTAAATTAAATTAAAGGGTATTTTTAGTGGAATGATCAGCCTTATAAAATATATGAAAACCAATTTTGAGACAAAGTTCATAGATAAATTAATGTTTCATCTCTTCTGTCACAATTAGAAGGCTTTCTAAAGGGAAAACTGCTTATAGGTGCTTTCATTCTTTGCAGTGACTTCAGTAAAACAATGGGCAACTTCAGGTGCCATCTTAATTTGACCATGCTGTCTAGTGACTAGTGTGGTTGTCTGAGAGAGTAGGATATTGGAGGAGAGGGATCAATTGGGAGATTGGGATGGACATGTATACACTGCTGTGTATAAAATAGAGAACTAATAAGGCCATGGAACTCTACTTAATACTCCGTAATGGCTTATTTGGGAAAATAATCTAAAAAGGGGGGATACATATAAATATAACTAACCCAGTTGGCACAGTGGTAAAGAGTCCACCCGCCAACAGAGACGCAGGAGAAGCAGCTTCAATCCCTGGGTTATGAAGATCCTCTGGAGTAGGAAATGGCAAAGTACTCTAGTATTCCTGCCTGGAAACGTTCATGGTCAGAGGAGCCTGATGGACTATGGTCTGTGGGGTTGGAAAGAGTCAGACACAACTGAGCACACACTTGCTGGTAGTAACATGTATGTGTATAACAGATTCACTTTGATGTACACCTGAAGCAAATACAACATTGTAAATCCACTGTATACCAATAAATATTAAACATTAAAATAAAACAGCATTGAGAGAGAAGGAAAAATGTCATTTTCATTCACTGTGCATTCAGATCTCCTGCTGTTCCCTCAAAGTCTCTGCCAGATAAATGCTACAATTCCTTCTTTACTGACAAACCAAAAGAGTGGAATAAAACTTGGAGGACAGCCTTGGAGTTAACTCCTCAGTGAGGAAATCCAGAGATTTGGTGATTGGTTACTGTTTCATCATATACACAAATGTATATCTAAGAATATGCAAATTGGATCACACAGTGCTTGCTTTGAAGGACAGTTATTCAGTCAGGAATTGCAGTAATGAGTTTGCTGGGCTAAAAGCAAACAACAAAAGGCAAAGCAGGCAAAACTGGCTATCATGGGCTATATCAGAGGTTCTGACACATAGAAGACTTACTAAATGTTTATTCGAATAAAGGGTAAATAAATAATATTAACTTCAAAAAATAAGAGAGAAAAGAGGAGATAGGGAGAATGTTAACAAAACATCCTATGAAAACGCCTGTAAGATTTAGACTTTTGACTTTGATTGTTTCTTTATCTCTGTCTTTTATCCAGATGAATTAACTGTGGGATTATATTGTGGGTAGACATTAATGTAATGTTTTACAGTTTAAACGATTGGCTCATAGGTCATTCAAGAACTTAGTGGGCAAGATATTTATAGTCACAGCTTCACTTATTTTCCTATATATCATTTATATAGGGCTATGGGCTTATTGCATATTTTCTAATATAAAATTATAAGATTTTTGTCACTGTTGCCATATAAGTTAATTCTTATTGACCTTTTTTTCTTGAGGCACTTCAAAGAGTTCAGAAACACTACTTAGTAAATGCACTGATTTATGCTCATTCTTTAAGTCTATACTTAAATTTTAAAGTGGTTTATATTTCTTCAACAATGGAATATGTCTGCATGTTTCAGGCACCTTTATTGAATTATTTAATGTTGTCTTCCTCAGAGTCAGACACACGAACAATTGCTGGTAGTAACATGTATGTGTATAACAGATTCACTTTGATGTACACCTGAAGCAAATACAACATTGTAAATCCACTGTATACCAATAAATATTAAACATTAAAATAAAACAGCATTGAGAGAGAAGGAAAAATGTCATTTTCATTCACTGTGCATTCAGATCTCCTGCTGTTCCCTCAAAGTCTCTGCCAGATAAATGCTACAATTCCTTCTTTACTGACAAACCAAAAGAGTGGAATAAAACTTGGAGGACAGCCTTGGAGTTAACTCCTCAGTGAGGAAATCCAGAGATTTGGTGATTGGTTACTGTTTCATCATATACACAAATGTATATCTAAGAATATGCAAATTGGATCACACAGTGCTTGCTTTGAAGGACAGTTATTCAGTCAGGAATTGCAGTAATGAGTTTGCTGGGCTAAAAGCAAACAACAAAAGGCAAAGCAGGCAAAACTGGCTATCATGGGCTATATCAGAGGTTCTGACACATAGAAGACTTACTAAATGTTTATTCGAATAAAGGGTAAATAAATAATATTAACTTCAAAAAATAAGAGAGAAAAGAGGAGATAGGGAGAATGTTAACAAAACATCCTATGAAAACGCCTGTAAGATTTAGACTTTTGACTTTGATTGTTTCTTTATCTCTGTCTTTTATCCAGATGAATTAACTGTGGGATTATATTGTGGGTAGACATTAATGTAATGTTTTACAGTTTAAACGATTGGCTCATAGGTCATTCAAGAACTTAGTGGGCAAGATATTTATAGTCACAGCTTCACTTATTTTCCTATATATCATTTATATAGGGCTATGGGCTTATTGCATATTTTCTAATATAAAATTATAAGATTTTTGTCACTGTTGCCATATAAGTTAATTCTTATTGACCTTTTTTTCTTGAGGCACTTCAAAGAGTTCAGAAACACTACTTAGTAAATGCACTGATTTATGCTCATTCTTTAAGTCTATACTTAAATTTTAAAGTGGTTTATATTTCTTCAACAATGGAATATGTCTGCATGTTTCAGGCACCTTTATTGAATTATTTAATGTTGTCTTCCTCAGTGTGTCTCTGTGCATAGTACCTGTACATGATATATTGAAATAAATTGTGTATGAATTCCCATATATTTCTTTATATTTGTTTGAAATAGCTTATTCAAATTTACTAGCTGAAGGAAATCAACACAAAGGGATTACGATTTGTCATGATCTCTTGATCTTTGAATTCCTGGAATCCTTATTCACTGAATTTTATTCTAATACTCTTCTTAAGGTATTACTGTAATCCTTAAACTTAAATGTTGCCTGTGACTAACATAACATGAAAGCTCAGAAATGTCTCTAAGGGCAAGCCTAGAATTAAAAAATGTTGGATCTTGCACTAATCCTGCTACTAATAAATGCAAAAAGTGTCACTTAAGTATGAATTTAAATTAACTCTGCAGAAGTTCTTTTCTTGCTTTATAATGCTAATAACATTGTTGTTGTTAATCAGTCTAAGTCATGTCCAACTCTTTGCAACCCCAAGGACTGTAGCACACCAGGATCCCCTGTCCTTCAGGGTCTCCTGGAGTTTGCTCAGACTCATGCCCATTGAGTCCATGATGCTGTCCAACCATCTCATCCTCTGCTGCCCTCTTCTCCTTTTGCCTCAAGTCTTTCCTAGCATCAGGGTCTTTTCTAATGAGTGGGTGTGGCTTTGATCGTTTCTTCATTGTGTCTTTTATCCAAATAAGTTAACTATGGGATTATATTATAGGTAGACATTAATGTAAGATCTTCCATGGCCATTGTGGCATTTGTTGTTGCTTGTAAGGAATGGTGTTTTAGGTTAGACCGATCAGAGATGGTTTCTTGCCAAGGTACTCTGCTCAAACTCAGAAGTCTATCCGCTAGTAAGCTTGCTTATAGGCCATCTGTTGGTTAGGTTTAGCTCAGAAGTAGATGACTGAGAAAAAAGAAAAAAAAAGTGAATGACTAAAAACATAAAGATATATCATGCTTCAGATAAAATAATAATATAATTTACTAAATGATTCTGGGAAATATCTGCTGTTTTGTAGAACAGAAGTACTTAATATAAATAAAGCAACTTACTCTAAGCTGTAATAGGTACTTATTAGGGTAATCTACTTTTTATTTTAAATCCCAAGCCTTCATATTTTACTCACCCTTGATCTTTTTGTAGTTATCAGATGGCCCTTGATTTTCCTAAAAGTTAAGACTTCTTTTCATGTACAGATGTTGAAGATTTACTTTATTGAATAGGTAGGCCAGATGACTAGAGAATCACTTTCTGTGTTTTAAGAGATAGAAACTACTGCAAGAACAATGTAACTACTTTACATTTCCAAGAAATGATTTGGGAATAGATTGTATTGAAGAAAATATATTCATAGCATGTGACTGTTCTGTAAATTTTTGTTCTGTAAACAATAGAATTTGTGTTGGTTTCAGATGAAAGGAAGAAGAAAAAAATAACTTGCTGCTATGCTATGGTAATAGTAAGTTCCTCGAGGGACATCAGGCTAAAAATAATTTATTCAAATTGCCCTCAATTTCTAAGGACATTTCTGAGTTGCATTTAGAACATAGCCATTGATTACAAAGTGTGATTTGAGAAGGCAAAAGAGGCCAATTTTCCTGCAAATTAAGAGATGCATATTGACTGCAGGGAAGTATGCCATCACTGAGAAATCGAAAGCAGTAAGACTTTAGGAAATCAATCAACAGTTGAGTCAAATTAGATTTTATTTTATTTTTTTAGTTGCTGGAACCCCATGTGGAATGTACATATTTTCAGCAGGTATAAACTTTTTGCTTTTATAGCAGATCTACATCAATAAAATGAATAGGGAGATGCTCATTTTTTCCTAATCCTAAAAACAAACAAACAAAAAACCCAAAACAGAAGTCCCCTGAAATCCTATACAAATCTATAACTTCTGGTTAGTTTCCCAGCGACCCATTTTTCTTAGCAGTTTAGTTTGAGTCCCAATTTGGGAAGGTATGAATCTCAAATCTGAACCCAATAACCTGCTTGCTACATTTATTGTAATGTTTTGGGGAATGAGAGAAAAAAAATTGCCTTTTCAATATGTAAAAATTTATTAGCATTACAGTCTAGTAAGTTCTACATGGGAATGTGTATGCTGAAAGATCTCAGGTTCATTTTTTGTCCTGAAATAATAATAGTAAAATAGTTTTTGAAATGAAAATTCAAGTAATGTGATTAGTCAGATCTTTAGCATATAATGATTCTTTTGAGCATACATATTTCACTCACAGAGCACTGTGGAACTAGGTTCTGATTGTAATTTAAGATAATAACCCAGAAAGCTGGTAATTACCAAATGTACAAAATACCGAACATGTCTTATCTACAACAACAACATATTAAGAGGGTCATACACCATGATAAAATGGGATTTATCCCTGGGATGCAAGGATTCTTCAATATTGTTAAACAATCAGTCTGATACATCATATTAAGAAATTGAAGAGTAAAACTATTTATGATGATCCCAGTAGATGCAGAACAAACTTTTGACAAAATTCAACACTCATTTATGATAAAAACTCTCCAGAAAGTGTTCACAGAGGGAACCTACCTCATCATAATAAAGGCTGTATATGACAACCCACAGCCAGCATTCTTGGTGGTGAAAAACTGAAAGCATTTCCTCTAAATGGCAAACAAGACAATGATGTCCACTCTTGGCACTGTTATACAACATAGTTTTGGAAAACCTAACCCAGTAATCAGAGAAGAAAAACAAATAAAAGGAATATAAATTGGAAAAGAAGTCACCACTGTTTGCAGATGACATAGTACTATACATAGAAATTCCTAAAGGTGCCACTAGAAAACTACTGGAGGTACTCAATACTTCTGCAACTTTGGTAAAGTTGCAGAATACAAAATCAGTGCACAGAAATCTCTTGCATTCCTATACACTAACAATGAAATGTCAGAAAGAAAAATTAAGGAGACAACCATATTCATCATTGCAACAAAATAAAATAAAATACCTAGGAATAAGCCTATCCAAGGAGGCAAAAGGCATTTACTCAGAAAACTGTAAGTCACTGATGATAGAAATCAAAGATGACAGAAACAGATGAGATATATCATGTTTGTGGATTGGAAGAATTGATATTGTGAAAATGACTATAGTACGCAAAGCAATCTACAGATTCAGTGCAATTCCTGTCAAATTACCGATGACACTTTTCACAGAAATAGTACAATTGTACAATGTGGATGGAAACTCAAATGACCCCAAAAGGCCAAAGCCGTGTTAAGAAAGGAAAGTAGAGCGGGAGAAATCAGGCTTCCTGATTTCAGATGATACTATAAACCTACAGTCATCAGACAGTATAGTAAATACACAAAAAACAGAATGTAGATTTATGGAACAAGACAGGAAGCCCAGAGATAAACTCATGCACCTCTGGTTACCTTGTCTATGACAAAGGAGGTAAGAATACACAATGAAGAAGAGATAATCTTTTCAATAAGTGGTGCTGGGAAAACTGGACAGCTACATGCAAAAGAATGAAATTAGAATATTCTCTAGCACTGTAAATAAAAATAAACTCAAAATGGATTAAAGGTGTAATATAAGGCCAGATACTGTAAAAACTGTTGGAGGATATCATAGACAGTACGCACTTTGACGTAATTACAACATGGTCTTTTTTGACCCACTTCATGGAGTAATGAAAATATTAACAAAAAACAAATAGATGAGACCAAATTAAACTTAAAAGCTTTTGCATAGCAAAGGAAACCAACAACAAGCTGAAGAGACAGCCTTCAGAATGGAAGAAAATGTTTGCAAACAAAGCAACTAACAAGAGATTAATCTCTAAAATGTACAAACAGCTCATTCAACTCAATATATATATTAAAAAAATCAAGTGACCCAATCAAAAATTGAAGACCTAAATAAACATTTCTTTTTTTAAAAAATATTTTTAATTGGAGGATAATTGCTTTACAATATTGTGTTGGTTTCTGCCATATATCAACAAGAATCAGCCATAGGTGTATGTATGTCTCTTCCTTCTTGATCCTTCCTCCCACTTCCCATCCCATCCCACCCCCAAGGTTGTCACACAACATAGGATTAGACCTCCCTATGTCACACAACAAATTTCTACTGTGGCTATCTAATTTTAAATATGGTAATGTATTAATATATGCTTCAATGCTATTCTCTCAACCTGTCCCACCCTCTCCTTCCCCTCTGTGTCCAGAAGTCTGTTCACTATTTCTGTGTCTCCATTACTGCCCCGCGGATATACTCATCCGTACCATCTTTATAGATTCCAAATATATGCATTAATATACAGTATTTATCTTTCTCTTTCTGACTTCAAGAAGACATACAGATGTTCTGGAGGTACACGACAAGATTCTGGACATCATTAATTATTAGAGAAATGCATAAGAAAACTAAAATGAGGTATCACCTCACACTGCTCAATACAGCCATCAAAAAAAAAATCTACAAATAATAAATGGTTTGAAAACTTGTGGAGGAAAGGGAACCCTCTTGCACTGTTGGTGGGAATGCAAGTTGATACAGCTGTTATGGAGAACAATATGGAGGTTTCTTAAAAAAACTAAAAATAGAACTACTGTATGATCCATCAATCCCACTACTGTGCATTTACCTTGAGAAAAATCATAATCCAGAAAGATGTATTTCTAGTCCATTTTTTTTCTCAGCACTATTTACAATAGCCAGGATATGGGAGCAACTTAAATATCCATTAACAGATAAATGCATAAAGAAGATATGGAGGCTTCCCTGGTGGTGCAGTGGGTAAGGACACCACCTTGCAGTGCTAGGGGCGCCAGTTCGATCCCTGGCCTGGGAAGATCCCACGTGCCACGGAGTGGCTGGACCGATGTGTCCAATTACCGAGCTGGAGCTCTGAAGCGCATGCGCCCAGAGCCGGTGCTCTGCGACAACAGAGGCCACTGCAATGGGAGGCCCACACGGGCCACAGAACAAAGATGGATGAAAAATAGATAAATGAAAGACCAATAGAAGTGGCCGGCCCGCCCCCCTCCCTCCCCAACCTGCCCCTCTCCAAAAAAAAAAAAAAAAGAAGATTTGGTACATGTACACAATGGAATATTACTTGGTCATAAAAAAGGAACAAAATTGCATCATTTGTAAAGATGTGGATGGACCTAGAGTCCATCTTACAAAATGAAGTAAAAAATAGAAGAACAATTATCATATATTAATACATATATGTGGAGTGTTAAAAAATGGTACAGATGAATTTATTTGTAGGGCAGGAATAAAAATGTAGACATAGAGAACAGGGGAGGTGGAAACTGGGAGTGGGATGAATTGGGGATTTGTGACTGACATGTGTACATTACTGTGTGTAAAACAGATAGCTAGTGAGAACCCACAGCATAGCATAGGGAGCTCAGCTCTGTACTCTGGTGACCTGCATGAGTGGAATGGAGGGAACTTGGGAGGTGGGATGCAAGAGAGAGGGTATATATATATATATAGTTGATTTACTTTATTGGATAGCAGAAACCAACACAAAAATTGTGAAGCAATGAATATACCCCAGTTAAAGAAAAACATGGTAATATACACTCTTTTCAAAAAACCTTTAAAATATTTTTAGAGTTAAAACATATTCCCCAGATATATCAAACTAGGATATATCAGGTGCTTGATGAAATAGAATTGAAATGTATATTGAGTTAGTCTCAATGGACATGAGTTTGAACTAACTCAGGAAATAGTGAAGGACAGAGAAGCCTGGCGTGCCGCAGTTCATGGGATCAAAAAGAGTAGAATACCACTTAGTTTTTCTAAGGAACCTCCATACTGTTCTACGTGATATCTGGAAGTTTTGGGGTTACATACTGCTGAGCATAGTCTTGCTAGCATGTGAAATGCTTGCAATTGTGTGGTACTTTGAAGGTTCTTTGTCATTGACTTTCTTTGGGATTGGAATGAAAACTGATCTTGTCCAGTCCTATGGCCACTGCTGAGTTTTCCAAATTTGCTGGCGTTATGTGTGCAACAGTTGCACAGCATCATCTTTTAGAATTTGAACTTGCTCAAATAGCTCAAAGCTCAATAGCTTTATTTGTAGTAATGTTTCCTGAGGTCCACTTATCTTCATACTCCAGGATGTCTGGCTGTAGGTGAGTAACCACACCATGGTGGTTACCTGGGTCATTAAGAACTTCTTTGTATAATTCTGTGTATTCTTACCACTGTTTCTTAATCTCTTCTGCTTCTCCTAGGTCCTTGCCCTTTTTGTCCTTTATTGTGCCTAACTTTGCATAAACTTGTCCCTTGGTACCTTCAGTTTTATTAAAGAGATCTCCAGTATTTCCCATTCTGTTGTTTTCCTCTATTTCTTTGCACTGTTCACCTATGAAGGCTTTCTTATCTCTCGCTATTCTCTGAAACTCTGCATTCAGATGTCTGTATCTTTCCCTTTATCCTTTGCCTTTTACTTTTCTTCTTTGCTCAGCTATTTCTAAGGCCTCCTCAGACAATCATTTAGCCTTTTTTGCATTTCTTTTTTGGGGATAGTTTTGGTCACTATCCCCTGTACAATGTTATGAACCTCCGCCCATAGTTCTTCAGGCACTCTGTCTACCAGATCTAGACCTTGGCTCTATTCATCACTTCCACTGTATAATCAATCATAAGGGATTTGATTTAGGTCATACCTGAATGGCCTAGTGGTTTTCCCTATTTTCTTCAATTTGAGCCCAAATTTTGCAATAAGGAGCTGATGATATGAGCCCCATGTAGCTCCAGGTCTTGTTTTCCCTGATTGTATAGATCTTATTTTTCAACTGAAAAGAATATAATAAGCCTGACTTCAGTACTGACCATCTGGTGATGTCCAAGTGTAGAGTCATCCCTTGTGTTGTTGCAAAAGAGTCTTTGTTTTGACCGGTGCATTCTCTTAGCAAAACCCTGTTAGCCTTTGCCCTGCTTAATTTTGTACTCCAAGCCCAAACTTGCCTGTTATTCCAGGCATCTCTTGACTTCCTACTTTTGTATTCTAGTCCCCTATGATGAAAAGGACATATATTTTGGTGTTAGTTCTAGGACCTCTTGGAAGTCTTCCTAGAGCTGTTCTTTGACTTTCATGACTGAGGCATAGACTTGGATTACTGTGATATTGAATGGTTTGCCTTGGGAATGAACCGAGATCATTATGTCATTTTTGAGATTGCACCCAAGTACTGCATTTAGGACTCTCTTATTGACTATTAGGGCTACTCCATTCCTTCTAAGAGATTCTTGGCCACAGTAATAGATATAATGGTCATCTGAATTCCATTTGCCCCTTCCTGTCCATTTTAGTTCACTGATTACTAAAATGTCTGTGTTCACTCTTGCCACCTCCTGTTTGACCACATCCAGTTTTTCTTGATTCATGGACCTAACATTCCAGGTTCCTGTGCAATATTGTTCTTTACAGCCTCTCGCTTCACTTTCACCACCAGATACAACCACAGCTAGGCATCATTTTCATTTTGGCTCAGCCTCCTCATTGTTTCCGTAGCTGTTTCTCCACTCTTCCTTACTAGTATATTGGATACCTACCAGCCTGCGGGTTTCCTCTCTCAGTGTTATATATGTATATATGTGTGTGTATATATTTATGTATATGATCTACCCCTTGTTTCTGGAGTAGAGGCTTAGATGTTGCCACAGATAACTTGTGTTTTGTATTTGGCATCTATGCCTTCAGATGTTAAAGGTCAATTGACACACACACACACGTGAACAGTGGACAAAAATTATAATTATTTCTTGAAGAAAATTCAGTTCAATTCAGTCGCTTCATTGTGTCTGACTCTTTGGAACCCCATGGACTGCAGCATGCCCTGTCCTTCACCATCTCCCAGAGCCTGCTCAAACTCATGTCCATTGAGTCAATGATGCCATCAAGCCATCTCGTCCTTTGTCATCCCCTTCTCCTTTTACCTTCTACTTTTTCCCACCAGGATCTTTTCCAGTGAGTTGTCTCTTCTCATCAGGTGGCCAAAGTACTGGAGCTTCAGCTTCAGCATCAGTCCTTCCAATAATATTCAGGGTTGATTTCCTTTAGAGTTGACTGGTTTGATTTCCTTGCAGTCTAAGGGACTCTCAAGAGTCTTCAACACTACAGTTGAAAGGCATCAGGTCTTCAGCACTCAGCTTTCTTTATCATCCAGCTCTCACACCCATATGTGACCACTGGGAAAACCATAGTTTTGACTATGCTGACTTTTGTTAGCAAAATGATACGTCTGCTTTTAATGCAATGTCTATGTTTGTCATAGCTTTTCTTCCAAGGAATAAATGCCTTTTAATTTCATGACTGAGGCATAGACTTGGATTACTGTGATATTGAATGGTTTGCCTTGGGAATGAACCGAGATCATTATGTCATTTTTGAGATTGCACCCAAGTACTGCATTTAGGACTCTCTTATTGACTATTAGGGCTACTCCATTCCTTCTAAGAGATTCTTGGCCACAGTAATAGATATAATGGTCATCTGAATTCCATTTGCCCCCTTTCCCGTCCATTTTAGTTCACTGATTACTAAAATGTCTGTGTTCACTCTTGCCACCTCCTGTTTGACCACATCCAGTTTTTCTTGATTCATGGACCTAACATTCCAGGTTCCTGTGCAATATTGTTCTTTACAGCCTCTCGCTTCACTTTCACCACCAGATACAACCACAGCTAGGCATCATTTTCATTTTGGCTCAGCCTCCTCATTGTTTCCGTAGCTGTTTCTCCACTCTTCCTTACTAGTATATTGGATACCTACCAGCCTGCGGGTTTCCTCTCTCAGTGTTATATATGTATATATGTGTGTGTATATATTTATGTATATGATCTACCCCTTGTTTCTGGAGTAGAGGCTTAGATGTTGCCACAGATAACTTGTGTTTTGTATTTGGCATCTATGCCTTCAGATGTTAAAGGTCAATTGACACACACACACACGTGAACAGTGGACAAAAATTATAATTATTTCTTGAAGAAAATTCAGTTCAATTCAGTCGCTTCATTGTGTCTGACTCTTTGGAACCCCATGGACTGCAGCATGCCCTGTCCTTCACCATCTCCCAGAGCCTGCTCAAACTCATGTCCATTGAGTCAATGATGCCATCAAGCCATCTCGTCCTTTGTCATCCCCTTCTCCTTTTACCTTCTACTTTTTCCCACCAGGATCTTTTCCAGTGAGTTGTCTCTTCTCATCAGGTGGCCAAAGTACTGGAGCTTCAGCTTCAGCATCAGTCCTTCCAATAATATTCAGGGTTGATTTCCTTTAGAGTTGACTGGTTTGATTTCCTTGCAGTCTAAGGGACTCTCAAGAGTCTTCAACACTACAGTTGAAAGGCATCAGGTCTTCAGCACTCAGCTTTCTTTATCATCCAGCTCTCACACCCATATGTGACCACTGGGAAAACCATAGTTTTGACTATGCTGACTTTTGTTAGCAAAATGATACGTCTGCTTTTTAATGCAATGTCTATGTTTGTCATAGCTTTTCTTCCAAGGAATAAATGCCTTTTAATTTCATGGCTGCTGTCACCATCTGCTGTGATTTTGGAGCCCAAGAAAATAAAATCTGTCCCTGTTTCCATTGTTTGCCCATCTATTTGCCATGAAGTGATGGGATTGAATGCCATGATCATCATTTTTTGAATGTTGAGTTTTAAAACCAGCTTTTTCACTCTCCTTTTTCACAACTTCATCAAGACTCTTTAGTTCCTCTTCAGCTTTTTCACTCTCCTCTTTCACAACTTCATCAAGAGGTTCTTTAGTTCCTTTCCGCCATAAGGGTGGTATCATCTGCATACCTGAGGTTATTGATATTTCTCCCAGCAATCTCGATTCCACCTTGTGCTTTGTGCATACCGGCATTTTTCATGATGTACTCTGCATATAAATTAAATAAACAGAGTGACAATATATATTCTTAATGTGCTCCTTTCCCAGTTTGAACCAGTTGTTCGTTCCATATCCAGTCCTACCTGTTGCTTCTTGTCCTGCATATAGGTTGTGCAAGAGGCAAGTAAAGTGGTCTGGTACTCCCATCTCTTTTGTAATTTTCCACAACAAATTGGAAAATTGTGGAAAATTCTGAAAGACTTTAGCCTTTGACTGTGTGGATCACAGTAACCTCAAAAATTCTGAGAGATGGAATAGTGTAGTTTGACAAAACGTGGTCTACTGAAGAAGGGAATTGCAAGCCACTTTAATATTCTGGCCTTGAGGACCCCATGAACAGTATGAAGAAAGTTAATGACACTGTATTGAAGAAAATATCAGATAGAAATGCATCAGAGGGGCCAGTTATGAAAGTTGGGGATTGCTCAATGGCCATTCCCCAAACAATATAATGAATACCTCTCTTTACTCCTATCCTGGGAGATTTATCTGCCCACATGGGCGGCAGCAGTAAGGGTTTGGACCAATGTTTTTCTGACTGCAAATATACATAACTCTTTTATATATCTAGCATATGTTCAAAATAAAATTATTGTTATATAAATATCAGTTTGGAACATATATGATAATGTATTTATTGTAGAAAAACTTCTAACGCCTAAAAAATTATAGTCATCAGTTGCAGTGCAATTCATTTATATATTTAAATAATTGCATTTTTTTCCTAAATAATGCTGCATTGAACATCCTTATAGAAAAATTCTTAGTTTAATTCATTTGATTTTTATC
Source organism: Tragulus kanchil (assembly GCA_022376925.1). NCBI lineage: Eukaryota > Metazoa > Chordata > Mammalia > Artiodactyla > Tragulidae > Tragulus > Tragulus kanchil. The sequence goes on along the minus strand of JAIOJX010000024.1, from coordinate 108,779,751 downwards.
AATATAGGCACTCATAAAGTTTACTATTGTTTTGTAAGACAAACATAACCAAAATTATACTGATTTTTCAAATTAAATTTTCTTTAAATCTATAAATTAGCTTGGAGAAAAGCATTAGGCTTTACAGTATTTAAACTTATATTTACAGTGATATGTCTTATTTTATTCAAATACTTTTCAGTACTTTTCACATTTTAAAATTTTGACCATGGACAAAATTTATGCCTAAGTATTTTCATATTTTTCATTGTTATGATTTTTTAAATTTTCTGAGATAAATATATGGAAAAATTACTGAATTTATGTATTTATTTTTATTATCATTTTTATTTCTCTATTTAATTTAACCAATTTTTATTTGACTATATTATTTACAATCCTCCATGGACTTTCAGAGTGTCTTCTGATTGCAAAATTATTTTTTTCCTCCAACAGGCCTCCTGACTCAAGCTGTATACATTTGCAATATCTGATTTTTCCACAACAAATTGGAAAATTGTGGAAAATTCTGAAAGACTTTAGCCTTTGACTGTGTGGATCACAGTAACCTCAAAAATTCTGAGAGATGGAATAGTGTAGTTTGACAAAACGTGGTCTACTGAAGAAGGGAATTGCAAGCCACTTTAATATTCTGGCCTTGAGGACCCCATGAACAGTATGAAGAAAGTTAATGACACTGTATTGAAGAAAATATCAGATAGAAATGCATCAGAGGGGCCAGTTATGAAAGTTGGGGATTGCTCAATGGCCATTCCCCAAACAATATAATGAATACCTCTCTTTACTCCTATCCTGGGAGATTTATCTGCCCACATGGGCGGCAGCAGTAAGGGTTTGGACCAATGTTTTTCTGACTGCAAATATACATAACTCTTTTATATATCTAGCATATGTTCAAAATAAAATTATTGTTATATAAATATCAGTTTGGAACATATATGATAATGTATTTATTGTAGAAAAACTTCTAACGCCTAAAAAATTATAGTCATCAGTTGCAGTGCAATTCATTTATATATTTAAATAATTGCATTTTTTTCCTAAATAATGCTGCATTGAACATCCTTATAGAAAAATTCTTAGTTTAATTCATTTGATTTTTATCAATATAGGCACTCATAAAGTTTACTATTGTTTTGTAAGACAAACATAACCAAAATTATACTGATTTTTCAAATTAAATTTTCTTTAAATCTATAAATTAGCTTGGAGAAAAGCATTAGGCTTTACAGTATTTAAACTTATATTTACAGTGATATGTCTTATTTTATTCAAATACTTTTCAGTACTTTTCACATTTTAAAATTTTGACCATGGACAAAATTTATGCCTAAGTATTTTCATATTTTTCATTGTTATGATTTTTTAAATTTTCTGAGATAAATATATGGAAAAATTACTGAATTTATGTATTTATTTTTATTATCATTTTTATTTCTCTATTTAATTTAACCAATTTTTATTTGACTATATTATTTACAATCCTCCATGGACTTTCAGAGTGTCTTCTGATTGCAAAATTATTTTTTTCCTCCAACAGGCCTCCTGACTCAAGCTGTATACATTTGCAATATCTGATTTTTAACCGCACACTCTTCATTCTGTTGACCAGAGTGAAAACTGATACTCTTATCTGAAGGACTGTTCCCTTGAGTGTATTTAAGCCAGACCAATCTTTTTTTTTAATCTGAATTCATCAGGAACCATTAGCCTTGATTGGTTTGTTTTTCTCCAGCTCCATCTCAGGACTTGATTCATTGAGCTAACAACTATTCTCCCCAGAGGATGGCTACCACAAGCCTGTTTCAAGTAATTCCAATATCTTACTCATAGAAATTCAACTGATATTTTTTTTCTTTTTTTTGTTTTATTTGAAGAACTACTATAATGAATTCCTTAGTTGTTCGAATCTTTGAAGATCTCTGAGGACAAAGCAGTCACTCACATCTTTGTCATGTTAGCATGCTATTTATCACCATTTCCATTCTTCACTGTTGATTTATATAGGCCAGTTAAAATAATAAGCACCACTTACTAAACTCTCATACATTTGTATTCAGTGAGTTTTCATTAATTATGATTTGACTATTTTGGCATTTATGTTACTTCAGAAAAGAATTAGCTATGCTTATCTTTGTAAAATATCAGGAAAATACAGTAGTAAGCATTTTAGCAGTATACATAAGACTGGAAGAATTAATAACAGACTATACTTCTTTTAAAATAATCTGGAATAACACATTGCTCTGAAAATAAAGCAGTTCATTTTTGAAACCTTAGCAAATTACAATCTATGAACTCCATCACAGCCTTTATAAGAGTGTTTAAGTTGCACTACTAATGTGGAATGCATTCATTAAATGAAAACTTTCATTCAAATTTTGCTACTGTAATTCTGAGATAGGAAAATCATTGTATTCTCATTTAAAACATATAGTTCTAGCTCTGATTTTTAATGTTTGTGAATTATAATCTCAAGTAAATAATTTACCTTTTCTCAATCGAATCATTCTGACTACTCCTTACTATGCACTTGAATTCAAAAAATAATATTTTCCCCTCCTGGGCAGAATGACATTAGCATTGAAACTAGTTGAATTTTATAAAATAAAGAGAATTATTGTTTGGCATATTTAAGTTTGTAAATATGGCATCTACAACATTAGTCTTACCGTTTTAGTGATTGAGATCTCTTCCTAACATTGTTGTTGTCGTTCAGTCACTCAGTTGTGTCCGACTCTTTGTAACTCCATGGAGTGCAGCACCCTAGTCTTCTCTGTTCTTCACCATCTCTTAAAGTTTGCTCAAGCTCATGTCCATTGAATCAATGATGCTATCCAACCATCTCATCCTCTGTCTCCCCTTCTTCTGCCTTCTGTCTTTTCCAGCATCAGGTCTTTTCCAGTGAGTTGGCTCTTCACAGGAGATGTCCAAAGTATTGGAACTTCAGCTTTAGCTTCAGTCCTTACATTGAATATTTAGAGTTGAATTCCTTTAGGATTGACTGGTTTGATCTCCTTGCAGTTCAAAGGACTCTCAAGAGTCTTCTCCAGCACCACAGTTCAAAAACATCAATTCTTTAGTGCTCAGCCTTCCTTATGGTCCAACTCTCATATCTATACATGACTACTAGAGAAACCGTAACTTGGACTATACGGACCTTTGTTGGCAAAGTGATATGTCTGCTTTTTAGTATATGATCTAGGTTTGTCATCACTTTTCTTCCCAGGGGCAAGCATGTTTTATTTTCATGGCTTCAGTCACTGTCTTCAATGATTTTGGAGCCAGGAAAGTAAAGGAATGAATTCTTCCTAGCATAGAATTCGTCATAATAATTTATGTTTATGCTAGTAAAGTACAAAACAGGGGTAGATGAGGAAACAGGAAAATCCTTAGCAAATTACAATCTATGAACTCCATCACAGCCTTTATAAGAGTGTTTAAGTTGCACTACTAATGTGGAATGCATTCATTAAATGAAAACTTTCATTCAAATTTTGCTACTGTAATTCTGAGATAGGAAAATCATTGTATTCTCATTTAAAACATATAGTTCTAGCTCTGATTTTTAATGTTTGTGAATTATAATCTCAAGTAAATAATTTACCTTTTCTCAATCGAATCATTCTGACTACTCCTTACTATGCACTTGAATTCAAAAAATAATATTTTCCCCTCCTGGGCAGAATGACATTAGCATTGAAACTAGTTGAATTTTATAAAATAAAGAGAATTATTGTTTGGCATATTTAAGTTTGTAAATATGGCATCTACAACATTAGTCTTACCGTTTTAGTGATTGAGATCTCTTCCTAACATTGTTGTTGTCGTTCAGTCACTCAGTTGTGTCCGACTCTTTGTAACTCCATGGAGTGCAGCACCCTAGTCTTCTCTGTTCTTCACCATCTCTTAAAGTTTGCTCAAGCTCATGTCCATTGAATCAATGATGCTATCCAACCATCTCATCCTCTGTCTCCCCTTCTTCTGCCTTCTGTCTTTTCCAGCATCAGGTCTTTTCCAGTGAGTTGGCTCTTCACAGGAGATGTCCAAAGTATTGGAACTTCAGCTTTAGCTTCAGTCCTTACATTGAATATTTAGAGTTGAATTCCTTTAGGATTGACTGGTTTGATCTCCTTGCAGTTCAAAGGACTCTCAAGAGTCTTCTCCAGCACCACAGTTCAAAAACATCAATTCTTTAGTGCTCAGCCTTCCTTATGGTCCAACTCTCATATCTATACATGACTACTAGAGAAACCGTAACTTGGACTATACGGACCTTTGTTGGCAAAGTGATATGTCTGCTTTTTAGTATATGATCTAGGTTTGTCATCACTTTTCTTCCCAGGGGCAAGCATGTTTTATTTTCATGGCTTCAGTCACTGTCTTCAATGATTTTGGAGCCAGGAAAGTAAAGGAATGAATTCTTCCTAGCATAGAATTCGTCATAATAATTTATGTTTATGCTAGTAAAGTACAAAACAGGGGTAGATGAGGAAACAGGAAAATGACATCAAGTTTTCTCCTTTTTTTTCTTTGGCATATGCTGAATTTATCTGCAAGGACCAGTTTAGGGGCAGGGTGGGGGTTCCCATTTCTCCCTGCTCTCATGTTTGAATGTCAGAATCATGTTTGGTTATTTCCTCTCTGTTTTTTCATCCACTTGAAAGTAATATTGGGAAGGTTATTACTCTATTTCAAATGGGTAGAAAAGAACTTTGTTTTTAATTAAAATCCTTTCTAGATAATGAATTTTTAGTTCTAGGTAATGACTTTCTGATTATATTATATCCTTAACCAATGATGGTTCCTTAATCCCTCTCAAGGAGCTAAATGAAACAGTCTTCATGGAATATGGGGAAGTGACTGAATTTGCAAAGATGGCAGCTGCCATATCAGGCATTATTTGAATAAAGAAAATGGAAAAATTAACTAGGTTTATTCATCATTCCCCATTCAGTGGCACCCCCAGATGTGGTCTTCGTATCCAAATCTTTCATTATTCGCCCTCCTTGTGCTTATTGCTTGTATATCTTATTTAGCCTCTAGTTTATTCTGATTTAATTTTGGTCAGGGATTCCTTTGAGAGGATGATTCACTGTGCTTTTATGTGGCGAAGTAGGTTGACAAAAGGAAAATGTCCATAGAAAGTTCGTGGATATGGTTCAGCTGATTTTATATCTGAAGGGGTTAAAAACAATAATGGAAACCTTTGGTCTTTCATTTTTATGTCCAAACTGTCTTAAATTGTGTGAAAAGAGTCATTTCAGATCTTTTATTGCTCTTCAGATTACTGTGCATTCCCTAATCCAGCTCTAACATGTCATTCTTCAAGTAATAAGACACAAACATATCAATATATTTAATCTTAAAACAGCAGAATAGCATTCCCCTATTCCTGTGGTTCTTGTTTTTATTGTTGTTTTTCAGTCTCTACGTCATGTCCAACTCTGCAACCTCTGCAGTGTGCCAGACTTCCCTGTCCTTACCATCTCCTGGAGTTGCCTTAAATTCATGTCCATTGAGTCAGTGATGCTGTCTAGCCATCTTATCCCCTGTCACCCTTCTTCCCTAGACATCAAAACTTCTCTTCCAAAGAGCAAAGATTTTTAATTTCATGGCTGCACTCACCATCCACAGTGATTTTGGAGCCCAAGAAAATAAAATCTGTCACTGCTTCACTGTCACTTTTTTCCTTTCTGTTTGCCATGAGGTAATGAGACTGATGCCATGATCTTAGTTTTCTGATCTTATGTTTTAAGCCAGTTTTTTTCATTCTCCTCTTTTACCCTCTTGAGTTCCTCTTTGCTTTCTGCCATTAGAGTGATATTGCCTGCGTATCTGAGATTTCTGATATTTCTCCAGACGATCTTGATTCCAGCTTGTGATTCATCCAGCCTGGCATTTCACATGATGTACTCAGCATGTTAGTTAAATAACCAGGGTGACAATGTACAGCTTTGTTATACTCCTTTTCCAGTTTTGAACCAGTCATTTGTTCCATGTAAGTTTCTAACTATTGTTTTCTGACCCACATACAAGGTTCTCAGTAGACAGGTAAAGTGGTCTGGTAGTCCCATCTCTAAGAATTTTCCACAGTTTGTTGTGATCTACTTAGTCAAAGGCTTTAGCATGGGCAATGAAGCAGAAGTAGATGTTTTTCTGGAATTCTCTTGCTTGTCTTTTCCTACTCCTGGGTTTTCCCAACCTAGATATTGAGCCCATATCTCCTTTTTTCTCTTGAATTTCAGGCAGATTCTTTACCCATTGAGCTATTGGGAAAGCCCTTTCCCCCCAGTTATTGTTTTGTGTAACTCTAAATCTTGGACAGGAATATGTTTTCTTGGAAACTGTATGACTTAATGAAGCTGATTTAATTCTTTAGTGAAAATGCTTAGAATTTTGGTCCAAGTACTAGAAAACTCACCAGCATATTCTTTTAACAAATATCTATTGAGCACATGGCTATGGATGCTTGTTCTTCATGTAAGGATGTAGTAGCAAATACAACTCTGCCTCTTTAAATAGCCATGTAGAATAGCCAACTCATTCGTGGTACTGCACCTCGTGTGCCAATTCCCACCATCTCCTGGAGTTGCCTTAAATTCATGTCCATTGAGTCAGTGATGCTGTCTAGCCATCTTATCCCCTGTCACCCTTCTTCCCTAGACATCAAAACTTCTCTTCCAAAGAGCAAAGATTTTTAATTTCATGGCTGCACTCACCATCCACAGTGATTTTGGAGCCCAAGAAAATAAAATCTGTCACTGCTTCACTGTCACTTTTTTCCTTTCTGTTTGCCATGAGGTAATGAGACTGATGCCATGATCTTAGTTTTCTGATCTTATGTTTTAAGCCAGTTTTTTTCATTCTCCTCTTTTACCCTCTTGAGTTCCTCTTTGCTTTCTGCCATTAGAGTGATATTGCCTGCGTATCTGAGATTTCTGATATTTCTCCAGACGATCTTGATTCCAGCTTGTGATTCATCCAGCCTGGCATTTCACATGATGTACTCAGCATGTTAGTTAAATAACCAGGGTGACAATGTACAGCTTTGTTATACTCCTTTTCCAGTTTTGAACCAGTCATTTGTTCCATGTAAGTTTCTAACTATTGTTTTCTGACCCACATACAAGGTTCTCAGTAGACAGGTAAAGTGGTCTGGTAGTCCCATCTCTAAGAATTTTCCACAGTTTGTTGTGATCTACTTAGTCAAAGGCTTTAGCATGGGCAATGAAGCAGAAGTAGATGTTTTTCTGGAATTCTCTTGCTTGTCTTTTCCTACTCCTGGGTTTTCCCAACCTAGATATTGAGCCCATATCTCCTTTTTTCTCTTGAATTTCAGGCAGATTCTTTACCCATTGAGCTATTGGGAAAGCCCTTTCCCCCCAGTTATTGTTTTGTGTAACTCTAAATCTTGGACAGGAATATGTTTTCTTGGAAACTGTATGACTTAATGAAGCTGATTTAATTCTTTAGTGAAAATGCTTAGAATTTTGGTCCAAGTACTAGAAAACTCACCAGCATATTCTTTTAACAAATATCTATTGAGCACATGGCTATGGATGCTTGTTCTTCATGTAAGGATGTAGTAGCAAAAATACAACTCTGCCTCTTTAAATATCTAGCCGAGTGAACTCAAGAATAGCCAACGTCATGGTAATTATTATGAGAAAAAATGAATACAGTTTTCTGACAGTGTCCGGGTGGTTATTTTATGGTGATTGTTGGGGAATATCCTTCTGAGAAATTAGTATTTAAGTTGAGCTCCAAATAGCAATAAAGGGGTAGCTACATGAAGACTGTGTGGGAGAGTGTTGGAGGCAAAGGCAAAACTGGATGCGTAGAAATTCCAGTTTCCAAATCTTATTGGATGAAGATGATGGCAGCATGAGGGAAAACAATTTAGATACGTAGATATGGGCTGATACTGATGTTATCAAGGGAATTGGATTTTATTTCAACAGTGATGGGATCCTAGGATAAGATTTAACACAAGAGCATGGAGTGATTTATTTGTTGATTTAAAAGCACTTCTCTCTCTATATTATGATATCAATGATTAAATAATATGATATCTGAAATTACCTTAAGAATGATTTGGAGAGGTGTTAGATGGAATGAATGAGGTTCAGGTGAAACAAGATTAGCCATGAGTTTTGATACTTGTTGAAGTTAACTTTTGTGTATCTGAAAATATTCATAATAGAAAGATATAAAAGTATAAAAAAAACCTACTTTCCCTCCAGTATAATAAACAGTCTATTTCCCAAACATGGGTCTGTTATAGTGTTGCTTACTGAAAGGAAGAACTGAATAGTATGGGCTGCTAGGGAGTGGTAGTCAAAAATATGTAGACTTGAAAATTATGTCATTTATTAAAACAGGAAAGACAATTCAGAGGATTGTAGCTTGGACAAGGATGAACCTGGAAATCAAAGGTTCTGTAATACTTTCAGGTTAGTTCCATTTCCAAAATTAGCAAATGGATACTTTAAAACAACATTTGAAAAATTTGTCTTGATGCATCTACAAATCAAACAAAATGTGAAATAGCCTGCTCAAAGTATACATCACCATGAGGTAGAAATTCCTGTAAAATTTTCAAGTTTTAACAGTGAAGTTGAAATTGGAGAAAATTATCGCACAAAATGAGTTAGTCTCTTCTTGCTTAAAATTAGATCAGTTGCTGTAGAACATGTTAAATATTATTTTGGATTATATTGTTTCTTGGTAAAAATTTCTATCATAAAATGTATTCGGCTTTGCTTTAATTAAATGAATTAAGGCATTCTTAACTTGATGATAAATGTCTCTTTAAAATGCATATGAAAATATACTAGTGGTAATTTGTTAAATTATTATGGAAATTTCACACTTTCACAACAATGTGGAGAGTGTTGAGGCAAAGGCAAAACTGGATGCGAAAATTCAGATTCCAAATCTTATTGGATGAAGATGATGGCAGCATGAGGGAAAACAATTTAGATACGTAGATATGGGCTGATACTGATGTTATCAAGGGAATTGGATTTTATTTCAACAGTGATGGGATCCTAGGATAAGATTTAACACAAGAGCATGGAGTGATTTATTTGTTGATTTAAAAGCACTTCTCTCTCTATATTATGATATCAATGATTAAATAATATGATATCTGAAATTACCTTAAGAATGATTTGGAGAGGTGTTAGATGGAATGAATGAGGTTCAGGTGAAACAAGATTAGCCATGAGTTTTGATACTTGTTGAAGTTAACTTTTGTGTATCTGAAAATATTCATAATAGAAAGATATAAAAGTATAAAAAAAACCTACTTTCCCTCCAGTATAATAAACAGTCTATTTCCCAAACATGGGTCTGTTATAGTGTTGCTTACTGAAAGGAAGAACTGAATAGTATGGGCTGCTAGGGAGTGGTAGTCAAAAATATGTAGACTTGAAAATTATGTCATTTATTAAAACAGGAAAGACAATTCAGAGGATTGTAGCTTGGACAAGGATGAACCTGGAAATCAAAGGTTCTGTAATACTTTCAGGTTAGTTCCATTTCCAAAATTAGCAAATGGATACTTTAAAACAACATTTGAAAAATTTGTCTTGATGCATCTACAAATCAAACAAAATGTGAAATAGCCTGCTCAAAGTATACATCACCATGAGGTAGAAATTCCTGTAAAATTTTCAAGTTTTAACAGTGAAGTTGAAATTGGAGAAAATTATCGCACAAAATGAGTTAGTCTCTTCTTGCTTAAAATTAGATCAGTTGCTGTAGAACATGTTAAATATTATTTTGGATTATATTGTTTCTTGGTAAAAATTTCTATCATAAAATGTATTCGGCTTTGCTTTAATTAAATGAATTAAGGCATTCTTAACTTGATGATAAATGTCTCTTTAAAATGCATATGAAAATATACTAGTGGTAATTTGTTAAATTATTATGGAAATTTCACACTTTCACAACAATGTTTAATTTGCATTTGATTTAGGGTAAACGTCCAATCAGAAACTACCCACTCCATCTTTACATTCACTTTCATTTTTCAGTAGTTCTATGGACAACTGCACAAACTTATGTTTTCCCTAATGCTGAGGGTCCCAAACAAATTATAGTTAAGGTGATATGGTGGGCTAGTAAAAAGGTAGCACTGCCCATGAAATGCAGCCCTCAGAATGAAGCATGTGGAAGTAACTTAAACGTAGTCACAGGGGCACTCTTCCAGCCAACTCACAAATCCACAGACCTATGAGTAAGAAAATAATGCTTATTATTCTATGCATAAATGATTTTGTAGCTTCTGTTATATAGCAAAAGCTAATACAAATTTTTGAGGAAAATAAATTGTGAAAGTGTGATCTAGAATGGTTAAGTGTTCTACATCATGTGGTCAATGAATAGCAGAATTGTGATTCAAACTAAGGTCTTTTGATTCCAGTGTATATAGCTTTGACCATTATGCCATGCTAACTCCAAGTAAGCATATTCTTTTCGTGTATAAAGATACATTAAGGGCTTCCCAGGTGGTGTTAGTGATAAGAACCCAACTGCCAATGGAGGGCATATAAGAGACATGGGTTCAATCTCTGGGTTGGGAAGATCCCCTGGAGAAGGAAATGGCAACCCATTCCAGTATTCTTGCCAGGAGAATCCCATGGACAGAAGAGTATGGTAGGGGGTCACAAAGAGTCAGACACACCTTAAGTGACTTCAGGTATGCATTTTAAACAATTTTTCAAACAAAAAATGTGAAATAGCCTGCTCAAAGTATACATCACCATGAGGTAGAAATTCCTGTAAAATTTTCAAGTTTTAACAGTGAAGTTGAAATTGGAGAAAATTATCGCACAAAATGAGTTAGTCTCTTCTTGCTTAAAATTAGATCAGTTGCTGTAGAACATGTTAAATATTATTTTGGATTATATTGTTTCTTGGTAAAAATTTCTATCATAAAATGTATTCGGCTTTGCTTTAATTAAATGAATTAAGGCATTCTTAACTTGATGATAAATGTCTCTTTAAAATGCATATGAAAATATACTAGTGGTAATTTGTTAAATTATTATGGAAATTTCACACTTTCACAACAATGTTTAATTTGCATTTGATTTAGGGTAAACGTCCAATCAGAAACTACCCACTCCATCTTTACATTCACTTTCATTTTTCAGTAGTTCTATGGACAACTGCACAAACTTATGTTTTCCCTAATGCTGAGGGTCCCAAACAAATTATAGTTAAGGTGATATGGTGGGCTAGTAAAAAGGTAGCACTGCCCATGAAATGCAGCCCTCAGAATGAAGCATGTGGAAGTAACTTAAACGTAGTCACAGGGGCACTCTTCCAGCCAACTCACAAATCCACAGACCTATGAGTAAGAAAATAATGCTTATTATTCTATGCATAAATGATTTTGTAGCTTCTGTTATATAGCAAAAGCTAATACAAATTTTTGAGGAAAATAAATTGTGAAAGTGTGATCTAGAATGGTTAAGTGTTCTACATCATGTGGTCAATGAATAGCAGAATTGTGATTCAAACTAAGGTCTTTTGATTCCAGTGTATATAGCTTTGACCATTATGCCATGCTAACTCCAAGTAAGCATATTCTTTTCGTGTATAAAGATACATTAAGGGCTTCCCAGGTGGTGTTAGTGATAAGAACCCAACTGCCAATGGAGGGCATATAAGAGACATGGGTTCAATCTCTGGGTTGGGAAGATCCCCTGGAGAAGGAAATGGCAACCCATTCCAGTATTCTTGCCAGGAGAATCCCATGGACAGAAGAGTATGGTAGGGGGTCACAAAGAGTCAGACACACCTTAAGTGACTTAGCATACATATACAAAGATACATTATTTAGAAAATGCCACTCTATAAGCTTTTCCTATTTGTAACCTTAACTTATATGGGTGTATCTTTAGACCTATATACATGTAGAAATGAACAAAATTTTTATGTTTTTTAAAAAACATAATTCAAGGAAATTGTTAGTCTGGGGTTTCCAGCAAGTTTCTTATTTTGAAAAGTGACCTCTTGGATACATGATCTTAACAGAAAGTGTTGTGGTAAATCTAAATGCATACACTGCAGGAAATCAGGCAAATATTCCTCCAAGTTAGGTTTGGATCATGTTCTCAAATAAGTGGCACTTTTTTAAATAATAGTTTTATTTTTTTAATATTTTTACAGAGTTTTGCTTTTTACAGATACGTATGTTCCCAGATTAGTCACATGCATATCCCTGGTCCCTTCCCTCCTCCATCCCTCCTTCCAGTTCCCCCATCCCACCCCTCCATGCCGTCCCTCCGCATCCCTGCAGGATCCCCTATTCCCACAGCACAATGACAATAGGTATCTTTTTCACATATGATAGTATAGGTTTCCATGTTACTCCCTCTAAGCCTCCCACTCACTGTTCATTCCCCTTAATGTCCATATGTCTCTTCTCTTTGTCTGTTTTTCCGTCGCTTCACTGCATGTGTTACCATTACCATTTTACTAGATTCCATATATATGTGTTAGTGTACCATACTTGTCTTTCTATTTTTATTTATTTCACTTTTAATAATAGGTTATATAGCAAAAGCTAATACAAATTTGAGGAAAATAAATTGTGAAAGTGTGATCTAGAATGGTTAAGTGTTCTACATCATGTGGTCAATGAATAGCAGAATTGTGATTCAAACTAAGGTCTTTTGATTCCAGTGTATATAGCTTTGACCATTATGCCATGCTAACTCCAAGTAAGCATATTCTTTTCGTGTATAAAGATACATTAAGGGCTTCCCAGGTGGTGTTAGTGATAAGAACCCAACTGCCAATGGAGGGCATATAAGAGACATGGGTTCAATCTCTGGGTTGGGAAGATCCCCTGGAGAAGGAAATGGCAACCCATTCCAGTATTCTTGCCAGGAGAATCCCATGGACAGAAGAGTATGGTAGGGGGTCACAAAGAGTCAGACACACCTTAAGTGACTTAGCATACATATACAAAGATACATTATTTAGAAAATGCCACTCTATAAGCTTTTCCTATTTGTAACCTTAACTTATATGGGTGTATCTTTAGACCTATATACATGTAGAAATGAACAAAATTTTTATGTTTTTTAAAAAACATAATTCAAGGAAATTGTTAGTCTGGGGTTTCCAGCAAGTTTCTTATTTTGAAAAGTGACCTCTTGGATACATGATCTTAACAGAAAGTGTTGTGGTAAATCTAAATGCATACACTGCAGGAAATCAGGCAAATATTCCTCCAAGTTAGGTTTGGATCATGTTCTCAAATAAGTGGCACTTTTTTAAATAATAGTTTTATTTTTTTAATATTTTTACAGAGTTTTGCTTTTTACAGATACGTATGTTCCCAGATTAGTCACATGCATATCCCTGGTCCCTTCCCTCCTCCATCCCTCCTTCCAGTTCCCCCATCCCACCCCTCCATGCCGTCCCTCCGCATCCCTGCAGGATCCCCTATTCCCACAGCACAATGACAATAGGTATCTTTTTCACATATGATAGTATAGGTTTCCATGTTACTCCCTCTAAGCCTCCCACTCACTGTTCATTCCCCTTAATGTCCATATGTCTCTTCTCTTTGTCTGTTTTTCCGTCGCTTCACTGCATGTGTTACCATTACCATTTTACTAGATTCCATATATATGTGTTAGTGTACCATACTTGTCTTTCTATTTTTGATTTATTTCACTTTTAATAATAGGTTCTAGATCCATCCACCTCATTAGGGCTGATTCTTCTGCATTTCTTTTTACAGATGAAAAGTACTCCATTGTATATACGTACCAGAGTTTTTTTTATACATTCATTAATCAATGGACATCTAGGTTGCTTCCATGTTCTAGCTATTGTGTAGAGAACTGCAGTGAACATTGGGGTACAAGTGCTTCTTTCAGTTTTGATTTCATCAGGGTATAAGCCTAAGAGTGGGATTTCTGGGTCATAGGGTGCTTCTATTTTTAGTTTTTTAAGGAATCTCCATACTGTCTTCCATAGCAGCTGTATCAATTTACATTCCCACCAGCAATGCAAGAGGGTACCATTTTCTCCTCACACTATCCAGCATTTATTGTCTGTTGATTTGTTGATGATGGCCATTCTGACTGGTGAGGTGATATCTCATTGTAGTTTTGATTTGCATTTCTCTGATTATAAGCGAGGTTCACCATCATTTCCTGTGTTTGTTGGCCATCTGTATGTCCTCTTTGGAGAGGTGTCTGTTTAGATCCTTTTCCCATTTTTTGATTGGGTTGTTCATTTTTCCAAGGTTGAGTTGTCTGTGTTGCTTGTGGATTTTGGAGATTAATCCTTTGTCTGTTATTTCATTTGCTCTTATTTTCTCCCATTCTGTGGGTTGTCTGTTCAGCTTTTTTTGTAATTTCTTTTGCTGTACAAAAGCTTTTAAGTTTCATTAGGTCCAAAGTGTTAATTTTTGTTTTCAGTTCTGCTATTGTAGTAGGCGGGTCATGGAAGATCTTGCTTAGATTTATGTCCTTGAGTGTTTTGCCCATATTCTCCTCTAAGAGTTTGGTTTTGTTTCCCTTAGGTCTTTAACCATTTCTTTGTGTATGGTGTCAGGGTTTCAACTTCATTTTTCCATGTTACTCCTCTAAGCCTCCCACCACTGTTCTTTTCCTTAATGTCCATATGCCCCCTCTTCTCTTTGTCTGTTTTTCCTTTTCGCTTCACTGCATGTGTTACCATTACCATTTTACTAGATTCCATATATATGTGTTAGTGTACCATACTTGTCTTTCTATTTTTGATTTATTTCACTTTTAATAATAGGTTCTAGATCCATCCACCTCATTAGGGCTGATTCTTCTGCATTTCTTTTACAGATGAAAAGTACTCCATTGTATATACGTACCAGAGTTTTTTTTATACATTCATTAATCAATGGACATCTAGGTTGCTTCCATGTTCTAGCTATTGTGTAGAGAACTGCAGTGAACATTGGGGTACAAGTGCTTCTTTCAGTTTTGATTTCATCAGGGTATAAGCCTAAGAGTGGGATTTCTGGGTCATAGGGTGCTTCTATTTTTAGTTTTTTAAGGAATCTCCATACTGTCTTCCATAGCAGCTGTATCAATTTACATTCCCACCAGCAATGCAAGAGGGTACCATTTTCTCCTCACACTATCCAGCATTTATTGTCTGTTGATTTGTTGATGATGGCCATTCTGACTGGTGAGGTGATATCTCATTGTAGTTTTGATTTGCATTTCTCTGATTATAAGCGAGGTTCACCATCATTTCCTGTGTTTGTTGGCCATCTGTATGTCCTCTTTGGAGAGGTGTCTGTTTAGATCCTTTTCCCATTTTTTGATTGGGTTGTTCATTTTTCCAAGGTTGAGTTGTCTGTGTTGCTTGTGGATTTTGGAGATTAATCCTTTGTCTGTTATTTCATTTGCTCTTATTTTCTCCCATTCTGTGGGTTGTCTGTTCAGCTTTTTTTGTAATTTCTTTTGCTGTACAAAAGCTTTTAAGTTTCATTAGGTCCAAAGTGTTAATTTTTGTTTTCAGTTCTGCTATTGTAGTAGGCGGGTCATGGAAGATCTTGCTTAGATTTATGTCCTTGAGTGTTTTGCCCATATTCTCCTCTAAGAGTTTGGTGGTTTCTGGTCTTCCATTTAGGTCTTTAATCCATTTTGAGTTGATCTTTGTGTATGGTGTCAGGGAATATTCCAACTTCATTTTTTTGCATGTAGCTGTCCAATTTTCCCAGCACCATTTATTGAAAAGACTATCTTTGTCCCATTTTATATTTTCACCTCCTTTATCAAAAATAAGATATCCATAGGTGCGTGGGTTTATCTCTGGGTTCTCAATCTTGTTCCATTGGTCTATAATTCTGTTTTTGTGCCAGTACCATACTGTCTTGAAGAGTGTTGCTTTGTAGTATAGTCTGAAGTTAGGGAGGCTGATCCCTCCAGCTCCATTCTTCTTTCTCAGGATTGCTTTGGCTATTCGAGGTCTTTTGTGTTTCCATATGAAGTGTGTTATTCTTTGAAGTGGCACCTTTTGGCAGGAACTCAAGAGAGAAGCTTTTAAGAGTATTTCTTCATTTATTCAGAAGGTGTTTATTATTATGTAAGCAGTATATGGGTGTGGAATGAGAAATGGGCTCTTGCTAAGGTGCTAAGAGTACTTGTGAGTGTGGACAATATGAAAAGTAAATAAATGTTTAAGATGCAGGTATATATTGTGGTTGAGAAAGTGTTAATATAGTTATGAAGTGTTAGTGTAGCTGAGAGGTGATAGCTGTTGAGATAGTTTGTTGCACAGTTAGATGTGCAAAACAAGTTCAAGGTATATAAAAAGAGATTTTAAACTCTAGAGTTGTTTAATTTCTTTTAATTTTTGTGGGTTAACAGTAACCATTGTGAATAATATGAATTTAATAAAATAAAAATTGAATATTACCCTAATGTGACTACAGTTTTGCTCCTCTAAATCTGGTCCATGAACCAGCAGCATTGACCTGTATAAGAAGATGATTAAAAATGTAAAATTATGCCCCACCGAAAGCCAACTGAGTAAAAATGTTTGTTTTAACAAAATTTCATGGTTTGATGAAGGATAATAACAGAGAAAATTAAAAATTATGTGTTTAGAAGACATAATTGCAGCCCTGATGTTGACCAAGTTGATATTTTCTTTATACAATAGTCAGGAAATGAATTATTTGCTAAGGTTAAATGGGAAATAAGATAAAAGGAAATGCAAAAATATTATCTATCATGCATGTAATATATACTTGATTATCATTTACTATTTAGAGCAGTATGAATGGATTTTTTTAATGGTCAAATAAGGAAGAAAATGTCAGTATTCCAGTATTATTTTTTTGCATGTAGCTGTCCAATTTTCCCAGCACCATTTATTGAAAAGACTATCTTTGTCCCATTTTATATTTTCACCTCCTTTATCAAAAATAAGATATCCATAGGTGCGTGGGTTTATCTCTGGGTTCTCAATCTTGTTCCATTGGTCTATAATTCTGTTTTTGTGCCAGTACCATACTGTCTTGAAGAGTGTTGCTTTGTAGTATAGTCTGAAGTTAGGGAGGCTGATCCCTCCAGCTCCATTCTTCTTTCTCAGGATTGCTTTGGCTATTCGAGGTCTTTTGTGTTTCCATATGAAGTGTGTTATTCTTTGAAGTGGCACCTTTTGGCAGGAACTCAAGAGAGAAGCTTTTAAGAGTATTTCTTCATTTATTCAGAAGGTGTTTATTATTATGTAAGCAGTATATGGGTGTGGAATGAGAAATGGGCTCTTGCTAAGGTGCTAAGAGTACTTGTGAGTGTGGACAATATGAAAAGTAAATAAATGTTTAAGATGCAGGTATATATTGTGGTTGAGAAAGTGTTAATATAGTTATGAAGTGTTAGTGTAGCTGAGAGGTGATAGCTGTTGAGATAGTTTGTTGCACAGTTAGATGTGCAAAACAAGTTCAAGGTATATAAAAAGAGATTTTAAACTCTAGAGTTGTTTAATTTCTTTTAATTTTTGTGGGTTAACAGTAACCATTGTGAATAATATGAATTTAATAAAATAAAAATTGAATATTACCCTAATGTGACTACAGTTTTGCTCCTCTAAATCTGGTCCATGAACCAGCAGCATTGACCTGTATAAGAAGATGATTAAAAATGTAAAATTATGCCCCACCGAAAGCCAACTGAGTAAAAATGTTTGTTTTAACAAAATTTCATGGTTTGATGAAGGATAATAACAGAGAAAATTAAAAATTATGTGTTTAGAAGACATAATTGCAGCCCTGATGTTGACCAAGTTGATATTTTCTTTATACAATAGTCAGGAAATGAATTATTTGCTAAGGTTAAATGGGAAATAAGATAAAAGGAAATGCAAAAATATTATCTATCATGCATGTAATATATACTTGATTATCATTTACTATTTAGAGCAGTATGAATGGATTTTTTTAATGGTCAAATAAGGAAGAAAATGTCAGTATTCCAGTATTATTTTTTTTTTTCAGTTTAATCCTATGCTTAACTAAGCATACTTTTTTTTCCTAATGACTATTAAATACCTACATAAGGAAAATATTATAAATGTACTTTATTTGACCAAAACCTTTAGCCAAAGGTTACTAAAAAAATAAAATGAATACTTTGGAAATTAGAATAAAATTCACATGAATGTCAAATAATGTGCTAATTGTCTTTCTTGTTGTTCCTTTCTGTTGACTTTGGAAAATTTGAATCATAATATATTTATAAGAATGTGACTTAGTTCTGCTATTTGATGCCTAATTCCATATCTTTATAATAAGACCAAGGCATATTTATTCAGACAGTGTTCAATTTAAGGTTCATGTAAATTTATGTAGATTATGATAGGACTCATGTTTGTTGAAATATCTGTAATGAATATGCAGGTGAAATGTTTAATATTGTGAAGATTATAATGAATTCCTTGAAATATTTTCTTTGGAAGAAGATTTGTATAAGATGAGTTGGACTTCGTTGCTGTGAGCAAGTACTCTTTAGTTGCCACTAGTAGAGGCTACTCTCTAGTTGTGGTGTGACCTCTCATTATGGTGGCTTCTGTTTTGGTTCAGGGCTTCTGGGGCATGTGGGCTTCAGTAGTTATAGCTTTTGGGCTCCAAAGCACAGTAGTTGTGGCACATGGGCTTAGTTCTAGACCAGGACTTGAACCCATTGAGTCAAAGAACCATTTGTCAAATAGTAGCACCATGATTTACACTGTTGTCTTTTTTTCTCTTGTTTTTATGGGGCAATATTAGAGACATGAGTGCTAGTACTGTAAAATATATTTGTTGGAAAATGTTGTGTGTTGATTCAATATCCAGACACAGTGTGGTTCCTCACCATTGTTTCTTCTGATAGATTTTTGTTTCTTTGTTTTAGCTTTTATGATCATTGATATTCAGTAAAATTAAAGAACTTACTTCTATATGGATGCACTGGGAAACAAGTTTTTTTTTTTTTTAAGTAGTATATCGGTAGAAGTCTAGCTTTTCAGAAGCGAATCACTGCCATTTGTCCAGACTTTGAAACTGCCTATGACAGTCTTATTCAAAAATATCTACTTCTTAGTGTCGGAGGCCACCTTTATTCCTCTTCAGTATCATTAGTTTGGTACCTCTTGATGCCATGATTTCAAAGGTATCAGGAAAATTGCCTTGTATTAGTTGACTTTCTATTGCTTCTTAGTAGATAGAAGGTTTTTTTTTTTTTTCTTTCAATGATTTGACAATTGTCTACTTAAGAGAGACACATTACATATCATTAAGTGTGAATCTTAACAATGACAAATAAAATTCTTAATATCCACATATTGTTGTTGTTCAGTTGCTGTCATGTCCAACTGTGACCCCATTGGTCACAGTGGCAAGGCCTCCCTATTCCACACCATCTTTTGGAGAGTGCCCCAGTTCATGTCCATTGAATCAATGATGCCATTCAACCACTTCATCCTCTGTTGACTTCTTTTCCTTCTGCTTTCAATCTTTCCCAGCATCAGAGTATTTTTCAGTGAGTCAGCTCTTCACCTCATGTGGCCAAAGAATTGTAGCTTCAACTTCAGCATCAGTCCTTTCATTGAATATTCAGGGTTTGGCTTTAGTTGCCACTAGTAGAGGCTACTCTCTAGTTGTGGTGTGACCTCTCATTATGGTGGCTTCTGTTTTGGTTCAGGGCTTCTGGGGCATGTGGGCTTCAGTAGTTATAGCTTTTGGGCTCCAAAGCACAGTAGTTGTGGCACATGGGCTTAGTTCTAGACCAGGACTTGAACCCATTGAGTCAAAGAACCATTTGTCAAATAGTAGCACCATGATTTACACTGTTGTCTTTTTTTCTCTTGTTTTTATGGGGCAATATTAGAGACATGAGTGCTAGTACTGTAAAATATATTTGTTGGAAAATGTTGTGTGTTGATTCAATATCCAGACACAGTGTGGTTCCTCACCATTGTTTCTTCTGATAGATTTTTGTTTCTTTGTTTTAGCTTTTATGATCATTGATATTCAGTAAAATTAAAGAACTTACTTCTATATGGATGCACTGGGAAACAAGTTTTTTTTTTTTTTAAGTAGTATATCGGTAGAAGTCTAGCTTTTCAGAAGCGAATCACTGCCATTTGTCCAGACTTTGAAACTGCCTATGACAGTCTTATTCAAAAATATCTACTTCTTAGTGTCGGAGGCCACCTTTATTCCTCTTCAGTATCATTAGTTTGGTACCTCTTGATGCCATGATTTCAAAGGTATCAGGAAAATTGCCTTGTATTAGTTGACTTTCTATTGCTTCTTAGTAGATAGAAGGTTTTTTTTTTTTTTCTTTCAATGATTTGACAATTGTCTACTTAAGAGAGACACATTACATATCATTAAGTGTGAATCTTAACAATGACAAATAAAATTCTTAATATCCACATATTGTTGTTGTTCAGTTGCCAAGTCATGTCCAACTGTGACCCCATTGGTCACAGTGGCAAGGCCTCCCTATTCCACACCATCTTTTGGAGAGTGCCCCAGTTCATGTCCATTGAATCAATGATGCCATTCAACCACTTCATCCTCTGTTGACTTCTTTTCCTTCTGCTTTCAATCTTTCCCAGCATCAGAGTATTTTTCAGTGAGTCAGCTCTTCACCTCATGTGGCCAAAGAATTGTAGCTTCAACTTCAGCATCAGTCCTTTCATTGAATATTCAGGGTTTGGCTTCCATTAAGATTGACTGGCTTGATCTCCTGCGACCCAAGAGACCCTCAAGAGTTTTTTCCAGCACTGAAGTTTGAAAGTATCAATTCTTTGGGGCTCAGCCTTCTCTATGGTCCAGTTCTCACATTCATACATAACTACTGGAAAAATCATAGCTTTGACTATATGGGCCTTTGTTGGCAAAATGATGTTTTTGCTTTTTAATACACTGTCTAGTTTTGTCATAGCTTTTCTTCCATGGAGCAAGTATCTTTTAATTTAATGGCTGCAGTCACCATTCACAGTGATTTTGGAGCCCAATAAAATAAAATCTGCCCCTCTACAGTCTTAGGGGATGATATAAACTTGAAAATCCCTTGATTCTGGATTTCTGGTCTCTGGAACTGTGAGTATAAATTTCTGTTGTTTCAAGCTACAAAATGTGTGGTGATTTGTCTTTTTGATCCTAGGAAACTAATATACTGCTGTATCAGATAATTTGAAAAGCTAATGACTTAGCAATATATATATGTATTGCTTATTAATATCATAGTTTATCATGTTAGCAGGTGAGAATCTGCATCATGAGAAGTGAGAGTCTGCTTTATTCACAGACTCATATTCTATCAACTGGGAGACTCTACCATTCTCCAGTAGAGCATTCTATTTTGCCTACAAAGGTTCAAATAGTCAAACCTATGTTGTTTTTTTTTCCATTAGTAATGTAGGGTGAGAGAGCTGGACAATGAAAAAGGTTGAGCACTTCAGAATTGATGCTTTTGAACTGTGTTGCTGAAGAAGACTTGAGAGTCCCTTGGACAACAAAGAGATCAAACCAGTGAATCCTAAAGGAAGTCAACCCTGAATATTCATAGGAAGGATTGATGCTGAAGCTAAAGTTCCAGTACTTTGGCCACCTGATACAAATGACTCATTGGAAAAGACCCTGATGCTGGGAAAGTTGAAGTCAGGAGAAAAAGGGGACAATGGAGTATGAGATGGTTGAATGGCATTGCTGACTCAATGGATATGAGTTTAAGCAAACTCTGGGAGATGGTGAAGGACAGGGAAGCCTGGTTGCTTCAGTTCACAGGGTTCCAAAGAGAATATGATTGAGTGAGTGAACAACAGCAGCCTTTCTCAAGAAGTGACTCCTAATGTCTCTGCAAAAAAAAAAAACAAGAACATAAAGATATAAAGATTCAGAATGGTACTTTTTGGCCATGTGTGGAAGTGGTATACGTCACTTCTTTTCACATTCCTTGGGCAAGATTCAGTCATATGATCCTTCCCTAACCAAAAGGATGTGTGAAAAATTCAGTATTCTATATCACAAAAAAGGATGTTGTAAACGTAGAATCATACTTGGTGAATATATAGTATTTTTTTCTGCCACAGTTTGCCCTTCCAGCGTTAGGTATCTATTTCATTTTTTCTTCTAAGCATAGAAAACCTTAAATGATCTCTCCAATTAGGCAGACAACCCAAAATTAACCTACTTATTGACTCCAATTCAGAGTCAGTTTCTCAGTCTCAATATTTCTATGTGCATCATAAATTGTTTAAGCTACTTATTGACTCTAATATACTGCTGTATCAGATAATTTGAAAAGCTAATGACTTAGCAATATATATATGTATTGCTTATTAATATCATAGTTTATCATGTTAGCAGGTGAGAATCTGCATCATGAGAAGTGAGAGTCTGCTTTATTCACAGACTCATATTCTATCAACTGGGAGACTCTACCATTCTCCAGTAGAGCATTCTATTTTGCCTACAAAGGTTCAAATAGTCAAACCTATGTTGTTTTTTTTTCCATTAGTAATGTAGGGTGAGAGAGCTGGACAATGAAAAAGGTTGAGCACTTCAGAATTGATGCTTTTGAACTGTGTTGCTGAAGAAGACTTGAGAGTCCCTTGGACAACAAAGAGATCAAACCAGTGAATCCTAAAGGAAGTCAACCCTGAATATTCATAGGAAGGATTGATGCTGAAGCTAAAGTTCCAGTACTTTGGCCACCTGATACAAATGACTCATTGGAAAAGACCCTGATGCTGGGAAAGTTGAAGTCAGGAGAAAAAGGGGACAATGGAGTATGAGATGGTTGAATGGCATTGCTGACTCAATGGATATGAGTTTAAGCAAACTCTGGGAGATGGTGAAGGACAGGGAAGCCTGGTTGCTTCAGTTCACAGGGTTCCAAAGAGAATATGATTGAGTGAGTGAACAACAGCAGCCTTTCTCAAGAAGTGACTCCTAATGTCTCTGCAAAAAAAAAAAAAAAAACAAGAACATAAAGATATAAAGATTCAGAATGGTACTTTTTGGCCATGTGTGGAAGTGGTATACGTCACTTCTTTTCACATTCCTTGGGCAAGATTCAGTCATATGATCCTTCCCTAACCAAAAGGATGTGTGAAAAATTCAGTATTCTATATCACAAAAAAGGATGTTGTAAACGTAGAATCATACTTGGTGAATATATAGTATTTTTTTCTGCCACAGTTTGCCCTTCCAGCGTTAGGTATCTATTTCATTTTTTCTTCTAAGCATAGAAAACCTTAAATGATCTCTCCAATTAGGCAGACAACCCAAAATTAACCTACTTATTGACTCCAATTCAGAGTCAGTTTCTCAGTCTCAATATTTCTATTTGCATCATAAATTGTTTAAGCTTTTTTTACCTTAATTAACTTTTTTGATTAACTGAGCAACTTCTAGATAACCTTGGATAAAAAATTCTTGCCCTGCTATTCTTTTTTTTTTTTAAATAAAGAATACACAATCCATTTGGGATTTATTGCATTTAAAGAAAGCAGATTATTAAAACAGTAGGTATGATAAATACAGTAAGAAAATAACGTTAAATTTCAAACAAAACAAAGTGAATGAGGGTAAGATTCAGTCAATAAGAATAAGCAATGTAAAGGCAATATAGTGCTAAAATCAGTTAGTGCTTAATTAGACATAAGAAAAAAAAAGAGCTGATTCTATCTCATAAGTTTCCCAGCTATATCTGAGGATTGAAGTTAACTTTAGAAAGCATGGTCTTAACAATTAGAAATATAATAAAGATGTAAATCAGGTTTATTAAAAGTTAAAGTTATTTACTTAGTGGTACATAAAAAGGGTTTAGAAAATTCAAGTTCAGCAAAAAATAGAAGTGTCGCCCTGCTATTCTTATGAAATATAATTTTATGCAAATTACTTATCTTCTCTGAACCCATTTTCTAGTTTTTAAGATAGAGATAGTTAATGGTTATTTTCAGTTACTGGCTTTAGTTATTATGAAGCTTAAATTAGATAAGGTACGAAACATACTAGCATTCAGTTTGTGATTTGTTAGATTGTTAGTTTTAGAAGACACATAGAGGCCCTTATGTATAGCAGATGCACAAGTGAACATTTTGGTGTCATGGTATTGGGGGACATAGTGCTCAGTTGCTCAGCCATGACCAGCTCTTTGTGAACTCATGGATGGTAGCCTGTCAGACTCCTATGTCCTTGTAATTTTCTAGTCAAGAATACTGGAGTGGCTTTCCATTTTCTACTCCAGGGGATCTTCCTGACCTAGGGATTGAACCCAAGTCTCTTCTGTCTTCTGCATTGGCAGATGGGTCTTGACCACTGTACTACCTGTATATAGTATTTTTCTGCCACAGTTTGCCCTTCCAGCGTTAGGTATCTATTTCATTTTTTCTTCTAAGCATAGAAAACCTTAAATGATCTCTCCAATTAGGCAGACAACCCAAAATTAACCTACTTATTGACTCCAATTCAGAGTCAGTTTCTCAGTCTCAATATTTCTATTTGCATCATAAATTGTTTAAGCTTTTTTTACCTTAATTAACTTTTTTGATTAACTGAGCAACTTCTAGATAACCTTGGATAAAAAATTCTTGCCCTGCTATTCTTTTTTTTTTTTAAATAAAGAATACACAATCCATTTGGGATTTATTGCATTTAAAGAAAGCAGATTATTAAAACAGTAGGTATGATAAATACAGTAAGAAAATAACGTTAAATTTCAAACAAAACAAAGTGAATGAGGGTAAGATTCAGTCAATAAGAATAAGCAATGTAAAGGCAATATAGTGCTAAAATCAGTTAGTGCTTAATTAGACATAAGAAGAAAAAAAAAGAGCTGATTCTATCTCATAAGTTTCCCAGCTATATCTGAGGATTGAAGTTAACTTTAGAAAGCATGGTCTTAACAATTAGAAATATAATAAAGATGTAAATCAGGTTTATTAAAAGTTAAAGTTATTTACTTAGTGGTACATAAAAGGCTTTAGAAAATTCAAGTTCAGCAAAAAATAGAAGTGTCGCCCTGCTATTCTTATGAAATATAATTTTATGCAAATTACTTATCTTCTCTGAACCCATTTTCTAGTTTTTAAGATAGAGATAGTTAATGGTTATTTTCAGTTACTGGCTTTAGTTATTATGAAGCTTAAATTAGATAAGGTACGAAACATACTAGCATTCAGTTTGTGATTTGTTAGATTGTTAGTTTTAGAAGACACATAGAGGCCCTTATGTATAGCAGATGCACAAGTGAACATTTTGGTGTCATGGTATTGGGGGACATAGTGCTCAGTTGCTCAGCCATGACCAGCTCTTTGTGAACTCATGGATGGTAGCCTGTCAGACTCCTATGTCCTTGTAATTTTCTAGTCAAGAATACTGGAGTGGCTTTCCATTTTCTACTCCAGGGGATCTTCCTGACCTAGGGATTGAACCCAAGTCTCTTCTGTCTTCTGCATTGGCAGATGGGTTCTTGACCACTGTACTACCTGGAAAGCCAATAATAAGCTTTAAATTCTAGGAAGATACTTGATGAAATATAATTTGTAGATGATTGTCATGGGGCAATTAATTCCATCTTTTATTTGAAATGTGAAGTATACTGTGGAATCTCACCTAAAAGACCTAACATTTTCTCTTCATCTCTAGTCTTAAAATTTTTAACTCTCACTGATAGTAAAGCAACCTATATTTTGTTTTCTGGTTAATGTGAGAATCAATATATATTTGACTTCTTGTTCAAACTCTAGGTTTTTAAATTCATTGACATAGAGCTTTATAGATGTATTATTGTAACTTTTTTTGAAACTTTTCATGACAGTATGAGGCACCTACTTATTTTAGGCCAGTGAAATATCTGCTGTCAGTTTAAATTGAATAGATTCACTGGCACATGAGATTTAGCTGTGAGTCTCTACCTTTGGTTGTGGCACTCAGCAGATTTAGATTCAATTCTCTATCATGCTGTTTATTATATCACATGAACATTGTCTACGGATTGACAAAATTAATTCAAAATGATAATGTCACTGATTTCAGGCTATCTCAAATGAAGAGAACCTTCATGGATAACATAAAAATAGAACACAATCATATGAAGCCTAAAAAGTCACCATATACTTTTTATGAAACATTTATTTATTATATATATATATTTTAAATGTTATTATTTATTAAATTAGTTTTTATCGCCAGCACTGATAAGAAAGTACTACAAGTACCAGCCCAAGCATGGGTTTGCTATGTGGTAGAAATGTGCCAGGACGAAAAACGAGGGTCAGAGAGATTAGCTTTTCTCTTTGTAGTTTTAGTCCTAGTCATGGGAATCTTTGTCAAGGAAGAGGATTTGAAAGCCTCTGAACAAAGAGAGGAAGAGTGGGAAGCAGGTTTCCTGAATGCTCTGAGTCCAAGTGAACTTTTGTCCTTGTAATTTTCTCATGGATGGTAGCCTGTCAGACTCCTATGTCCTTGTAATTTTCTAGTCAAGAATACTGGAGTGGCTTTCCATTTTCTACTCCAGGGGATCTTCCTGACCTAGGGATTGAACCCAAGTCTCTTCTGTCTTCTGCATTGGCAGATGGGTTCTTGACCACTGTACTACCTGGAAAGCCAATAATAAGCTTTAAATTCTAGGAAGATACTTGATGAAATATAATTTGTAGATGATTGTCATGGGGCAATTAATTCCATCTTTTATTTGAAATGTGAAGTATACTGTGGAATCTCACCTAAAAGACCTAACATTTTCTCTTCATCTCTAGTCTTAAAATTTTTAACTCTCACTGATAGTAAAGCAACCTATATTTTGTTTTCTGGTTAATGTGAGAATCAATATATATTTGACTTCTTGTTCAAACTCTAGGTTTTTAAATTCATTGACATAGAGCTTTATAGATGTATTATTGTAACTTTTTTTGAAACTTTTCATGACAGTATGAGGCACCTACTTATTTTAGGCCAGTGAAATATCTGCTGTCAGTTTAAATTGAATAGATTCACTGGCACATGAGATTTAGCTGTGAGTCTCTACCTTTGGTTGTGGCACTCAGCAGATTTAGATTCAATTCTCTATCATGCTGTTTATTATATCACATGAACATTGTCTACGGATTGACAAAATTAATTCAAAATGATAATGTCACTGATTTCAGGCTATCTCAAATGAAGAGAACCTTCATGGATAACATAAAAATAGAACACAATCATATGAAGCCTAAAAAGTCACCATATACTTTTTATGAAACATTTATTTATTATATATATATATTTTAAATGTTATTATTTATTAAATTAGTTTTTATCGCCAGCACTGATAAGAAAGTACTACAAGTACCAGCCCAAGCATGGGTTTGCTATGTGGTAGAAATGTGCCAGGACGAAAAAACGAGGGTCAGAGAGATTAGCTTTTCTCTTTTGTAGTTTTAGTCCTAGTCATGGGAATCTTTGTCAAGGAAGAGGATTTCGAAAGCCTCTGAACAAAGAGAGGAAGAGTGACAGAAGTGGTGAGCAGGGTTTCCTGAATGCTCTGAGTGGAACAGTTGGGCAGATGAGGAAAGTCTGTAACAATTCACTGCAGTCACAGAGAGATCAAACCTGGATCTTCAGCACCGCAAATGGATTCTTTGCTATCTAAGCCACCAGGGAAACCCTGTGTAAAGATTATTTTGCCTCAAATAAATAAGTAAAAGTTAAATTCTAACCAGGTGTTAGACATATCATGACTCCTGTTTTGTTACTCTGTAATTGTGTAGAAGATCTTATACAAGTACAAAACTGAGGGAAATTATACTTGTCCCACCTAAACACTGATTTTACACACATACACACACACGCACACACACACACAGATGGTATTCAACTAAAGTCAATTAATAGATTTTGATAGTTTTTGGGGTGGCATATTTTAAATCAAAAAGAAAATTTTTTATTTAGAAAGGTTACAACTCAGCATGGCTGAATTCTTTAAAACAGTTCATAATTCTGGGTCATTTTAGACAAGTCTCTTTAGACAAACCAGTTGTATTTAAAATTTGATAACAGCCAAGCAGAGATGCTACAGCTTAGTTTTTTTGTAAAGTTCTTCTTATTAACAAATGCTAATTATGAGTAATGGAAGTCAAATTAGTTTCCATTTCTCAAATAGCTGTACTGTATTTGCAAAGAATTTTAAAGAAATTGAATTAATATGAGTTTGTTTTAATTATAATTTGTTTTCATAGACCCAACTGACAGGTGATACTTATATTTGCTTGAATTACATCCACGGGTAATATTTTAATGTTTGTAGTTGTATAAATTACTTTAGCTCAGTAGCAATATTTAGGCATAAAATGAAACATGTAAATATTTAAGAAACAGACTGAAGTTGTTTATTCCCTAAATAGATTATTACCTGATGGGCGTGCACTTAACATCTGTGATATCTAATATAAAATCCAAATTAGCTTGAATATTCCCTGATATGCTTCCTGACAAGTTTACGTTTTTCTGTGGTATACTGCGTTGCTACATTAGGTAAATAAATATACAGAATGACATTATATTTTCCTGTATTTTCTTCACATCTATCTTTCCTCAATTATAATAAGATATATTGTTACCTTTTTGAATGGTAGAAACCTAACAAAAATGGAAATTCATTTTTCTGGTCAACTTCTCATAAAGCTTCTAAGGAACAAATATGCATCTTTCTAGCTTTAAAAATAGAATTTCCCATTGGACACACTATGAATGCTTCTGGATATGTTTCAAGGTGAAATGTAGTAGGAGAAGTGGATAAAAGTGTAGCTATCAAGGGCAGGTTTCATGAGGGCTTAGTACATGCTTATGGCCACTTATCTGAACGGTTCCTTTTTTTCCCCCATTTAACTTCCCTGAAAGTACAATCTAAGGCAAAGAAAAAACGAAGTCTTAGGTTATAGGAGTTAGGGAGGAGGTGTGGTGAAAGATTAGGGTATAAATCATTTCATTTCCTTGAAATTCAAATAGGTGTTTTTGTCAATTAACACTTAATGATTAATTATTTTCTGTACTGAACTGCAGGATACATAGGAAGATTTTGATTCTATTAGGGAAGTCCAAGGATTGATTTACAAAGGATTGATTTCTGATCCTGATACTTTGTGATAAAATCTCAGTTTTACTATTTATTAGCTTGCCATCTTGGGTGAGCCTTAATTTCCTTATCTGGAGGACTCTGCATATAAGTTAAATAAACAGGCTGACAATACACAGCCTGCCATGCTCCTTTCCCAGTTTGGAACTGAAAGGATTTAATAGCTAGATTAATAGGAGATTTAATAAGGAGGTCAGCAAGTCCAAAGGAAGAGGATATTTGCTTGAATTACATCCACGGGTAATATTTTAATGTTTGTAGTTGTATAAATTACTTTAGCTCAGTAGCAATATTTAGGCATAAAATGAAACATGTAAATATTTAAGAAACAGACTGAAGTTGTTTATTCCCTAAATAGATTATTACCTGATGGGCGTGCACTTAACATCTGTGATATCTAATATAAAATCCAAATTAGCTTGAATATTCCCTGATATGCTTCCTGACAAGTTTACGTTTTTCTGTGGTATACTGCGTTGCTACATTAGGTAAATAAATATACAGAATGACATTATATTTTCCTGTATTTTCTTCACATCTATCTTTCCTCAATTATAATAAGATATATTGTTACCTTTTTGAATGGTAGAAACCTAACAAAAATGGAAATTCATTTTTCTGGTCAACTTCTCATAAAGCTTCTAAGGAACAAATATGCATCTTTCTAGCTTTAAAAATAGAATTTCCCATTGGACACACTATGAATGCTTCTGGATATGTTTCAAGGTGAAATGTAGTAGGAGAAGTGGATAAAAGTGTAGCTATCAAGGGCAGGTTTCATGAGGGCTTAGTACATGCTTATGGCCACTTATCTGAACGGTTCCTTTTTTTCCCCCATTTAACTTCCCTGAAAGTACAATCTAAGGCAAAGAAAAAACGAAGTCTTAGGTTATAGGAGTTAGGGAGGAGGTGTGGTGAAAGATTAGGGTATAAATCATTTCATTTCCTTGAAATTCAAATAGGTGTTTTTGTCAATTAACACTTAATGATTAATTATTTTCTGTACTGAACTGCAGGATACATAGGAAGATTTTGATTCTATTAGGGAAGTCCAAGGATTGATTTACAAAGGATTGATTTCTGATCCTGATACTTTGTGATAAAATCTCAGTTTTACTATTTATTAGCTTGCCATCTTGGGTGAGCCTTAATTTCCTTATCTGGAGGACTCTGCATATAAGTTAAATAAACAGGCTGACAATACACAGCCTGCCATGCTCCTTTCCCAGTTTGGAACTGAAAGGATTTAATAGCTAGATTAATAGGGAGATTTAATAAGGAGGTCAGCAAGTCCAAAGGAAGAGGAGATGAGGGACAAAAAGAAGGACAAGTATTTTTCTAACCTGAAGTATTTGTTATGATAAGATCATCCCAAAACTAAGTTTATTGTCTTATGTTGACGCTGTGGGCCTAGAAAGGCCTTTACACCAGAATGTCTCACCTAGCCTGGAGATTATTCCCTGGCCAATCTCATGTTGTGGGTGTAGGACTGGAATGCCTTTGCGACCTTAAGCTATTGTTTCGATAACCTACTGGAAAATACAAATTGTTATGCTTCAACTGGCAAAGGGGGATATTCTTCTTTCCCCCTTTCAGTGTCTATGATGGACGCTTTTCCCTATCCTTTTTACTTTGATAAATACAAAGCTCTGAGTGACCATTGCCAAGTCTTTTTGATCCCAATGTGAATTCTCTGTTGGAGATCAAGAATCTGACACCATTCACGGTAACTTACTCTCATCTATCACCTATCAGAACCAGTACTTTGTTTCATACGTCCCGTTCTAACCATTGCTCTTGACCTACATACAGGTTTTGCAGGAGGCAGATAAGGTGGTCTGGAATTCCCATCACTTTCAAAATTTTCTCAAGTTTTTTGTGCTCCACACAGTCAAATGCTTTAGTGTAGTCAATGAAGCAGAAGTAGATGTCTTTCTGGAATTCGCTTACTCTTTCTATGATCCAGCAGATGTTGGCAGTTTGGTTCCTCTGCCATTTCTAAATTCAGCTTGTACATCTGGAATTTCTTGGTTCACATACTGTTGAAGCCTAGCTAGAAGGATTTTGAGCATTACTTTGCTAGTGTCTGAAATGAGCACAGTTGTATGACACTTTGAACATTCTTTGGCATAGGCCTTCTTTAGGATTGGAATGAAAACTGACCTTTTCTGGTCCTGAGGCCATTGCTGAGTTTTCCAGATTTGCTGGCATATTGAGTGTAGCATCATCTTTTAGGATTTGAAATAACTCAGCTGGAATTCTATCACCTGCACTAGCTTTGTTTGTAGTAATGCTTCCTAAGGTCCACTTGACTTCTTACTCTAAGAGGTCCGGCTTCAGGTGAGTGATGACACCATTGTGGTCATCTGACTCATTAAGAGCTTTTTTGTATAGTTCTTCTATGTATTCTTTTTATTCTTTTCTTTTTTTAAACTTTTATTTTACTTTCAACTTTTATAGAGTTTTGTTGTTGACAGATATGTATGTTCCCAGATTAGTTGTATGTATATCCCCCCCATCCCACCCCTCCAGACTGTAACACAGCACCCCTGAAGGATCTCCTTTTCTCACAGAGCACTGACTATAGCTATTTTCTTCACATATGATAGTACAGGCCTTCAAGCTACTTCCTTTACACCTCTCACCCACTGTTCCTTCCCCACAATGTCCATATGTCCAGTGTCCATGTCTGTTTCTCCATAGCTTCACTGCATGTGCCATCATCACCACCCTACTAGATTCCATATATATGTGTTAGTATATTGTACTTGTCCTTCTCTTTCTGATTAACTTCACTTTTTATGATAGGTTCTAGAGCCAGCCACCTCGTTAGGACTGATTTTTCTGCATTTCTTTTTACAGATGAAAAGTACTCCATTGTATATATGTACCAGAGCTTTTGTATCCATTCATTTGTCGATGGGCATCTAGGTTGCTTCCATGTTCTAGCTATTGTATAGGGAGCTGCAGTGAACAGTGGGGTACAGGTTCTTCTTTCAGATTTAATTACATCAGTGTATAAGCCTAAGAGTGGGATTGCTGGGTCATAGGGTGCTTCTAGTTTTAGTGTTTTAAGGAATCTCCATACTGTCTTCCATAGAGCCTGTATCAATTTACATTCCCACCAGCAGTGCAGGAGTGTTCCCTTTTCTCCGCACCCTCTCCAGCATTTATTGTCTGTCGATTTGTGGATGATGGCCATTCTGACGGGTATGAGGGGATATCTCATTGTAGTTTTGATTTTTATTTCTCTAATTATAAGTGAGATTGGTCATCATTTCATGTGTTTGTTGGCCATCTGTATGTCCTCTTTGGAGAGGTAGAGGTGTCTGTTTAGGTCATTTTTCCATTTTTCGATTGAGTTGTTCATTTTTCCGATGTTGAATTGTCTGAGTTGCTTGTAGATTTTGGAGATTAATTCTTTGTCTGTTATTTCATTTGCTCTTATTTTCTCCTATTCTGTGGGTTGTCTGTTCAGCTTGTTTGTAGTTTCTTTTGCTGTACAAAAGCTTTTAAGTTTCATTAGGTCCCACATGTTCATTTGTCTTTTTAGTTCCACTATTCTAGTAGGTGGGTCAGAGAAGATCTTGCTTAGATTTATGTCCTTGAGTGTTTTGCCCATATTCTCCTCTAAGAGT
This sequence comes from Tragulus kanchil, assembly GCA_022376925.1. NCBI lineage: Eukaryota > Metazoa > Chordata > Mammalia > Artiodactyla > Tragulidae > Tragulus > Tragulus kanchil. The sequence goes on along the minus strand of JAIOJX010000024.1, from coordinate 108,746,975 downwards.
TTGGTGGTTTCTGGTCTTCCATTTAGGTCTTTAATCCATTTTGAGTTGATCTTTGTGTATGGTGTCAGGGAATATTCCAACTTCATTTTTTTGCATGTAGCTGTCCAATTTTCCCAGCACCACGTGTTGAAGAGGCTGTCTTTGTCCCATTTTAGAGTTTCGCCTCCTTTGTCAAAAATAAGGTACTCATAGTTGAATGGATTTATCTCTGGGTTCTCGATCTTGTTCCATTGGTCTATAGTTCTATTTTTGTGCCAGTACCATACTGTCTTGAAGAGTGTTGCTTTGTAGTATAGTCTGAAGTTAGGGAGGCTGATCCCTCCAGCTCCATTCTTCTTTCTCAGGATTGCTTTGGCTATTCGAGGTCTTTTGTGTTTCCATATGAACTGTGTTATTCTTTGGTCTAGTTCTCTGAAGAATGTCTTTAGTAGTTTGATAAGGATCGCATTGCATCTATAGATGACATTTGGTAGTACAGTCATTTTCACAATATTGATTCGTCCGACCCAGGAACATGGAATATCTCTCCATCTCTTTAAATCTTCTTTAATTTCTTTGATTAGTGTCTTATAATTTTCAGTGTACAGTTCTTTTTTTTCTTTGGGTAGGTTTATTCCTAGATATTTGATTCTTTTGGTTGCAGTGGTGAAGGGGATTGCCTTCTTTCTCTTCTTAAATCTTCTACTTCTGTTAGGTCAATATATCCTGCCTATCTTTGCATGAAATGTTTCCTTTGTGTCTCTGATTTTCTTGCTGAGCATCGAAGAATTGATGCCTTTGAATTGTGGTATTGTAGAAGACTCTTGAGAGTCCCTTGGACTTCAAGGAGATCAAATCAGTCAATCCTAAAGGAAATCAACCCTGAATATTCATTGGGAGAAATGATGCTGAAGCTGAAGCTCCAATACTTTGGCCATCTGATACAAAGAGATCACTCATTGAAAAGACCCCGATGCTGCAAAAAATAGAAGGCAGAAGCAGAAAGGGAAGACAGAGGATGAGATGGTTAGATGGCATCACTGAGTCAATAGACATGAGTTTGAGCAAGCTCTGGGAGATAGTGAAGAACATGGAAGCCTGGCCATCCACAGTCTGTGGAGTCAAAAGCAGTTGGACACTGCTGAGTGACTGAACTGAAATGAAATGAATACTAGACTAGATTAATTTACTCTTAACCAAACAGACTAACATTTCTCACTGAATTGGAATCTCAACATGAGTGAATTTTTGGATGAATTACATCAACATTCATATCAACCTTCTCTCCCTGGTGGTTCAGCTGGTAAAGAATCTGCCTGCAGCGCAGGAGACATGGGTTCAGTTCCTGGGTCAGGAAACTCCCCTGGAGAAGGAAATGGCTACCTACTCCAGTATTCTTGCTTAGAGAATCCCCTGAAGAGTGGAGCCTAGCAGGCTGTTGTCTGTGAGGTCACAAAGTCAGACACAGCTGAGTGATTAACACTTTCTCTCCTTTAGGTTTCTTCTTGCCTTTTCGTATCTTTGTTTCATCTACTCACCTCAGGATTTAACTTTATTCAGATGTTTAGATATAGAACTGATAAAAATTACTGTAAGATTTACTGTTCTCATAGAGAAGTCACTTGGCATAATTTAATAGCTCTAAATAAGTACTTTTAAAAACCTCATCCTTCCTTATCTTCTCCTTCTTCTCTTTTCTCTCCTTTTCCTTTTCTTACCTCTTATAACCCTAAGTAAGGGATTAGCAAAAGTCAGTCATTTTTACTGTTTGCTAAATGTTTTATTTACTTAATACATTTTTGTAAATTTACCCTGACTAATGAGAAAGAAACTCAAATGGAAAGAAACTCATGCTATTGGAGTTTATGCCTTTAATTTTTACATCTTTTTTAACATTTTATTTTTTAAAAAATTATTGATTTATTTCAATTGGAGGATAATTACTTTACTATATTGTGGGTTTTTTTTGCCATACATCAACATGAATTGCCCATAGGCATACATGTGTTTTCATCCTTGGATACATTTTAAAAGAATGCCTCATAAGACAAATTGAAAAGACTAGCTGGAAAGACATGAAACATAGTAATATATTACTTACACACTAGATACATAATAATGTTTCGTACTTTTATTCCAGATGTATATACTTTTGCTTAATAAATAATAATTTTAGGAATCCTTAAAATTGCCAAATACAATATTTTCATTAGAGATGAGATGGTTAGATGGCATCACTGATCAATAGACATGAGTTTGAGCAAGCTCTGGGAGATAGTGAAGAACATGGAAGCCTGGCCATCCACAGTCTGTGGAGTCAAAAGCAGTTGGACACTGCTGAGTGACTGAACTGAAATGAAATGAATACTAGACTAGATTAATTTACTCTTAACCAAACAGACTAACATTTCTCACTGAATTGGAATCTCAACATGAGTGAATTTTTGGATGAATTACATCAACATTCATATCAACCTTCTCTCCCTGGTGGTTCAGCTGGTAAAGAATCTGCCTGCAGCGCAGGAGACATGGGTTCAGTTCCTGGGTCAGGAAACTCCCCTGGAGAAGGAAATGGCTACCTACTCCAGTATTCTTGCTTAGAGAATCCCCTGAAGAGTGGAGCCTAGCAGGCTGTTGTCTGTGAGGTCACAAAGTCAGACACAGCTGAGTGATTAACACTTTCTCTCCTTTAGGTTTCTTCTTGCCTTTTCGTATCTTTGTTTCATCTACTCACCTCAGGATTTAACTTTATTCAGATGTTTAGATATAGAACTGATAAAAATTACTGTAAGATTTACTGTTCTCATAGAGAAGTCACTTGGCATAATTTAATAGCTCTAAATAAGTACTTTTAAAAACCTCATCCTTCCTTATCTTCTCCTTCTTCTCTTTTCTCTCCTTTTCCTTTTCTTACCTCTTATAACCCTAAGTAAGGGATTAGCAAAAGTCAGTCATTTTAATGTTTGCTAAATGTTTTATTTACTTAATACATTTTTGTAAATTTACCCTGACTAATGAGAAAGAAACTCAAATGGAAAGAAACTCATGCTATTGGAGTTTATGCCTTTAATTTTTACATCTTTTTTAACATTTTATTTTTTAAAAAATTATTGATTTATTTCAATTGGAGGATAATTACTTTACTATATTGTGGGTTTTTTTTGCCATACATCAACATGAATTGCCCATAGGCATACATGTGTTTTCATCCTTGGATACATTTTAAAAGAATGCCTCATAAGACAAATTGAAAAAGACTAGCTGGAAAGACATGAAACATAGTAATATATTACTTACACACTAGATACATAATAATGTTTCGTACTTTTATTCCAGATGTATATACTTTTGCTTAATAAATAATAATTTTAGGAATCCTTAAAATTGCCAAATACAATATTTTCATTGACATTCTTTATTCTGTAGTCGCTTCATTATTTTAACCAGATGGTATTTTTCCTGGGAACACCACTTTTCAATCTCAGATGACTACTAACAAAAACCTCATTATCCCTTAGGAGATAGTTTAAGTTTACTCTCCCTAAAGTTTGCTTCTGGTACCTGTAGTGAACATCGGGAATATAGTTTTTGCAAGGATGAGAAATTGAGACCTTCTGTACACGTTGTGACTGACTGCAGTGTCCTTACTCATTGGGTCAGATAGGTATATTCCACTGTTTTCTATCTTAACACAAGGTTTTAGTAAGTCTTCTCTGAGCAGCATTCATCATTCCCTGGAAGAAGGGATGGATGATGTTTAAGGATAAAAATGAAGTCATTATGGGAGTAGGATCACTTTAATGAATGAAAATAAACAAAAATCTCTGGAAGAGACAACTTAGTATTTTCGTTTATTTCTATGTTTCTATGACATTCAAGAAATACAATTATTATAGCCACCTGCTGGGAATAATTGCCCTACAAATAAATGTCTTCTTCTGCCTTCTTGAAGTCATAGATTATTGAGGGATTTGTTATTAATTTAAATTAATGTAGTTATGTATAACAGTGATAGAATTAAGATTTCCTTTACATACTTTTTCTAGATCTTCATCAGTTATCAGAATCTTATCTCATTTGAGACAAAAATAATTATATGGAAGTTTCTTTAGGAAAAATACAATGTGTTATCATATTTGGATCTCTTCAAAAAAAGAATTTTGAAATAATATGGTTATCTTTTTAACATTTTATTTTTAAAAATTATTGATTTATTTCAATTGGAGGATAATTACTTTACTATATTGTGGGTTTTTGCCATACATCAACATGAATTGCCCATAGGCATACATGTGTTTTCATCCTTGGATACATTTTAAAAGAATGCCTCATAAGACAAATTGAAAAGACTAGCTGGAAAGACATGAAACATAGTAATATATTACTTACACACTAGATACATAATAATGTTTCGTACTTTTATTCCAGATGTATATACTTTTGCTTAATAAATAATAATTTTAGGAATCCTTAAAATTGCCAAATACAATATTTTCATTGACATTCTTTATTCTGTAGTCGCTTCATTATTTTAACCAGATGGTATTTTTCCTGGGAACACCACTTTTCAATCTCAGATGACTACTAACAAAAACCTCATTATCCCTTAGGAGATAGTTTAAGTTTACTCTCCCTAAAGTTTGCTTCTGGTACCTGTAGTGAACATCGGGAATATAGTTTTTGCAAGGATGAGAAATTGAGACCTTCTGTACACGTTGTGACTGACTGCAGTGTCCTTACTCATTGGGTCAGATAGGTATATTCCACTGTTTTCTATCTTAACACAAGGTTTTAGTAAGTCTTCTCTGAGCAGCATTCATCATTCCCTGGAAGAAGGGATGGATGATGTTTAAGGATAAAAATGAAGTCATTATGGGAGTAGGATCACTTTAATGAATGAAAATAAACAAAAAAATCTCTGGAAGAGACAACTTAGTATTTTCGTTTATTTCTATGTTTCTATGACATTCAAGAAATACAATTATTATAGCCACCTGCTGGGAATAATTGCCCTACAAATAAATGTCTTCTTCTGCCTTCTTGAAGTCATAGATTATTGAGGGATTTGTTATTAATTTAAATTAATGTAGTTATGTATAACAGTGATAGAATTAAGATTTCCCTTTACATACTTTTTCTAGATCTTCATCAGTTATCAGAATCTTATCTCATTTGAGACAAAAATAATTATATGGAAGTTTCTTTAGGAAAAATACAATGTGTTATCATATTTGGATCTCTTCATGAATGTGAAATTAAATAGAGAGTTGAAATTATAATCCCAGAATTATGCCAGAATTCTACTTGTGGAAATATACTTGGGACCTGGGTTATCAGCAATGCTGTCATTTTCAAACTCATTCCACAATTACTTGTATGTCCACAGCATTTTTCTTAGGTGAATATGTTTAAAGACACTCTGTTTTACCCAGAATTCAATGTTTCTTTCTTAGTAGCTGGCTTGCAGAGTTATAGAACCATGAACTTAGTCATTTACTTGAAAGCCCGTTTCTGAAAATAGGCATTTTAAGATACAACAGACTACCAGCTTTCTAAAATGTACTATTGCCTGGTCATTAAGATATTCTCATTTCTGGAAAAAAAGATTTTTGAAAGCTATTGAGGTTTTAACAGTTTCTCCCTGACAAGAAATAGCTTGGATTGGCTATGAATGGATTGGGTCCATAACCTAGATAGCATCAGATAATATGTGAATTCTTAAGACACTTCTGAGTTACGATAAAACATGTCAAGGTGTGAAGGGAGCCTATCTCCGGAGCCTTCGAACCACAGAGTATTAGTTTTGAAAGATTAATCTTAATAGATTTTGAATCAATTTGTGCCATTCCCACATACAATGAGACAGCAAAGTGCTTCTCTCTATTCTATTTATATTCCCTGAAGGTTAACTTTCAAAATGTATGTGTACTTTGCATTTGGAGAGCTGTCAGGTGATTTTTAAGACTAGAAAACAGATTAGAGTTTGAGATTGAAGTTCCTCTCCTACAGAGAATTTACATTTAAGCAGAAAGTTGGACTTTGTACATATAAAAATGAAGGGAATTTCAAAATTTTAATTAATATTTTTGAAAGGTAGCACAGAAATTGTACTAATTAAGTAATAATTAGAAAAATAATTCTTTAAGGCTTTAAAAATATTTCAGTATAATTTATGTTCTTTAATTACATAGGATGTATGATTTAAAATACATGGGTTTTTAAAGTCATGAAAATATTTTCAGGCATCTATTTTCATGGAAATTCTTGAACTAGTTTCTATGTTTTATGTATGAATACTTGCAGTAGGAAAGCAAAATGACTTATTGGAAAGGATGCTTTTCCTGTAAGCACCTGAGCATTTGGGTGATCTATGCTTTTGGTGCAGCTCTAGCTTAACTAGATACGAGAGGGTTAGATATTTTGGGAAGCCTAATCATTAGCATAATGTAGGTTCTTCTGAAGCAAGGGGAATATAGGTGATGTAAACGCAATCAGGGTCACGAAGCAGCAGCTGATATTCACACTTAACATTCTTTTTGATTTAGGCCACTGTGAAAAGAAGGAGTTTTTTTTTTTTTTAATATATGAAACCATACTAAGCCCATTACCTGATTATATAAGGAAAGTGATCATTATACTAGCAAATGTGCCTTTGGAGAGCCGATCCTGTGAATGTTGGTGATTTCACATACATTCAATTAAGATAGCAACTAAGCTAAAGAAAAGGCAAATTCACAGTTACGGTATGAAGTCAGTCTTCTTAATTTATGAAACTCTTTGCTAAGTGATGATCCCTAATGATGGTGGCTTAGATGTGTTGCCTTTTAAAAAAAGTGACAGTGACAAGATAAGATGGCAACAGAATGATTGTGAAATTTTCTTTCTGGAGCTTTTGTTCCTTTTCTTCCTTTATGGTTAAAAAGTAACCCTAATTATAACTCACCAACAATAAATTATGACAATATAAAGTTGATAACTGCTAAAACTCAGCAAGTTTGCAGTGTCTTCCAGCAGCTATTTTGGGCTGCTTTATGAAAGGGTGTGAAGCAAAGATCAGTCAATCAAATTAGGATGAGATTCATTTATAAGAGTTTCAGGGAAGACTAACGGCATGTTTTAGGGTTTTCCAGGTGGCTCACTGGTGAAGAATCTGCCTGCCAATGGAGATGCAGGAGATGTGGGCCCAACCCTTGATCTGGAAGATCCCCTGGAGGAGGAAATATTGACCTGCTCCAGGTCTCTTCCTGGGAAAATTCTAAATGAACAGAAGAAAGACTCTTAAAAGTAAAATAAAAATTTTATTTAAAATTGGGTTTTAAAGTCATGAAAATATTTTCAGGCATCTATTTTCATGGAAATTCTTGAACTAGTTTCTATGTTTTATGTATGAATACTTGCAGTAGGAAAGCAAAATGACTTATTGGAAAGGATGCTTTTCCTGTAAGCACCTGAGCATTTGGGTGATCTATGCTTTTGGTGCAGCTCTAGCTTAACTAGATACGAGAGGGTTAGATATTTTGGGAAGCCTAATCATTAGCATAATGTAGGTTCTTCTGAAGCAAGGGGAATATAGGTGATGTAAACGCAATCAGGGTCACGAAGCAGCAGCTGATATTCACACTTAACATTCTTTTTGATTTAGGCCACTGTGAAAAGAAGGAGTTTTTTTTTTTTTTAATATATGAAACCATACTAAGCCCATTACCTGATTATATAAGGAAAGTGATCATTATACTAGCAAATGTGCCTTTGGAGAGCCGATCCTGTGAATGTTGGTGATTTCACATACATTCAATTAAGATAGCAACTAAGCTAAAGAAAAGGCAAATTCACAGTTACGGTATGAAGTCAGTCTTCTTAATTTATGAAACTCTTTGCTAAGTGATGATCCCTAATGATGGTGGCTTAGATGTGTTGCCTTTTTAAAAAGAGTGACAGTGACAAGATAAGATGGCAACAGAATGATTGTGAAATTTTCTTTCTGGAGCTTTTTTTTCCTTTTCTTCCTTTATGGTTAAAAAGTAACCCTAATTATAACTCACCAACAATAAATTATGACAATATAAAGTTGATAACTGCTAAAACTCAGCAAGTTTGCAGTGTCTTCCAGCAGCTATTTTGGGCTGCTTTATGAAAGGGTGTGAAGCAAAGATCAGTCAATCAAATTAGGATGAGATTCATTTATAAGAGTTTCAGGGAAGACTAACGGCATGTTTTAGGGTTTTCCAGGTGGCTCACTGGTGAAGAATCTGCCTGCCAATGGAGATGCAGGAGATGTGGGCCCAACCCTTGATCTGGAAGATCCCCTGGAGGAGGAAATATTGACCTGCTCCAGGTCTCTTCCTGGGAAAATTCTATGAACAGAAGAGCCTGACAGGTTACAATCCATGGGGTTGCAGAATTGAACAGGACTGAGCATGCACCGCCACAGCAGCAAACATAGGTGTGGCTTAAAGTGTAGTTCATTTAAACACTTGATTCAGAGAAATGGTATGGGTCTCTCCATTTTTCCTCTTTGTCTTCTATTTTACATGGCTTCATGTACAAGTCTGAAGTTGTTGTTCAGTTGCTAACTCATGGCTAAAACTTTTGAGATCCCCGGGACTGTAGCCCACCAGGCTCTACTGTTCGTGGGATTTCCCAGGCAAGAATACTGAAGTAGATTGCCATTTCCTTCTCCAAGGGACCTTCCTGACCCAGGGATCGAATCAAGATCTCTTGTGTTGGCAGGATCTCTAACAGTGTCACGAGAAAAAGTATAATTTTTGGCATTACCTTTAGATAATGCTGCAAGATTCCATCCAAGACTCACATGAAAACTGATGGTCAATATGAATATTGTATTGAAGAGGGAATTTCAGCTGTACCTTTAAGACTATCAAATTCACAAATATTTGCTCTAGGGAAAGCTCACATGTAGGCTGTGTGTGTTAGTCTCTCAGTCATGTGTAACTCTTATGCGACCCTATGGACTGTAGCTCACCAGGGTCCTCTATCCATGGAGTGCTCCAGGCAAGAATACTGGAGTGGCCTGCCATCCCCTTCTCTAGGAGATCTTCTCTGCTCAGACATTGAACCTGGGTCTCTTGCTCTGGCAAGGAGATTCTTTACCATCTGAGCCACCAGGGAAGCACAGGCGTTACACACACACACACACACACACACACACATATGTATATATTCACACAGACACACACACATAGCTTCTGAGGTGGCACTAGTGGTAAAGAACTTACCTGCCAATACAGGAGATGTGTGTTCTTGAGTCAGGAAGATTGCCTGGAGGAAGTGCTAGGAAGCCATTCCAGTATTCTTGTCTGGAGAATCTCATGGACAGAGGAGCCTGACAGGCGATAGTCAGTCCATAGAAGAGAGTCAGATACAACTGAAGTAACTTAGCATGCATGCACACATATGTAAATTTATATATAACTTGATATAAATCTATATACATCTATATATTTATTTACCTGTAAGTTCTAATCTGTAGTTCCATGCAATTTTATTTCTAGGTTTCTATCAATTATTTTAATCTTTTCTCATAGATCCCCTTGCCTAATCAGTTTTATTGCTCTACTCTGGACATGTTCCAAAGTTTCCACACTCTCTTAGTAATGGAATCACATGTACCAATAGTGATCTTTTTTATGAGCAAAGCTGAATGGAATCTTACTTGTTTTTCCCTCTGTTACAAGAGCTCTGTGGGACTGTCAAGGAGAACATAAATATTTGTTACTTCTGGTAGCAAAAAAAGTATGTGACTCAGCAACACATGGGGAGCAGATGTGTTGAATAAGAGCCCACTCCTGTGCATCAGACCTGTCACTGAGTGAGGCTATAAATAGAGAAAATTAGGGAGCATAAGCTGTATTCCTGATTCTGCTTGATCACATTGTAACTGCAAATACTAAAACTTGGGCTTTGACTGTAATAATGATTCTGCTTTATATACATGACTGGTCAGCCCGTATTTAAGTGAGCCGTGAGGCTGGGAGACAACTGTTTCTTTATCACCGCCGTCCTTCATAAAGGCTTTCTGAGTAGGAAGTGTCCTTTGGATGTTGAAACACATAGAAGTTCCAAGTGTTGGTATCTGGCTATAGAAATGGCTAACTTTATTAGGTTGCTGTCTCTGTCCTATTGCACTTTCCCCAGCCTGAAGAAAGTGGACTTGCTGTGGCACTCTTCATAGGGGAGACTACTAAACTCTTAGTTAACCAAGGTAAACAAATGCAGAAGCCATTTTCTACTGGCTAGGAATGTATCCTAGCAAGTTGGCTCCATCTCTTTTCAGGCAAAATGTTTCATTTTGGGATTAAGAAGAAAGCTACATTTGGATAAATAACTCTAAAATTCATATATGGAGAGTTTATTTAGGGCTGCTTAGACAATAAGTATCCTTTTGTAAGTGTTGGTTCCTAGAAATAGTACACTTGAGGTTTTGCAATATGACGTTTTCAAATTTTTGTGCATTGAGTCAGTCAAAACTGAAGTAACTTAGCATGCATGCACACATATGTAAATTTATATATAACTTGATATAAATCTATATACATCTATATATTTATTTACCTGTAAGTTCTAATCTGTAGTTCCATGCAATTTTATTTCTAGGTTTCTATCAATTATTTTAATCTTTTCTCATAGATCCCCTTGCCTAATCAGTTTTATTGCTCTACTCTGGACATGTTCCAAAGTTTCCACACTCTCTTAGTAATGGAATCACATGTACCAATAGTGATCTTTTTTATGAGCAAAGCTGAATGGAATCTTACTTGTTTTTCCCTCTGTTACAAGAGCTCTGTGGGACTGTCAAGGAGAACATAAATATTTGTTACTTCTGGTAGCAAAAAAAGTATGTGACTCAGCAACACATGGGGAGCAGATGTGTTGAATAAGAGCCCACTCCTGTGCATCAGACCTGTCACTGAGTGAGGCTATAAATAGAGAAAAATTAGGGGAGAATAAGCTGTATTCCTGATTCTGCTTGATCACATTGTAACTGCAAATACTAAAACTTGGGCTTTGACTGTAATAATGATTCTGCTTTATATACATGACTGGTCAGCCCGTATTTAAGTGAGCCGTGAGGCTGGGAGACAACTGTTTCTTTATCACCGCCGTCCTTCATAAAGGCTTTCTGAGTAGGAAGTGTCCTTTGGATGTTGAAACACATAGAAGTTCCAAGTGTTGGTATCTGGCTATAGAAATGGCTAACTTTATTAGGTTGCTGTCTCTGTCCTATTGCACTTTCCCCAGCCTGAAGAAAGTGGACTTGCTGTGGCACTCTTCATAGGGGAGACTACTAAACTCTTAGTTAACCAAGGTAAACAAATGCAGAAGCCATTTTCTACTGGCTAGGAATGTATCCTAGCAAGTTGGCTCCATCTCTTTTCAGGCAAAATGTTTCATTTTGGGATTAAGAAGAAAGCTACATTTGGATAAATAACTCTAAAATTCATATATGGAGAGTTTATTTAGGGCTGCTGCTTAGACAATAAGTATCCTTTTTGTAAGTGTTGGTTCCCTAGAAATAGTACACTTGAGGTTTTGCAATATGACGTTTTTCAAATTTGTATGAATGCATTGGTATTCACAATAGGCAATTAAAAAAAAAACTTTTATATTAGATAGCAGTTAGTTAACAATATTGCGATAGTTTTAGGTGTACAGCAAAGTAATTCATTTATGTGTATATATCATTAAGGTTTTTTTAGAACACTTGTAAAATTCAGTGGAAAGTATCTGATCACATTTCTCATTAACTTGCCAGATAAAGGCTATATAAATATAAGAACTGACTGAAAAGAAGACAGGGGGATTTGAGAGGCCATATGACAAAAGCCTGGGCTTCCCTAATGGCTTCACAGTAAAGAGTGTGCCTGCTAATGCAGAAGATATAGGTTCAGTCCCTGGGTTAGGAAGATCCCCTGGAGAAGGAAATGACAACCTACTCTAGTATTCTTGCCTGGGAAATCCCATGGACAGAGGAACCTGGCAGACTAAAGTTCACAGGGTCACAAAAGAATTGGACACAGCTTAGTGACTAAACAGCAGCAATGACAAAAACCTATGGTATTATTTGTCTTCTTTAAGTCTAGGAGACAGACTTAGTCATGTATGTGTTTGACAGAGCATTACTATATTGTGTATAGCATATATGCTCAGTGTGTGTTTGTCTAGCTACATTCACAGTTCTTTCACAGCTAGGCACAATTCAAATTAAATTTTGAAACTTTCTGCCCAAGCCTAATTCAGGAGTGTTCTCCCAAGCTATTTTTGGATGTTGAAACACATAGAAGTTCCAAGTGTTGGTATCTGGCTATAGAAATGGCTAACTTTATTAGGTTGCTGTCTCTGTCCTATTGCACTTTCCCCAGCCTGAAGAAAGTGGACTTGCTGTGGCACTCTTCATAGGGGAGACTACTAAACTCTTAGTTAACCAAGGTAAACAAATGCAGAAGCCATTTTCTACTGGCTAGGAATGTATCCTAGCAAGTTGGCTCCATCTCTTTTCAGGCAAAATGTTTCATTTTGGGATTAAGAAGAAAGCTACATTTGGATAAATAACTCTAAAATTCATATATGGAGAGTTTATTTAGGGCTGCTGCTTAGACAATAAGTATCCTTTTTGTAAGTGTTGGTTCCCTAGAAATAGTACACTTGAGGTTTTGCAATATGACGTTTTTCAAATTTGTATGAATGCATTGGTATTCACAATAGGCAATTAAAAAAAAAACTTTTATATTAGATAGCAGTTAGTTAACAATATTGCGATAGTTTTAGGTGTACAGCAAAGTAATTCATTTATGTGTATATATCATTAAGGTTTTTTTAGAACACTTGTAAAATTCAGTGGAAAGTATCTGATCACATTTCTCATTAACTTGCCAGATAAAGGCTATATAAATATAAGAACTGACTGAAAAGAAGACAGGGGGATTTGAGAGGCCATATGACAAAAGCCTGGGCTTCCCTAATGGCTTCACAGTAAAGAGTGTGCCTGCTAATGCAGAAGATATAGGTTCAGTCCCTGGGTTAGGAAGATCCCCTGGAGAAGGAAATGACAACCTACTCTAGTATTCTTGCCTGGGAAATCCCATGGACAGAGGAACCTGGCAGACTAAAGTTCACAGGGTCACAAAAGAATTGGACACAGCTTAGTGACTAAACAGCAGCAATGACAAAAACCTATGGTATTATTTGTCTTCTTTAAGTCTAGGAGACAGACTTAGTCATGTATGTGTTTGACAGAGCATTACTATATTGTGTATAGCATATATGCTCAGTGTGTGTTTGTCTAGCTACATTCACAGTTCTTTCACAGCTAGGCACAATTCAAATTAAATTTTGAAACTTTCTGCCCAAGCCTAATTCAGGAGTGTTCTCCCAAGCTATTTTTTGGTCACTCCATATGGAAGTTTTGTTTAATTGGCCTTACAGGGAAAAAAAAAAAAACTGAGAAGCCAAAATATTAAAAACAGTATTTTTATGTTTATTTAAGCAGAATGCAAAATGTATTTTTATCAGTAAATTAAAATTTTAACCCTGGGCCTTGATATCATATAGCATGTGTTTATTTCCAAGTTGAAAATAGACCAACAGCTAAATGAAATAACCGTGGTGAGTATATTATGATGGAGCATATGCACTCTATAAAACCAATCAGTAGCAGACACATTGCTTTGATAACTGTACTGCAGTAAAAATTTGATAAGAAATTTTTCTATATTGTGCCATTTAGAAAATGCTGATTAACTCTCATATTATTTGAGTAGAAGTCTCAGCTACAGGGCAGAGTTGATTAGAGTGGTATTCTTTCCTTTTCTCTCTCCTCCCTGCTTTTTCTTTTTCACTTGGTTAACAAGACTGCTTATTCACTGAAAATTGTTAACACTCTGACCTCTTGCTTGAGAATGCCTCGCTGACAGACACGAGGGCAGATAATTTGCAGAATGACCTAGCTAAACTGCACTGCAAGAAAATCAAGCAGCCAACTTTGTTAACAGCTCTTACCTGAGTTATTATCTTAGTTAAAGGAGTTTATGCTTCTCTGGACCATGGGTGATAGGTATTTTATAAGATCTTTATCAAAATGACCTACTCTAGTTTATAAATAGGTTCAGTCCCTGGGTTAGGAAGATCCCTGGAGAAGGAAATCCCATGGCCTGGGAAATCCCATGGACAGAGGAACCTGGCAGACTAAAGTTCACAGGGTCACAAAAGAATTGGACACAGCTTAGTGACTAAACAGCAGCAATGACAAAAACCTATGGTATTATTTGTCTTCTTTAAGTCTAGGAGACAGACTTAGTCATGTATGTGTTTGACAGAGCATTACTATATTGTGTATAGCATATATGCTCAGTGTGTGTTTGTCTAGCTACATTCACAGTTCTTTCACAGCTAGGCACAATTCAAATTAAATTTTGAAACTTTCTGCCCAAGCCTAATTCAGGAGTGTTCTCCCAAGCTATTTTTTGGTCACTCCATATGGAAGTTTTGTTTAATTGGCCTTACAGGGAAAAAAAAAAAAAACTGAGAAGCCAAAATATTAAAAACAGTATTTTTATGTTTATTTAAGCAGAATGCAAAATGTATTTTTATCAGTAAATTAAAATTTTAACCCTGGGCCTTGATATCATATAGCATGTGTTTATTTCCAAGTTGAAAATAGACCAACAGCTAAATGAAATAACCGTGGTGAGTATATTATGATGGAGCATATGCACTCTATAAAACCAATCAGTAGCAGACACATTGCTTTGATAACTGTACTGCAGTAAAAATTTGATAAGAAATTTTTCTATATTGTGCCATTTAGAAAATGCTGATTAACTCTCATATTATTTGAGTAGAAGTCTCAGCTACAGGGCAGAGTTGATTAGAGTGGTATTCTTTCCTTTTCTCTCTCCTCCCTGCTTTTTCTTTTTCACTTGGTTAACAAGACTGCTTATTCACTGAAAATTGTTAACACTCTGACCTCTTGCTTGAGAATGCCTCGCTGACAGACACGAGGGCAGATAATTTGCAGAATGACCTAGCTAAACTGCACTGCAAGAAAATCAAGCAGCCAACTTTGTTAACAGCTCTTACCTGAGTTATTATCTTAGTTAAAGGAGTTTATGCTTCTCTGGACCATGGGTGATAGGTATTTTATAAGATCTTTATCAAAATGCGTAAAAGTTAAGATCAGTAAACCTAGACAAACCTAGGCAGCATATTAAAAAGCAGAGACATCACTCTTTGCAGACAAAAGTCCGTATGGTCAAAGCTTTGGTTTTCCCAGTAGTCATGTATGGATATGAGAGCTGGACCATAAAAAAGACTGAGTGCTGAAAAACTGACGTCTTTGAACTGTGGTGTTGCAGAAGGCAAAGAGATGACTCATTGAAAAAGACCCTGATGTTGGGAAAAATAGAAGACAAAAGGAGAAGGGGATGACAGAATGAGATGGTTGGATGGAATCTGAGTCAATGGACATGAGTTTGAGTGGGGTCTGGGAGATGGTGAAGGACAGGAAAGCCTGGCCTGCTGTAGTCCATGGTGTCGTTGAGAGTCAGACATGACTGAGTGATTGAACTGAGCTGAGCTGAAACCTTCATTTAACTACAATCAAGAATGATTCATTTTTTCTTGGTAAACCCCCAAAAAAACCATTATAAAAATAAGCTGTTTCTCATATGTTTTACTGATTTTACAGTGTCCAGTTTTTCAGTCTTTTTCTAGTGCCATGAGTAAACTTCAAACTTTTCATCTTGCTCCCCTTTCCTCTCTCTTTCTCTTTTTATCTTAGGCTCTAAAATCTCCAAAATGAATATCTTTCTCCCCTAATTTAGTGTACTGTTCTACTGGCCTTACTTACCAATTCTGTTGTTTTTTTTTTTTTTTAACTATATGGAAAAGGAATGGACCTCTCACTATAAAGCATAATGCAAAATAATTATCCATGTACAAATTAATTACATATAGTGTAGAAACATACCTCACTTTTAATTATTGCTCATTGGTGTGAAATGCCTGACCCAAATCAAAAGCTTTACTTGCAATTTTAATGACTTTTATTTTTCTCATAAGAATGTGTTCCCTGTTTTTTCACTGTTTTATTTTTTAGCTTGATATATTACTGAACCTTTCTGGTATATACACAGGTGCCTTCTCATACCCTGATACTCTGTGGTGTATAATGCGTATCATCACCACTTCCCCATTTGTCATCTGTCTTGTCCTAAACCAAGCCTTGCCCATGTTAAAAATTCTATAACTGCCATCATCTTGGAAATGTCATGACATTCATGGATCAATAAAATCCTTTCCCAGAGAGGATGAGAAATATATGAAAAGAGCTTACTAAATTCAAAGGGGCTCTTTTAAAGGTTCGATGGATGAATACGAGATTTGTGTGAGAGTGACTTCGAGGAGGGAGTGCTGGATGAGAGCAGGATGAAACTGACAAGGGGCCGTGTTCCTGGTAGAATGGGAGGGAAAGGAAGCTCAGTTTGAGATGCCTACAAAGTTGTTTCATCCTAGAGATTGTTTTCTCTAAAGGAACACAAGGGAAAGGTCTGTGTGGTGCTCAGGCTCCTTGGTGGCCATCCCATCACTGCAGTGCACTAGGCCACACCAAGGTAAAATTAGTGCTTTGTATGCACTGTGTATGTGAGAGAAAATAAGCTCACCAAATGACTTTTTTTGGGGGTGATGACTTACAGTCAGGGGGCAGTTCTGTGAATTTGGTGGAACAGAAGGATGCTGGAAGGAGCACTGTGTGTCCTGGGAATTGAATAGAAAACAAAACAAAACCAAAAAAAACAGGGTTTTGTTATCGTTTCCCTCAATGTCACCCTAGATCAAAAGAGGAAAGGAAAGAATTGTATGATAAAGGCTGTGACATCAGAAGGATGGGCAAAGTAATTTTACAGTTATAGTGAGAAAATCATTAAAGTCAGATGTTTAATAGATAGCTGAAATGAAGAAGGTAAGCAGATGTCAAGGTCCTTTTAAAGAGCTTAAAGATTACTAAAGAAATCAAAGTTTCTGGCAGCTTCACAGACACTTGCAGGCTAACAGATTCACAGAGCAACAAGGTGTATGGTGTTTATCTTTTCTCCTCTTCTGACACAAAGGCAAATTTGAACAAAAAGGGTACAGTGTGTGCAGCAACAGTGCTACATGCTTCAATATGCAGAATGAGACCTGCACTCATTTTATGAAAGAAAATGTAAATATTTTACTTCATTATGGTCTATGAATTTCATTAGGAACAATTCAGATAGTTAAGCTTTTTTAGAGAAGTAATAGTCATAGTCAACCAGAAACATAAGGTAGTCCCAAAATCCAACAAGATTTTCTCTAAGAGGCAAAATTAATAGGCTGTAATTAAAGATTACAAAATATGTGCTCTGCTACACATTCATTGCTGATTAATGATGTATTGCAAATGAATTTCTAGATTTTGGCAAGAATTTTAGATGACTAATAATTGTATTATAATCAACTTTCCGTTTTCACAGGTAAAATAAATGTAGTTATAAATTTTGTTTTCTTTCCTCCAGTGAATAGAAGTATTTTTAATTTCAGAAGAGAGTCTTTTGTAAGAAATAAGAGCAATTTCCTGTCCTTTTGCTTCTTTATTAAAAATAAAACTCAAAATTTTTTTGCATTTTTAATTCTATTTGAATCAATAATATCAGTGAAATAATAATATTATTTATAATAATAATATCAATGATATCAAGATTGTCTGTGAAAATATGTGTGCATTGTTCTTTAAAACAGAAGTGCTTAACTTTGATAGCGACTGTGGCATATTTTGCTTCTTAATTTGGTTAAACTGAGAATTACATTTCCAGAATCTCCTTCCACATATTGCACTGGTTCAGAGTTGGTCACCATAGGAACTTATGCAAAATTGGGTAGGTAAATGTGAAGCAATAGCCCTGACCCTCTGAAGGTCATTTTGTGGTCAGATGTCATTGCAGACATATACAAAAATGCACATCAGGTGTGGTTCGTCTTTTCTTTCCTCTTTGAGGTGTCCATCTCTTTTCAGGTACTGTCCTCTTGACCAGCGGTGGGCCCAGGTTAGCCACTAAATGAATAACTGTGGAGTCACTTAGGTGGGAGCTAAACAAAGTTCAGACCGTTCATGGCTCTCCTCAGGAGCTGTGCCTTGGTGGGTCCACTCATAAAGCTAGAAGTGGTTGGCTTAGTAGGCTGGTAGATTGACAGCTCTTTCTCTGAACCTCCACATCTAGTATCCAGTCTTTACTTCCTCATTTCCTCCCACAGTTGAGCATGATATTATTACCATAATACAATCATGGTAACTCTTTTGCTTTGAGTGGTACAGACACTAATGCTATTGCTTCTGTTAGAAGTAACTATATAGATTGCGTTATTGCTTCCAATTATTTACCACTTTCTGTGTCCAAACCCTTTTCCTGTAGATATTCTGATCAGTAGCTCTAGCTAAAGTCTCCGCCCTCAACCAGCATCAGCAAGGCTGATGCACATTAAGCATGTGCATAGATGAGCCTTCAGGTGATTGCCACTTCCACCTCTGAGGCTTCTTATGAAGCCACAGATAGGCACAGATAAGCCACCCTTGTGGTGCTGTCTTTGGTTTCCCGACCTTCCGAATTCATAATAGAGTTATGCCATAAAGTTTTGGGCTGATTGGTTACAAAGCCATAATAACATAATAACTGAAACAGTAAGAAACTATAGAGAGAAGATGTGGTTTTTCATGAGATGGCTTTGGTGGGAAGACTGATATTTTTCAACTTATAATAAAGCGAATAGTGTTAATTAACTTTCACAACTCTTTCTACTAATTTACATAGAAATATTAAACTACCGTGTTTCGTAGTATAAGTATACTTAAATTATTTTCCAAAATATTTAAGGAAATTCATGTTATATTTTGTAATATGTATGGAGTTGAATATTTTGGACACTGAGCATCCAATAGAAAAGTCAACAAATGCATCATAATCTCATATTTTTATGAGCTATTAAATAGAAACTTACTGGAAATTGTCTCTCAACGAGATAGCAGATCTTTTTCTTTATAATGTCTTTCCTTTTTTGGTTATTAGTATTAGCATAGGTCATTAAATCTCATATTGACCACTTACACTCTTTTGGTTTAAATCTTTAACTTTTTTAGTCACTTCAAAATAATTTTACAGTAAGTGTTTTACTATATTACATACATGGAGAAAACACTGATATACATAATACTTCCCTCTTCCAGGGATTTTTTTCTAATCAAAGAAAACATAGAATCATACTTAACATTAATTCAAGATACAGCTGAAAAAGAGCTACCAGTTCACTTCCAGTTCACTATGGCTTAATTTACGATTAATTTATTTAATAAATGTAATTTTTTTGTATTGTACCTGGAGCATGTAATTTCTGAGCTGCAAAAACAAATCTAATCACTGAACAGAAAGACTTTATGAACTAGATATCACTGAAAGTAAAAGCCGTTCAGTCATGCCCAAATGTTCGTGACCCCATGCATAGAATTCTCCAGTTAAGAATACTGGAGTCGGTAGCCCTTCCCTTGTCCAGGGAATATTCCCAACTCAGGAACTGAACCCAGGTCTCCCACATTGTAGGTGGATTCTTTATAATCTTAGCCACCAAAGGAAGGAGATATCATTAGATCTGAAATAAACAGTGAAAGATAAATGTGTATGATCTCACTTATATGTGAAATCTAAAAAAATGCAGATGAATTTTTTCTAATTTTGAGATGGACGTTTTCATATCTTTGAATAAAAGAATGACATGATTAAGTCTAATTTGGCAGAATGTGTACAATAGTTTGGAAGGGAGGAAGCTGAGACTTGAAAGACAGTTAAAAGGTCCAAGTCAAGGTGGTGATGAGAGGAAAGGGCATTTTAGATGCCGAAAATACATTGTCAAGTGTTTGGAGTATACAGGGGATTGGGGACAGTTCTGATTAGAATGTTTGACTCCTGTAGCAAAAAGAACATTCAGAGGACAATGAGAGATCATAATTGAAAGTTAGTTTAGGCTAGATCATTAGAAACTTTGAATAATGTGCTACAAACTTCAAATTTTATTTACTAGAAAATTGAAATGGAATTATTGAAGGCTTTTCAGTAGCAAAATGACATGATCAATTGATGTATTTGTGTTCATGGCATATGATTGCCAAAAAGATAATTAAAATGTGTATTGAGTGAAAAAAGCACATCCAAACTCAATAGTATATTAATGAAGTTGGATTATCTGAAGTTTAAGGATTTCTTTATTATCACCCCAGTAGTGTAGAACTATCAAATTTGTTTCTGTTGCGTGCATTCATGTATACATACACTTGTTCTTCTGTATCAGTTTTCACTTTCAGAAGGAATTGAACATAACATGATCAACATTTGCTTTTTTCAAGTCTGAATAAATGTATGCATTTTATTAATGTGCAGATATCACTTCCATTCCCAGTTTCTATTTACAAGTCTATATTTAATTTCCCCATCACTTTCAAGCAAAGTACCATGTGATTCTTAATTTCTATACACCAGGGTCCTTTTACAGACAGTCTCAATTACAAAGTTTATGAGCTTTGACTTCATTCTGCCTATGTTATGCTTTCTACCATCCAATCTAAGACATTATTCTGCATGCGCACAATGTGTGGAGATTAGCATTGTTTCAAGGTTGATCAGTGTTAACCTGTAACCCAGGTAGTTGTTGGGGGTAATTGAAGCCTACTACTAGTTTTGAAAATAATGGAATGAAGAAGTTAGTTAATACTGATCTAAGTGCTTACAACTCTATGGACTGGCATTTCTTCTTTTACACCGATACTGTTTGTCTCAAAGTGTAGACAACTCTGAGTCACACAATCATTGTCTTTAAACTTTATTGATCTTATTTTTGTTCATCTTTATCACAGGTCTTCCTTGAACAACTTGAACAGTACACCCTTCAGGGTGATAAATTGCATATAGATTTTACAGTACACAGGAAGGCCCCAATCTTCAATCAGGTCTTATGTCCGAAAATACATTGTCAAGTGTTTGGAGTATACAGGGGATTGGGGACAGTTCTGATTAGAATGTTTGACTCCTGTAGCAAAAAGAACATTCAGAGGACAATGAGAGATCATAATTGAAAGTTAGTTTAGGCTAGATCATTAGAAACTTTGAATAATGTGCTACAAACTTCAAATTTTATTTACTAGAAAATTGAAATGGAATTATTGAAGGCTTTTCAGTAGCAAAATGACATGATCAATTGATGTATTTGTGTTCATGGCATATGATTGCCAAAAAGATAATTAAAATGTGTATTGAGTGAAAAAAGCACATCCAAACTCAATAGTATATTAATGAAGTTGGATTATCTGAAGTTTAAGGATTTCTTTATTATCACCCCAGTAGTGTAGAACTATCAAATTTGTTTCTGTTGCGTGCATTCATGTATACATACACTTGTTCTTCTGTATCAGTTTTCACTTTCAGAAGGAATTGAACATAACATGATCAACATTTGCTTTTTTCAAGTCTGAATAAATGTATGCATTTTATTAATGTGCAGATATCACTTCCATTCCCAGTTTCTATTTACAAGTCTATATTTAATTTCCCCATCACTTTCAAGCAAAGTACCATGTGATTCTTAATTTCTATACACCAGGGTCCTTTTACAGACAGTCTCAATTACAAAGTTTATGAGCTTTGACTTCATTCTGCCTATGTTATGCTTTCTACCATCCAATCTAAGACATTATTCTGCATGCGCACAATGTGTGGAGATTAGCATTGTTTCAAGGTTGATCAGTGTTAACCTGTAACCCAGGTAGTTGTTGGGGGTAATTGAAGCCTACTACTAGTTTTGAAAATAATGGAATGAAGAAGTTAGTTAATACTGATCTAAGTGCTTACAACTCTATGGACTGGCATTTCTTCTTTTACACCGATACTGTTTGTCTCAAAGTGTAGACAACTCTGAGTCACACAATCATTGTCTTTAAACTTTATTGATCTTATTTTTGTTCATCTTTATCACAGGTCTTCCTTGAACAACTTGAACAGTACACCCTTCAGGGTGATAAATTGCATATAGATTTTACAGTACACAGGAAGGCCCAACAATACTTCAAATGCAGTGTCTTTCTTGACACACAGATTTGCTCTGATTCATGTAGAAACACAGGCTTTAAACTGATCTCAGTAGGACTGGCATGTGAGTTCTTAGAGTGGCAAGAGTTTCTAATGAGTTTACAACTTACCAGAAGTCTTAAATGCAAAGGTAACATGATTATTGATCATTTCTGGGAAACATTTAATAGATTTTTTTGTAGATTTTAATCAAGATTTAAAGGTACACAATTGTGTATTTTATAGAGCTATGAGATTAAAAAATTTGCTTGAGTTAGTAAGTGTAAAAATTATAACTTTTCTGTGATATGGAATTTTTTCTTCTATGAAGTCGGGCTTTTCTTCTGAGTTGTTAAAGAGTTGGAAGAAAGGGCTGGTCTTAGGCACCTTCATCCCCTCTCTCTTTCCCCCAACACTGCTTTAATCACTAGGTTACTTAAATTCTACACACGTGAAAAGCTTTTGTTCAAATACTAAAACACTAATTCTTCCATCAGGTCTTCTCCCATCAGAAGCAATATGTTTTTTTCTTCAAATTCTCAAAGGAAATTTCTGAATCTTTTCTATCTACACCCTAATGTATTTTCTCATTTCAATACTAGATTTTGCATAAAGCTGATACTAAATATGTATTATTCAATTATTGCTGATATGTTCGTAGTACTTATAGGTAGTATACTTCATTTGAAGAGTTTATTTTGTTCTTTTTCTTGAAGAGTCATGTTATGCTTTCTACCATCCAATCTAAGACATTATTCTGCATGCGCACAATGTGTGGAGATTAGCATTGTTTCAAGGTTGATCAGTGTTAACCTGTAACCCAGGTAGTTGTTGGGGGTAATTGAAGCCTACTACTAGTTTTGAAAATAATGGAATGAAGAAGTTAGTTAATACTGATCTAAGTGCTTACAACTCTATGGACTGGCATTTCTTCTTTTACACCGATACTGTTTGTCTCAAAGTGTAGACAACTCTGAGTCACACAATCATTGTCTTTAAACTTTATTGATCTTATTTTTGTTCATCTTTATCACAGGTCTTCCTTGAACAACTTGAACAGTACACCCTTCAGGGTGATAAATTGCATATAGATTTTACAGTACACAGGAAGGCCCAACAATACTTCAAATGCAGTGTCTTTCTTGACACACAGATTTGCTCTGATTCATGTAGAAACACAGGCTTTAAACTGATCTCAGTAGGACTGGCATGTGAGTTCTTAGAGTGGCAAGAGTTTCTAATGAGTTTACAACTTACCAGAAGTCTTAAATGCAAAGGTAACATGATTATTGATCATTTCTGGGAAACATTTAATAGATTTTTTTGTAGATTTTAATCAAGATTTAAAGGTACACAATTGTGTATTTTATAGAGCTATGAGATTAAAAAATTTGCTTGAGTTAGTAAGTGTAAAAATTATAACTTTTCTGTGATATGGAATTTTTTCTTCTATGAAGTCGGGCTTTTCTTCTGAGTTGTTAAAGAGTTGGAAGAAAGGGCTGGTCTTAGGCACCTTCATCCTCTCTCTTTCCCCCAACACTGCTTTAATCACTAGGTTACTTAAATTCTACACACGTGAAAAGCTTTTGTTCAAATACTAAAACACTAATTCTTCCATCAGGTCTTCTCCCATCAGAAGCAATATGTTTTTTTCTTCAAATTCTCAAAGGAAATTTCTGAATCTTTTCTATCTACACCCTAATGTATTTTCTCATTTCAATACTAGATTTTGCATAAAGCTGATACTAAATATGTATTATTCAATTATTGCTGATATGTTCGTAGTACTTATAGGTAGTATACTTCATTTGAAGAGTTTATTTTGTTCATTTGGATTGACTTTCCTGTTGTATTTTGAGAAAACTGAATCAGTGGGGGAATGTCCAATATAACATTATAATTTATTTTCATTCATATTGTCATTTATTTTTATCTCTTTTAAAGTAATACTTCCCAATAACTACAGGAATAGAAAGAATAATGTAATAAAGATGCCTTTGTATTGTATATTGTATATATATTGTCCAATCTCAACATAATCAGCATTTCATTGGCTAAGATTTTATATAAAAAATGTTAAGTGGATCAATATTAGGTATTTTTTCTTTTTTTTTTTAATATGCTATTTTTTGCTGGATTTCTTGTGGCGTTCCTTGGCATATGTATGCACAATTTAGAAGTCACCCAATGAATGCAGAATAATTTGAAGTCAGTTTGCTGCTTACTTTCCTGTTTTCCTTCTTTTCTAGAAATTTGTTCTTCAATTTGTATCAGTTTGGTTGTCTCCTACATGTATTTCTTTATCCCAGAGTGATGATTGTTTTCTTTTAAGGTGATATTTTCTCCCATCTTATTGAATTGGTATAATTTTTTAATTTAGTTTATTTTTATGTATTGATATAAATTTCTTTAGAAAAAAATTTCATGGTAAATGTTCATCTCCTGTTATGCCTGTGTTCTGTCATGGTTAATTGTCCCTTTAATTCTTTCCCTATAAAGGCCCTCCTTGGTGGTTCAGATGGTAAAAAATTGGCCTGCAATGCAGGAGACCTGAGTTTGATCACTGGGTTGGGAGAAGGGAGAAGGGAGAGTGGAGAAGGGAATGGCTACCCACTTCAGGATTCTTACCTAGAGAATCCCATGGACAGAGGAGTCTGGCAAGCTGCTGTCCATGGGGTTGCAAAGAGTGAGACACAACTGAGCTACTAACACTTTCACTTTAAGGGTTCTTCAGTGCTTTTATTATGCCTTACATAGCTTTAATAATTGTGGTGTGAGATATACTACAATACTGTCTGTCTATATAGTCTATAATGGCCAAAATTCAAAGCCAAATAACATCTGTTTTAAAATTTTATTTTTCTAGTACTTGTTACTAGTTTACATAAATCCAATATAGAGTGAACTTTCTCAGGAATTGATTATTTATAGGAAAAATGAAGTTCTAATATTTTGTATTTATATAACCTCTCATATATTTTTGTGGATGTGTGTGTACCTGTAGGTAACACTTATTTATTTTCTGGTAAATAATGGTGATTCTATAATTCATTTATAATCCTTTCATTTGGAATGTATTTTCCTTTCTTAAAAGTTTCCTAGAACTTCCCCTTTTAATATTGAATAGAAAAATACTACTATAAGATTATTTTTCCACCCTATTTCTGATTTAAAGGAACACTTATAGCATTTGGAGTTATCATATCTCCTTGTTTTTCAGGAGTAGCCATTATTACAGCACACTTACTAGTAATGCTACTTATAATACCTGAGAAGTATCTAGAATTTTTGCTTCTGAGGATGATGTAGCAGATCATAGCAGACAAATGATCTTTTTTCTACAGCTAGAAAAATGTGCAAAAACTGAAAGAATCCTGTTTCTAAAGGACGATAAGGCTTTGACTACAATGAAGATAAAGTGCATTTGTGAAGAGTGGAGTACCTTTCCAGAGTGAGGCGATGATCACTAGCCATTGTTTTCCTTCTGTCAATTTGGAAATTTTGAAAATGCAATGAAATTTTCACTTAGACTGCCCAGGGAGCCTCTATTGTAGGAAACAAAATCAGGAAACTTTAGTATCAAGAAGGGAGGGAATGACAATTGATAAATTTAAGAGGCCTCAGGTTTACAAGTTCTAATAACATAATGTTTTATGAACTTGGAAAATGCACGACGAATAGGGGAATCAAGCCAAAAGACAGATTCAAATGTTTTGCATTAGTTAGTAGAGAACACAATTTATTGAGAAAGTGGGTAGCCTCAGGTACCTTTCTGGACATCTGCTAGATTTTGAAGCTTTGTAGGGAGCATGAATAGAGGAAAACTCTAAAAGGCCAGCTCAATAATACAATTATTTTTTAGGTCAAGGAAAAAAAACCCAGCAGTCTCTTAACCCAAACATGAGAAGTTCATGCCAGAAGAATAGAGTGAACCAGATGTAAACTAAGTCTGTTTAAATCTGCAGTCATGGCAGCTCAATTTCTTAATTATATTGGTATAATAAATTCTTGATACCACCTTGCAACAACAAAAGGAACTTTCCCTGATGAACTGTAATGACCTGTATCACCCAGTTAGTTCTTTTATAGGTAATATATGAAAAATAATACAAAATTACTAGAATTCAAAGAAGAAAGAAAGCATCTTGATCATCAAAAGGAAATCCAGACATTGAAAGTAAACCTCTTTCCTAGAACTTCCCTTTTAATATTGAATAGAAAAATACTACTATAAGATTATTTTTCCACCCTATTTCTGATTTAAAGGAACACTTATAGCATTTGGAGTTATCATATCTCCTTGTTTTTCAGGAGTAGCCATTATTACAGCACACTTACTAGTAATGCTACTTATAATACCTGAGAAGTATCTAGAATTTTTGCTTCTGAGGATGATGTAGCAGATCATAGCAGACAAATGATCTTTTTTCTACAGCTAGAAAAATGTGCAAAAACTGAAAGAATCCTGTTTCTAAAGGACGATAAGGCTTTGACTACAATGAAGATAAAGTGCATTTGTGAAGAGTGGAGTACCTTTCCAGAGTGAGGCGATGATCACTAGCCATTGTTTTCCTTCTGTCAATTTGGAAATTTTGAAAATGCAATGAAATTTTCACTTAGACTGCCCAGGGAGCCTCTATTGTAGGAAACAAAATCAGGAAACTTTAGTATCAAGAAGGGAGGGAATGACAATTGATAAATTTAAGAGGCCTCAGGTTTACAAGTTCTAATAACATAATGTTTTATGAACTTGGAAAATGCACGACGAATAGGGGAATCAAGCCAAAAGACAGATTCAAATGTTTTGCATTAGTTAGTAGAGAACACAATTTATTGAGAAAGTGGGTAGCCTCAGGTACCTTTCTGGACATCTGCTAGATTTTGAAGCTTTGTAGGGAGCATGAATAGAGGAAAACTCTAAAAGGCCAGCTCAATAATACAATTATTTTTTAGGTCAAGGAAAAAAAACCCAGCAGTCTCTTAACCCAAACATGAGAAGTTCATGCCAGAAGAATAGAGTGAACCAGATGTAAACTAAGTCTGTTTAAATCTGCAGTCATGGCAGCTCAATTTCTTAATTATATTGGTATAATAAATTCTTGATACCACCTTGCAACAACAAAAGGAACTTTCCCTGATGAACTGTAATGACCTGTATCACCCAGTTAGTTCTTTTATAGGTAATATATGAAAAATAATACAAAATTACTAGAATTCAAAGAAGAAAGAAAGCATCTTGATCATCAAAAGGAAATCCAGACATTGAAAGTAAACCTCTACATGACCCAAATATTGGAGTTGTCATGCAAGAGATTTAATTGTGACTGAACTATTAAAAAAATAAGAAATACATAAATAAAAAAACAAATTTCAAAACAAAAAAAATGATAATTTCAGTAAAAATAATCAGATGGAAAATCCATAGCTGAAAATATTACATAGAATGAAAAAACAATTCAAAAGATGAGTTTAGTGACATTTTACAAAGCAGAATACAGTATAAATTAATTCCAAGATAGAACAATAGAAAATATAGAAAATTTAAAAATATAGAAAATAGAGACAGCAGAAAATTGAACATGTTCAAGATTTGATCTAAAGTACCAAACCTATCCTTTCAAAAAGCTTCAGCTATCCCAGACGGAATAAATACAAAGAAAACCACACCAAGGCTCATCATGGTAGAACTGTTAAGAATCAAAGGCCAAAAAAAAAGAAAAAAAAAAAAAAAAGAGAGACACATGGTTTTCAAAGGAATACAGAATGACAGCTGACTTCTCAAAAGAAATGATGAAAAGCAGAAAAAGTTGGTGATATTTCTAGAAAATAAGTTTCAGCTAAGATTTCTGTATCCAAAAAAATGTTCTTCAAAATGAGGTAAATTTTGAGTCAAACAAAACTAAGACAATTTGTCACTAGCAAACTTCCACTGAAAGGCAAACCAAAAGGAAAGGGAAAAATGATCCCAGATGAAAATGTGGAAGTCTTATAAAGAATAAAGAAGACTAAAAAAAACAAGTATAAAATATTATAGACTATTTGGCTTTTAGAATATATCTAGAATTATTTTTAGGTCAAGGAAAAACCCAGCAGTCTCTTAACCCAAACATGAGAAGTTCATGCCAGAAGAATAGAGTGAACCAGATGTAAACTAAGTCTGTTTAAATCTGCAGTCATGGCAGCTCAATTTCTTAATTATATTGGTATAATAAATTCTTGATACCACCTTGCAACAACAAAAGGAACTTTCCCTGATGAACTGTAATGACCTGTATCACCCAGTTAGTTCTTTTATAGGTAATATATGAAAAATAATACAAAATTACTAGAATTCAAAGAAGAAAGAAAGCATCTTGATCATCAAAAGGAAATCCAGACATTGAAAGTAAACCTCTACATGACCCAAATATTGGAGTTGTCATGCAAGAGATTTAATTGTGACTGAACTATTAAAAAAATAAGAAATACATAAATAAAAAAACAAATTTCAAAACAAAAAAAATGATAATTTCAGTAAAAATAATCAGATGGAAAATCCATAGCTGAAAATATTACATAGAATGAAAAAACAATTCAAAAGATGAGTTTAGTGACATTTTACAAAGCAGAATACAGTATAAATTAATTCCAAGATAGAACAATAGAAAATATAGAAAATTTAAAAATATAGAAAATAGAGACAGCAGAAAATTGAACATGTTCAAGATTTGATCTAAAGTACCAAACCTATCCTTTCAAAAAGCTTCAGCTATCCCAGACGGAATAAATACAAAGAAAACCACACCAAGGCTCATCATGGTAGAACTGTTAAGAATCAAAGGCCAAAAAAAAAGAAAAAAAAAAAAAAAAGAGAGACACATGGTTTTCAAAGGAATACAGAATGACAGCTGACTTCTCAAAAGAAATGATGAAAAGCAGAAAAAGTTGGTGATATTTCTAGAAAATAAGTTTCAGCTAAGATTTCTGTATCCAAAAAAATGTTCTTCAAAATGAGGTAAATTTTGAGTCAAACAAAACTAAGACAATTTGTCACTAGCAAACTTCCACTGAAAGGCAAACCAAAAGGAAAGGGAAAAATGATCCCAGATGAAAATGTGGAAGTCTTATAAAGAATAAAGAAGACTAGACAAGATAAATATATAGGCAAGTATAAAATATTATAGACTATTTGAAATGATAAACATAGTTTAGTATGGAGTTAAATTATATCTAGAACTGAAAGTATCACTGTAACAAAAAAGAAAAAAGATATAACTGTAATTTAAAAGCTCTGTGCTTCTAGGTGGTATCAAGAAAGTGGTAAGAATAAAAATTTTATAAGATTGTATTGTCATTGATGCATGTTATAATATCTAGCAGAACCACCCATAAGTACAGTAAAAAAAAAAAAAAATCATCTACATGCTATTACAAAGAAGCAAAAGAACTAATGAAAGTATTTGATTTTATTCACTATTTAAGAAAGAAAATGAGAACATAATGTAGACGGACTAAGTACTATTATTAAAAATACTAATAGCATAGATAAAAATCAAAATAATTATAGTTTATGTAAATATTTAAAATATTCTAATTAAAATTATGCATAATTATGTTTAAAAAACCCAACAACTATGTTCTCCTTATAAGAAAATTATTTCAAATGTAAGAAGACAGAGAAGTTAAAAATTAATTGAAAATAAATAGATCATGCAAATTCTAAGCATAAGTAAGCTGGTTTGACTATACTAACGGTAGACAACATAAACTTTAAGGCTGGAGATACTACAAGAGGGACACTTCATAACAAAGGAACTAATCCAACAAGAAGATATCACAGGGGCTTCCCCTGGTGGCCCAGTGAGTAAGGACATCACCTTGCAGTGCAAGGGGCGCCGGTTCGATCCCTGGCCTGGGAAGATCCCACATGCCGCAGAGCGGCTGGACCGATGTGTCCAATTACCGAGCCGGAGCGCTGGAGCTCTGGAGCGCATGAGCCTATAGCCGGCGCTCTACAGCAACAGACGCCACCGCAATGGGAGGCCCACAGGAGCCGAAGAACAAAGATGGATGAAAATAGAGAAATGAAAGACCAATAGAAGTGGCCCGCCTACTCCCCTCCCTCCCCAACCCGACCCCCCGCCCAAAATAAATAAATAAATCTTTAAAAAAAAAAAAAAAAGAAGATATCACAGCCTTAAATCTGTTTGTAATCAAAACAGTGCTTCAAAAATACACAAAACAGATATTGGCAAAACTAAAAGGAGAGGTAAACAAATCTACTGGGTAGTAGGAAATAAATAAATCCACACCTCTGTCAGTGGATGGTAATCAGACCAAAAGCAATTAAGCATATATGAGCTTTGAGCAACACAGTGAATGCTTGTCCTAATTTGTATATATACAGCTTTGTATATATATGTATATTATAATATATACATTTATGTTAGTGTATTTTAAAAGTTGCAAACAGAATTCACAAATGTTTTTCAAGCTCATATGATACAGTGTTATTCATTTATGCAAATCGTCCATTTTCTATCAAGAGAAAGGGTCAACAAAACTAAAAAAGATTGAGATAGTACGTATTATGCTCTATGACTATGATAATATTAAACTAGCATAAATAACAAAAATAGAATTAGAGAAACTCCCTGTAAATAATATATTTGTAACTAATCCATGAGAAAAATTCAGAATTAAAAGTATAAATTATTTTGAACTGAATATGAATGATGACCCAGCATACTAAATCATGTGCATGTGGGTGTGCTCAGTCACTTAAATTTTGTGAGACATATATAAAACAACTATCAGAGTTAAATTTACATTACAATTAGAAAAACATTAGTCCTTCAAAATTAAAGATAAGTGAAAGGAAAGGAAAAATAAACATAATTACCTTGCATTTTCTGCGATCCAACAAACATTGGCAGTTTGATCCCTGGTTCCTCTGCCTTTACTAAATACAGCCTGTATTTCTGGAACTTCTTGGTTCACGTGTCATTGAAGGCTTGCTTGAAGGATTTTGAGCACTACCTTGCTAGCATGTGAAATGAGCGCAATTATATGGTAGTTTGAACATTTACCATTACCTTTCTTCGAGATTTTGGAGCCCAAGAATATAAAACCTGTCACTGCTTCCACTTTTTCCTCTTCTATTTGCCCTGAAGTGATGGGACCAGATGCCATGATCTTCAGTACAACACATACAGCAATGAGAATGAGAGGAATATGACTACAGGCAATATAAAAAAAATTCCCACTTGATCAATTTGATCTGTGTTTCAGATTAATTTTGATGTTACTTATAGGATAGTTATAGATACCTTTTATCAGATTAAAACATCCAGTGCATTCCTAATTGTTTAAATTGGGATATGTGAAATTGTTTAAATAATTGTATTCTATTATAAGATGCATACAGAAAAGAACATTAATCAGAGATATATAGCTCAAATAATTTACCCAAAGCTAAAACATATATGCAATCAACCCCTGATCAAGAAGCATAACATTTATCAGGGTTCTAGTAGTCCACCTCATGCACTTTTTCTTTCTCTGCCCACTATTCACATCTGTCTGCCAAGGATCACTGCTATTCTCACTTCTAATGTTGTGTGTTAGTTTTACTGTTTATAAAATCTATATAACAGAAATACCAGATCTCTCTGTTTATGATATCCTTTGCTCAGTATTATGTCTACAGAATGCATCCATGTTGTATTTTTTAAAAAACTTTTTACTTTGGAGTATTAGCTGATTAGCAGTGTTGTCTTAGCTACAGGTGAACAGCGAAGGAACTCAGTCACATATATACATGTATCCCTTTGCCTCCAAACTCCCCTTCCATCCAGGCTGCCACAAAACATTGAACAGAGTTCCATGTACTATACAGTAGGTCCTTGCTGGTTATCCATTTTAAATATAGCAGTGTGTACATGTTCAGCACAGACTATATCATTATTAATTTATATGGGACAAAATCACATTTTTTTCTGATACCTATCCTTGAATTCATTGGACTCTTATAATTCAGTTTGATATGCTTTTGTACATTGAAAAAAATCAGTTTCTAATCTTAAGAATTATTAAATATTTCTTAAGAAAGTACGTCTACCTACATTCTTTCTCATTTTCTTCTTATGTGGTTTTCATATAATGTAATTTAATACCAATTGCATAAAGTGAAGTCTCTCCCTTTTTTTAAAGACTTCTTAAAATTATTTTTTTAATTGAAGGGTTATTGCTTTACAGAGTTTTGTTGTTTGCTGCCAAAGATCACATGAATCAGTCATAGAAAGTCTCTATTATTTGGGTCTCAGTAAAACACTTTTAGGGCTTCCCCGATGGCTCATCAGGTCAAGAATCCACCTGCAGTGCTGGAGACACATGAGACACGGGTTTGGTCCTTGGGTCTGGAAGATCCCCTGGAGGAGAGCTTGCCAACCCACTCCAGTATGCTTGCCTGGAGAACTCCATGGGCAGAGGAGGCTAGCGGGCTATAGTACATAGAGTCACATAGAGTTGAACACAACTGAAACGACTGAGCACACACACACACAGACACGTGAGGCATTTTTACAAGGAAAGATTATTTGTTAATTTGTTGATCTATAGAACTTGTATGTAAAGCTCTTTTTAGGTAGAGAAAGAGAAAAAGAGACAAAGAGAGAGGATGTGTATATGTATGTGTGTGTGTGTTTGTGTATGTAATGTGTGTGTATGTGTGCCTGCCCACTAGTCATTCTAGTGATTGTCAGTCAAGGGGTCATTGTTGCTCAAAGGGGACATTAGGGCAGTGTATAGAGACACAAGTGGATGGGGACCATCCGTGCTGCTACATGTCCAACAATGTACAGGACAGCCTCTGAAAACTAGTAATTGTTCGGTCCAAAATATCAGTAGTACCAAGAACGAGAAACACTGATGTAAAACCAGTTTGATTAACTTAACAGATGAAAGTCTTTTAATTAGCAACATTTGCAAATTGTATTTTTCTAGAAATGTAGCTCTCCTTATTAAACATTCATATTCACTGGCTAACTTTGTTAGTTTTCTCTTGCTATTGGATTGGCCAAAGACTCTCTTTGGCTTTTAAGTAAAAGTCAAAGGCAATTTTTTCATCTTCATTGAGAACTGTATTGAACAACATATTCACTGTTTTGGTCCGCTACTTTCTGCCATTTTTAGACAACTTCATGATTCCATCTTCCCAAAACTTTTTGGGCAATAAATGGCTTAAGGTGCCTTTTACAGTCTTCCAGGTAATTGAAACCTTTTCCATTATTAGAATAAAGAAAGGAAGAAAGAACAAAATAAATGGAAATCTGAAGGGTCAGTGTCTGGTGAATATGGTGGATGAATCAGAGCTTCCTAGCTATGCTGTAACAGTTCTTGGCTGTTCATCGAAGAAACGTGTGGTCTGGAGTTGCTGTGATAGATTATGCATTTTCTCGTAGGTAATTACCAAAATCAGATTGATTGTATTCTTTGAAGCCAAAGATGGAGAAGCTCTATACAGTCAGCAGAAAGAAGACCCAGAAGAAAGAAAGAAAGAGAGAGAGAGAGAAGGAAAGAAGTCAGTCTGCTGGAGCTGACTGTGACACAGATCATGAACTTCTTATGGCAAAATTCAGGTTTAAATTGAAGAAAGTAGGGAAAACCACTAGACCATTCAAGTAGGATCTAAATCACATTCCTTATAATTTACAGTGGAGGTGGCAGATTCAGGAGATTGTATCTAATAGACAAAGAGCCTGAAGAGCTATAGATAAAGGATCCTAATATTGTACAGGAGGTGGTGACCAAAATCATCCCAAAGGAAAATACATGCAAGAAGGCAAAATGGTTGTCTGAGACCTTATAACTAGCTGATAAAAGAAGAGCAGCAAAGTCAAAGGTGGAAGGGAAAGATATACTCATCTGAATGCAGAGTTCCAAAGAATAGCAAAGGAATGGTAAGAAAGCCATCTTAAATGAATAATGCAAAGAAATTGGAAAACAATAAAATGGATAAGACTGGAGATCTCTATAAGAAAATTATAGAAGGGAACATTTCATGCAGAGAAGAGCACAATAAAGAACAGAAATGGCCAGGATGTAACAGGAGCAGAAGAGATTAAAAAGAGGTGGCAAGAATATGCAGAAAAACTGTACAAAAAAGTTTTTGGACCTGGATAGCCATGATGGTGTGGTCACTCACCTCTTAGAGCCAGATATCCTGAAGTGTGAAGTCAAGTGGACCTTAAGAAGTGTTGCTACGAACAAAGCTAGTGGAGGTGATAGAATTCCAGCTGAGCTATTTCAAGTCCTAAAAGACGATGCTGTCAAAGTGCTGCACTCAATATGTCAGCAAATTTGGAGAATTCAGCAGTGACTACACACCTGGAAAAGGTCAGTTTCAATCCTATCCTATAGAAAGGCAATGCCAGTGTTCAAGCTTCCATACATGTGTGCTCACTTTACATGCTAGCAAGGTTATGCTCAAAATCCCTTTTAACTAGATCTCAACAGTACATAAACTGAGAACTTCCAGATGTACAAGCTGGGTATAGAAAAGGCAGAGGAACCCAATATCAAATTGCCAACCTTAGTTGTATTATAGAGAAAGCAAGGGAATTCCAGAAAAACATCTACTTCTGCTTCATTAATTACATTAAAGCCTTTGACTGTGTGGATAATAATACACTGTGGAAAATTCTTAAAGAGATGGGAATACCAGACCACCATACCTTTCTCCTGAGAAACTTGTATGCAGGTCAAGAAGCAACAGTTAAACCTTATATGGATCAATGACTTTTTCAAAATTTGGAAAGGTGTATGCCAAGACTGCATATTGTCACCCTGCTGATTTAACTTATATGCAGAGTACATCACCTGAAATGCTGAACTGGATGAATCACAAGCTGGATTTGACATTTCCAGGAGAAAATCAACAACCTCTGATATGGAGATGATGCCACCCTAATGGCAGAAAGCTAAGAGGAACTAAAGAGGTTCTTGGAGAAGGTGAAAGAAGAGAGTAAAAACTGGCTTAAAATTCAGTAGTAAAAAACCCAAGATCATGGTATCTTGGTACCATTGCTTCATGGCTAATAGATGGATAAAAGTGGAAACTGGCAGATTCTCTTTCCTTGGGCACCAAAATCGCTGTGGATGGTGACTGCAGACATGCAATTAAAAGATGCTTGCAGGCTTCCCTGTGGTCCAGTGGGTTAGGACATTGCCTTGCAGTGCAAGGGGCACTGGTTCAATCCCTGGCCTGGGAAGATCCCATGTGCTGTGGAGCAGCTGGACCGATGTGTCCAACTACTGAGCCGGAGCTCTGGAGCGAGAGACCACTGGGATGGGAGACCCACACAGGCCAAAGAACAAAGATGGAAATGAAAGACCAATAGAAGTGTGAAGTCAAGTGGACCTTAAGAAGTGTTGCTACGAACAAAGCTAGTGGAGGTGATAGAATTCCAGCTGAGCTATTTCAAGTCCTAAAAGACGATGCTGTCAAAGTGCTGCACTCAATATGTCAGCAAATTTGGAGAATTCAGCAGTGACTACACACCTGGAAAAGGTCAGTTTCAATCCTATCCTATAGAAAGGCAATGCCAGTGTTCAAGCTTCCATACATGTGTGCTCACTTTACATGCTAGCAAGGTTATGCTCAAAATCCCTTTTAACTAGATCTCAACAGTACATAAACTGAGAACTTCCAGATGTACAAGCTGGGTATAGAAAAGGCAGAGGAACCCAATATCAAATTGCCAACCTTAGTTGTATTATAGAGAAAGCAAGGGAATTCCAGAAAAACATCTACTTCTGCTTCATTAATTACATTAAAGCCTTTGACTGTGTGGATAATAATACACTGTGGAAAATTCTTAAAGAGATGGGAATACCAGACCACCATACCTTTCTCCTGAGAAACTTGTATGCAGGTCAAGAAGCAACAGTTAAACCTTATATGGATCAATGACTTTTTCAAAATTTGGAAAGGTGTATGCCAAGACTGCATATTGTCACCCTGCTGATTTAACTTATATGCAGAGTACATCACCTGAAATGCTGAACTGGATGAATCACAAGCTGGATTTGACATTTCCAGGAGAAAATCAACAACCTCTGATATGGAGATGATGCCACCCTAATGGCAGAAAGCTAAGAGGAACTAAAGAGGTTCTTGGAGAAGGTGAAAGAAGAGAGTAAAAACTGGCTTAAAATTCAGTAGTAAAAAACCCAAGATCATGGTATCTTGGTACCATTGCTTCATGGCTAATAGATGGATAAAAGTGGAAACTGGCAGATTCTCTTTCCTTGGGCACCAAAATCGCTGTGGATGGTGACTGCAGACATGCAATTAAAAGATGCTTGCAGGCTTCCCTGTGGTCCAGTGGGTTAGGACATTGCCTTGCAGTGCAAGGGGCACTGGTTCAATCCCTGGCCTGGGAAGATCCCATGTGCTGTGGAGCAGCTGGACCGATGTGTCCAACTACTGAGCCGGAGCTCTGGAGCGAGAGACCACTGGGATGGGAGACCCACACAGGCCAAAGAACAAAGATGGAAATGAAAGACCAATAGAAGTGGCCAAGAGAAAAAAAAAAAAAAGATGCTTGCTCCTTGGAAAGAAAGCTATGACAAACCTAGACAGTGGATTAAAAAGCAGAGACATTACTGACGAAAGTCCACATTGCCAAAGCTATGAATTTTCCAGTAGTCGTGTATGTCTGTGAGAGTTGGACCATGAGGAAGGCTGAGTGCAGAAGAATTGATGGTTTTGAACTGTGGTGCTGTTCAGTGCTTCATTTTGATATTTTAATTATGTCAACAATCTCCCACCTGGTTTAACATGGATTGTTTTCAATGAACGTCTCAAATTTGATTACTGTGAATTCCAATTGGTCTGCCCTGAGCATGGAGTATGATCCAGTGAGAAATCTCCAGCATGAAACCTTGAGACCCCTTTTGCCATGTTTAGTCAGTACCCCTTCTGCATACACTGTACAAGTCTTTTTTTTTTTTTTGCACTTTTATTAAACTAATAAAGCATAATGTGCTGAAAATGTTATTGTTTTCTTCCATTTTCAACATTAAAATGACTACACAAACATTTACCAATTTTGATAAGATTTTAAATGCACAATGATACAATACCTGTTACAGTACAATCTAACAAACTTGTTTTGAATCAAGTTAAAGACAATTAAGCACTACTAGAATCATCTTACAGAAAAAAACAAATTAAATTGGAGATGATGCCACCCTAATGGCAGAAAGCTAAGAGGAACTAAAGAGGTTCTTGGAGAAGGTGAAAGAAGAGAGTAAAAACTGGCTTAAAATTCAGTAGTAAAAAACCCAAGATCATGGTATCTTGGTACCATTGCTTCATGGCTAATAGATGGATAAAAGTGGAAACTGGCAGATTCTCTTTCCTTGGGCACCAAAATCGCTGTGGATGGTGACTGCAGACATGCAATTAAAAGATGCTTGCAGGCTTCCCTGTGGTCCAGTGGGTTAGGACATTGCCTTGCAGTGCAAGGGGCA
This sequence comes from Tragulus kanchil, assembly GCA_022376925.1. Taxonomy (NCBI): domain Eukaryota; kingdom Metazoa; phylum Chordata; class Mammalia; order Artiodactyla; family Tragulidae; genus Tragulus; species Tragulus kanchil. The sequence continues at coordinate 108,709,338 of JAIOJX010000024.1, read as the reverse complement.
CTGGTTCAATCCCTGGCCTGGGAAGATCCCATGTGCTGTGGAGCAGCTGGACCGATGTGTCCAACTACTGAGCCGGAGCTCTGGAGCGAGAGACCACTGGGATGGGAGACCCACACAGGCCAAAGAACAAAGATGGAAATGAAAGACCAATAGAAGTGGCCAAGAGAAAAAAAAAAAAAAAGATGCTTGCTCCTTGGAAAGAAAGCTATGACAAACCTAGACAGTGGATTAAAAAGCAGAGACATTACTGACGAAAGTCCACATTGCCAAAGCTATGAATTTTCCAGTAGTCGTGTATGTCTGTGAGAGTTGGACCATGAGGAAGGCTGAGTGCAGAAGAATTGATGGTTTTGAACTGTGGTGCTGTTCAGTGCTTCATTTTGATATTTTAATTATGTCAACAATCTCCCACCTGGTTTAACATGGATTGTTTTCAATGAACGTCTCAAATTTGATTACTGTGAATTCCAATTGGTCTGCCCTGAGCATGGAGTATGATCCAGTGAGAAATCTCCAGCATGAAACCTTGAGACCCCTTTTGCCATGTTTAGTCAGTACCCCTTCTGCATACACTGTACAAGTCTTTTTTTTTTTTTTTGCACTTTTATTAAACTAATAAAGCATAATGTGCTGAAAATGTTATTGTTTTCTTCCATTTTCAACATTAAAATGACTACACAAACATTTACCAATTTTGATAAGATTTTTAAATGCACAATGATACAATACCTGTTACAGTACAATCTAACAAACTTGTTTTGAATCAAGTTAAAGACAATTAAGCACTACTAGAATCATCTTACAGAAAAAAAACAAATGTTTAGGCCAACACAATATTTTTAATCTCTGTTATAATTGCAGCTCTGTTTGGTATTTATTGTTAATGTTATTTATTTGTGAGTCTTTGCATTGGCTTATATCACTAATATCATATATTAATCAAACTGGTGTTGCCTTTTATATTAATATTATAATAAAATTTATACTGGTTTTAACATTCTCAGATCATGCAGTTTGATAGTTTGATTTAGAACTTTAAATCCATGTTAGGCTCAGGTATGCTTTGAATTTTTAGATAAAGCTCTTTATTCATCTAAGTCCAAGGGGAAATATAAGTTTACTTGTGGTCTCTCTTTTCCCATGTGTGTGTATCTACATTCTTTTACTGAGAATGAGTTCTCACCATCACCTGTCTCTCTCAGGCATAGCCCGTTATCCTCATCTGAACATTCAAGTCCAGATCCATCATTTGTTAGTGAAAGACATGAATGACTCCCTCATTCTACCCCAGCCACATTATCAGCTCATGTATTTCCTTGTTTACTTTTAGTTCCCTTTCCAACTTTTGTACCTGAGATTATTATCATTGCCTCTGCAGTGAAGTTGCACTTTCAACTGTTATCACACATTTCTAGCTGTTTGCGATCAGATGGACTCTCAGATTGTTTAGATCAGTTTCACCATTTAAAATATTTGCATTTTACAAGTTATTTGAAGTAAATTTTTCATAATTTTGACTCAGTTTATATTTGAGAAGTTGCTTGCCACTTCAGCAGAATTCTTTGATTCCATAATGCATACCTAGAATAATGAAATAAAGAGAATAATATCTATGGAATATTTCTTGGGTAGAAAAAAATTTTGTTAACATTCTAGGACAACAAGAATCATGTTGGGCCTTATTCATTCTCTTATATCAAATCAACAATGTATGTAAGTTAGCTGATGTTGAGACATTTCTATTTTGAAACTCTCCTGGAGCAGTTCTTTTTTGTAATAGGGAACTCTCCTCAGATGAATCTCTCTGGTAGTCCTGGAAAATGCAAATAATACTAGATTTGTTACTGATTAACAAACTAATTTAAAAATTTTAAATGAAGTTCTTGAAAGTATTAAATTTTTTAAGTTATTAGATTCAGAAACAATTTCTAACTTAAGAATAAGTGAATAAATTTAATGAATAGACGTCTCACTAGAATAAAGGGAAAATCTAAAGAAGAAGGCTTTGAAAAATCAAGAACCATAGCAGTTTTAGGCATTTTGGTTTTAAGAATCATTGTATAATCTCCTCAGAACTCCCAGGATGAAGCAATGTCAACTCTTTCCAGTCATTTTCAGTCAGGTTGATTGAAATTTTTTGGATAAAAGGGCAGATTGATCTAACTTTGGTCATGTGCTCACCTCTTATCTAGTGGACACAGACTCTTTATGGAAAGTCTAACAAGGGCTTACAAGGCGAAGGCTTGGTTTGTGTATCTGTTAGATTTGATACCAACCAAACTGTCTCACAAATGACAACAAAAATCTCATTGTTATATAACAATAAAGGATTATTTTTTATTCATGTCTCAGTGGGTTAGCTGGGGTTTGGCTGTTCTTTGCAGGACTTACCTGGGCTTGGCTCCAGAACAAGTGTTATTTGAGCTCTGTTTCATGTGTCTCTCATTTGTTTGGAGCCCATACATTGCCTGGGGACATCTTTTCTCACGCCTGTTATTGAAGAGCACAGAGAACACTGATCTCAGTACACTTGAAGTATCTGTGTCATGTCTACTGTCATTTTGTTGACCAAAGCATATAACAGTCAATCCCACGTCAGTGAGGTGGCGAAGCGTACTCTACCCACTACTGGAAGAAACGCCAAGAGTAAGAATGCAGAAAGGGGGCAGTACTGAGAATAAAAATCCAGTCTTCTGTCACTTCCTAAAGCGTAATTGAATGCTTTATCAAAAGATGGACAAAAAGACACTTGACTGGGAAAAACTTCATCTGTACAGCACAGTGTCTAAGGTATGACTTTAAAAGTACACTAGATAAAGAGAGTACAATAGTGAAGAAATTGAGAAAGCTCATTTCTGTTAATTATACTTTAGAAAAAAATATTTCTTTTAAGGCATACATAATTTCATTCTATAATGTAACCAGGTTCCAGTTTAGTCTCTTGGTATGAGGAAATCTGATAGTAAAATTTTCAAAAATAGGACTGAACCAAAGGACATTGGGATGCTCCTTTGTTTTACCTAAACATTTTTCTTTCCTTTGAAAACAGTTATCCTGAATAAGCCATATTAAAATGTACGTTATTTCAATCATAATGGGAAAAGAATTATTATCTAGTTTGGGGAGCTTGTTAGTGTAATCTTCGATTATCTTCACACACTAACTTTATTCACTAATTCTCCACTATGCTTTACTTTCTTGATTTGTCATGGTATACATAAAACAAACAAACAAACACAAAAATAGGGCTGTTATAAAGAAAGTACTTACAAAAAATGGCGGGTTGCATTGAAGGTATTTTGTTGATTCCTACTCCTTAAGGGGGAAGTAATTTCAAAAGTTTAATCCTTATGAGAAAATTTTAGAGTTTCAGTGAGGAGGCAGAAGGAGGGATGGTGCAGGAAAACAGTAGGGGCATACACTTTCAAGAACACATCTCTTAAAGGCAACCCTCAAACTCACTTGAATAGTGTCTTAATTGCCTATACTCTATACGCTTTAGGTCAGTTACCTAATTAATTTTTTCCATATTGGACTTGTTGTTCCCCAAACACTTGCTTACATTCCCACATGGCATGGTTCTTAAATATTTCTTAAGTTTCTTTTCTTCTCTGTCCTCCAGTATCTGGCATGTGGCCTTAATGTTAAGAACAGTGTTCAGGACACTAAATGTGTTCCTTAAATTTCAAAGACAGAGGGAAGCAGAAAAGAAAGTGTCCATTTCCAGTGTACTCTGAAGGGAAAACATTTTAAAAGTGCCCATCCGTGGATTCTCTAAGGAGTGCCCAGCACTGTGTACTTTTAGACGATGAGGACTTGGCAGTGTATTTCCCCTTTGGAGATTCAGTGTTCCTGTTTGTTATGATCGTCTCCTCTTAGGCTTGTCTGCCTCTTTCTTCTTCTAAACATGACAGTGATACGAGTTGAATTTCACTGCAACCTTTCTCCTGGAGTTGGAGGCTTTGTATTTTCCCTTTGGCTCCAAGGATCAAACTTAAATGCTGTTTCAACCTTTGCTGCACAGGGAACCTACAGGGTATATTCTGTCTGCCTTTGCCATGGAAGAGAGGCCTATCAAGCATGTGGTAGTAAACCTAAGGGGTTTGCTTGTACGTTGGAATTGGCTGGTGCAGTGAGCAGCTTGCTTCAGCCCTTATTGCAAGCATGTTAATTCAGACTTAGTTATGCTAAAACCTTGAAGGCCTGCCCTTTAAAAATGAAATCTGTCCTTTCACACAAATATTGGCGGAATATAAATCATACCAAGGTCCTAACTAAAGCTTTGCCACAGCTGTGAGAATAGTTAAGCACGAATTAGCTAGCTTAGCCTGAAAATCTGCCCATGGCATGGTAGAAGGGGATCTTTGTGCACATGTGTTTTGCTTTGCATCGTGTCAAATTGCTATCATGGCAAAGGACCGGTTCCTGAATAATTTTTCAGAGCTCTGTGCCTGTGAAAGTGATCCACCTGCAAATAGGCTTATCAGAAATATTTTGGGGGTCCAAATGTATAACAGAATGATCTAGGGCGATTTGTATGTTTGAATATTCATTATTTGGACCTCCTCCTATGTTTGAATTGGTGTTAACAATTTAATATTATATTAAGTTAATCATATGAAATTGTTATTATTCAACCATTTTTCATTGGCAAATGTGGCATTTTCACATGGTTCAACCTAATCACTTTGATTTCTAAAACCAACATAATTTCTATTTTAGTGTTCTAGATATCTTAGATATGAATCAGTTCATTCATATGAATAGTGGGGAAACGGGCCATCTTGAGTTCTATTTTGAAACCTTAAGAGCTTTTGACCATTTTGTTTTCTTTTTTTTTTGCCTCTGAGTCATCATTTATTTTTCATCCATCTTTATTCTTTGGTATGTGTGGGCCTCCCATCACAGTGGCCTCTCTCATTGCAGAGCACCAGCTCTGGGCACATATGCTCCAGAATGCTGGCTCACAATTCAACACACCGGCCTAACTGCTTCTTGGGACGTGGAATCTTCCCAGGCCAGGGATCGAACTGGTGCCCCTTGCACTGCCAGGTGGATTCTTTACCCACTGGACCACCAGGGAAACCCTGACTATGTTTTTTTTTTTTTTTTTTTATTTGACTGATGAAGTTCTTCATAGAGGAAAGGAATCTTCATGCTCTTTCTTTTTTTATATTTACCAAAGCAGCCATTCTGAGGGCTCGGGACTCCGTGCTTTTCTCTTTTCCCTTTCTCTGGCTTCCCTCTTTCATGAAAGGTCCTTAGTCTGTCCTCTCTTTTTAATTGATAGTCTCGAATTAGATAAGAAAAAAACTCTTCTTCAAAGTTCTACTTGGACAGAGTTCTGAAGAGGAACCTAGTCTTCTTATTAAGTCCTAGAAGTGGGAATAAGCTAAAGTAGCTGCATCTTACTTCTCAGCCAGCCTTCTTCCCTGGCAAGAACTGCCACTAAATCAGATACAACCCTGCTTTTTTAACTAATGGTATGATCTTGAATAGGTTATGTAACCTATTTGAGCATCAGTTTCATTGATAAAATGGGGTTAAATACCGTCTACCTCATAGGACTAATGTTATGATCACATTTGTAATGTATAAAGCATGAAATGTAGTTCTCCGTTCATAGTGTATACTCAGTAAATGTGAACTCCTTTTTACCTCTCTAGGTTTTCAAACCCAAGACAAATTTCAAGTGAAGGATTACATAGCTTCAAACTTACTTTCTCCTTCTTTTCTGTTTGATTTTTGGTGTAACAATTTAATATTATATTAAGTTAATCATATGAAATTGTTATTATTCAACCATTTTTCATTGGCAAATGTGGCATTTTCACATGGTTCAACCTAATCACTTTGATTTCTAAAACCAACATAATTTCTATTTTAGTGTTCTAGATATCTTAGATATGAATCAGTTCATTCATATGAATAGTGGGGAAACGGGCCATCTTGAGTTCTATTTTGAAACCTTAAGAGCTTTTGACCATTTTGTTTTCTTTTTTTTTTGCCTCTGAGTCATCATTTATTTTTCATCCATCTTTATTCTTTGGTATGTGTGGGCCTCCCATCACAGTGGCCTCTCTCATTGCAGAGCACCAGCTCTGGGCACATATGCTCCAGAATGCTGGCTCACAATTCAACACACCGGCCTAACTGCTTCTTGGGACGTGGAATCTTCCCAGGCCAGGGATCGAACTGGTGCCCCTTGCACTGCCAGGTGGATTCTTTACCCACTGGACCACCAGGGAAACCCTGACTATGTTTTTTTTTTTTTTTTTTTATTTGACTGATGAAGTTCTTCATAGAGGAAAGGAATCTTCATGCTCTTTCTTTTTTTATATTTACCAAAGCAGCCATTCTGAGGGCTCGGGACTCCGTGCTTTTCTCTTTTCCCTTTCTCTGGCTTCCCTCTTTCATGAAAGGTCCTTAGTCTGTCCTCTCTTTTTAATTGATAGTCTCGAATTAGATAAGAAAAAAACTCTTCTTCAAAGTTCTACTTGGACAGAGTTCTGAAGAGGAACCTAGTCTTCTTATTAAGTCCTAGAAGTGGGAATAAGCTAAAGTAGCTGCATCTTACTTCTCAGCCAGCCTTCTTCCCTGGCAAGAACTGCCACTAAATCAGATACAACCCTGCTTTTTTAACTAATGGTATGATCTTGAATAGGTTATGTAACCTATTTGAGCATCAGTTTCATTGATAAAATGGGGTTAAATACCGTCTACCTCATAGGACTAATGTTATGATCACATTTGTAATGTATAAAGCATGAAATGTAGTTCTCCGTTCATAGTGTATACTCAGTAAATGTGAACTCCTTTTTATCTCTCTAGGTTTTTCAAACCCAAGACAAATTTCAAGTGAAGGATTACATAGCTTCAAACTTACTTTCTCCTTCTTTTTCTGTAGCTGATGGGGTAATTAAGGGGGAAATTAATTTTTATCTTTTAACTTTTATATTTTACACTGCTTCCACTAAAAGGATCATTGTCCTAGCAGTAGGATGCCATTGTAAGATGGCTAGATTTTGCGGCTTTGTTGTCTTCCAGGGACTTCCTTGAAAAAATTGGAGCAGATTGTAGAGGGTGAGGGAAAGGGAAATGCCAACCTGACTTTCAAAATACAAATTCAATATTGAGAGCAAAGTGATTGTGATTATGCATACCACCTATGTGAATGTAGTATAATAAGTTATCCTATAAGTTGAATCTAATACTTATAAATAATACTATTAACATTTCCCAAATGATAATGAACTCAAGTGAAGATTTATATTTATATGGTTTTCCATAATCATTTTGAAAGTCTTCTTGAGGATTGTTAAGGACAAAGAATGATGAAAATTTTCTAAAATAGTGGTTCTTACTACAAGATTTTTGAGACATAGGAATGTAGCATTTTTGAGGAGAATATCTACTAAGAACTCAGCACTCTGCTAGGAGTACATAGTCTCTCTTGCTTTTCCTTGCCCTGGTTTTAATCCCTGACTCAAACCCTATTTAAAAAGCTCTGAAAGACCTCTGTCAGCTTTTGGGGAAGTCTCTATTTGAAAACAGAGAGTTCTCTGTATGATAACTCTAGGGAAAGAAGTGTGACAGTTGATGGCTGAACTGGGTACAAACGCAGCTCTAGAGCTTAGTGAACTGCCAACTTGAAATAGCTCCTTCCTAATTTTAGTGAACTTTATGTGATTGCCTTCAACTACCAATATTACTCTGGGAAAATTCTATTCTCCTTGGAAACTCAGATACAACCCTGCTTTAATATGGTATGTTTGTATAACCTATTTGAGCATCAGTTTCATTGATAAAATGGGGTTAAATACCGTCTACCTCATAGGACTAATGTTATGATCACATTTGTAATGTATAAAGCATGAAATGTAGTTCTCCGTTCATAGTGTATACTCAGTAAATGTGAACTCCTTTTTATCTCTCTAGGTTTTTCAAACCCAAGACAAATTTCAAGTGAAGGATTACATAGCTTCAAACTTACTTTCTCCTTCTTTTTCTGTAGCTGATGGGGTAATTAAGGGGGAAATTAATTTTTATCTTTTAACTTTTATATTTTACACTGCTTCCACTAAAAGGATCATTGTCCTAGCAGTAGGATGCCATTGTAAGATGGCTAGATTTTGCGGCTTTGTTGTCTTCCAGGGACTTCCTTGAAAAAATTGGAGCAGATTGTAGAGGGTGAGGGAAAGGGAAATGCCAACCTGACTTTCAAAATACAAATTCAATATTGAGAGCAAAGTGATTGTGATTATGCATACCACCTATGTGAATGTAGTATAATAAGTTATCCTATAAGTTGAATCTAATACTTATAAATAATACTATTAACATTTCCCAAATGATAATGAACTCAAGTGAAGATTTATATTTATATGGTTTTCCATAATCATTTTGAAAGTCTTCTTGAGGATTGTTAAGGACAAAGAATGATGAAAATTTTCTAAAATAGTGGTTCTTACTACAAGATTTTTGAGACATAGGAATGTAGCATTTTTGAGGAGAATATCTACTAAGAACTCAGCACTCTGCTAGGAGTACATAGTCTCTCTTGCTTTTCCTTGCCCTGGTTTTAATCCCTGACTCAAACCCTATTTAAAAAGCTCTGAAAGACCTCTGTCAGCTTTTGGGGAAGTCTCTATTTGAAAACAGAGAGTTCTCTGTATGATAACTCTAGGGAAAGAAGTGTGACAGTTGATGGCTGAACTGGGTACAAACGCAGCTCTAGAGCTTAGTGAACTGCCAACTTGAAATAGCTCCTTCCTAATTTTAGTGAACTTTATGTGATTGCCTTCAACTACCAATATTACTCTGGGAAAATTCTATTCTCCTTGGAAACTCAGGGTTTGAAAAGAGTGTTGGAATGCAAAATGTAGGGATTGAAATATCAATGAATCTCAAATATTTATAGTCCAAATCATATTTTTTTCTGTGGGCTTTGCCTAAGCCCATGAGAAGGGCTAAAGAATTTTCAGTTCAAGGCTTGTGAATACAGTTTATACACATTGTACATAACATTACAGAGATGGGATTTAAACTCTTTTGGATTTCTATAATTGGTATCGTGTTAATGCCGTGGAGGAATTCTCTGTAGTTTCAGGTGTTTTAGTTCTGTTTTCTTCGATTTATTTATTTTTCTGATAATGATAGATTCCTCGTAAAAGTTTTGTTAAATGAACTTTGGCATAGAATTAATGTTTTCTACCCAGACTTCCTCTAGAAATTACAGGAATTATGTCACGAAGAGAGTGTGATAACCTGGATATACCTACTAATTTGTTGATGGTCAGGTTTTAAAATATTCTATTATATAGATTCCACTATTGCTATTGGGTATCAAGCTGTGTTGCTCACATTTTTCAAATCACAAGTGGATGTTAGGGACATCCATTTTCATTTAGTGAAATTATTTTATGAACATTATTAACTAAAATGTATGTCATAGAATAAAATTCTTACATAAAATTGCCTTTATATTTTCAAGAAAAATTCTTTTTTACTTTAAAATAATTGTATTCTGGCAAAAGATAGTTCAAACATATTATCTAAATAGCCAATCTGTTTTTCACACTGATCATTTTAGTTTACAAAGTAGACATATTATTCCTTTGGAGACATTTTCATTAGTTGCTCTGAAGAAACTTTGATTCCCATTGATGATCTCATTTGTTAATGATACATTAAATATATGCCAAGGCTTTTAGGTTAGCTAAGTAGTACACAGTAAATTTGTGGGAGATACATACTAGAATATGCAAGCATATCTTTTATAGGGGAGAATTAATGTATTCTATATTTTGCTTTTCAGATTATTTATAATTTTTACCTGTTGAAGAAAATGAAGGTCATTGACCATTGTAATCAGATTTTGTAAAACTATAACCTTCTAGCTCATTTTGCCAAATTACTCTGGAAATTACTCCTTGGAAACTCAGGGTTTGAAAAGAGTGTTGGAATGCAAAATGTAGGGATTGAAATATCAATGAATCTCAAATATTTATAGTCCAAATCATATTTTTTTCTGTGGGCTTTGCCTAAGCCCATGAGAAGGGCTAAAGAATTTTCAGTTCAAGGCTTGTGAATACAGTTTATACACATTGTACATAACATTACAGAGATGGGATTTAAACTCTTTTGGATTTCTATAATTGGTATCGTGTTAATGCCGTGGAGGAATTCTCTGTAGTTTCAGGTGTTTTAGTTCTGTTTTCTTCGATTTATTTATTTTTCTGATAATGATAGATTCCTCGTAAAAGTTTTGTTAAATGAACTTTGGCATAGAATTAATGTTTTCTACCCAGACTTCCTCTAGAAATTACAGGAATTATGTCACGAAGAGAGTGTGATAACCTGGATATACCTACTAATTTGTTGATGGTCAGGTTTTAAAATATTCTATTATATAGATTCCACTATTGCTATTGGGTATCAAGCTGTGTTGCTCACATTTTTCAAATCACAAGTGGATGTTAGGGACATCCATTTTCATTTAGTGAAATTATTTTATGAACATTATTAACTAAAATGTATGTCATAGAATAAAATTCTTACATAAAATTGCCTTTATATTTTCAAGAAAAATTCTTTTTTACTTTAAAATAATTGTATTCTGGCCAAAAGATAGTTCAAACATATTATCTAAATAGCCAATCTGTTTTTCACACTGATCATTTTAGTTTACAAAGTAGACATATTATTCCTTTGGAGACATTTTCATTAGTTGCTCTGAAGAAACTTTGATTCCCATTGATGATCTCATTTGTTAATGATACATTAAATATATGCCAAGGCTTTTAGGTTAGCTAAGTAGTACACAGTAAATTTGTGGGAGATACATACTAGAATATGCAAGCATATCTTTTATAGGGGAGAATTAATGTATTCTATATTTTGCTTTTCAGATTATTTATAATTTTTACCTGTTGAAGAAAATGAAGGTCATTGACCATTGTAATCAGATTTTGTAAAACTATAACCTCTGTCTTCGATGTCTCAGATGTATAAGAGTGACATGCTTAGGAATGGGGGCATGAAGGGTCAAAGCCATGATTTATGGAATTCTCTCACTGGAGTAGGGACAAAACAGGGACTTTTTTTTTACTGTCAGGCTGTCAATGGAAATGAAGGCAAATTTTGTATTGATATAGACAGATAATTGGGAATTATGAATCATAGAACATTAATGGAACAGAAGGACTCATAAAAAGAGAGGGAAATGATAGAGAGAAATGGATAGATATGTGTGGTTTTCTGGCTTCTTCTCTACTTTGTTAAGGTACCTTACAATGGTGTTTAATTCCATTGAGAAATAAAGATAGAAAAAAAAAATTAGGACATTTTGTAATCTAATCATACTCAATTTATTTTGGTATATGGTATTCTAGATCTAGGTCTTAGAACAATTCTCAGTGGATATTATACTTACACCTTAAAATCTGCATCATTCAGTAAGGCTTTGTGACATTAAACCCCCACACGGTGTCACAAAGATAAAATCCAGAAATCTGTGTTGGATTGGTGAGACAGGACCTTTTCAGTCATCACTAATTTCATTTAGAATAAGAATCCCCGGAAGAGGTCATTCTTAGCATCTAGGTATCTGAATCCTGTTTAAACTAAGGGTACTTGAAAAAGGTTCCATTGAGCAAGAGGTTTATAAATAAAACAAAGAATGGGGTGGAAATAGCTGAACACCTTATAGGAAATAGTACATATTGAGGATTCTGTGTTAACTACTGAACTCTTGTTACTAATACATTGCTGGTATCCTTGACCAAGTGTCGCTGAACTGGTAATATTTTTGGATCTGGTTTCTTCTTTTGTTAACCTTTGATATAAATTGTTTTTCTTCAGTGTGAATGCGAGCTTGCTCCATGGAGAGAGCCTTATATCTTTAAGTTCAATCCTTATGGACTTTTTGCCTCACCAACACGATTTTATCAATGCTACAGAATAGTTCTTTTTTACTTAATTCTATGTACTGTCATAAATGAACACAATGCAAAGAATATTAGAAGTCTAGAAGATTGTCTCTCCTTATATGAAAAAGCCTAATGCTTACTATAATCAAACCTAAAATAACTCACTCCTTGTGTCTGTCTTCTGAAACAGGAGAGTTTAACGAGACTTTCCTGACTTTTAGTGATAGAGAAGACATTCTCAGTGTTATGTAGCTCTGATCCCCCAGAGCTTGGTTGTAGTTGCATTAGAAAACCATTTGTTTGAATTTCACAGTATTGGTGTAGATTAAACTTAATGCTAAGTTCACAAACTAAGTGACTGTCAACATATGTAAAGCACAAAAGATAAGCCTTTCCTATCATCGGTTTAGAAAATAACACTGTGAATAAAACAAAAAATAGAGTTAGTGTTTCTAAATTTAGGCTATTTTATTTCCTAATATTTAGGCAATAATCAGAGACCCAAGGTAGATGTATCTTGACAGAGACATGTCTGTTTTCATACTAGAACTTTAAAAAGTAAAAATTTAAAATTTTGTAATCTTATCCTTATTTTTTCTAGATCTAGGTCTTAGAACAATTCTCAGTGGATATTATACTTACACCTTAAAATCTGCATCATTCAGTAAGGCTTTGTGACATTAAACCCCCACACGGTGTCACAAAGATAAAATCCAGAAATCTGTGTTGGATTGGTGAGACAGGACCTTTTCAGTCATCACTAATTTCATTTAGAATAAGAATCCCCGGAAGAGGTCATTCTTAGCATCTAGGTATCTGAATCCTGTTTAAACTAAGGGTACTTGAAAAAGGTTCCATTGAGCAAGAGGTTTATAAATAAAACAAAGAATGGGGTGGAAATAGCTGAACACCTTATAGGAAATAGTACATATTGAGGATTCTGTGTTAACTACTGAACTCTTGTTACTAATACATTGCTGGTATCCTTGACCAAGTGTCGCTGAACTGGTAATATTTTTGGATCTGGTTTCTTCTTTTGTTAACCTTTGATATAAATTGTTTTTCTTCAGTGTGAATGCGAGCTTGCTCCATGGAGAGAGCCTTATATCTTTAAGTTCAATCCTTATGGACTTTTGCCTCACCAACACGATTTTATCAATGCTACAGAATAGTTCTTTTTTACTTAATTCTATGTACTGTCATAAATGAACACAATGCAAAGAATATTAGAAGTCTAGAAGATTGTCTCTCCTTATATGAAAAAGCCTAATGCTTACTATAATCAAACCTAAAATAACTCACTCCTTGTGTCTGTCTTCTGAAACAGGAGAGTTTAACGAGACTTTCCTGACTTTTAGTGATAGAGAAGACATTCTCAGTGTTATGTAGCTCTGATCCCCCAGAGCTTGGTTGTAGTTGCATTAGAAAACCATTTGTTTGAATTTCACAGTATTGGTGTAGATTAAACTTAATGCTAAGTTCACAAACTAAGTGACTGTCAACATATGTAAAGCACAAAAGATAAGCCTTTCCTATCATCGGTTTAGAAAATAACACTGTGAATAAAACAAAAAATAGAGTTAGTGTTTCTAAATTTAGGCTATTTTATTTCCTAATATTTAGGCAATAATCAGAGACCCAAGGTAGATGTATCTTGACAGAGACATGTCTGTTTTCATACTAGAACTTTCCTTTGTTGTTAAGTCCTAAGTCCTGGCCAAGTTTTTGTGACCCCATGGACTGCAGCACACCAGGAAGCCTGCCCTTCACTACTTTGCTCAAAATCATGTCCATTGAGTTGTTGATACATCCAACATCTCATCTTCTGTTGCCTCCTTCTCCTGCTCCCTTTAGTCTTTTCTAGCATCAGAGTCTTTTCCAATGAGTTAGCTCTTTGAATCAAGTGACCAAAGTATTGGAGGTTAAGTTTCACCAGTGGCCCTGCTCTTGATCAGAACATTCATAGATACTCATAATTCTGGAAGAAACTTTGTGTGATATTCTCTAAGTGAAAAGAAGGTTGAATGAGTAGTTTCAAATAACTATAGATTGTATTCCAGTATCCTCAACTGCTCTAAATGATCTAAATGAAACTGATGAGAGGGCAGAGATGCACCTCTCTTGCCCTTGGTCAAAAGCCAACTCCTGTCTACTCCTGAGGAAAAGTAGCTTATAACATCTGTAACAACCAGAGTAATGCTAATTGCTGTACTCACAATGAGTTCTTAGTGGAGGTTAATGATTTTAAAAGTGGACCTGTTAATGCAATGTAAATTATGTGGAGAGTCTGTGTCCTTGATGATATTTATTTACTTAAGCAATGATTATTTAACCATCGCTTTTACAAATTATTAAATCCCTATCCAGAAAGAATTGTTACAAGTTTTTCTGCCAAAGATATTTTTATTTCAGGTGTTCCAATTACATGAAATGGGGTTTAAGATCTAGGAATATGTTTTACAATTTGAAATTAATTTATAAATAAATTGTATATATATACACCGGCTGTATAGTCTGTCAATAGATCATATATTTCTTTTCTCCTGAAAGTTCATATTAACAATTTTAGATTGTATTTTTTAATTTTTTTGTGTTCTAAAGTAACTATTAAGTGAACTCAATGATTTCCTTTTAGTGGATATTTGGAAAGAAAAGTGCTGGTTGTCTCTTCAAGTAAACATACACAACACTAATAATGTCAGTATCATTTGGTATTTTTAAGTTTCTACTTTTTGTTTTTTAAAATTATGGCCTCTTTTATTGTTTCTTTTTAATTAATTTATTTATTTTCATCCGTCTTTGTTCTTTGGCCTGTGTGGGCCTCCCATCACAGTGACCTCTCTTGTTGCAGAGCACCAGTTTTTGGCTTGTGCACTCCAGAGCTCTGGCTCATAATTGAACACACCAGTCCAGCCGTTCTGTGGCATGTGGGATCTTCCTGGGCCAGGGATCGAACTGGCACCCCTTGTGCTGCAAGGCAGACTCTTTACCGAGTGGACTACCAGGGAAGCTCCTAGTTTTCTACTCTTGATTGAATGTTGTTTGATAGTGTTCTAAGATCATGATTTCTGCTGCATGTCAGCATCATCATTCAAATTTATTTAGTGTTCCTAAAGTAATAGGCTATCTGTCTACCACCTGTCTCTGTGCTCTCTGAAACCAGAGTTCTATGCAATCTCAAATAAGAAAGACAAGTGATCAAATGTATCGTCTCATGGAAAGATAGGGAATAGCAGATTGATCAAGACAGTGGTCAGCCTTAATAGTTCAGTTCCCTCTGAGGTCTCTGAGGTCTGGGGGAAAATGGACATAAACTTTAACTTTCTGCACTTTCAGTTTCTTAGTGGAATGACAATAGCTCTGAAAATAATAGCATTTTTTTTCTTGAAGAATATACTTACTAAAGAAACAGAATAAACCTTTAGAAAATTTAAAATATTATGGTAAAACTTAAAAAACAGGAAACAGTTTGAGATAAGAAAAAGTACACAATGCATGGAACCGAAACTCAATTCTTAAATTAAAACAGTGTGAGCAATGAGTAGCAGTCATGACAATGATGAAAAATTAAACCATTTAAGAGGATGAAAAGCTAAAGAAGGAGATTCCTAACTCAACAATACTGTGATGTACTCAAGGAACTGATGAAAACATGACTGATAGAGAAGTCAAGTAAATATAGCACAGTATCCTAAACTTAGACATATCTGAATCTTTGGATTTAAAAGATTTACTGAATATAAGTCAATATTCACTTAAGACATTTATATTTATACATACACTGAATTGTTGTTTTACACTTGAATATAAATTTTAAAGATTCTGTAAGAATTCAATTAGCCTACAAAATAGGTTCAGACAAAAGAAAAAAGAATCACACTTGATTTCATATTTTTTATATGAAAGATACTGTATTAACATTCAAAGAGCCTTCCTCCAGTCTAAAAACTCAGATCTATGTGTGAGAACAACAAAAGAATATTCTAAGATTTCTCAAGTTCACTTCTTAAAGAATGCATTCAAATTAAGGCATAAAATCATGACTTGATGAAGAAATGAGTTGTTCTTGCAGAGGGTGCTGTGCTGCAAGGCAGACTCTTTACCGAGTGGACTACCAGGGAAGCTCCTAGTTTTCTACTCTTGATTGAATGTTGTTTGATAGTGTTCTAAGATCATGATTTCTGCTGCATGTCAGCATCATCATTCAAATTTATTTAGTGTTCCTAAAGTAATAGGCTATCTGTCTACCACCTGTCTCTGTGCTCTCTGAAACCAGAGTTCTATGCAATCTCAAATAAGAAAGACAAGTGATCAAATGTATCGTCTCATGGAAAGATAGGGAATAGCAGATTGATCAAGACAGTGGTCAGCCTTAATAGTTCAGTTCCCTCTGAGGTCTCTGAGGTCTGGGGGAAAATGGACATAAACTTTAACTTTCTGCACTTTCAGTTTCTTAGTGGAATGACAATAGCTCTGAAAATAATAGCATTTTTTTTTCTTGCAGAATATACTTACTAAAGAAACAGAATAAACCTTTAGAAAATTTAAAATATTATGGTAAAACTTAAAAAACAGGAAACAGTTTGAGATAAGAAAAAGTACACAATGCATGGAACCGAAACTCAGTTCTTAAATTAAAACAGTGTGAGCAATGAGTAGCAGTCATGACAATGATGAAAAATTAAACCATTTAAGAGGATGAAAAGCTAAAGAAGGAGATTCCTAACTCAACAATACTGTGATGTACTCAAGGAACTGATGAAAACATGACTGATAGAGAAGTCAAGTAAATATAGCACAGTATCCTAAACTTAGACATATCTGAATCTTTGGATTTAAAAGATTTACTGAATATAAGTCAATATTCACTTAAGACATTTATATTTATACATACACTGAATTGTTGTTTTACACTTGAATATAAATTTTAAAGATTCTGTAAGAATTCAATTAGCCTACAAAATAGGTTCAGACAAAAGAAAAAAGAATCACACTTGATTTCATATTTTTTATATGAAAGATACTGTATTAACATTCAAAGAGCCTTCCTCCAGTCTAAAAACTCAGATCTATGTGTGAGAACAACAAAAGAATATTCTAAGATTTCTCAAGTTCACTTCTTAAAGAATGCATTCAAATTAAGGCATAAAAATCATGACTTGATGAAGAAATGAGTTGTTCTTGCAGAGGGTGCTGTGCTAAGTCACTTCAGTTGTGTCGACTCTTTGCAGCTCTCTGGAGCTTGACTCTCCAGACTCCTCTGTCCATGGGCTTCTCCAGGTAGTAATGCTGAAGTGGGTTGCCATGCCTTCTTCCAGGAGATCTCCGCCCAGTGATCAAACCTGTGTCTCTTTTGCCTTTTGCATTGGCAGACACTTTCTTTACTACTAGTGCCACTTGGGAAGCCCTCTTGAAGAGGGTATTGAAGCCAATTAAATAGAGATCTTTCTTACAAATGAATGTAATTTTTAAAAGAAATTCTGAACGAGAAACAGATGATTCCATAACAGACGCAGTTAGACACAGTAAGACCAAGATTTCATGTATATATATATTTTTAATTTTGGCCTCTTTTATTGGTCTTTAATTTATTTATTTTCATCCATCTTTGTTCTTTGGCCTGTGTGGGCCTTCCACTGCAGTGGCCTCTCCTGTGGCAGAGCACTGGCTCTGGGCGCATGCGCTCCAGAGCGCTGGCTTGTAATTGGACACACTGGTCCAACTGCTCTGTGGCACGTGGGGTCTTCCCAGGCATCGAACTGACGCCCCCTGCACTGCAAGGTGGACTCTTTACCCTCTGGACCACCAGGGAAGCCCTCAAGTATTCCTTAAAATATTGGAAAAGGATAGAGGGTCAGCAGGAGAGGAGGCTTTGCTGTATGCATAGTTGTGTCTGATCCTTTGTGACTCCATGGACTGCAGCCTGCCAGGCTTCTCTGTCCATGAGGATTCTCAAGGCAAGAATACTGGAGTGGATTGCCATACACTCCTCCAGGGGATCTTCCAAACCCAGGAAACAAACCGGTGTCTCCTGCATTGCAGGTGGATCTTTACCACTTGAGCTACCAGAGAAGCCGATTGGCATATAAATCTTGCATTCTGTGCTTAGAAGTTAGTAGAGTGTGATTTTAAAATTATTATTATCCCTGATTGCTGGACAAAATGCAAACTAAATACAAGCATGAATACATTAATATAAAATATGTCTTTCAGAGGTTTCCCTGGTGGTTCAGTGGTTATATTTCATTACTTATATTTATCTTTATAAATATCTTTAGGTGTTGGATGACAGATTATTTATTACAGTTTTTTATGCTTTTATTTTACATAGTTTCAGCATTGACTCTCAATTATGATACAAAATAAATGACAGTGATTTGTATTTACTTGTATCATAAAATTGAAAGTAATTTACAATGCCACTAGTTAATACTTCTGGAAAATTTTAGCTAATGGAGTATTTTCAGTGACAAACTTAAAGAAATTAAACATAATTAGTTTTAATTACTTAGTTGAAGTTAATTACTTTTTAATAAATAAAATGACATTTACTGAAGAAAAATTTACCTGTGATTCATCACATACCCAAGCTAATACATAATGGCAATTGAGAGTAGTTAGTGTATTATGAAAATAGCCAAGGTGAGTCTTAAAATAGTATTATGTAGATACATACTCCCAACATTATCTTAAAGAGGCAAAGACTTAACAGTTCCAAAGTGGTCATACTCAGGAAAATGTTCAAAGAAGGATCAGCATTAGATTTCATTTGATTTTAAGTCTTCTCTTGGGAAAGTACACAAGTATAGTAAAGTTTAGACCCCCACTGTGGGCGTCATGGCTTGTAATGGACACACTGGTCCAACTGCTCTGTGGCACGTGGGGTCTTCCCAGGCATCGAACTGACGCCCCCTGCACTGCAAGGTGGACTCTTTACCCTCTGGACCACCAGGGAAGCCCTCAAGTATTCCTTAAAATATTGGAAAAGGATAGAGGGTCAGCAGGAGAGGAGGCTTTGCTGTATGCATAGTTGTGTCTGATCCTTTGTGACTCCATGGACTGCAGCCTGCCAGGCTTCTCTGTCCATGAGGATTCTCAAGGCAAGAATACTGGAGTGGATTGCCATACACTCCTCCAGGGGATCTTCCAAACCCAGGAAACAAACCGGTGTCTCCTGCATTGCAGGTGGATCTTTACCACTTGAGCTACCAGAGAAGCCGATTGGCATATAAATCTTGCATTCTGTGCTTAGAAGTTAGTAGAGTGTGATTTTAAAATTATTATTATCCCTGATTGCTGGACAAAATGCAAACTAAATACAAGCATGAATACATTAATATAAAATATGTCTTTCAGAGGTTTCCCTGGTGGTTCAGTGGTTATATTTCATTACTTATATTTATCTTTATAAATATCTTTAGGTGTTGGATGACAGATTATTTATTACAGTTTTTTATGCTTTTATTTTACATAGTTTCAGCATTGACTCTCAATTATGATACAAAATAAATGACAGTGATTTGTATTTACTTGTATCATAAAATTGAAAGTAATTTACAATGCCACTAGTTAATACTTCTGGAAAATTTTAGCTAATGGAGTATTTTCAGTGACAAACTTAAAGAAATTAAACATAATTAGTTTTAATTACTTAGTTGAAGTTAATTACTTTTTAATAAATAAAATGACATTTACTGAAGAAAAATTTACCTGTGATTCATCACATACCCAAGCTAATACATAATGGCAATTGAGAGTAGTTAGTGTATTATGAAAATAGCCAAGGTGAGTCTTAAAATAGTATTATGTAGATACATACTCCCAACATTATCTTAAAGAGGCAAAGACTTAACAGTTCCAAAGTGGTCATACTCAGGAAAATGTTCAAAGAAGGATCAGCATTAGATTTCATTTGATTTTAAGTCTTCTCTTGGGAAAGTACACAAGTATAGTAAAGCACATTTTGGGAACAAGCATATCTGGTATTATTTAGGGCTTCCCTGGCGGCTCAGATGGTAAAGAATCCACCTGTAATGCAGGAGGCTCAAGTTTGATCCCTGAGTCAGGAAGATACCCTAGAGAGGGGAATGGCTACTCACATGAGTATTCTTACCTGGAGAATTCCATGAACAGAGGCACCAGATGGGTTATAGTCCATGGGATTGCAAAAAGTTGGACGCAAATGAGTGACTGTTTTATCCACAGATTAATAATTGAATGAGAGATGATGCATAGAATTTTCTCTCCTCTTGCAATGTAAACATGAAAAATTAGGGAAAAGATAACAGATATTTTTGCACTTTTGACAAGAGAGAGTTTACTTCCAATTTATGGACTTGATTTATGGTCTGCTGGAAACTGATTTGTCACCTGGTTGATGGTTTTCTACTAAATAGAAGGAGCTTATCTTAGGACGAAAGCTAATCTTAGGTATTGTCTGTAATTGAAATTGGGTTGAGAAGTCAAACTACCTTTGTATTTAGAAGTTATATTGCCATAGAAATTAAGACTACATTCCAGTCTTTATACAAGTACTTTTTAATAGAGAAATTTTGTGTGGTAAATATTTCTTATTCCAAATTTTCTTTAGAAGATATAACTAGAAAGAATCATGTGATTATCACTAGTAACTTCTGGAAAATTTTAGCTAATGGAGTATTTTCAGTGACAAACTTAAAGAAATTAAACATAATTAGTTTTAATTACTTAGTTGAAGTTAATTACTTTTTAATAAATAAAATGACATTTACTGAAGAAAAATTTACCTGTGATTCATCACATACCCAAGCTAATACATAATGGCAATTGAGAGTAGTTAGTGTATTATGAAAATAGCCAAGGTGAGTCTTAAAATAGTATTATGTAGATACATACTCCCAACATTATCTTAAAGAGGCAAAGACTTAACAGTTCCAAAGTGGTCATACTCAGGAAAATGTTCAAAGAAGGATCAGCATTAGATTTCATTTGATTTTAAGTCTTCTCTTGGGAAAGTACACAAGTATAGTAAAGCACATTTTGGGAACAAGCATATCTGGTATTATTTAGGGCTTCCCTGGCGGCTCAGATGGTAAAGAATCCACCTGTAATGCAGGAGGCTCAAGTTTGATCCCTGAGTCAGGAAGATACCCTAGAGAGGGGAATGGCTACTCACATGAGTATTCTTACCTGGAGAATTCCATGAACAGAGGCACCAGATGGGTTATAGTCCATGGGATTGCAAAAAGTTGGACGCAAATGAGTGACTGTTTTATCCACAGATTAATAATTGAATGAGAGATGATGCATAGAATTTTCTCTCCTCTTGCAATGTAAACATGAAAAATTAGGGAAAAGATAACAGATATTTTTGCACTTTTGACAAGAGAGAGTTTACTTCCAATTTATGGACTTGATTTATGGTCTGCTGGAAACTGATTTGTCACCTGGTTGATGGTTTTCTACTAAATAGAAGGAGCTTATCTTAGGACGAAAGCTAATCTTAGGTATTGTCTGTAATTGAAATTGGGTTGAGAAGTCAAACTACCTTTGTATTTAGAAGTTATATTGCCATAGAAATTAAGACTACATTCCAGTCTTTATACAAGTACTTTTTAATAGAGAAATTTTGTGTGGTAAATATTTCTTATTCCAAATTTTCTTTAGAAGATATAACTAGAAAGAATCATGTGAGTTAGTTATGCCACAACAGAATTTGTTCCATGGAAACTGCATTTGTCACCCACCTTTCTCATTACAATCCCCTCCCACCACAGGCTGACTCAGTAGGTGGAGTGAGTGTCCTGAATCCAAGGGGAACTCATGAAATGTTAAATGTTGTTCCTATTGCAAGTCACTACCTAATTGTTATTCTTTGGTCCTTACAGAAATTCACTATTCTGGGTTGATTTAAAATTTATTTTATGTTTGTTTATTTTTTCCTACTCTGATTCTTAATGTAGATGAATTAGAAGAGAAAAGATGATACTTTTTGACCAAAATTCATGTTCAGAAAACTCTTGCAGTTTCTTTGTTACATTGACTAATCATACAGTTTCCATTTATTAAGTTTATTAGGCTCTAAATTGGAAGCTATTGTCTTTATAATTAAATCATATATGAATTTAGTTGTTACCATGTAAAGGCCTGGAGAAATGTTGGGGGATGTCTTTGGATATCTACTTCTATTTGCTTATAACAAGTCGTGGTGAATTCAGAGTTTGAAAACCATTGATTCTTTTTTTTTTTTAAAGACTTATTTATTTATTTACTTTGGATGGGGGTTGGGTTGGGGAGGGAGGGGAGCGGGCGAGCCACTTCTATTGGTCTTTCATTTCTCTATTTTCATTAGTCTTCGTTCTTTGGCTCCTGTGGACCTCCCATCGCGGTGGCCTCTGTCATTGCAGAGCACTGGCTCTGGGCACATGTGCTCCAGAGCTCCGGCTCAGTAATTGGACACATCAGTCCAGCCGCTCTGCGGCACATGGGATCTTCCCAGGCCAGGGCTCGAACCGGCGCCCCTTACACTGCAAGGCGGTGTCCTTACCCACTGAACCACCAGGGGAAGCCCTGAAAACCATTGATTCTTATCCTACAGATGATTCTCCTCTTTCTTTAGTTAGTCTCCTCTGCCAATAAATTACTTTTTCTTATGTGAGTTAAGCATTATCATAGAACTTTATTTTATAATTAATAAAATAAAACTAGGGGTGAGGGATAGATTGGACGTTGGAATTGATGTATGCACACTGCTATATTTAAAACAGACAACCAACAAGGATCTACTGTATAGCATAGGGGATGCTGATTAGTAGTCATTGATAACTTAAATAGAAAAAGAATTTGAAAAAGAATAGATACAGATATATGTATAACTGAATCACTTTGCTGTACACCTGAAACTAGCATAACATTGTTAAGCAGCTATGCTCCAATATAAAATAAAAATTAAGGAGAAAATTAAATCAAAAATACCTGTATGTGTACATAATGCATTTTTCCTGCTCACATCCTTAATTTTAACCCTTGATTTAAGCCTCTGTTTTATTAATTCAAGTTACTAAATTTATATTGACTGTGGAAACAGTCTGGTATAATGGAGGAAGCCTGTGTTCTGAGGAAGACTTCCTTGGTCTCAAACCTGCATTTCCAACTCTATCACATATTAGTAGGATAGATCATTGAAAAGATTTAGGAATAGCTGAATAGTTCAGATTTATAATAGGTAAATATTAATAATGAGTAGGAGTATTTTGAGATTTTAATAAGACAATATATTTTTAAATAGTTGGTATAAAACAGTATCCTATGCTTCTGATTGTTGTTTGTTGAAATTTCTAACCAGCTGTGAAATAAATGTTCCCCAAAAGGCACAAAAAGAAGAAACTTAAACAACAACAAAAAAGAGTCCCTTGGACAGTAAGGCAATCAAACCAGTCATTCCCAAAGGAAATCAACCCTGAATATTCATTGGATGGTCTGGTGCTGAAGCTGAAGACCCAATATTGATATTTTGGCCACATGATGCAAAGGGCTGACTCACTGGAGGAGACCCTGATGTTGAGAAAGATTGAGGGCAAGGGAAGAATGGGGGCAACAGAGGAAGAGATGGTTGGGTGGTGTCACAGACTCATGGACATGAGTTTGATCAAAACCAGGGAGATATGAAGGTCAAGGAGGCCTGGCGTGCTGCAGTTAGTTCATAGGGTCGCAGAGTCAGGCACGACTTAGTGATTAACAATAACAGCAGACAAGAAAATTGATAGCCAAAAAAAAAAAAAAAACAGTCCAATCAATTACAGTTGTAGTGGCTGAGATACTGTTTTTGTCATACTTTTGCAAATGACTTTGGGAGAATTATTAACTACTCATAAATATTTTCTATTTTAAAATGAGCAGTATATGGCATCCCCAATTTTAGGTAAATGTTCAAACTCGTCAAATTATATTTATTAATATAAGCAGTTTTTGTAAATTAATCTCAGTAAAGGTTAACCCAGTGAAAAATATGGTGGAAAATGTTACCCAGATTATTGACCTTAGTTATATTTGACCTTAGTTATATATAAAGGTCTCTTTTATTGTTTTTTTATATATTTATTTTTATCCATTTTCATTCTTTGGCCTCCCATTGCAGTGACCTTTCTTGTTGCAGAGCAGCAGCTCTGGGTGCATGTGCTCCAGAGCGCTGGCTGGTAATTGGACATACTGGTCCAGCCACTCTGCAGCACTGGTTTGATCCCTGGCTGGGAAGATTCCATGTGCCGCATTCAAGTCTGAGGAACTCTCCAGCACAATAGTTTGAAAGCATGAATTCGTCAGCGCTCAGCCTTCTTTATGGTCCAAGTCTTTATGGTCCATATGATATTTATGTACTCATATCCATAAACAGCTACTGGAAAACCCAGAGCTTTAACTATATGGGCCTATATTGGCAAAGTGATGTCTCTGCCTTTTAAAAAAAAAAAAATTTGGCCTCTTTTGTTGATTATTTATTTATTTATTCTTTGGACCGTGTGGGCCTCCCATTGCAGTGGCCTCTCTCACTGCAGAGCACCAGCTCTGGGCGCATGTGCTCCAGAGTGTTGGCTTGTTAATTGGACACACCAGTGCAGCTGCTCCATGGGATCTTCCTGGACTAGGGATTGAACTGGTGCCCTTTGCACTGCAAGATGGACTCTTTACCCACTGGACCGCCAGGGAAGCCCTGACCTTAGTTTTGATTAATTTTATTGTACCAAATTTTACTGGAATCTCTCAATATTTATCAGTTCTCTCAATATTTGTCAAAGTAGAACTATGTCTAGTGTTAAAATATAGGGAAAATGCTGTTGAATCAATTACAGTTGTAGTGGCTGAGATACTGTTTTTGTCATACTTTTGCAAATGACTTTGGGAGAATTATTAACTACTCATAAATATTTTCTATTTTAAAATGAGCAGTATATGGCATCCCCAATTTTAGGTAAATGTTCAAACTCGTCAAATTATATTTATTAATATAAGCAGTTTTTGTAAATTAATCTCAGTAAAGGTTAACCCAGTGAAAAATATGGTGGAAAATGTTACCCAGATTATTGACCTTAGTTATATTTGACCTTAGTTATATATAAAGGTCTCTTTTATTGTTTTTATATATTTTTCTTTATCCATTTTCATTCTTTGGCCTCCCATTGCAGTGACCTTTCTTGTTGCAGAGCAGCAGCTCTGGGTGCATGTGCTCCAGAGCGCTGGCTGGTAATTGGACATACTGGTCCAGCCACTCTGCAGCACTGGTTTGATCCCTGGCTGGGAAGATTCCATGTGCCGCATTCAAGTCTGAGGAACTCTCCAGCACAATAGTTTGAAAGCATGAATTCGTCAGCGCTCAGCCTTCTTTATGGTCCAAGTCTTTATGGTCCATATGATATTTATGTACTCATATCCATAAACAGCTACTGGAAAACCCAGAGCTTTAACTATATGGGCCTATATTGGCAAAGTGATGTCTCTGCCTTTTAAAAAAAAAAAAATTTGGCCTCTTTTGTTGATTATTTATTTATTTATTCTTTGGACCGTGTGGGCCTCCCATTGCAGTGGCCTCTCTCACTGCAGAGCACCAGCTCTGGGCGCATGTGCTCCAGAGTGTTGGCTTGTTAATTGGACACACCAGTGCAGCTGCTCCATGGGATCTTCCTGGACTAGGGATTGAACTGGTGCCCTTTGCACTGCAAGATGGACTCTTTACCCACTGGACCGCCAGGGAAGCCCTGACCTTAGTTTTGATTAATTTTATTGTACCAAATTTTACTGGAATCTCTCAATATTTATCAGTTCTCTCAATATTTGTCAAAGTAGAACTATGTCTAGTGTTAAAATATAGGGAAAATGCTGTTGAAAATTATATTTAGTGAAGTAATTTAAAATTAGAAGCATTCACAAAAGCTTACTAGGCTGAGACTGCTGTATCTGTATCAGTTAGCTCCTACTGAAATAATGGTATATAACAAACAGTACCCTCCCCCTGACCTTTCAACTCAGTAGCTTATAGCAACAAGCTTATTCCACTATGCACAGAATTTCAGGATAGTTTCTGCTCAGTTGATCTAGTCTAGACTAAACTAAGTGGCTCTATTTCAAGCTGTGTGTTGGCTATGTTTGGTTTCAATGGTGTTCATCAAAGTTCTCTTCCTAAGCAAACACTATGTTTATTTCCCATGCAGATAGGTGGTCCCATGTGACTGAGAGATGCCAGTGAATGTGGTTAGAAGTGATAAATGTTGTCTCTATGCTTAGCTCATATGAAACCTCTCATAGGATCCTACATGCTCTCTCTTTTCTCACCTGATGGCTAAGTGTGGAGGAAACGTAGAACCTAGAAGAGTAAAACTTAATTTTACAATGGAAGAAATGTGGACACAGATTTTATATAAGTCTCTAAATGGCTTCATATTGGTCTATTACATTAGGGGGGAAGAAAAGCAAAAAACACCTGCCTTTTATTGTGTGAATCTTCTCAGATTTTCAGCAATATTTATGATAGTAGCCAGCTTATTGTATTTGACTCTGTAACATCTTAAAATCTATTCTAAATATTAAAGTATGTAAAATTATTTTACTCATAACTCAAGTAATAGAAGGTGATCATCCTTAACAATTTCATTAAAAATGAAGAGGATCTAGTAGGGTATAGCTTGAAAGGTATTTTATTTGGCAAATTGAGTGGAGAATGTGGTCACAGACTTGTTTAGTTGCCAAGTTGTATCCAACTCTCTTGCAATCCCACTGACTGTAGCATGCCACACTACTCTGTCCATGTGATCTCCTGGGCAAGAATATTGGAGTAGATTGCCATTTCTTCTCCAGGGGATCCTCCCAATCCAGGGATCAAACCCACATCTCCTTCACTGCAGGCAGATTCTTTACCACTAACCTACCAGAGAAGCCAGGGTTACAGATTTAAAAGACTTTTACTTATAATGTTAGGATGGATTTCACTGGATGCTTATGAATAAATAAAGGTGTTCACACAGGTATTTGAGATCAGCTGTTGGTGAAAATTTTGAAAAGACTGTGGGTTAACTTTAATTTTCAATCTGAATTACTCTCCAAACCAAAATTAATACATATACATTGTAAAAAATTCAAATTTCCTAAAAGAATATGCAACTAAAATCTGTGCCTCCTAATCTTTCCAGATATAACCAATCTAATGACTTCCTATGTACTTTCCCCAGATATTTTTCTGGATCTATACCTTGCATTTGTCTTGTGATGATTTTTTGATGCTATGTGAATACTGATCCTTGCACTTTTAAGAATTGAATGCTAGACCTCCACCTTTTTCATGCACTGCTGTATAACTAATGCCAGATGGTACCTTGACAATATCTGAGGTGATGCTCTGTGACAGTACCTATTGTGACAATCAAAATTTATGCTTCAAGGATTTTATGACTTGCAGAAGATGCCAAATTTCCATCTAACCGAAAATATTATGCTCACTTTAAATGCAGTGTTAAAATATTCAAATTTACTTTGATTTATTTCTGCTTGGAAATGCAGTCCAGAATGTATGGAATTTATGTTTTCTGTAGCAAAATTTTGTGTGATTGAAGGTGAGGTTATGTAATTTCTGTGAGTAGAAGAACAAAGGTGAACAGTCTGAATTTAAGCTATTCCACTCACTTTTCTGTAAGCACCCTAGTTTAGAGCATATTTCCCTTCAAGTGATAAGGTCTTTGTGAAGCTCTACTTCTACTCTTCGTAGAAAGGGCTTGGGAGTCCAGTTTCTGAAGCTGAAAAACCACGCTTAGTATGAGAAGAGGCTACGAGAGGTCATTTTACTATTGGCATCCAGATGGCTTTGAAATTTTGAAGAAGCTCTGTGTGGAGGCTGTTCAGAATTAAGGGCAGATTTGAAACCATATGGGACAGTTTTAGTCCAGAAAAGTTAAAATTTGTAAACTCTGTCCATGTGATCTCCTGGGCAAGAATATTGGAGTAGATTGCCATTTCTTCTCCAGGGATCCTCCCAATCCAGGGATCAAACCCACATCTCCTTCACTGCAGGCAGATTCTTTACCACTAACCTACCAGAGAAGCCAGGGTTACAGATTTAAAAGACTTTTACTTATAATGTTAGGATGGATTTCACTGGATGCTTATGAATAAATAAAGGTGTTCACACAGGTATTTGAGATCAGCTGTTGGTGAAAATTTTGAAAAGACTGTGGGTTAACTTTAATTTTCAATCTGAATTACTCTCCAAACCAAAATTAATACATATACATTGTAAAAAATTCAAATTTCCTAAAAGAATATGCAACTAAAATCTGTGCCTCCTAATCTTTCCAGATATAACCAATCTAATGACTTCCTATGTACTTTCCCCAGATATTTTTCTGGATCTATACCTTGCATTTGTCTTGTGATGATTTTTTGATGCTATGTGAATACTGATCCTTGCACTTTTAAGAATTGAATGCTAGACCTCCACCTTTTCATGCACTGCTGTATAACTAATGCCAGATGGTACCTTGACAATATCTGAGGTGATGCTCTGTGACAGTACCTATTGTGACAATCAAAATTTATGCTTCAAGGATTTTATGACTTGCAGAAGATGCCAAATTTCCATCTAACCGAAAATATTATGCTCACTTTAAATGCAGTGTTAAAATATTCAAATTTACTTTGATTTATTTCTGCTTGGAAATGCAGTCCAGAATGTATGGAATTTATGTTTTCTGTAGCAAAATTTTGTGTGATTGAAGGTGAGGTTATGTAATTTCTGTGAGTAGAAGAACAAAGGTGAACAGTCTGAATTTAAGCTATTCCACTCACTTTTCTGTAAGCACCCTAGTTTAGAGCATATTTCCCTTCAAGTGATAAGGTCTTTGTGAAGCTCTACTTCTACTCTTCGTAGAAAGGGCTTGGGAGTCCAGTTTCTGAAGCTGAAAAACCACGCTTAGTATGAGAAGAGGCTACGAGAGGTCATTTTACTATTGGCATCCAGATGGCTTTGAAATTTTGAAGAAGCTCTGTGTGGAGGCTGTTCAGAATTAAGGGCAGATTTGAAACCATATGGGACTGTTTTAGTCCAGAAAAGTTAAAATTTGTAAAGATGAATGCTTAAAAATAAACCCTGTCCTGGGCAGTGGCTAGGGGAGGAGTAATCCCTCGAGAGTTCGGAATACTGGGTTCTTGGCTTCTTGGTATAAAAATGTGGACACCTTCTGCCTCCTCCTCTCTCCCCTTTCATGGTCTCCTGTGACCCTCCATCACTTTGTACCCAGCTTGCTTTTCTGAATGAGGACTTTCTAATTTTATTGTTGACTGTCTGTGATGCAGGGAATGTTACTGTCAGGTCTGCAATAAGGCTGCAATGAACAGGGTCAGTGTAGTCATTTGTTTTTTATGGAACCTTCTCTCCATGCTGGCAAAGCCCTAAATCATACTCTTACTCTATTAGAAAAAGTGATAGACAAAATGGGTATTTAAAATAGGGGAAATAAAACATCACTCAAAATCTCTAACAGAATTATTTATTTTATTCTCACCTTTAATCACAAGTGGAATTATTCTTTATTAACAAATACAGTGAATCTGAGCTTTTAGCTGAGCATTTAGTGGAACATCTACCCAGTAAGCTTTGCTTATGTTGCAGACAGCTACCCTGAGGAGTGATTTGAATTTAAATGTGATTCCCTTATTAGTTTCTGCTAACTGCAAATATCCCAGGCACTTAATTAAGTGGCTGAGTAATGTATGAATGCTCACTTCTGCTTGTCATGCAGAACAAAGTGATATATTTATATTCCATGCACAATATGAAATTTAATGACACGGGCAACCGTAATTTAGAAACCTTTGTTTTTATTGTCCTTGTTTTTGCTTAAGCAGTTTCTCCGCTTTGTCATAGTTTGGCCAGAACAATGATATAAGACTTCATCCAAATGTTAGCTGCTGACAGGTGACATTTCCTAATAAACCAGAGGTTCTTCTGTGCCATCTAATGACTTAAAACTTTGGTGGATTTTCATTAATTATGTTATTTTTTTTGTTCCTTAGTCTAAATTTTAATTTAATAACAAAGAACAATTACTTTATTCGGCTGTTTAGCCATTGCAACACAAAGGAAAATGTAGCTGCTGTTAGAATGTGAATTAACATACAGGGTTGCAAACTTCACAAATAAAAAACAACCAGTACTGAGGGTTTTTCTTAATACTAGATTGTGAGGATCAAAATATTGAGGCCAAGTCTCCTGACAAGTATTTCAGTGAACCTTTTTCATTTCAGTTTTTTAAACTTACTATTTTTTTTTCACTTCAGCAATCCAAAAATGCCAAGAGATTTTTGATTGGCATTCAAGGTCAGACCCAAAGTCAGGATCCTATTTTCTCTCTATCCCAATTTCTCTGGATATCCCATAAATTCACATAAGAATTCAAATACCTCTAAATTAAATGTTTATGTTTTGTCATTTTAAACTGGGCTGTGCATATGTGTACAGTGCACAGTGTATTGTACACATATTTGGACACAGTATTAGTCAGATTGTACTATTGTGGTGCAAAGCAGAAGGAAATCATGTTCTATTTCAGCTCCTTTGGTCCACCTGTGGGGTTGGCAGGCTCCTTTAATTAGAGTCTAGGCTCTCTCTGTTCTGGAAATCCTAACCTCAATTAGTCTACTCGCTTTATTTAGACAATTTCATTTGTTTCCTAATGGAGCTAGATGGGTGGTGAATTGGGTCAACATTGTAGCATATTACTTCCTGGTATAAAATGTATTTTGTATCCTGGATTCTGTACTACAAGAAAGTGCAGTATTCATCCAAACTCTAATTTCTCACTGGATGGGGAACTGTGTGTGAGCTATGCATGCTTGCTTTTACATACCTGCATCATCTCTTTCCTGTCAGCTTCAGTCACATGTTACCTATGCCCACCCTAAGCAAGGCAGAACGACGTCAGGCTGCTGGGAGAATTCTGCCACACAATTTCTGTCAGGGAAGCCCTCCTGCATGTTAAAATCTTGACAGTGATGTTCCTTGGAGCCTCAACAATCATAAACTGCTGTTCAGTGTAAAAGGATTCTTCTGTTTTGTGAAATTCAGTTTTATTTAAAAATATATCAGTCTGAACGTTTCTGCTTCTTTCTTATCAAACCCCCAATTTTAGGTGTGCTGACATGTCACTAAGGAAGAAACTTGGGAAATACTGGTAGCAGAAATGCCAGAAACTGTTCCGATCTCTAATTTGTGTGCCCTGAATTTGATGGGCTTTCTCTTGCTAGCTTTGAAATCAAGTCTGTCTCAGCCCCTTCAGCCACTCTGACCTCACCATATGCCCCTGACTGGAGAGAAGCCCAGACTGGCTTCTGGTGATCAGAGTCCACATATGTTAAGGGAGAAACCCCAGAAGATGGTTGACAGTATTCCTTCAGCCAGTAGTCCCTTTCTTCAGGCAGAAGAAAGGTCCTTCCTCGGGCCTGCTTTTACGCTAACGTAGTATATTCATAGTATATTCCCAGCTAAAAGTGATCAGTTCCAGCCGAGCTTGTTCACCTTTACCCTCAAGCTATAGGGTTCAGCTGCTGGGTCACACCCCTCCTGGCCCCGAGAAATACCCACCTTTTCCTTCTTTTCTTCTTTATCTTTGTATAAAGATTATCTCTCAGTGTTCAACTAATCAGCAGTGACAAGCCCCATTTGACTGCTCACTTCTTTAGTGAGGCTTCCAGCTTTTAAGCATCAAGAGCTGTGAGGTTCTCTTCCGGGTGGGCCAGTTTGTTTCTCAGTGACATGAGAGCATTGCCTGCGGAGTGCACCGGGTAAAGCTTGTCAGTCGAGATACAGTGTTGCTCTTTTGATGGATATTTTTCAACTTTTTACAGAAATTTGCAGTATTCATTCCAAACTCTAATTTCTCACTGGATGGGGAACTGTGTGTGAGCTATGCATGCTTGCTTTTACATACCTGCATCATCTCTTTCCTGTCAGCTTCAGTCACATGTTACCTATGCCCACCCTAAGCAAGGCAGAACGACGTCAGGCTGCTGGGAGAATTCTGCCACACAATTTCTGTCAGGGAAGCCCTCCTGCATGTTAAAATCTTGACAGTGATGTTCCTTGGAGCCTCAACAATCATAAACTGCTGTTCAGTGTAAAAGGATTCTTCTGTTTTGTGAAATTCAGTTTTATTTAAAAATATATCAGTCTGAACGTTTCTGCTTCTTTCTTATCAAACCCCCAATTTTAGGTGTGCTGACATGTCACTAAGGAAGAAACTTGGGAAATACTGGTAGCAGAAATGCCAGAAACTGTTCCGATCTCCTAATTTGTGTGCCCCTGAATTTGATGGGCTTTCTCTTGCTAGCTTTGAAATCAAGTCTGTCTCAGCCCCTTCAGCCACTCTGACCTCACCATATGCCCCTGACTGGAGAGAAGCCCAGACTGGCTTCTGGTGATCAGAGTCCACATATGTTAAGGGAGAAACCCCAGAAGATGGTTGACAGTATTCCTTCAGCCAGTAGTCCCTTTCTTCAGGCAGAAGAAAGGTCCTTCCTCGGGCCTGCTTTTACGCTAACGTAGTATATTCATAGTATATTCCCAGCTAAAAGTGATCAGTTCCAGCCGAGCTTGTTCACCTTTACCCTCAAGCTATAGGGTTCAGCTGCTGGGTCACACCCCTCCTGGCCCCGAGAAATACCCACCTTTTCCTTCTTTTCTTCTTTATCTTTGTATAAAGATTATCTCTCAGTGTTCAACTAATCAGCAGTGACAAGCCCCATTTGACTGCTCACTTCTTTAGTGAGGCTTCCAGCTTTTAAGCATCAAGAGCTGTGAGGTTCTCTTCCGGGTGGGCCAGTTTGTTTCTCAGTGACATGAGAGCATTGCCTGCGGAGTGCACCGGGTAAAGCTTGTCAGTCGAGATACAGTGTTGCTCTTTTGATGGATATTTTTCAACTTTTTACTACAGACTAGAAATGTATAGCCTGTTCTTTCTGTCCTACAGATAACCACATTTGGTTCTTTTGTATTTGGACATCTGAGCATTCCATAAGATCAGATTATCAGGGTTGGAAAGATGCCTAAATGTTCAGGCCATGCATCCACCTGATGTTTAAATCCTAGCCACCCTCCTAAATGTCATCTAGCCTAGGTTTGAATACTGTCAGAACCGGAGGACTCATATTCTTCAAAAGCATCCACTTCTGTCTTTGGATAATGATGTAAATAGGGTGAACATATTCTAACAGACACACATACACACACACACACACACACAGCCCTTACAACTAAATTACCTCTCTCTTTTCTTGAATTGAATAGTTGTAAATTGAATCATAGATACAGAGTTAATATTTATTCTTGCTAAAGTTCAGTTCTAGCTTCCCATTCCAGACTCTCAGGGTGTTTTTATCCTAATCTGATATCCAGGGTATTTATGCTCTCCTTATTTGTCATCTGCAAGAGTAGCTGGCATGTGTATACCAACTACACAAGAGAAAGTATAAACTAATACTGAGGTGGCATTGGCGGGGAAAGGAGCCTGGACCCCAAGCCTAGCACTGCTATGACATGAGTAGGTGTCATGTCTTAGAGATGGTTCTCAGGTCTCTCTGATTCTTACGATTTTTTAATGGTAAAATTTCTATTTATTTCCTCCCAACTTAGTGTAACATTTTAATTTTTAACAAAAAGATACACAGGATAATTTTTTGAATTATTTTCCAAATATAAGCATGACAACGTAAGAATCAAGTACTCATTTTTAAAAATCACTGTATTAAGGTAGGTTGACTTGTGAAAAACTGTGCATAGTTAATGTAGTACAACTTAATTAGGGGATAAATATGCACCTGTGAAAACATCAGCACTATTAAGGCCATTGACATATCAATTACCTCTCAAAGTTTCCTGCCATTCCCTTTATCATTGGTGTTAGTATTATTATTTTTTTAGAGTTCAAGTATTTTATCTATTAGAAATGGATGATAATAGTACTATTTCATACTGTGGTATTCAGGAGTATAGGAGATAATATAGAAGAGATGATTTGCAAAGTATCTTTCACATAACTAGGATTTAAGAAATGTCATTATTGCTTCCTAATCTGTTAATATATTCAAACTGAAAGTAAAAAAGTTTACTAGGAGTGAAGCAAGGCCAAGGTCTTTAATATATGTGTAGATATTTGTCAGGTTGGTATGGGTCAATGTGGTAAAATATCTGAGCATAGTTTAAGTTTTTGGTATTTAGGGGCATAGATAGTTGCACTAGCATCCAGGTAATTTCCCCATCTATCTCACATGGTTATCCCTGAGAGATTTTTAAAATCCACAGTAAAGATGTACAAATAGAGAAAATTGGAGAAAATTTAAGATAATGGTGCAGAAAGAACCTAAGCCCACCTCCTCCCATGGGCACAACAGATCTGCAACTACATATGGAATACTTCCCTCTGAAAGGAATCTGAAAACTTGATCAGTCTTTTATAACTAAGAGTTAAATGAGAGCCTGGAGACAGGTGAAAGAAAGATACATATATTAGTTCCAAGGGTTAAAACACACACACACACACACACACACACACACACACACATCGTAGATGTAGAGGCCCACAGTGAGAAGGGAAACAAGTACAGCTGTTTTCCCTGAGGAGTAAGGGCTTTGAGCTCCACATCAGGCACCTCAGTGCTTCAGTCCTACATAGGAAAGATGACCCCCCAAATACTTGACTTTGAAAACTAGTGGAAAATACTTCCAGGAAAACTATAAAATTTCAGGGAACAGAAAACATACTCTTAAAGGACTTAATTACAGACTCACTTCACCTGAAAAATAGTTCAGAAACACCAAATTGCAAAAGGGCATGGACCATAGGTGTGTAGTTCAGTTGCTCAGTTGAGTCTAACTCTTTGTGACTGCATGGACTGTAGTCTGCCAGGCTCCTCTGTCCATGGTATTTTAAAGGCAAGAATACTGAAGTGGGTGGCCGTTTCCTCCTCCAGGATGTATAATTTTGGAAATCTCCTTCTAAACTATTAATGAGGCTTTCCAGATGGTGCAGTGGAGGAGAAGCTACCTGTCAATGCAGGAGATGCAAGAGGCATGGGTTTGATCCATGGGTTGGCAATAGTACCTGTGAGGACTGTTTGAAGGTACTCACCCTTCAGAGAGACCTGCCCATTCCTGAGCTATGGCCTGATCTCACAGCAGGTCTTGGGATAACCCTGCCAACCAGCACTTGACAGCCACAACAGCTGGTCTGTACAGCAGTTTTGAGGGTCAGTCCCACCCAGCACCCTGCAGTTGTGGGGATGGACTTCATAGTTGTTCCAGGTGCCAACCATGCCCACCAGTTCACCACAGAAGCATGGCCCTGCCACAGCAGGAGGCACAGCTAGTTCATGTCGGTGCCCAACCCATGCCCAACCAGTTCAGCCACAGAAGAGGTGCAAGCATGGAGGGACAGTTCCTGAATTAATAAGATAATGGTGCCAGAAAGAACCCCAAAGCCCACCTCCTCCCATGGGCACAACAGATCTGCAACTACATATGGAATACTTCCCTCTGAAAGGAATCTGAAAACTTGATCAGTCTTTTATAACTAAGAGTTAAATGAGAGCCTGGAGACAGGTGAAAGAAAGATACATATATTAGTTCCAAGGGTTAAAACACACACACACACACACACACACACACACACATCGTAGATGTAGAGGCCCACAGTGAGAAGGGAAACAAGTACAGCTGTTTTCCCTGAGGAGTAAGGGCTTTGAGCTCCACATCAGGCACCTCAGTGCTTCAGTCCTACATAGGAAAGATGACCCCCCAAATACTTGACTTTGAAAACTAGTGGAAAATACTTCCAGGAAAACTATAAAATTTCAGGGAACAGAAAACATACTCTTAAAGGACTTAATTACAGACTCACTTCACCTGAAAAATAGTTCAGAAACACCAAATTGCAAAAGGGCATGGACCATAGGTGTGTAGTTCAGTTGCTCAGTTGAGTCTAACTCTTTGTGACTGCATGGACTGTAGTCTGCCAGGCTCCTCTGTCCATGGTATTTTAAAGGCAAGAATACTGAAGTGGGTGGCCGTTTCCTCCTCCAGGATGTATAATTTTGGAAATCTCCTTCTAAACTATTAATGAGGCTTTCCAGATGGTGCAGTGGAGGAGAAGCTACCTGTCAATGCAGGAGATGCAAGAGGCATGGGTTTGATCCATGGGTTGGCAATAGTACCTGTGAGGACTGTTTGAAGGTACTCACCCTTCAGAGAGACCTGCCCATTCCTGAGCTATGGCCTGATCTCACAGCAGGTCTTGGGATAACCCTGCCAACCAGCACTTGACAGCCACAACAGCTGGTCTGTACAGCAGTTTTGAGGGTCAGTCCCACCCAGCACCCTGCAGTTGTGGGGATGGACTTCATAGTTGTTCCAGGTGCCAACCATGCCCACCAGTTCACCACAGAAGCATGGCCCTGCCACAGCAGGAGGGCACAGCTAGTTCATGTCGGTGATACCCCTTGAGCACGTGTTCTTGTGGGCAGCTGGGATTGCACTTCAGAACCCCCTCAGGACAGTTCTGCATAAGGCCGCCTTTTGAGACAGAGAGAGGTAGCTGATTTACCTAATACATAGAAACAAACATACAAAATTAGACAAAAGAAGGAGACAAAGGACTATGTTCAAACCCAAGCATGACAAAATTTTAGAAAAAGAACTAAACAAAGTGGAGATAAACAGTCTACCTGATAAAGATGACTGATGGTAATAAAGATGTTCACCAAACTGAGAAGAACTGATGAATACAGTGAGAAATTTAACAAAGAGATAGAAAAATATTAAAAATACCAAAGAGAAGTTATAACTTAAGGGAAAAATCTACTAGAAAGGCTTAATAGTAGATTGGATGAGGTAGAAGAAATAATTAGTGAACTGAAGACAAAGCAGTGGAATTCACCAGACAGAGGAGCAAATGAAAAAAGAATTTTTAAAAAGAGAAGATATCACAAAGGACCTTTGGGACAACATCAGGCAGAATTATGTTTGCATTATAAGTATCCCAGCAAAGAAAGAGCCATACAAATTATTTGAAGAAACAGTGGCTGAAAGCTTTCCTGAACTAGTGAAGTAAACAAATATGCAGATACAGGAAGCCCAGGGAATTATGACTATGATGAACCTAGAGAGAAAGAAACCAAGACACATTAATTTGGTAAAATTTAAGGCTAAAGAGAGAATCCTAAAAGCAGCAAAACAAAAATAACTTGTGAAAAGGAAACCACATAAAGTTCTCAGAAAAATTTTTCAACAGTAACATTATAGACCAGAATGGAGTAGCAAAGCATATTCAAAGGACTGAGAGATAAAAAGAAAAAACAAAACTTTCAAATAAATTCTTTATCTAGTAAGCTTATTGTTCAGAATTGGGGAGCGATTAAGATTTCCCCAGATAAACAAAAGCTAAAGAAGTTCACTACCACATAACTGCCCTATAAAAAATGCTGAAAAGACTTATTAAAGTTCTCACAGACTGGGATTGCACCCAGAACCCCTGCTGAGTTGTGGGGGATGGACTTCATAGTTGTTCCAGGTGCCAACCATGCCCACCAGTTCACCACAGAAGCATGGCCCTGCCACAGCAGGAGGGCACAGCTAGTTCATGTCGGTGATACCCCTTGAGCACGTGTTCTTGTGGGCAGCTGGGATTGCACTTCAGAACCCCCTCAGGACAGTTCTGCATAAGGCCGCCTTTTGAGACAGAGAGAGGTAGCTGATTTACCTAATACATAGAAACAAACATACAAAATTAGACAAAAGAAGGAGACAAAGGACTATGTTCAAACCCAAGCATGACAAAATTTTAGAAAAAGAACTAAACAAAGTGGAGATAAACAGTCTACCTGATAAAGATGACTGATGGTAATAAAGATGTTCACCAAACTGAGAAGAACTGATGAATACAGTGAGAAATTTAACAAAGAGATAGAAAAATATTAAAAATACCAAAGAGAAGTTATAACGTAAGGGAAAAATCTACTAGAAAGGCTTAATAGTAGATTGGATGAGGTAGAAGAAATAATTAGTGAACTGAAGACAAAGCAGTGGAATTCACCAGACAGAGGAGCAAATGAAAAAAGAATTTTTAAAAAGAGAAGATATCACAAAGGACCTTTGGGACAACATCAGGCAGAATTATGTTTGCATTATAAGTATCCCAGCAAAGAAAGAGCCATACAAATTATTTGAAGAAACAGTGGCTGAAAGCTTTCCTGAACTAGTGAAGTAAACAAATATGCAGATACAGGAAGCCCAGGGAATTATGACTATGATGAACCTAGAGAGAAAGAAACCAAGACACATTAATTTGGTAAAATTTAAGGCTAAAGAGAGAATCCTAAAAGCAGCAAAACAAAAATAACTTGTGAAAAGGAAACCACATAAAGTTCTCAGAAAAATTTTTCAACAGTAACATTATAGACCAGAATGGAGTAGCAAAGCATATTCAAAGGACTGAGAGATAAAAAGAAAAAACAAAACTTTCAAATAAATTCTTTATCTAGTAAGCTTATTGTTCAGAATTGGGGAGCGATTAAGATTTCCCCAGATAAACAAAAGCTAAAGAAGTTCACTACCACATAACTGCCCTATAAAAAATGCTGAAAAGACTTATTTAAGTTAAAAAAAATACTGATTAATAGTAAGAAAATAAGACTACATCAAAGAAAAAAGGTTTTGCACAGCAAAGGCAACTATCTTCTAAACAAAAAGGCAGACTTCTAAATGGAAGAAAATATTTATAATTCATATAGCGCAAAAGAGAATAATAGCCAGAATATATATTGAAATCATACACCTCAACAACCAGCTTTAAAAATGGACACAGGATCTGAGTAGACATTTTTCAAAAATGATACACAGATGGCCAACAGGCATGTGAAAAGATGTTCAGCATCTCTAATCATCCAGCAAATACAAAGCAAAACCACAGTTTGATATCAACTCCTACCTGTTATAATGACTATTATTGAAAAGACCATGTAATAACAAATGTTGGGAATTATGTTGAGAAAAGGAAATTCTTGTGCACTATTGGTGGGAATGTAAATTGATCAATTTCCAATGCATGGAAAACAATATATAGATACCTTTAAAAATTCAGAATAGAACATGTGTGTGAGTGTGAGTGTGTGTGTGTTAGTTGCTCAGTCGTGTCTGACTCCTTACAACTCCCTCGACTGTAGCCCACCAGCCTTTTCTGTCCATGGAATTCTCCAGACAAGAATACTGGAGTAGGTGGCCATTCTCTTCTCCAGCAGATCTCCCCAACCTAGGGATCGAACCAGGTCTCCTAAGTTGTAGACAGATTGTTTACCATATGAGCTAGTGGGGAAACTCTAGAACTACAATACCATATGACTTACTATTCTGCTTCTGGATAGTTATCAAAAGAATGTGAAAACTCTAATTCAGTGAGATATAAGCACCTCTGTGTTCATTGCAGCATTATTTACAGTTGCCAAGAGATACAGTGTAAGTATCCATTGATGGATGAATAGACAAAAACATAGTGTATATATATATATATGTTTATGTAATGCAATATTACTCAGCTTTAAAATAGAATGAAATTCTGTCATTTGTGACAACATGAATAAATCTTGATGGTATTATGCTTAGTGAAAGAAATCAACACAGGGAAAAACAAGTCCTATATGATTTTACTCATATTAGAATCTATGGACAAATGTTTAAATAAAAACAAAAGCTCATAGATATAGAAGATAGATTAGTGGTTACCCATAGGATAAAGGGGTCAGGGAGTGGTCAAAGTGGTTGAAGGGAATCAACTATATGTCAGTTGCTTAGTCAGGTCTAGCTCTTTGCCACCTTGTGGACTACAGCACTCCAGGTTTTCTTGTCCTTCACTGTCTCCCAGAGTTTGCTCATGTCCCAGTGTGTCAGTGATGCCAGCCAACCATCTTATCCTCCACCATCCACTTGTCATCCTGCCTTCAACCTTTCCCAGCATCAGGGTCTTTTCCAGTGAGTTGACTCTTTACATTAAGTGCCCATGGTACTGGGCCTTCATCATCAGCATCATTCCTTCTAATGAATATTCAGAGTTAATATCCTTTAGGATTGACTGATTTGATCTCCTTGTAGTCCAAAAAGACTCTCTTTCAAGAGTGTTCTCCAATACCACAAATCAAAAGCATCCATTTTTTGATGCTTAGCCTACTTTCTGGTCCAACTTTCACATCCACACATGACTACTGGAAAAACCACAGCTTTGACTATACAGACTTTTGATAGCAGACTATACTCTATGGGTCTGTCATAGCTTTTCTTCCAAGGAACAGGCTTCTTTTAATTTCATGGCTGCAGTCACCATCCACAGTGATTTGTGAGCTCCCTAAATGAAAATCTGTCACTTCTTCCAGTTTTCTGCCTCTATTTGCCGCGAGAAAAATGGTATCCCACTCTAGTATTATTCTGACCTGGAAAATCCCATAGACAGAGACTGGTTTCATGTGGTTACATGGAGTCAGACATGACTGAGCACACATTTGCCATGAGGTGGTTGAACTGGATGCCATGATCTTAGTTTTTTGAATATTGACTTTTAAGCCTGCTTTTTCACTCTCCTCTTTTACCCTCATCAAAAGGTTCTTCAGTTCCTCTTCACTTTCTGCTATTAGAGTGGCATCATCTGTGTATCTGAGGTTGTCGGTATTTCTCCCAGCAATCTTGATTCCAGTTTGTGATTCATTTAGCCTGACATTTCATATGGTGTATTCTACATATGCATTAAATAAGGAAGGCTATGGTATACAGCCTTGATCTACCCTTTCCTAATTTTGAACTAGTCAATTGATCCATGTCTAGTTCTAACTGTTACTTCTTGACTCACATATAAGTTTCTCAGGCGATAGCTAAGGTGGTCTGATATTCCTATATGTTTAAGAATTTTCCAGTTTGTTGTGATCCACATAGTAAACAAAAGCTCATAGATATAGAAGATAGATTAGTGGTTACCCATAGGTGGTCAGGAGTGGTCAAAGTGGTTGAAGGGAATCAACTATATGTCAGTTGCTTAGTCAGGTCTAGCTCTTTGCCACCTTGTGGACTACAGCACTCCAGGTTTTCTTGTCCTTCACTGTCTCCCAGAGTTTGCTCATGTCCCAGTGTGTCAGTGATGCCAGCCAACCATCTTATCCTCCACCATCCACTTGTCATCCTGCCTTCAACCTTTCCCAGCATCAGGGTCTTTTCCAGTGAGTTGACTCTTTACATTAAGTGCCCATGGTACTGGGCCTTCATCATCAGCATCATTCCTTCTAATGAATATTCAGAGTTAATATCCTTTAGGATTGACTGATTTGATCTCCTTGTAGTCCAAAAAGACTCTCTTTCAAGAGTGTTCTCCAATACCACAAATCAAAAGCATCCATTTTTTGATGCTTAGCCTACTTTCTGGTCCAACTTTCACATCCACACATGACTACTGGAAAAACCACAGCTTTGACTATACAGACTTTTGATAGCAGACTATACTCTATGGGTCTGTCATAGCTTTTCTTCCAAGGAACAGGCTTCTTTTAATTTCATGGCTGCAGTCACCATCCACAGTGATTTGTGAGCTCCCTAAATGAAAATCTGTCACTTCTTCCAGTTTTCTGCCTCTATTTGCCGCGAGAAAAAATGGTATCCCACTCTAGTATTATTCTGACCTGGAAAATCCCATAGACAGAGACTGGTTTCATGTGGTTACATGGAGTCAGACATGACTGAGCACACATTTGCCATGAGGTGGTTGAACTGGATGCCATGATCTTAGTTTTTTGAATATTGACTTTTAAGCCTGCTTTTTCACTCTCCTCTTTTACCCTCATCAAAAGGTTCTTCAGTTCCTCTTCACTTTCTGCTATTAGAGTGGCATCATCTGTGTATCTGAGGTTGTCGGTATTTCTCCCAGCAATCTTGATTCCAGTTTGTGATTCATTTAGCCTGACATTTCATATGGTGTATTCTACATATGCATTAAATAAGGAAGGCTATGGTATACAGCCTTGATCTACCCCTTTCCTAATTTTGAACTAGTCAATTGATCCATGTCTAGTTCTAACTGTTACTTCTTGACTCACATATAAGTTTCTCAGGCGATAGCTAAGGTGGTCTGATATTCCTATATGTTTAAGAATTTTCCAGTTTGTTGTGATCCACATAGTCAAAGGTTGTAGGGTACTCAATGAAGTAGAAGTTTTTCTGGAATTCCTTTGCTTTTTCTAGAATATAGTGGAGGTTGGCAATTTGATCTCTGGTTTCTCTGCCTTTTCTAAATCCAGATTGTACATCTGGAAGTTCTTGGTTGACACATGCTAAATCCTGTCTTGAAGGATTTCGAGCATTACCTTGCTAGCATGTGAAATGAGTGCAATGGTGTGGTAGTTTGAACCTTCTCTGGCATTGCCCTTTTGTGGGATTGGAATGAAAACTGACCTGTCTAGTCCTGTGCCCACTGTTGAGTTTTCAAAATTTGCTCACATATTGACAGATGTTGATAGATGGCAATTCGATTGTGGTGGCGATCACTCTGTAGTGTATACATATGTTGAAGTATCTTTAAGTATACCTGAAACTAATACAGTAGAAGAGACATACAAGTAAAGATATACTGTTAGTATTTATTCTCCATAAGCCTAGATTATTAGGATTCACTTCTGTTTTCATCTAAGTATTTTTTTTATTGAGTTTCCTGTAGTATGTATCAGCAGGTACTTCATGCAGTATCTGCCTGTTTTTCATTTTTTAAAATGGTAAATCTATAGCCAGTATCCATTTTTCTGTCATTTCCAGTATACTTATGTGGTCACTTTACCAATAATCTTATTTTGTGTAGTATTGACTTTTAAGCCTGCTTTTTCACTCTCCTCTTTTACCCTCATCAAAAGGTTCTTCAGTTCCTCTTCACTTTCTGCTATTAGAGTGGCATCATCTGTGTATCTGAGGTTGTCGGTATTTCTCCCAGCAATCTTGATTCCAGTTTGTGATTCATTTAGCCTGACATTTCATATGGTGTATTCTACATATGCATTAAATAAGGAAGGCTATGGTATACAGCCTTGATCTACCCCTTTCCTAATTTTGAACTAGTCAATTGATCCATGTCTAGTTCTAACTGTTACTTCTTGACTCACATATAAGTTTCTCAGGCGATAGCTAAGGTGGTCTGATATTCCTATATGTTTAAGAATTTTCCAGTTTGTTGTGATCCACATAGTCAAAGGTTGTAGGGTACTCAATGAAGTAGAAGTTTTTCTGGAATTCCTTTGCTTTTTCTAGAATATAGTGGAGGTTGGCAATTTGATCTCTGGTTTCTCTGCCTTTTCTAAATCCAGATTGTACATCTGGAAGTTCTTGGTTGACACATGCTAAATCCTGTCTTGAAGGATTTCGAGCATTACCTTGCTAGCATGTGAAATGAGTGCAATGGTGTGGTAGTTTGAACCTTCTCTGGCATTGCCCTTTTGTGGGATTGGAATGAAAACTGACCTGTCTAGTCCTGTGCCCACTGTTGAGTTTTCAAAATTTGCTCACATATTGACAGATGTTGATAGATGGCAATTCGATTGTGGTGGCGATCACTCTGTAGTGTATACATATGTTGAAGTATCTTTAAGTATACCTGAAACTAATACAGTAGAAGAGACATACAAGTAAAGATATACTGTTAGTATTTATTCTCCATAAGCCTAGATTATTAGGATTCACTTCTGTTTTTCATCTAAGTATTTTTTTTATTGAGTTTCCTGTAGTATGTATCAGCAGGTACTTCATGCAGTATCTGCCTGTTTTTCATTTTTTAAAATGGTAAATCTATAGCCAGTATCCATTTTTCTGTCATTTCCAGTATACTTATGTGGTCACTTACCATACCAATAATCTTATTTTGTGTTTTTTTCTTTTTCATTCCTGTAGGCATTCTGTAAGTTTTCCTTCCATCAGTATTGTTTTAGGATTCTGATAATTGAGAGTTATTAAATTAATTTAGCTTTGTGAAATGATGAATAGTATAGCCAAGGCAATTTTATATGAAAATCCAGACTTTCCATGCCTTTGGAAACTGAGGTCCAGAGACATGATTCACTAACAGAAATGTTTAGAAATGGGACATGTATTTATGGTAACTTAGGACATACATGTTCAAGTGCTATTTGTGAAGTATGTCCATCTACAACTGGGATATAAAACAAAGTAAAGAAAATTTATTGAGCATGAAGTGCCAGGTATTGCTTGAGCTTATTTCATAAACCATATTTTATTGCTTTCTAGAAATGATAAAATGATGTAGAGTGACATTGTTGTTGTTTTATATAGAAACAAAGCTAAGTTCAGAGAAATTGAAGGAACTTGACCAAGATACTTATGTTTGTAAGTATGTAGCAGAGTCTAGATTCAAAGTAAGGTTTTATAGATTTTCCCCATGCCTGTTAGGGACTTAAGAAAAATATATGCATTTTATAAATGAATCAAATACTATCTGCATGGAGAAGTTTCTAAGGGAAATGATTTTCTTTTCTTAGCTTTTTTGAGATAACTCTGATTTGCGAGACTTCCCTGGCAGCTCAGTGGTAAAGAATC
This sequence comes from Tragulus kanchil, assembly GCA_022376925.1. Taxonomy (NCBI): domain Eukaryota; kingdom Metazoa; phylum Chordata; class Mammalia; order Artiodactyla; family Tragulidae; genus Tragulus; species Tragulus kanchil. Next base: position 108,664,782 of record JAIOJX010000024.1, on the reverse strand, counting down.
TACCTGCAACACAGGAGACCCATGTTCGATTCCTGGGTCGGGCAGGTCCCCTGGAGAAGGAAATAATGACCCACTCCAGTATTCTTGCCTGGATAACCCCACGGACAGAGGAGCCTGGTGAACTAGAGTCCATGGGTTCGCAAAAGTGTTGGACATGACTTTCTGACTAAACTATCATCTGCCTTGTGTCAGTAGAGTTGAGTTCAGTCCATCTCCCCTGTAGCATTAATCTCCCCCTTATTGCAACAATTGTGAATAAAGTTGTTTTATCCAGGGCAATATTTCTTTGAGTGGGGAAATTAAAACAATGCTTTAGTGATGGTGATGGTCATAGATATTTTAGAAGAAAACACTGTATACTAGTGTATAGTACCATTTTTCTGTCATTTCCAGTATACTTATGTGGTCACTTACCATACCAATAATCTTATTTTGTGTTTTTTTCTTTTTCATTCCTGTAGGCATTCTGTAAGTTTTCCTTCCATCAGTATTGTTTTAGGATTCTGATAATTGAGAGTTATTAAATTAATTTAGCTTTGTGAAATGATGAATAGTATAGCCAAGGCAATTTTATATGAAAATCCAGACTTTCCATGCCTTTGGAAACTGAGGTCCAGAGACATGATTCACTAACAGAAATGTTTAGAAATGGGACATGTATTTATGGTAACTTAGGACATACATGTTCAAGTGCTATTTGTGAAGTATGTCCATCTACAACTGGGATATAAAACAAAGTAAAGAAAATTTATTGAGCATGAAGTGCCAGGTATTGCTTGAGCTTATTTCATAAACCATATTTTATTGCTTTCTAGAAATGATAAAATGATGTAGAGTGACATTGTTGTTGTTTTATATAGAAACAAAGCTAAGTTCAGAGAAATTGAAGGAACTTGACCAAGATACTTATGTTTGTAAGTATGTAGCAGAGTCTAGATTCAAAGTAAGGTTTTATAGATTTTCCCCATGCCTGTTAGGGACTTAAGAAAAATATATGCATTTTATAAATGAATCAAATACTATCTGCATGGAGAAGTTTCTAAGGGAAATGATTTTCTTTTCTTAGCTTTTTGAGATAACTCTGATTTGCGAGATTTCCCCTGGCAGCTCAGTGGTAAAGAATCTACCTGCAACACAGGAGACCCATGTTCGATTCCTGGGTCGGGCAGGTCCCCTGGAGAAGGAAATAATGACCCACTCCAGTATTCTTGCCTGGATAACCCCACGGACAGAGGAGCCTGGTGAACTAGAGTCCATGGGTTCGCAAAAGTGTTGGACATGACTTTCTGACTAAACTATCATCTGCCTTGTGTCAGTAGAGTTGAGTTCAGTCCATCTCCCCTGTAGCATTAATCTCCCCCTTATTGCAACAATTGTGAATAAAGTTGTTTTATCCAGGGCAATATTTCTTTGAGTGGGGAAATTAAAACAATGCTAGTGTTGGTAGTGATGGTGATGGTCATAGATATTTTAGAAGAAAACACTGTATACTAGTGTATAGTAGTTTACATACAATTTTGGTTTACCAAAATCAACCAGACTAAACATGATAATAGATGGGGTATTGTGCTAATTCATAAACTGAAAAACATTAGTTTATCTTAAAGTTCATTTTCGGATAGCAGTTCAAATACAGAACGATGACTAGCTAATAGCTAAGTACAGAAGGGATTTTATCTGAGAAAGCTGCACCTACACTAATCTAAACATTTTGTCTGTTGGAGAGAGAAATATGTTAAAAGGCTGTCTGACCTGCTAGTTCAAGTGTACTTTAGACACAAGTTTCTACAGAAGTCTCCACTAATCACATGTTAGCTAAGAACAAACAATGCTGGCAACTCTGCTTTCTTTCCACTTTTCAAGATGAGACATTCCATTTCTAGGAGCATCTCTGGGTATAACTCAACTCTCTTGCCTCATCTAGCACTTATATACATATGTATTATAATGCACTCAATTGAAATTGCCAAAATGTATCCATTGTTAGCAAATTAACATAACTAAAGCATATTTACATTTGCTAATACAGGAATAACCTTACATCACTGTAGAGAAACAGGTTGCTCCTCAGGGTGTAAAAGTGGCTGACAATTTTTAAATGAGTTCAGTGATTTCTTCTTGCAAAGTAAAGTCCTCTCAAGTTGTAGATTCAGTCAAATTCCAAATTAAGGACCCAGTGCTATAAAAAGAAACTGGGAAGAGAAATGATTTTCTTTCTTAGCTTTTTGAGATAACTCTGATTTGCGAGACTTCCTGGCAGCTCAGTGGTAAAGAATCTACCTGCAACACAGGAGACCCAAGTTCAGTTCCTGAGTCGGGAAGATCCCCTGGAGAAGGAAATGGCAATCCACTCCAGTATTCTTGCCTGGATAACCCCACGGACAGAGGAGCCTGGTGAACTAGAGTCCATGGGTTCGCAAAAGTGTTGGACATGACTTTCTGACTAAACTATCATCTGCCTTGTGTCAGTAGAGTTGAGTTCAGTCCATCTCCCCTGTAGCATTAATCTCCCCCTTATTGCAACAATTGTGAATAAAGTTGTTTTATCCAGGGCAATATTTCTTTGAGTGGGGAAATTAAAACAATGCTAGTGTTGGTAGTGATGGTGATGGTCATAGATATTTTAGAAGAAAACACTGTATACTAGTGTATAGTAGTTTACATACAATTTTGGTTTACCAAAATCAACCAGACTAAACATGATAATAGATGGGGTATTGTGCTAATTCATAAACTGAAAAACATTAGTTTATCTTAAAGTTCATTTTCGGATAGCAGTTCAAATACAGAACGATGACTAGCTAATAGCTAAGTACAGAAGGGATTTTATCTGAGAAAGCTGCACCTACACTAATCTAAACATTTTGTCTGTTGGAGAGAGAAATATGTTAAAAGGCTGTCTGACCTGCTAGTTCAAGTGTACTTTAGACACAAGTTTCTACAGAAGTCTCCACTAATCACATGTTAGCTAAGAACAAACAATGCTGGCAACTCTGCTTTCTTTCCACTTTTCAAGATGAGACATTCCATTTCTAGGAGCATCTCTGGGTATAACTCAACTCTCTTGCCTCATCTAGCACTTATATACATATGTATTATAATGCACTCAATTGAAATTGCCAAAATGTATCCATTGTTAGCAAATTAACATAACTAAAGCATATTTACATTTGCTAATACAGGAATAACCTTACATCACTGTAGAGAAACAGGTTGCTCCTCAGGGTGTAAAAGTGGCTGACAATTTTTAAATGAGTTCAGTGATTTCTTCTTGCAAAGTAAAGTCCCTCTCAAGTTGTAGATTCAGTCAAATTCCAAATTAAGGACCCAGTGCTATAAAAAAAGAAACTGGGTTACATTAAAATTTTGAAGAGTTGATTTGAGCAACCATCCCTTCAAGTCAGGCAATGGTTAGAAGCACTCTAAGACAGGAGCTCAGACAAATTTTTATAGAGCAGACAGGGCAGCAAAGCAAGGGAATTAGTTGGTTGGCTCTCAGTTGAGCAGTTTCCTTATTTGGGAAAGCCTAGTTGACTATTTGTGACTGGTTGTTCTTCAGTTTTGTCTTCTCACATTTGAGTGCTTTGCCTCTGGCTTAGATTTTGGTTTGTTTACATAGGCTACCAAAGCATTGGAACCACACCAATCTACCTGTCTCCTTGTTAAATTATTTTAACAGTGTGAGTCTCTGGCGGACAGACAAGGAAAGCCTTGCTTCTTCTTTTCATTGCTTTCTTCTTCCACTAAGAAGAGTGGGAGGGGGCCAGTCATTTACATATTTCACTGAACATGTTTCCTTCATAAGCATTTCAAAGTTGCTTAAACCTCAGTTTAACAGAAATATGCTATCGAAATGCCCTAGCCCCCACCCCTGTCAGATATTTTGCCCTTTGTGCCCTGTGCCATGGCCAAAGATCTGAGCCAGTGTCATCTTCCAAATGGAATCTGGAGTTCTGATCCAGTGATTTTGTTGCCTACTTTAATGGCGCCAATTCTGACTGACATCAGAAACATCCATGAATCTTTCGTTTCAAAACTTAATCAGATTTCTAATTCATTGGGTTTTATTCTGGCATTCTGCATTTTTAATAATCATTTCAGGTAATTTTGTGCGTAGTCACATTTTTAATCACCAGTTTTACCTAGGTTGGAAGACAACATCCTATTCTCTAAATCATGTTCTATCTCTATCTCCATAAATATCTTTAAACACTTATTGTATGCCAGATATTATTATGTGGAGACCGATAAGACCCTCAAAGTGGTTATAATCTCTTTACCATGTTTCTTGTCATCTTCTGGAAATGTATTTTCTACCCTCTTGGAAAAAAAAAAGTCCTTAATTTGTAGCAAGAGTGACCAGTTAGAACTATCATTTCTATGTATATCAAGTTCTGCTGCATTTCATTTGCTCTGTTACTAAAGACAAAAGCTCTATTTAACAATTTTAGAGCTATTTCTGAATCCTTTTATCATCGTTCATGTCTCTTCATGACATCTCTATAGCTTCATGACTGATAAATAGATCCAATATGTATATTTATAATTTTATTTTGTTTTAAAAAATTGAAGAATAGTTGATTTACAGTCTTTCATAGTTTCAGATGTACAGAAAAGTTATTCAGGGGTGTGTGTGTGTGTGTGTGTGTGTGTAGGTTCTTAGATTATTTTCCCTTATAGATTATTATTGGGTTGGTCAAAATGTTCCTTTGGTTTTTAAGTAAAAATAAAAAAACATATGTTTCATCTTCAATAAGAACGTTATTGAACAGTGTATTCACTGTTTTGTCCCACTACCATCTTCTTTTTTTCAGGCAATTTTGATTATGTAATAGAAAACATAGAAATGCTTGGGGAAAAGGTAACCGTAGTAAATACGTATCAAGAAGATACATAGTGACATAGATGAAGATAGTTTACTATCCCTACTCTAGCTGTCTGTGCATTGACCTACTTTCAAAATATACACATAACACATACATCTCAGTATCAAATAAAAAGCAATCCAATCAAACACTAGATAGAAAAGTTAAGTACACATTTCTCCAAAGAAGACATATAGATGGCCAATAGGAACATGAAAAAATGCCCAGCATCACTAATTTTTAGAGAAATGCACATCAAAACTACAGTGAGGTACCACCTCACACCAGTTAGAGAGACCATCATCAAAAACTCTACGAAGGGCTTCCCCTGGTGGTCCAGTGGGTAAGGACACCGCCTTGCAGTGCAAGGCGCGGTTCGATCCTTGGCCTGGGAAGATCTCATGTGCTGCGGAGGGGCTGGACCGATGTGTCCAATTACCTAGCCGGAGCTCTGGAGCGCATGCGCCCAGAGCCGGTGCTCTGTGACAACAAAAAACACCGCTATGGGAGGCCCACATGGGCCAAAGAACAAAGACGGATGAAAATGGAGAAATGAAAGACCAATAGAAGTGGCCCGCCCGGTCCCCCCCCTCCCCAGCCCAATATAAAAAAACAAAAAACAAAACTCTATGAATAGTAAATCCTAAAGAAGGTGCGGAAAAAAAGAATACATGTACCCCAGTCGTCATCACAGCACTACTTACAATAGCCAGGACATGCAGTGATCACTGGGGTGCATGTATCTTTTAGAACTGTGTTTTTCTCAGGGTATAAACCCAGTAGTGGAATTGCTGGGCAGCCTACTCCATTACTATTGCCTGGAGAATTCCATGCACAGAGGAGCCTAGAGGGCTACATCCCATGGGGTTGCAGAGTCCCACACAACTAAGGAACTGAGCGCACATGGTAGATTTATTCCTAGTTTTTTAAAGGAATCTCCATACTGATCTTTTTTCCCCTTTTATCTTCAATAAGAACGTTATTGAACAGTGTATTCACTGTTTTGTCCCACTACCATCTTCTTTTTTTCAGGCAATTTTGATTATGTAATAGAAAACATAGAAATGCTTGGGGAAAAGGTAACCGTAGTAAATACGTATCAAGAAGATACATAGTGACATAGATGAAGATAGTTTACTATCCCTACTCTAGCTGTCTGTGCATTGACCTACTTTCAAAATATACACATAACACATACATCTCAGTATCAAATAAAAAGCAATCCAATCAAACACTAGATAGAAAAGTTAAGTACACATTTCTCCAAAGAAGACATATAGATGGCCAATAGGAACATGAAAAAATGCCCAGCATCACTAATTTTTAGAGAAATGCACATCAAAACTACAGTGAGGTACCACCTCACACCAGTTAGAGAGACCATCATCAAAAACTCTACGAAGGGCTTCCCCTGGTGGTCCAGTGGGTAAGGACACCGCCTTGCAGTGCAAGGGGCGCCGGTTCGATCCTTGGCCTGGGAAGATCTCATGTGCTGCGGAGGGGCTGGACCGATGTGTCCAATTACCTAGCCGGAGCTCTGGAGCGCATGCGCCCAGAGCCGGTGCTCTGTGACAACAAAAAACACCGCTATGGGAGGCCCACATGGGCCAAAGAACAAAGACGGATGAAAATGGACAAATGAAAGACCAATAGAAGTGGCCCGCCCGGTCCCCTCCCTCCCCCCACCCCCAATATAAAAAAACAAAAAACAAAACTCTATGAATAGTAAATCCTAAAGAAGGTGCGGAAAAAAAGAATACATGTACCCCAGTCGTCATCACAGCACTACTTACAATAGCCAGGACATGCAGTGATCACTGGGGTGCATGTATCTTTTAGAACTGTGTTTTTCTCAGGGTATAAACCCAGTAGTGGAATTGCTGGGCAGCCTACTCCATTACTATTGCCTGGAGAATTCCATGCACAGAGGAGCCTAGAGGGCTACATCCCATGGGGTTGCAGAGTCCCACACAACTAAGGAACTGAGCGCACATGGTAGATTTATTCCTAGTTTTTTAAAGGAATCTCCATACTGATCTCCATAATGATTGTATCCATTTACATTCCTACCAAGAGTATAGGAGGGTTCCTTTTCTCCACATAATATCCAACATTTATTGTTTGTAGATTTTTCTGATGATGGCCATTCTGTATGAGACCATACTATGACTAGTATGAGGTGATTTACATTTCTCTTATAATGAGTGATGTTGAGCATCTTTTCAGGTGTTTATTAGCCATTTGTATGTCTTCCTTGGAGAAGTGTCTGTTTAGATCTGCCCATTTGTTTAGTTGGAGAGTTTGTTTTTCTGATATTGAACTGTATCAGCTGCTTATGTATTTCGGAAATTGATTCTTTGTCAGTTGTTCCATTTGCAATAATTTTATCCCATTCTGAGGGTTGTCGTTTAATCTTGTTTATTGTTTCCTTTGCTGTGCAAAAGCTTTTAAGTTTAATTAGGTCCTATTTGTTTATTTTTGTTTTTATTTCCATTACTCTACGAGGTGGGTTCAAGAGGATCTTGCTGTGATTTATGCCAGAGAGTGTGCAGCCTATGTTTTCCTCTAAAAGCTTTATAATTTCTGGCTTTAAATTTAAGGCTTCAATTCATTTTCAGTTTATTTTGTGTATGGTGTTAGGAAACATTCTAGTTTCATTCTTTTCACAGGCAGCTGTTCAGTTTTCTGAGCACCACTTACTAAAGAGGCTGTGTTTCTCCATTGTGTATTTGTGGCTCCTTTGTCAAAGATAAGTTGTCCATAGGTACCTGGGTCTATCTCTGCGCTTTATAAGATAGGGGATACTTTGTTTTTAGTACTGTTTATTTAATCACTCATTCATTCCTCTTGTTACTTAAAAAACATTTCTCAAGTCCTTACTGTGTAGAATAAGTGATGTTATACAATGAAATCAACAAAGGTACTTTTTCATTGGAAATAAGTGAACCCAAACTACCTTTCCTTACCTTTTATTGTACACATTGTTGCAGGGGAGAAGTCAATTCCAAGTCTTTGTTGACAACTGTTTCTCTGACTTGCTTTTCATTGCTTTTGTTATTATAATCATATTTAGTGGCTTGCCTGAGGAATCCTGCCCCTCTGCTTAACTATAGACAAAAGTGCCTTTTTTTTTTTTTTTTTTTGCCTAGAAACAAAAATCCACCTGTGGATGACAGGAAGGGAGGAATTAACACCTCCCCTACCTGAGGCTTGCCTTTCTAGGAGTTGTTTGCTAGATTAATGGCCTTTTTACTTGCTTCCTCTCCGCCCCTTCCTCTGATCTGTAAGAGAACCTGCATCTAGAACCCAGAAAGCATGGCTATTTTTAGGCACTAGCCTGCCATCGCTTGCACCACTGAGTCAATGGGCATGAGTTTGAGCAAGCTCCAAGAGATGGTGAAGGACAGGGAAGCCTGTTGTGCTGCCGTCCATGCAGCCCCGAAGAGTCCAGCACAGCTGAGCGACTGAACAGAACCGAGCCTGCCATCTTCTCCATTAGCTGTTTTCCGAATAAAGTTTTCCTTGCCTCAGCACCTCATCTGTCTCACGGATTCATTGGCCTGTAGTGCGGTGGGTGAGTGTGAGTCGGACTCCCTACACTATCAGGTTATAATGGAAACATTTAGTTGTAACTTGATTTTCAGGTGCTGTATGGATAAAATATACATGCCTTTAGATCTATGATCTCCTCTGAATTACCTTGTTAACTTTTCACATAGTGAGTAGATGCCTACATATGTTTCAATATAACTTGAGATGGTAAACAATGGCCAAGGAATGTTCCTCTATGAATACTTTTAGAGAAGGACAATAGAGCTAACTTATTTTGATCATGTAAGTGCAAACCTTCCTGCAGATGGGTGAAATGAAAATCTATGCCAAATTCCTTTCTAGCCTTGTTACCAAACTGTTGAACCTACTCCTGATGTCCATTCCAGAAGCTTAGCAGACAATCACGCACAGAGATCTGCTTGAAAGCAGAGATACTAAGCCTATTATATTCTGAATATCCACTTCTTTCTCATGATCAGATACAGACACACACACATGTACACAGACACATGTTTTCTCCATATATACACCTCTTTTTCCCTACCCCTCCCTACTGTAAAGTAATTTGCTCTGTAAAGGTTGGTGGATCTCACACTCTGCATTAATTTTAATGAACTTTTTGTGTATAGTCAAATGTTTCTAATTAATCAAATAAAAACACCACAGTATATTTTCTACTCCATAAATCTTCCTCAGGAAGGCTTGTATCCTGGAAAGCATTTATTTTCAGTATGAATCTGTTTCTAGTTTGTCTTACCATGGCGTGACTGAGTGTAACATAACTAAGAGGTACTTCACATGTGACTATTTTCAGTCCTTATCATAATATTAAACTAATTTTGTTAATTACGTATTTAAAGTTTTAAGGAACTAAGAATTCAGAGGTTGGGGGGATGGATAGAAAAGTGAAAGAGAAGGAGAAAGATGGAGGAAGAAAGAGAGAAACAGGGGAGAGGTGGAGGTGAAGAACAAAAATTGTTCTTGCTGATTTACTGTCGCCCACATTTACAAGGCAGAACACTTGATATGCCTTCGGAAAGAAAATTGTGGCCCTGTAGCATTTACTTTATTCCATAAGAAGTGAAACATTTCTGAACATTGACTTGTAAATAGACGATCCCCTTCGTTTCCACCTCTCCTTCCCTGTTTCTTCTCTCTTCCTCCCTCTCTCCCCTTCTGTCTTTTCTATACACATCCCCAACCTCAGAATTCTGAGTTCCTTAAAACTTTAAATATGTGCATAGTAAAATTAGTTTAATTATGTTGAGGGAGATTTTAATTAGTCAAAAATTGTTTCAGTTTAGAATATCAAAATCTCAAGGTTATTATTAGGAGCTTTCTATAATTATTAACTTCCCCCTAAATTAAATAAAAATGGAAACATAACTTTTAATGTAACAAAAGAGCACTTAATGCTCCAAGACTGCCCTGTTTTCATTCAGGTTTTCAAGCACACCTGTGAAAGATGTGGCTGTGAATTGTGTTTTCTAAGAATATATATATTCTCACTTTTCCTTGTCTAAAAATAACAGTGTGGACAGGTGTTGAAATGTAAACTATTTTGCCCTCTGTTTATAAGATGGATGAAAAATAAACTTTAAGATTGCCTTTTAAATTAGCAAGTTAGTTTTCTTTATAATAGTATATTTTTGTTTTCCCGTTTAATTGGTAGCTCAGAGGTAATCATGTGGGAAGTGTCTAACCAAACTTCTTGCTTTTGTTCTGCTGGAAATGAGAGGAAGGGTGAAAAGCTTTCTCTTGTTAATTTCTCACTGGATATGCGAGTTCTCATGAAGGAATATTCTATATTCATTTTTCTTTGACTTGGGAATAGCTTAGTATAACTTCCTTAGCTCTCCTGACCATGCAGCAGTTTTCTCATTGTTTTCAATGATTGTTTTCCATAATTTAAAATTAAATTCATGTTTCTCTTCTCCTATGAAGAGGTTTTATAACATAAGAAGCAACCTCCATAAATACTTATCATTTTTATTTCTTGATAGCACATATGAACTTATGCCTTTAAGTATGCTTCATTCTATTTTACCTCTTGCCACATCATATTCTTGTGCTTTATCATACACTATTTTATACATTTAATGAATGGCTTTTGATTTTGTTTTAGTTTTACAAAATTAAATCTAAATACTCTAATATATAGAACTCTGGGGCTTCTTAATGGCTCAACTGAAAAAGAATTTGCCTATAGTGTGGGAGACCCAAGTTTGATCCTGGGTCAGAGAGATCCCCTGGAGGAGGCAGTGGCTACCCACTCCAGTATTTTTGCCTGGAAAATTCCAGAGATAGAGGAGCCTGATGGACTTTAGTACATGGGGTCACAAGGAGTCAGACATGATTGACCAAGTAACACTTTCACACTTTCATATAGAACTCTACCTATCCAGGTTAATATGTACCTCCTCTCCAAATAGCTCTGTAGTGAGGTTGCCTCTGTCAGCACCTCTGAAAACCACAGTTGTATCTGGAGCCAGGGCTGAAGCCCGTTGACTCATTCTGGCCATGTCATCTCATCATCCGTAGAGCACTTCCAAGGTTCCTCATGTGAGAAGGCATCACTTCTCATTCTAGCTCTCTTAATCTCTCCTCCTTTGAAATCTCTTTTGCACAGGACTCTGAAGTACAAATTTTAGTTATTTTCTATCATAAGTGTGACTCTTCAGGCAGATAGTGTGATTTTGAAAGATTGAATCTCTTACTATGCTTATTTGATCCAGGTGGCAGGTGTGGTAGAATGGAAACACATGTATTGATTGGGATGTTACTACTTTTTAAATTTCAAAATAGTGTGTCATATAACTAGACAATTTTGTTAATTCTGTATTATGTAAACTTATTTAGAATATAATTTCTTGAAGTTCATAGAGTAGGTATAATTGAACAATAGAGAAATTAATGGTCAAATTTTTATTTCCTCTGATTACTATCATGCTTCTTATAGTACCTATCTACTATTAAATCATATATGGAAATTTTATATTTTTTGGCTTCCTAAGTGGCACAGTGGTATAGAATCCACCTGCCAATTCAGGAAATTCCAGAGACACGAGTTTGATTCCTGGGTTGGGAAGACCCCATTAGCGAGGTAGGTAATGGCAACTCACTCCAGTATTCTTGCTTGGAAAATTCCATGTACAGAGGAACCTGTGGTCTACAGGGGTTGCAGATAGTTGGACACAATTGCACAACTGAGCACACACACACACAGACACTCATATATCTAAATCAGTTGCTATTTTAAAAAGTAGTTGTTGTCTGGTTAGTCATTATGTATAAATAAAATTGTTATTCTCTACATAAAATCAAGCTTATATATACCAACTGTATGTTACATATATTGTACCATAATATATCTTCAGAGTCTTTGTTTCTCAGATTCATGAGTTTGATGGAGGAAGTTGAAATCCTGTTATAAATAATAAAATACACATATTTGTTATATCTTCTGTCTTCTCCACATGAAACGCAATGTAAACTTCCATTAATTGGAGCTAGGACATATTTTCTGGGAACTTTTAGTGTCATCTATGTCAACTGAGTTTCAGTGAAAAGGTTCTATATTTGATAACTATTCTTGCCTTCACTCAAACCCAGCCTTCTCAGAAATTTTCTTCCAAAATCAGCAATTTCCTTGCAGTCACATGATATTCTGTATGTGTGCTAGTCTAAAATGAAAGACAGTACAGATTTAATTGCCTGACTACTTAAAACACTGAAATTCTAAGTAGTGATAATGGGAATATTTTATTCTGAAAACAATTGTGTTCTGAATCTTTACATTTAATGAGAATATATGTCAAACAATCCCTTGAATACATGCATGCTCCGGTGTATCCAACTCTTTGCAAGCCCATGGACTGCGTAGCCCATCAGGCTCTCCCTCTGTCCATGGGATTCCTCAAGCAATAGTACTGGAGTAAATTGCCATTTCCTAATCTAGGGGATCTTCCTGACTCAGGGATTGAACCTATGTCTCCTGCATTGGAAGAAGTTTCTTTACCACTGACCCACCTGGGTAACCCAAACATTCCCTGGATCAGAGTGAATTATCAATAAAAGTATTAAGTTACCTAGCTCCAAGTTGAATGGGATCTGTATTAAGGAGAAAGAAGAGTATTATATAGGTACAGACTCTGCCTATCTTACTGAGACACCAAAGTAAAGAAGGCTTACATGTATATATTTTTTGACCTCTAACAGATCACTTTCCCAGATTATTTTATTTATAAAGTTACTATGGTATTGTGCAAAGATCACCTACCTGAGAGTTAAGACTGTTATTATGGTTTTGTCTCCATACTAACATTAAGCTCATAACTAAATCCTTTCAAGTCTCAAGTTTATAACAGTATAATAAAGGCATTAGGTTAAAGATCATTTTTAAGGTCACTTTTAAGATTCTCTAAGAGAATATGTGTTTAGAGACAACTGAAATGTTCTGCTGGAGATGGAAAATGTGATTCTAAAGTGTCTTGATACTATTCGCTTCTAGTGATCTAGGTGGATTAAAGAAAATATTGTTTCCTTTAACAATTTCGAAAGGATACATACCTTTGTGCGGGTATATATTGAAGTAGAGTGAAACTGATGGAGAGTACTAGCTAAGATAGGCCTTCATGTAGTTTATTCTCTTTTCAGTTTCTACTTATTGTGCTATTACTCTATTAATGCTATCAACATACCTTACAGTTAAAGTTTTACAGAAGGTTGAAGAACAGTATGCAACATTTAGATAAGATGCATTGATTCATTTATTTATTCATTTTAAACAATATGTTTATTGAGTACCTTTTTGGAAACACCCTGGCATTCCCCAACTTGTTCATTGATTAGCTTTCTCATGTCATTCAGATTATTTAACTTTTTTCAACCTAAATACTCTCAAGATTAAATAAGATTGTATATATTTTGTGTTATATATAAAGCTTTGAGACTAGAATATACTAAACATTGAATAAAATGTTAGAACTGCTAGCTCTTGTTGCTATGACTCCCACATGTGCATATAAAATATCAGAGGTCAAGGTCTTAAGAGTAACTTATCTTTGGAGAGGTAATTTTAATAAAATTTGATAAATGTATGAAATATTTGCACATTTTCTAGGTCATATGTTGTCACCAGAATATGATGTAGTTAATAAAACATTTTATTACAAAGAAATTTGATTTAGTACAGTTCTAAATATCCTCAAATTATATAAAATGTTGTGCTTTAAAAAATATATCTCTTAAGTGGTTCCTGTAACTGTGAGTATATGAGCAACATAGAATAAGTGGTATTCCATATTCTTTTCAATATAAATTGTAATTATTCATTTTCTAAAGAGGTTCTATGACTCTTGCTTCATATTCAAGAGCAGTTATCTCTTTAGATAGTAGCAATATCAATACTATTTAATGCATTAACAAGTAAAATCATTATTGCTGAAATCTGTCTTGTTTTGAAGATATTTAACTTTTGATAGGGAATATTCATTAAGTTTGCACAAAGTCCTAAGTGAAAGTAAGGTATTAATTCTTTATAGTTTTAGTTTATCTTATCATGTTGCTACTCAAAATTAATTCACATCTCTGGACTCAATTATATAGTAGAAAGTTAACATTATCTTATCTCCCACACTCTTTTAATTTCAAAAGCAATATGCTTTTGTAAATGGAGTCAACTGTCTCCAATACAATTTTATTTAATAATAGGAATGAAACAATCATGTGAGACCAAGCTGAAATACGAACAAGAGATCCTAAAGCTTATCCAACAAAATGATGGAGAGTATACTGATAGGCTATGTAGTTTATTTCTCTTTTCAGTTTCTACTTATTGTGCTATTACTCTATTAATGCTATCAACATACCTTACAGTTAAAGTTTTACAGAAGGTTGAAGAACAGTATGCAACATTTAGATAAGATGCATTGATTCATTTATTTATTCATTTTAAACAATATGTTTATTGAGTACCTTTTTGGAAACACCCTGGCATTCCCCAACTTGTTCATTGATTAGCTTTCTCATGTCATTCAGATTATTTAACTTTTTTCAACCTAAATACTCTCAAGATTAAATAAGATTGTATATATTTTGTGTTATATATAAAGCTTTGAGACTAGAATATACTAAACATTGAATAAAATGTTAGAACTGCTAGCTCTTGTTGCTATGACTCCCACATGTGCATATAAAATATCAGAGGTCAAGGTCTTAAGAGTAACTTATCTTTGGAGAGGTAATTTTAATAAAATTTGATAAATGTATGAAATATTTGCACATTTTCTAGGTCATATGTTGTCACCAGAATATGATGTAGTTAATAAAACATTTTATTACAAAGAAATTTGATTTAGTACAGTTCTAAATATCCTCAAATTATATAAAATGTTGTGCTTTAAAAAATATATCTCTTAAGTGGTTCCTGTAACTGTGAGTATATGAGCAACATAGAATAAGTGGTATTCCATATTCTTTTCAATATAAATTGTAATTATTCATTTTCTAAAGAGGTTCTATGACTCTTGCTTCATATTCAAGAGCAGTTATCTCTTTAGATAGTAGCAATATCAATACTATTTAATGCATTAACAAGTAAAATCATTATTGCTGAAATCTGTCTTGTTTTGAAGATATTTAACTTTTGATAGGGAATATTCATTAAGTTTGCACAAAGTCCTAAGTGAAAGTAAGGTATTAATTCTTTATAGTTTTAGTTTATCTTATCATGTTGCTACTCAAAAATTAATTCACATCTCTGGACTCAATTATATAGTAGAAAGTTAACATTATCTTATCTCCCACACTCTTTTTTAATTTCAAAAGCAATATGCTTTTGTAAATGGAGTCAACTGTCTCCAATACAATTTTATTTAATAATAGGAATGAAACAATCATGTGAGACCAAGCTGAAATACGAACAAGAGATCCTAAAGCTTATCAACACTATAGCAATTATAAACAATATACTAGCACGAGTAATAGAGAAAGAAATTTTTTTCAGTGGTAACTATGTATTTGCATATTTACTAAGTCGCTTCAGTCACATCTGACTCTTTGCAACCCTATGGACTGTAGTCTGCCAGGCTCTAGGCAAAAATACTGGAGTGGGTTACCATTTCCTCCTCTATGGGATCTTTCCAACCCAGGAATCAAACCCAGGTTTCCTGTGTTGCAGGCAGATTCCTCACCACTGAGCCACAAGGGAAGCCCAGTGATAGTTATGTCTGCTTTTAAATTGATGTTCTCTGTTCTGGGAAAAATTTCTGACACTATACTGGAGTGAATGGGAATAATTTGGTAGGAAAACAGGAAGCAAAAAATCTATTATGATGTACCCTCAACTAAATGTGTGCTGAGAGAGCATTATATCGTTTTTAAAAATAAGACATTTTCTGACTTTTATTCTATTTCCAAATAGCAAACATGGTAAGACTAAAGCAAAGTAGAATACATATAAAATTCATAAAATATTAGAAGGAGTAAAATGAAGTTATAACAGTAAGAATGTTGATTTGTTACTTGACATCATGACAAAGTAGAAATTTCGGTAAAGTTCTTCCAGATATTAAGCTTCTGCAGTATTTAATTTATAGGATTATTAGTTAAGAAACATCTCTGCACATTTTCTGTTGAGAGAATCTTTTTCTTATTTTTCATTATGGAAATTTTCAATCACACAAATGTAGAGAGAACAGTTCAATGGGCCTTCATATAAACACTGTAAGAAAATATTGATTTTTATTTAAACACGAAGGCATTTTCGTGTAATATTAACTCGTCAGTCCACAAACTCAAAGTGGATCCAGATTTTTTATCCCCATATAGTGTTCTTCTTTATCTTTATGACCTTTGTATTAAAATCTATTTGTATGATAAGAACATTGCTACCTCCAATTTCTTGTCATTTTCATTTGCAAGAAATGTCTTTTTCCATCCCCTTACTTTCAATTTATGTGTGTCCTTTGCCCTGTATCTCTGAAAATAAAGAATCTGTCTGTAGGAGACTTGGGTTTGATCCCTGGGTTGGGAAGATTCACTACAGGAGGAAATGGCAACCCACTCCAGTACTCTTGCCTGGAAAATCCAATGGACAGAGGAGCCTGGTGGGCTACAGTATGGGCTACAGTACATAGAGTGGGACACGACTGAGCACACACAGATACAATTGATAGACCTGTACTTACTGTCTTTTTATACCTTGTTTTCCAGGCAATATTTTTTAAATTTCTTCCTTGTTCCTTTCTTTATTTTTGTTTTTCCTCTTGTGGTTTGATGGGTTTATTTTTTTGTGCTTATATTCTCTTCTTTTTGTTTTTTTTTGTGAACCTGTTTAGTGTTTTTGATTTGTGGTTGCCCTGGTTTTCAATTATGTTAACCCATTGCTATATCTACTTACTTTAGTGCAGTTCACTTCAGTGTTGGCATCTTGGTTGTGTCCAACTGTTTTTGACCTCATGGACTGTAGCCTACCAGATGCCTCTGTCCATGGGATTTTCCAGGCAAGAATACTGGAGTGGGTTGTCATTTCCTTCTCCAGGGGATCTTCCTCACCTAGGGATCAAACTTGTTTTTCTTTCATCTCCTGCATTGGCAGATAGATTCTTTACCACTGTACCATCTGAAAATTATACCTGTTTTAGACTGGTAGTCATGTAGACTCAAAGACATTCCACCCCCACCCCATCTACCTTTTTTCCTCTCCTCTCCTATAATTTATGATTTTGATGTCCTCCTTTACATCTTAATATTTGTCCTTTTGTTGTTTGTTATAGTTATCATTGCTTTCACAATTTTTTATCATCATTTTATTATCTTAAGTGCTGACTTATTTATTATCCAGTTGGGATTTTCTCTGTCCTATAGGTTCTTACTTCTTTTCTATTTAGAGAAGAACTTTCAGTATTTTTCCTTACTATTGCCATATTCCTTTAGTTTTTACTTGACTGAGGAATTATCTCTTTTCGTGTAATATTAACTCGTCAGTCCACAAACTCAAAGTTTTTATCCCCATATAGTGTTCTTCTTTATCTTTATGACCTTTGTATTAAAATCTATTTGTATGATAAGAACATTGCTACCTCCAATTTCTTGTCATTTTCATTTGCAAGAAATGTCTTTTTCCATCCCCTTACTTTCAATTTATGTGTGTCCTTTGCCCTGTATCTCTGAAAATAAAGAATCTGTCTGTAGGAGACTTGGGTTTGATCCCTGGGTTGGGAAGATTCACTACAGGAGGAAATGGCAACCCACTCCAGTACTCTTGCCTGGAAAATCCAATGGACAGAGGAGCCTGGTGGGCTACAGTATGGGCTACAGTACATAGAGTGGGACACGACTGAGCACACACAGATACAATTGATAGACCTGTACTTACTGTCTTTTTATACCTTGTTTTCCAGGCAATATTTTTTAAATTTCTTCCTTGTTCCTTTCTTTATTTTTGTTTTTCCTCTTGTGGTTTGATGGGTTTATTTTTTTGTGCTTATATTCTCTTCTTTTTGTTTTTTTTTGTGAACCTGTTTAGTGTTTTTGATTTGTGGTTGCCCTGGTTTTCAATTATGTTAACCCATTGCTATATCTACTTACTTTAGTGCAGTTCACTTCAGTGTTGGCATCTTGGTTGTGTCCAACTGTTTTTGACCTCATGGACTGTAGCCTACCAGATGCCTCTGTCCATGGGATTTTCCAGGCAAGAATACTGGAGTGGGTTGTCATTTCCTTCTCCAGGGGATCTTCCTCACCTAGGGATCAAACTTGTTTTTCTTTCATCTCCTGCATTGGCAGATAGATTCTTTACCACTGTACCATCTGAAAATTATACCTGTTTTAGACTGGTAGTCATGTAGACTCAAAGACATTCCACCCCCACCCCATCTACCTTTTTTCCTCTCCTCTCCTATAATTTATGATTTTGATGTCCTCCTTTACATCTTAATATTTGTCCTTTTGTTGTTTGTTATAGTTATCATTGCTTTCACAATTTTTTATCATCATTTTATTATCTTAAGTGCTGACTTATTTATTATCCAGTTGGGATTTTCTCTGTCCTATAGGTTCTTACTTCTTTTCTATTTAGAGAAGAACTTTCAGTATTTTTCCTTACTATTGCCATATTCCTTTAGTTTTTACTTGACTGAGGAATTATCTCTCCTTCTGCTCTAAATGGCAATCTTGCTGGACAATTTGCGCATTTTCCTGTTTCAGGACTTTGAATATACCCTGCCACTCCCTTCTTGTCTGTGGTGTTTCTGTAGAGAAATCAAGCAGATAGTCTTATGGGGGTTCCCATGTAAATAACTCTGTGTTTTTCTCTTGCTGTCTTGAGAATCCCCTCTTTATAATTAACTTCTGCTCTTTTAATTGTAATATGTCTTGCTGTGAGTCTGTGCAGGTTCATCTTGTTTGGGATCTTCTATACTTCCTGTATCTGTCTGTTTCCTTTTTTAGAATTGGGAAGTTTAAAGTCATAATTTCTTCAAAAACAGCTTTTCTCTTTCCTTTCTTCTTGGAACCCATAATTAAGTATAGATTGAGATGCTTCATATTATCGCATGCATTTCTTTTATTGTGTTCATTCCTTTTTTTTTTTTTTTTTTTTTTTGTCTTTTGTCTTTCTGTCTGCTATTCTGATTGGCTCATTTCCCTTATCCTATCTTCCAGGAAACTTATTCATTCTTCTGCATTGTTTAATTGAATATTCATTGCCTTTACCTTAGTTCTCGTCTGAGTAAGTCTGTTTTCTAATTTTAACTGGCTCTTTTTCTAGTCCCCTTTTCCAGCAATCCACATTTATATTGATAACCTTTCTTAATTCCTTCAGTAATTTTATTATGTCTTTTTTCAACCTGGGATCTTGTAGGCTGAAGAGGTCCTTGCTGTTTGTGTTTTCAAGGGAATTCTCTTGACGTTTTAGTTGGGAGTGGTTCCTCTGCTTCTTCATTTTATATTCCTTTGATTCTATGAGTTTAGGAGAAACTGTTATCTGCTATGGTCTTGAAGGTCTGTTTTTATATGAGTCCATCCGTGCATACTCTGCATGAGTCATGTTTTGGATGTGAGGTCTCTTCTTAGTATGGATACCTGCTGTGTCTTTGCTCAGCGTATGCTGGCTATTGTCCCCTTTTAGAAAACAGATGTGATTGGTTTTGTGGTGATCTGAGAGAGCCAGCCCTGGATGTTGAGAAGGGAGCCTCCTCTCTGCTGTGTGATTGTCACAGCCCTTTCTGGGGCAGGGGCAGTTGTTGGAGTAGAAGCCTACAGATCCATTTCTGAGCTGAGGTGTAAGATAGGCAGAATGGGGGCACTTTTGCTAGGAGAAGAGTCAGTGAATATTCATCCACAGGAGCTTTCCACTCAGAGGTATGCTCTGTTGTGTCACCTGCTACCCATTGTGTATGCCTGCAAAGTAGCCTGTTGCTGGCACTGCCCTCTGCTCCGCCTCAGCTGGGGAATGCAGACAGTCAGCACAGGAGCCCTTTGGCCACTGTGTTCACAAGCCACCCGTGCAGATTCGTTGGAAGAGGTCTTCAGAAGTCCATCCCTGGGACCACCATAACCATACACCTGGACCTGCTGTGGGAACTGTGCAGTCTTTCTGGACCCTGACTTCACCTCCTCATGCACACGCTTGCAAAGCCTACAGTTGCTAATTCCGGACCAGCCCTAGCCACCAATGCTGCAATCATCCACTCTGGGGTAAATGAGGCTGCTGCAACACGGCCTGCTTCCCCCTAGTGCACCTGTTTTACAGTGGGGCTCTTATGATGAACCAGGACCTGGCATGGTCCACACAGAGTTGTGTCTTAGACCACACTTGAGCCTACGCTAGCCCTCTCCTCAGAACTGCCCACTGAAGTCCGTGTCAGCACCCAGCCCTTGCCCAGACCATCAGTGGTATTGTGGGCTGAGGAGTACAGGAAGTAGCCAGGTTGCCCTGTGCGAGTCTCTCCCTGTTGTTTCTGTTCTGCCTGCTGTAATACAGCTGTGGCTCTCTCTGAGCCTATGAGTTTCTCTTTCTGTCCTGGCTGATCTCTCAACTGGTGAAGGGAATTCCCAGGGTGAAGGAACCGTTCCTCTTTCACATTTCTCTGCTAGGAGTGCAGGTTCCATCTCAATTCCTTTATTTCCCCTTCATCCTGCCCATTTACATGATGTTCATTCTCTCAATTTCAGCTGTGAGGTCTCTTCTTAGTATGGATACCTGCTGTGTCTTTGCTCAGCGTATGCTGGCTATTGTCCCCTTTTAGAAAACAGATGTGATTGGTTTTGTGGTGATCTGAGAGAGCCAGCCCTGGATGTTGAGAAGGGAGCCTCCTCTCTGCTGTGTGATTGTCACAGCCCTTTCTGGGGCAGGGGCAGTTGTTGGAGTAGAAGCCTACAGATCCATTTCTGAGCTGAGGTGTAAGATAGGCAGAATGGGGGCACTTTTGCTAGGAGAAGAGTCAGTGAATATTCATCCACAGGAGCTTTCCACTCAGAGGTATGCTCTGTTGTGTCACCTGCTACCCATTGTGTATGCCTGCAAAGTAGCCTGTTGCTGGCACTGCCCTCTGCTCCGCCTCAGCGGGGGAATGCAGACAGTCAGCACAGGAGCCCTTTGGCCACTGTGTTCACAAGCCACCCGTGCAGATTCGTTGGAAGAGGTCTTCAGAAGTCCATCCCTGGGACCACCATAACCATACACCTGGACCTGCTGTGGGAACTGTGCAGTCTTTCTGGACCCTGACTTCACCTCCTCATGCACACGCTTGCAAAGCCTACAGTTGCTAATTCCGGACCAGCCCTAGCCACCAATGCTGCAATCATCCACTCTGGGGTAAATGAGGCTGCTGCAACACGGCCTGCTTCCCCCTAGTGCACCTGTTTTACAGTGGGGCTCTTATGATGAACCAGGACCTGGCATGGTCCACACAGAGTTGTGTCTTAGACCACACTTGAGCCTACGCTAGCCCTCTCCTCAGAACTGCCCACTGAAGTCCGTGTCAGCACCCAGCCCTTGCCCAGACCATCAGTGGTATTGTGGGCTGAGGAGTACAGGAAGTAGCCAGGTTGCCCTGTGCGAGTCTCTCCCTGTTGTTTCTGTTCTGCCTGCTGTAATACAGCTGTGGCTCTCTCTGAGCCTATGAGTTTCTCTTTCTGTCCTGGCTGATCTCTCAACTGGTGAAGGGAATTCCCAGGGTGAAGGAACCGTTCCTCTTTCACATTTCTCTGCTAGGAGTGCAGGTTCCATCTCAATTCCTTTATTTCCCCTTCATCCTGCCCATTTACATGATGTTCATTCTCTCAATTTTAGCTGTCTGAGGTCTCCTGTGAGAATTTAGTAGATATTCTTTGAGAAGTATTCCACATGTAGATGTATTTTTGATGTGTTTGTGGGAAGAGGTGAGCTCTACATTGTTTTATTCTGCCTTTTTGATCTCTACCTCATTAACCATTGTTAAGTGTACAATTTTTAATATTTAGTAGTATTTTCATTGTTGTGTAACCAGCACCACAGTCCATCTCTAGAATATTTCCATCTTCTCCAGCTATGATTCTGTATCCATGAAACACTGACTCTCCATTTCTTCTTCTCTCCTGCTCCTAAAAAAGCACCATTCTACTTTCTGTCTCTATGTATTTGACCATCCTTGCAGTGTTGTATAAGTGGAGTTGTACCATATTTATATTTTAGTGACCAATTTACTTCATTTTTATCATTCCAGTCACCAAGGATGAAAAAAACATCTTTTTTGATGTTAGTTCTAGAAAATCTTGTAGATTTTCATAGAACCATTCACCTTCAGCTTCTGCAGAATTTGTGGTTGAGACATAAACTTGCATTATTCTGATATTGAATGGTTTGCCTTGGAAACAAACTGAGATCATTCTATAGTTTTTGAGATTGTACCCAAGTACTGCATTTTAAACTCTTTTGTTGACTATGAGGACTAATCCATTTTTCCTAAGGGATTCTTGCCCACAGTAGTAGATATAATGGTTGTCTGAATTAAATTTGCCCATTGCTGTCCATTTTAATTCACTGATTCCTAAAATGTCAGTGTTGATTCTTGCCATCTTCTGGTTGAGCACTTTCAGTTTACCTTGATTCATGGGCCTAA
Organism: Tragulus kanchil; assembly: GCA_022376925.1. Taxonomy (NCBI): domain Eukaryota; kingdom Metazoa; phylum Chordata; class Mammalia; order Artiodactyla; family Tragulidae; genus Tragulus; species Tragulus kanchil. Next base: position 108,642,260 of record JAIOJX010000024.1, on the reverse strand, counting down.
CATTCCAGGTTCCAATGCCATATGATTCTTTGCAGCATCAGACTTTGCTTTCACTACCAGACATGTTCGGAACTGGGCACTGTTTCTGCTTTGGCTCAGCATTTTCATCCCTTCTGGATCATTTGCTGATTCTAATACAGCTGTGGCTCTCTCTGAGCCTATGAGTTTCTCTTTCTGTCCTGGCTGATCTCTCAACTGGTGAAGGGAATTCCCAGGGTGAAGGAACCGTTCCTCTTTCACATTTCTCTGCTAGGAGTGCAGGTTCCATCTCAATTCCTTTATTTCCCCTTCATCCTGCCCATTTACATGATGTTCATTCTCTCAATTTTAGCTGTCTGAGGTCTCCTGTGAGAATTTAGTAGATATTCTTTGAGAAGTATTCCACATGTAGATGTATTTTTGATGTGTTTGTGGGAAGAGGTGAGCTCTACATTGTTTTATTCTGCCTTTTTGATCTCTACCTCATTAACCATTGTTAAGTGTACAATTTTTAATATTTAGTAGTATTTTCATTGTTGTGTAACCAGCACCACAGTCCATCTCTAGAATATTTCCATCTTCTCCAGCTATGATTCTGTATCCATGAAACACTGACTCTCCATTTCTTCTTCTCTCCTGCTCCTAAAAAAGCACCATTCTACTTTCTGTCTCTATGTATTTGACCATCCTTGCAGTGTTGTATAAGTGGAGTTGTACCATATTTATATTTTAGTGACCAATTTACTTCATTTTATCATTCCAGTCACCAAGGATGAAAAAAACATCTTTTTTGATGTTAGTTCTAGAAAATCTTGTAGATTTTCATAGAACCATTCACCTTCAGCTTCTGCAGAATTTGTGGTTGAGACATAAACTTGCATTATTCTGATATTGAATGGTTTGCCTTGGAAACAAACTGAGATCATTCTATAGTTTTTGAGATTGTACCCAAGTACTGCATTTTAAACTCTTTTGTTGACTATGAGGACTAATCCATTTTTCCTAAGGGATTCTTGCCCACAGTAGTAGATATAATGGTTGTCTGAATTAAATTTGCCCATTGCTGTCCATTTTAATTCACTGATTCCTAAAATGTCAGTGTTGATTCTTGCCATCTTCTGGTTGAGCACTTTCAGTTTACCTTGATTCATGGGCCTAACATTCCAGGTTCCAATGCCATATGATTCTTTGCAGCATCAGACTTTGCTTTCACTACCAGACATGTTCGGAACTGGGCACTGTTTCTGCTTTGGCTCAGCATTTTCATCCCTTCTGGATCTATTTTTCTGCTGATCTCTATAATACTCTGTGCCTATTTCTCCCTTCTAGTATTTTTATCTGTGATGTTTTTCTGCCCTCCTCTCGGTGGACTCTGTAGTTATGTCTCCTGCAATCAGGAAATACACTAGGCTATACCTCTTCCTCCACACCTTCCACCCATGTGGTCCCCAGAAGCTCTCTCCAGGCAGTAAGCTTGGCAGTCAAAGAGGGTATAATATTTGTTTGCTGTCTTTCAGGGGCTACTGTCCTCTCTCACTTAATATACAGTGACTAGAAAACCTCCTGGTTCATCTGTCTTGTTTAATTTTTTGGTGATTTGATGCAAGAGGGTAAATCTAATCTGTCCATTTTAGCCAAAAGACAAACGGTTTCCTTTGATGTATCTTAGTTGACTGACAAGACTTTTAGTTTTTTGCAAGAGAAAACTATGTTTTATGATCTCTTATATGAGCAAGTCTCTAGAAGTTGTCTTGCCTTATGAAAAAGAATTACTTGACTGGACATAAAGATATTTGGATCCCATTCTTTTATTCTCAACATTTCTTTGAATAGTTTTACATATTGTCTTCTGTCAGTGTTTCAAAGAAAATTCTAATTTTTCTCCACTTCTTAGATATATTCTCTGTATTTTTATTGTGAAATAATATCTTTATCTATACTTGGCCCATTTTAGTAGGCAGCCATTTCAGTTCTTTTAACTAACTGCTTCTTTTGACATAAACCATTCATATATCTAAATAATTTGCTAATATTCTTGATAGATTTAGAGAGTATATATTTACTATGAAATATTTTGATGTATTTCTTTCTCATTCCTCATTATAACCAAAACACAATTCTGATGTTACCTTCTTGATATTATAATATTGATATTGATATTGTATTGATATTGTAATAGTCAAATTTTAGTTATTTTAATATTATTTATTTGACTTTATAAAATTCATTTAGAGCTGAACCATATAAGGTACCATAATTAATTTTCTTTCCTTGCAAGACCTTTTATCTATTTGGAGCCAAAAAAAAAATTGTCTTGTTGTTTATATTCTTGTTCATTTTTTTAAAATGTACTTACCTCTAATGTGTTCTTAATGTCTCTTCAAGTTGCACAAGTACTAGACACATTGAAAATATCAGGAATTGTGTCAATTTTAACCAGTTAGAAAACTTCCTGGAAACTTGACAAGCTAACTTCTATCTCGGTTTTTGGGACTCTGTAGTTATGTCTCCTGCAATCAGGAAATACACTAGGCTATACCTCTTCCTCCACACCTTCCACCCATGTGGTCCCCAGAAGCTCTCTCCAGGCAGTAAGCTTGGCAGTCAAAGAGGGTATAATATTTGTTTGCTGTCTTTCAGGGGCTACTGTCCTCCCCACTTAATAGACAGTGACTAGAAAACCTCCTGGTTCATCTGTCTTGTTTAATTTTTTGGTGATTTGATGCAAGAGGGTAAATCTAATCTGTCCATTTTAGCCAAAAGACAAACGGTTTCCTTTGATGTATCTTAGTTGACTGACAAGACTTTTAGTTTTTTGCAAGAGAAAACTATGTTTTATGATCTCTTATATGAGCAAGTCTCTAGAAGTTGTCTTGCCTTATGAAAAAGAATTACTTGACTGGACATAAAGATATTTGGATCCCATTCTTTTATTCTCAACATTTCTTTGAATAGTTTTACATATTGTCTTCTGTCAGTGTTTCAAAGAAAATTCTAATTTTTCTCCACTTCTTAGATATATTCTCTGTATTTTTATTGTGAAATAATATCTTTATCTATACTTGGCCCATTTTAGTAGGCAGCCATTTCAGTTCTTTTAACTAACTGCTTCTTTTGACATAAACCATTCATATATCTAAATAATTTGCTAATATTCTTGATAGATTTAGAGAGTATATATTTACTATGAAATATTTTGATGTATTTCTTTCTCATTCCTCATTATAACCAAAACACAATTCTGATGTTACCTTCTTGATATTATAATATTGATATTGATATTGTATTGATATTGTAATAGTCAAATTTTAGTTATTTTAATATTATTTATTTGACTTTATAAAATTCATTTAGAGCTGAACCATATAAGGTACCATAATTAATTTTCTTTCCTTGCAAGACCTTTTATCTATTTGGAGCCAAAAAAAAAATTGTCTTGTTGTTTATATTCTTGTTCATTTTTTTAAAATGTACTTACCTCTAATGTGTTCTTAATGTCTCTTCAAGTTGCACAAGTACTAGACACATTGAAAATATCAGGAATTGTGTCAATTTTAACCAGTTAGAAAACTTCCTGGAAACTTGACAAGCTCCAGTCTGGTTGATCTGTATTAAGATGTGTTTAATGGTTGTGATCCTGGAGTACTATTTTGATAAATACTTTGCATTCTATATCTTTTAAAAATTTTGTTTCTTTATTTTGTGGAGAATATTTTCCAATGGCTTCCTATGTACAAGTAATTTTGCATTGGAGATAGTACTTTTAAGATCATTTCTCTTAGTATACTCAGGTATTGATTGATAATTTGTTTAGTTTAATAATTCTGGGTTGCAAATCAGTTGTTAAGCTAAACTAGAAGGTAGAGTCCCTATTGACAAGTGTGAGAGCACCATTGTCTGAATCTTCTGCATAAAATATTTAAATTTTCTTTTCTCTTTAAAGATTCTTGGGTTAGCTCTTTGCTCTTAGGTTCTAAAATATCACGAGCATATCCTTATCATGAGAGCATTTTCATGCATAGTTTTTGGCATTCATTCAGTGACTCTTTTCTGTCTGGAAGCTCATGTTCTTCTATTTGGAGACACTAAAAATTTTTCTCCCTTGGTAATTTCCTCTTCTCTCTCTCTCAGTCTCTCTCTCTCTTTTATTATTCTATCATTGGGAAATTCACTGCTCTTTATCTTAGACCTCCTGAACTGATCTTCTAATCACTTTGTACTTTTCTCTCATTTTTCATCTTTGTGACTTCTGCTCTCTCTTTTACAAAATTTCTTCAACTGCATAATATAATGTATTTAAGATTTTCATTTCTGCTATTATTTTCCTGAATTTCAATGTATGTTTTATGTTTTGGTGATATGTTAAAAGGGAATCCTGTTAATAAAATGATGTAACATGTTTTCCTACCTTTCTGAAAATGTTGATAAGGATGTTTCTGATTATGAGGGTAATTTTGCTGCATAATCTGTTTTCTTGTGTTGTGTTTTTCATTTGCGTTGTCTCTGTCTTACTTTTTACTAAATATGTAATTGAAGTATCTATGTAAATGGACATACTTACCTCTAATGTGTTCTTAATGTCTCTTCAAGTTGCACAAGTACTAGACACATTGAAAATATCAGGAATTGTGTCAATTTTAACCAGTTAGAAAACTTCCTGGAAACTTGACAAGCTCCAGTCTGGTTGATCTGTATTAAGATGTGTTTAATGGTTGTGATCCTGGAGTACTATTTTGATAAATACTTTGCATTCTATATCTTTTAAAAATTTTGTTTCTTTATTTTGTGGAGAATATTTTCCAATGGCTTCCTATGTACAAGTAATTTTGCATTGGAGATAGTACTTTTAAGATCATTTCTCTTAGTATACTCAGGTATTGATTGATAATTTGTTTAGTTTAATAATTCTGGGTTGCAAATCAGTTGTTAAGCTAAACTAGAAGGTAGAGTCCCTATTGACAAGTGTGAGAGCACCATTGTCTGAATCTTCTGCATAAAATATTTAAATTTTCTTTTCTCTTTAAAGATTCTTGGGTTAGCTCTTTGCTCTTAGGTTCTAAAATATCACGAGCATATCCTTATCATGAGAGCATTTTCATGCATAGTTTTTGGCATTCATTCAGTGACTCTTTTCTGTCTGGAAGCTCATGTTCTTCTATTTGGAGACACTAAAAATTTTTCTCCCTTGGTAATTTCCTCTTCTCTCTCTCTCAGTCTCTCTCTCTCTTTTATTATTCTATCATTGGGAAATTCACTGCTCTTTATCTTAGACCTCCTGAACTGATCTTCTAATCACTTTGTACTTTTCTCTCATTTTTCATCTTTGTGACTTCTGCTCTCTCTTTTACAAAATTTCTTCAACTGCATAATATAATGTATTTAAGATTTTCATTTCTGCTATTATTTTCCTGAATTTCAATGTATGTTTTATGTTTTGGTGATATGTTAAAAGGGAATCCTGTTAATAAAATGATGTAACATGTTTTCCTACCTTTCTGAAAATGTTGATAAGGATGTTTCTGATTATGAGGGTAATTTTGCTGCATAATCTGTTTTCTTGTGTTGTGTTTTTCATTTGCGTTGTCTCTGTCTTACTTTTTACTAAATATGTAATTGAAGTATCTATGTAAATGGACATACTTACCAGTACTTGTTTTCAGTGTAGGATAACATGGTCAGGCTCATTTGCTGAGAAGCATTCTCAATCATTATTTTTATTCTTACTTCTTCTTTTGGTCACATTTCTCAGAGAACATTTTAACATCCTTCATGAAAGGAGGTAGCCCTTCTTGTTGCATTCTAGAAGTCAAAAGGAAAACAAGTGATGGAAATATCAGAATTCTTGGTGAAGAGTTTAAATTTTGTGTTTTCTGCATGGTTATCATTGCTTTTAACTCTGCTGACTGTCAGCTAGTACAGAGATCCTCTATTTTGCTATCTTTTCAGAATGAATCTTCTGCCTTCTCCCTGATGTGAAAAGGCAGTCGCAAAACTGCATACATTGGTGTATCATGTCTGGGGCTTCAACTTCTTTTTGAAAAGATTTTTAGAAAACTATTACATTTCAGACCCATTGTCATACCCACTTCCGTAAACATCTGTTGCTAAATTCCAGAGTTTTCCCCACTGGTGTCTTAAGACCAGGTCTCTCGGGAAAGTTAATTACCTTTTGGTTTTCTGCATTCTAGCTCATGAAATTCTGTTGCTCTTTACAATCACTCCTGTTTTTTTTTTTTTTTTTTTTTTTTTTGACCTTGAACACTGATATTTTTAAAATACTTGATTCTCACTTGTTGGGATTTGGAGAAGTGTTGAAGTGAGTCCCATACTTCTCTGATGGACTTTTTCCTTCCAATTTTATCTTGATATTAACTCTAAAATTGTTTCCAAAATATGCCTAACTTTAATTGCCAGTTGTTTTACCTGAAGCTTACAGCGAACATTGTATCTCTTCATTTTCAGGATATTTTTCAGTCAGGGAATTTTTTTTTTCCTTTACTCTCCTGTCTACTGTGATGGTACACAAATAATTCTTGGGCTAGCTCTTCATGTTCTGTTTACTGTTGCCATCCTCTATATTTTCTTCTGCCTTATGTTCATTTTTATTTCCATTTTTTCTTTGGATATCTAAGAATTTCTCAAGTCATCATTGATGTCTCTAATTTACCTTTCTAATCTGAGCTATGGTTTTTAATGAATCTGTTTTGAATTCTAGTCTTATTATTGAATATTGAGGTTTCATCTCAGTGGATTCAGAGATTCAGCACATAGTGTTGCTTCTTTCATCACTGCCTGTTATCTTGTCGACTACCTGCTCTTGCTCTGCATCTTTTTGTTATATTCTATTAAGAAGAGCTGAGAATAAAACAATCTGTATCCTGTATGTAACATTTGGATGTGGTTTGTTTCAGATACAGTGTGTTCTTATTGTAGTAGTCTTTCTTTTTTTGTTGGTGTTGTTGTTGGCCAATGTGTGAGGAAAGGGAAGAAGGAAGGATGGAATGAATGAAGAGAAAGGGGAGGGAAGAAGGAAAGAAGGAATTCGGAAAAATCCCAAATCTGGTAACAATGAACTCATGCTTGGCAGCATTTAGAGTGTCTTCATTAGCATCTATCTATTTGAAAATAGCCTGCATTTGCCAGTTTCCCAGTCTTTACCAGCTTTATTGCCTCTTGAAATCAACTATACTGGTCCCTGTAGATCACAACATAGTTGGATTTATCCATGTAGACTACTGAATAATCATACACAGACACACACACACATATACATATATTTCTATAGGATGGATATTTTTTATTTTGGTTCAGACAGTTGTATAAGTACTGTACTAGGTTCTTCTTCAGCCTCTTCTAGTATTTTCTATCTTTTGTTCTACAGTATTTTTATACAGTCCTAGTTGCTATTTCTTCTCCTTACTCATCTTTGATTGAGAGGGGAGCTTTTTAAAATTCATTGTCTGTCCATAGACAGGGTGTGTGGCTCTTCTCTTGGCTCTGTTGACTAACACTTGGGGAAGGCTGGAATTCCTTCTCTGCTCTAGAGCTGGAGGTCATAGTGATTAGTGTTGTTTCCCGATCAGTTTCTAGGACCCAGCAGGCTCTGCTTGACAACTTTTGTCCTAGTCTGGTATCTTCTCACAAACTGACTTGTCCTCTGATATTTTGGACTGTGTTTCATGAAAAAGTATAAACTTCAAAATGCACTTCAGGGCATCTTCTTATTCCTCCCTCCACCTAAAGTAAACTATCACTCCTGTTGATGTCTCTAATTTACCTTTCTAATCTGAGCTATGGTTTTTAATGAATCTGTTTTGAATTCTAGTCTTATTATTGAATATTGAGGTTTCATCTCAGTGGATTCAGAGATTCAGCACATAGTGTTGCTTCTTTCATCACTGCCTGTTATCTTGTCGACTACCTGCTCTTGCTCTGCATCTTTTTGTTATATTCTATTAAGAAGAGCTGAGAATAAAACAATCTGTATCCTGTATGTAACATTTGGATGTGGTTTGTTTCAGATACAGTGTGTTCTTATTGTAGTAGTCTTTCTTTTTTTGTTGGTGTTGTTGTTGGCCAATGTGTGAGGAAAGGGAAGAAGGAAGGATGGAATGAATGAAGAGAAAGGGGAGGGAAGAAGGAAAGAAGGAATTCGGAAAAATCCCAAATCTGGTAACAATGAACTCATGCTTGGCAGCATTTAGAGTGTCTTCATTAGCATCTATCTATTTGAAAATAGCCTGCATTTGCCAGTTTCCCAGTCTTTACCAGCTTTATTGCCTCTTGAAATCAACTATACTGGTCCCTGTAGATCACAACATAGTTGGATTTATCCATGTAGACTACTGAATAATCATACACAGACACACACACACATATACATATATTTCTATAGGATGGATATTTTTTATTTTGGTTCAGACAGTTGTATAAGTACTGTACTAGGTTCTTCTTCAGCCTCTTCTAGTATTTTCTATCTTTTGTTCTACAGTATTTTTATACAGTCCTAGTTGCTATTTCTTCTCCTTACTCATCTTTGATTGAGAGGGGAGCTTTTTAAAATTCATTGTCTGTCCATAGACAGGGTGTGTGGCTCTTCTCTTGGCTCTGTTGACTAACACTTGGGGAAGGCTGGAATTCCTTCTCTGCTCTAGAGCTGGAGGTCATAGTGATTAGTGTTGTTTCCCGATCAGTTTCTAGGACCCAGCAGGCTCTGCTTGACAACTTTTGTCCTAGTCTGGTATCTTCTCACAAACTGACTTGTCCTCTGATATTTTGGACTGTGTTTCATGAAAAAGTATAAACTTCAAAATGCACTTCAGGGCATCTTCTTATTCCTCCCCTCCACCTAAAGTAATTCACTCCTGTTGATAAAGCATGTGAGGATTACTGTGTCCACATCCACTGTACTTTCTTGTTTCTTTCATGAGGTTTTAGTCTTTAAATGCATGAAAAAATATGAAGTGAAGGTGATTGAGAATTATGATTTGTTCACTATACAAAATGTCTTTTCCATATTAGAAGGAGGAATGCATGAATGGTTTTCTATATAAAACTACCAAGAGCAAACTGAGAGGATATATAAGATGAGAAAGATAATGGATACTCCTACCTTCTTTTATGTTGTTGAGGTTACTTAAATTTATAAGCATGCTGAACCCTTTGCTTTTTTCAGTACAGATTCTCAGAGTTGGTGAAAGTTTCCAATTTTGAAAACTTTTTTTGTCATGATAGTTTTGGGTAGTGCTTGATTTTATTTACTTATTGATTTGGCTAGTTAGTTTGCTATACATTTATTGATTGCTGATACTTCATAAGTAGGTTAGAATATTGATACATCTGAAAATAGTTAGCCCCTTTTCAGAGAAAATATATTTCTTTTTCCTTAAATGATTTCTTATTTCATCTCTAGTCATTGTATGCCTGAATTTACCAGTTTAGAATTGTATATAAGGAGAATATATCTATCAAAAATACAATTTTATGCCCTCTTGGAATTAATGCCTATTATCATTTATCTGTAATTATTTGAAATCTTCAATTATATCAATATATAATATTTAGAGCGTAGTTTCTTATTCTCACATTTAGAATTAATTTGAAAATTAAAGAAACAATATCATGACCATACTATTTTATAACTTAGAGTCTGAGCCTGAGGAGGAATGGAGCTCAGTCCAGGGCTAACTTGGGAGATATGTGAGTTTTGTGTTAGTGTTTCCTGCTGCTGGGTTTATGATGTAGGCAAGAAACGCCTTGCAGAGATTAATGAGGTATGATCCCTGGGAGCTATTTTGAAAGAAATGGTTTTGTTTATTTACATTCAACAAAACCAAATCAATCAGCAACAGAAGTAGGGAGTCAGCCTTTCCCTGTGGTTAAATGCCCGTGTTTCAGTGTCATTTGCTGAAATGACCATTCACTTGGAACTGGACAAACAGAACAAAACTATTACATAATCACAGAGATAAGGACTATATCTGACAGATTTCTTTTGTTCATTTTAGGTGAATATTATAGTGAATACTTATTATATTTAAAGGAAAAAATAGATGTGATGAACAATTACTAGGTAAATAGAAACTGAGTGTTTCATTTTTCTCTGAAACATTAGAGTCACAAACAGGTATTGATTCAATTCCTAAAAGTATTTATGAAAAAAAATGTAGTTACTGAGTTTACTTATGTGTTCTCACATTAAAAATGCAAATGCCTCAACTTACCTTTTAAAATATTAGGCAGAGAAATCCTATTTAGAAAGATAGAGAAGAAAAAAACAAGGCTCCTCACAAGAAAATGACATTTTGGTCTCAATTTCATCTAGGTATGACCCTGGCACTAAATAATGACCAGGTATTTGAAATTTCCAGAACATGTCTTTATAGAGAAAAAGTGTACCATATTTCTTCCTTGCTCCTTTTTCTTTATTGAAATACAGAATGGTTGGAGTTCAAAGTACCACATGGAGGAGAGTTGGAAAGTATGCATTGATGATCATGGAGCACAGAGTATGAATGACTGGTTAACTCTTGAATGTTTCTCTTTGATTTCAGTTACATGTGAGAGAAATACATTTCTCTTTTTTTTTTTTTTCCCAGCTATATTTTTGTTCCTTGTATCCAAATTCATCTCTGACTTATACTAAGTTCTTCACCCTTCTTCCTATTTTTCAAACCTTATTATTATTTTTTTTTTTTGCAAAGTCCAGGTAATTACATGTTCATTGTTTTCTTTAGTAAGCATTAGGCCTTTTCAAGTTTGACCTTTTGTTCAACCTTTTTTATCTGCATAGTAAGAAATGTTACCTGTTCTAAATGTTTGAAATTTTCTTCTAAAGTATGTTTGAGTGTTCTTGGATCACCCTGGGATAATCTTTTCTCCAAATTTTTGCATTATCATTCTATGGACTTTTCTATAAACATATATATATATATATTTAAAGATTTATTTATTTATTTACTTTGGGCAGGGGTCGGGTTGGGGAGGGAGGGGAGTGGGCGGGCCACTTCTATTGGTCTTTCATTTCTCCACTTTCATTGTCTTCGTTCTTTGGCTCCTGTGGGCCTCCCATCACGGTGGCGTCTGTCGTTGCAGAGCACCAGCTCTGGGCGCATGCGCTCCAGAGCTCCGGCTCGGTAATTGGACACATCAGTCCAGCCGCTCCGCGGCACGTGGGATCTTCCCAGGCCAGGGCTCGACCCGGCGCCCCTTGCACTGCAAGGCGGTGTCCTTACCCACTGGACCACCAGGGAAGCCCTATAAACATATTTGATAAACTTCTTGAGGGTAGAATCAGTTAGCCCCATCGACGCTCATTATATGTCAGAGATTATGCTAGCAATGACTGAGATCGGAACTTACCTTTTAAAATATTAGGCAGAGAAATCCTATTTAGAAAGATAGAGAAGAAAAAAACAAGGCTCCTCACAAGAAAATGACATTTTGGTCTCAATTTCATCTAGGTATGACCCTGGCACTAAATAATGACCAGGTATTTGAAATTTCCAGAACATGTCTTTATAGAGAAAAAGTGTACCATATTTCTTCCTTGCTCCTTTTTCTTTATTGAAATACAGAATGGTTGGAGTTCAAAGTACCACATGGAGGAGAGTTGGAAAGTATGCATTGATGATCATGGAGCACAGAGTATGAATGACTGGTTAACTCTTGAATGTTTCTCTTTGATTTCAGTTACATGTGAGAGAAATACATTTCTCTTTTTTTTTTTTTTCCCAGCTATATTTTTGTTCCTTGTATCCAAATTCATCTCTGACTTATACTAAGTTCTTCACCCTTCTTCCTATTTTTCAAACCTTATTATTATTTTTTTTTTTGCAAAGTCCAGGTAATTACATGTTCATTGTTTTCTTTAGTAAGCATTAGGCCTTTTCAAGTTTGACCTTTTGTTCAACCTTTTTTATCTGCATAGTAAGAAATGTTACCTGTTCTAAATGTTTGAAATTTTCTTCTAAAGTATGTTTGAGTGTTCTTGGATCACCCTGGGATAATCTTTTCTCCAAATTTTTGCATTATCATTCTATGGACTTTTCTATAAACATATATATATATATATTTAAAGATTTATTTATTTATTTACTTTGGGCAGGGGTCGGGTTGGGGAGGGAGGGGAGTGGGCGGGCCACTTCTATTGGTCTTTCATTTCTCCACTTTCATTGTCTTCGTTCTTTGGCTCCTGTGGGCCTCCCATCACGGTGGCGTCTGTCGTTGCAGAGCACCAGCTCTGGGCGCATGCGCTCCAGAGCTCCGGCTCGGTAATTGGACACATCATTCCAGCCGCTCCGCGGCACGTGGGATCTTCCCAGGCCAGGGCTCGACCCGGCGCCCCTTGCACTGCAAGGTGGTGTCCTTACCCACTGAACCACCAGGGGAAGCCCCTATAAACATATTTGATAAACTTCTTGAGGGGTAGAATCAGTTAGTCACAACCAATACACATTGAGCGCTCATTATATGTCAGAGATTATGCTAGCAATGACTGAGATCGGAAAGATGATAGCAACAATGTCCTTGATGACAAAGATATTGTAATATATTGAAAGGTATTTTTGAAAGTAATACTTAAACATAAGTATGACATAATGAACAACCCATTTGTAGATTTATAAATGAGGAGGTGATTAATCTTTTGGGGGATGGAATGAGAAGAAAGCCCCAGATGATTTGTCCAAGAAGGTGGTGTTTGCACTGATCTCGAGGATCAGTAATGTGTTTATTTAGAAGGCAGCATCAGAGGAAATGGGGGTTCCAGATGGTACAGTGATAAAGAACCTATCTTGAGTACAGGAGACATAGAAAACTTTGGTTCGATCCCTGGGTCAGGAGGATTCCCTGGAGTAGGAAATGCAACTCATTTCAGTATTCTTGCCTGGGAAATTCCATGAACAGAGGAGGCTGGCAGGGCCATAATCCATGGGTTACCAAAGTGTCATACATGACTGAACACACAGTTACATCAGAGGAAACTGCAAGAGAAGAGCAAAAGTGGAGAAACAGCTTCTGCACATTGAGAGAGCTCTGGATATCCAGCTGGAGGCAAGTGTTGACTTTGTTACAGAGATTTGAAAGAAATAAATGCTACTCATGACCCTGCAATCCCACTCCTGGGCATATGTCTAGAGTAAAACATGGCCCGAAGAGATACATACTCCCCAATGTTCATTGCCACACTGTTTACGATAGCCAAAGCATGGAAACAACCTAAATGTCCATCAACAGAGTAATGGATAAATGTGTGTGTACACACACACACACACACACACGCACGTAATGGAATCATACTTGGCCATTAAAAGAATGAAATAAGGCCATTTGCAGCAATGTGAATGGGCTGAGAGATTGTCCTACTGAGTGAAGTAAGTCAGACAGAGAAGGAGAAAAATCATATGACATCGCTTTTATGTGGATTCTAAAAAGAAGCTATACAAATAGAGTTATTTACCAAAAGAGGCAATCTTAGAAAATGAACTTATAGTTGCAGGGGAAAGGCTGCTTGGGGACTGTGGGAAAGTCGTGTACACAGTGCCATGTTTGAAATTGATAATAAATGAAAATCTATTGTGTAGCACATGGAACTCTGCTTAATGTTATGTACCAGACTGAATAGGTGGGGGTCTTGGGGGAAAATGGATACATGTATATGTAAGCCAAGCCCCTTCACTTTCACCTGAAACTATCACAAAATTTTTAATTGGCTATACCCCAATAAAGATATTTTTGGCATTAAAAAAAGAGAAAGAAATGCTGTTCTTCATTGGAAAAGGGTGCACTGAAAATGAGTGTAATCATGGGGCAAAGGAACAAATGCTTGTCAGTGTAACATTTCTTTCTGATGAATGGATGAGAAATAGGTTAAAGGTGGAACGTTTGATGAGGACAGACCAAAGTGCTTGGATCTAACACATTGACCAAAGCAACATATGAGACAGTTGAAAATGGGTCACTGTGAAAGAGATTTTGAATGCAACATAAGGAAGAAGAAAGATTGCTTTGACTAGCTTCTGTTTTCTTGCTAAGTTGTTAGTTGCTCAGTTGTGTTGAACTTTTTGTGACTCCATAGACTGACTCTAGCCTTCTAGGCACCTCTCTGTGCATGAATTCTCCAGGCAAGAATACTGGAGTGGGTTGCCATTCCTTCTGACTGAACACACAGTTACATCAGAGGAAACTGCAAGAGAAGAGCAAAAGTGGAGAAACAGCTTCTGCACATTGAGAGAGCTCTGGATATCCAGCTGGAGGCAAGTGTTGACTTTGTTACAGAGATTTGAAAGAAATAAATGCTACTCATGACCCTGCAATCCCACTCCTGGGCATATGTCTAGAGTAAAACATGGCCCGAAGAGATACATACTCCCCAATGTTCATTGCCACACTGTTTACGATAGCCAAAGCATGGAAACAACCTAAATGTCCATCAACAGAGTAATGGATAAATGTGTGTGTACACACACACACACACACACACGCACGTAATGGAATCATACTTGGCCATTAAAAGAATGAAATAAGGCCATTTGCAGCAATGTGAATGGGCTGAGAGATTGTCCTACTGAGTGAAGTAAGTCAGACAGAGAAGGAGAAAAATCATATGACATCGCTTTTATGTGGATTCTAAAAAGAAGCTATACAAATAGAGTTATTTACCAAAAGAGGCAATCTTAGAAAATGAACTTATAGTTGCAGGGGAAAGGCTGCTTGGGGACTGTGGGAAAGTCGTGTACACAGTGCCATGTTTGAAATTGATAATAAATGAAAATCTATTGTGTAGCACATGGAACTCTGCTTAATGTTATGTACCAGACTGAATAGGTGGGGGTCTTGGGGGAAAATGGATACATGTATATGTAAGCCAAGCCCCTTCACTTTCACCTGAAACTATCACAAAATTTTTAATTGGCTATACCCCAATAAAGATATTTTTGGCATTAAAAAAAGAGAAAGAAATGCTGTTCTTCATTGGAAAAGGGTGCACTGAAAATGAGTGTAATCATGGGGCAAAGGAACAAATGCTTGTCAGTGTAACATTTCTTTCTGATGAATGGATGAGAAATAGGTTAAAGGTGGAACGTTTGATGAGGACAGACCAAAGTGCTTGGATCTAACACATTGACCAAAGCAACATATGAGACAGTTGAAAATGGGTCACTGTGAAAGAGATTTTGAATGCAACATAAGGAAGAAGAAAGATTGCTTTGACTAGCTTCTGTTTTCTTGCTAAGTTGTTAGTTGCTCAGTTGTGTTGAACTTTTTGTGACTCCATAGACTGACTCTAGCCTTCTAGGCACCTCTCTGTGCATGAATTCTCCAGGCAAGAATACTGGAGTGGGTTGCCATTCCCTTCTCTAGGGGATCTTCCTGACCCAAAGATTAACCCGGGTCTCCCACATTGCAGGCAGCTTCTTTACCAGCTGAGCCAGTAAGTCAGAAATATACTAAGTTACTAAGAAGAATTTACTGTATGATTTTGAATTTGGATTTAAAAAATTTAGAGCAGAATCTGTGGAGAGGAATGGAGGGGGCTTGTGTGAGTGTGAAGTTAAAGTGAAAGGCTACAGTATTCGTGCCTAGATTTGTAAGTCCAAGAGCTGACTTAATGGAAGAAATAACTAGTGGTTAATACCTGTAGGCTTCCCAGGTGGTGGTAATGGAAAAGAATCTGCCTGCCAGTGCAGGAAACATAAGAGCTGAGAGTTCAGTCTTTGTGTTGGGAAGATCCCGTAGACAAGAAAATGGCACCCCACTCCAGTATTCTTGCTTGAGAAATCCCATGGACAGAGGAGTCTGGTGGTCTACAGTCCATACTGTCAAAGAGTTGGACACAACTGAGCACTTGAGTATGTCTAAGATACTAGAGATTTCCTCAGAACGTATGTGATGCTAGTGTTAGAATTTCTGCTTTCCTTCATAGCACATAGCAAAATGACTTCTATTATGTGAGTTTTTCTAAATGCTTATTACATTAATATACCATAACTCATCCTGAATTATCTTGTTACTCTTATGTTTTCATTTAAAGTTAGTGAGATCTCAAGGAAGACGACAGGAAAGAAGTTTTTCTGTCAAAAAGCTGTGTGATATGGTAGCACAGAAAAGATTTATCTCCATTTATAGATGTTCAGTAAGACCTCATGGGTTGAATTTACCCAAAGTAATCCCCACTGTATCTTTCTAATAGGGTTGATATCTTTGACTACATCTCTTTTCTAGCTATTTTTTTCATTTTTGATAAATTTGCAGAATATATACTTTTCACTTGTTTTGTGAACAAAGATGGGCTATACAGAGGAAAACATAGGTAGGGAGAAGCATACAGTCTAAGTTCAGTGTTAGATAAATAGCCCAGGGGCCCAGACATTTGTCACAATACCCAAGGCCTCTTTGAGATCACAGCATTTCTTCTTATTAGAAAAGACCTAGCATTTATAGAAAGTGCCATTTAAAGGACTGTGTAGCTCAAAGGGGTAAAAAAGCAATATTGTAATAGGCTGCCTTTTGAACCAGTAAACCCCTTTTATGTCATTTAATAGTAGCATTAAAGGATAGGTGTGAAGAACTATGTGTCAGGTACTCTGAAAACAAGGAATATAAGTTTGGTGAGCTCTTTCAGTAATTTGAATCTTAAATCAACCAGTCACAGTGTCTTAAAGCAACTTAATTAATTCATTTAAACTTGCTGTTAAAGTAGGAATAAAACTCCCAGGCCTGTTGCTTCATCTGTAGTTGATATGGAAGAGTAATACATACTACTGTTTTCTCCTTTCTAGGGCATGTAGCAAACCAATATGTGATTTTATGCAAAAGAGGCTATGTTTTCCTCTTTATAATGGACAATATAAGCCATTTTGATAGTGACCCCAACACTGAACTCAGGACCAGAGGCTGACTGATTTCTGTTTGGGTCATAAATGGTTGAACAGTGTTTAGTGCGTATTTAGAATTGTGATTTAACTCTTACTCTACAGAGTCTGGTCAGACAGAAACTTCTTTGAAACTTTCAAATACTTGTTTTTCACATTTTGATTAATTAGAGAAATTATTTCTGCTAAATTGCTCCCAGAGGAAAATTGTGTTCATCTATCCTATCCCGCAATGGTTTTAGGTTGCTGCATAATAAATAGGCCGTCTCCTTCCTCCCCATCTCAGCCTGCCATTCACTTTTCTCTTATTTTTTATATATTTTTGAAATAATCTTATTCATGTTAAAGATTGTTTGCCTGAAAATCTCAAGTATTATCAATCAAACTTCATGCAGTGGTAATGTTATTAGTGGTAGTGGTAATTAATCATTTCATAGGTCTACGTTCAGTATTTTTAATGTATTTTTCATTTTTGATAAATTTGCAGAATATATACTTTTCACTTGTTTTGTGAACAAAGATGGGCTATACAGAGGAAAACATAGGTAGGGAGAAGCATACAGTCTAAGTTCAGTGTTAGATAAATAGCCCAGGGGCCCAGACATTTGTCACAATACCCAAGGCCTCTTTGAGATCACAGCATTTCTTCTTATTAGAAAAGACCTAGCATTTATAGAAAGTGCCATTTAAAGGACTGTGTAGCTCAAAGGGTAAAAAGCAATATTGTAATAGGCTGCCTTTTGAACCAGTAAACCCCTTTTATGTCATTTAATAGTAGCATTAAAGGATAGGTGTGAAGAACTATGTGTCAGGTACTCTGAAAACAAGGAATATAAGTTTGGTGAGCTCTTTCAGTAATTTGAATCTTAAATCAACCAGTCACAGTGTCTTAAAGCAACTTAATTAATTCATTTAAACTTGCTGTTAAAGTAGGAATAAAACTCCCAGGCCTGTTGCTTCATCTGTAGTTGATATGGAAGAGTAATACATACTACTGTTTTCTCCTTTCTAGGGCATGTAGCAAACCAATATGTGATTTTATGCAAAAGAGGCTATGTTTTCCTCTTTATAATGGACAATATAAGCCATTTTGATAGTGACCCCAACACTGAACTCAGGACCAGAGGCTGACTGATTTCTGTTTGGGTCATAAATGGTTGAACAGTGTTTAGTGCGTATTTAGAATTGTGATTTAACTCTTACTCTACAGAGTCTGGTCAGACAGAAACTTCTTTGAAACTTTCAAATACTTGTTTTTCACATTTTGATTAATTAGAGAAATTATTTCTGCTAAATTGCTCCCAGAGGGAAAATTGTGTTCATCTATCCTATCCCGCAATGGTTTTAGGTTGCTGCATAATAAATAGGCCGTCTCCTTCCTCCCCATCTCAGCCTGCCATTCACTTTTCTCT
Organism: Tragulus kanchil; assembly: GCA_022376925.1. NCBI lineage: Eukaryota > Metazoa > Chordata > Mammalia > Artiodactyla > Tragulidae > Tragulus > Tragulus kanchil. The sequence goes on along the minus strand of JAIOJX010000024.1, from coordinate 108,623,995 downwards.
TATTTTTTATATATTTTTGAAATAATCTTATTCATGTTAAAGATTGTTTGCCTGAAAAATCTCAAGTATTATCAATCAAACTTCATGCAGTGGTAATGTTATTAGTGGTAGTGGTAATTAATCATTTCATAGGTCTACGTTCAGTATTTTTAATGTATTTTTCCTTAAAATAATCAAACAAATTTTATTTGAAAATATTCAGGTTGGTCTTTAAATTCAGGCTGGAGGTGAAAATCTATCTGCATGAGATTGCCATTAGCTTCTCAGGTTAACTGCTGCCAGCAAGAATGCTGAGGTATTATTTAGCCCATAAACTTACTGGATCAAGCTGAACTCTAAAAACAATCCTAAAGTAGGAAATAAGTAGGTGGAATTTTGTTAATTTAAGAGGATTATAAACATACTTGAAATGTCCTTTTAACAAAATAGGCCAATGATTCATGCCTCAACTCATTTTCTTTACCATTATGTTAGACATAATTCATTTGTGTTTGTCTGGACAGAATACATAATATCTTATATGTTGGTCTCAAATTTGATTCTGTTTTTCTTTTGTTTATTCTATCAAACTAACATACAGCAACTAAAATAGTAAAGCTCTTGTCCAGTTTCAGTTGATTTAAGAATGGCTGTGTTGTAATAAATAAAACTTTCATATTAGTATCTCACCTAAGAATAAAAGAATATGTGAATCTGATAGTGAAAGATAATAAAGAAGGCATAGTCTATGTATATGTTCATATTTTTTTTTTCCAAACAAGTGATTAATGCATTTTGAGGTATATTTCTACATTAGTATGTGTTTTCATATGGATGGGAAAGATTTTGAAAGGATACCTGATATATGGTAGAGAAAATGATCACAGCTAAATTATCATGCAGCATCTTAGATAACAGTCCAATGGACTCTAAAGTAGGATTTCCTGGATTTGAATATCGGTTTTGTCACTCATTAGCTTTGGGCTTGAGTAACAATTTAATATTTTTGGACATTATATCACCATTTATGAAAAGGGCATAATTCTAAGGAAGTTGGAAAGGTTATATAAAATAATCCATTTAAATTTTCTGGCCTACAAAATACACTTAGTAAATAATGGCTATTATTTTTGTTGGGGTAACATATATAAATGACTTATTAAAGTAGGATCCCTAATTTATTTCCTCAAGCTAAAATTCTTTTTATGTCTAGCTTAAATTTATTTCTACCCAGTTTAAGTCAATATCCTTTATAACCCAAAATTAAATCAAAACCAAGTTTTATATATATATGTTTTCTTAACTTTCTGTATAAAAGTTATCACTACTCTTTACATGGTAGTATTTATCATTTTATTTCTGTGTGCCTCTCAAAACTTGACTTGTAGAGGTTTTAATGAATTGAAATGTTTTGACCCTAAACAGTAGTAAAACAGAAAGAAGAGAAGTGCTCCCTGCCCAGCAGAGCTGGTGGTTGAGAACAACTCTTTCATGAAAAAAAAAAATGTATTATGGGTAAAATATTTTAAATATTTTTGGAAACATCAAAGTACTAAGAGAATGCCATAAGCTACCAGGCAATAATCTAAAAAGAAATCAGGAGCATAGATAGGTAATTGGACCACATGAGATTTGCTGAATCGAATGAAACTTAGACTAGCTTTTGATTAACTTTCAGGACAAAAAAGAAAAGAATCAAAATTTAGGGTCAAGAGAAGTTCATAAGGCAACTTTTTATACATAAAACTGGAACTCTAAAGGACTGTACTTTACAAGCAAGGATGAAGCAAAATAAGCCTGCTTCCTCATCACAGAGGAGTAGAATAATAAGTTTCAATAATAGTTATGTTTAAAGAGATAAAACATCACTTGAAAATATGTATAGAAAAAATAAGTTACACCGTGTGACCTAAAAATTCAGTAAATGAAGAAAAAACCCTATGTACATGTTTAAGGGCATTTTGGACACAAACAAAGAGAGGATTAATAAATTGGAAGACATATCAGAAGAAATTATTTCAAAAGAAGTATAGTGAAGTAAAGGTCAGAAAGAAACAGGTGATAGGATAAGGAACATGGTGGATAGACTGAAAAGTTTAATCCATTATGCACAGTGAGAGGGCAGTAAAAATGTGGCATTGAAATGTATTTAATCACATATTGCCTGAAAAATGTCCTAGAATTGATAGAAGTAATTGATGGATAGATATGAAAGTCCAGAGGATCTCACACTGAAGAAATATAAAGAAATTCATACCTAGACATACTGTTGCGAAAATACAGGTATAAAATACCCAGATGGGTCCTTAGAATTAAATAGCTATCCAAAAGAAGTTTTATATATATATGTTTTCTTAACTTTCTGTATAAAAGTTATCACTACTCTTTACATGGTAGTATTTATCATTTTATTTCTGTGTGCCTCTCAAAACTTGACTTGTAGAGGTTTTAATGAATTGAAATGTTTTGACCCTAAACAGTAGTAAAACAGAAAGAAGAGAAGTGCTCCCTGCCCAGCAGAGCTGGTGGTTGAGAACAACTCTTTCATGAAAAAAAAAAATGTATTATGGGTAAAATATTTTAAATATTTTTGGAAACATCAAAGTACTAAGAGAATGCCATAAGCTACCAGGCAATAATCTAAAAAGAAATCAGGAGCATAGATAGGTAATTGGACCACATGAGATTTGCTGAATCGAATGAAACTTAGACTAGCTTTTGATTAACTTTCAGGACAAAAATGAAAAGAATCAAAATTTAGGGTCAAGAGAAGTTCATAAGGCAACTTTTTATACATAAAACTGGAACTCTAAAGGACTGTACTTTACAAGCAAGGATGAAGCAAAATAAGCCTGCTTCCTCATCACAGAGGAGTAGAATAATAAGTTTCAATAATAGTTATGTTTAAAGAGATAAAACATCACTTGAAAATATGTATAGAAAAAATAAGTTACACCGTGTGACCTAAAAATTCAGTAAATGAAGAAAAAACCCTATGTACATGTTTAAGGGCATTTTGGACACAAACAAAGAGAGGATTAATAAATTGGAAGACATATCAGAAGAAATTATTTCAAAAGAAGTATAGTGAAGTAAAGGTCAGAAAGAAACAGGTGATAGGATAAGGAACATGGTGGATAGACTGAAAAGTTTAATCCATTATGCACAGTGAGAGGGCAGTAAAAATGTGGCATTGAAATGTATTTAATCACATATTGCCTGAAAAATGTCCTAGAATTGATAGAAGTAATTGATGGATAGATATGAAAGTCCAGAGGATCTCACACTGAAGAAATATAAAGAAATTCATACCTAGACATACTGTTGCGAAAATACAGGTATAAAATACCCAGATGGGAAAAGCTACATGAGAGCTTTAAAAAAGAAGCAGCTGATTTCTAAACAATAGTCTAGTCCAGGAGAGAGTGAAATGATTTCTATAAGGTTATGATAGAAGATAATTATCAGTGTAGTTCTCTATACCCAGCAAAAGTACTTTAAAAGGATGAAAGTAAAATAATCAACCGCCTCAAAGAAGACCATCTGTTTTCTTGTTGAATTAATGTTTATTTACACTTTGACAAGTATGTATTTTATGATAAAATATTTAAATCTACCTTATTTAAATTCTGTCACTCAAAGATATGGAAGACGCTCTTTCATCATAGAAATTACTGGAATACAATCACAGTCGCCTTAAGTTAAACTGGGTTAGTATGCCTCTAAAGAGAAATAAGATTCTATAGAAGACTCAGAAATATCTGTTACTTGTTCTGACACCTACGTACGCGTCCCCATGGAATATTTCTCTGAATCCTTTAGTTGGTTTGGAAAGATATTTTAGGAATGATGAGAATCAAGTAAAGATCATATACTAATCTCCAGTATAGACCAGTAAATTTAGTGTTCTTTTATAATCATGGGCCATCACTCAGTAACTCCCAGAACACATCGTCAAATGGACAGTAAGAAGTAAAAGTATAAATGAATCAGAATGAACATATAAATACAATGGAAAAATTTAAAGAGATGATTGTGCTGTTAGTGAAAAATCATTTGTAATTCATTAGATCGAGGGACTAAGTGGAAAAAAACAGCATCAGAGTATACCTTAGAAGACCAAAACTCATACTGATATTAAATCCATATGACTTTGGACAGAACTACCCTCAGTTATCACATTCAGCAATCCAAAATGAAATATTATATATAGAAAATGTTCTATAGCATCTTCAGATTCTCTCAGATAGGTGTTTTCATTGCTACACAAAATATTAAATTCATCTTACTGAGCTTGAAAGTGCATCAAAGACAGTAATGAGGAAAGGGGAAAATCTACATGAGAGCTTTAAAAAAGAAGCAGCTGATTTCTAAACAATAGTCTAGTCCAGGAGAGAGTGAAATGATTTCTATAAGGTTATGATAGAAGATAATTATCAGTGTAGTTCTCTATACCCAGCAAAAGTACTTTAAAAGGATGAAAGTAAAATAATCAACCGCCTCAAAGAAGACCATCTGTTTTCTTGTTGAATTAATGTTTATTTACACTTTGACAAGTATGTATTTTATGATAAAATATTTAAATCTACCTTATTTAAATTCTGTCACTCAAAGATATGGAAGACGCTCTTTCATCATAGAAATTACTGGAATACAATCACAGTCGCCTTAAGTTAAACTGGGTTAGTATGCCTCTAAAGAGAAATAAGATTCTATAGAAGACTCAGAAATATCTGTTACTTGTTCTGACACCTACGTACGCGTCCCCATGGAATATTTCTCTGAATCCTTTAGTTGGTTTGGAAAGATATTTTAGGAATGATGAGAATCAAGTAAAGATCATATACTAATCTCCAGTATAGACCAGTAAATTTAGTGTTCTTTTATAATCATGGGCCATCACTCAGTAACTCCCAGAACACATCGTCAAATGGACAGTAAGAAGTAAAAGTATAAATGAATCAGAATGAACATATAAATACAATGGAAAAATTTAAAGAGATGATTGTGCTGTTAGTGAAAAATCATTTGTAATTCATTAGATCGAGGGACTAAGTGGAAAAAAACAGCATCAGAGTATACCTTAGAAGACCAAAACTCATACTGATATTAAATCCATATGACTTTGGACAGAACTACCCTCAGTTATCACATTCAGCAATCCAAAATGAAATATTATATATAGAAAATGTTCTATAGCATCTTCAGATTCTCTCAGATAGGTGTTTTCATTGCTACACAAAATATTAAATTCATCTTACTGAGCTTGAAAGTGCATCAAAGACAGTAATGAGGAAAGGGGGAAAATCTATGAGTTTCAGAGGTTTCCTCTGAGACTTGTAAAATATGCATTAGCAGTGAGCAATTTAAGCACCATGAATTTTATTACCAACCCCAAAGTTATCCTGAGCCTTATATTTTAGCTGATTTACATTCATACTGTCTTCAGGGGACAATAATGAATTCAATCTTGCTTATATCTTGGTCTAGGTTGGATGGCGCATGCAGGAAAAGTTGCTTAGTTATAGTAATATAAGCAGAACACTAAATTATTATTTTATAATTTGCTCTCTACTTCTAAAGGAAAAGAGTTGGCCAAATGTAATATTTTTATAGAATTTTCCCAAGATGTTATCTTCCTTTTAAACTTTTCTTACTTCTTAATTCTGGTTGGTGCCGCTTCTAGATTATCTTCAAAATTATCCTTTCTCATATCTTAACTTTCCTACATAGTCAAAAGAATACAAATGGTCAACCTGTATCAATTTCATTGTTATTTTGTCTCTATAACCTACCTGAAGATTATATCTTCATAAATAAATAAGCATATCAAACATACTCACTGACATTATATAGTGAAAATTTAATTTCTTAGTGAATTTACTGTATACATTTTTTTTTCATTTTTTTCCTTGGAAAATAATCAGGCAAAACAAGAACCCCAATATTATCCAAAGTAAAGAGTCCCAATTTGCTCTTTATGTGCAAAGCACATATTCCAATCACAGTCAAAACAAAACACACAAGAAAACAAGAAGCCCAGCAAAACTGGTTTTGTTTCCTTACAAGAGTGAACAATGGATATAGTTGGGATTATAGCACCTCTAGTTTGCAGTTGTTCAACTTTAACACTTTTTAAAAATTCAGCCATCTTAGATTAATAATTTAATTTTCACATCTCAGGCCCAATAGCAAATGATGTTGTGATTCACATTGTGATGTATCTCCAATCCTTTAGACTCCCAGCTTCAGTATTTTGTCTTGGGCACCCAACTACGTCTCTAGACTATGTTTAATTCATTAGAAAGTGAAATATTATATATAGAAAATGTTCTATAGCATCTTCAGATTCTCTCAGATAGGTGTTTTCATTGCTACACAAAATATTAAATTCATCTTACTGAGCTTGAAAGTGCATCAAAGACAGTAATGAGGAAAGGGGGAAAATCTATGAGTTTCAGAGGTTTCCTCTGAGACTTGTAAAATATGCATTAGCAGTGAGCAATTTAAGCACCATGAATTTTATTACCAACCCCAAAGTTATCCTGAGCCTTATATTTTAGCTGATTTACATTCATACTGTCTTCAGGGGACAATAATGAATTCAATCTTGCTTATATCTTGGTCTAGGTTGGATGGCGCATGCAGGAAAAGTTGCTTAGTTATAGTAATATAAGCAGAACACTAAATTATTATTTTATAATTTGCTCTCTACTTCTAAAGGAAAAGAGTTGGCCAAATGTAATATTTTTATAGAATTTTCCCAAGATGTTATCTTCCTTTTAAACTTTTCTTACTTCTTAATTCTGGTTGGTGCCGCTTCTAGATTATCTTCAAAATTATCCTTTCTCATATCTTAACTTTCCTACATAGTCAAAAGAATACAAATGGTCAACCTGTATCAATTTCATTGTTATTTTGTCTCTATAACCTACCTGAAGATTATATCTTCATAAATAAATAAGCATATCAAACATACTCACTGACATTATATAGTGAAAATTTAATTTCTTAGTGAATTTACTGTATACATTTTTTTTTCATTTTTTTCCTTGGAAAATAATCAGGCAAAACAAGAACCCCAATATTATCCAAAGTAAAGAGTCCCAATTTGCTCTTTATGTGCAAAGCACATATTCCAATCACAGTCAAAACAAAACACACAAGAAAACAAGAAGCCCAGCAAAACTGGTTTTGTTTCCTTACAAGAGTGAACAATGGATATAGTTGGGATTATAGCACCTCTAGTTTGCAGTTGTTCAACTTTAACACTTTTTTAAAAAATTCAGCCATCTTAGATTAATAATTTAATTTTCACATCTCAGGCCCAATAGCAAATGATGTTGTGATTCACATTGTGATGTATCTCCAATCCTTTAGACTCCCAAGTAAAATTTTCTTCAGTATTTTGTCTTGGGCACCCATGACTACTCATGTAATACTATTCTATATGTTGAATGGTTAGGCCAGTAGGTCTACTCTGAAGCCGTTGACTGTGTGGATTGCAACAAACTGTGGGAAATTCTTAGAGAGCGGGAAATACCAGGCCACCCTACCTGTTTACTGAGAAACCTGTATGCAGATAAAGAAACAACAGTTAGAACCAGACATGAAACAATGGACAGATTCAACATTGGGAAGAGAGTATGTCAAAGCTGTCTATTGTCACCCTGTTTGTGTGCTAAGACTCTTCATTGGTGTCTGACTCTCTGCCATTCTCTGGACCATAGACAACCAGGCTCTGCTGTCCATGGGATTCTTCAAGCAAGAGTACTGGAGTGGGTTGCCATCCTCTCCTCAAGAGGATCTTTCTTGCCCAGGAGTTGAAGTTGTGTCTCCTGCATTGGGAGGCAGGTTCTTTACCACTAGTGTCACCTGGGAAGCCCATCACCCTGCTTATTTAACATCTATGAAGAGTACATCATGCAAAATGCTGGGCTGGTTGAATCACAAGCTGAAATCAAGATTGCCGGGAGAAATATCAATAACTTCAGAGATTAGATGATTCCACTGTAATGGCAGAAAGTGAAGAGGAACTAAGAACCTCTTGATGAGGGTGAAAGAGGAGTTTGAAAAACCTGGCTTAAAACTCAACATTCCAAAAACTAAGATCATGACATCCTGTCCCATCACTTCACGACAATAGAAGGGGAAAAATTGCAAACATTGTCAGGCTTTATTTTCCTGGGCTTCAAAATCACTGCAGATGGTGAGTGCATCCATGAAATTAAAAGACACTTGCTCCTTGGAAAAAAGCTATTGCAAACCCAGAGAGCATATAAAAAAGTAGATATGTCAACTTACTGACAAAAGTACATATAGCCAAAATTACAGTTTTTCCAGTAGTCATGTACAGGTATGAAATTTGGACCATCCAGGAGGCTGAACATCAAAGAATAGATGCTTTCAAATTGTGATGCTGGAGAAGACTCTTGTGAGCCCCTTGGACTGCAAGGAGATCAAACCAGTCAATGCTAAAGGAAATCAACCGTGAATATTCATTGGAAGGACTATTGCAGAGGCTCATGCTCCAATACTCTGGCCACCTAATGTGAAGAGATGACTATTGGAAAAGACCCTGATGCTGGGAAAGAGGAGAAGGAGTAGAGGATAAGGGGTGATAAAGGACGAGATGGCTGGATGGCATCACCAACTCTGGGAGATGGTGAAGGACGGGGAAGCCTGACAGACTGTTGTCCATGGGGTCACAAAGTCAGACACAACTTAGTGACTGAATAGCAGCAAGGCTAGTAGACAGGTGGAACAGAAGCCATTGATCATTCTCATGGCAAAGTAGAAGATATAACTAGGTGAAAAATTCATAATTAATACTGAATTTTCTATTTTCTCATATGCTTATAAATTCTGGCACAACATGGTTTGGAATTTTATCAAAGATAATTAAAACAACACAGAATCTACAGTGTTAAAAATTTAAACTGGTATGGGATTCAGCAAGAGTACTGGATTCCTCTCCTCAAGAGGATTTTTAAGATTGCCGGGAGAAATATCAAATAAACTTGGCAGAAATGCTGGGCTGGTTGAATCACAAGCTGAAATCAAGATTGCCGGAGAAATATCAATAACTTCAGAGATTAGATGATTCCACTGTAATGGCAGAAAGTGAAGAGGAACTAAGAACCTCTTGATGAGGGTGAAAGAGGAGTTTGAAAAACCTGGCTTAAAACTCAACATTCCAAAAACTAAGATCATGACATCCTGTCCCATCACTTCACGACAATAGAAGGGGAAAAATTGCAAACATTGTCAGGCTTTATTTTCCTGGGCTTCAAAATCACTGCAGATGGTGAGTGCATCCATGAAATTAAAAGACACTTGCTCCTTGGAAAAAAGCTATTGCAAACCCAGAGAGCATATAAAAAAGTAGATATGTCAACTTACTGACAAAAGTACATATAGCCAAAATTACAGTTTTTCCAGTAGTCATGTACAGGTATGAAATTTGGACCATCCAGGAGGCTGAACATCAAAGAATAGATGCTTTCAAATTGTGATGCTGGAGAAGACTCTTGTGAGCCCCTTGGACTGCAAGGAGATCAAACCAGTCAATGCTAAAGGAAATCAACCGTGAATATTCATTGGAAGGACTATTGCAGAGGCTCATGCTCCAATACTCTGGCCACCTAATGTGAAGAGATGACTATTGGAAAAGACCCTGATGCTGGGAAAGAGGAGAAGGAGTAGAGGATAAGGGGTGATAAAGGACGAGATGGCTGGATGGCATCACCAACTCTGGGAGATGGTGAAGGACGGGGAAGCCTGACAGACTGTTGTCCATGGGGTCACAAAGTCAGACACAACTTAGTGACTGAATAGCAGCAAGGCTAGTAGACAGGTGGAACAGAAGCCATTGATCATTCTCATGGCAAAGTAGAAGATATAACTAGGTGAAAAATTCATAATTAATACTGAATTTTCTATTTTCTCATATGCTTATAAATTCTGGCACAACATGGTTTGGAATTTTATCAAAGATAATTAAAAACAACACAGAATCTACAGTGTTAAAAATTTAAACTAATGCCTTTATTTTTATAAGAGATGACTTTCAGTCTAATTTTCCAGCTGATTTGATAATGTTACCAAAACCAAAATTTATGATTCGAGCTATAAATTTATCCATAAATTTAAATTATAATGTCATATAACCCAACAAAAGGAGTAGACATAATGTGTACAATGATTTATTGAAATCTTCCCTATAACTGATGATCAGCATTGAGATGTTAATATGAGTTGAATGCTTGTCATTATCCAAATATTCTAGGAAGCATTTTATATGCATTATCTCCTTTAATATTGATAATCTCAGTAGTACCATTAATAGTACAAATGAGGAATATGCTGTTTAAAGTGATTAAAGATCTTACTCAAGATAATGTATCAGCTCCGTAGTACTAGAGACTGAATTTGAAGTTGTCTCACTTCAGGGATACTGTTTTTATCATTTATGCTGTGTTTTCAACATGCTGTTGAGTAGGCTGAGATGGGCTTGCATATTGCATCTGACTACGAAAATGTTAAGTTTTTAAGGTTACTTATTAGCAAGTAAAGCTGTTATTTCTCAAAGCATGTTCTCTTGTTCTCCTCAGAAATTATATTGTTCACCCCATTTTGAATCATGACCTCTGTGGTTGGCCTTTTAGAAATTGTCAGCATCTTTGCCACATGGTTGGAGGCCAGATATCCGTTTGTCACCATATAATGGAGCATAGAGCAGGTGCCTGGAACTCTGCTGTCATCTGTTCTCTACACATGACTAGTCCATGTTCAGCTGAATTATGGTGAATATCATTAGAGAAGTGCTGTAGTGGCTACACTCTATGGCCTGACTATAATCCTGCCTATGAATTGATATTCAGCAGAGCACCTGGATGGAATTATTAAAACCTCTCAAGAGATTAGATATGCTCATATCATCTATAAGTCTTATCATTTTATAATGCTTTGTATGTCAACATATTTCCGAAGAACTTAAGCTTTATTTGAGATGGTAACATAGTTGAAATACCTACTTGATGGTTTGTTATTAAGTGCTGTACGCTTATATGTAAGTTCTGATATTTTTAATCTGTTGCACTGCAGTTGGGAAATTCACTGAATTTGAAGTCAGCTGCAATGTTTTCTATAAACAGATTTTTTCAGAGACCATTTTCATTAATTCAGAGTGTTTACATTAAAGTCACAAAGGATAAAAGATTGTCTTACTTTAGCAGCTGTTTTAAATAAAAATTAATATGTAAAAATTTGAAAATTAAGAAAGTCTTAGTAACCCTGAAAAATAATTCCCTTTAAAATTTCTTTAAATGCATGTATGAATTTTAACACATGGCTTCATTGTAATATATTTATTGTACCTTGTATATCCATTAAAAAAGGTGTTTGTACAATGATTTATTGAAATCTTCCTATAACTGATGATCAGCATTGAGATGTTAATATGAGTTGAATGCTTGTCATTATCCAAATATTCTAGGAAGCATTTTATATGCATTATCTCCTTTAATATTGATAATCTCAGTAGTACCATTAATAGTACAAATGAGGAATATGCTGTTTAAAGTGATTAAAGATCTTACTCAAGATAATGTATCAGCTCCGTAGTACTAGAGACTGAATTTGAAGTTGTCTCACTTCAGGGATACTGTTTTTATCATTTATGCTGTGTTTTCAACATGCTGTTGAGTAGGCTGAGATGGGCTTGCATATTGCATCTGACTACGAAAATGTTAAGTTTTTAAGGTTACTTATTAGCAAGTAAAGCTGTTATTTCTCAAAGCATGTTCTCTTGTTCTCCTCAGAAATTATATTGTTCACCCCATTTTGAATCATGACCTCTGTGGTTGGCCTTTTAGAAATTGTCAGCATCTTTGCCACATGGTTGGAGGCCAGATATCCGTTTGTCACCATATAATGGAGCATAGAGCAGGTGCCTGGAACTCTGCTGTCATCTGTTCTCTACACATGACTAGTCCATGTTCAGCTGAATTATGGTGAATATCATTAGAGAAGTGCTGTAGTGGCTACACTCTATGGCCTGACTATAATCCTGCCTATGAATTGATATTCAGCAGAGCACCTGGATGGAATTATTAAAACCTCTCAAGAGATTAGATATGCTCATATCATCTATAAGTCTTATCATTTTATAATGCTTTGTATGTCAACATATTTCCGAAGAACTTAAGCTTTATTTGAGATGGTAACATAGTTGAAATACCTACTTGATGGTTTGTTATTAAGTGCTGTACGCTTATATGTAAGTTCTGATATTTTTAATCTGTTGCACTGCAGTTGGGAAATTCACTGAATTTGAAGTCAGCTGCAATGTTTTCTATAAACAGATTTTTTCAGAGACCATTTTCATTAATTCAGAGTGTTTACATTAAAGTCACAAAGGATAAAAGATTGTCTTACTTTAGCAGCTGTTTTAAATAAAAATTAATATGTAAAAATTTGAAAATTAAGAAAGTCTTAGTAACCCTGAAAAATAATTCCCTTTAAAATTTCTTTAAATGCATGTATGAATTTTAACACATGGCTTCATTGAAATATATTTATTGTACCGTTCCTGTAGCATATGACTGTTATACAAGCATATAAGACTATGTGTAGAATCTGGAAACTTCATGCCAAAGTAGAGATTTTTAGGTCTGGTGCAAAAATCAAGATGTAGGTGGATTTTGGTATATTTTAGATGCTAGTGTGCATTGAAATGAAATATGTTGTATGAAGAAAGCATACCTAACTTATTTAAAAGGGGAGAGCTTTTTCTTTTCAGGGCTCAGGTTTGAATGTGATTCTGTTCATTTGTTTCCCAGCAGGTGTCTCTATATAGCAGCTTTACTCAGAAAGAACGTGAACACAAGAACTAATTGTACAGAAAGCAAAATAATGAAGCAAGTAGAGAAATGGACTGGTTATAGAGAATGTTGACAATAGAATATCAAAATACTTGAAAGCTATGTCCTATCCAAAGTAGTTATATGGACTATTTTGGTTTAGTTCTTGATTTTGTTTAAATATCTTTTTCAAAATAGACATAGAGAAAGCCTTTAAAGCAGTTTATATCATATACAACCGAAATACAAATACAGACATGCTCTAAGAGGGTATTAATTTACATTCTGGCATCTTGATTTGATGCCTTCTTCATCATAGTGAATGAAACATAAAAGAAATAATGCTTAAATCTTTGCTGGGATCATCAGTTATTTAAAATAGATAGTGGGCAGTATAGAGATTAAAAAGTGGAAAGAATTCATAATGTAACATTATACAGAAATCTAATTTGTCTAGTTTTCTTAATAAGTGGTTTACAAAAATTACTTTGTTCCACTTAGAATGAGTTGTAAAAGAGTGAACCTTTTTTTTAAGTTTGTCAATATTTAAGCTCTTTTTAATTCCAGAGTCTATACTTTGATTAGACAGGCAAAATACTAGAATGAGTTGCCATTCCCTTCTCCAAGGGATCTTTCTGACCCAGGGATTGAACCTCATCTCCTGCTTTGCAGGCAGATCCTTTACCATTTGAGCCATAAGGGAATGGTAAAGCTTTTTATTGTAATAGCAGATTTAATGCACCACAACATTCTGCGATAAATACCTAATGATATAATTACATACTTAATAATTTAAATAATATTAACTAAAGAGTTTATAAGCTAAGGTTAAATTTTAGAATGCAGCTTCCCAGCAAGTAAAAATTCACCTAGTTAAACATTTTAAATATAAAATGTAGTATTCTCATTAAAATGTTAAAAACAGATGAAGTTTCTGACTAGATTGATATCAGAAACAAAGTTTTCTATATCTTTATATCTATTAGAATTTTTGGTATGTGAGTAGAAATTTTAATGCCTCAGGACCCAGTTTGTTATAAAGATAGGTGGGTATTTTGGACAACTACAGAAAAGCTGTACAATAATTATACTCAATTAGGCCTCAATTATCTTTTCACTCTGATGTTTTATTTCTTTTATTCCAACTGATTTAAAAAATAGATATGTTGATCTATAAGGTCACTAAAGACATCTTGCAGGTTGCTTCTGCACTTTCAGAAAGAGACAGAGCTTTTCTAAATTCTTCTCCTTAGACAATCTACTTAGACAGTCTCTTTGAAAATTATCAGATAATATATTCTGATTTAAGATATTAGACTGAAAATGCATTTTCTGCTTTTTACTTCCAAAGTCTCTTTTGAATAATGAAAACAAAAATACAAAAGCAAATTAATAATTAGAAGCCTGAAAGGACTGAGTAGATTAGGGAATTTCAGAATTCTTGGGAAAGGAGAATGAATACACTTTTTTTTTTTAAGAAATCAGACTATTCTGATTCCATATGCTAAATTAAATTCCAGCAATAAACATGATTTTGTCCAAGGGACCAAGGAGAAACTCTTAAGTTCTGAGTCAACAAATAAAAAGGAGTGGGTCATGAGAGAACAATAATGGAGTCCATGAGAAGAAAGAGTTTCATTTGTCTTGTTGACTCCTGTAACTCCTGAATCTAGAATTGTGTTTGATACATAAATCATTTAATACATCATACAGCATTTTAATTCTGGAAGGGGAGAGTCACGTTTCTTTTGTGTTTTTTTTTTTTTTTTTTTTCTTGATGCCTGACCAAGATAGAAAGTACTATAGTCTCAACTTTACTGCATCTCAGATTCCGTTTTCCTCTCTAGGAGTCTTCCCAAGCCATAAGACCAGTTAGAATTGGCTTCTAGGGACTGATAAGAACCAACAGTTATTTTTGGATGAAATGATTTTAAGTAGCAAATGCCTGTCCTAATCATTGTATGATGTTTGACAGCATCACTGGTCCCTACCAATTAGATGCCAGTGCCACCCTTCAATTGCTGCAACAGAAAAATGTCCTACAATTGCTAGATTTTCCCTGGTGAACAAAACTGCCCTTGTCCATTCCCTCTGTGCTTTATGATGTAAATTTATTAGCCCAAAAGGGAAGAATAAAAATCAGAAGGCATTGCATCTGCATCATGTCATTCATTACAGCACAAAGTCAGCATACAATGGCCTAATTATGATAAATTAAGAAATACTTTTAATTTATATATCATTATATTGATAATGAAGATAAAAAGTACTATCAAAATACAAATATTCCCCATATTTGCCTCTGGAAAGAGGAGGGGTTAGAGACAAGTATATTTCCCTCTGTTCAATTTTTTTTTGTACTGTTTAAGAATTTTCTTCACATGAGCATTTATCATGGCATTAGTTAATCCTCTAGAGAATATAATGGCAACCAACTGCAGTATTGCCTGGATAATTCCATGAACCAAGGAACCTAGTGGGCAGCAGTCTGTGGGATCACAAACAGTTGGAAGCAACTGAGTAGAAGGAGAGTGACTAAGAGTAGTAAGTTAAATAGAATAGTTGTGACTATACAAATGAGTAACTGAATATCAGAGAAGATAGACAATGAATTCTTAAGCAAATGGCAAGGACTTTAATTCTGTCTCTCTCTTATTTCACATATTTTCTTAATCACAGTTGACCCTTTAACAGCATGGGTTTTGAACTGCTCAGGTCCACTTAAACTTGGATTTTCTTCAGTAGTAAATACTACAGAATTTATTGTTTGTTAAATGTGCAGATGTGAAGTCTTGGAACAGAAGGCTGACAATAAATTATAGTCAGATTTTTGACTGCAGATTTGGCACTTCTAAATCTCTCCCCGTGTTGTTCAGGGGCTAATAGATACCTCCTGTTCTTCATAAGAAGTGCTCTGGTTCCACACTGCTGTTGCAAAAGTTGGTTGTTAAGAAAACATTATTTACTAAGATAAAACCTCTTATTATAGTGTACTTTTACTCATTTTTAGTCCATGGTGTTGGGATAGAATATTGAGGATTGATGGTAAAGATTAAAAGAGATCTAGTTCTCCTCTTAAATTTGCCACCAATTGATTAGATTTTTCAAACTTCAGTAGATCACTTGCATCCTTGGATGCCTGGAGATCTTGTCTTTAAATTAAATGCAGCTAAGCAAAATACGTAGAAATAAACTTAACCAAGGAGATGAAAGACATGTAGTCTGAAAACTGTAAAACATTGATGATGGAAATTGAAGATGGCATGTAGAAATGGAAAGATACAAAAATAACACACTCTTAGATTAGAAGAATACATATTGTTAACATTGGCATACTACAAAAACCAATCTATAGATTTAATGTAATTCCTATCAAAATATCTAGGATATTTTTGATAGAACTAGAATAAAAGATACTAAAATTAATATGAAACTGCAAGAGACTCTGAATTGACCAAGTATTCTTGAGGAAAAAAGAATAAAAGTGGAGATATCACACTCCCTGACTACAGACTGTATTACAAAGCTAGGGTAATCAAAACTGTATGATATTGACAAAAAAACAGACACATATGACAATGGAAAATAGTAGAAAGCCCAGAAATAAACCGACACACTTATGACCAATTAATCTATGGTAAAAGAGGCTGTATGTACAAAGGATTGTCTTTAACAAGTGGTGCTAGGACAACTGGATGAGTAGATACAAAACAATGATGTTACAACATTTCCTCTCACCATATAAAAATTAAACTACAAATGGATTAAAGTCTTAAATGCAAGACCTAAAACCATGGAGTTCCTAGTACAGAACATAGACAGGACATACATGATATAAGTTATAGCAGTAGTTTTGGATAAGCCCCCTAAAGTAAAATAAATAAAAACAAAAGTAAACTAATGGGACCTAATGAAAAACTTTTGCAGAGCAAAGAAGAAAATGAAAAATCTACCTTGGGAACAGGATAAAATATTTGCAAATGATATGACTGATAAGGGATTACTATCAAAAATGTAAAAAGAGTACATATGACTCAGTATAAGAAATGCGAAAAACTTGATCCAAAAAATGTGGATAGATTATTTTTCCAGAGAAATGAAAAATTAGGATCACATAAAAGCCTGCATACATATGTTTATAATTATCTTATTTATTATTGTTAAAATCAAGAACACTTAAATGTCCTTTAACTGGTGAATAGATAAATAAATTATGACATACCTATACACTGGAATATTGCTCAGAAGTAAAAAAAAGGAATAAACTAATGATGCAACAACATGGATAAATCTCAACTGCATATGCCAAGGACAGAAGCCAGATAGAGAAAAATTTATGTTTCTGTCTGTGGCATTTTGGAAAAGTAAATTATAGAAACTGAAAACACATCAGGGTTTCTATGAGCTAGGGTAGTAAGAGGCATTGACTATAATGATCATATAGAGGAGCTGCTTCAGGGTGATATAGTTGTTTTATATCTTGGTTGAATTTTATAGAATTATACATCAGAAAGAGTGAAGTTTATCCTCTGCAGACTTTCAGTGAACAAAATAGTAATAATAACAACAGTAATAAAATCTAGATAAGACAGTGCAGAAAATGAGTGGCAAAAAGGAAGGAAGGAAGGAATTTATGGCATACATACAAATATATCTGTTGGAAATTCAGATCTCAGCTTAAGTGTTATTGCCTCAGAAATATTTCCCTGGTCATTGCCTATAGAGGGTCTGTGTCATTTTCACTACAGCACTTTAATTCTCTACCTCATGCTTATTTGTAACCTACTGCTTTCTCATTTACTTAGTTTTTGTAATTATTTTAAATTGTATTCCTATTTACAAAATAAGCTTCATAAGAGCAAGGAACTTTTCTGTCCTGTTCATAACTGTGAGCCTATGACCTAGAATAATATCTGGTATAAAGAAATAGTAACATCTAACCTAAAAGATTGAGCAGTATATATACATGTGTGTGTGTGTGTAGATTAAATGAGTGAATGGAAATAAAGTCAGTCTGAACTTCAAGGGTAGTGAGCCAATTTTTATAAAAAGATGACTGTTTTGTGTAATAAATGCTGGTTAAAATCAAAATATAACTAGAAGTGGCCAAAATACACTAATAACTTACCAGTTAATATTAACTGGTAAGTAAAATTATAAGGGATATAATTAATTAAGTTATTAACATAGTAATTATGGAAAACAGACAAAATGTAAAGTATTGAAATTTTCAACGCCAGTGAAGAAAAACACAGTTCAATTTAAAACCACCTATGAGATGAATGGAAGTAAAGTAAAGACTGTGGGTTTTTTCCCCACACAATTCAGATAATAGTCACATCATATAATTTGCAGATATTTTGAAGAAAAGCAACACTATTTATCACCAAGAAAGAACTGTACATGTAGTTTCAAACACCAACAAACTCCACATTAAAATGAAACATCATCAAAAGGGATTGGTTATATATCTCTGATTTAAGAATATATGGCAACATAGGGCTACCCAGTCAGGAGTTAGTCATTTATTCATTGACCTGTGTCATTTTAAAAGGGGTACTAAGAAATGTTGGTTTGAGTTTTGAGTAAATATGCAAATATGTATCTTTTGCTTGTTTGAGAACATCTGGTTTTCTATACCTGGATTTTTTTGCCCCAGTGACTTATCTCTGTCGGTCAAATTATGAAATCATTCTAGAGAGACAAATGATGTCTTGACCGTTCAACTATCAATAGCACCACAAAAACTGGTTCTTAGAGTCAATACCTGAGATTTTATTTGGGACTGTAGTGATCTGGGAATAATACTGTTATAAGTGTACTACTTCCAATGTTTCCACTATTAGTTTTCCCTAAGGATGAGGCTGTCCAAGATTAAAAGTTAGAGCAAGAGGGATAAAATTTAAAGCGAGAGTACTGTTACTATAATTATTGTCACTTAGCTGAATATGGATATTGACTCGTTTTAGGGATTTTTATATCTTTTAAGATTTATGTGAAGCCAGAGTAATCAAGAACACCTTACCCTTCTAGAATGTAGTCTGCTTTAAGTCCACCTTAAAAAGTTTCCCCATCTTCTTTTACTTACTTAGAGGCTTTTATAGAATATCTGTGCTGTAACTGATCCTGTTCTGGCTACTTTTTCCCTGTTGGAGATATTTACTGGCCACTGGGATCTTTGGAAACATGTATAATCACTCTTGGGCTATCCCAGGAAGCTCAGTGATAAAGAATCTACCTGCCAGTACAGGAGACATGGGTTCAAATCCACCTGCCAGTTCAGAAGACCTTGGATCAGAAAGATTCCCTGAAAGAGGAAATGGCAAGCCATTCCAGTATTCTTGCTTAGAGAATCCCTTAGAGAGAGGAGCTTGGTGGGCTGCAGTCCATAGAGTCATGAAGAGTTGGCCACAACTAATCAACTGATCACACGCATGTCACCCCACTCTTAGCACCTGCTTGTTAGGCTCACGATGTGACCCTTTGACAGAGCTCTGCACATCTATTCTTAAAAGATGATGATTTTCTACGAAAGAAAGTAATAAATAATATTTTACAAAGTACTTAAAGCAATCTTTTTCAAGATAAAAAATAAAATGAGAACTTAGGAATGGAACTGAAAAACTCTCACCCATGAAAGTAGAAATGATGAACTGTTTGAAAGGAGAAATCTCACCAGCAGAGAGTTAGAAAGTATATGGGTACTGTCTAGATATAAGTTAGCATTGTTTTAGAATAGAAAATAAAGGAGATTTTTTTTAGAGAAAGAGTTTTGTCTGTGTCTTATGATGTTTTAAAATGTCGAGCTTAATATAGAGCCATCCAAGAGTAGGAAGTTGTCTGTTATTTTGGCAATATTCCAAGAATAATATCCAATGATCCCTCGATATTTCTACAAAAGAAAAAGCAAGAGAAATACAATGAACAATGCCTCAAATATAATTTTTTATGCCTCTTTATGTGGGAACTACTGAAGACAAAGAGAGAGTTTACTTTAGAACAAGGCAAGTCTCTAAGGACATTGAACAAAAATTTGGAGTAAAAAGCAAAATTTATAAAAGACATTGAACATTATTAACAAGGAACTTGATTAAAAATTTTTTTAAAGTGAAGTAAAATAAACCAGAAAAAGGAATAACGTTCACTACATTATTCAGTAAGGAAATCAAAACAATGACTCATTGTTTTCATGAGACATTTATTTTGTATTTTTTAAAAATAAAGAATAAAATTTTTAAACAAAAATTACTTGGAGGACAAAAACAAGAAACAAAAATAACATTCAAGAAAGAAACAACACCTAAGAATGTATTTAATACGATTTCAATTATTAAAATTGTTTTTTCGTCACTAAAGCATGTCTGATTCTTTTGTGACCCATGGACTGTAGCCCACCAGCCTGCTCTGTCCATGGCATTTCCCAGGCAAGAATAGTGGAGCGGGTTCCCAACTCATTCTCCAAGGTGTATTCCTGACTCAGTGACCAAACCTGCGTATCCCGCAATGACAAGCAGATTCTTTACCACTGAGCAACCAGGACAGCCCATTAAAATTACATAGAGGAATTAGAAAACTTTGGACTGTTTAATGAGCAGCAGATACTCATTGCAATAACTGTGCATAATGTGAACTAAACTATTTTTCTTTCTTGATGCCACTTAACCTTATTCCATAATATCAGCAATTATTACAATAGCAAGCATTTATAAAGCATTTAATATGTATACATACTAGGTTGGAGAACACGTAATTGCAGTTTTGCATTGTTGAACTTTGCGATTTGATATTTGAATGCATTCTTAAATGTGATTGTGTTATACATCATTTTAATGCACATTTCTTGCTTTATATTTTCTTGCTAATGACTTACTACTTGCTGTTTATGTTTATTTTGAATAGGGGAATGATGTTAGATAAAAAGCAAATTTGAGCGATTTTGTTATTTGAGTTCAAAATGAATCATAAAGGAGCAGAGACAACTCACAATATCAACAACACATTTGGCCCAGGAACTGCTAATGAATGTGCAATGCAGCTCACTAGTTGGGCTGAGAAGAAGCTCCAAAACACTTCCCAAGGCCAAACTTGCACCAAAAGAATGGTCATGGCCACTCTTTTGTAGTCTGCTGGCAGTCCGATCCACTACAGCTTTCTAAATTCTGGAGAAACCATTACGTCTGAGAAGTATGCTCAGCAAATTGATGAGATGCACCAATAACTGGAACACTGCAGTCAGCGTTGGTCAACAAAAGGGGCCCAGTTCTTCATAACAACACCTGAGCACATGTCACAAAACTAACACTTCAAGTATTGTAACAAATTAGCTACAAAGTTTTGCCTTATGCACACTGTTAACTTGACCACTCGCCAACTGACTACCATTTCTTCAAGCATCTTGACAACTTTTGCACCTAAGAATCGATTTCAATTATTAAAATTGTTTTTCGTCACTAAAGCATGTCTGATTCTTTTGTGACCCATGGACTGTAGCCCACCAGCCTGCTCTGTCCATGGCATTTCCCAGGCAAGAATAGTGGAGCGGGTTCCCAACTCATTCTCCAAGGTGTATTCCTGACTCAGTGACCAAACCTGCGTATCCCGCAATGACAAGCAGATTCTTTACCACTGAGCAACCAGGACAGCCCATTAAAATTACATAGAGGAATTAGAAAACTTTGGACTGTTTAATGAGCAGCAGATACTCATTGCAATAACTGTGCATAATGTGAACTAAACTATTTTTCTTTCTTGATGCCACTTAACCTTATTCCATAATATCAGCAATTATTACAATAGCAAGCATTTATAAAGCATTTAATATGTATACATACTAGGTTGGAGAACACGTAATTGCAGTTTTGCATTGTTGAACTTTGCGATTTGATATTTGAATGCATTCTTAAATGTGATTGTGTTATACATCATTTTAATGCACATTTCTTGCTTTATATTTTCTTGCTAATGACTTACTACTTGCTGTTTATGTTTATTTTGAATAGGGGAATGATGTTAGATAAAAAGCAAATTTGAGCGATTTTGTTATTTGAGTTCAAAATGAATCATAAAGGAGCAGAGACAACTCACAATATCAACAACACATTTGGCCCAGGAACTGCTAATGAATGTGCAATGCAGCTCACTAGTTGGGCTGAGAAGAAGCTCCAAAACACTTCCCAAGGCCAAACTTGCACCAAAAGAATGGTCATGGCCACTCTTTTGTAGTCTGCTGGCAGTCCGATCCACTACAGCTTTCTAAATTCTGGAGAAACCATTACGTCTGAGAAGTATGCTCAGCAAATTGATGAGATGCACCAATAACTGGAACACTGCAGTCAGCGTTGGTCAACAAAAGGGGCCCAGTTCTTCATAACAACACCTGAGCACATGTCACAAAACTAACACTTCAAGTATTGTAACAAATTAGCTACAAAGTTTTGCCTTATGCACACTGTTAACTTGACCACTCGCCAACTGACTACCATTTCTTCAAGCATCTTGACAACTTTTTGCATGGAAAACACTTCCACAAGCAGCAGGAAGCAGAAAATGTTTTCCATGAGTTCGTGGAATCCCAAAGCATGGATTTTTATCTTATAGGAATTAAAAAACCTGTATCTTGTCAAAAATGTGTTGATTTAATATTCCTATTTTGACTAATAAAAATGTGTTTGAACTGAATTATGATTTAAAATTCACAATGTGAAACTATAAATATATTTGTAAAAAGCTAATGTATATATGTGTGTATATATATATATATATATATATATATATATATACATGTGTATACATATATATATGTATGCTTCTTGATATACATACAAGGTTTCTGTGGACACAGGTAAGGTGGGATGGTATTCCTATGTCTGTAAGAGTGTTAGACAGTTAGTTGTGATCCACACAGTCAACGGCTTTAGCATAGTTGATGAAAAAGGGGTAGATGTTTTTGTGGAATTCCCTTATTTTCTCTATGATCCAGAGAATGTTGGAGACTTGATCTCTGGTTTCTCTGCCTTTTCTGAACCCAGCTTGGACATTTAGAACTTCTTTGTTCATGTAATGCTGAGGCATAGCATGCAAGATTTTAAACATAACCTTACTAGCATGGGTGATGAGTGCAATGGTCCAATGGTTGGAACATTCTTTAGCATTGACATTATTGGGATGAGCATTAATCTTTTCCAGTCCTGTGGATACTGCCTGGCTTTCCAGATTTGTAAAGATACTGAGTGCAACAGTTTGGTAACATCATCTTTTAGGAGTTTGGGTAGCTCTATTGGAATTCTGTTGCATCCACTAGCTTTGTTGACAGTACTGCTTCCTAAGGCCCACTTGACTTCACACTCCAGAATGTCTAGGTATGGGTGACTGACCACACCATCATGGTTATCCAGTTAATTAAGATCTTTGTACAGTTCTTCCGCATGTACTTTCCATCTCTTCTTGATCTCTTGTGCTTCCTCTAGGCCTCTACTGTTTCTTTCCAGTTTTTCTTCCGCATGTATTCCTAACAAATTAGCTACAAAGTTTTGCCTTATGCACACTGTTAACTTGACCACTCGCCAACTGACTACCATTTCTTCAAGCATCTTGACAACTTTTGCATGGAAAACACTTCCACAAGCAGCAGGAAGCAGAAAATGTTTTCCATGAGTTCGTGGAATCCCAAAGCATGGATTTTTATCTTATAGGAATTAAAAAACCTGTATCTTGTCAAAAATGTGTTGATTTAATATTCCTATTTTGACTAAT
Organism: Tragulus kanchil; assembly: GCA_022376925.1. NCBI lineage: Eukaryota > Metazoa > Chordata > Mammalia > Artiodactyla > Tragulidae > Tragulus > Tragulus kanchil. Next base: position 108,600,401 of record JAIOJX010000024.1, on the reverse strand, counting down.
AAAAATGTGTTTGAACTGAATTATGATTTAAAATTCACAATGTGAAACTATAAATATATTTGTAAAAAGCTAATGTATATATGTGTGTATATATATATATATATATATATATATATATATACATGTGTATACATATACATATGTATGCTTCTTGATATACATACAAGGTTTCTGTGGACACAGGTAAGGTGGGATGGTATTCCTATGTCTGTAAGAGTGTTAGACAGTTAGTTGTGATCCACACAGTCAACGGCTTTAGCATAGTTGATGAAAAAGGGGTAGATGTTTTTGTGGAATTCCTTATTTTCTCTATGATCCAGAGAATGTTGGAGACTTGATCTCTGGTTTCTCTGCCTTTTCTGAACCCAGCTTGGACATTTAGAACTTCTTTGTTCATGTAATGCTGAGGCATAGCATGCAAGATTTTAAACATAACCTTACTAGCATGGGTGATGAGTGCAATGGTCCAATGGTTGGAACATTCTTTAGCATTGACATTATTGGGATGAGCATTAATCTTTTCCAGTCCTGTGGATACTGCCTGGCTTTCCAGATTTGTAAAGATACTGAGTGCAACAGTTTGGTAACATCATCTTTTAGGAGTTTGGGTAGCTCTATTGGAATTCTGTTGCATCCACTAGCTTTGTTGACAGTACTGCTTCCTAAGGCCCACTTGACTTCACACTCCAGAATGTCTAGGTATGGGTGACTGACCACACCATCATGGTTATCCAGTTAATTAAGATCTTTTTTGTACAGTTCTTCCGCATGTACTTTCCATCTCTTCTTGATCTCTTGTGCTTCCTCTAGGCCTCTACTGTTTCTTTCCTTTATTGTGCTCATCTTTGTGCAAGATATTCCCTTGGTATTTACAATTTTCCTGAGGAGCTCTCTAGTCTTTCCCCTTCTGTTGTTTTCTTCTGTTTTATACACCGTTAATTGAAGAAGTCCTTCTTGTCTCTTCTGGCTATTCTTTGGAAGTCTGCATTTAGTTGGGTGTGCCTTTTGCTTTCTCCCTTGCTTTTCACTTCTGTTCTTTCTTCAGCTATTTCTACAGCCTCCTCAGATAACCCCTTCACCTTGTTTTTCTTTTTCTTTGGGATGGTTCTGTTCACTGCCTCCTATACAATATTACGGACCTCTCTCCATAGTTCTTCAGGCATATGGTTTACTAGATCTATTCTCTTGAATCTATTAGTCACCTCCACTGCATATTTATAGGGGATTTGATTTAAATCATACCTCTCTGGGCTAGTGGTTTTCCTGGTTTTCTTTAGTTTAAGCCTGAATTTTGCTATGAGAATCTGATGTCCTGAGCCACTGTCAGCTCTAGGTCTTGTTTTTGCTGACTATATAGAGGTTCTCCTTCTTCAGCTACAAAGAATATAATCAGTTTGATTTCAGTATTGACTATTTGATAGTATCCATGTGTTACTGAAATAGGGTGCTTGTTATGATCGGTGCATTCTCTTAGCAGAATACAGTTACCCTTTGCCCTGCTTCATTTTGTACCCTAAGACCAGACTTGCCTGTTACTCCAGGTATCTCTTGACTACCTACTCTGGTTTCCAGTTGTGAAATCTGAGGCAATCAGTTTGGTAACATCATTTTTGGGAAAGGATGAGCATTAATCTTTTCCAGTCCTGTGGATACTGCCTGGCTTTCCAGATTTGTAAAGATACTGAGTGCAACAGTTTGGTAACATCATCTTTTAGGAGTTTGGGTAGCTCTATTGGAATTCTGTTGCATCCACTAGCTTTGTTGACAGTACTGCTTCCTAAGGCCCACTTGACTTCACACTCCAGAATGTCTAGGTATGGGTGACTGACCACACCATCATGGTTATCCAGTTAATTAAGATCTTTTTTGTACAGTTCTTCCGCATGTACTTTCCATCTCTTCTTGATCTCTTGTGCTTCCTCTAGGCCTCTACTGTTTCTTTCCTTTATTGTGCTCATCTTTGTGCAAGATATTCCCTTGGTATTTACAATTTTCCTGAGGAGCTCTCTAGTCTTTCCCCTTCTGTTGTTTTCTTCTGTTTTATACACCGTTAATTGAAGAAGTCCTTCTTGTCTCTTCTGGCTATTCTTTGGAAGTCTGCATTTAGTTGGGTGTGCCTTTTGCTTTCTCCCTTGCTTTTCACTTCTGTTCTTTCTTCAGCTATTTCTACAGCCTCCTCAGATAACCCCTTCACCTTGTTTTTCTTTTTCTTTGGGATGGTTCTGTTCACTGCCTCCTATACAATATTACGGACCTCTCTCCATAGTTCTTCAGGCATATGGTTTACTAGATCTATTCTCTTGAATCTATTAGTCACCTCCACTGCATATTTATAGGGGATTTGATTTAAATCATACCTCTCTGGGCTAGTGGTTTTCCTGGTTTTCTTTAGTTTAAGCCTGAATTTTGCTATGAGAATCTGATGTCCTGAGCCACTGTCAGCTCTAGGTCTTGTTTTTGCTGACTATATAGAGGTTCTCCTTCTTCAGCTACAAAGAATATAATCAGTTTGATTTCAGTATTGACTATTTGATAGTATCCATGTGTTACTGAAATAGGGTGCTTGTTATGATCGGTGCATTCTCTTAGCAGAATACAGTTACCCTTTGCCCTGCTTCATTTTGTACCCTAAGACCAGACTTGCCTGTTACTCCAGGTATCTCTTGACTACCTACTTTTGCATTCCATTCCGCAATGATGAATAGAACATATTTTATTTTTGGTGTTTACTCCAAGAGTTCTTCTAAGTCTTCAAAGAACTCATCAACTACAGCTTTTTTTGGGCATTGGTGGTAGAGGCATAGACTAGAATTACTATGATGTTAAATGACTTCCCTTGGAAATAAACTGAGATCATTCTGTCATTTCTGAGGTTGCACCCAAATACTGTATTTCAGACACTCCTGTTCATTATTAGTGCTACTCTGTTTCTTCTGTGGAATTCTTGTTCACAGTAGTAGATTTAATGGTCATTTGAATTAAATTCACCCATTCTCATCCATTTTAGTTCACGGATTCCTAAGATGTCAGTGTTTATTCTTATCATCTGCCTGACCACATCCGATTTACCTCGATTCATGGAACTAACATTCCAGGTTTCTATGCAGTACTCTTCTTTGCAGCATCGGATTTTACATCACTAGATACATCCAGAATGGAGCATTGTTTCTGCTTTGGCCCAGATGCATCTTTTTTTCTGGGGACATTAGTATTAGTTCTCCTCTCTTTCTCAGTAGCATATTGACTATCATCTGACCTGGGAGACTTATCTTTTGGTGTCATATCCTTTTGTCTTTTTATACAGTTTATGAGGTTCTCAGGACAAGTATATTGGAGTGGTTTGCCATTCCCTCTTCCAGTGGGTCACATTTTGTCAAAACTCTCAACTATGACCCATCTGTCTTGGGTGGCCCTGCATAGCATGGCTCATAGCTTCATTGAGTTACACAAGCCACTTTGCCATGACAAGCAATTATCTGTTAAGAGGTATAGATAGATAGATAGGTAGATAGGTAAATAGATAGATATTTCTTTTATGAATAGAATGTCAGATATTCAGATAGCAAAACCGCCTTGGCAATTAGGTGGTTAAATATTATATTTCTTAACTAAAAATCAGAAGCTTTGGAACATTGTCTAATGATCATCATTGATGATTAATAAGCACAAGTTAAGGTGAAATAACAAAATATGTGCTTAGTATATGTATATAAAGAATTTATATGTAAATTCTCCCAAAACTAGACATTTATCTTAACTTCACTTCACAATTCATTTTCCTCTTCTCTGACATTTTCTGTGCTTATCTAGTCTCTTATTCTCCATTAAACTAACGTGTACATCAGGATATCCTATAGTTGGTAGCTACTGAGAGTTAATTTATTGGCACATTTAATACAAACTTAATTAGAATAGAAGAGAAATAAGAAGTTGAATGTATCACATTTTCCTTTTAAGACTACCTGATTTTTTGTAGGCCTGGGCATATGTTTCTTGGGCATAGAGCAGACATAAGAGCATGCACTTATAGCTATTATGTATTTATATCTGAAAAAGAGAAAACGTACATCATAAAACCACTGTTAGAAATTTTAGAAATTGAAAGTTAGAAAAAAAAGAGACTTTAAGAAGCAATAGTTTTTGTTCATGGTTTCAGTCTCCCAGGAGATAAATTAGATGTAGTGTCGACCTATGGAAATGATATTGAAATAGGAATCAGCAACAATAGGTAGGAGTTCTAAATGCTCCAGTGAACTATGACAAGGCCTTAGTTAAGGTACTTCACTTTTCCAAGCCTAATAGGAATGATTATATCTACTTTGGGTATATAAACCAGTTATTATGAATAACAGTAATACAAATGAAAACATGTTGTACATTTTATTATTAAATATTTTTTTTTTTTTTACTTTTTGCTTTTACAGAGTTTTGTTGTTTACAGATATGTATAGCATGCTGTACATTTTAAAGTGCTATAGTATCTTCAGTGTAAACCAAGTGGTAGAGGCGATTACAAAGCTGGACTAAGAGACTGGACTTCCTGATCCAGTGACAACACTTGAGATATATATTCAGAGAAGTTAGAGGCAATGTGATTAAGGGGTATATATCATTCTTGTGGTCAAGAGGGAAGCCAGAAGTCAAGGTCACAGAAGACATAGGAAACATCATTTCCAAAGTGTGAGACAAAACTGTTAACAGGAAATTATTTATTGAGCCCAAAGCCAAAAGAAACAGGGAAAAGGCAAGAAATCCATCACCTAAGGGGATGAATGGTTTTGAAGGAGGAGGTTGACAATTGGAGGGCACAAAAGGCACTGACTGTGTTTATTTTATGACCATAAGTCTGGAGCCTGATGAATTAAAGGGGTAATATTGTTCTGGGTGACATGTAAGAGAGAATACCATTACGCAGTAACTTTTCACATTAACCCTCATAAGGTTAGTGCCATTCTGTCCTTTACTACATGAGCAATAGATATTATTACAAAGAAATGAAAGGATATAGCATCCTTTGCATAGTTAATAGTTAGAGCAATGCATGTATGCATGCTCAGTCACTTCAGTTGAGTCTGACTCTTCGCAAACATATGCACTGAAGATCACCAGGCTCCTCTGCCCATGATGATTCTCCAGGCAAGAATACTGGAGTGGGTTGCCATGCCCTTCTCCAGGGAATCTTTCCCACTAAGAGACCAAACCCACATCTCCTGCGTCTCCTGCATTGTAAGTAGGTTCTTTACCCACAGGGCCACCTGTGAAGTCCTGGGAAGCCCCAGTTATAGTGGTGTGGCCTATGAAATTTTTATTTTTATATATTCAGACTCTTTGGGAAGGCATGGTCATATAGTTACCAGTAAAGTTAAAAATGATCTGTAGCCCACAATTGTTATTTTAAAAACTTATTCTTCAGTATTAATTAGCCAGTTAATTTAGTCTTTCAGTTAAGTTCAGTTCAGTTGCTCAATCATGTACGACTCTTTGCAGCTCCATAGAATGTAGCATGTAAGACTTCCCTGTCCTTCACCATCTCCTGGAGCTTGTTCAAAGTCAAGTCCATTGACTCAGTGATGCCATCCAACTATCTCATCCTCTTTTGCCTTCTATTTTTCTCAACATCAAAGTCTTTTCCAATGAGTTGTCTCTTCTCATCAGATGGTCAAGGTATTGGAGCTTCAGCATCAGTCCTTCCAATGAATATTCAGGGCTGATTGCCTATAGAATTGACTGGTTTGATCTCCTTGTAGTCAAGGGACTCTCAAGAGTCCTCTCTAGCACCACAGTTCAGAGGCATCAATTCTTCTGCATTCAGCCTTCTTTATGCTCCAGCTCTCACATCCATGGTTGACTACTGGGAAAACCATAGTTTTAACTCTACAGAGCTTTTTCAGCAAAGTGGTGTCTCTACTTTTGATCACGCTGTCTAGATTTGCCATAGCTTGTCTTCCAAGGAGCAAGCATGTTTGAATTTCATGACTACAGTCACCATCCATAGTGATTTTGGAGCCTAAGAAAATAAAACCTGTCACTGTTTCCTTTGTTTGCCCATCTATTTGCCATGAAGTGATGAACCGATGCTATGATCTTAGTTTTTTGAATGTTGAGTTTTAGGCCAGCTTTTTCGTAATAGGATATAGCATCCTTTGCAATTGGCATGTATGCATGCTCAGTCACTTCAGTTGAGTCTGACTCTTCGCAAACATATGCACTGAAGATCACCAGGCTCCTCTGCCCATGATGATTCTCCAGGCAAGAATACTGGAGTGGGTTGCCATGCCCTTCTCCAGGGAATCTTTCCCACTAAGAGACCAAACCCACATCTCCTGCGTCTCCTGCATTGTAAGTAGGTTCTTTACCCACAGGGCCACCTGTGAAGTCCTGGGAAGCCCCAGTTATAGTGGTGTGGCCTATGAAATTTTTATTTTTATATATTCAGACTCTTTGGGAAGGCATGGTCATATAGTTACCAGTAAAGTTAAAAATGATCTGTAGCCCACAATTGTTATTTTAAAAACTTATTCTTCAGTATTAATTAGCCAGTTAATTTAGTCTTTCAGTTAAGTTCAGTTCAGTTGCTCAATCATGTACGACTCTTTGCAGCTCCATAGAATGTAGCATGTAAGACTTCCCTGTCCTTCACCATCTCCTGGAGCTTGTTCAAAGTCAAGTCCATTGACTCAGTGATGCCATCCAACTATCTCATCCTCTTTTGCCTTCTATTTTTCTCAACATCAAAGTCTTTTCCAATGAGTTGTCTCTTCTCATCAGATGGTCAAGGTATTGGAGCTTCAGCATCAGTCCTTCCAATGAATATTCAGGGCTGATTGCCTATAGAATTGACTGGTTTGATCTCCTTGTAGTCAAGGGACTCTCAAGAGTCCTCTCTAGCACCACAGTTCAGAGGCATCAATTCTTCTGCATTCAGCCTTCTTTATGCTCCAGCTCTCACATCCATGGTTGACTACTGGGAAAACCATAGTTTTAACTCTACAGAGCTTTTTCAGCAAAGTGGTGTCTCTACTTTTGATCACGCTGTCTAGATTTGCCATAGCTTGTCTTCCAAGGAGCAAGCATGTTTGAATTTCATGACTACAGTCACCATCCATAGTGATTTTGGAGCCTAAGAAAATAAAACCTGTCACTGTTTCCTTTGTTTGCCCATCTATTTGCCATGAAGTGATGAACCGATGCTATGATCTTAGTTTTTTGAATGTTGAGTTTTAGGCCAGCTTTTTCACTCTCCTCTTTCACCTTCATCAAGAGGCTCTTTAGTTCCTCTTTGCTTTCGGCCATAAGGGTGATGTCATCTGCATTGAGATTATTGATATTTCTCCTGGTAATCTTGATTCCAGCTTGTACTTCATCCAGACTGGCATTTCACATGATGTACGCTGCATATAAATTAAATAAGCAGGATGACAATATGCAGCCTTGAGGTATTCCTTTCCCAATTTGGAACCAGTCCATCTTACATCACACCATCTATAGTAAAGCATAAAATCATTAAAGAAATATCCAAAGTCCTGCTTTTTAAGTATGTAATAACTATAAACTTAAACTGCATAGGCAATATAAAGGCAATAGTTGCTGCTTTCATATCAAAACATTTTTTTAAAATATCAGTTCAAGCTAGGAAAAACAAAGTGGAAGACTATACTGTTCAATTCTTCATGAATGGTACTAAGAAATTGCCAGAGATAAATGAAATCAAATTCATTGTATTTTTAATCCACTTTTTACTGTTCAAGGTTATTGAAAATTGGTAAGTTATATATAGAATCAGGATTATTTTACAAGTTACTCTTGAATATCTTTATGTTATATTACTTTATTCAATAATTTATTGCTTCATTAACCATATTTTCTTTTGTTAGTGAGAACATCTTATATATTCCATATAAACTGGAATCAATCAAATACATCTATATAAATAGGAGGGTAAATGTTTTTTGCACTCTTTTGGCTGTCATTTTTAGTATGTGCTTTAACTTAACCTAAAAAGAAAGGGAATCTGGGGACTAGGTTTACCCAGCCTGAGTGCTCATCATGTTTCGCTGGTGGTTTTAGAATCGTAGGGTCTTAAAGAAAAAAACATTTTGGCATGTTTTAAGTTTGGCATGCTTAAAGCATTTTGGCATGCTTTACGTTGAATTTTAAGGATAGCATAACCATCAAATACAATATTTATCTTAAATTTTTTAAGTATTAATGGATTTTTCCCTAAGCATAATTATGTCCTCTCATTACTACCTTTATAAACAAAGGAAAAAAGTTTTATTAAGCTATACACTTCCAAAAGAGTATAAACAAAATTCACAGAAGAAAAGCACTCATTTTTATTTATGATCACTGCTTTTGCCTGATTTGTCCTTTATCCTAATCCTAATTTTGTTTCTTGCTTACCATGTGAGATAATGAATATTCTTATAGTTCTCTACCAACTGAGTATGCTGCACTAGATAAAATAAATCATTATTTTAGATATGAAAACATTTTCTTCTGTATCTACAATTAACTCTAGTTATATTATTCTAATAGTATTCAAAATATTTTCTGCAGAGGGAAGTCACTTTTAATCTTCATCCTGGTGCTGAGGCAAAATAGGATTTTAGTTGTTGTCCTCAAAATATATCATGTATTTGAAGAGCTTTATTGAAATAGCCGTTCTGTCTCTTCCCCTCTTCTTTGTATTAATGAAATAAAATAGTAAAACAACACAAATTTATTTTTCAGTTTTACATAGATTCATTCATAAGTTTTATTGTTATATATTAATGTAAGATAAAAATGTACTTTCTATGTAAAATTATATGAATTTTAACTCCTGTATATACTTGTTTAACAACCTACACCTTCAGGATATATAATATTTCCATTACTGTCAAACATTCCCTTGTGCTATTCTTTTGTGGTCATTTGCTCTCTTCTGATCATTGACAACCATTGACCCAATCACCCACTTTGACTTTTTTTTAAAAATACTATTTCTCGTTCTTTTTTTTTTTTTTTTTTGCGGCGGGGGGTGGGGGGTGCACTTCACTTATAGGTTTTCATCCATCTTTATTCTTTGGCCTGTGTGGGCCTCCCATCGCAGTGGCCTCTTTCCTCGCAGAGAGCCGGAGCTCTGGACGCTCGGTAGTTGGACACACCCGTCCAGTTGTTCCGCGGCACATGGCATCCTCCCAGGCCAGGGATCAAACCAGTGCCTCTTGCACTGCAAGGCAGTGTCCTTACTCACTGGACCACCAGGGAAGCCCCCCTACTTTGACTTTTAAGAAATATCATGTATAAGTGAAATTATATACTAAGTAACTTTTTGAGATAGGCTTTCACTGAGCATAATGCCTTAGAGGTTTATTTAAGTCGTTGGTTGCATCGGTAGTTCATTCTTTTACATTGCTAAGTAGCATCTTAGTAGGGATGTACTGCCATTTGCTTACTCCACTCATTGAAGGGTATGTAAATTGTTTCCAGGTTATTGGTTATTATAAATAGAATTGATAAAACCATTTATGTAGAGAGTTTTAGGTGAATGTAATTTCATTTCTCTAAGGTAAACATATAAGTATAGGATATCTGGGTCATGTGGTGTATGTCGAACTTTATAAGAAACTGATGAACTATTTTTGAAAGGATTTGCACTGTTTTGTATTTACAGCAGCAGTTTATGAGCTCCAGTCCTCATCATTTGGTACTGTCAATATTTTATTTTAGCCATTTTATGGATGTATAGTAGCATCTCCTTTCAGTTTTCGTTTCACCAATAGTATTAAATGGCATGGATGTTCTGATGTCAAACATCTTTTCCTGTATTTCTTTTCCATCAGTACATCCTGTTAGTGATGTGTCTGTCCAGGTGTTTGCCCATTTTAAAATTGGGTTTTTAACTTTGATGAATTCTGAATATCCTTTTTTAGAATATGAAATATGTTTTTCTGTGTCATGTCTAAGAGCTGTTTGCCTAACCGTAGATTATAATGAATTTCTCCTGTCTTTTTTCCTAAAAGTTTTATGAAATTATGATCTATTTTGAGTTGCTTTTCATGTTGAGAGCTTTCAGTAGAGGTTCAGTATTTTTTCTAAATGGTTGTCCAGTTGTTCCAATAATGTTTGTTGAGAAAACTTTCCCTTCTCCATTGAATTGCCTTTGCACTTTTGCAGAAGTCAATTGATCATATTTGTGTAGATCTATTTCTTGACTCTCTTTTTGTTTCATTGATCTATGTGTCTATCTTTTTTCCAATACCACGGTGTCCTGACTACTGTATATTATGTTATCCTCAAGTCAGATAGTAGCATTCCCTTTGCTTCATTTTTCTTTTTTCTCAAATTTTGCTATTTATTTCTTGTATCTTTTCAGGGAAATTTTAGAGTTAATTTCACAGGTGAATTTCCATGGGGAATCTAGTCTGACTTCTTTCCTTCCTAAATTTTTAGCTCCTACATTAAGAAACTGACTAAGGAAACACATGAACTAAAAATACATTTTACAATTTCAACAAATAAATAGGAAATTTGATTTTTAATAATGAGATGCAAGTTAAGCCATATTAATAAACCTAATAACAATATGTCAAAGTGACTTCTAAAGACTGAACTTATATATTAGAATTTATCTTCTGATGTATACAACAGAGCAGTTTCTTGAAAAATGAAAGAATTGCTTTAAAAAGGGAAAATTACAAAAGACCTCTATGTTATAATTTTAAAATCGATAATAACAGAACAAAATAAACATTATTGAAACTGTTTAAAAGTCCTGTGAGCTCATAGGGAGCTTATGTGTAAGAAAGGGAGGAGCTCCCAGTAAACTGGCTGAAGGAAAAGTACTAGCCATTGCATCTGCCAAATAAAACAGGCGTATGATGTCCAAGAGCAGCTTTGGAAACATTGCTCCCATTTCTCCACTGCAGCCCTTGACTAACTTGCCCATTGGATATGATGTTTCTTGTCATTTCCCCCTGGAGGCCTCTAAATGGAACAAGTGCTTTCTTTCAAGAAGATTATTAATAGAAGAGAAGAAGGGTATTTAAGACAATAATAAACACAGATATAAAGTAACTAAGTTACCTCCTATTTTCTGTGTTGTCTCACCTTCTAGCTGTTATTATACTTGGTTCATGAGGCAGTTTACTAGGTAAACCTATCTGGAGCTGAAATATTTTAAAGAAATATGCAAATAGATCTTCTCTGGAGAACCAGAAGTAACAAAAAGAGTAAGTTCGTAGGTGCTTCAAATTTTCAAGTTCAATATAATCCCTATTATATTCTGTTCTAATGTATCACTTCCTTACACAAACTGTTCTTAACTTCAGTGCAGGTATAATTTTTATTAGTAATTATTTTCTATATCATGTAGGAAACACCGAGCTTTTCCCCCTCCTTCAACTAGCACCATTGTACATGTGCAGAAATCTTCAGACAACAGTAAACTTTATCCCTGTTTTTCTAACCTTTTCCTCTTTTATTTTGCAGGGATTAGTTGGAAAGAAACACATAGCCAGCTAGATTATATTGCTAGATGCTGAATTTCTAACAATAGTGCAAGTTTTTGATGAAACACATAACAAATATCAACACGGCAAACTCTAATTTGTTACCTGGCACCCTTCCACCAGAAAGAATTTCTGCCTTATTTTCAAGACTGATTCATTTCTAGTTCACAATCGAGCATTGAAATATTTGGGGTACCCACTCCTCTGAGGTCAATGGAAAAACAAAGAAGGAGACCACACCATATAAAAGAAAATTGTGTCACCTTCTCAGCAAATAAAAAGTTCAGTCTCAATTTTGCGCTGAAGTATGAAGTATAGTCTCTGAAGACACTGCCAGTTTGGCTTGTTAGAGTAGGATTTGTAACTGTGGAAGTGGAAAAGTTTCTCCAATCTATGAAAGATATTGTGAAATATTTACAGCAAGGAAGCTGGAATAATACCAACCAGTAGCTATAAAAATCAGAGGGAGGAGGCTTAATTTGAGAAGTTTTATACTTTTTTATAAGAACTGCTCCATTATTCTTAATACAGACAAAGGTTGAGTCAAGTTTGTGATGCAGTAAATGAAAAGTTAACAGTTCAGCTCATCACTTCAAGCGAATCCATATAGATTCACTGCATTCATTTCTCTCCCTGTTCTCCCTTGCCCTGCACTTCTTCATTTTGATTAGCTCGTTCCCTTAACTGGTGAAGCAAGCATTTGTCCTTCAAGTCCAATAAGTTCTAACTGTCATTAATCACAAGTTTCTTTGGTAAGTGTTTAAAAATGTCTAATCAGAAAGGAAGAGCACTAAAGAGAAAATACATGGCACTTTTCAGTAAAGAATTCAGTCGAAGGTCAAGAACTATGATAGCTGAGTTTTGAAACCTTAGACAGTATAAAATCAACAGCTATATGTCTTATGATTTTACTTTCAAATATATTTATTGATTTGAAAAATCAATGATATTTTCTGATGTCTATATTAAATGTGAGTTCATTAATTGTATAAATTGAATTCTATCCCCCTTTCATGTGAATTGCCCACCATTTTAGCAGTAGTAAAAGATGTATGAGGGACATTAAACTGAAAGTAGTTGGAGAAGAAATAAAATATCAGAGATTCTAAGAAATAAAATGCTAAGCTCAAATTAACAAATGCAATTTGTTACCTGGCACCCTTCCACCAGAAAGAATTTCTGCCTTATTTTCAAGACTGATTCATTTCTAGTTCACAATCGAGCATTGAAATATTTGGGGTACCCACTCCTCTGAGGTCAATGGAAAAACAAAGAAGGAGACCACACCATATAAAAGAAAATTGTGTCACCTTCTCAGCAAATAAAAGTTCAGTCTCAATTTTGCGCTGAAGTATGAAGTATAGTCTCTGAAGACACTGCCAGTTTGGCTTGTTAGAGTAGGATTTGTAACTGTGGAAGTGGAAAAGTTTCTCCAATCTATGAAAGATATTGTGAAATATTTACAGCAAGGAAGCTGGAATAATACCAACCAGTAGCTATAAAAATCAGAGGGAGGAGGCTTAATTTGAGAAGTTTTATACTTTTTTATAAGAACTGCTCCATTATTCTTAATACAGACAAAGGTTGAGTCAAGTTTGTGATGCAGTAAATGAAAAGTTAACAGTTCAGCTCATCACTTCAAGCGAATCCATATAGATTCACTGCATTCATTTCTCTCCCTGTTCTCCCTTGCCCTGCACTTCTTCATTTTGATTAGCTCGTTCCCTTAACTGGTGAAGCAAGCATTTGTCCTTCAAGTCCAATAAGTTCTAACTGTCATTAATCACAAGTTTCTTTGGTAAGTGTTTAAAAATGTCTAATCAGAAAGGAAGAGCACTAAAGAGAAAATACATGGCACTTTTCAGTAAAGAATTCAGTCGAAGGTCAAGAACTATGATAGCTGAGTTTTGAAACCTTAGACAGTATAAAATCAACAGCTATATGTCTTATGATTTTACTTTCAAATATATTTATTGATTTGAAAAATCAATGATATTTTCTGATGTCTATATTAAATGTGAGTTCATTAATTGTATAAATTGAATTCTATCCCCCTTTCATGTGAATTGCCCACCATTTTAGCAGTAGTAAAAGATGTATGAGGGACATTAAACTGAAAGTAGTTGGAGAAGAAATAAAATATCAGAGATTCTAAGAAATAAAATGCTAAGCTCAAATTAACAAATGCAATTTTTTCTGCATCTTCACAAAATTTTATTTAGTAGTTGGAATTCTATAAGAGTCTCAATCTCAAAGGCTGGAAATTATGCTCTAAGGGAGTCAGAATGCAATTGAAATCAAGGGTTATTAGCGTTAAGTGTGCCTCTACTTTGATTGGGGCCTCTGATGTATGAATCCCCTCTGTAACATCTATAATAAATAGTTGAAGACATATAACAGTACTGGAATATCTAAATATATTTACATTATTATAATGAAAATATATTTCTACCTCCTTAATAAAACAACCTATGTCAGCTGCTTTTTTTTTCCATTTCATTTAAACCATCATTTATTGAGCCCTATTGCACATCAGGTTATTATCATGGTATGTTGATTACAAAGAAAAATAAAACTGTTTTTCTAGGTTCCCAGTTATTGAGAAAACGGAGAAAAAAGAGAGACAGACAAAATATTTTGTTGCAATGATCAAATGTTTTACTGCAATATTTTTTTGCAGTATTTTATTGCAGTGATCTAAGTGTCATCAATGTATTGTATAGGTTATTGTGAAAAACAGATAAATGATAGTGACGCTAATGAGGGAGAAGTGTTAGAAGGTTCTCTGGAGAAGGTGACATGTGAAATTGAGCTAAGAGAATAGGAGTGCTCACAATGGCATGGGGTGATGGTCCGGATGGGTGGGATGGGGGGAACTGGGTGGGTGGGGACCAGGAATATGCATATGCCGGATCTGGGAACATACATGTCTGTGAACAACAAAACTCTGTAAAACCTTTAAAATAAAGAACTAAAAAAATAAAACAAGGTTGATTAACATGGCACTTTTCAGTAAAGAATTCAGTCGAAGGTCAAGAACTATGATAGCTGAGTTTTGAAACCTTAGACAGTATAAAATCAACAGTTCTTATGATTTTACTTTCAAATATATTTATTGATTTGAAAAATCAATGATATTTTCTGATGTCTATATTAAATGTGAGTTCATTAATTGTATAAATTGAATTCTATCCCCCTTTCATGTGAATTGCCCACCATTTTAGCAGTAGTAAAAGATGTATGAGGGACATTAAACTGAAAGTAGTTGGAGAAGAAATAAAATATCAGAGATTCTAAGAAATAAAATGCTAAGCTCAAATTAACAAATGCAATTTTTTCTGCATCTTCACAAAATTTTATTTAGTAGTTGGAATTCTATAAGAGTCTCAATCTCAAAGGCTGGAAATTATGCTCTAAGGGAGTCAGAATGCAATTGAAATCAAGGGTTATTAGCGTTAAGTGTGCCTCTACTTTGATTGGGGCCTCTGATGTATGAATCCCCTCTGTAACATCTATAATAAATAGTTGAAGACATATAACAGTACTGGAATATCTAAATATATTTACATTATTATAATGAAAATATATTTCTACCTCCTTAATAAAACAACCTATGTCAGCTGCTTTTTTTTCCATTTCATTTAAACCATCATTTATTGAGCCCTATTGCACATCAGGTTATTATCATGGTATGTTGATTACAAAGAAAAATAAAACTGTTTTTCTAGGTTCCCAGTTATTGAGAAAACGGAGAAAAAAGAGAGACAGACAAAATATTTTGTTGCAATGATCAAATGTTTTACTGCAATATTTTTTTGCAGTATTTTATTGCAGTGATCTAAGTGTCATCAATGTATTGTATAGGTTATTGTGAAAAACAGATAAATGATAGTGACGCTAATGAGGGAGAAGTGTTAGAAGGTTCTCTGGAGAAGGTGACATGTGAAATTGAGCTAAGAGAATAGGAGTGCTCACAATGGCATGGGGTGATGGTCCGGATGGGTGGGATGGGGGGAACTGGGTGGGTGGGGACCAGGAATATGCATATGCCGGATCTGGGAACATACATGTCTGTGAACAACAAAACTCTGTAAAACCTTTAAAATAAAGAACTAAAAAAAAAAGACAAGGGGTTGATTATCAGGAAGAAAGAATGGCATGGGTATGTCTATTTTAGGCAGAGGGAAGAGTTTGAGTAAAAGATGTAATCATGGCGTAACACAGTATGTTCAGTGCTTTTTAAATAACTGTACAAGGCACATGTGTGCAAGGAACATGGGAAGAGATGAAGATAGAGAGGCATACTGAGGGTGGTAAGGCCACACAGATACACATCATGAACTGTTGATTTTTAGATAAACAGGAGACTGAAAGATTTTAGGGAGATGGGTGATATTGGCTCTGTATTTTGTGTGTCAATCTGTTGACAGTATGAGGGTAGATTTTAGGAGTCTGGGATATAAAATTAATAGTATATTTAAACGTCCTAGATGAAAGAAGATGCAGATCTAAATTGGCAAGACTGGACACAAAAATAAAAGTGGTTGTTTGGATGTAGAACATAATTGCCAGGTAAATTTGTCCAGTAGGACTTGTAAATTAGATGTAGGGGTTAAAAAAAAAGGGGGCCCAAGGTTTCTGGCTAGATGTTAGGATTGTTGGTGGAACAGTAAATTGATGTATGGAACTTAGGAAAGAAAACAGTTCTGGAAAGAATATGAATTTCACTTTAGACATTTGACCCCTGAGATATCGAAGAGAATAGGTCTAGAAGTTAGGCACATGTGCATGTTTAATATTTTTAAGAGAGATCATGTTTAAAGGTTTAACTTCTGAAGTCATAAGAGTATATAGTTAAAACTCTTAAGAATGGTCGAGATAATTCAAGGAGAAATTTAGGATAAGAAAACTCATTCCCTGGAGAGGAATCGAGTGGGCCAGCATTAGGTATTGAAATAAATAGTGAAAAACAACATTACTTAGAAGTACATTACAATTCGATGTCATAGGAATTATGGGAGTAGAAAGTTTTAAGCAGTGGGAAATGACCCACAAAATTAAAAATGGCAGAAGAACAAACAGTAATTAAGACTGAAAATGTCTGTTGAATTGAGTCGGTATGTCTGGGTTAGAGGGACTTCCCAGATCATGCTAGTGGTAGAGAAGCCACCTGGCAATGCCAGAGATGTAAGAGATGCGGATTCAATCCTTGGATCTGGAAGATCTCCTGAGGAGAGCATGGCAACCCACTGCAGATTCTTGCCTGGAGAATCCCATGGAGAGCGGAAACTGGTGGGCTATTAGGAGTGGATTTAATGGTGGTGTACAGGAGATTACAGTGGACTGAGGAGGAGATGGCATCAGGATTTGCTCAAACTCACATCCGTTGACTCAGTGATGCCATCCAACCATCTTGTCATCTGTCGCCCCCTTCTCCTTTTACGTTCTATTTTTTCCAAACATCATGCTCTCTTCCAATGAGTTGTCTGTTCACATCAGGTGGCCAAAGTATTAGAGCCTCAGCTTCAGCATCAGCCTTCCAGTGAATAGTGAAGGGGAGTTGTAAAATCAGAAGCGGTCAGGTATTTGGTACAAGAAGAATGTATGATGTATTGTCATTGATGTAAGTGGAATATAGTCCATTTGTAGGTCACCTTGTTTTTCTGCCACCCTAATATCCAAAGTTTTATAATTTGTGTTCTGTTATGAGGTGAAAGAGTTTTCCATAAAATGAAGCCCTTATCCACTGAGAGTGAGGAATATTATAACGAGTACAAGTTGTAACTGCCATACTATGTCTTTTATTTTACCTTTTTTTGAAAGTTTGTTTTGGTATTTATTTATTTTTTAAAAGATTTATTTATTTATTTTGGGCGGGGGTCGGGTTGGGGAGGGAGGGGAATGGGCGGGCCACTACTATTGGTCTTTCATTTTTCTATTTTCATCCGTCTTTGTTCTCTGGCTCCTGTGGGCCTCCCATCGCGGTGGCGTCTGTCGTTGCAGAGCGCCGGCTCTGGGCGCATGCGCTCCAGATCTCCAGCTCGGTGATTGGACACATCGGTCCAGCTGCTCCACGGCACGTGGGATCTTCCCAGGTCAGGGACCAAACCGGCACCCCTTGCGCTGCAAGGTGGTGTCCTTACCCACTGGACTACCAGGGGAAGGGGAAGCCCCTGTTTTGGTATTTCTTATAGAAGGATTGAAAAGGATTTTATCCAGTCTCAAATTTGTGATTTTGAAATACTTTGAGTCATCTTTTTGAAAAATTTCTGGCTATAGGACCAAATCTATGTTTGCTGTTAGTAATATTTGACATCTCTGTTGGTAGGCCCAAAGGCAATGTTTCTCATTTCTTTAAAATTTATTGTTATTTTCATTTTGACAAGTAATTAAGAATTAAGCCAGAATTAAGTCCAGAATAACAGGTTTCCTTCTTACTTCCTTTTAAAAATGAAACTTTCTATAGATTCACCAAGTCTACTGTTTATCAAATATTCCACCTACTTTGCTTTTTTCTCCAAAATTCTATTCTGAACGCTTAACTGATTTTTTCCAGACATGAAATTTAATTTTAAAATTTTCTAATATGCTTTAATTGGAGTGGACTATTATTATTGTTATATAACATTGCTTCTATTTACCTGAACTTTTTTTTTTAAGTTTAAAGGAAATTTTTAATATATGAACTGAAAATGTAATAAAAATCATCAGTTTTTCGCTTTATGGCTTCTCTTTTATTTACTTTTGATTTGTAAGAAAACTAAAAACACCTTCCTAGCTTCTCTGGTTTAATATTTACTCATAAACATTTTTTAAAGCTTAGAAGAGAAGGGATTGACTACAAAGGGGAACGGAGGAAATTTATGGGGGATGGAAATTTTCAGTGACTCTATGATGGTGGTATTATGCATTTGTTAAACTCATCAATTATGCCTCAAAAAAGGGTGGATTTTATTGTATGCAATATTTTACCTCAGTAAACCTGAATTCTAAGAATGTCTCTTAAGTTTAGTTAATTTTGATATTGAAAATAAATACAAAATATTGAGAGAGAATTTATCCTACCAAATATTAACTATATTGTAAAACTGCAATGGAAGCATTATGGATGCATGACTTTATAGGAAGAACAATTGGCTAGATAGATACAGAACTACCTAATGCATAAATACATAACAAGGTATAAGAATTTAGTTCAAAAGAAAAGAATGGAAGCAAATGTGCCAGAGTCAATTTGCCTCTGCTAGAGTCCCAGCTCTAGGATTTACCTTTGGTGTGATATGAATTGATAAAAATCAAACTGTCTGTCTCTCAGTTTTATCTCCAGTTTAAAAAATTTATTTTTTCCTCATAGTGGTCATAGAAAGATTAAATGTAAAGGTAGTTTATGTAAAGCAGAGGTGCTTCCTCATGAGGTCCATGTACAGGTTTAAGGCCTAAAATTTGATGGGAAAATAACATCTTCATTTTGGTCAAGCTATATATAAAATGTTATTTACTCTAATCATAAATGTAAGAAGTAAATCATAGTAGTCTTAGCAGGAGCTGTGGCATCACTAGGAGAAATCACAGAATATATATATACCACATTGCAAGCTTCCTTGGTAGTAAAGAATCTGCCTGCAATGTAGGAGACCCAGGTTAGATCCCTGGGTCAGGAAGGTCTCCTGGAGAAGGAAGTGGTAAACCACTCCAGTATTCTTGCCTGGAAAATTCCATGGACAGAGGAGGCTGGCAGACTACATTCTGTGGAGCCTCAAAGAGTCAGACACACACACACACACACACACACAGAGTTTGAAAATATCTCAAAGTCTTTTTTTATGCCCATTATTAACTAATAGAGTGATTTTTGTTGGACTCACCATCAGGTCACATGTCACTGAATGCACTGCTAGAATGTCAGGCAACTCTGTACCTGGTAGTAACTCATCCACATGTGATGAAGTCAGGTGATCTAAGTGACCCAGTCATCTAGTTGTTTTGCAGTTAAACCTTTGCCTCAAAAAGGGTGGATTTTATTGTATGCAATATTTTACCTCAGTAAACCTGAATTCTAAGAATGTCTCTTAAGTTTAGTTAATTTTGATATTGAAAATAAATACAAAATATTGAGAGAGAATTTATCCTACCAAATATTAACTATATTGTAAAACTGCAATGGAAGCATTATGGATGCATGACTTTATAGGAAGAACAATTGGCTAGATAGATACAGAACTACCTAATGCATAAATACATAACAAGGTATAAGAATTTAGTTCAAAAGAAAAGAATGGAAGCAAATGTGCCAGAGTCAATTTGCCTCTGCTAGAGTCCCAGCTCTAGGATTTACCTTTGGTGTGATATGAATTGATAAAAATCAAACTGTCTGTCTCTCAGTTTTATCTCCAGTTTAAAAAATTTATTTTTTCCTCATAGTGGTCATAGAAAGATTAAATGTAAAGGTAGTTTATGTAAAGCAGAGGTGCTTCCTCATGAGGTCCATGTACAGGTTTAAGGCCTAAAATTTGATGGGAAAATAACATCTTCATTTTGGTCAAGCTATATATAAAATGTTATTTACTCTAATCATAAATGTAAGAAGTAAATCATAGTAGTCTTAGCAGGAGCTGTGGCATCACTAGGAGAAATCACAGAATATATATATACCACATTGCAAGCTTCCTTGGTAGTAAAGAATCTGCCTGCAATGTAGGAGACCCAGGTTAGATCCCTGGGTCAGGAAGGTCTCCTGGAGAAGGAAGTGGTAAACCACTCCAGTATTCTTGCCTGGAAAATTCCATGGACAGAGGAGGCTGGCAGACTACATTCTGTGGAGCCTCAAAGAGTCAGACACACACACACACACACACACAGAGTTTGAAAATATCTCAAAGTCTTTTTTTATGCCCATTATTAACTAATAGAGTGATTTTTGTTGGACTCACCATCAGGTCACATGTCACTGAATGCACTGCTAGAATGTCAGGCAACTCTGTACCTGGTAGTAACTCATCCACATGTGATGAAGTCAGGTGATCTATCAGTGACCCAGTCATCTAGTTGTTTTGCAGTTCTCTGCCTGCCATTTTTTGTTGATCAACACAGAAAGTTGAATCACTTTTATTATTTGTTTGTTTCCAAAATTTAGCAATTCAAGTGAGAGCTTTTATCCCTGGTAGGGTGGTGTGGGGCTTCCCTGGTGGCTCAGAAATAAAGAAGGCACTTATCAATGCAGGAGATGTGCGTTCGATCCCTGGGTCAGGAAGATACCCTGGAGAAGGAAACCTGTACCCTATTGCTCTGGATTTGTGATTCCTCTTCATTCTAGCACCTGCTGATTTTCTTCTTCCTTTTAAACTTGGTTAGCATGAATTTATTATTGTTATTTTATTTTTATACAGTAGAGAAGGGGCTGATATCTTAACTTAGTCTCCTATGTTATTGGATCTAGAAGAGTTTTCCTCTTTTTATCACACATGTATTTTCTTTACTGAATTTCTAGTTTTGTGGATTTTCATCAAGTTAGAAAATTTCATAAACAGTTTCACAAGTCCCTTGACTTCATTTAGATCTGTTTATTCTGAAATATGTTCCCTTTTTCATTGCCTTCCTCCGTTCATGAAGTGCTAACATTTATGTGCTGTTTATCCCTATACTCAGAAAAAGAGAAATTCATGTGTGACATCAAGTTAGAATTAAAGTTTTTTTTGTTTTGTTTTCCTGTAAATGTTCACTTTGGGAAACTAAAACTTCTAGTATTGTTACTCTTAGTTTTATAAATCTAATGTTATTTTAAAGAAAGTAGTATTTTCCAAGAAGTCTCTTTTTTTTTATTGGCCACTTCTATTTCTCTTTCATTTATCTATTTTCATCCATCTTTGTTCTTTGGCCTCTGTGGGCCTCCCATTGCAGTGGCCTCCGTCGCTGCAGAGCACCTGGGCGCATGTGCTCCAGAGCCCCGGCTGGGTAGTTGGACACATCGGTCAAGCTGCTCCATGGTACGTGGGATCTTCCCAGGCCAGGGACTGAACCGGCGCCCCTTGTACTTCAAGTCAGTGTCCTTACCCACTGGACCACCAAGGGAAGCCCTCCAAGCAGGCTCTTAATCTGATTCACTCCCTCACAAGCCTAGGTTATGGAATATTCATATTCTGGTAAATTTAACAGGGAAGGTACCCATTCTTTCCTACAAATGTTTCCTGGCAGATCCTGGCATAGCAAGAGTTCAGTTCTCTGAGCTACCTTAAATTTTATGCCTTGTGAAAACAGACTGTTGTGAGAATGTTCTGAGTCATCCCTAATCCATATATCATGAGAAGATACTTTTTCTTGCTCTTTTAAGCATTTTTTCCTAAAAAAATAATGCTTTCTTGTTTCTGCCCTCTGCTGCTTTCATCTAAATTTTTCTAATCTATGAATTATATTCTAAGAATATCATAAATATGTAAATATGTTTATAGACCATCTCAGCATTCTTGGTTGTCATGAATAAAATAAGCACTGACAGATTTAGCACCCCACACAGGCAAAAGCGTCCTTTAGTACCAAGGAAGAATTTTTACCATATGACACTCTGCTGGGCTGTGGAACTCAAAAGGTCCTCCAAAGTACTTATTGTACTTCATGCAGCATGAGAAATTAACTGATGTTTTATTCCCCTTCTTAATAAGAGACCTACTCCCTGTTCTTTCGCTAGGCTTGGATCTCTTACTTAGGATGTAAACTTCTTATTAAGTACTGTTACATATATATTCTCTATTCCAAAAAGAAAATTAAACAGTAGTCCTGAATCAATTAAGAAGATATCATGAGGAGAACTAAAAGAAATGTATAAAGTGAATAGAGATTATACCAGGATGTTAACAAATAGACGACAAGAGGTAAAGAGCAGAAAGGTCACTGAACAAATATTTAAATAATGCTTTATTTGAAATTCCATCAGTTACACATTATTACCTTTACCATGCTACAGAAACTCAGGGGGGATAATTTGAACAATGTTATTTATAATACAACAAACCTCAGCACCTCTAGGGCACACATCAGCCACCGAGCACTTTGCTGTATATCACCTGATTTCTTGTCTTTACAATGTTGCTTTTGCTCAGCAGAAGGAGACTGTGTGGAGAATCAAACTAAAATGAGAGTGAGAAAGAGGGTTTCTTGTTGTCAGGTCAGACCTGTGAACCGCTTAATGGGAGTGTTAACATTTGCTCAGTGGCTATGCACAGGGACCACAGTGAGTGATTTGCCTGTTTTTGCTCATTTCAGCCTCACACTAAGCTTTAAAGTGAATACCATCAACTTTGTTTTTTTTTAAGAGTTATTTATTTATTTATTTATTTTGGTGGGGTGGGGAGGGAGGGGAGCAGGCGGACCACTTTTATTGGTCTTTCATTTGTCTATTTTCATCCATCTTTGTTCTTTGGCCCTTGTGGGCCTCCCATCGTGGTGGCCTCTGTTGTCGCAGAGCACCGGCTCTGGGCTTAAGCGCTCCAGAACTCCGATTCGGTAATTGGACGCATTGGTCCAGCCACTCTGCGGCCTGTGGGATCTTCCCAGGCTAGGGATCAAACTGGCGCCCCTTGCACTGCAAGGCTGTGTCCTTACCCACTGGACCGCCAGGGAAGCCCCACCATCAACTTTTATAGAAGAAGAAATCAATGCATATACAGATGAAATAATTAGATTCAGTGTAGTCAGTATGTTTTTAGAATTTAAATGTGAATGCCACTGCTTTGTTGCCTCTTTAATGTCGTTCTTCTGTGGAAAAGTAAGGTGCAGTGAGGGACACACTGAAGCCGTGTCTAAAAGTGCAGTAGACTGTTAAACACCTGAGCGTATGTGTTATTGAAATAGGATGCCCTTGTTAAGGCTAAACATTCTCTCATTGTGAAAAGAGTGCTCATTTGTAAGATGTAAGGGCAGGGTTTGAGCATGCACACCTAGTTGTTCTGAAATCTAAAGTGTTGTATCATCTTTATTCTAACCCAACCAATTTTCAGAGCACTACTTTCCATGTTCAAAAACAAGAATGTATAAAAAACCTTTACCAAAAAAAGGTAGAGCAGAAAGGTCACTGAACAAATATTTAAATAATGCTTTATTTGAAATTCCATCAGTTACACATTATTACCTTTACCATGCTACAGAAACTCAGGGGGGATAATTTGAACAATGTTATTTATAATACAACAAACCTCAGCACCTCTAGGGCACACATCAGCCACCGAGCACTTTGCTGTATATCACCTGATTTCTTGTCTTTACAATGTTGCTTTTGCTCAGCAGAAGGAGACTGTGTGGAGAATCAAACTAAAATGAGAGTGAGAAAGAGGGTTTCTTGTTGTCAGGTCAGACCTGTGAACCGCTTAATGGGAGTGTTAACATTTGCTCAGTGGCTATGCACAGGGACCACAGTGAGTGATTTGCCTGTTTTTGCTCATTTCAGCCTCACACTAAGCTTTAAAGTGAATACCATCAACTTTGTTTTTTTTTAAGAGTTATTTATTTATTTATTTATTTTGGTGGGGTGGGGAGGGAGGGGAGCAGGCGGACCACTTTTATTGGTCTTTCATTTGTCTATTTTCATCCATCTTTGTTCTTTGGCCCTTGTGGGCCTCCCATCGTGGTGGCCTCTGTTGTCGCAGAGCACCGGCTCTGGGCTTAAGCGCTCCAGAACTCCGATTCGGTAATTGGACGCATTGGTCCAGCCACTCTGCGGCCTGTGGGATCTTCCCAGGCTAGGGATCAAACTGGCGCCCCTTGCACTGCAAGGCTGTGTCCTTACCCACTGGACCGCCAGGGAAGCCCCACCATCAACTTTTATAGAAGAAGAAATCAATGCATATACAGATGAAATAATTAGATTCAGTGTAGTCAGTATGTTTTTAGAATTTAAATGTGAATGCCACTGCTTTGTTGCCTCTTTAATGTCGTTCTTCTGTGGAAAAGTAAGGTGCAGTGAGGGACACACTGAAGCCGTGTCTAAAAGTGCAGTAGACTGTTAAACACCTGAGCGTATGTGTTATTGAAATAGGATGCCCTTGTTAAGGCTAAACATTCTCTCATTGTGAAAAGAGTGCTCATTTGTAAGATGTAAGGGCAGGGTTTGAGCATGCACACCTAGTTGTTCTGAAATCTAAAGTGTTGTATCATCTTTATTCTAACCCAACCAATTTTCAGAGCACTACTTTCCATGTTAGCTGGTCACTGTACCGATTGGCAGGAGAAGCCACAGAAAGGCACAATGGAAAGCCTGTTCATGTCTTGTTTGTCCTATGTGACTCGACAGTCTAACCAGGACCCCTCAAAAACGTATGCTTTTATTACCTGGAGAATGCAGTTGCTTACTGATTTTTGCTTACTGAAGTTCACTGGGTGGAAGGGTAGGAAGGCATGTACACAGGGAAATATTTCTTCCCATTTTCTAAAGTAGAAGTTTTGTACTCTTTGAGACTCAATATAGGCCTTTGATTTTTCAGGCATACTTTATATTTTCAAAGTCTTCAACACTGGTAAATGCAGATAATGGTGTATAAACTAGGTAGCGTAATGTTCCTGATGGGAAACGTGTGTTCCCACCAATTCTCAGAGGATCTCTGCCAGATCTTTTCTGTGCCATTAGGCTCCCATAGCTATTAGGTGTAAGAGTCAGTACCGTCACAGTTCTGTGCTACCAAACAGGTTTTTTCACTGTTAGACTGTATATGTTGAGGGTGGGAGATGAGGAACAGGTAGTACCAACAAATAAGCCTTAAGACTCATTAGGCCTTAATGACTGCAGGACAGAGTGCAAAAAAATGGAACCCTGAATTTTGGCTTTGAACTGTCATTAAATGAAAAAAACATTAAAAAAACAAAACAAAACAAAACTGATGATCTCTCCAGGAAACTGGAGGCAAGAGGAAGCTAAAACTGTACTGAACTTTAATACACAGAAAATCCTGACAGCTCTTTCCTCATATATAAATCCAGAATCTGACTCCTTCTTACCTCCTACTTTTAAGACCCTTGGACGTGCACCTTTTATTACCTGTAACTTGAAATACTGAGCTCCATAAAGCAACAAGATTGAGTCTGAGGAAGTGTAAATTTAATGCACACATTCCTCACCTAAAAATGCAATAAGCACTCATTTTAAAAGGTATATTCACCTCTAGGTTCATTGCAGAAGTATATACTGTAAGGGCAGGGTTTGAGCATGCACACCTAGTTGTTCTGAAATCTAAAGTGTTGTATCATCTTTATTCTAACCCAACCAATTTTCAGAGCACTACTTTCCATGTTAGCTGGTCACTGTACCGATTGGCAGGAGAAGCCACAGAAAGGCACAATGGAAAGCCTGTTCATGTCTTGTTTGTCCTATGTGACTCGACAGTCTAACCAGGACCCCTCAAAAACGTATGCTTTTATTACCTGGAGAATGCAGTTGCTTACTGATTTTTGCTTACTGAAGTTCACTGGGTGGAAGGGTAGGAAGGCATGTACACAGGGAAATATTTCTTCCCATTTTCTAAAGTAGAAGTTTTGTACTCTTTGAGACTCAATATAGGCCTTTGATTTTTCAGGCATACTTTATATTTTCAAAGTCTTCAACACTGGTAAATGCAGATAATGGTGTATAAACTAGGTAGCGTAATGTTCCTGATGGGAAACGTGTGTTCCCACCAATTCTCAGAGGATCTCTGCCAGATCTTTTCTGTGCCATTAGGCTCCCATAGCTATTAGGTGTAAGAGTCAGTACCGTCACAGTTCTGTGCTACCAAACAGGTTTTTTCACTGTTAGACTGTATATGTTGAGGGTGGGAGATGAGGAACAGGTAGTACCAACAAATAAGCCTTAAGACTCATTAGGCCTTAATGACTGCAGGACAGAGTGCAAAAATGGAACCCTGAATTTTGGCTTTGAACTGTCATTAAATGAAAAAAACATTAAAAAAACAAAACAAAACAAAACTGATGATCTCTCCAGGAAACTGGAGGCAAGAGGAAGCTAAAACTGTACTGAACTTTAATACACAGAAAATCCTGACAGCTCTTTCCTCATATATAAATCCAGAATCTGACTCCTTCTTACCTCCTACTTTTAAGACCCTTGGACGTGCACCTTTTATTACCTGTAACTTGAAATACTGAGCTCCATAAAGCAACAAGATTGAGTCTGAGGAAGTGTAAATTTAATGCACACATTCCTCACCTAAAAATGCAATAAGCACTCATTTTAAAAGGTATATTCACCTCTAGGTTCATTGCAGAAGTATATACCGTAGCCAAGATATGAAAGCAACTTAAGTGTCCACTGATAGATAAATGATGAAAGAGGATGTGAGGTGTGTGTTTGTGTGTGTAATGAAATATTACTCAACCATAAAAAAGAATTAAATCTTGCCATTTGAAGCTACCTTGATGAACCTACTGAGTATTACGCAGAGTGAAATATGTCAGACAGAAAAAGACATATAGAATATGATCTCACAAATAGGTGAAATCTTTAAAAAAAAAAGGCAAAAAAGAAAGCAAATAAACTAAACAAAAGAGAAGCAGATTCATAAATACAGAAATTGAACTTGTGGTTATCAGAAAGGAGGGTGAGGGGCTGGTCAAAATAGGTGAAGGGAATTAGAGACACAAACTTCCAGTTAAAATATAAGTCATGGAGATATACTGTACTAATACAGTACAGTACAGTACATGGAGATGTACAGTACTAATAAATGGGGAATCCAGTCAATCATACTGTAATAACTTTGAATTGTTAACAGGTAGTAACTCGACTTATTGTAGTGATCATCTGGTGATGTTTAAAAATGTCAACCTATCGTATGCCTAAAACGAATATAACATTGTATGCCAATTATACTTCAAAAAAGAAAAGAACACATTGTTCCAAATCAATCGGAAAAATTCCAGAATCCTTTCAGTCTGCAGGAAGAAGGTGCTGCTTGTCGGACTTCACTGCCTGTTTCACTTCCCCTTAGTCTCTGCTCCAGCTTTGGCCTCCTGGTTGTTTCTCAAATGTTTCAGCTTGCTCTGTCTTCGATTTTTGATTTTAGTTATCTTTCTGCTGCAATGCTTTTCTCTCAGAATCCTTCAAAGATGTGGGCTCATTCAATTCAGAACAAGGGCATCTCCCCTTCACTTCTATCCATATCTATTTTGTATATTGGTATATACACATTTTGTTTTCTTTTCTCAAAAAAAGTTTAAATTGCCTGAGGTCATAGTATTAAAATTGAAAGAGATAAATTGTATTACCAGTATTAAAGATCATAGCATTAATGTCATCTTTATAATCAGTAAATTAGGTGGGAGATGATTAATATATATATATATATATATATATATATTACATATTAAGTATGATATGGTCAAATGTAAAATACTTCATGAGAAGAAATAATTTTTACTTAGTTTTTATTGCTAGGTTGTGGGCTATTTATTCACTTTGTTTTAAAGTCTGTTTTTCTTGGATGTGAGTATTGCTACCCATAGTTATTTTTTCATTTCTATTTGCACAAAATATCTTTTTTCATCCCTAACTTTCATTTGGTTTATGTCTTTTGTCCTGAAGTGAATCTCTTGTAGGCAGCAGATTGTACTTTCTTGTTTTCTTATGCCATCTGTGACTCTATGTCTTTTGATTAGATAGTTCAGTTCAGTAGTCCCCAACCTTTTTGGTATGAGGGACCAGTTTCATATTTTGCTTTTGAGGTCCTATTTTACATCTACATGTTTATCTTTTTGCTGTTAGTTTTAGTTATAATCACTTTTACCTTTTGGTTTTCTTGATTTTGAGAAAATATGTATACTGGCTTAAGCGATTTTCAACTCTTTTAAATATATGCGTGTTATTTTCCTTTTCCTATAGATTCTTGTTTATTTTATATTATCAGAGACCCTTTAATATTTCTTTTACTTTAGATTTAGTATTGCTGAATTCTTTTAGTTTTTGCGTGTCTGAGAAATTATATATTATGACATTGCTGGATAGAGAATCACGGAGCTTTTTTGGTGGCTCAGACAGTAAAGAATGTGCCTGCAACACAGGAGACCTGTGTTTGATCCTTGGGCTGGAAAGAACCCCTGGAGAAGAGCATGACTCCAGTATTCTTTGATGAAGAGTTCCATGAATAGAGGAGCCTGGCGGGCAGGTGTTTCCCTTTAGTGAAAAGGTTTTTCTTTTTTTCTGTCTTCTCTTTCTGGAACCCCTGTTATGTGTAAGTTGGTACTCTTCATGTTTTCCCATAGACCTCGCGTACTGCTTTCACCTTTTTTTTTTTGCATTTGTTTTTCTGTCTGCTGTTCCCGTATCTTCCAGATCACTTACTCATTCTTCTGTGTCATTTATTTTGCTAATCATTGCTTCTAAATGGGTTTTTATCTTGGCAATCGAATTGCCTAGTTTTAATTGGTTTGTCTTTATGGTCTCCAGTTCTTTGTGACTTTATCTGCACTTCTTTGGATCATCTTTCTTAATTCCTATAGTATTTTAATTACCACCTTTTTGGAACTTAGGGTGTAGGGATCTGGAAAGTTTTATTGCACTATTTGTTCTTTAGAGTTTTTCTCTTCTTTTAATTTGGGATAGCTTCTCTGTTTTTTTTAATGTCACTTTCTCTATCTTTATGAATTTAGGAGAACCAGTAATATATTATGATTTTGAATGGGGTGTTTTATGTGGGAGCATCTCTTTGTAGACTGTGTGTACCCAGTATTTTGGTTTGAAGATTGGTTTTGGTATGGATGCCAACCACATTTTTCCTCAGAGTGTACTGGTCTTTATCTCCTTAATATGGGAGTGTGTTTGGTGTCCAGAATGTACACTGTATGTGAGGACTCTTCTTTGTTCTGTGGCTGTCACCACTAAGTTATGGGCCGGATTTTTTCTCCAGTTTGTAGAGTAGACAGGACCATGTTTGCTCAGGCTCTGATGCCCTTGAGTGGATGCACTGCCCCAGAGAAGGTGACTGCTGAAGCCAGGGAGAGCCATGCAGTCACAGTGAACCAATGCACAGCCCATGCAAGTGTCTGTAGTTCCACCCAGAATCAGCCCAAGGTTGCATCCCTTTCTCCCTTGTCTTCACCTCCCATCTCATACAAGGCTCTGATGTGGAGTAGGCTGAGGCTCACGGCCGGAAAACCATGTCTTCAGGAATCAGGATGGGTGTGCTGCCACTTGGACTCTGAGCTACCTCTTGGGGAAGACCTCTCCCATGAGTTGGTCACCCTAGACTGGTGCCAAGCTGCTGGGGTGTGGTGTAGGTAGAACCAGAAATAAACTGGCTGTGAATTCCTGCCCAGGGTCTATCCATCCAAAGCTCGGCATCCAGCCCTTGCATGTTCCTGTGGTGATATACGTGCCTGCGGCCACAGCGTCTGTCATAGCTGAACCCACCCTCGCCCTGGGCATGCTGACAGTGGCCAGAACGCCTGTGTGTGCCGGTGTTGTCCTTGGTGGCTCCCCTCCTCCTCAAGCCCAGACTCTGCAGGCTATCTTTGAGCAGCTGGATCGAGTCCTCTCTCAGGGCCTGTCTGCCTTAGATTCAGAGATTAGACACGATGGGTTCTTGCAGTGCCTCTCTATGCACACACTCATATCTGCCCAGTTCATTCCACCAACCCCGAGTAAGCACTGACAGTTGTCTGTGTAGCTCTGCCTGGATCACAGCCCAGGCCCCTCTGTCTCTCTGAGCAGCAAGACTGAGTCTCTGCCCTGGTCTCATTCCAGTCTGGAGTGTAAAGAGAGTGGGGCCAGGACATTTGCCTCTTAGGTTAGTAAGTGCACAAGGTAGCAGCCAGCATCCATAGGTCTCTCTGCACCCTGATTATTTGTGTGTGTTCTTCCTGAGTCTAGACTCCTTCAGCCTCTTTATCTTACCCTAGCATGGTTCCTAGCAGGTCAAGGGCTTTGCAAGAAGAGAGTATGTGGGTTTGGATCTTGTCATTATTACAGGTCCCTCCCAGGAGTGCTGGTCCTGACTTGATACCTTTCTTTTTTCCCTTCTGCCTGATGACATGGAGATATTTCTTTTAGTTTTGACTGTATAGGAGATCAGTTTCCAGGTAGTTTTCTCTGTGAATTGTTCCACAGATAGATGAAATTTTGATGTTTCTGTGCGGGAGTTGAACTCTTCATCCTCTTACTCTTTCATCTTTATCCTTCTCCTGAGCTGCTTGTTAGCTTTGTCTTTGGTTATTTACCTCTGTTGTACAAAATAATATGCATATATTGATATTTCTTGATGTATTCATTTTAATCACTGCTTATTGATTTCCTCTTATGGAAGATAAACATTATACTTTCTTTCATGCCATGTCTCAACATTCCATCGCATCCTTTAAAAACATTATTTCAATAAAATTTCTGGTTAAATTGAGTCTTTATATTATTTGAAATATAAATATTAGTCACTGTTAAGAAAAATTGTATAAAATGTATATTTTATCACCAGTCTTTGTTTTTCATGAATTTAATATTTGCCTCATTTTTCATTTTGTTAGTTTTATATGTACTTATTTTATGCATTATCAATCTATCAATAACATTATTTTCCAAAATCTCCATTACACTAAAGGCTATCTCATTTCCGTTTTTTCCCCTAAAGACCATATTTTATCCTATTGTGTCAGCCTAAGCTGGCATTTGCTTTCTAAGTCATTTGCTTTCTAAGGGTGTCCTGACTTGGGGGCCTTCTGCCTTGGAGACATTTTTTGCTTTCCTTCTCTGTTAAATCTTATTTTCTCTTTCTTAGTTTATTCCCTTGTTTAACTAGAGCACATTTGCCAATAGTTACATAGAACAGAAAAATAGGCTGTAAATTTCTTACACCTATACATGTCTAAAGGTGACTTTATTTTGCCCGTCCAATTAATTCATAAATGAGTTGAATGCAGAATTCTAAATTGAAAGTCATGTTTTGTTTTGTTTTGTTTTGTTTTCAGAATTGTGATAGCATTTAGTCCATGATTTTCTGGCGCTTATTATAGAGACTTACTGTGATGTGTGACTCCTCTTTCTTTGTGTGGAATGTTGTTTCACTCTGATGATTTTGGAAACATTTTTTATCCTTAATATGTGGAAAATTCAAGATGGTATGCTTTGTTGTAAGATTTCTCTATTTAATAGTGTAAGACCCTCTGTCAGCTCTTTATATTTGCAGACACATGTCTCTCACTTGTAGAAAATAGTATTACACTATTTATTTGATAATTTTCTTTCATCTGTTTTTATTAGCTCCCTTTAATTTCTACTACTAATATAATGAAAATCTTGAATAGTCTTTTAGGTGTTTTAAGGATACATCTCTTTGAATGTTAATATTCATATTTTTGTTATAAAATCTAGGGCTTATTCTTGACTTTACCTTCTATCGCCTCATTTTAAAAATTTGAAGTGTTATGTTTTTAATTTTCAACATATACCTTATGTAATTTAATTGTACTTTATTTTAGTAGTATTATTTCATGAATTTAATATTTGCCTCATTTTTCATTTTGTTAGTTTTATATGTACTTATTTTATGCATTATCAATCTATCAATAACATTATTTTCCAAAATCTCCATTACACTAAAGGCTATCTCATTTCCGTTTTTTCCCCTAAAGACCATATTTTATCCTATTGTGTCAGCCTAAGCTGGCATTTGCTTTCTAAGTCATTTGCTTTCTAAGGGTGTCCTGACTTGGGGGCCTTCTGCCTTGGAGACATTTTTTGCTTTCCTTCTCTGTTAAATCTTATTTTCTCTTTCTTAGTTTATTCCCTTGTTTAACTAGAGCACATTTGCCAATAGTTACATAGAACAGAAAAATAGGCTGTAAATTTCTTACACCTATACATGTCTAAAGGTGACTTTATTTTGCCCGTCCAATTAATTCATAAATGAGTTGAATGCAGAATTCTAAATTGAAAGTCATGTTTTGTTTTGTTTTGTTTTGTTTTCAGAATTGTGATAGCATTTAGTCCATGATTTTCTGGCGCTTATTATAGAGACTTACTGTGATGTGTGACTCCTCTTTCTTTGTGTGGAATGTTGTTTCACTCTGATGATTTTGGAAACATTTTTTATCCTTAATATGTGGAAAATTCAAGATGGTATGCTTTGTTGTAAGATTTCTCTATTTAATAGTGTAAGACCCTCTGTCAGCTCTTTATATTTGCAGACACATGTCTCTCACTTGTAGAAAATAGTATTACACTATTTATTTGATAATTTTCTTTCATCTGTTTTTATTAGCTCCCTTTAATTTCTACTACTAATATAATGAAAATCTTGAATAGTCTTTTAGGTGTTTTAAGGATACATCTCTTTGAATGTTAATATTCATATTTTTGTTATAAAATCTAGGGCTTATTCTTGACTTTACCTTCTATCGCCTCATTTTAAAAATTTGAAGTGTTATGTTTTTAATTTTCAACATATACCTTATGTAATTTAATTGTACTTTATTTTAGTAGTATTATTTTATTAATTTAATACATCTCTTTTCTCTTACTGTGACTCAAAATGGCTTTGAATAAGCTGGCATCA
Source organism: Tragulus kanchil (assembly GCA_022376925.1). Classification (NCBI taxonomy): domain Eukaryota; kingdom Metazoa; phylum Chordata; class Mammalia; order Artiodactyla; family Tragulidae; genus Tragulus; species Tragulus kanchil. The sequence goes on along the minus strand of JAIOJX010000024.1, from coordinate 108,567,391 downwards.
GGTTTTTGTATAATTCATTCTTTTGTACTTCAAATACTGTTTAGAAGAAACCTCCCCCAGTTCAGGGGATTTTATTACAGAGTTGAGAATGGTGTATAGCATTGAGAGATTACATGAAGGAGAAAGATAAAATTCACAAGACAAAGTTCTGATAGGCATGGAAAACTATAAAGAAGTTATGAGTAGAAAATCAGTCGAGGGATAGGTCTAACTCATTAATCAGAATTAAAGTAGCAAATAAATGATTGCTTAGAAATTTTGAAAAGGAATTGTCACCACTAGGAACCTTTTGAGGTTAAAGTTTTTTCAAATATAACTATTTATTTAGGAAGTAAAAAATTCCATCTTTTCAGAGGGCCACTGGCAAACATTCCTGGTGAAAGCATTTATTCCGAAAGAGCATTTCTTTGTTCTTATTCATTTTATTAACCATTTACCTCTTGGGAGAATTGTTTAAATATTTAATGTCTATTCATGTTTATTATGCAGTAGACCAAAGTCTGCTAGGTTTCTAAAGGAACTAGAGTCTTTTATACTATAATGGTTTAGAAGTTTGTATCATACCTAGGAATTGTTTTGCTTCTAGTTAAACTCACCCTGTGTTTTATTATTCTTCATCAGAATAAGGAAACATTTATTTTTTGACTTTTTTTTTAAATTTCATTTTTATTTATTTATTTTTTGGACACATCACACAGCATGTGGGATCTTAGTTCCCCAGTGAGGAGTAAAACTTGCATCCCCAGCAGTGGAAACTTGGAGTCTCACCCACTGGGCTTCCAGGGTAATGTCCACTCCTGCTACCACCACCAAAAAAGAAGACTAAGGAAACAGCTGTAAAACATAAGTCATTAGGTCATTGTTTTCTTCTTAGCAACTATTATCAACTCATTCTTAAGGAAAATGACTTAGCCTTTGTGGCCCATCTAGTTTCCAAAACTCCTAAAAAATGTCCAGGCTTTTTCAAAGCCTACTTCAAACTTGGAACCAGTATCAAATATAATACTCCTTTAAAAACCTGGTGAATATTAACTAGACATGATACTGTTCTCTAAGTAGAATGTTCTACTTTTTTTTCAATATGATCTCTTATTTGCCTTTTGTCTTTCCTGGTGGCTCAGCAAGTAACGAATCTGCCTGCAATGGAGGAGCCCCAGGCTCAATCCCTGGGTCAGAAAGATCCCCTGGAGAAGGGAGTGGCTACCCACTGTAGTATTCTTGCCTAAAAAATTCCATAGACAGAATGCATTTCTGTGGACTACGGTCCATGAGGTCACATAGAGTGAGACATGACTAAGTGACTAACACTTACATTTACCTTTTACCCCATACATCAAAAAAAAAAAAGCCCTAAGGAAATAAATTATCAGGGTAGGAATATAACTTGTATTGAAATGATCTTTATTCATCTATTCCAAATCTAAAAGGTGAAAGATTCAAAACCTAAATAATTGTATATATTAAGAATTCTTCTTTTTGAAACCTCTAGTAATCTGTTTAGCACACTCTGTGTTTCCAGCTCCAAGGAAAACCCATTTTCCCTTTTAATTACACTTTTCCCTTTTAAGTTTTTTTTTTTTTTTTTTTAAAGAAGGAGGTGTGATACCATACAAGATAAAGATGCTGAAATTCAAAACATTTGAAAGAAGCCAGTGTAAGATTACAGCCTACTCTGCAACAAGCTTAAGGTTATTCCTGGATGGTGCAAAACCTGACGTTTCAACTGTTGATACTACTTGTGTTTCCTTTTTGTTTCTTTTCCCCAGTTGATAATTTTTAGCAAGAGTCACTTTTTCCCAGTTCTGGGATCTTATCTCAATTATTTGCGATCCTATTAAGTCTTAGAAGTTTTTGCCCATGCTTTTAAAACTTGGAAGTCCTAGCTTAAAATTCTGCAGTATTTGTCCATTCTTTATTATTTCAAGTTAACTGTTTGCATGGGCTTTTCTAGTGGGTCAATGGTAAAGAATTTATCTGCTAATGTAGGAGATGCGGGTTCAATCCCTGGGACGGGAAGATCCCCTGGAGATGGAAATGGCAACCCAACCCAGTATTCTTGCCTGGAAAACCAGATGGACAAAAGAGCTGGGTGGGCTACAGTCCATGGAGTCACAAAGAGTTCGACACGACTTCACAACTGAACAATAACAATGGTCTTGTTGTTGGCATTATTGAGAAAGCTCAGATTGTAATGAGAGATCAGGGTTAGGGCTGTGGCTCTGAAAATAAAGAGCTGTTTGAACTTGGACAAGTTTCTTAATTTAGATTTCACTTTCTTCGTTTGTAAAATGGAAAATTAAGTCAGTATCTTATAGTACTGTTGTGGATAGCAAGTGAAAGAATGTGTATAAAGGACTAAGGATAGGATTTGTGTTGTTAAGACTGAAAATGCATTTCCCCTTTCCTCTCAACAGTGATTACCTTTTCTCAACTAAAACTGGGTTTCACTTTTCAGCAGCCACAACAACATACATACAGTTGAATATGATTATTCAGCCTAACATACAGTTGAATTTATTCATCTATTCCAAATCTAAAAGGTGAAAGATTCAAAACCTAAATAATTGTATATATTAAGAATTCTTCTTTTGAAACCTCTAGTAATCTGTTTAGCACACTCTGTGTTTCCAGCTCCAAGGAAAACCCCTTTTCCCTTTTAATTACCCTTTTCCCTTTTAAGTTTTTTTTTTTTTTTTTTTTTTTTTTTTTTTTTTAAAGAAGGAGGTGTGATACCATACAAGATAAAGATGCTGAAATTCAAAACATTTGAAAGAAGCCAGTGTAAGATTACAGCCTACTCTGCAACAAGCTTAAGGTTATTCCTGGATGGTGCAAAACCTGACGTTTCAACTGTTGATACTACTTGTGTTTCCTTTTTGTTTCTTTTCCCCAGTTGATAATTTTTAGCAAGAGTCACTTTTTCCCAGTTCTGGGATCTTATCTCAATTATTTGCGATCCTATTAAGTCTTAGAAGTTTTTGCCCATGCTTTTAAAACTTGGAAGTCCTAGCTTAAAATTCTGCAGTATTTGTCCATTCTTTATTATTTCAAGTTAACTGTTTGCATTGGCTTTTCTAGTGGGTCAATGGTAAAGAATTTATCTGCTAATGTAGGAGATGCGGGTTCAATCCCTGGGACGGAAGAGCCCCTGGAGATGGAAATGGCAACCCAACCCAGTATTCTTGCCTGGAAAACCAGATGGACAAAAGAGCTGGGTGGGCTACAGTCCATGGAGTCACAAAGAGTTCGACACGACTTCACAACTGAACAATAACAATGGTCTTGTTGTTGGCATTATTGAGAAAGCTCAGATTGTAATGAGAGATCAGGGTTAGGGCTGTGGCTCTGAAAATAAAGAGCTGTTTGAACTTGGACAAGTTTCTTAATTTAGATTTCACTTTCTTCGTTTGTAAAATGGAAAATTAAGTCAGTATCTTATAGTACTGTTGTGGATAGCAAGTGAAAGAATGTGTATAAAGGACTAAGGATAGGATTTGTGTTGTTAAGACTGAAAATGCATTTCCCCTTTCCTCTCAACAGTGATTACCTTTTCTCAACTAAAACTGGGTTTCACTTTTTCAGCAGCCACAACAACATACATACAGTTGAATATGATTATTCAGCCTAAAGTTTTGTTGTTGTTCTCAATGTTTTAAGTAATCCAGAACTTTTCAGATTCTGTGAAATAAATTTTCTTATAATAGTAGAATCCTAATTTCAATTGATCTGCTCATGTTTGGTCATTTTGTAAAGTTCCCACAGCAGTCTTAAATTGACAAGACTATTTACCCAGGAATAGAATTAACTAGTAAAATAAAGCAGTTACAAGGAAAACACATGCTTGGAGATTATTATGATGCCATGATATAAATGAATGAAACCATATGTGTGTATATACATAAACTGAAAAGTAGAGGACAAAGGCCCAGTGAAAGGCAAGTCCTTGGTACATAACCATCTAATTAAAAGGCACTGTTTTTATCCCTCCTTACTTTGGCAAATATAAGTTTATTTTACTCTGAATTATCAAGAGACTGTTAATATACGAGACAGACTCTCTGGGGCAGGGACACATATATGTGCGAAACAGATTGAAGGAAATAATGACACGAGCATCTCCTGCTTCCTGTCCCCTGCTGCAGAGACATAGAGGTGAAAGAAATACTTCACTTTTTAAAAGCCACTTTATAAAATGGTTATAGACCTCTAGGGAAGAACAGTGAGACAGATAACAAGATATTTATGCAGAGGAGGGATGCATGTACAATAAAAACTGTAGAACATTGATCACAAGGGATTGCAGAATTAACCTGACACCAACGCAAATTGGGGCAAGACAGTGCCACCAGAAGGGTGTATTTTCAAGGCAACACAGGCCAATGACTGACAAAGCCCCTGTTGGAAGAGAAAACAGTCATTGCCTTAAGAGTTTGATCATGTAACCATGTAGGCTTCGCATTTTAACGAGGCTTAAGAGTCATAACCTGATTCTTTTCTTTGCCCAAGTTACTCTCTGGCAGTAAGTCGGCACTGGGATACTCATTCCATCTTGGAGGCTAGGAAGACACTAAAGTCATATTGTGCTTTAGTGTCCCTGGGTAGGATTAAATCTTGAATGTGTTTCCTTGAGTGTAAGATGCTACAAACAAAGACTGTAGCAGTAGAAAGATAAAAATCCTGTTGAATATAGGTACTTGTGACTTAGCTTTACTATAACAAAGATAGTCAGACAAAATTGTGAAATTTGACTGCAATAAATTTGTCACATCCTCAGCTCAATACCTGATTTTCTGAGGACAGTAACTTCCTCCCTTACTATCTGAATAAAATTAAGCTGCATGTTACATATAATGGGAGCTGATAAAAATTCACCTTGAGAATTTTATGACAAACTGTATAATTTGCCCCTTCTTTCCTAAAGGGAAATTTCAGAAGTCAGTGATAGGCTCCTGGGAAAATATTTGGAAGGTAGCCCTAACCTGCTCTGTATAAGTATCCGCCCAAGATCAAGTCAGGTGGTCGCAAACTTGAATCACTTGCCAGAGCAAGGTCCTGTTGAGACTCGTTGGAAGGTTCTTTAGAAGTTAGAAATGCCCTTTGCTCAGTCACGTCCAACTCTGACATGCCATGGACTGGCGCCTCCATGCTGCTCTGTCCATGGAATTCTCCAAGCAAGAATGTGGGAGTGGGTGGCCATTCCCTTCTACAGGGGATCTATTAGGAATCAAACCCTCGTCTCCTACACTGCAAGCAGGGAGATTCTTTACCCATGAGCCACCAGGGAAGACCCTGGAAGGTACATAATCAAATTAAAATCTGAATTGTTCTCCTCTGGAAGGTACGTGAGAGGAGAAGAATTCAAGTTTGAATTTAATTATGTATCCTTAAAGGGAATAAAATGAAAAACAACCTTAAGGGGATCCTCCTCCAAAGTGGGCCAGTAGCAAATACATTTACTAAACCTATATAATCAAACAGAAGTTGGTTAAATATTGTGAGCAGTGCCACAGTTTCTTATTTGATCCTTAATTGGAAAGGAGGGAAGTAGGAACAACTCTTGGTAAAGTTAATATGGTTTGATTCATCAAGAGAAATGCCTTCAATTCAGGAAGACATTACACTACCTCTAAAGCACAGGTTCGTCAGCACTCTGTCTTCCTTGACCCCTGTATCTTGCTACAAACAAAGACTAAAGTCATATTGTGCTTTAGTGTCCCTGGGTAGGATTAAATCTTGAATGTGTTTCCTTGAGTGTAAGATGCTACAAACAAAGACTGTAGCAGTAGAAAGATAAAAATCCTGTTGAATATAGGTACTTGTGACTTAGCTTTACTATAACAAAGATAGTCAGACAAAATTGTGAAATTTGACTGCAATAAATTTGTCACATCCTCAGCTCAATACCTGATTTTCTGAGGACAGTAACTTCCTCCCTTACTATCTGAATAAAATTAAGCTGCATGTTACATATAATGGGAGCTGATAAAAATTCACCTTGAGAATTTTATGACAAACTGTATAATTTGCCCCTTCTTTCCTAAAGGGAAATTTCAGAAGTCAGTGATAGGCTCCTGGGAAAATATTTGGAAGGTAGCCCTAACCTGCTCTGTATAAGTATCCGCCCAAGATCAAGTCAGGTGGTCGCAAACTTGAATCACTTGCCAGAGCAAGGTCCTGTTGAGACTCGTTGGAAGGTTCTTTAGAAGTTAGAAATGCCCTTTGCTCAGTCACGTCCAACTCTGACATGCCATGGACTGGCGCCTCCATGCTGCTCTGTCCATGGAATTCTCCAAGCAAGAATGTGGGAGTGGGTGGCCATTCCTTCTACAGGGGATCTATTAGGAATCAAACCCTCGTCTCCTACACTGCAAGCAGGGAGATTCTTTACCCATGAGCCACCAGGGAAGACCCTGGAAGGTACATAATCAAATTAAAATCTGAATTGTTCTCCTCTGGAAGGTACGTGAGAGGAGAAGAATTCAAGTTTGAATTTAATTATGTATCCTTAAAGGGAATAAAATGAAAAACAACCTTAAGGGGATCCTCCTCCAAAGTGGGCCAGTAGCAAATACATTTACTAAACCTATATAATCAAACAGAAGTTGGTTAAATATTGTGAGCAGTGCCACAGTTTCTTATTTGATCCTTAATTGGAAAGGAGGGAAGTAGGAACAACTCTTGGTAAAGTTAATATGGTTTGATTCATCAAGAGAAATGCCTTCAATTCAGGAAGACATTACACTACCTCTAAAGCACAGGTTCGTCAGCACTCTGTCTTCCTTGACCCCTGTATCTTTTATATCAGAACCTGTTTATGTGCTTCTGTGTAGTTCAGAACCATTACTAGACCATGACAACAATTAAGTCTCAGATTCCTTAAGTTGGAACCAACTCTCTAGAGGTATACATTATTCCCCAAAGGCACAATGAGAACAAATATAAATGTATTTGAAACATAGAAACATACACACATACACACACATACTAAAACACACAAACACAAAGAATGTCACTGTAGAAAAGTATACTATTTTGGGTGACTATAGCTGCATGACAAAGAATCTCAAAACCTGCAACTTAAAACTATGATCATTTGTTTAGCTTTCGAGTCTGCAGTTTGGGCAGGGCTTTGTGAGGGAATGCTTCACTTTGTTCCACTTTCAGTAGTGGGACGTTGCTCAGTAGTGTCCGACTCTAGCATGCTGGAGCCCCAGGCTCCTCTGTCCATGGAAGGCTCCAGGCAAGAATTACTGGAATGCTTAGCCATTCCCTTCTCCAGGGGATCTTCCTGAACCAGGGATCAAGTCCTGGTCTCTTTACCATCTGAGCCAATAGAACTCACTCATGCAGAAGCTCAGCTGGGCCTGAGGGTTAAGGAGATCAGTTCATCTTCACCTGATTCTAAGAGGCCCCAGATTTACTCTTAGCATGGTCTCAAAAATGAGCATCCCACAAGACAGAAAGTAAATGCTGCCGGCTTACTAAAGTGCCAGTTCAAAATTCAGTAACATTACTTCATATTTTGTTGATCAAGCAGTGACAGATTCTGGGTACAAAAAGAAAAAGTATACCCTACCTGCTAATGGGAACATGGTCAAAACCTTGAGGCCCATATTTTAAATGTTGCTTTGTTTGGGGGTTTTCTCTGTGTGTGTGTGTGTGTGTGTGTGTGTGTGTGTGTGCGCGCGCGCACGTGTTTGACCACTCTGTACTTCTTGTGGGATATTATTCGCGCCCTGATTGTCCTAATCACTGGAAGGCCAGGAGCTCACTTTTTTCTTTTGGCTGTGCCATGCAGCTTGTGGGGTTTCAGTGCTTCTCCAGGGACTGAACCTGGGCCACAACAGTGAAAACACTGAGTCCTAACACTAGTCCACCAGGGAACACCCATGAAAATATTTTAAAGTTTCCCTTAGTAAAATATACTGCTTGATATACAAGAAGATTAAATGTATAGCAGTTTTTCAGAAGCTATCTACTATTTAAAATCTAGTATAACTCCTTTAGGAAATACTCATATTATTGTTATTTCTCATTGTTGATACTGCATCATTCCTCAAACCATCAGAAACACTCTTGTGATTTCTACCTTATTTAACAGAACTGAGGTTAATTCTTTATGCTATGATAAATTACTCAACCTGGAAAGTGACTCGCCCTGGCAAAACACTTTAACAATATTTCATATTCTGTTAAATAACCTGAAGGAGTTAATGCACCCTGTGAGCGGCTAACACACAAGTCATCAGAAAGGGATGTAGGTGCTGAAAGAATCAAATTCATTATGTAAAACGGTGTATGAACACTCTCTCCTTTATTTTGGGAGGACTTTTTGAAGTAAGTGGAAATTTTTCCTACATTAAGTCTACTGTATACTCACTGCAGATGAATTTAAAATCTTGGCCAAATAACGAAGGAAAAAAGAAAAAAAACATGCACACACACAGATGCCCCAAATTTAACATACAACATAAGCATACCTATTTCTTGAGTCCCATTTATAGGTTTTCCAATAAATTGAAAATAAACAAAACCTTCTGGCTTTGCATGTCTGTGGGGAGTTTGGGATTGCAGGTACACATATTTAAGAATCTTTTGCATAAATCTACATATGTTTACATGCAATGACAGACATACTGCCGCTTCCCAAATGTGCCTAGGATAATTTAATCTTCTGAAACATTTTGCATAGCATATGTAGGTGTAATATGCTCAGAAACATTACCTGAATATATGCAAAGTACGCTTAACTCCTGCTTGCATAGTTCTCATATTAAAAGATGTAGTTTGGATGGAGATACATTTTACAGCTTTAATTCTGTACATTTAAGAAACTGGAATTAAACCATAATATTCCTAAACTGGGCTTTTCAAATTTTAAATTAAAGTACATCTGTATTTATTTATTATACATTCTTTAATTGGATTTGTATTTCTTTAGGTATCTTCTTGGTTTTTCACTGCAGTTATTACATTTGTTTTGAAAGTTATTCAACATTGCAAGTTGAGGATCACAGAAAGTTTCTGTATAACAGGGCTTATGAGACCACTTACTGCAAAACAGTAAAAATAGTAACAAATCAATATTAACCTAAGCATAAATTATCTGTGGTTATACAACACTGATATTTTTCAAAAGAGAAATATTTTAAAATTTCAAAATTTATTGAATCTTATATATACTGTTTTTGACTTTTGTGTTGTTAGAAACACACTTTCTCTTTTTATAGCTCTTTGTTTCAGTGACTGGCTCTTTGCTGCAAATTCCTTAATTTGAATAAATATTTAATGTTGTATTTATCTAGGAATTGTATGTATAGTGTAGAATATTATAAAAATGTAAGTAAGCAAAGAGTGCAAAAAAATCTATAATCATGTCATTTAAGCACTGTTAGTAGTCCATTTAGTTTTTTTTCTTTCATTACCATATTGCATTTGCTTAAATATCATGCAGATATTTTCACTTAAGTATATATTAACTTTTTTCATGTCTTCTAAATATTCTATAACATCTTCCTTATCTAATTATCACCTTTTTGAAAGCAAGTATCTTGGTTTCCCGTTTTTATATATACCTGTAGAGATGATCTCCAAATGATCATGTATCTTTTGAACAAAGCATTTAAACAAATTCATATCATTTTTCCAGGAAAGAATTGAAAATAGCTCTTCATCTGTTCAACATTGCTCCTTTCCAGTCATCCTCTCCTTTTACGTGATTGGAGACTACTATGATACATCCCTCATTCTCTTGTATTATTAGTCTCCACTTATATCCTGATTTTTTGGCATAGCTGAGAGTGGCATCCCTGGTGGTTCAGACCAAAAGGAATCTGCCTGCAATGGGGGAGACCTGGGTTTAACCCTGGGTTGGGAAGAATGCCAATATTTTTGCCTGGAGAATTTAATGGACAGAGAAGCCTGGTGGGCTACAGTCTATGGGAGCGCAAAGAGTCGGACACAACTGAACAACTAACATACTGCTCTAAGAATTGAATAACCACTGCCGGAGCACATTTTTCCATGTTCACAAACATCCAGCTGCATTTTCAGGTGCATTTTTTAAAGATTAATGAGACTCATTCCCTCATGGTAAAGATAAAAATTTTAAAGCTCCTATCATTTTAATTTATATATTTTTTGATACCTAGAACATCTTGTTAAGCTATGGCCTTTTACTTCTAGAACTAGCTCAGTTACTTCTGAAACTAAACTTACAATTTTAAGTGTGGCACAACTTTCCTTCCATTATCTGCTCCTGCCTTGCTTTTGAGCTTCTTATTCCGGTGTTCTCTAACCCACAACTTTTCCATTCATGTTGAACTAGCTGAAGTAAACAGGCTGTTCTTTCTGGATGCAATGTCTTTCCTTTGTTTCTACTTGGCATTTTTATGTTGATCTTACTAAAGCTGAGTTTTCTTTTGTATTATTAGTATAGTGTAGAATATTATAAATGTAAGTAAGCAAAGAGTGCAAAATCTATAATCATGTCATTTAAGCACTGTTAGTAGTCCATTTAGTTTTTTTTCTTTCATTACCATATTGCATTTGCTTAAATATCATGCAGATATTTTCACTTAAGTATATATTAACTTTTTTCATGTCTTCTAAATATTCTATAACATCTTCCTTATCTAATTATCACCTTTTTGAAAGCAAGTATCTTGGTTTCCCGTTTTTATATATACCTGTAGAGATGATCTCCAAATGATCATGTATCTTTTGAACAAAGCATTTAAACAAATTCATATCATTTTTCCAGGAAAGAATTGAAAATAGCTCTTCATCTGTTCAACATTGCTCCTTTCCAGTCATCCTCTCCTTTTACGTGATTGGAGACTACTATGATACATCCCTCATTCTCTTGTATTATTAGTCTCCACTTATATCCTGATTTTTTGGCATAGCTGAGAGTGGCATCCCTGGTGGTTCAGACCAAAAGGAATCTGCCTGCAATGGGGGAGACCTGGGTTTAACCCTGGGTTGGGAAGAATGCCAATATTTTTGCCTGGAGAATTTAATGGACAGAGAAGCCTGGTGGGCTACAGTCTATGGGAGCGCAAAGAGTCGGACACAACTGAACAACTAACATACTGCTCTAAGAATTGAATAACCACTGCCGGAGCACATTTTTCCATGTTCACAAACATCCAGCTGCATTTTCAGGTGCATTTTTTAAAGATTAATGAGACTCATTCCCTCATGGTAAAGATAAAAATTTTAAAGCTCCTATCATTTTAATTTATATATTTTTTGATACCTAGAACATCTTGTTAAGCTATGGCCTTTTACTTCTAGAACTAGCTCAGTTACTTCTGAAACTAAACTTACAATTTTAAGTGTGGCACAACTTTCCTTCCATTATCTGCTCCTGCCTTGCTTTTGAGCTTCTTATTCCGGTGTTCTCTAACCCACAACTTTTCCATTCATGTTGAACTAGCTGAAGTAAACAGGCTGTTCTTTCTGGATGCAATGTCTTTCCTTTGTTTCTACTTGGCTAGTTGTCTTCTCTACTGTCAAGACTTAGCTCATGCTTATTTTCCCTAAGGAAGCCATCCTTGACCTCCACCATATTTTGAATGAGGTTTTCTTTGTCTGTGAGCTGAATTGCTGTGTTTTAATGTTCCAGTTGTTCCTTCAGCTATGAACTCCTTGAGGACACAAATGAAGGAAGGAAGTTAGTTTGCTTGTGCCTTTAAAAATATTATGTTCAGATCTGCTGTCATGTAGGTAACCCTACATATGGCCTTTTTGAGTTGTCTTTGATTCCTTCCAAGAATAAATTGTGTGTATGCAAGTATATTTTCTGTGTACATATTGGAGAGCATATGTATGCCAGAACCCAATGACTTTCCTGCTGTTGACTATAATCTGGCCTTGGATAATAAGCATGCGCTGTGTTATAGAAGGAGTCTTCAGGGTTTGTTTGTTTGTTTTGTCTGTGTCTTAAATCTGTAAGTAAAAGAATCCATATGCGACACTTGATTGTGTCTCTGATTCATTAGGTAGTCTCCATCTATGTCATAGCTACCAGTTGCCAAACACAGTGATAAGCATTAGGATCACAAGGAACTATCATTGCTAATGCAGAACTGACCATTTGCCCACAATTTGTCTTTAAATCTCTGAGGTACTCCTTTGTCCTACCACATTCTTCTCTTTGTTAACTGTTTTTACTGATGTGTGTGTTATTAAACTGTGAGATCTTAGAAACTATGGAAGATAAATGAATAACATGATTCCTGCCCTTGAGCTGCCTTCACATAAATATGTGTGTGTAGGAGTAATTAAACGTGTGAGATCTAATTAGATTGACTCATTTTGTGCCCATCTTTTAAAACCTAGAACATCTTGTTAAGCTATGGCCTTTTACTTCTAGAACTAGCTCAGTTACTTCTGAAACTAAACTTACAATTTTAAGTGTGGCACAACTTTCCTTCCATTATCTGCTCCTGCCTTGCTTTTGAGCTTCTTATTCCGGTGTTCTCTAACCCACAACTTTTCCATTCATGTTGAACTAGCTGAAGTAAACAGGCTGTTCTTTCTGGATGCAATGTCTTTCCTTTGTTTCTACTTGGCTAGTTGTCTTCTCTACTGTCAAGACTTAGCTCATGCTTATTTTCCCTAAGGAAGCCATCCTTGACCTCCACCATATTTTGAATGAGGTTTTCTTTGTCTGTGAGCTGAATTGCTGTGTTTTAATGTTCCAGTTGTTCCTTCAGCTATGAACTCCTTGAGGACACAAATGAAGGAAGGAAGTTAGTTTGCTTGTGCCTTTAAAAATATTATGTTCAGATCTGCTGTCATGTAGGTAACCCTACATATGGCCTTTTTGAGTTGTCTTTGATTCCTTCCAAGAATAAATTGTGTGTATGCAAGTATATTTTCTGTGTACATATTGGAGAGCATATGTATGCCAGAACCCAATGACTTTCCTGCTGTTGACTATAATCTGGCCTTGGATAATAAGCATGCGCTGTGTTATAGAAGGAGTCTTCAGGGTTTGTTTGTTTGTTTTGTCTGTGTCTTAAATCTGTAAGTAAAAGAATCCATATGCGACACTTGATTGTGTCTCTGATTCATTAGGTAGTCTCCATCTATGTCATAGCTACCAGTTGCCAAACACAGTGATAAGCATTAGGATCACAAGGAACTATCATTGCTAATGCAGAACTGACCATTTGCCCACAATTTGTCTTTAAATCTCTGAGGTACTCCTTTGTCCTACCACATTCTTCTCTTTGTTAACTGTTTTTACTGATGTGTGTGTTATTAAACTGTGAGATCTTAGAAACTATGGAAGATAAATGAATAACATGATTCCTGCCCTTGAGCTGCCTTCACATAAATAGGTGTAAGAGTATAAAAGGTGTAGGAGTGCAATGTGTATATGGGACAGATGTAAAATGAGAGATTCTAATTATGTAAGCATAAGATTGACTTATATTGAATACATATTGCATAGAGTTGTGAGAATTAAATGAGCTAATACATGTAGAACACTTGGATAGCGCCTGGACATATCAAGGACTCTGTGTTTACTATTTTTACAATTTACTAATTATATGTTAGATGTTATTGAAAGGATTAATATATATATATATATAAACCTTTTATAATTCTCATTCACATTATTATATTATCATATAAAATTTTTCTATTGTCATCATCATTCTCATTATATAAAGGAATAAATTGAGGCTCAGAGATGTAAGTGACTTAACACAGTAAAGTTAGCTAGAATTTAGCTCCTTTCTCTCTCAGTTTACTTCTGCTTCCTCTGCTGAGAGCTGCCTCACATTTCTCTAGCAGTTTGCTTCCCTTTGATTCTGCTGCTCTAAAGTTAACCCTAAAATGATTTTACTTCATATATATTGGATGTACTAAGGGCCTCTTGGTTATAGATAAATAGAGGGCAATGGTGTCAGTGAGACCGAAGAAACATGGTAGAATATTTTCCTTTTAACTTTCTACTCAGTTAAATTTTTTAACATCATATGGCTCTAGTAAAGGTCACACAGAGTTCACTGTTCAAGGTAATGGTTGCTTTAAAGTACTTTACTCAAGTATCCTCTAACTCAATATACAATTAATTTTAGATTATGTATTGATAATTTTCCTCAGTAAAGATAAATTAACTCTTTAAATCAAAGCTGTAGAAGTTGAGTATTGACTCTAGTGAATAATAAGGCCTCTTTAATTTCTCCCGGCAACATCTAAAGGATTGTAACCAGTTGCCAAACACAGTGATAAGCATTAGGATCACAAGGAACTATCATTGCTAATGCAGAACTGACCATTTGCCCACAATTTGTCTTTAAATCTCTGAGGTACTCCTTTGTCCTACCACATTCTTCTCTTTGTTAACTGTTTTTACTGATGTGTGTGTTATTAAACTGTGAGATCTTAGAAACTATGGAAGATAAATGAATAACATGATTCCTGCCCTTGAGCTGCCTTCACATAAATAGGTGTAAGAGTATAAAAGGTGTAGGAGTGCAATGTGTATATGGGACAGATGTAAAATGAGAGATTCTAATTATGTAAGCATAAGATTGACTTATATTGAATACATATTGCATAGAGTTGTGAGAATTAAATGAGCTAATACATGTAGAACACTTGGATAGCGCCTGGACATATCAAGGACTCTGTGTTTACTATTTTTACAATTTACTAATTATATGTTAGATGTTATTGAAAGGATTAATATATATATATATATAAACCTTTTATAATTCTCATTCACATTATTATATTATCATATAAAATTTTTCTATTGTCATCATCATTCTCATTATATAAAGGAATAAATTGAGGCTCAGAGATGTAAGTGACTTAACACAGTAAAGTTAGCTAGAATTTAGCTCCTTTCTCTCTCAGTTTACTTCTGCTTCCTCTGCTGAGAGCTGCCTCACATTTCTCTAGCAGTTTGCTTCCCTTTGATTCTGCTGCTCTAAAGTTAACCCTAAAATGATTTTACTTCATATATATTGGATGTACTAAGGGCCTCTTGGTTATAGATAAATAGAGGGCAATGGTGTCAGTGAGACCGAAGAAACATGGTAGAATATTTTCCTTTTAACTTTCTACTCAGTTAAATTTTTTAACATCATATGGCTCTAGTAAAGGTCACACAGAGTTCACTGTTCAAGGTAATGGTTGCTTTAAAGTACTTTACTCAAGTATCCTCTAACTCAATATACAATTAATTTTAGATTATGTATTGATAATTTTCCTCAGTAAAGATAAATTAACTCTTTAAATCAAAGCTGTAGAAGTTGAGTATTGACTCTAGTGAATAATAAGGCCTCTTTAATTTCTCCCGGCAACATCTAAAGGATTGTAAATTTTCAAATCTATGCTTCTGATGATGGGGAGTTCAGTTATTTTTAAACATAAATTACAAATCTATAACTAGCTATTGAAGACAAATTTTAAAACAACTTCATTATTGAGTTTTTCTAGTCACATTTCCTACTGAAAATGCTCTCTTAAAATTATTTTATTTTATTATTTTTATTTATTTATCTTGTTGGGGGGTGGGGTGGGGAGGGAGGGGGATGGGCGGGCCACTTCTATTGGTCTTTCATTTCTCTATTTTCATCCGTCTTTGTTCTTTGGCTCCTGTGGGCCTCCCATTGCAGTGGACTCTGTTGTCACAGAGCGCTGGCTCTGGGCACAGGCGTGCCAGAGCTCCGGCTCGGTAATTGGACACATGGGTCCAGGGATCTTCCCAGGCCAGGGATCAAACCGGTGCCCCTTGCACTGCAAGGCGGTGTCCTTACCCACTGGACCACCAGGGAAACAAAGTCATGGTTTTTTTAAAAAGCCTGTATTTCTCAGTAGGTTATTATTATCACATGACATAATGTTTTGCCATTTTGCTTTATCATTTTCAGGTTCTTTCAGAATTTACAAATGCATAAATGTATAAAAGGAACTGTTCTATTATTTTCCCATGTTCTTACCTTAGACTGTAAAATATGAGCTCCTAAGGAATGCTGGGAGGCAGCTGCTATTGTATCGCCAATACTCTTCAACCTCCTAAACCTATCACTTACTCAGTACTTCTGCACCACCTATAGAGGCGAGGGGAAGAGGGTCTCTGAGCACGCATAGTTCAGCCTCTCTAGAAATTTGCCATGTCCTCTTCCCGCAGTTTATGCCCATCAGCACAGACCCTACCCCTTCAAGAGATGGGACTCAGTTGCTGGCTTCCTAAGCAATGACTCAGTGAGTAAAATCAAGTCAGAGCTGAACCAGATTTCACTACAAATCTAAATCATATGTCACAGTCTGATTTTACCGGTAATAATTATAGTAGTTTTTGCTCCATTTGACTCTTATGTTCATTTCTCAATTGGTTTATAATTTGGAGGGAACAGAGATGGAAATAATTAGTCCCTTCAGAGAGCTTCAGAATAATGTGGAGGTAGTATCAAGTAATATGAGGGGGTCACAAGTACAAATTCAAAGTTACAAAATACATAAGTTATGAGAAATAATGTACAGCATAGTGGCCATAGTTTCTTTTTTTATCAAGCAGTATCAAAATTAACACTTAAGATTTAAAATAATTTTAAGGGCTTCCCCTGGTGGTCCAGTAGGTAAGGACCACCTTGCAGTGCAAGGGGCGCCAGTTCAATCCCTGGCCTGGGAAGATCCCACGTGCCGCAGAGCGGCTGGACCGATGTGTCCAATTACCGAGCCGGAGCTCTGGAGCGCATGCACCCAGACCCGGTGCTCTGAGATAACAGGGGCCACTGTGATGGGAGGCCCAGACGGGCCAAAGAACAAAGATGGATGAAAATAGAGAAATGAAAGACCAATAGAAGTAGCCCACCTGCTCCCCTCCCTCCCCACCCACACCCCAAATAAATAAATAAATCTTTAAAAAAAAACATCTGCTCAAAAGTCAATAGAAGAGTATAGCAACTCTGTGGAGAGAATCTGAGATTAGCGATGAAAACAAGGTCCTTTCTGTGTTTTCTGGAGGACTCCCAATCCTGGTGTCCGTCAGTTTAAGGCTCAGCTGCATCCATGCCCTTGAGTTTTATAAGACACTAAATATACTTAGAATACACACACTATAGCTTCATATGGTTTCTGTTACTCCCAATTGAAAGAGTTCTATGTAATGCAGATATAACACAAAACAGTTTCTTTAGTGGTTGTTTTTTGGGGGTGTCTGAAAGGTTAAAAACAAGCAACAACAACAACAACAAAGCTCAAACATTTTTTTAGGATAATGCAATGTCTCCTCTTTAAAGCTCTTTCTTACCTTTTTGTCATTTGAAAATATTTTCACCAGTGTACTATAACTTCCAAGGTATAATAACATTTTCAAAATGAACTAGGGCAAAATCAAGTCAGAGCTGAACCAGATTTCACTACAAATCTAAATCATATGTCACAGTCTGATTTTACCGGTAATAATTATAGTAGTTTTTGCTCCATTTGACTCTTATGTTCATTTCTCAATTGGTTTATAATTTGGAGGGAACAGAGATGGAAATAATTAGTCCCTTCAGAGAGCTTCAGAATAATGTGGAGGTAGTATCAAGTAATATGAGGGGGTCACAAGTACAAATTCAAAGTTACAAAATACATAAGTTATGAGAAATAATGTACAGCATAGTGGCCATAGTTTCTTTTTTTATCAAGCAGTATCAAAATTAACACTTAAGATTTAAAATAATTTTAAGGGCTTCCCCTGGTGGTCCAGTAGGTAAGGACCACCTTGCAGTGCAAGGGGCGCCAGTTCAATCCCTGGCCTGGGAAGATCCCACGTGCCGCAGAGCGGCTGGACCGATGTGTCCAATTACCGAGCCGGAGCTCTGGAGCGCATGCACCCAGACCCGGTGCTCTGAGATAACAGGGGCCACTGTGATGGGAGGCCCAGACGGGCCAAAGAACAAAGATGGATGAAAATAGAGAAATGAAAGACCAATAGAAGTAGCCCACCTGCTCCCCTCCCTCCCCACCCACACCCCAAATAAATAAATAAATCTTTAAAAAAAAACATCTGCTCAAAAGTCAATAGAAGAGTATAGCAACTCTGTGGAGAGAATCTGAGATTAGCGATGAAAACAAGGTCCTTTCTGTGTTTTCTGGAGGACTCCCAATCCTGGTGTCCGTCAGTTTAAGGCTCAGCTGCATCCATGCCCTTGAGTTTTATAAGACACTAAATATACTTAGAATACACACACTATAGCTTCATATGGTTTCTGTTACTCCCAATTGAAAGAGTTCTATGTAATGCAGATATAACACAAAACAGTTTCTTTAGTGGTTGTTTTTGGGGCTGTCTGAAAGGTTAAAAACAAGCAACAACAACAACAACAAAGCTCAAACATTTTTTTAGGATAATGCAATGTCTCCTCTTTAAAGCTCTTTCTTACCTTTTTGTCATTTGAAAATATTTTCACCAGTGTACTATAACTTCCAAGGTATAATAACATTTTTCAAAATGAACTAGGGGCAAACTGATTATATGAATGAATGCAGACCCTAGTTTTAGTAGAGTTAGGAATAGGATCTCAATAAAAATCATTATGAATCCAACTTGTTCAATAAAGGTGTAACGTCTCCACCAAAGTACAATTTACAAGGATGAGAAATAAATTTATGAGAGTGAAGAAACAGTGGGCAGAAATAGACTGGTACCTAGGTCATTGCATAGAGTTTATGGAACTATTGCAACAACAGGATCCTCTGCCTGGGGTGGGTGTAGATAAGACAAACATGGGGAATAAATTTGACCTGTTTTAGGGGGTATATGTTCTGGATAATCTCTCTCCAATTGAAATATACTGTTGTCCTCAATGTTAGTTTCCAAGGTAGTCATGATATATCCACCAAACTAATTGCTGCCAATGAGGATTGCATATAATGGGTAATTGTGATCATTTCCAGAGCAGTACTAGTGACTATAGGCACTTAGATATACAGCATTTTAACCCCAAATCATTTGTTAGAGTAGTGGAAATTTCAGATATCAGGGAAAACTGATGAGTGGGATTGGTGGGCTCTTATACTCTGTGCCACATATGATGGGAGTTTCTTGAGTATAGGACAGTGATTATGGTTCTGAGATGGCAGAATCAGGAACAACAACAACAAATCACAAAGCAGTATTGGCCCTATGAGAACAGTAAACCTCCAGAGTTGAGCATTATGGATTGTGGCTTACCCTTCCACACATTTGATAAAGGAAACTGGATGCCACTTCTACCACCATCTGCTCCTGTGGCCCAGAGGTATGTGCAAAGAGCAGCGGGGGCAGAGCAGATTCCTTAGCTCACATCTAAAGTTTGGAGCATATTCATGTGATTGGAGGAGCCAAAGACACATTCCCTAAGCAGAAGAGAGAATGTGAACATAAAAATCTACCACTTTCAGATTTCTGGGTGAGGTAGGCTATGCCTCCCACCCAGAATCCTAAAATGGGAGATTACCCAAACATAGCAAGAAGATTTAGAATAAGAGCAGCCAAAAAGAAAAAGTCTACTTCAAGCATCCCCTGGAGATGGATTTGGAAGGCTTATGTGTACAAGATGTTGTCATGTGTCAGCCCAAGCCCCTGTTTCTGTAGCTAACACTGAATTAATTGTCTTTCTTTACCAGCTCATTTGCACTTCTCTGCATTTCATGGTGATTATCCAGCTACTCATCAATTCCTATCTCCCTTCTTGACTTCACTGTCCAACTACCACCCCCAACATGACACTAACACTTTTCAGGTTGCAAATGCTTGAGAGATACATGTAGTACTTGTTTCCTTTAAACAGTGAAATCATTGCTCAGAAACAAGAGGTTGTTGACTAGAATTTTGGTCCAAAAGAGATTTATACTATTTTAAGTGCAAGATCTACATGGGAAAAATTTTCCATAAGGAAATGGGGAAGACACAGAAGAAACAATAATGACCAGAAACATTTAAGATGGTTCAATTATGAAAAATCATCCAACTGTCTTGATTCAAATCCCAGTTCAATAATGTAAAATTCTGTGACTTTATTTACTTACCCTTTCTTACCAGTTTCTTCCTTATTACACAATTCATAGGATTGTTATGAAGATTAAAATAATATATATCGATTGATATTCTGTTTGGATAAAGATTGTTTATAAAAGAGATAGAGCAGTATGTATAGTATACCACGATATATAAAGTAGAAATAAATTATATTTATTTCACTGTATATATATAAATCAATTCTTAAATGATACAAAACCCTGCCAGCAATAATTCCTGTGAAGGTAGGGGGAGTAGCTGGGCAAGAGGGAGCGAGAGCAATGAATATATTTTGTTTGATTGTTTTATTTGAAGAAAATGCTACCTAGTCTTACACTATATATTAAATTTTAAAAAGAAGGAAGAAAAGTTTGAAAATAGGTTTGAAAATTATGAAAAGTATGACTATGAAAACAATTAGCCTAACAAATACTAAAATACAAAATATTGAAAATTAAAATGGTGTGATCATGGTACAATAGCAGAGAGACATATCAAAGAAGATTAGCTATTCTGGGTTAGACACAAATACATAATGAGGATTTCTGGGTGAGGTAGGCTATGCCTCCCACCCAGAATCCTAAAATGGGAGATTACCCAAACATAGCAAGAAGATTTAGAATAAGAGCAGCCAAAAGAAAAGTCTACTTCAAGCATCCCCTGGAGATGGATTTGGAAGGCTTATGTGTACAAGATGTTGTCATGTGTCAGCCCAAGCCCCTGTTTCTGTAGCTAACACTGAATTAATTGTCTTTCTTTACCAGCTCATTTGCACTTCTCTGCATTTCATGGTGATTATCCAGCTACTCATCAATTCCTATCTCCCTTCTTGACTTCACTGTCCAACTACCACCCCCAACATGACACTAACACTTTTCAGGTTGCAAATGCTTGAGAGATACATGTAGTACTTGTTTCCTTTAAACAGTGAAATCATTGCTCAGAAACAAGAGGTTGTTGACTAGAATTTTGGTCCAAAAGAGATTTATACTATTTTAAGTGCAAGATCTACATGGGAAAAATTTTCCATAAGGAAATGGGAAGACACAGAAGAAACAATAATGACCAGAAACATTTAAGATGGTTCAATTATGAAAAATCATCCAACTGTCTTGATTCAAATCCCAGTTCAATAATGTAAAATTCTGTGACTTTATTTACTTACCCTTTCTTACCAGTTTCTTCCTTATTACACAATTCATAGGATTGTTATGAAGATTAAAATAATATATATCGATTGATATTCTGTTTGGATAAAGATTGTTTATAAAAGAGATAGAGCAGTATGTATAGTATACCACGATATATAAAGTAGAAATAAATTATATTTATTTCACTGTATATATATAAATCAATTCTTAAATGATACAAAACCCTGCCAGCAATAATTCCTGTGAAGGTAGGGGGAGTAGCTGGGCAAGAGGGAGCGAGAGCAATGAATATATTTTGTTTGATTGTTTTATTTGAAGAAAATGCTACCTAGTCTTACACTATATATTAAATTTTAAAAAGAAGGAAGAAAAGTTTTAAAATAGGTTTGAGAATTCTGAAAAGTATGACTATGAAAAACAATTAGCCTAACAAATACTAAAATACAAAATATTGAAAATTAAAATGGTGTGATCATGGTACAATAGCAGAGAGACATATCAAAGAAGATTAGCTATTCTGGGTTAGACACAAATACATAATGAGGATTATGAGTATGTTAAAGTTAGTATCTAAAATCAACTGGGGAATAGATAGACTACCTAGGAAGTGGCATTAGAACAATGAGGACACATCTGAAAACAATAAATTTGAACCAAGATCACAATTCTTATTAGGGTATATTTCAAATTGGTAAAATGTTTGAATAGAAGTGAACCATAAAAATACAAGGAGAAAACACGAGATACGTGTGTCTGTGCTCAGCTGTGTCCAGCTCTTTGCAACCCCATGAACTATAGCCCTCCAGGCTCCTCTGTCCATAGGATTCTCCAGGCAAGAATATTGGAATGGTTCACCACTTTCTTCTGAAAACATGAGGTGATTCATTTATAAATTTGGTGTAGAAATAGCCTTTGGGCTTGATTAAAAATCTGAGGGGCATAAGGTAAGTGATTGTTAAAAGAAAAGACAAAGAAGCAGACAGAAACAGAGAAATAGGGAGATAGAATAAGAGAAAAGAAAATTAAAATCATAGCACTGGCAGATTTCCCAAAGTTTAATAATACTCTGATTGTTAAACTGTGAGAGAATAGGCATGTATATACAGTATTAACGGTATGAAAGTTTTAGTTGCTTAGTCATGTCTGACCCTGTGAGACCCCATGAACTGTAGCCTGACAGGCTCCTCTGTCCATGGGATTCTCCAAGCAAGAATACTAAATTGGGTTTGCCATTTTCTTCTCCAGGGCATCTTCCCGACCCAGGGATTGAACCTGGGTCTCCCACATTGCAGGCGGATTCTTTACCATCTGAGCCACCTGGGAAGCCCATTGACAGTGCAAATTTGTAGAATTTTAATGGCGAGTAAATTGAAAATATATATTGAAATTATAGAAAATATTTAAAAATAATATATTCTTTGAGTATTTCTATTTCTGAGAATTTGTACTATAATTCTACTTACGTCTGTACAAAGTTGTAAACATACAAAGGAATTTATTCCAGGACTGTTTATATTAGTTTGAACTATATGAAATTGATATTTAATGTGGCTCAAAAGGTTTTGAATGTTGGCAGTTTAATATGGTTCAGCCTGTAATGGCAAATTATTGAAGAAAGTATTCATTAATAGAATATGGTTCAATAAATTGTATTGCATTAAGTAGAAGTAATAGCATGAAAATAGCTAAGTTAATCTGCTCATTGTACTAGTGAAAGATTGCCAATATACGTTGGTTATTTGGGGAATAAAAAAAAGCTATTGTAGCAATGTGTACCATATACTGTATTTCATATAAAAATGAAGGAAAGTTGGTAAATATATTTAAGTGCTTAAGTGTACAAAACCTTGAAGTTTCCAATGAGATATGTGCATGCAGTTGAGAAATGTATGGCCCTCTCGGGGGGAGGGTGACAGTGTGACTCATGCCTCCAGGGGTGTATGTGGGAGAATTCGCATTGAATATGTTTTAGTGTTTTAAGATTTGAACTCCATGGATATTTTCCTGTGTACAAATTAAATATATCGAGTATTTTCTATATAAAACAAGGAGTTTCTTCATAATTCCTGTGGAACAGGAGACTTATTTATACAAGTATTTCTCATAGCATATTTAATAAAATATTCTTATGTACAGAGTTACATTATAAGCATTATCAATGTTTAATAGATTAAAATAAAATAAGTTTAGTAAGAATTTCGTTAACTTTTCAAAAGATGTTTCAAGCCTCCTGCTTTGATATGGTGGCAGAAATAAGGGTTTGAAGTCTCAGTTCTGGCACATAGGTGCCTTCTGTGTGGTCTTCATTTAACATCTCTAAACCTGTATTTTCTCACTTGTACAACTGGAATAATAATTTAAAACACTTTTTTTAAACCAGAAGTATTTGAAATTTTGCCATATGAAAATTTTTGTAAATTAAAAAAATGTTGTTTCAAAGCATAAATCTTCATAGTCACAGAAAATACTAGCTTGGATTCTGTGGATAAGAAGTCCCGAAGGGGAAGCCGCTGGAACCCGGAGCGATAAGCCGCGGAACCCGGAGCTAGAAGCCACGGCACCGCGAGAGCGCCGGCGCCTCGGCACGGGTAAGTTCTACCACTCCAGCTGGAGGGCTTGCTGAACGGAGAGGGGAAGTTCGCCCACGAGTTGCTGACCAGGAACCGGGCACGAGCTGGACTGGAAAGCTCGCGCCTGCCTTTGGAACTTAGACACGTAACCGGCAATGCACGTGTGCCAGTGGCGGAGGAGCCCACGCACCCCTAGAGCTGCAGCAGCAGCTGAGGAAGCCGGGGAAAGAGCAGGAATTGGAGACTACTGGCGGGTGCGCGGTAGAGCCAGGGCACCCCCCTCCAACACGGGACTGCGTGAACCGCGGCCTCTGCCCGACGGACTGGTATCAGCCCACCGTCCCGGCCAGCACCCAGTATGGCAGCAAAGCCCTCATTTTGCTGAACACAAAAACAGAAACCAGGGTTTCCCCTGGTGGCCCAGTGGGTAAGGACACTGCCTTGCAATGAAAGGGGCACCGGTTCGATCCCTGGTCTGGGAAGATCTCACGTGCTGGAGCAACTGGACCTGGATGGGGCCTGGTCCAGTGGGGTAAAGACATCACTGCTTTGACCCCATGGATATTCCTGTGAAAAAGAACAAAAAGGAGTTTCTTCATAATTCCTGTGGAACAGGAGACTTATTTATACAAGTATTTCTCATAGCATATTTAATAAAATATTCTTATGTACAGAGTTACATTATAAGCATTATCAATGTTTAATAGATTAAAATAAAATAAGTTTAGTAAGAATTTCGTTAACTTTTCAAAAGATGTTTCAAGCCTCCTGCTTTGATATGGTGGCAGAAATAAGGGTTTGAAGTCTCAGTTCTGGCACATAGGTGCCTTCTGTGTGGTCTTCATTTAACATCTCTAAACCTGTATTTTCTCACTTGTACAACTGGAATAATAATTTAAAACACTTTTTTTAAACCAGAAGTATTTGAAATTTTGCCATATGAAAATTTTTGTAAATTAAAAAAATGTTGTTTCAAAGCATAAATCTTCATAGTCACAGAAAATACTAGCTTGGATTCTGTGGATAAGAAGTCCCGAAGAGGAAGCCGCTGGAACCCGGAGCGATAAGCCGCGGGAACCCGGAGCTAGAAGCCACGGCACCGCGAGAAGCGCCGCGGCGCCTCTCGGCACGGGTAAGTTCTACCACTCCAGCTGGAGGGCTTGCTGAACGGAGAGGGGAAGTTCGCCCACGAGTTGCTGACCAGGAACCGGGCACGAGCTGGACTGGAAAGCTCGCGCCTGCCTTTGGAACTTAGACACGTAACCGGCAATGCACGTGTGCCAGTGGCGGAGGAGCCCACGCACCCCTAGAGCTGCAGCAGCAGCTGAGGAAGCCGGGGAAAGAGCAGGAATTGGAGACTACTGGCGGGTGCGCGGTAGAGCCAGGGCACCCCCCTCCAACACGGGACTGCGTGAACCGCGGCCTCTGCCCGACGGACTGGTATCAGCCCACCGTCCCGGCCAGCACCCAGTATGGCAGCAAAGCCCTCATTTTGCTGAACACAAAAACAGAAACCAGGGTTTCCCCTGGTGGCCCAGTGGGTAAGGACACTGCCTTGCAATGAAAGGGGCACCGGTTCGATCCCTGGTCTGGGAAGATCTCACGTGCTGCGGAGCAACTGGACCGATGTGTCCAATTACCGAGCCGGAGCTCTGGTGCGCATGTGCCCAGAGCCGGCGCTCTGCAACAACAGACATCACTGCGATGGGAGGCCCACAGGAGCCAAAGAACAAATATGGATGAAAATAGAGAAATGAAAGACCAATAGAAATGGCCCGCCCGCTCCCCTCCCTCCCCAACCCGACCCCCGCCCAAAAAATAAATAAATAAATAAATCTTTAAAAAAAAAAAACAAAACAAAACCAGGAACCATAGCAACCGGCGCTATAAGGGAAAGCCTACACCATCAAGACACTACCATCAAGAACAGATTGGTTTCCAACAGGTAGATGAGAAGATAAAAACCAGGGACAGTATTTAGCTTTTTTTTTTTTTTTTGCTTGTTTATTTGTGGTGGACTATTTTGCTTATTCAATTGATTGGTCTGGATTAGGGTTTCTTAGTTTGTTTATTCTGTTTTTTTAGTTTGTTTATTCTGGGTTTTTTTTTTTTTTTTTTTTTTTTTTGGTTTTTGTTTGTTTCTTTTCTTTTTTATGTTTTTTGTTTTTTGGTCTCAATTTTTTCTGCCCTTTTTAATTTTTAATTTCTTTTTTTTTTTGACTTTTACTTTATTGTTTTTTTTTTTTTTTTCTTTTTAGTTTTAATTTTAATTCTTGGAAACCTTTAATTCTCTTTTCTCTTTCCCACTGCTTTCTCCCTCTATGTTCTAAATGTAAAACATTTTCCTATCTACCAATATCCTCTAGATAAATTATTTCCTATCTTCCTGTCTCCACTATTCTCCTCCAAATACACTAAACAATACACACACTAATCTTTGCTACCTAACCCTATAAAATCCTTCCAAGACGAATCTATTCCTTCTCATTACCTATACTCTCCTCCTCATCACCCCCAACACATGTCCTAGTTTAAAATTGTTCTCATTTTAATTATCTAAGCCAGGACCTTGCGCTGGATGTATTTATTCAGGCACTATTTTAATCAATTCACAGCTTAACAGGCAAGTATCATCTATGATTGTGTGATTTGCCAGAAAGATTTCCTGTGCCTTATCTCTGTAAAACTGGTCAGTTGTGGGGATTGCTGTGTTTGTATGTATATCTTATGATTATGTTAGAAAACATCTGTATGCTTTTATGACTGTCACCCATCAGGGATGCACCTCTTATTCCTCAGATGCTAGTATGTGAACTAATATCACTATCACTAATATCAGGAATATCCTGATTCCAAGACCCCACACTATCAAAGAACATACAACACTAGAGATTATTCATCTGTGAACAAGACCTAACACCATCCAAGTCACAAACCACTGAACCCTTCTAGAAGGACAGAAACCCAAAGAAAGGGAGAATTCAACCAAGAAGCCTGGTGGGGGAAAAAGAACTTCACACACACAGACACACACAAAGAAACAAAAGTTAACCTAATAATGAAACGACAGAGAAACACTGCACAAATAAAGGACCAAGCTAGAGAAACACCGCTTCAAATGGCAGAGGAGGAGATAGACAAACTATCTGAAAGAGAATTCAGAAAAGCTATACTAATGAGGATGCAAAACACTGAAAACAGAATATTAGAGGAAATTAGTGCATTGAGAAGAGACATGCAAGAAATGAAAAATAAGCAAATGGAGACAACCAACTCAATTGCTGAGCTCAAAAATACTATAGAAGGTCTCAACAGTAGAGTATCAGAGGCTGAAGAACGGATAACTGAGCTGGAAGACAGAATGGTGGAAATAAGTGCTGAAGAACAGAACAAAGTCCAAAGAATTAAAAGAACTGACAATAGCCTCACAGACATATGGGACAATATCAAACTCACCAACATTAGAATTATAGGAGTTCCAGAAAAAGAAGAGGGGAAGAAAGGCTATGAAAAAATTCTTGAAGAGGTTATAGTTGAAAACTTCCCCAACATGGGAAAGGAAATAATCAACCAAGTCCAAGAAGCACAAAAAGTTCCACACAGGATAAACCCCGGAAGAAACACACCAAGGCACATTCTAATCAAACTAATGCAGATTAAATATAAAGACAGATTACTAAAAGCAGCTAGGAGCAAATTTTTTCCAGGCACTATTTTAATCAATTCACAGCTTAACAGGCAAGTATCATCTATGATTGTGTGATTTGCCAGAAAGATTTCCTGTGCCTTATCTCTGTAAAACTGGTCAGTTGTGGGGATTGCTGTGTTTGTATGTATATCTTATGATTATGTTAGAAAACATCTGTATGCTTTTATGACTGTCACCCATCAGGGATGCACCTCTTATTCCTCAGATGCTAGTATGTGAACTAATATCACTATCACTAATATCAGGAATATCCTGATTCCAAGACCCCACACTATCAAAGAACATACAACACTAGAGATTATTCATCTGTGAACAAGACCTAACACCATCCAAGTCACAAACCACTGAACCCTTCTAGAAGGACAGAAACCCAAAGAAAGGGAGAATTCAACCAAGAAGCCTGGTGGGGGAAAAAGAACTTCACACACACAGACACACACAAAGAAACAAAAGTTAACCTAATAATGAAACGACAGAGAAACACTGCACAAATAAAGGACCAAGCTAGAGAAACACCGCTTCAAATGGCAGAGGAGGAGATAGACAAACTATCTGAAAGAGAATTCAGAAAAGCTATACTAATGAGGATGCAAAACACTGAAAACAGAATATTAGAGGAAATTAGTGCATTGAGAAGAGACATGCAAGAAATGAAAAATAAGCAAATGGAGACAACCAACTCAATTGCTGAGCTCAAAAATACTATAGAAGGTCTCAACAGTAGAGTATCAGAGGCTGAAGAACGGATAACTGAGCTGGAAGACAGAATGGTGGAAATAAGTGCTGAAGAACAGAACAAAGTCCAAAGAATTAAAAGAACTGACAATAGCCTCACAGACATATGGGACAATATCAAACTCACCAACATTAGAATTATAGGAGTTCCAGAAAAAGAAGAGGGGAAGAAAGGCTATGAAAAAATTCTTGAAGAGGTTATAGTTGAAAACTTCCCCAACATGGGAAAGGAAATAATCAACCAAGTCCAAGAAGCACAAAAAGTTCCACACAGGATAAACCCCGGAAGAAACACACCAAGGCACATTCTAATCAAACTAATGCAGATTAAATATAAAGACAGATTACTAAAAGCAGCTAGGAGCAAACAACAAATAACATATAAAGGAAACCCCATACGTTTAACTGCGGATCTTTCAACAGAAACCCTGCAGGCCAGAAGAGAATGGCAAGACACATTTAAATGGCTAAAAGAGAATAACCTCCAACCAAGATTTCTCTACCCAGCAAGAATCTCATTCAGAATTGATGGTGAAGTCAAGAGCTTCACAGACAAGCAAAAACTAAAAGAATTCTGTACCACAAAACCAGCCCTACAACAAATGTTAAAGGGCCTGATATAGCCAATAAATAGAGTAGGAGAAGCCTTACAAATCAAACCCCAAATTTCTAAGAAGATGACAATAGGAACATTCATATCAATAATAACTTTGAACGTAAATGGACTAAATGCTCCAACCAAACGACACAGGCTGGCTGAATGGATCCAGAAACATGACCCATATATATGCTGTTTACAAGAGACCCACTTCAGACCTAGAGACACTCATAGACTGAAAGTGAAAGGCTGGAAAAAGATATTCCATGCAAATGGAAATCAAAAGAAAGCTGGAGTAGCAATCCTTATATCAGACAAAATAGACTTTAAAGTAAAGAAGATTCTAAGAGACAAGGCAGGTCACTACATCATGATTAAGGGATCTATCCAAGAGGAAGACATAACAGTCATGAATATCTACTCACCCAACACAGGGGCACCTCAATACATAAGACAGGTACTTTCAGACATAAAAGAAGAAATCAGCAGTAACACAGTAATAGTAGGAGACTTTAACACTCCTCTCACACCAATGGACAGATCATCCAAACAGAAAATTAATAAAGAAACACAAGCCTTAAATGCCACACTGGAAAAGATGGACCTCATCAATATCTTTAGGGCGTTCCACCCAGAAGCAGAAGAATACACTTTCTTCTCAAGTGCCCACGGAACATTCTCCAGGATAGACCACATCTTGGGCCACAAATCAAACCTCAGTCAATTCAAAAAAACCGAAATTATATCAACCATCTTCTGGGACCACAATGCAATGAGATTAGAGATCAACTTCCGGAAAAAAAAAAAAACCTAAAAACACAAACACATGGAGATTAAACAATTGATATCTAAAAAAGCAACTGATTACTGAGGAAATCAAAGGAGAAATTAAACAATTTCTAGAAGAAAATGACAATGAACACACGACAGTGCAAAACCTATGGGATACTGCAAAAGCAGTTCTAAGAGGGAAATTTATAGCAATACAATCCCACCTCAAGAAACTAGGAAAATATGAAGCAGATGACCTAACCCTCCGCTTAAAACAATTGGAGAAAGAAGAACAAAAACACCCCAAAGACAGCAGAAGAAGAGAAATCATAAAGATCAGAGCAAAAATAAATGAGAAAGAAACAAAAGGAACAATAGTATAGATAAATAAAACAAAAAGCTGGTTCTTTGAAAAGGTAAACAAAATTGACAAGCCACTGGCCAGACTCATTAAGAAAATGAGAGAGAACCAGATCAACAAAATCAAAAATGAAAAAGGAGAGATTACAACAGATAATGCAGAAATCCAAAGGATTCTAAGAGACTATTATTAACAGCTATATGGCAACAAACTGGACAACCTGGAAGAAATGGTCAGTTTCTTGGAGAAGATTAATCTCCCAAGACTGAGCCAGGAAGAAACTGGAAACTTTGAACAACCCAATCACAAGCTCAGAAATTGAATTTGTGATTAAAAATCTACCCAAAAATAAAAGCCCAGGGCCAGATGGCTTCACAGCCGAATTCTACCAAACATTTAAAGAAGAGCTAATGCCTGTCCTTCTAAAACTCTTCCAAACAATTGCACAGGAAGGAAAACTTCCAAACACATTCTACGAGGCCACCATCACCCTGATACCCAAACCAGGCAAAGAGAACACAAAAAAGGAAAACTATAGGCCAATGTCACTGATGAACTTAGATGCAAAGATCCTCAACAAAATTCTAGCAAACAGAATTCAACAACACATCAAAAAACTCATCCATCATGATCAAGTCGGGTTCATCCCAGGCATGCAAGGATTCTTCAACATCCGCAAATCAATCAATGTGATACACCATATCAACAAATGGAAAGAGAAAAACCACATGATCATCTCACTAGATGCAGAAAAAGCCTTCAGCAAAGTGCAACATCCATTTATGTTAAAAACTCTTCAGAAAATGGGCTTAGAAGGAGCCTATCTAAACATAATAAAAGCCGTCTATGAGAAGCCTACAGCGAACATTATCCTTAACGGTGAAAAACTGAAAGCATTCCGTCTAAGATCAGGAACAAGACAGGGGTGCCCACCTTCACCACTACTATTCAACATAGTCCTGGAAGTCCTAGCAACAGGAATAAGAGAAGAGAAAGAAATCAAAGGAATCCAGATTGGAAAGGAAGAAGTCAAGCTCTCTCTTTTTGCAGACGATATGATATTATACACAGAAAATCTCAAAGACACGGTTACAAAGCTACTAGAGCTAATCAATGAATTCAGCAAAGTCGCAGGATACACTGTCAACACACAGAAATCACTGGCATTCCTAAACACAAACAATGAAAAATCAGAAAACAAAATCAAAGCGGGAATCCCCTTCACCATTGCAGCCAAAAGAATCAAATATCTAGAAATAAACCTACCCAAAGAAACAAAATAATTGTACACAGAAAATTACAAGACACTCATGAGAGAAATTAATGAAGACTTAAACAGATGGAGAGATATTCCATGTTCCTGGATTGGAAGAATCAATATTGTGAAAATGACCATACTACCAAATATCATCTACAGATTCAATGCAATACCTATCCAACTCCCATTGACATTTTTCACAGAACTAGACCAAAGAATAACACAGTTCATATGGAAATACAAAAGACCCCAGATGGCCAAAGCAATCCTGAGAAAGAAAAACAAGAGTTGCAGGGATCAGCCTCCCTAACTTCAGACTCTACTACAAAGCAACAGTCATCAAGACAGTATGGTACTGGCACAGAAACAGAACTATAGATCAATGGAACAAGATCGAGAACCCAGAGATAAACCCACACACCTATGGGTACCTTATTTTTGACAAAGGAGGCGAAACTCTAAAATGGGACAAAGACAGCCTCTTCAACAAATGGTGCTGGGAAAATTGGACAGCTACATGCAAAAAAATGAAGTTGGAACATTCCCTGACCCCATACACAAAGATCAACTCAAAATAGATTAAAGACCTAAATGTAGGACCAGAAACCAGCAAACTCTTAGAGGAGAATATAGGCAAAACCCTCAAGGACATAAATCAAAGCAAGATCTTCTCTGACCCACCTACTAGAATAGTAGAACTGAAAAGAAAAGTGAACACGTAAGAATCTTTCTCTAAGATCAGGAACAAGACAGGGGTGCCCACCTTCACCACTACTATTCAACATAGTCCTGGAAGTCCTAGCAACAGGAATAAGAGAAGAGAAAGAAATCAAAGGAATCCAGATTGGAAAGGAAGAAGTCAAGCTCTCTCTTTTTGCAGACGATATGATATTATACACAGAAAATCTCAAAGACACGGTTACAAAGCTACTAGAGCTAATCAATGAATTCAGCAAAGTCGCAGGATACACTGTCAACACACAGAAATCACTGGCATTCCTAAACACAAACAATGAAAAATCAGAAAACAAAATCAAAGCGGGAATCCCCTTCACCATTGCAGCCAAAAGAATCAAATATCTAGAAATAAACCTACCCAAAGAAACAAAATAATTGTACACAGAAAATTACAAGACACTCATGAGAGAAATTAATGAAGACTTAAACAGATGGAGAGATATTCCATGTTCCTGGATTGGAAGAATCAATATTGTGAAAATGACCATACTACCAAATATCATCTACAGATTCAATGCAATACCTATCCAACTCCCATTGACATTTTTCACAGAACTAGACCAAAGAATAACACAGTTCATATGGAAATACAAAAGACCCCAGATGGCCAAAGCAATCCTGAGAAAGAAAAACAAGAGTTGCAGGGATCAGCCTCCCTAACTTCAGACTCTACTACAAAGCAACAGTCATCAAGACAGTATGGTACTGGCACAGAAACAGAACTATAGATCAATGGAACAAGATCGAGAACCCAGAGATAAACCCACACACCTATGGGTACCTTATTTTTGACAAAGGAGGCGAAACTCTAAAATGGGACAAAGACAGCCTCTTCAACAAATGGTGCTGGGAAAATTGGACAGCTACATGCAAAAAAATGAAGTTGGAACATTCCCTGACCCCATACACAAAGATCAACTCAAAATAGATTAAAGACCTAAATGTAGGACCAGAAACCAGCAAACTCTTAGAGGAGAATATAGGCAAAACCCTCAAGGACATAAATCAAAGCAAGATCTTCTCTGACCCACCTACTAGAATAGTAGAACTGAAAAGAAAAGTGAACACGTGGGACCTCATGAAACTTAAAAGCTTTTGTACAGCAAAAGAAATTACAAACAAGCTGGACAGACACCCCACAGAGTGGGAGAATATCATAGCACATAAAACAACAGACAAAGAATTAATCTCCAAAATCTACAAGCAACTCAGACAACTCAGCACAGGGAAAACGAGCAGCCAGTCAAAAAATGGGAAAAAGATCTAAAGAGACGCCTCTCCAAAGAGGACATACAGATGGCCCAAAAGCACATGAAACGATGCTCAACCTCGCTTATTAGTAGAGAAATGCAAATTAAAATCACAATGAAATACCACCTCACACCCGTCAGAATGGTCATCATCAACAAATCGACAGAAAATAAATGCTGGAGATGGTGCGGAGACAAGGGAACCCTCTTGCATTGCTGGTGGGAATGTAAATTGATACAACCTCTATGGAAGACAATATGGAGATTCCTTAAAAAACTAAAAATAGAAGCACCCTATGACCCAGCAATCCCACTATTAGGCCTATAACTGGATGAAATCAAAACTGAAAGAGGCACCTGTACCCCAATGTTCATCGCAGCTCTCTATACAATAGCCAGAACATGGAAACAACCTAGATGCCCGTCGACGAACGAATGGATCCAGAAGCTCTGGTACATATATACAATGGAATACTACTCAGCTGTTAAAAGAAATGCGGAAGACTCAGTCCTAATGAACTGGCTGGCTCTAGGATCTATCATAAAAAGTGAAGTAAGTCAAAAAGAGAAAGACAAATACAGCATACTAACACACATATATGGAATCTAGTAGGACGGTCTTGATAACACACGCAGTGAACTCATGGAAAAACAGACAGAGCATAGACATAGGGACATTGTGGGGAAGAAATAGGGAGGGGGAGGCATGGAGGGAGTAACATGGAAACCTATACTGTCATGTGTGGAAAAGATAGCTATTGTCATTGTGCTAAGGGAATAGGAGAACCTATAATCACTTGGGGCGATGGTCTGGAGGGGTGGGAGGTGGGGAGCTTGGTGGGAAGAGGGTCCGGGGATATGCATATGAATGATGTGGGAACATACATGTCTGTGAACAACAAAACTCTGTAAAATTTTTAAAATAAAGAATAAAAAAAAAAAGAAAAAAAAATAAGAAGTCCCGAAGAGTTATGCTACATGAACTGCTATATTCACACACAAAGCTTTTTACAAACTACAGATAATGGGTCACTGAGTCCAAAGTAGAATAAATATGAGTATATAATAAACTTCCTGGGTGGCGCTATTGGTAAAGAACCTGCCTACCAGTGCAGGAGACATAATGGGAAATGGGTTCCGTCCCTGGGTCGGGAAGATCCCCTGGAGAAGGAAATGGCTACCCACTCCAGTATTCCTGCCTGAAGAATTGCAGGGACAGAGGAGCCTGGCGGACTGTAGTCCATAGGGTCACAAAGAGTTGAACATGCCTGAAGCAACATAGCACGCATGCATAGTGGGCCACAGTACACTCAGGGCTGGGACAGATGCTGTGGTTGTGTGTCTACCACCTCTACCCCTTGACCAACAGAAACACAAGAGTAGCTTTTATTTAAGTCCTGACTATTTGTTAGATTTGATGTGGCACACCTCATTTAATTGTTACAGAGTTACCATTTTATAGTTGCCAAAAACTGAGCAGCCAGTTTAAGTGGTAGATCTGGGATTTGAAAACAGATCTTCTTCATCCCAAAGAATCATTCTTAGCTGTGCTCCCTTTAGTTTCACACTTTAATGGGCATTAAAATATATCGCGTAATGGGCCTGAGCTACCTGCGTTGTACCAGCTTTTTCAGTGACCAGTAGGTACTGTAAGTAATACTGTGTTAGTTCTAACTGCCTCTTAGTTAGAATTCACAGATGACACTTGTAGGCAAGTTACTGTGTTGGCAGGAAAGATGGAAGCCAATGGAGGCTGATGATTTCTCTTTGCTTTTAGGCTCTGGGTTGCCAGAGTTAGCCTCTCAGATAGGGCGATGTCTGATAGGTGGGGAGCTTGGTGGGAAGAGGGTCATGGAAACCTATACTGTCATGTGTGGAAAAGATAGCTATTGTCATTGTGCTAAGGGAATAGGAGAACCTATAATCACTTGGGGCGATGGTCTGGAGGTGGGAGGTGGGGAGCTTGGTGGGAAGAGGGTCCGGGGATATGCATATGAATGATGTGGGAACATACATGTCTGTGAACAACAAAACTCTGTAAAATTTTTAAAATAAAGAATAAAAAAAAAAAGAAAAAAAAATAAGAAGTCCCGAAGAGTTATGCTACATGAACTGCTATATTCACACACAAAGCTTTTTACAAACTACAGATAATGGGTCACTGAGTCCAAAGTAGAATAAATATGAGTATATAATAAACTTCCTGGGTGGCGCTATTGGTAAAGAACCTGCCTACCAGTGCAGGAGACATAATGGGAAATGGGTTCCGTCCCTGGGTCGGGAAGATCCCCTGGAGAAGGAAATGGCTACCCACTCCAGTATTCCTGCCTGAAGAATTGCAGGGACAGAGGAGCCTGGCGGACTGTAGTCCATAGGGTCACAAAGAGTTGAACATGCCTGAAGCAACATAGCACGCATGCATAGTGGGCCACAGTACACTCAGGGCTGGGACAGATGCTGTGGTTGTGTGTCTACCACCTCTACCCCTTGACCAACAGAAACACAAGAGTAGCTTTTATTTAAGTCCTGACTATTTGTTAGATTTGATGTGGCACACCTCATTTAATTGTTACAGAGTTACCATTTTATAGTTGCCAAAAACTGAGCAGCCAGTTTAAGTGGTAGATCTGGGATTTGAAAACAGATCTTCTTCATCCCAAAGAATCATTCTTAGCTGTGCTCCCTTTAGTTTCACACTTTAATGGGCATTAAAATATATCGCGTAATGGGCCTGAGCTACCTGCGTTGTACCAGCTTTTTCAGTGACCAGTAGGTACTGTAAGTAATACTGTGTTAGTTCTAACTGCCTCTTAGTTAGAATTCACAGATGACACTTGTAGGCAAGTTACTGTGTTGGCAGGAAAGATGGAAGCCAATGGAGGCTGATGATTTCTCTTTGCTTTTAGGCTCTGGGTTGCCAGAGTTAGCCTCTCAGATGATGGTGTGGTGAAAGAGAAAGGGTTATAGAATATAGCTTCCTTGGTGGGAAGAAGACAGAAAAGTTACAAATAGACAGTATAATCTGGGTTCTAAATCCATTCTTGGAAATTAGAATTCAAGTCTGTAAAAGGATTGTAAAAGAGCTCAGAATGATTCTGATAGTTAGCCAGATTTGAAAACAAGTGGACTAAATCCTTTTAAACATTTTTGCTTTTTAAACTTTTATGTGACCAGTTTTTTAAACCCTACTCAAAGAATCAAATGGCAAATTTTATGCATTTGTATCTTCTCTTATTAGAATTGTTTTTTCGCATTCTTGACAAGTTATTTTGGGTATATTTCTTTGTACAAAACAATGAGCAAGGTGCAAACATATAGAAAATGAGGTATGTCTACAAATGAAGTAGGTTGTCTACTGAGAACCAAAATAAGTAGAGAGTGCTATGAGAAGGTCTGGAGGGGGAGAAGAAACAGAATTATCAATGGGAGATTAAGGGAAGCTTTACAGAGGAAATGAAATTGGACCTAGGCCTTGAAAGATAGATATGATTCTAAAAGCCAGTATAGAATGAAAAATCACACCTGTAGCAAAGAATACCATGAGCCAATATGGAGAATATATTCAGATTTAATCAAAACATGACTTTAAGTAACAGTAATAAACTACGGGGTTTCTATATAGAGAATAATAGAATTATGTATTTCTTACCATAT
Source organism: Tragulus kanchil (assembly GCA_022376925.1). Classification (NCBI taxonomy): domain Eukaryota; kingdom Metazoa; phylum Chordata; class Mammalia; order Artiodactyla; family Tragulidae; genus Tragulus; species Tragulus kanchil. The sequence continues at coordinate 108,530,576 of JAIOJX010000024.1, read as the reverse complement.
ACAAATTCACATTAGTAACGATACTATAGAAGAGAACCTATAAAAGACTCTAGAAAAGTAAGAATAAAACAATATTTTATATTACTAATAGCTCCAGAAAGAATGAAGCAGATGGGCCAAAGCAGAAATGAGGTTCCATTATGGCTGTGTCTGGTGGTGAAAGTAAAGTCTGATACTATAAAGAACAATATTACATAGGAACCTGGAATGTGACGTCCATGAATGAGGGTTAATTGAAGATGGAGAAGCTGTATACAGTCAGCAGAAAACAAAACCTGTAGCCTACTGGTTCATATCACCAGTTCCTTACTGCAAAATTCAGGCTTAAATCGTAGCAAGTAGAGAAAACCACTAGACCATTCAAGGTCATACCTTGATTGTACAGTGGAAGTGATGAATAAGTTGAAAGGATTAGATCTGGTAGACAGAGTGCTTGAAGAACTAAGGAGGGCTTACCCTGGTGATCCAGTGGGTAAGGACACCGCCTTGCAGTGCAAGGGGCGCCGGTTCGATCCCTGGCCTGGGAAGATCCCACGTGCCGTGGAGTGGCTGAACTGATGTGTCCAATTACCGAGCCAGAGCTCTGGAGTGCATGCACCCAGAGCCGGCGCTCTGTAATGACAGACACCACCACGATGGGAGGCCCACAGGAGCCAAAGAACAAAGATGGATGAAAATAGAGAAATGAAAGACCAATAGAAGTGGCCCGCCCATTCCCCTCCCTCCCCAACCCTACCCCCGCTCAAAATAAATAAATAAATAAATCTTAAAAAAAAAAAAAAGAACTAAGGAAAGAAGCTCATAACATTGCACAGGAGTCAGTGACCAAAACCATTCCAAAGAGGTAAGAATGCAAGAAGACAAAATGATGGTTGGAGGAGGCTTTACATATAGCTGAGGAAAGAAGAGAAGCAAAAAAACAAAGGAGAGAGGGAAAGATATACCCAACTGAGTGCAAGACTTCAGAGAATAACAAGGGGAGATTAAGAAGACCTTCGTTGATGAACAGTGCAAAGAACTAGAGGAAAACAGTAGAATGGGAAGCCTGGGGATATCGTCAAGAAAATTGGAGATATCAAGGGAATATTTCATGCAAAGATGGGCACCATGAAGGATGGAAATAGCAAGGACATAACGGAAGCAGAAGAGATTAAAAAGAGGTGGCAAAAATACACAGAATTACTATACAAAAAAAGATTTTATATTACTAATAGCTACAGAAAGAATGAAGCAGATGGGCCAAAGCAGAAATGAGGTTCCATTATGGCTGTGTCTGGTGGTGAAAGTAAAGTCTGATACTATAAAGAACAATATTACATAGGAACCTGGAATGTGACGTCCATGAATGAGGGTTAATTGAAGATGGAGAAGCTGTATACAGTCAGCAGAAAACAAAACCTGTAGCCTACTGGTTCATATCACCAGTTCCTTACTGCAAAATTCAGGCTTAAATCGTAGCAAGTAGAGAAAACCACTAGACCATTCAAGGTCATACCTTGATTGTACAGTGGAAGTGATGAATAAGTTGAAAGGATTAGATCTGGTAGACAGAGTGCTTGAAGAACTAAGGAGGGCTTACCCTGGTGATCCAGTGGGTAAGGACACCGCCTTGCAGTGCAAGGGGCGCCGGTTCGATCCCTGGCCTGGGAAGATCCCACGTGCCGTGGAGTGGCTGAACTGATGTGTCCAATTACCGAGCCAGAGCTCTGGAGTGCATGCACCCAGAGCCGGCGCTCTGTAATGACAGACACCACCACGATGGGAGGCCCACAGGAGCCAAAGAACAAAGATGGATGAAAATAGAGAAATGAAAGACCAATAGAAGTGGCCCGCCCATTCCCCTCCCTCCCCAACCCTACCCCCGCTCAAAATAAATAAATAAATAAATCTTAAAAAAAAAAAAAAGAACTAAGGAAAGAAGCTCATAACATTGCACAGGAGTCAGTGACCAAAACCATTCCAAAGAGGTAAGAATGCAAGAAGACAAAATGATGGTTGGAGGAGGCTTTACATATAGCTGAGGAAAGAAGAGAAGCAAAAAAACAAAGGAGAGAGGGAAAGATATACCCAACTGAGTGCAAGACTTCAGAGAATAACAAGGGGAGATTAAGAAGACCTTCGTTGATGAACAGTGCAAAGAACTAGAGGAAAACAGTAGAATGGGAAGCCTGGGGATATCGTCAAGAAAATTGGAGATATCAAGGGAATATTTCATGCAAAGATGGGCACCATGAAGGATGGAAATAGCAAGGACATAACGGAAGCAGAAGAGATTAAAAAGAGGTGGCAAAAATACACAGAATTACTATACAAAAAAAGATCTTAACAACTATGATGGTGTGGTCACTCATCTAGAGCCTGACATCCTGGAGTGTGAAGTCAAATGGGCCTTAGGAAGCATTGCTATAAACAAAACTAGTGGACGTGACAGAGTTCCAGCTGAAGTATTTCAGATCTTAAAAGATGATGCTGTTAAAGTGCTACACTCTTAATGCCAGCAAATTGGGGAGAGTCAGCAGCATGCGATGGGAAAAGGTCAGGTTTTATTCCAATCTTAAAGAAGTGCAGAGCTGAAGAATGTTCAAACTACCAGACAATTGCTCCCATGTTGCATGCTAGTTAAGGTTTTGTCCCAGAATATTCAAGCTAAGTTTCAACAGTATGTGAACTGAGAATGTCCAGATGTACAAGCTGGGTTTATAAAATGTAGAGGAGCCAGAGATCAAATTGCCAGCAATGGTTGGGTCATAAAGAAAGGCAAGGAATACCAGAAAAGCATCTGCCTCTGCTTTATTGACTACACTAAAGCCTTTGGCTGTGTGGATCACAACAAACAGTGGAAAATTCTTAAAGAAATGGGAATATCAGACCACCTTACCTGCCTCCTTAGAAACCTGTATAAAGGTCAAAAAACAACAGTTAGAACCTCACACGGAAAAACTGACTGGTTCAGAATTGGGAAAAAGTACAAGGATGTATACTGTCATCCTGCTTATTTAACTTATATGCAGGACACATCATGTGAAGTACTGGGCTGGATGAAATCATACGCTAGAATCAAGATTGCTGGAAGAAATATCAGCAACCTCAAATGTACAGATTATACCAATTTAATGACAAAAAGAGAAGAGGAGATAAAAAGCCTCTTGGTGAGGGTGAAAGATGAGAGTGAAAGAGCTGGCTTAAACTTCAACATTCAGAAAAACTAAGACCATGGTATCCATTCCCATCACTTCATGGCAGATACATGGGGAAAATGTGGAAGCAGTGAGACACTTATTTTCTTGGGCTTCAAAATCACTGTGAATGGTAACTGCAGCCATGAAAGTAAAAGACACTTACTCCTTGGAAGAAAAACTACGTCAAACCTAGACATAGGAATAAAAAGCAGAGACATCACTTTGCCAGCCAAAATGCATATAGTACAATCTTTGTTTTTTTCCAGTAGTCATGTACAGATGTGAACGTTGGACCATTAAGAAGGCTGAGCATTGAAAAATTGATGCTTCTGAATTGTGGTGCTGGAGAAGACTCTTGAGAGCCCCTTGTACTGCAAGGAAATCAAACCAGTCAATCCTAAAGGAAATCAACCTGAAATATTCACTGGAAGGACTAATACTGAAGCTGAAGATTCAGTCCTTTGGTTACCTGATGCATAGAGATGACTCATTAGAAGAACCTTGACACTGGGAAAGATTGAAAGCAAAATGGGGAGAGGGCAGCACAGGATTAGATGGTTACACAGTATCACTGACTCAGTGAACATGAGTTTGAGGAAACTCCAGAAGATAGTGAGGGCAGGGAAGCCTGGTGTGGTATGGTCTGTGGGGTCACAAAGAGTCACATATGACTTAGCAACTGAACAACAACAAAAAGATACTGTTCTCAGAACTATATTCTGTGTAACATAGGAGTCCTTGGAATTGTTTTAAGGGGAAAAAGGTATTCTCTGATCAATAAGCATGGAAATTGCTGCTTTGAACAATTTCAATTAGTTATGTTTTTCTGTGAGACTTTCCAGAGGCATTAATATAACATGAAGCATTTCTCCAGTTTCTTTGACCATAATCTTCTGTTTTATGTATTTCATTGTTTATTAATATTTTGGAGTACCTATTTAACAACTTCTTGAGTGCTAATATTCTGCTGAACAGACTTTAGGAAAGTGTGCTAGAAAATACAGTAAAGGAGCAAATGTACAGATTATACCAATTTAATGACAAAAAGAGAAGAGGAGATAAAAAGCCTCTTGGTGAGGGTGAAAGATGAGAGTGAAAGAGCTGGCTTAAACTTCAACATTCAGAAAAACTAAGACCATGGTATCCATTCCCATCACTTCATGGCAGATACATGGGGAAAATGTGGAAGCAGTGAGACACTTATTTTCTTGGGCTTCAAAATCACTGTGAATGGTAACTGCAGCCATGAAAGTAAAAGACACTTACTCCTTGGAAGAAAAACTACGTCAAACCTAGACATAGGAATAAAAAGCAGAGACATCACTTTGCCAGCCAAAATGCATATAGTACAATCTTTGTTTTTTTCCAGTAGTCATGTACAGATGTGAACGTTGGACCATTAAGAAGGCTGAGCATTGAAAAATTGATGCTTCTGAATTGTGGTGCTGGAGAAGACTCTTGAGAGCCCCTTGTACTGCAAGGAAATCAAACCAGTCAATCCTAAAGGAAATCAACCTGAAATATTCACTGGAAGGACTAATACTGAAGCTGAAGATTCAGTCCTTTGGTTACCTGATGCATAGAGATGACTCATTAGAAGAACCTTGACACTGGGAAAGATTGAAAGCAAAATGGGGAGAGGGCAGCACAGGATTAGATGGTTACACAGTATCACTGACTCAGTGAACATGAGTTTGAGGAAACTCCAGAAGATAGTGAGGGCAGGGAAGCCTGGTGTGGTATGGTCTGTGGGGTCACAAAGAGTCACATATGACTTAGCAACTGAACAACAACAAAAAGATACTGTTCTCAGAACTATATTCTGTGTAACATAGGAGTCCTTGGAATTGTTTTAAGGGGAAAAAGGTATTCTCTGATCAATAAGCATGGAAATTGCTGCTTTGAACAATTTCAATTAGTTATGTTTTTCTGTGAGACTTTCCAGAGGCATTAATATAACATGAAGCATTTCTCCAGTTTCTTTGACCATAATCTTCTGTTTTATGTATTTCATTGTTTATTAATATTTTGGAGTACCTATTTAACAACTTCTTGAGTGCTAATATTCTGCTGAACAGACTTTAGGAAAGTGTGCTAGAAAATACAGTAAAGGAGTCTGTCCTCTTTTTCTGAAGTAAGGAAAGAGCTATTTCATGGAAAGTTAAAGATAGGTAAATTAAATTATATAAATATATATACATATATATATATATATATATATATATATATATCCATTTTAATGGTAGTATATAATTTCAATTTGTTGACCAGTTTTGCATTATTTAAAAGTATCACATATTTATTAAATATAAATTAGATTTATCCCTTTAGAATATCTTTTTTATATATGAGGGCTAATTTTCAGAATGAGAAGAAAGTTCTCTTGACTGTAATACTTCATCTCATTTCTATGGGTAAATGTGCTCATTCTTTTCACCTAAAAACAATATTCAGATAGTCCCGCAGTCTTCATATTTATTTTGAGTCTCTTTCATTTGGGTGACTGTCCTCAAATATTTTTATACTGACAAGTCAAGGGAAAATTATACTGTGTATATTTTAAAATTTTTAATTATATTATCTTTTCATTATTAATTATAGTGATGCACATACTGTATTTTCAAAGATTATTTTTAAATTTTGTTTTGTAAGTCCATGTGGATGAGAGTTATCATAAAATTGTTCCTTTAAACACTGACAATGCCACCTCGCTCCTGGAATTCACAATTATTTACAGATTTTATTTGTGGTTGTAGTTAATTTCTGTCCCCACAGAATGAGTACCCAAGGTGTAAGCTAACAGTTTCCTCTTAACTGCATGACTAAGGAGGATATATTAATTTTGGTAGGTAGAAAATATTGTACTAATGACATATGACTTCATGAACAACAACAAAAAGATACTGTTCTCAGAACTATATTCTGTGTAACATAGGAGTCCTTGGAATTGTTTTAAGGGGAAAAAGGTATTCTCTGATCAATAAGCATGGAAATTGCTGCTTTGAACAATTTCAATTAGTTATGTTTTTCTGTGAGACTTTCCAGAGGCATTAATATAACATGAAGCATTTCTCCAGTTTCTTTGACCATAATCTTCTGTTTTATGTATTTCATTGTTTATTAATATTTTGGAGTACCTATTTAACAACTTCTTGAGTGCTAATATTCTGCTGAACAGACTTTAGGAAAGTGTGCTAGAAAATACAGTAAAGGAGTCTGTCCTCTTTTTCTGAAGTAAGGAAAGAGCTATTTCATGGAAAGTTAAAGATAGGTAAATTAAATTATATAAATATATATACATATATATATATATATATATATATATATATATCCATTTTAATGGTAGTATATAATTTCAATTTGTTGACCAGTTTTGCATTATTTAAAAGTATCACATATTTATTAAATATAAATTAGATTTATCCCTTTAGAATATCTTTTTTATATATGAGGGCTAATTTTCAGAATGAGAAGAAAGTTCTCTTGACTGTAATACTTCATCTCATTTCTATGGGTAAATGTGCTCATTCTTTTCACCTAAAAACAATATTCAGATAGCCCCGCAGTCTTCATATTTATTTTGAGTCTCTTTCATTTGGGTGACTGTCCTCAAATATTTTTATACTGACAAGTCAAGGGAAAATTATACTGTGTATATTTTAAAATTTTTAATTATATTATCTTTTCATTATTAATTATAGTGATGCACATACTGTATTTTCAAAGATTATTTTTAAATTTTGTTTTGTAAGTCCATGTGGATGAGAGTTATCATAAAATTGTTCCTTTAAACACTGACAATGCCACCTCGCTCCTGGAATTCACAATTATTTACAGATTTTATTTGTGGTTGTAGTTAATTTCTGTCCCCACAGAATGAGTACCCAAGGTGTAAGCTAACAGTTTCCTCTTAACTGCATGACTAAGGAGGATATATTAATTTTGGTAGGTAGAAAAATATTGTACTAATGACATATGACTCACAGTTTCTGAAAAACATGTTCATGTTGTAGTCCACATAAATACTGTGACAAAAAAAAAAGGCCATTTTGAAATGTAAGTGATCAAGAAAAAGGCTAATTTCCTTTAAATTTGAAAGAATACAGATTGTATATATTTGTGAGCAGACTTTATTGCAGACGGGAGAGCTGAAGATACTGGTTCAAGATTAACAAATATGTTCTTGAAAGAGCCAGAATTCAAAGGCTAATTCCCTCTCCATGGCTCTTTCTATTACATGTGTCTGTCATCTTTCCTAATGCTTTGCCTTTAGACAGTTTATAAAATTTTGTTCTGTAAATTCTCTTAGGGCTGCATTATGCCAAAGGCTGAGTTGCTGTCACTTTCTTTCTCTGCTTGTCTTCATTGCCAAAGAAAATAAAAAGAAAACACTCAGGGTTTGCTTAGCACCTATTTTGAACTCAACAGTATCTGAGGCTAGAGTAACTATGAATCATATCCATCTCCATAGGTTTCTTCAATGGCAGTAAAAATACAGGTCAAATGGTTTCATCTGTATATAAATTTTCAGACTTAAAAAACAAGTAATTATTTGTAAATTGTTAGGAAGGAATTCCAGTCTTAATTTCGGTTCCATTCATTTTGATAAATTTTTAAAAAATCATCATTAGTGGGCTAAATAGGTTAAATGGGTTAAAAAGTAAAAAACTTCAAATTATAAAATGAGTCATATGGATATAATATATACTGTGATGACTATAGTTAATACTATATTTGATATTTGAAAGTTGCTTAGAGTAAGTACTGAAAGTTGTCATAACATAAAAAAATGTTGTATTCATATATGGTGATGGATGTTAACTGGATGTATTGTGGTCATCATTTTGCAAAATATAAAATCATTAAATATTAAAAATAGTAAATTATTGCATATTATACCTAAAGCTAATACAATGTTATATGTCAATTATATCTAAATAAAATCAACATCAATACTGTCCTAAAACTTGAACTTTTCCTTGTATATCCAGCTGTATACTTGACATTGTTACTTGGATTCTTAATAGGCATGATATAATTAATATGTCCAGAGCTCAAAACTTTATCAACTCATCAATTTCCCAATGACTCTTACTTCTGTAAATTATACCACCATTTATTCAATTGCTTGGGCCAAAACTCTTGAAGTCATTCTTTGTTGTCCTCTTTTTCCCATGGCTTACGTACAAATTATCTCTATTGGCTTTAATTTCATAACTTATTATGAGTCTAACATCTTACCATCCTTTTTGCTCCTCCCAGTTCATTGTTCCACTACTGCAGTAGCAGCCTAATTACCGTCTGCTTCTACTCTTTTGCTCCCATAACCTGATCTGCACATGTCAGCTACATTAAAACTAAAATTGGATTATTACATTTCTCTTCTCATTTTCCCAGCACACTCAAAATATAATACAAATTGCAAACAATTTTTCTTGGCCTATAATAACCCAGAAAATCTTAAACCTTTTGTTTATTCTCATCTCATTTCCCACTCACTGGCTTATTTCTACCACCCTAGTGCTCTGGCTTGAATTTGAACCTGCCCAGCCTATCAGTACCCCAAGGCTTTTACCCTTACTGGTCCCTCTGCCTGGGGAGGTCTTTGCTCAGATATTTGTAGTATTCACTCCTTTACTTTATTCTCTTACTTTTTCGAACATCCTTTTGAAATAATTTCCCTTACCACTCTACCTATTGTAATGCCTTCTATATCCTGTAGCCATTATGTTGGTGATTTTTTTTATCTCTAAGTATGGCTTAAGATAATATGTACTATATTGTTTACTGCCTGCCTCCCACAGTTGAGTGTTAGCTGCATCATTGCCATGGTTTACTGCTGTATTTCAAGTGTCCAATACGGTGCATGACTCATACGTGATATTTTGCAATGTACACAAAACACATATCAAACTGTACTTTCAAGTTGTTTAAAGGACTCTTGACTGAGTCAAGGAGGTGTGGAAAGTCTTCTCTGAGGAAGAGTGTCTCTGAGCCTCGATCTAAAAGGAACAATGAAAATTAACAAGGTGAAGAGAAGACTAAAAGCAATTATATCTAAATAAAATCAACATCAATACTGTCCTAAAACTTGAACTTTTCCTTGTATATCCAGCTGTATACTTGACATTGTTACTTGGATTCTTAATAGGCATGATATAATTAATATGTCCAGAGCTCAAAACTTTATCAACTCATCAATTTCCCAATGACTCTTACTTCTGTAAATTATACCACCATTTATTCAATTGCTTGGGCCAAAACTCTTGAAGTCATTCTTTGTTGTCCTCTTTTTCCCATGGCTTACGTACAAATTATCTCTATTGGCTTTAATTTCATAACTTATTATGAGTCTAACATCTTACCATCCTTTTTGCTCCTCCCAGTTCATTGTTCCACTACTGCAGTAGCAGCCTAATTACCGTCTGCTTCTACTCTTTTGCTCCCATAACCTGATCTGCACATGTCAGCTACATTAAAACTAAAATTGGATTATTACATTTCTCTTCTCATTTTCCCAGCACACTCAAAATATAATACAAATTGCAAACAATTTTTCTTGGCCTATAATAACCCAGAAAATCTTAAACCTTTTGTTTATTCTCATCTCATTTCCCACTCACTGGCTTATTTCTACCACCCTAGTGCTCTGGCTTGAATTTGAACCTGCCCAGCCTATCAGTACCCCAAGGCTTTTACCCTTACTGGTCCCTCTGCCTGGGGAGGTCTTTGCTCAGATATTTGTAGTATTCACTCCTTTACTTTATTCTCTTACTTTTTCGAACATCCTTTTGAAATAATTTCCCTTACCACTCTACCTATTGTAATGCCTTCTATATCCTGTAGCCATTATGTTGGTGATTTTTTATCTCTAAGTATGGCTTAAGATAATATGTACTATATTGTTTACTGCCTGCCTCCCACAGTTGAGTGTTAGCTGCATCATTGCCATGGTTTACTGCTGTATTTCAAGTGTCCAATACGGTGCATGACTCATACGTGATATTTTGCAATGTACACAAAACACATATCAAACTGTACTTTCAAGTTGTTTAAAGGACTCTTGACTGAGTCAAGGAGGTGTGGAAAGTCTTCTCTGAGGAAGAGTGTCTCTGAGCCTCGATCTAAAAGGAACAATGAAAATTAACAAGGTGAAGAGAAGACTAAAAGTCTTCTGAGTGGTTTAAGGGCATGTGAAGTGTGAGAATCTGAAGCAAGGCCAGAGCAGAGAAGGAAGAAGTGGGCATGGGCATTGGAATGTTAACACATGCAGAGATGGAGTGCTACCTTGGAGCTTGATCATGTAAGGCTCTGTTGTCTATGTTGATCATGTGTTGTTTTTTTATCTTAACAACAATAGGAACCCTCTTTGGTGTTTTACACAAGGCGGTGTCATATCAAATATCTGTCTTTAAAAGGAGTAGTATGAGGTTTCATACAGTGAAAAATGGTGATTAAAATAGTCCAGGAGAGAGATTATCAATAATTTACCAAGGAGTAGTTGGTGGAAGCAGTGTTTTCCTTAGGTTTGGGTAGTAAAGGGGCTTATTATACACAGAGAAGTATAAAAGAAAATGTAACCAATTCAAAGTCAGATAATTTTTTTATCATTATGTACCAGTGCTGTGCTGTTCTTAGCTGCTCAGTCCTATCAGGTTTTTTGTGACCCCATGGACTGTGGTCTACGAGGCTTCTCTGTCCATGAGATTCTCCAGGCAAGAATACGGGAGTAGGTTGCTATTTCCTTCTCCAGGGGATTATCTTGACCCAGGGATGGAACCATAGTCTCCTGCATTTCAGGCAGATTCTTTGCCATTGGAACCACCAGGGAAGCCCCTTCTGTGCCAGTAATTCTATTGGAGATGATAAAAATAGATTGGATTAGAGATTCAGCCATTTATTCATTTAAAAGTACTAGTGAATACCATTTATTTGTCAGGTGCTGTGATAAACATGGGAATGCATTAGTGAACAAAATGGTAACGCTTTCCTCCCACATGGAACCTACATTTTTGCAAGTAAAAGACTGACATTATTAAATATGGAATACATATTTAGAATCCAAGATAGTGGTAAGTTTTCTTGATATGCCCAAGAGTGAATGCGAATCAAGCAGTTGCTTGTAAGCACTCAGAAGAAATAGCAGAGCCTAAGGTGTATAAGATATAAAATATAAGGTATTTTGAAGTTCATCTGTGAGTAGATAGCTCTGTAATCATGAATACACAAAGAAGGGATTAGGAAGGGAGTATGAAGGAAGAAAAGAACCTGTCCAAATCCTAGCACTGAAACACCACTATGTTTAATACCCAGGTAGAGAGAGATCATCCTTTAAAGGAGATAGAAGAACCAGTTAAACAGAAGAGTGTACCAGTGACTGATTTAGACACTGTAAGAGGATTAAAAGATCAGTAGCTCAAAGAAAATTGGTTATCCGGTGCTAGAACTATGTACTGCTTATTAGATAAGTTTGAAATAGCCTGCACTGAATATTTATGTTTTCCCATTAAAAAAGATGGATGGGTCTCATGGCAGTGTTTCCAATATAGTACTTTTTCTGTCACTCTCTTGCTAGAATATTCCTTAAATGATTTCTTTCTTATGAAATGGAGAATAAAGTACAAAGACCTATGCTCCAAAGGTCTAAACTTTTCACCTTTAACCTCATCTAGGTGGTGAACCTAGGTAAACCTTCTTTCCCCCTACCTGAGCCTTCTGTTCCTAGCCATCTCACCATTTAAGTATTCCTTCAAAAGTCCAGATAACTCGGGTTTGTATTTTTTTTTTTTTTTTGCTTACAGCATTTTATTTTTCTGGAATGCCTTCCTCATCCAATCAGTGTTAGACCATTTCTTGTCATTTCTCTTCTAGGAAATCTTCCTATTTTTACTCTCTGATTCATGAAAATGACTTATCAGTACTCTACTATGATCAAGGGGCTTTCCCAGAGACTCGGGGGTAAAGCATCCACCTGCAATGTAGTAGCCACAGGAGATGCAGGTTCGATTCCTGGGTCAGGAAGATCCACTGGGAGAGAATGTGGCAACCTACACCAGTATTCTTGCCTGGAGAATCCCGTGAACAGAGGAGCCTGGCAGGCTATAGTCCATAGCATCAGAAAGAGTTGGGCAGCAAATGAAGCAACTGAGCATGAGCACTGTGATAAAGAATGGAGGGTGTTCATTATGTATTTGGGTTGTCTACAGCATCAAGCTCACATCTCTATTTGTTCAATATTAAATGATTATTGAATAGCTATTATGAGCCAAGCACTGGAAAGAGCCAAACAAATAGCTGGTTTAACAATTGCACTTGCTTTCCTTTTAAGTGCTAGAGTGAGGCTATTTGACCAAGCACAGAGCTCTAGTGTTCAGGGTGGTGTGCAAAGGAAGAGACAGCACCTAAGCATCTATGGCTAATTTCATGCTTTTTTTTTTTGTTTCTTACATGGCTCACATTAATTTCCACAGTATCACTGAAAGGAAAGAACAATTCCTTCTTTCCTTTGAAAATGATGAAACCTTAATATTTAAAAGCCTTTCTGTGCAAGCTGTTGGTATGAAATATCACAACATCACATCTGATAGTTCAATTTAAATATTAATGAAAACCTTAAGCTTTATCTGGAATAGTTAATTTGGAATTTCAATTCTTATTCACAGCCTCATGCAATAAAAGGAGAGAGAAGAAAGGGGGAACCTGTATGTTCTAAAGGATTTGTGAATAAGATTCCCCAGCAGACATACTGTTTGCCGACAGAGCAGCACAGATGTTACTTGTCTGTCACAGGGAATGCCAGTCTATAATGAGGCTCACTTGACTTGGTGTTCATGCATGTGTGTGTGTGTGCGTGCACACGCACGAACATGACAGAGCTAACTCCCTGCAAAACCCAAATAGTAAGTGCCAACCCATCTGCCATATGCATACTGTGTTCTATATGTATAACTATCAGGAGTGGACAAAATGAGAAAATGAAGTTCCCATCTCTGAAATCCAGTCTATAACGGCAAAAAACAGGAGTGGATTTAAGATTATCCAGAATCTATGAATCTTATTTTTGGATTGATAAATGACATCAAAGTTTAATTATATGACAAAGTAGTAATTGTTCACAAAGTATGGTTTTATGTAATATTTAGGAAAATTCTTGGGTTACACGGCCTTTCAGAGAATGTGTTTCTGTGTCCCTGAGGATTCAGGGCATAGGTAGAGCCTGCCTTTTCAGCCTTTCTGTTAATGCCCCCAAGAATGTATTCTTGAATTTAGCTCCTTGTGTTGTAGGAATAGTAATTGATCTTGTAGCACAAATTGGGCAGCAAATGAAGCAACTGAGCATGAGCACTGTGATAAGGAGGGTGTTCATTATGTATTTGGGTTGTCTACAGCATCAAGCTCACATCTCTATTTGTTCAATATTAAATGATTATTGAATAGCTATTATGAGCCAAGCACTGGAAAGAGCCAAACAAATAGCTGGTTTAACAATTGCACTTGCTTTCCTTTTAAGTGCTAGAGTGAGGCTATTTGACCAAGCACAGAGCTCTAGTGTTCAGGGTGGTGTGCAAAGGAAGAGACAGCACCTAAGCATCTATGGCTAATTTCATGCTTTTTTTTTTTGTTTCTTACATGGCTCACATTAATTTCCACAGTATCACTGAAAGGAAAGAACAATTCCTTCTTTCCTTTGAAAATGATGAAACCTTAATATTTAAAAGCCTTTCTGTGCAAGCTGTTGGTATGAAATATCACAACATCACATCTGATAGTTCAATTTAAATATTAATGAAAACCTTAAGCTTTATCTGGAATAGTTAATTTGGAATTTCAATTCTTATTCACAGCCTCATGCAATAAAAGGAGAGAGAAGAAAGGGGGAACCTGTATGTTCTAAAGGATTTGTGAATAAGATTCCCCAGCAGACATACTGTTTGCCGACAGAGCAGCACAGATGTTACTTGTCTGTCACAGGGAATGCCAGTCTATAATGAGGCTCACTTGACTTGGTGTTCATGCATGTGTGTGTGTGTGTGCGTGCACACGCACGAACATGACAGAGCTAACTCCCTGCAAAACCCAAATAGTAAGTGCCAACCCATCTGCCATATGCATACTGTGTTCTATATGTATAACTATCAGGAGTGGACAAAATGAGAAAATGAAGTTCCCATCTCTGAAATCCAGTCTATAACGGCAAAAAACAGGAGTGGATTTAAGATTATCCAGAATCTATGAATCTTATTTTTGGATTGATAAATGACATCAAAGTTTAATTATATGACAAAGTAGTAATTGTTCACAAAGTATGGTTTTATGTAATATTTAGGAAAATTCTTGGGTTACACGGCCTTTCAGAGAATGTGTTTCTGTGTCCCTGAGGATTCAGGGCATAGGTAGAGCCTGCCCCTTTTCAGCCTTTCTGTTAATGCCCCCAAGAATGTATTCTTGAATTTAGCTCCTTGTGTTGTAGGAATAGTAATTGATCTTGTCAGGGGAAAGCCAGCCACACTTAGCCCCTTGGAAAGCAAACAGCTATGGCCTGTACCTCAGTCAAATTCTCTTTGCCGCGATTTCAGCTGTCAAAGTCACTGGTGCAATGCAGCATTCAGGGTAATTTCCATTCAATGGTGAAAGCTGTTTTCTTCAATTTCTTGGCTTCTTTGTCTTTTAACTTACCCCCTATCTGTCTCATACCATTCCCGTGTCATTGGCACACTTATATTTGCCTCATCTCGCTGATGCCTCCCCACCTGTGTGACAGGCCTAGCGCCGCAGTACGGCGGATGCATTAGCCATCCAGGGCTTTGTTGCGTGGTGACATTCCAGAGCAGAGCTCAGCCCACGGGCATCTGCCAATGTGTGGGAACTCTCCTCTCCGGCAATTATTCAGTTTGATTACACACGATGATAAGCTATTAAGAGGCACTCATGCACAGCCCTTTATTTACCAACAGTTGAAATCTCCCCGTTTGCTTCCACTGTGTAAGAAGCTAATTGTGGTGAAGTAAACAAAAGGGAAGGGCAGTCACCCGGGGGTGGGAACAGTGCTGCAAGGTAGTGCGTTTATGTCTCCCAAAGAGGAGTGATGTCAACAGACCTGTTGGATCCATTTCCCAAGCTAACACCTGAAAGTAGAGCACCTGGGAAGAAAAATATCTAGCGATCATGACCCCACAATCAAGTTTTTACAATGCCTGTTTCTGTTTCTCATCCATTATGTATACATGCTTTATTACTTAGGTTACAAACATATTTTCTGTGTAATAATCCACAGCAAATAGCTCTGCATAGAAATTCTTTTATTATCATTCTCTAACTCTTTAAAAAAGTGCCTAGTGGAAGACGTGTGTCGAGTGCATATAAGTGCCAGTTGTTTGTGAGTCTTTTTTTAGACTGTTAGCTCTAAATAAAAAGTTGTAAACAGAACAGTCTTTCATTCTGGAAAGTATCTATAGCAAGGCATCTTCAATTCCCTCATATATAATCAGTGTAAATAATCACATACACCCAGTCTGGAGAGCTCCATCTTGCCTCAAATGTCCGTCTTTCCCCTTTCCACAATTCCATTGCCCCTACCCCCCAACACAGGCATTTTGGAGTCTGGACGAAGAGGAAATTAATTTGTGTATCAGGTAGTACTGGAAAGTAAATGGCTTTCCTCTGAGGGTTTCTGTCCTTGTTTTCACTGCATTGAATTTAGAACCCTTCCCTCTCCACTTTTTTCCCCACTTGTTAGTGTACTGCCTTCTCCCAGGGCACCATCAATAAAGAGCCCCTAAGATCCTGGTTTGCCTTGGTTTATGCTCAACCACAAGTGGGAATATGATTTCTAGTGGAATAAAATGAAATCTTGCTGTTGCGGGCGGGGGTGGGGAGGGGTGGGGAGGGTGCGGAAACAGAGATGAAAACTTCAATGCCCTGTGGAATTCACAGCAATAAGAATGAACGGTGTGCATGTAAATATACGCCACACCTATCTATGTAGTTATAAACTATTCTCTTAGGTCCATGTGGGTAGTTGGTTCAGTAGTATGCACAGTCCCTGCATTGTATGTAATGGTAACTAGAGGGAATGCAGTACTAATAGATTTTCATACACACCCACATTTGCACTGCTGGCATGTCTATTTTCTTTTATGCATATGTTTTCCAGTGGTTCATCTCTGAAAGTCAGCAAGTGAGATAAATGTTTTAGATATAAATACAGCTAACTCCTAGAAGCCCCGTTAGAACTCTGGAAAAAATCTCTAAACATAATGACTGTCTTCTAGTAAGACCAGCAAATCACAACTGTGAGTGGATACAGAAAGATAAGAAATCTTGTTAATATGTACAGAATGTTTGATGTGACTCTCTATTTTTTATCCTCTGAGTTGCTTGCCTCCACGAACAAATATCCAAAATATCTAAATATTTTTTAGAGAATTATAGTTAAATTGCTATTATTTTGGCAATGCAGACATCACGAGTTTAGAAAATCATTTCTGAAAACCTGTAAAACATTAAAATATGGGTGTTGCAAAATTTAATATGTGGAAATCTTTTTGGAAATTTAAGAAATATCCAAAATTATTTGTATATATCAGATTTCTATGCTGATAAAATGGTGATTACTTTTTTTTGGTTGCTTCTAAATCAAATAAAGGAAATATCCCATTGTCCACATTCTCCCTTTCCCAATCTGTTGTCCTGCCACATGTTCAAAAATATTCATAGAAGCTGTAATTTCTGATCTGTAAATATTTTATTTATTTTTCATCAAGAATGACCCTAAATTCATTTTAAAATTCTTTTAGAATAACTCAGAAAAAATAGCTTTAAAATAGCTTTATTTACAATCTATAATAAAAAAATTAGAAGTATACAAGTCTTACACTAAATGAAAATCACAGAAAAAAATCAATCAAGACACTCTCCAGATATTTTAAGGAAGATGCCAAAGATCACAATATAAATCTACATATGTAAACATAAAGTAGTACTTTTTGTTGGGTTTCTTATGAGAATTCAAATTTCTTCAGTTTCTGAACCAGAAAATATTCTTCTAAGTTTTATCTGAAACACAAATTTCCCTTGATGGTGCCATTTGATAAACACTGTCCTTTCTCAGTCTAATAGGACATTGACTCATAGTTTTTGAGTCCTAGGACAGACAATCTTTCCAAGTTGCAGAGAGCTCATAATATATTGGAAATCAAGTTGTTTAACTTTCAAGGTTATTACAGTTTTTCAAGATACATAATCCGAGGGAATATTCTCTTATGATTTTGTCTGTTGATCACTCTGACAGTGCTACTGCTGTTTGGTTGCTCAGTCATGTCAACTCTTTGTGACATGCCAGGCTTCCCAGTCCTTTACCATCTCCTGGAGTTTGCTCAAACTCATATCCATTGAGTTGGTGATGCCATCTAACCGTTTTCCCCTATGTTATCCCCTTCTCCTCCTGCCTCCAATCTTTCCCAGCAAGAGGATCTTTTCCATTGAGTCATCTCTTCACATCTGCTGGCCTAAGTGTTAGAGCTTCAGTTTCAGCATAAGTCCTTCCAAGGAATATTCAGGGCTGATTCCCTTTAGGATGGACTGGTTTGATCTCCTTGCAGTCTAAGGGATTCTCAAGAGTCTTCTCCAACACCACTCTTCTAATGCACCAATTCTTCAGTGCTCAGCCTTGTTTCTGGTCCAACTCTCACATCCATACATGACTACTGGAAAAACCATAGCTTTGACTGTATGGCCCTTTGTCTGCAAAGGTCTCTGCTTTTTAATACACTGTTTAGGTTTGTCACAGCTTTTCTTCCAAGGAGCAAGACTCTTTTACTTTCATGGCTTCAGTCGCCATCTACAGTGAGTACTTTTGTAAAGCAGCTAAAATTGGAGGAAGATAGTAATTTCTACAATGTCAAAAACCTATTGACATTGGTATTCGTGTCTTTATTACAATGACCACTCTATTCAGACTCTTCTATAGTAAAAATGTTTAGCATTGTGAATAGAATAATTATCAGTTATAAAAAATGCAGAAAAAAATTTGCAAATGATTTATCCTTTGGCATTTTCTGTTATGGGCTTCCATAGTGGCTCAGATGGTAAGTAATATGCCTGCAGGGTCGTAGGGTGCTTCTCTTTTTAGTTTTTTAAGAAATCTCCAGACTGTCTTCCATAAAGGCTGTATCAATTTACATTTCCACCAGCAATGCAAGAGGGTTCCCGTTTCTCTGCACCTTCTCCGGCATTTATTGTCTGTCAATTTGTAGATGATGGCCATTCTGACGGGTGTGAGGTGGTATCTCATTGTAGTTTTAATTTGCATTTCTCTAATAATCAGCGAGGTTGAGCATCGTTTCATGTGCTTTTGGGCCATCTGTATGTCCTCTTTGGAGAGGCGTCTCTTTAGATCTTTTTCCCATTTTTTGATTGGGTTGTTCATTTTCCCTGTGCTGAGTTGTCTGAGTTGCTTGTAGATTTTAGGCTTATATCCTGATGAAATCAAAACTGAAAGAAGCACCTGTACCCCAATGTTCATTGCAGCTCTCTATACAATAGCCAGAACTTGGAAGCAACCTAGATGTCCATCGACGAATGAATGGATACAGAAGTTCTGGTACATATATACAATGAAATACTACTCAGCTGTTAAAAGAAATGCAAATCTTTTCCAGAGATCTCTTCACATCTGCTGGCCTAAGTGTTAGAGCTTCAGTTTCAGCATAAGTCCTTCCAAGGAATATTCAGGGCTGATTCCCTTTAGGATGGACTGGTTTGATCTCCTTGCAGTCTAAGGGATTCTCAAGAGTCTTCTCCAACACCACTCTTCTAATGCACCAATTCTTCAGTGCTCAGCCTTGTTTCTGGTCCAACTCTCACATCCATACATGACTACTGGAAAAACCATAGCTTTGACTGTATGGCCCTTTGTCTGCAAAGGTCTCTGCTTTTTAATACACTGTTTAGGTTTGTCACAGCTTTTCTTCCAAGGAGCAAGACTCTTTTACTTTCATGGCTTCAGTCGCCATCTACAGTGAGTACTTTTGTAAAGCAGCTAAAATTGGAGGAAGATAGTAATTTCTACAATGTCAAAAACCTATTGACATTGGTATTCGTGTCTTTATTACAATGACCACTCTATTCAGACTCTTCTATAGTAAAAATGTTTAGCATTGTGAATAGAATAATTATCAGTTATAAAAAATGCAGAAAAAAATTTGCAAATGATTTATCCTTTGGCATTTTCTGTTATGGGCTTCCATAGTGGCTCAGATGGTAAGTAATATGCCTGCAGGGTCGTAGGGTGCTTCTCTTTTTAGTTTTTTAAGAAATCTCCAGACTGTCTTCCATAAAGGCTGTATCAATTTACATTTCCACCAGCAATGCAAGAGGGTTCCCTTTTCTCTGCACCTTCTCCGGCATTTATTGTCTGTCAATTTGTAGATGATGGCCATTCTGACGGGTGTGAGGTGGTATCTCATTGTAGTTTTAATTTGCATTTCTCTAATAATCAGCGAGGTTGAGCATCGTTTCATGTGCTTTTGGGCCATCTGTATGTCCTCTTTGGAGAGGCGTCTCTTTAGATCTTTTTCCCATTTTTTGATTGGGTTGTTCATTTTCCCTGTGCTGAGTTGTCTGAGTTGCTTGTAGATTTTAGGCTTATATCCTGATGAAATCAAAACTGAAAGAAGCACCTGTACCCCAATGTTCATTGCAGCTCTCTATACAATAGCCAGAACTTGGAAGCAACCTAGATGTCCATCGACGAATGAATGGATACAGAAGTTCTGGTACATATATACAATGAAATACTACTCAGCTGTTAAAAGAAATGCAGAAGACTCAGTCCTAATGAAGTGGCTGGCTCTAGAACCTATCATAAAAAGTGAAGTAAGTCAAAAAGAGAAAGACAAATACAGTATACTAACGCACATATATGGAATCTAGTAGGACGGTCTTGATAACACACGCAGGGAACTCATGGAAAAACAGACAGAGCATAGACATAGGGACATTGTGGGGAAGAAATAGGGAGGGGGAGGCATGGAGGGAGTAACATGGGAACCTATACTGTCATGTGTGGAAAAGATAGCTATTGTCATTGTGCTAAGGGAATAGGAGTGCTTAAAATGGCTTGGGGCAATGGTCTGGAGGAGTGGGATGGGGGGATCTGGGGGGGTGGGGACCATGGATGTGCATATGACTGATCTGGGAACATACATGTCTGTGAACAACAAAACTCTGTAAAACCTTTAAAATAAAGAATAAATCAAAAAAAAAAAAAAAGAATATGCCTGCAATGTAAGAGATCTGCTTTTGATCTCTTAGTTGGGAAGATTCCCTGGAAAAGGGCATGGCAATCCACTCTAGTATTCTTATGTGGAGAAGGGGAGTCAATTCTTGTTCATTAAGATAAAATTTAATCATAAATGCCACAGTTACTTTTAAACACATCTGGTAAAGAGAACCTACTGTTTCCTTTGTGGTTTCTTTTTCCAAGAATGCAGTTTCCTTGTCAGTGCATTTGACAAAACCGACTCCATGTTTGAAGAAGACTAGGCTCTCAATGGCCTATTGCTTAAAACAGTTTTCTCTATATACAAATTTGTTCTCTTCCTTAACATGCTCTCATATAGACCTTTGTCCCTAGTTCCTATAGAGCCCTGAGTCTGCGGTTTAGGGGTGTCTCTCTTATTCTGTGTCCTGACTAGAATATGTGCTTCGTGAGGGCAAGGATTATGTCTTCCTTGACACAGAACTTCAAGCCATCCGATACATAATGCTGGAGGGAGATACAGACCAAGTGCTAGGGAAATTTTTATATAGAAGTGCTCAGCACAAAGCATTTATTGCTAAACTTTCTTCTCATTGTTTTCCAGCTCTTTGTTTTGTTTGGAAGATGGTAGTGTTTGGCAGGGGTGGGGAGAGGAGAGAGGAAATAGGATAAATTGTAAGCATCTTCAGGACAGCATCTTCACGACATTCATCTTTAAAGAAGGCCATAGTTTCGGCTGAAAATAACTCAGGGTTGTCAATTGCAAGTGTTATCATAAGGATAGTGTTTATAATTATATTCAGCAATGTCTAATTTTAGACAAAATTAAACATTATTGAAAGTGCTTTTGCTGTATATAATCCACAATTAATGCAAAGCAGATACATATGCTAACAGAAGCATTGCTTCTTTATTGTCTTCACAACATTCACTTATTCATTCATATGTCCATTAATTTATTCTCTTATCCATTCAATAATTATTTATTATTAGGTTACCTATTGTATGTACACAGTGCTAGTTTTCATGTGATTTGTTGTATGGTGATGAAGACAAATGTTAAAGAGATAATAACAGAAATAATGTTTAAAATACAGCTGAAAAAAGTGCTGGTTAGTACTAGAGAAAGTACAAGGGAAGCCCAATTTTATCAAGTACTGACTGAGGGTGGAGAATGCGCTGGATCAAAGGAAAAAATCATTGAGGGAATGCCAGTTAAGTAGAGTCCAGGAGCAGAAGGAAAACCTGGCAGTCAAAGGACAGAAGAGAAGGAAAAGAGAATAATTAAGCCTTTGAAGTCAAGGGAATGATAAGTCAGTGCTCTAATGCATGGAAAGTAAGAACAAGGGTATAACTCCATGTTTGAAGAAGACTAGGCTCTCAATGGCCTATTGCTTAAAACAGTTTTCTCTATATACAAATTTGTTCTCTTCCTTAACATGCTCTCATATAGACCTTTGTCCCTAGTTCCTATAGAGCCCTGAGTCTGCGGTTTAGGGGTGTCTCTCTTATTCTGTGTCCTGACTAGAATATGTGCTTCGTGAGGGCAAGGATTATGTCTTCCTTGACACAGAACTTCAAGCCATCCGATACATAATGCTGGAGGGAGATACAGACCAAGTGCTAGGGAAATTTTTATATAGAAGTGCTCAGCACAAAGCATTTATTGCTAAACTTTCTTCTCATTGTTTTCCAGCTCTTTGTTTTGTTTGGAAGATGGTAGTGTTTGGCAGGGGTGGGGAGAGGAGAGAGGAAATAGGATAAATTGTAAGCATCTTCAGGACAGCATCTTCACGACATTCATCTTTAAAGAAGGCCATAGTTTCGGCTGAAAATAACTCAGGGTTGTCAATTGCAAGTGTTATCATAAGGATAGTGTTTATAATTATATTCAGCAATGTCTAATTTTAGACAAAATTAAACATTATTGAAAGTGCTTTTGCTGTATATAATCCACAATTAATGCAAAGCAGATACATATGCTAACAGAAGCATTGCTTCTTTATTGTCTTCACAACATTCACTTATTCATTCATATGTCCATTAATTTATTCTCTTATCCATTCAATAATTATTTATTATTAGGTTACCTATTGTATGTACACAGTGCTAGTTTTCATGTGATTTGTTGTATGGTGATGAAGACAAATGTTAAAGAGATAATAACAGAAATAATGTTTAAAATACAGCTGAAAAAAGTGCTGGTTAGTACTAGAGAAAGTACAAGGGAAGCCCAATTTTATCAAGTACTGACTGAGGGTGGAGAATGCGCTGGATCAAAGGAAAAAATCATTGAGGGAATGCCAGTTAAGTAGAGTCCAGGAGCAGAAGGAAAACCTGGCAGTCAAAGGACAGAAGAGAAGGAAAAGAGAATAATTAAGCCTTTGAAGTCAAGGGAATGATAAGTCAGTGCTCTAATGCATGAAGGTATATTTTACATGTAGTAAGAACAAGGGGAGTGGGCTATGTGACAAAGCAGGAGTCCGGGAATATAAGCTGAGAATTACCTAAGATTCAAAGAAAAATAAATGACATTTATAAAGCTGTCAAAAATCAACATTTATATTTTTAATATGCTGAAAATATTTTAAGAAAGTATCAAGAAATTTCTAATTTTTAGCCCTTAAAAATCTTTAAATTTTTGGTAATTATTTCATTTTTTTTTTTTTTTTTTTTTTTTTTTTTTTGCCCCTAACTCATCATTTATTTTTCATTGATGTTTATTCCGTGTTTGTCTCCCATCGCAGTGGCCTCTCTCACTGCTCAGCACTGGCTCATAATTGGACATACTGGCCAAGCTGCTCTCCAGCATGCAGAATCCTCCTGGGCCAGGGATTGAACTGATGCCGCTTGCACTGCAAGGTGGACTCTTCACCCACAGGACCACCAGGGACACACAAATTTTTAATTATTTTTAAGGAATTTGGAATTAGGATATCTGAGATCTGATAGGAGGAGTTTGTGACTGTTAGTGGAGGCCTGGTTCTCAGGAGTATAAAGAGGAGTTTGAGTGTAATGAAAATTGAAGGCTGAGGTTCAGTTCAGTTTAGTTGTTCAGTTGTGTCCAACTCTTTGCAGTCCCCATGGAGCGTGGCACACCAGGCACCCCTGTCCTTCATCATCTCTCAGAGTTGGCTCAAACTCATGTCCATTGACTCAGTGAGGCCATTCCAACCATCTTGTCCTCTGTCATCCCCTTCTCCTTTTATCTTCTCTTTTCCCCAACATTTTTAGGGGGGTCTTTGTATGTACACAGTGCTAGTTTTCATGTGATTTGTTGTATGGTGATGAAGACAAATGTTAAAGAGATAATAACAGAAATAATGTTTAAAATACAGCTGAAAAAAGTGCTGGTTAGTACTAGAGAAAGTACAAGGGAAGCCCAATTTTATCAAGTACTGACTGAGGGTGGAGAATGCGCTGGATCAAAGGAAAAATCATTGAGGGAATGCCAGTTAAGTAGAGTCCAGGAGCAGAAGGAAAACCTGGCAGTCAAAGGACAGAAGAGAAGGAAAAGAGAATAATTAAGCCTTTGAAGTCAAGGGAATGATAAGTCAGTGCTCTAATGCATGAAGGTATATTTTACATGTAGTAAGAACAAGGGGAGTGGGCTATGTGACAAAGCAGGAGTCCGGGAATATAAGCTGAGAATTACCTAAGATTCAAAGAAAAATAAATGACATTTATAAAGCTGTCAAAAATCAACATTTATATTTTTAATATGCTGAAAATATTTTAAGAAAGTATCAAGAAATTTCTAATTTTTAGCCCTTAAAAATCTTTAAATTTTTGGTAATTATTTCATTTTTTCTTTTTTTTTTTTTTTTTTTGCCCCTAACTCATCATTTATTTTTCATTGATGTTTATTCCGTGTTTGTCTCCCATCGCAGTGGCCTCTCTCACTGCTCAGCACTGGCTCATAATTGGACATACTGGCCAAGCTGCTCTCCAGCATGCAGAATCCTCCTGGGCCAGGGATTGAACTGATGCCGCTTGCACTGCAAGGTGGACTCTTCACCCACAGGACCACCAGGGACACACAAATTTTTAATTATTTTTAAGGAATTTGGAATTAGGATATCTGAGATCTGATAGGAGGAGTTTGTGACTGTTAGTGGAGGCCTGGTTCTCAGGAGTATAAAGAGGAGTTTGAGTGTAATGAAAATTGAAGGCTGAGGTTCAGTTCAGTTTAGTTGTTCAGTTGTGTCCAACTCTTTGCAGTCCCCATGGAGCGTGGCACACCAGGCACCCCTGTCCTTCATCATCTCTCAGAGTTGGCTCAAACTCATGTCCATTGACTCAGTGAGGCCATTCCAACCATCTTGTCCTCTGTCATCCCCTTCTCCTTTTATCTTCTCTTTTCCCCAACATCAGGGTCTTTTCCAAGGGGTTGTCACTTCACATCAGGTGACAGAAGTATTGGAGCATCAGCTTCAGCATCAGTCTTCCAATAAACATTCAGGGTTGATTTCCTTTAGAATTGACTGACTTGATCTCCTTGCTGTCCAAGGGACTCTCAAGAGTCTTCTCTAACACCATAGTTCAAGGGCATCAGTTCTTTGAGAACCATGCCTAAATCATGGTTAACCCCAGTGAACTCAGATTTCCAGACCAAATGAACAAACAAACATGTTTTAGATTTGCTGTTACAATAATGATAATAATGGCTCAGCCAGCACTGGGCAAGTGATGGTGAGGACCCTAGGAAAAGGACTGACTAATAGGGCTCACAAAATAGGAACTTTACTAATAAACTTTTGTGCCTAGCCTATTTAAATCCCATAAGTAAGAATCTGCTGTCTTGTGCTTTAGAGAAATATACAGCCTATGTACATGAAAGAGTCTAAAACAAGATGCATTACCATGATAACCTTAACTCCAATCTTGAGCCAGAAAATAGAAAATAGCCATCCTACGATGTACAGAATTTTACTGAGATGCTAGTTTTGTACAATTCCCAGGGATTTGGTAGCAGAGACAGGTATGAGTAAGAAGTTATTATATCCTGTTTATCATACTATTATGTAGGTTAGTAGGCAGCATCTCTACACATCTCATTTCCTCTACCATGTCCTGCCATTATTCAGAGATGGTTATCTGTCTGATAAGTATAGCATTGGCACTGTGGGGAGGAAGTTGGCTACTAACAAATGTTTTGTTGTGGTTTTCACTATTATTCTAAATTGGTGGTAGCCAACTGTATAGATTGCTAGGCATTATCATGTATTTTTAGTGTTATCCTTGGAACACTTCAGGTTAGAAATAAACACCAATAAAAATCTGTTTATGTTAATTCTGTTCACGTACATATTCATTTATACACCATAAGAGATTTAAAATACCTAGAAGCTTCTTGTGGCATATTGCATGCCATATTAATGCATTTGCTATGTTTGATGGATTAATATGGAGTTGACCAATATAGCATTAATATTGGTAAGTGAAAAGTTGCTACGAATCTTATTAAAAAAGAAAGAATTAGGAGCTACAAAGGCTTCTAGGTCTTTTCCATGTCTTTTTAAAGTTCAAACAAAAAAAATTATGAAAAAAGGAAATGTTCACTTTAATTCAGAGTGAATTTTATGTATTATGAAATTCACAGTCATGAAAATAATATTTTAAACTTTTACATTGATAGAAATATTAATTTCTACACTAACCTAGAAATCTACATTACATATCTTACATTAATAGAAAAATTTTTCTATAGGAAAGAGTCAAGTTAAAAATAGGACATTTTGATATATTCATGAAAACTAGTAACTCATTGTTTAAAATCTGGAAATTTACTAATAAACTTTTGTGCCTAGCCTATTTAAATCCCATAAGTAAGAATCTGCTGTCTTGTGCTTTAGAGAAATATACAGCCTATGTACATGAAAGAGTCTAAAACAAGATGCATTACCATGATAACCTTAACTCCAATCTTGAGCCAGAAAATAGAAAATAGCCATCCTACGATGTACAGAATTTTACTGAGATGCTAGTTTTGTACAATTCCCAGGGATTTGGTAGCAGAGACAGGTATGAGTAAGAAGTTATTATATCCTGTTTATCATACTATTATGTAGGTTAGTAGGCAGCATCTCTACACATCTCATTTCCTCTACCATGTCCTGCCATTATTCAGAGATGGTTATCTGTCTGATAAGTATAGCATTGGCACTGTGGGGAGGAAGTTGGCTACTAACAAATGTTTTGTTGTGGTTTTCACTATTATTCTAAATTGGTGGTAGCCAACTGTATAGATTGCTAGGCATTATCATGTATTTTTAGTGTTATCCTTGGAACACTTCAGGTTAGAAATAAACACCAATAAAAATCTGTTTATGTTAATTCTGTTCACGTACATATTCATTTATACACCATAAGAGATTTAAAATACCTAGAAGCTTCTTGTGGCATATTGCATGCCATATTAATGCATTTGCTATGTTTGATGGATTAATATGGAGTTGACCAATATAGCATTAATATTGGTAAGTGAAAAGTTGCTACGAATCTTATTAAAAAAGAAAGAATTAGGAGCTACAAAGGCTTCTAGGTCTTTTCCATGTCTTTTTAAAGTTCAAACAAAAAAAATTATGAAAAAAGGAAATGTTCACTTTAATTCAGAGTGAATTTTATGTATTATGAAATTCACAGTCATGAAAATAATATTTTAAACTTTTACATTGATAGAAATATTAATTTCTACACTAACCTAGAAATCTACATTACATATCTTACATTAATAGAAAAATTTTTCTATAGGAAAGAGTCAAGTTAAAAATAGGACATTTTGATATATTCATGAAAACTAGTAACTCATTGTTTAAAATCTGGAAATTATACTAAGTATATTAAATAGTAAGTGATAGTATTAACATCTTTTATATTCATAGTAATTTAAGCATGCACAGTTTTCTTTTCACATGTGCATAGACATAACATGTCTTCAATAGCAATGACTTAATCTCTCTACAAGTCTTTTGAGGGGAGGAAGATTGACATGAGCAAGTGAATTCTTAGTGAAAGATGAGGTAAGAAAAATCACTTTCAAATATTTTTCATGACCAGAAGGCCCCCCTTTTGTTTATATTCAATTTACACTTGACTCCTCATTAACATATACCCGTATTCATCTTTTCATTAGCAGGAATTTATAGCCACCTAGGAAGGGACAGACGGACATTGTAAGCTTTCTTGCACAATAGAATGGAGGACAAAGTTGTCTTGTTTGTGTAACTTTAGCCTTTTTGATATTACTGAGGAGCAATAGAGCACCCTTACAGAGAGCAGCCCTGATTATAGACATGGGGATGATGAATGAGCAATTCATCTGAAGGTTCCTTTGGATAGGCAAACAGTCTTAGACCTGTGTGTGAGCTACTTTCCAGGCAGCTGGGGAATAGGTCAAGTCAATGTCATCCTGTCCCTGAAAGTACTTTCTGTTCTAGGCATAGGATCTTTTCAAGGCAGCAAGCAGTATTACACAGATGACTCAGCGTCATGCACAGGTGCTGGTTGGATTCAGTCCTTGGACCTGGGATTATAGCCTATTCAGATCACCAGTGAGATGTGAAAGAATTCCAGTCCAGGATCAGAAACAAAAGGAGCATTCTCCTTTTCTTTTTCAGTTGGTTTTCCATGATCTGTTCCAAATATAAATTCTCTATGTATTTTCCTAGCATTTATAGTCAAAGCACTGCCTCAGATCCCGACATTAACTTTTTGTTTCTTTCTCCTGGTGGTATCACTAAACTATCTTTTTGTCAGCTTTATCACTTCATCTACAAAAATGGGGAAAGGATCATCTAATTCACAGTGATTTTTCCAGGATTAAAGCGATAACACATGGAAAACTGTTGCACAATCTTTGAGACATAATGCGGTTGTCTTCCAAACATATAAATCAGAGATTTAGCTCTCTTGAGCATTTTGTTCTCATTCTTCAACTGTTTCTGATAGATAAGATAAAAATAGTAAGTGATAGTATTAACATCTTTTATATTCATAGTAATTTAAGCATGCACAGTTTTCTTTTCACATGTGCATAGACATAACATGTCTTCAATAGCAATGACTTAATCTCTCTACAAGTCTTTTGAGGGGAGGAAGATTGACATGAGCAAGTGAATTCTTAGTGAAAGATGAGGTAAGAAAAATCACTTTCAAATATTTTTCATGACCAGAAGGCCCCCCTTTTGTTTATATTCAATTTACACTTGACTCCTCATTAACATATACCCGTATTCATCTTTTCATTAGCAGGAATTTATAGCCACCTAGGAAGGGACAGACGGACATTGTAAGCTTTCTTGCACAATAGAATGGAGGACAAAGTTGTCTTGTTTGTGTAACTTTAGCCTTTTTGATATTACTGAGGAGCAATAGAGCACCCTTACAGAGAGCAGCCCTGATTATAGACATGGGGATGATGAATGAGCAATTCATCTGAAGGTTCCTTTGGATAGGCAAACAGTCTTAGACCTGTGTGTGAGCTACTTTCCAGGCAGCTGGGGAATAGGTCAAGTCAATGTCATCCTGTCCCTGAAAGTACTTTCTGTTCTAGGCATAGGATCTTTTCAAGGCAGCAAGCAGTATTACACAGATGACTCAGCGTCATGCACAGGTGCTGGTTGGATTCAGTCCTTGGACCTGGGATTATAGCCTATTCAGATCACCAGTGAGATGTGAAAGAATTCCAGTCCAGGATCAGAAACAAAAGGAGCATTCTCCTTTTCTTTTTCAGTTGGTTTTCCATGATCTGTTCCAAATATAAATTCTCTATGTATTTTCCTAGCATTTATAGTCAAAGCACTGCCTCAGATCCCGACATTAACTTTTTGTTTCTTTCTCCTGGTGGTATCACTAAACTATCTTTTTGTCAGCTTTATCACTTCATCTACAAAAATGGGGAAAGGATCATCTAATTCACAGTGATTTTTCCAGGATTAAAGCGATAACACATGGAAAACTGTTGCACAATCTTTGAGACATAATGCGGTTGTCTTCCAAACATATAAATCAGAGATTTAGCTCTCTTGAGCATTTTGTTCTCATTCTTCAACTGTTTCTGATAGATGGGATATTAAAGATAAAAATGTAAAACCTTAACTAATATGTTCCTATGAAAAACCAGAACTTCCTAATGGAATTTGAGACAGAGGGTTTTATGGTTTTCTGGTTCTATATTTATGGGCCTGCCTTAGATTGGTGAGGAATGTATATTTTCTCCATAATACAAAAGAAATTGGAAAAGTTAGAGACAAAGTGAAATCTCCGATTCTTTATCATTAGGTACTTAACTATTGGGGTCTCTTGCTATCCCTGTGGGGTTAAACAAGAGTTATTAGAAATAATAATCGGAAGTTGAAGTAATACTTCAAAATACCTTCATTATGATGGGTAATCATTTAAAGTGCTTTTCCTTGTATAAACTCAGCTTGATTTAGAAAGCAAAACTAAACAAAAACAAATAGAATAAAACTCTGATTAGACAAAAGTTGGAGTATATTTGATATCTTAAAGGATATTTTGCATAATTAGATACTTTTAAGACCATCAAACCCCTGTAACATCAGGCAGAGTGTGGTCAAAAGTCTCAATCTCAAAAATTATGTTGAAAATATATAGCTGAAAATGATGGTACATATATACAATGCAATATTTCTGAGCTGTAAAAAGAAATGCATTTGAATCAGTCCTAATGAGGTGGATGAATCTAGATCCTATTATACAAAGTGAAGTAAGTCAAAAAGAGAAGGACAAATACAGTATACTAACATATATATATGGAATTGAGAAAGATGGTACTGATAAATGCATATGCAGAGCAGCAAAGGAGAAACAGATGTAGAGAATAGACTTATGGTCATTGGTGCGAGGGAGAAGTGGATGAGAAGCATGGAAAAAGTAACGTGGAAACCTACACTATAATATGTAAAAGAGACAACCATTGTGAATACACTCTAAGACTAAGGGAACTTAAATGGGGGCTACGCAACAACCTGGAGGGGTGGGATATGGAGAGAGGGGGAGGTGGATTCAGGTGGAAGGGGTCAAGGGTATACCTATGACAGATTCGGGTTTATATATAGCTGTAAACAATAGAACTCTGTAAAAGTAAAATACAAATAATTATATACATAAAAAACAACATCTAAAAAAATTATGTTGAAAACGTAGCTGAAAATATGGTTTTAAGGTAAGGATAATCGCTTGAGTGCTCTCACTGTATAAGCTTAATGCTTGCTAAAATTTCACAATATCTGAAAAATCCAGAATAATTTTGTTTTTTCTTAATGGTTGCTAGGGATCTTGTACCACTAAATGAAACTTCATTCCATGCAGTATTTTACTGTGGTAAAGACTGTAACACTGTAATTTTGGTCATCATCATTTTGATCCCCCCGGTAGCTCTGTTGGTAAAGAATCTGCTTGCAGTGCAGCAGACACAGGTTCGGTCCTGGGGTCAGGAAGACCCCGGAGAACAAAGAAACTCCGATTCTTTATCATTAGGTACTTAACTATTGGGGTCTCTTGCTACCCTTAAAATAGAATAAAACTAAACTTCAAAATACCTTCATTATGATGGGTAATCATATAAAGTGCTTTTCCTTGTATAAACTCAGCTTGATTTAGAAAGCAAAACTAAACAAAAACAAATAGAATAAAACTCTGATTAGACAAAAGTTGGAGTATATTTGATATCTTAAAGGATATTTTGCATAATTAGATACTTTTAAGACCATCAAACCCCTGTAACATCAGGCAGAGTGTGGTCAAAAGTCTCAATCTCAAAAATTATGTTGAAAATATATAGCTGAAAATGATGGTACATATATACAATGCAATATTTCTGAGCTGTAAGAATAAATGCATTTGAATCAGTCGCAATGTGGTGGATGAACCTAGAACTTATTATACAAAGTGAAGCATGTCAAAAAGATAAGGACAAATACAGTATACTAACACATATATATGGAATCTAGAAAGATGGTACTGATAAATGCATATGCAGAGCAGCAAAGGAGAAACTGAAACAGAGAATAGACTTATGGTCATTGAGGGGAGGGAGGAGTGGGTGAGAAGTATGGAAAGACTAACATGGAAACCTACACTACCATATGTAAAAGAGACAACCATTGTGAATATGCTGTAAGACTAAAGGAACTTACATGGGGGCTACGCAACAACCTGGAGGGGTGGGATATGGAGAGAGGGGGAGGTGGATTCAGGTGGAAGGGGTCAAGGGTATACCTATGACAGATTCGGGTTTATATATAGCTGTAAACAATAGAACTCTGTAAAAGTAAAATACAAATAATTATATACATAAAAAACAACATCTAAAAAAATTATGTTGAAAACGTAGCTGAAAATATGGTTTTAAGGTAAGGATAATCGCTTGAGTGCTCTCACTGTATAAGCTTAATGCTTGCTAAAATTTCACAATATCTGAAAAATCCAGAATAATTTTGTTTTTTCTTAATGGTTGCTAGGGATCTTGTACCACTAAATGAAACTTCATTCCATGCAGTATTTTACTGTGGTAAAGACTGTAACACTGTAATTTTGGTCATCATCATTTTGATCCCCCCGGTAGCTCTGTTGGTAAAGAATCTGCTTGCAGTGCAGCAGACACAGGTTCGGTCCTGGGGTCAGGAAGACCCCCGGAGAAGGAAATGGCAATCCACTACAGCATTCTTGCCTAGGAAATCCCATGGACCGAGGAGTCTGGCAGGCTAGAGTCCATGACGTTCACAAGAGTCAGACGTGACTTAACAGCTAAACAACCATTATCATAGTTTCAGGCTCTGAATTAACACATCCAAATTTAAGAAGCTAATAATGTACATAGTCAAAGGATCACAAGCTTATATGGTAAGAAACTGTGGAAACAAATTTTGTATTCAAATTCTAGTCATTTATCCAAATGCACTTATGAGTCTAATTCTAATTTCATAGCAATTCTTAAAGCTTCCGTTACAATTAGTTTTTAAGTTACTGCAAGGTTGACTATGTTCATAAAATGATAAATCTTGGAGAAAATATTCTGGTACTTTACCAAGCATTGCAGTGAAACATAATTTTTAATAATTTCTGATAATACATCAATATTTGTATTTCCTCTTTAATAATACCCTCAACTACTGAGTACATATTTTGAGGGGAAAACACTAGAGTGTATACTCTGAGACCTGCTTTGTGGTTGGTTTAGAGTGGAAGCTGATTGAAATTTAATCACTTCAAATTCTGATAACATATAAAGGAAAAGAAAGCAATAATTGAGAAAAGAAAATATTCTGAAAATAAAGCCTTACTTGTTGACCTCCTGTAGTACATTCCTAAAATTTTAACTGTCGAGGAATAAATAACCTATGAAATGAATATGATATTAGCTATATGTTTCATTAATGTATAGGTTACTATCTCTGTAAGTTTTTTATTATTCCTTCAGGAGACATTCACTGAGCATTATATGATGCACAGTATCTTGGTTCAATATTGAGCAATTTGAAGTAAAATAGTTTTATGGAGCAGGGATAACCTCAAAACTTAGTCGAAATATATATAAACTCTCAGTAATTCAATCAAAATAAAAAATATTTGATGATGACATAGGAATTCAGAGACAGGGGAAAGAAAACTAAGAAGGAAAGCCAATTAAAGATGTGCCATATAAGAGGGGTTGAGGAGAATGGGCATGATTTGTATGGAGAGACAGAGGAAGAAGATAAAAAGCATTCTGAAATAAAGGGTAACATAAATAGTAGTCTGATATCAAGAAAGAGTATGTTGTATTTAAGAGAGAGTCAGAAAAACTAATAGTCTCAGTGGATTATTTATAGTAGTGTTAAATGAGGTTAGATAGAGCTTTGAAAGCCAAAAAACTGTATGAAGTTTCAGGCTCTGAATTAACACATCCAAATTTAAGAAGCTAATAATGTACATAGTCAAAGGATCACAAGCTTATATGGTAAGAAACTGTGGAAACAAATTTTGTATTCAAATTCTAGTCATTTATCCAAATGCACTTATGAGTCTAATTCTAATTTCATAGCAATTCTTAAAGCTTCCGTTACAATTAGTTTTTAAGTTACTGCAAGGTTGACTATGTTCATAAAATGATAAATCTTGGAGAAAATATTCTGGTACTTTACCAAGCATTGCAGTGAAACATAATTTTTAATAATTTCTGATAATACATCAATATTTGTATTTCCTCTTTAATAATACCCTCAACTACTGAGTACATATTTTGAGGGGAAAACACTAGAGTGTATACTCTGAGACCTGCTTTGTGGTTGGTTTAGAGTGGAAGCTGATTGAAATTTAATCACTTCAAATTCTGATAACATATAAAGGAAAAGAAAGCAATAATTGAGAAAAGAAAATATTCTGAAAATAAAGCCTTACTTGTTGACCTCCTGTAGTACATTCCTAAAATTTTAACTGTCGAGGAATAAATAACCTATGAAATGAATATGATATTAGCTATATGTTTCATTAATGTATAGGTTACTATCTCTGTAAGTTTTTTATTATTCCTTCAGGAGACATTCACTGAGCATTATATGATGCACAGTATCTTGGTTCAATATTGAGCAATTTGAAGTAAAATAGTTTTATGGAGCAGGGATAACCTCAAAACTTAGTCGAAATATATATAAACTCTCAGTAATTCAATCAAAATAAAAAATATTTGATGATGACATAGGAATTCAGAGACAGGGGAAAGCAATTTATGAAGGAAAGCCAATTAAAGATGTGCCATATAAGAGGGGTTGAGGAGAATGGGCATGATTTGTATGGAGAGACAGAGGAAGAAGATAAAAAGCATTCTGAAATAAAGGGTAACATAAATAGTAGTCTGATATCAAGAAAGAGTATGTTGTATTTAAGAGAGAGTCAGAAAAACTAATAGTCTCAGTGGATTATTTATAGTAGTGTTAAATGAGGTTAGATAGAGCTTTGAAAGCCAAGCTGAGGTTTTAGAATTTATATAATGAGCACTAAGAAATTATGAGATGTTTAAAGAAACCTTACCCTGCTGATATTACTGAAAACTGCTTCCATGTTTCTAAAAATTTTCATGCCCTTTGACCCAATATTACTAGTTCTGGGAATTTATCTTGAGGGGGGAAATATTAGAGGTGATTTAAAAATGAGTCTTCTACAATAATACTAATTATATTTAGGAGCTGAATTTTGTTTAAATGTTCAAATAATAGGGGTACAGTTAACTAAATTAGGATTTCTCTTGGAGCATGAAATTTATATTAAACCTGATGTGTTAAAACAGTATCTAGGACATGAAAATATAATGCTATTTAATAAATTAGACAGATTAAAAACATACTGATAGTATAGAAAATTACAAAAGAATACTGACACTTTATCAGTGTATGAGGGATATTCCTGGTGATTATTTTCTTTTGTCTTTTTCAGACAGACTTTGTACATGTAATATCTATCATCCTATACTACATAATACTTTTCAAAAAATAAGTAATCATAAAATAATTTGTGACAAAAAGTTGATGTAAATATTTCTGAATGGTAAAGAATCTGCCTACTAATGTAGAAGACACAAGAGATGTGGGTTTGATCCCTGAGTTAGGAAGATCTTCTGCAATAGGAAATGTTAACCCCCTGCAGTATACTTGTGTGGAAAATTCCATGGACAGCAGAGCCTTGGCAGGCTACAATCCATAGGGTCACAAAGAGTCAAAACATGAATGAGAGACTGAGCACGTGTATTTAGGAGGAACAATGTGTGAGAATTGTAGAGATGAGATCTAGGGAGGGAGGCAGCATATACAGCTGTATATTCCTGAGATGACTGAAATATGAAGAACAGATAGTGAAAGAAACATGATCAGGGTTTTATATTTGGATGGATGTAAAGTATGAAGGAGAATATCAAGCCTAAAAAATAAAGTGAAAATATATACTTTCAATGATGAAATCCATGATGATTTAGTATTGAATTATCATATTTTTACGACTATAATAGCTACCCAAAATATAAGAATGCAAAGAAGAAGCAGCTGAAAATATACATTTAAGGATCAAGTAGTATTTTAATCTGCTAAGAGATCATTAGTTAGAAAACTAAAACAGAGCAGAAGGAACATAGGCCCAAACATAAGCCTTGGAAAATAATTAAAATCCAAATATGAAAGAGGATAAGATAGCAAATAACCTAAAGAAAAATGGTCAGTGAATGGGAGGTTGGAGAAAGAAGTAATCCACCATGTCACTGAAAAGCAAAAAAGAAGAAAATGTTTCAGTGCAACAGTTGTTAGTGTTGTCAAGTAGTGTAATGTTCAGAGAAAGTGCATGTGAAATAGAACATGAATATGGGGATAGACATAGCAAAGATTCATGTGCATCCTTAGTAGCTGCAGATGTAAAGTTGGATTAGAAACTGGTACTTAGAAATTTGGTACAGCTTGGAGAACCTGTGAATATTTGAAAATTGTCTTTTGCTACCTATCTGTCCAGTTTTGGCAGCTCAGATGGTGAAGAGTCTGCCTATAATGCAAGAGACCCAGGTTTGATCCTTGGATTGGGAAGACTTCCTGGAGAAGGGCATAGCAACCCACTCCAGTATTCTTGCCCAGAGAATCCCATGGACAGAGGAGCTTGCTACTATAGTCCATGGGGTCACCAAGAGTCAGACACGACTGAGTAACTAACACCTGCAATTTTCACCTACATATAGTCCACATACGCCAAGGCATCCATGGATGAAATGAATGATGCTTACTCTATTAGTTTTATTTCAAGCTAATAACTTAGATTTAAAAAAAGAGTTTCACAAAGTAAAGTTATTTGGGGAAATACTTATATACAAAGTTGAGGAGGTTTCTTTAAGAAAATATCATGTAGCTCTTACTATTTTGATAGGCACTGTGGATTTCCAAAGAGATGCTTTAGAACAAAATTGCTTCTAATATTAATTGAGAATAGAACTTATTTTCATGGGCCACCTCTAGTTTTTCATGGACTTAATAGTGGAAAGTGATGACAGACTACTAAAGCAAGGGGGTGGCCTATCCAATGCCCAAGGATACCCTGTTCTACAAATTCCTTTTGCTCTCTTTAAGCTCGGAACAACAAAGATGCTTATTTACTGTGCATGTACGGGTATCATTCTCCTCTCTTTTACACGTCTTATTTGGATCTAACAAAACAATCTTCAGAAGGTAATTACGGCTGTTATAGGACCATATTGATGCTTTTAAATGATATATAACTTATCTTTGACTGTATTTAGCATCTCAGTGCTTTCCTTTAAGAAAAGACATCATTTGGCTAAAGTAAATATTTTAGCAGTAACAAGGAAAATGAATTTCAAGAGCAAGTTATTAACTTCATATTCAATATTTTCTAATTATCCTACAAATATGGCCTGTTTCTCAGTGATACACCTGAATTGGGTGAACATTCTTCTCTCTGTTTACTTACTGACCTTTTGTTCCCTTAGCATAATTTCATCAAAAGTAATTTTAGAAGTTCTAGAAAACTCTCATAGTACTTTCTTATGGGGATAGACATAGCAAAGATTCATGTGCATCCTTAGTAGCTAAAGTTGGATTAGAAACTGGTACTTAGAAATTTGGTACAGCTTGGAGAACCTGTGAATATTTGAAAATTGTCTTTTGCTACCTATCTGTCCAGTTTTGGCAGCTCAGATGGTGAAGAGTCTGCCTATAATGCAAGAGACCCAGGTTTGATCCTTGGATTGGGAAGACTTCCTGGAGAAGGGCATAGCAACCCACTCCAGTATTCTTGCCCAGAGAATCCCATGGACAGAGGAGCTTGCTACTATAGTCCATGGGGTCACCAAGAGTCAGACACGACTGAGTAACTAACACCTGCAATTTTCACCTACATATAGTCCACATACGCCAAGGCATCCATGGATGAAATGAATGATGCTTACTCTATTAGTTTTATTTCAAGCTAATAACTTAGATTTAAAAAAAGAGTTTCACAAAGTAAAGTTATTTGGGGAAATACTTATATACAAAGTTGAGGAGGTTTCTTTAAGAAAATATCATGTAGCTCTTACTATTTTGATAGGCACTGTGGATTTCCAAAGAGATGCTTTAGAACAAAATTGCTTCTAATATTAATTGAGAATAGAACTTATTTTCATGGGCCACCTCTAGTTTTTCATGGACTTAATAGTGGAAAGTGATGACAGACTACTAAAGCAAGGGGGTGGCCTATCCAATGCCCAAGGATACCCTGTTCTACAAATTCCCTTTTGCTCTCTTTAAGCTCGGAACAACAAAGATGCTTATTTACTGTGCATGTACGGGTATCATTCTCCTCTCTTTTACACGTCTTATTTGGATCTAACAAAACAATCTTCAGAAGGTAATTACGGCTGTTATAGGACCATATTGATGCTTTTTAAATGATATATAACTTATCTTTGACTGTATTTAGCATCTCAGTGCTTTCCTTTAAGAAAAGACATCATTTGGCTAAAGTAAATATTTTAGCAGTAACAAGGAAAATGAATTTCAAGAGCAAGTTATTAACTTCATATTCAATATTTTCTAATTATCCTACAAATATGGCCTGTTTCTCAGTGATACACCTGAATTGGGTGAACATTCTTCTCTCTGTTTACTTACTGACCTTTTGTTCCCTTAGCATAATTTCATCAAAAGTAATTTTAGAAGTTCTAGAAAACTCTCATAGTACTTTATGCCAACTCCTGTCAAATCATGTGCTGCTCTGCTTTATTTTTATTTTATTTTATTTATTTATCTTTTGGGGGGTGGGGTGGGGAGGGAGTGGGACGGGCGGGCCACTTCTATTGGGCTTTCATTTCTCTATTTTCATCCGTTTTTGTTCTTTGGGCCTCCCATCGCGGTGGCCTCTGTTGCTGCAGAGCGCCGGCTTTGGGCGCATGTGCTCCAGAGCTCCGGCTCGGTAATTGGACACATCAGTCCACCGCAGCACGTGGGATCTTCCCAGGCCAGGGATCGAACCGGCGCCCCTTGCACTGCAAGGCTGTGTCCTTACCCACTGGACCACCAGGGAAGCCGTCTGCTTTATAATTGACTGCTCTTTGGCCTTTCTTTTTGCTTAATGTGCTTTGAACCATTAAATGCGCAGTGCCTAGGACATAGTCATTGCTTAATAATTGTAGGATAAATGAGTGAATTAGTTAATGGATCTTTTATGTGTGTTGAATTTGAAAGTTCCATGAAAAGTGGCTAAAAAGGTTACAGAAAGATGAAATAATTCAGAAATACAATATTTATTTTTTACTTTCTGAGCCATTTCCTCTGAAATTTTCCCTATTAAGTATTCCAGAATTTGATGAGTTTTACTTAAAGATTTAACTTAGAAATATGAAACAAGAAACTTCTCCCAATACTTCATCCCGCTTCATCCATCTTTTTCCTGCTTTTCTTTTCCTTCATCCCTTAAAATGAACAGATGGGCTGTTCCAAAGTTTTTGCAGATTTACTTGCTAAACATTCTTACTGACTAAGCAGCAACTGAAAATGAAATCCAACAGTTGTTTTACTGCTCTCTCATCAACTGGAGCAATAAAATGATTCCACAGGAGCATTTCTGCCACTAGAAATTGTGTTAGCATTGTTTTCCATTTCATTTTACTTTCATAAATGGTAATAGATGATTTCTTTTTGGTTTTCGCTCTCCTCTTTCTTATCTTCTACATATGCCAATGATTTCAAAGTCTTTTAGCTTCAGAAACTTTCTTTAAAAATACCTTCTGTATGTTTCTAATGACAGAAAAGTAGAACTCCTCTGGGTGGCAAATGGGGAATGTAAATAGTAGAGGGTGAACCTGCCCACCTTGTTGTTTCAGACACCTTCTGTGCCCTCTGCAGTGTACTTATGGAACAACTTTGGAGAACTACTGGGCTGAAAGTTTGCTGGACTGAAAGAATGGAGGAATCTGTAGTTTGCATTTTAATTTGAACTCTCCTCTTGTATAGCAAGACCATATTTATGGATACTTCTTTAATAGTAGTAATCAAGTGATACAATTTTTAAAGTTATTCAATGAGCTAAAAACACAGAATCACACACATAAGGTATGTTTATTTCCTGAAACTAAATATATGTATTTTAGAAGAGGGAATAATAGAGGTCTAGAGGATTTAAAGCATTAATACAAATGAGACCTAAATAAACTTCTGCTCTAGTAATCTGAAACTTTCCCAGAACAATAATAACCACGAATTGTCAACTTCTGACAGTTGTTTAATAGTTGATTAAAAAATGTGGTAGAACTCCATCTAGTTCACATTAGGCAGGTGTCCACATTGCAAAGAACTCATAATTGGCACTAATTAAGGCCACTGTTGGCAGCTTCAGCAAAAAGGCCAGACACTGAGTGGGCAGGAAGATCCACCTGGCCTCTTAGCCCTAGACTTCCCAGCAGGTCACTGCTGAATTGCATTAACCAAGCTAAGTTATTCTTGTCCTTCTAATTCTATAGAAAGAAAACTCAATTTGCTACTATTAGCAAAGTAAGAAATTATAGTACATCTGTTGCATATATTGAAACTTTCAGACTCAAGGATTATTGTTAGAAAGAAAAATGGGTGCAGGTATTACGATTCTGTTTCTTCCTGTGAGAAGGTGGTATGGCCAAATCAGTCTGCCTTCTCAATTGCTTTTTTTAGAAAGAAATTCCATGTTTTCCAAGTTTCTGCCACTAGAAATTGTGTTAGCATTGTTTTCCATTTCATTTTACTTTCATAAATGGTAATAGATGATTTCTTTTTGGTTTTCGCTCTCCTCTTTCTTATCTTCTACATATGCCAATGATTTCAAAGTCTTTTAGCTTCAGAAACTTTCTTTAAAAATACCTTCTGTATGTTTCTAATGACAGAAAAGTAGAACTCCTCTGGGTGGCAAATGGGGAATGTAAATAGTAGAGGGTGAACCTGCCCACCTTGTTGTTTCAGACACCTTCTGTGCCCTCTGCAGTGTACTTATGGAACAACTTTGGAGAACTACTGGGCTGAAAGTTTGCTGGACTGAAAGAATGGAGGAATCTGTAGTTTGCATTTTAATTTGAACTCTCCTCTTGTATAGCAAGACCATATTTATGGATACTTCTTTAATAGTAGTAATCAAGTGATACAATTTTTAAAGTTATTCAATGAGCTAAAAACACAGAATCACACACATAAGGTATGTTTATTTCCTGAAACTAAATATATGTATTTTAGAAGAGGGAATAATAGAGGTCTAGAGGATTTAAAGCATTAATACAAATGAGACCTAAATAAACTTCTGCTCTAGTAATCTGAAACTTTCCCAGAACAATAATAACCACGAATTGTCAACTTCTGACAGTTGTTTAATAGTTGATTAAAAAATGTGGTAGAACTCCATCTAGTTCACATTAGGCAGGTGTCCACATTGCAAAGAACTCATAATTGGCACTAATTAAGGCCACTGTTGGCAGCTTCAGCAAAAAGGCCAGACACTGAGTGGGCAGGAAGATCCACCTGGCCTCTTAGCCCTAGACTTCCCAGCAGGTCACTGCTGAATTGCATTAACCAAGCTAAGTTATTCTTGTCCTTCTAATTCTATAGAAAGAAAAACTCAATTTGCTACTATTAGCAAAGTAAGAAATTATAGTACATCTGTTGCATATATTGAAACTTTCAGACTCAAGGATTATTGTTAGAAAGAAAAATGGGTGCAGGTATTACGCATTCTGTTTCTTCCTGTGAGAAGGTGGTATGGCCAAACACTGGCACGAGGTCTGCACAGTATCATCCACACAATTGGCTGGAGAGGTAATTTGTATTAATTGTGCGATGGACCTGTATCACCTGATCACCATGCACTTTTTTTTTGAAGAACTTGATGTGGATATTTTTCTTAAGGAAAGTATTTCAATGTAGTGTGTGTGTAATATTCCCCACTATATCCAACTATAATTTTTATTTTTATTTTTTGCACATACAAATAAAGTTGGCCATTAAACTTACTATCTTGGAATTCTCATCCTGAAGAGTGTTTTTATATTTCCTATGATAAAATTGTAAGCAAGGAAGATTCTCCTCTTTGGGGGAAGAGAGTAAGAATGTGTCTATGTAGGTCCGTCTGTGTGGAAATGGTGCCTGGGGTTGGTTTTCAGTAAGTGTACTTAACAGACTATTCAAGTCTTACAAACCCACATTCGGTTTTGCATTCAGATGCAGGCCTAGGTTGAGGATCAGAGGGAAATAAAGCTATGAAGTGGGTACGTAATCATACAAAGGTTTGCAATTTTGTTAGGAATAATAGAGAAGCAATATTGAGAGAGCTGCGGGGTTAATGAACACGGATGTGGCTTTCATGTGCAAATTTCTTTTGATTAGATGAAACAACAATTCCCAGAGTTGGGACTGGTGTCCTCACACCCAGGCCTGCATCTGCATGTAAATGGCTTCATTAGAAGCCAGATCTGTGTGCAGCGATGAACTGTACAAGGCACTCTAAGAGTCTCCTCTTCATGGGCTGCTTTCTTGCTGTGTCTGTTTCCTGTTCAGAAAATAAGTAGCTTTCTTTTGCAAAATGGGGACTGTTCTAGCTTGAAAACCTTCAGAAAAGGTAAACACCTGGCCTCTTAGCCCTAGACTTCCCAGCAGGTCACTGCTGAATTGCATTAACCAAGCTAAGTTATTCTTGTCCTTCTAATTCTATAGAAAGAACAACTCAATTTGCTACTATTAGCAAAGTAAGAAATTATAGTACATCTGTTGCATATATTGAAACTTTCAGACTCAAGGATTATTGTTAGAAAGAAAAATGGGTGCAGGTATTACGCATTCTGTTTCTTCCTGTGAGAAGGTGGTATGGCCAAACACTGGCACGAGGTCTGCACAGTATCATCCACACAATTGGCTGGAGAGGTAATTTGTATTAATTGTGCGATGGACCTGTATCACCTGATCACCATGCACTTTTTTTTTGAAGAACTTGATGTGGATCTTTTTCTTAAGGAAAGTATTTCAATGTAGTGTGTGTGTAATATTCCCCACTATATCCAACTATAATTTTTATTTTTATTTTTTGCACATACAAATAAAGTTGGCCATTAAACTTACTATCTTGGAATTCTCATCCTGAAGAGTGTTTTTATATTTCCTATGATAAAATTGTAAGCAAGGAAGATTCTCCTCTTTGGGGGAAGAGAGTAAGAATGTGTCTATGTAGGTCCGTCTGTGTGGAAATGGTGCCTGGGGTTGGTTTTCAGTAAGTGTACTTAACAGACTATTCAAGTCTTACAAACCCACATTCGGTTTTGCATTCAGATGCAGGCCTAGGTTGAGGATCAGAGGGAAATAAAGCTATGAAGTGGGGTACGTAATCATACAAAGGTTTGCAATTTTGTTAGGAATAATAGAGAAGCAATATTGAGAGAGCTGCGGGGTTAATGAACACGGATGTGGCTTTCATGTGCAAATTTCTTTTGATTAGATGAAACAACAATTCCCAGAGTTGGGACTGGTGTCCTCACACCCAGGCCTGCATCTGCATGTAAATGGCTTCATTAGAAGCCAGATCTGTGTGCAGCGATGAACTGTACAAGGCACTCTAAGAGTCTCCTCTTCATGGGCTGCTTTCTTGCTGTGTCTGTTTCCTGTTCAGAAAATAAGTAGTATATTTCTCCTTTCTTCCAAGCTGTTAAAAAAAAAAGGATAGTTTGAGAACACAAAGAAGTGAGGGCAGCTGAGTATTAACTATTTGTCCTCTTTTTCTTATTCTTAGAGACTGCAGATTGGAAAAGT
Source organism: Tragulus kanchil (assembly GCA_022376925.1). NCBI lineage: Eukaryota > Metazoa > Chordata > Mammalia > Artiodactyla > Tragulidae > Tragulus > Tragulus kanchil. Next base: position 108,487,353 of record JAIOJX010000024.1, on the reverse strand, counting down.
ATCTTTTCATATTTCTAAGTAAAATTAAATTTCCTCAAATTTACCTGACAATTATCAAGGTTAGTATTTTTGTAGTTTATCATTTATTCAGTGCTGACAGAAAAATGGCCCTTGTGTCTTACGAGGATATCACTGAATACACAAAGAACTTGTCTGTTTGCTCATCCTGCTTAGGTTAAGCAAGACCTCTAAAACTCCCTGTGTTTTCACCTTATAATTCAGGACTTCCTGCTAAGGAGAAGTCGCCTTTGAGAGAGAAAAGGACACAAGATATTCTCAGTATTTGATAAATGAAATCCTGAAGCATCATTAGTTTGGAATATTTCTAGGGAATTTTCATTAGTACTCAGTTTATCAATTGAACTAATTAACTTTCAGTTTATAATCAATTTCTTCTAGATGGAGGTCATAGCTCTGAAGTAATAAGGATTTATATTATGTAATAGAAATATTTGCTATGTTATATCTAGTCAAAGGATTTTAGGGGACCAGTTCTAGCAACTTTATTGTGCTTTAATTTATAAACTATAAATTAAATGAGTTTTAAGTGCAGTGAAGAATTTTGCCAAATCTGTATACAATAATCAACATTATACAGAACATCCCTCTGTGGCCCCAACAGACTTCCTGGTGCCCCTTCCCCCTCAACCTCCCCTCATCCTCGAGCCTTTTATGATCATTGAACTGCTTTTAAGGAATATGTTAGGTTTGTCTTTCTTGCAGTTTTAAATAAATGGCATCATTTATTTTTTTTCTTCACATACTGTTTTAAATATTCATCCACATCACTGAATGTGTTCATGCTTTCTTGCTTTTTATTGCTGAGTTATAATCACATGGAGAAACCACATTTTTTGAATTCATCTATCTATTGATGTGCCTTTGAATTGCTTCTAGTTTCTGGCTATAATAAACAAAGTTGTTATAAACATTTGTCTACAAAGTCTTGTTTGGACTTTTGTTTCCAAATACCTGAAGGTATTGGTTCATATGATAAAGTTATGCTAAACCTATTGGAAAATTCAGAACTGTTTGCTATGTAGCTATACCATTTTGCCTTCTCACTAACAATGTTTAAAAGTTGCATTATTCTGTATCCTTAATATGATATTCACAATCCTTTTAGCTTTAGCTCTTGTAACAGTAGTGAAGTGGTATTTCAATTTAATTTAAATTTTCACAAAATAGTTTTTTAAGTGGTTTTTTTTTATTAAAGTGCTGACAGAAAAATGGCCCTTGTGTCTTACGAGGATATCACTGAATACACAAAGAACTTGTCTGTTTGCTCATCCTGCTTAGGTTAAGCAAGACCTCTAAAACTCCTGTGTTTTCACCTTATAATTCAGGACTTCCTGCTAAGGAGAAGTCGCCTTTGAGAGAGAAAAGGACACAAGATATTCTCAGTATTTGATAAATGAAATCCTGAAGCATCATTAGTTTGGAATATTTCTAGGGAATTTTCATTAGTACTCAGTTTATCAATTGAACTAATTAACTTTCAGTTTATAATCAATTTCTTCTAGATGGAGGTCATAGCTCTGAAGTAATAAGGATTTATATTATGTAATAGAAATATTTGCTATGTTATATCTAGTCAAAGGATTTTAGGGGACCAGTTCTAGCAACTTTATTGTGCTTTAATTTATAAACTATAAATTAAATGAGTTTTAAGTGCAGTGAAGAATTTTGCCAAATCTGTATACAATAATCAACATTATACAGAACATCCCTCTGTGGCCCCAACAGACTTCCTGGTGCCCCTTCCCCCTCAACCTCCCCTCATCCTCGAGCCTTTTATGATCATTGAACTGCTTTTAAGGAATATGTTAGGTTTGTCTTTCTTGCAGTTTTAAATAAATGGCATCATTTATTTTTTTTCTTCACATACTGTTTTAAATATTCATCCACATCACTGAATGTGTTCATGCTTTCTTGCTTTTTATTGCTGAGTTATAATCACATGGAGAAACCACATTTTTTGAATTCATCTATCTATTGATGTGCCTTTGAATTGCTTCTAGTTTCTGGCTATAATAAACAAAGTTGTTATAAACATTTGTCTACAAAGTCTTGTTTGGACTTTTGTTTCCAAATACCTGAAGGTATTGGTTCATATGATAAAGTTATGCTAAACCTATTGGAAAATTCAGAACTGTTTGCTATGTAGCTATACCATTTTGCCTTCTCACTAACAATGTTTAAAAGTTGCATTATTCTGTATCCTTAATATGATATTCACAATCCTTTTAGCTTTAGCTCTTGTAACAGTAGTGAAGTGGTATTTCAATTTAATTTAAATTTTCATTTCCTTGGGGATTAATGTAGTTGAGCATCCTTTCCCGTCTACATTGGCTATTAGTATGTCTTCTTCTGTGAAGATTTGTTTATATTTTTAATATTTTTTCTACCTTAAATATTTTTTTATTCTTCTTATTGACACATATGAGTTCTTTATGTATTCTAGATATAAGTTAGTTTACAGATATGCAAATAAATGTGTTTCCTAATTAGTTTCTTACCTTTTAATTTTCCTAATCATATCTTTCAAAGAGAATTCTTAAAAAATTCAAAGCTTATTTTATTAACTGTTTCTTTTATGTTGTTACTTTTGTGAACTCTTTCATAAGTATTGTCTTCCCCAAGATCACAGATTTTCTTCCAGAAATTTCAAAGTTTTTCTTCCATTCGCAGTGCCATTTAGTTGTTCTTAAATCATGTTCTTACTCTTAAATCAAACTTTCATTCTTGAAATAAACCTCATGATGTAGTATTATCCTTTTAACACATTGCTGGTTTTCATTTGCTTATATTTTGTGAAGGCTTTTGGCTTCTATATCTGCAAAGGAGTTGATGAGAAATTTTATTTTCTTGGTAATGTCTTTTCCTGATTTGGGTATCAGGGTCATGCTTTCCTTATAGAATTCACTAAGTTTTTTTTTTTCTCTTCAGTTCCCGATAGAGTTTGTGGAAAAGTAATTCTTTCTCTTATTTGATGAAATTAATTAGTACAATTTGACCTTTTCTCTCTTTTTTTTTTTTTTTTTTTTTGCCACTTCTATTGGTCTTTCATGTATTTATTTTCATGCATCTTTGTTCTTTGGTCCATGTGGCCTCCCATCGCAGTGGCCTCTGTCGCTGCAGAGCACTGGCTCTGGGCACTAGCACTCCAGAGCTCTGGCTTGGTAGTTGGACACATCGGTTCAACTGCTCTGCAGCACGTAGGATCTTCCCAGGCCAGGGATAAAAACCCATGCCCCTTGCACTGCAAGGTGGTGTCCTTACACACTGAACCACCAGGAAAGCCCTGACCTTTTCTTTGTGGGAACATTTTTAGCTAACATTTAGTTTCTTTACTAGATATAGGAACACTCACATTTTCCTAATTTTTTTCTGAATCACTTTGGTAATAAATCTTTAAAGAAATTAATCTGCTTCATAGATTTTGTATTATTTGTATTGTCCTTTTACTACCTGTAAGATGTGTAAATACTTTTATTTTTAATATTGCTATTTTTGTCTTATATCTTCCTATGTCCTTTTTTGGATAATTTAGCAAGATATATGTCAGTGTTGTAGGTCTTTTCAAGGTTTCATTATTTTTCTCCATTCTTTGTCTATTTTATCATATTTGTTTGCTCTTAGATCTTTAGTATTTGCCTCATTTTGCTTACTGTTTGTTTGATTTGCTCTTCCTTTTTAGTTTCTACATGTGAACACTTAGATCATTAATCTGAGACCCTTTTTGTCTAATCTAGGCATTTAAAATTAAGATGACATCTTTCCTATATACACTGTTTTAGCACTATCTCACATTTTGAGATACTCTTTTCATCTTCATTCAGTACAAAGGCTATTTAAAATTAAGGATGACATCTTTCCTATATACAGTTTCTTGAAATAAACCTCATGATGTAGTATTATCCTTTTAACACATTGCTGGTTTTCATTTGCTTATATTTTGTGAAGGCTTTTGGCTTCTATATCTGCAAAGGAGTTGATGAGAAATTTTATTTTCTTGGTAATGTCTTTTCCTGATTTGGGTATCAGGGTCATGCTTTCCTTATAGAATTCACTAAGTTTTTTTTTTTCTCTTCAGTTCCCGATAGAGTTTGTGGAAAAGTAATTCTTTCTCTTATTTGATGAAATTAATTAGTACAATTTGACCTTTTCTCTCTTTTTTTTTTTTTTTTTTTTTGCCACTTCTATTGGTCTTTCATGTATTTATTTTCATGCATCTTTGTTCTTTGGTCCATGTGGCCTCCCATCGCAGTGGCCTCTGTCGCTGCAGAGCACTGGCTCTGGGCACTAGCACTCCAGAGCTCTGGCTTGGTAGTTGGACACATCGGTTCAACTGCTCTGCAGCACGTAGGATCTTCCCAGGCCAGGGATAAAAACCCATGCCCCTTGCACTGCAAGGTGGTGTCCTTACACACTGAACCACCAGGAAAGCCCTGACCTTTTCTTTGTGGGAACATTTTTAGCTAACATTTAGTTTCTTTACTAGATATAGGAACACTCACATTTTCCTAATTTTTTTCTGAATCACTTTGGTAATAAATCTTTAAAGAAATTAATCTGCTTCATAGATTTTGTATTATTTGTATTGTCCTTTTACTACCTGTAAGATGTGTAAATACTTTTATTTTTAATATTGCTATTTTTGTCTTATATCTTCCTATGTCCTTTTTTGGATAATTTAGCAAGATATATGTCAGTGTTGTAGGTCTTTTCAAGGTTTCATTATTTTTCTCCATTCTTTGTCTATTTTATCATATTTGTTTGCTCTTAGATCTTTAGTATTTGCCTCATTTTGCTTACTGTTTGTTTGATTTGCTCTTCCTTTTTAGTTTCTACATGTGAACACTTAGATCATTAATCTGAGACCCTTTTTGTCTAATCTAGGCATTTAAAATTAAGATGACATCTTTCCTATATACACTGTTTTAGCACTATCTCACATTTTGAGATACTCTTTTCATCTTCATTCAGTACAAAGTATTTTCCAGTTTTTTATAATTTCTATTTTGAACCATGAGTTATTTAGACTTGTGTTTGGAAATATCCAGATACTACGGGCTTTCTATACATTTTTCTGTTACTGAATTCTATTTTAGTTTCAGTTCGGTCAAAAAATGCATTCTCTTATGAGTTCAGTTTGTTTAGATTTGCTGAGACTCATTCATGATGTAACTTTATGAATGTTTTGTATGTTCAATGTATGTGATGATGAACTAATGTGGTGATGTACAGTGGAATATTCTATAATGTTAATTAGATCAAGTTGTACACAGTATTGTTCAGGCCTTCTGAATGTTTCCTTATCTTCTGGCAAGAATACTGTGGTCTCCACCTGCAATGTAGATGCTTATGTCTGCTCTTAGTTCTGTTATATTTTGCTTAGTTTTGTTATATTTTGCCTTTTTTTTTTTTATCATGGGTCAATCTCCCTTTAATTAAGGTACTTAGAACATTTATATCTAATGTAAATTTCAAATTTGTCAGATTCATATCTGTACTAAGTTATGTTTTAAAAAACTTCCTTTCTGTTTTACTTTTTTCCTGTCTTATTTTGCATTAATTGAGGAATTCTTATTGTGTATTAATTAACTTTTTGTTTTCCCATTTGAATCCATTGATTCATTTACTATTTCTCTTTTAAAAATTTTTTAAAAGAGTTGCTCTAAATTTTACAATATATGTATTTTAACTTATGACAGCCTACTTTCAAGTGATATTATACCACCATTGCTATTTTTGTCTTATATCTTCCTATGTCCTTTTTTGGATAATTTAGCAAGATATATGTCAGTGTTGTAGGTCTTTTCAAGGTTTCATTATTTTTCTCCATTCTTTGTCTATTTTATCATATTTGTTTGCTCTTAGATCTTTAGTATTTGCCTCATTTTGCTTACTGTTTGTTTGATTTGCTCTTCCTTTTTAGTTTCTACATGTGAACACTTAGATCATTAATCTGAGACCCTTTTTGTCTAATCTAGGCATTTAAAATTAAGATGACATCTTTCCTATATACACTGTTTTAGCACTATCTCACATTTTGAGATACTCTTTTCATCTTCATTCAGTACAAAGTATTTTCCAGTTTTTTATAATTTCTATTTTGAACCATGAGTTATTTAGACTTGTGTTTGGAAATATCCAGATACTACGGGCTTTCTATACATTTTTCTGTTACTGAATTCTATTTTAGTTTCAGTTCGGTCAAAAAATGCATTCTCTTATGAGTTCAGTTTGTTTAGATTTGCTGAGACTCATTCATGATGTAACTTTATGAATGTTTTGTATGTTCAATGTATGTGATGATGAACTAATGTGGTGATGTACAGTGGAATATTCTATAATGTTAATTAGATCAAGTTGTACACAGTATTGTTCAGGCCTTCTGAATGTTTCCTTATCTTCTGGCAAGAATACTGTGGTCTCCACCTGCAATGTAGATGCTTATGTCTGCTCTTAGTTCTGTTATATTTTGCTTAGTTTTGTTATATTTTGCCTTTTTTTTTTTTATCATGGGTCAATCTCCCTTTAATTAAGGTACTTAGAACATTTATATCTAATGTAAATTTCAAATTTGTCAGATTCATATCTGTACTAAGTTATGTTTTAAAAAACTTCCTTTCTGTTTTACTTTTTTCCTGTCTTATTTTGCATTAATTGAGGAATTCTTATTGTGTATTAATTAACTTTTTGTTTTCCCATTTGAATCCATTGATTCATTTACTATTTCTCTTTTAAAAATTTTTTAAAAGAGTTGCTCTAAATTTTACAATATATGTATTTTAACTTATGACAGCCTACTTTCAAGTGATATTATACCACCTTACATATAACAACAGTTTCCTTTTATAATTTAAGCACGTGAGTTGACACTCACATAATAAAAGTTTAATGTAAGGTGACATTCAGGTTTTGTGTGACAGGTCTAGAATATTGGATTTGAAATCCATATCTCAACCTATCGCTGCTTGCCTATTTTTCATAGAAAGCACATTATTTCTGTCCTGAAGATACACACTTTTAATCTCAAGGGTACTGGGATAAGAAAACAAGGATGTAATGACGTAGACTTTTTCAGGAACATAAGTCAATTAGACAATAAGGCTAGGAACCTAGGGATTATGTCTTTTTATATTCGTATTTCTACAGAGCACAGCACAGAGTTGGATCAGGTTCACCTAGAGTTCTGAAAATATATTTGGTTGAAAGATATATATATATAGAGGGCTTAATGGATGGTTAGCATAACAGCATTATTTTGTCTAGAGTGTCTTTGTTACATCTTTTGGGTCAGGGTCATCAAACCTATTATAATTTCATGTATCTGAAAATATTTTGTTAGTAGGGGGACAAACTTCTTGGGTGAAAGATTTTAAAATCTTTTTATATAAAGCTATAAATATAATCCTTTGAATTTAGATCACTTAGTTTTCTATGATGCTAGAAGGCATCATGATTCTGCAAGATTTTTGAAAGACATAAAAAGTCAGAGTGGTCTCTGTCTCTTTTTACTTTCTCCTGAGGCCCTGGGAAAGCTATGACTAAGGAGGAAAAAAAATTTTGGCAGGAGAAATGTCATAGGCAATAAGATGAATTAGGAAATTGTAAAGAAAAATTTTCTGTACTGTATGTTTATATATTTTCTTACCCAAGGTAGTATTTTTTTCCTAAGGTTAGATGCTATTTTGAAACAGTTTTATGAAGTTTGCCTTGATCTATTTTTGATTGGTTGTTGTTAAATTTAATGTTTAACTTTTTACTTTTTTGAGATGATATATGAGGAAAAGTGCATTTCTGAGACTTGTCCTTGTTAACTTAAACAAAGTATGAATTAAGATATTATTTCCAGGAGTTGTAATCATCTGTTATTTATATTGTTAGAAGAAGAAAGGAGACATATATTTATTAAATATCATGTCTGAATCATTATTTTTATATTCAGTTCTTCTTTGTTAAAGAAGTCAAACTGTTTTCTTTCTAAATTATTCAAAGATGGTCTTCCATATCAATTTATTTGTAATTCATGCCTATGCCTTCATAAATGCTATTGTTTGTTTTATAATGGAATTATCACAAGGAGAAGTTTTCTTTAACATTTTAAGAAATAAATTTAACTCTTAGAAGTATTTCTTTTCAGGGTCTCATTTATGGCTGTATTCAACACCATTTCTTCACGGTATTTATTCACTTCAGAGGAGTTCTTTTGAGTAAATAGATAACTCACATGGAAATTTTCTTCCCTCTCTGTGATTGTAGGTTGCCAGTGACCATTCAGAACACTGAGTATCAGTGCATCATCACTTGAGAGATAGGTAAGCTTTCTTCTGGAACTTCATTAAGCCATATTAATTTCATTTGAAGTATTTATCAGAAATTTTGATCTATTATATTCTTTGATTTTTCATTTTATAATCTGATAAATCATTCAATTTATTGAAAATCTATAGTGAATATACAGTGAAAAAGGGATAAAAGAAGAATGGTTTCTGTCCTCTTATGACCTAACTTGAATAGGGGAGCTGATACAAACTGAATGTGTGCCTCCCAAATTCATACATTGAAATCTTAACCTCCATTAACAATGATATTTGGAGATGTGACCTCTCGGATGCAATTAGGTTATGAAGGTGGATTCCTCCTAATGGGATTGCTGCCCTTCTACGAAGAGACACATAAGAGCTCCTTCTCTGTTTCTCTTTTGACCCTGTGAGGATTCAGTAAGAAGGTGGCCATCTACAAGCCAGGAAGCAGGCTCTCCCTACATGCCAGATCTACTGCTAGTGCCAAATTTTCTGTACTGTATGTTTATATATTTTCTTACCCAAGGTAGTATTTTTTTCCTAAGGTTAGATGCTATTTTGAAACAGTTTTATGAAGTTTGCCTTGATCTATTTTTGATTGGTTGTTGTTAAATTTAATGTTTAACTTTTTACTTTTTTGAGATGATATATGAGGAAAAGTGCATTTCTGAGACTTGTCCTTGTTAACTTAAACAAAGTATGAATTAAGATATTATTTCCAGGAGTTGTAATCATCTGTTATTTATATTGTTAGAAGAAGAAAGGAGACATATATTTATTAAATATCATGTCTGAATCATTATTTTTATATTCAGTTCTTCTTTGTTAAAGAAGTCAAACTGTTTTCTTTCTAAATTATTCAAAGATGGTCTTCCATATCAATTTATTTGTAATTCATGCCTATGCCTTCATAAATGCTATTGTTTGTTTTATAATGGAATTATCACAAGGAGAAGTTTTCTTTAACATTTTAAGAAATAAATTTAACTCTTAGAAGTATTTCTTTTCAGGGTCTCATTTATGGCTGTATTCAACACCATTTCTTCACGGTATTTATTCACTTCAGAGGAGTTCTTTTGAGTAAATAGATAACTCACATGGAAATTTTCTTCCCTCTCTGTGATTGTAGGTTGCCAGTGACCATTCAGAACACTGAGTATCAGTGCATCATCACTTGAGAGATAGGTAAGCTTTCTTCTGGAACTTCATTAAGCCATATTAATTTCATTTGAAGTATTTATCAGAAATTTTGATCTATTATATTCTTTGATTTTTCATTTTATAATCTGATAAATCATTCAATTTATTGAAAATCTATAGTGAATATACAGTGAAAAAGGGATAAAAGAAGAATGGTTTCTGTCCTCTTATGACCTAACTTGAATAGGGGAGCTGATACAAACTGAATGTGTGCCTCCCAAATTCATACATTGAAATCTTAACCTCCATTAACAATGATATTTGGAGATGTGACCTCTCGGATGCAATTAGGTTATGAAGGTGGATTCCTCCTAATGGGATTGCTGCCCTTCTACGAAGAGACACATAAGAGCTCCTTCTCTGTTTCTCTTTTGACCCTGTGAGGATTCAGTAAGAAGGTGGCCATCTACAAGCCAGGAAGCAGGCTCTCCCTACATGCCAGATCTACTGCTAGTGCCTCCACTTTAGGTTTCCCAGCCTCCAGAACTGTGAGAAATGAATGTTTGTTGTTTAAACCACCATGTCTATTATATTTATTATAGTATTTATTACAGTAGCCTCCTGATGACTAAGACAGCTAAGACATAAACATGGAGAATGCAGTGGTTTTTGTAAAGAAATGGAAGCAGGAGAAAGAACCTTTGGATGGTAGACTGAGCAGAAATCTAATGACACCAGGGTTTTGATGGCATTATGAATATAAGCATGCTGGTAGAAATATGGCTCATATTCTAGCAATGGCTAGTGTTGGTGACACTAGGTATCTGAAGTAGAGAAGTAGGAGTTAAAGCTGAAAAGTTGTGCTCATAAAATATTGTTTTCAGAAGGTAATTTCGAGATTATGTAGTCTCACCTAATTTTATAAATGAGGAAGACGAGGGACACACTTGTTCAGTGTTCAATGTGTAGCTCAAATTTCCTTGAACTCCATTTTGGCCCTTCATAGAGTGTTCTCTAGGGGTTGTCCTCCAGAGAGCCCTAATTGCCTTGCTATGTGTTCACATTTGATTTGGAAAAAAATGGTAATCACTGAAGATTTTTGAGGAGGGAAGTAACATACCCAGAGTCACTCAGAGGAAAATGCTTCTGACAGCTCTCTGGAAGATGGATTAGAGTGGAGAGAGCCTGAGGAGGGGAAATAAGTTATGAGTTGATTTAACAACCCAGGAGAGTAAAACGAATCTACACTATAATGACAGTAGTAATAAAAAAGAAGAGATGAAAATATATATTTGTATAGATAGGTTCTTTGCTTAGTGTTACCAATTAAATATTTGTATTCCACTAAATTTAATATATTGGAACCTGAATCTCTAATGTGATGATATTTGGAGGTAGGGCCTTTGGAAGAAAATTAGGTCACAGAGGTGGAGTCTTCGTGAATGAGATTAGTGACCTTATATGAACAGACATGAGAGAGAGTTTCTTTCTCTCTCTTCACTCTGAGGATATAGCCAAAAGGCTGCTCCACGCAAATCAGGAAGAGGGCCCTCTCTAGACACCAAATTTGGAGGCACTTTGATCTTGGACTTTTCAGTTACCAGAAATATTAGGAATAAATGTTTGTGGTTTAAGATACCCAGTCTATAGTCATTGTAGCAACCTGAGCTGCCTGAGATGCTTAGGGCAGAGGTTGGTGGATTTATTGTCTTACAGCGTATGGGATACCACACTGAAGGACCAGTGGACAGTAAATCAGAAATTTGGAGTCATTTTGATTTTGACTTAAGGTAGCATTATTAACAGATAGAGGCCAATCTACCAACCTAATAAGAATCGTGCTTAGAAACACACGCATACACATATGTATTCACATACACAGGCAGACAAAATCGCTCTGAAAAATTTCCTCCTGTTAAGGAAAAAGCATCTCTCAAAAAGTTGGTTCAGCTAGACAAGCTAGAAGTTGTGACACGGAAGTAATTCCTCTGGAGCCATCACCCATGAGGAAAGGCTGTGTGGCAGAGATTTTCAGGTCAGGCACTCAAGACAGAATTGTTTTCGGGTCAATAGCTACTAATTTTATAAATGAGGAAGACGAGGGACACACTTGTTCAGTGTTCAATGTGTAGCTCAAATTTCCTTGAACTCCATTTTGGCCCTTCATAGAGTGTTCTCTAGGGGTTGTCCTCCAGAGAGCCCTAATTGCCTTGCTATGTGTTCACATTTGATTTGGAAAAAAATGGTAATCACTGAAGATTTTTGAGGAGGGAAGTAACATACCCAGAGTCACTCAGAGGAAAATGCTTCTGACAGCTCTCTGGAAGATGGATTAGAGTGGAGAGAGCCTGAGGAGGGGAAATAAGTTATGAGTTGATTTAACAACCCAGGAGAGTAAAACGAATCTACACTATAATGACAGTAGTAATAAAAAAGAAGAGATGAAAATATATATTTGTATAGATAGGTTCTTTGCTTAGTGTTACCAATTAAATATTTGTATTCCACTAAATTTAATATATTGGAACCTGAATCTCTAATGTGATGATATTTGGAGGTAGGGCCTTTGGAAGAAAATTAGGTCACAGAGGTGGAGTCTTCGTGAATGAGATTAGTGACCTTATATGAACAGACATGAGAGAGAGTTTCTTTCTCTCTCTTCACTCTGAGGATATAGCCAAAAGGCTGCTCCACGCAAATCAGGAAGAGGGCCCTCTCTAGACACCAAATTTGGAGGCACTTTGATCTTGGACTTTTCAGTTACCAGAAATATTAGGAATAAATGTTTGTGGTTTAAGATACCCAGTCTATAGTCATTGTAGCAACCTGAGCTGCCTGAGATGCTTAGGGCAGAGGTTGGTGGATTTATTGTCTTACAGCGTATGGGATACCACACTGAAGGACCAGTGGACAGTAAATCAGAAATTTGGAGTCATTTTGATTTTGACTTAAGGTAGCATTATTAACAGATAGAGGCCAATCTACCAACCTAATAAGAATCGTGCTTAGAAACACACGCATACACATATGTATTCACATACACAGGCAGACAAAATCGCTCTGAAAAATTTCCTCCTGTTAAGGAAAAAGCATCTCTCAAAAAGTTGGTTCAGCTAGACAAGCTAGAAGTTGTGACACGGAAGTAATTCCTCTGGAGCCATCACCCATGAGGAAAGGCTGTGTGGCAGAGATTTCTCAGGTCAGGCACTCCGAAGACAGAAGCCTGTCTCTTTCTCCCAGGATACAGCACATAACATAAAGGATGAGTGAAAAAGTACCTAGCTGGTATTCCAATGTGTGGGATTATAATTTTTTTTTTTCAAATTAGAACTAAAAATATCCATAACCCAACCTCCTATTTTATATGATGGAAAGCAAAATAAATAAACATATATTTTATGTAAAATGACTATATTTGAAAAGTTGCTCTATAGTGTGGAAAAAAAATCTTGTTCTAGAATCTGTGTATCCTGGTTCTCTGTCCAGTTACCTTTTTTTATTGTTTCAAGGATTTGGGTTAGAAACACACCAAAGGCAAAACTGTGAAGAAAAATTACATGAAATGTTAAAAACACGTGACAGGAGTGAGGAAAGGATTGAGAACTTAACATTAATTCCTTATGCACTAATGTCAAAAGGCACACTGTAGAACATGTACACCAGTTGTTATGGTTCAAGGGACTTTTCTCACTTACACATTCTTTTAAATAGTAGCCTTTAGTTAGTTTTGCTGAAATCCTATTCTGCTTTAAAAGGAGAAAACAAGGTATCAGTATAGTCAAAGCAGGGCTTCCCTGGTGGCTCAGTGGTAAAGAATCTGCCTGCAATGCAGGAGACATAGGTTTTGATCAATGGGTCAGAAAGGTCCCCTGGAGAAGGAAATGGCAATCCACTCCAGTATTCTTGCCTGGGAAATCCCATGGACAGAGGAACCTGGTGGGCCTCAGGCCATGGGATCCAAAGAGTAGGACACAACTTAGCGACTGAGCACACACACAAACAGAGTCAAAGTAGCTGTGTGTCCAAACTCACAGAGGCTGGTTTTGGAGAAGGCTTTTGACTTTCTAGTTGTGTAACTTTAGGCAGGTTGCTTGCCACTTCCTGTTCTATTATCTTCAGTTATAAAACTGATGTGGTAATAATAATAATAATGAGACCAAATTATGGGGTTTCTTTAAAATGAGTAATACATGTAAAGTACTTAGGGGGATTGTTGTTGTTATTGTTGAGTCACTACCTTGTGTCCAGCTCTTTTGTGACCCATAGACTATAGCTCTCCATGTTCCTCTGCCCATGGGATTTCCCAGGCAAGAATACTAGAGTGAGCTGCCATTTCCTTCTTCAGGGAATCTTCCGGACCCAGGGGTTGAACCCGAGTTTCCTGCATTGGCAGGAGGATTCTTTACCACTGAGTCACATGGGAGGTCACTTAGAGTGGCAGGTTTTCTGACTAGAACAAAGCATGGTTCTCTCCTCCTAGTGAACGACAGGCTACTTCTTTATAGCTTTATGTGTTATGTAGTTGCTTATTGAGGCCCTGTTACCATTTTGATGCATAGTCTTTCAACATCTTTCTGCTCATAACCAAGACTATCTGATAGAAATCAGATTAAAAAAAGAGAGAGAGGGAATGAAGTCATATGTGCCATAGTCATTAGTCATTTATGTCCAGTTTTAAGGTTTTGTAAATGGCTGAGAGAGGAAACAGGCAAATTGAAAATATTCCAAAGGCATGTTATTGTATACTGGTGTGCTATATATCAGTCAATATAATTAAGACACATCTTTATTTTGAGGGTGTTTAGTTGTTTTACAATGTTGCATTAGTTTCAGGTGTACAGCAAAGTTATCGTTGTACGTCTATTACAGAGTTTTGTTGTTTACAGAGAAAACAAGGTATCCCATTGGGACCATGAGGAACGGTTTTGATCAATGGGTCAGAAAGGTCCCCGGGAGAAGGAAATGGCAATCCACTCCAGTATTCTTGCCTGGGAAATCCCATGGACAGAGGAACCTGGTGGGCCTCAGGCCATGGGATCCAAAGAGTAGGACACAACTTAGCGACTGAGCACACACACAAACAGAGTCAAAGTAGCTGTGTGTCCAAACTCACAGAGGCTGGTTTTGGAGAAGGCTTTTGACTTTCTAGTTGTGTAACTTTAGGCAGGTTGCTTGCCACTTCCTGTTCTATTATCTTCAGTTATAAAACTGATGTGGTAATAATAATAATAATGAGACCAAATTATGGGGTTTCTTTAAAATGAGTAATACATGTAAAGTACTTAGGGGGATTGTTGTTGTTATTGTTGAGTCACTACCTTGTGTCCAGCTCTTTTGTGACCCATAGACTATAGCTCTCCATGTTCCTCTGCCCATGGGATTTCCCAGGCAAGAATACTAGAGTGAGCTGCCATTTCCTTCTTCAGGGAATCTTCCGGACCCAGGGGTTGAACCCGAGTTTCCTGCATTGGCAGGAGGATTCTTTACCACTGAGTCACATGGGAGGTCACTTAGAGTGGCAGGTTTTCTGACTAGAACAAAGCATGGTTCTCTCCTCCTAGTGAACGACAGGCTACTTCTTTATAGCTTTATGTGTTATGTAGTTGCTTATTGAGGCCCTGTTACCATTTTGATGCATAGTCTTTCAACATCTTTCTGCTCATAACCAAGACTATCTGATAGAAATCAGATTAAAAAAAGAGAGAGAGGGAATGAAGTCATATGTGCCATAGTCATTAGTCATTTATGTCCAGTTTTAAGGTTTTGTAAATGGCTGAGAGAGGAAACAGGCAAATTGAAAATATTCCAAAGGCATGTTATTGTATACTGGTGTGCTATATATCAGTCAATATAATTAAGACACATCTTTATTTTGAGGGTGTTTAGTTGTTTTACAATGTTGCATTAGTTTCAGGTGTACAGCAAAGTTATCGTTGTACGTCTATTACAGAGTTTTGTTGTTTACAGCTATACAGAATCCCCAAACAGTCATAGGTTTATCCCTGACCTCTCCCAACTGAGCCTCCCTCCCTTTTCTCCCTTTCCCATGCCCAGGCTGATGCATAGCTACCATGTCAGTTCCCTTAGTCTTACAGCTTACTCACTGTGGTTGTCTCTCTTACATATGGTAGTGTAGATTTCCATGTTACTCTCTCCAAACCTCTCACCTGATCTTCCCTCCCCCTCAGTATCCATAGGCCTGTTCTCCGTAAGACACATCTTCTTATTTTTCTCTCTTTTTCCCTGGACTTTCGAGACCAGATAAATGAGACCTGAGGAAACACTCACTATTCTAAATTATAATAAAATTTGGATGTTCGATGTGACTGTAAATGAGCTATGCACTGAATCAGGACTGATGCTTATTGTGTGACTTCCCTAGGATTTAATTATATCATGGATACTTAATAAGGATGCACCAAATGTAATGATGGATGAATGGTACCTCTACTGAAGAAAGCTGCAATAGTCTCCATTTACTGTATGCAATGGGAAACTGTATGTGTATCTAACTCTGTATATGAGTTACATCTAATTCAGTATTACTGGGGCAAAACCTAGTAAACCAGAGAAGGAGGTTTGATGGTAGATTAATTGTATAGGAGAAGCAAACTAGTGAACTAGGTCTTTAGTGTGTTCGTGTGTTCTTTGGAAGAGCTGTGAAAGACTAATGAACTTACAGATTTGAATTCCCTAGTGGTATCTTAACACAGCCAAGAATCTTAACCTATGGCAAGAAATAATTGAAAATGATAAAAAAAAGGTCAAACATAAAATTTAGGTGAATGAAATTTCTGTGTCCTGGATTAGGACTGTGGAGGCATGTGCCATAGTCATTAGTCATTTATGTCCAGTTTTAAGGTTTTGTAAATGGCTGAGAGAGGAAACAGGCAAATTGAAAATATTCCAAAGGCATGTTATTGTATACTGGTGTGCTATATATCAGTCAATATAATTAAGACACATCTTTATTTTGAGGGTGTTTAGTTGTTTTACAATGTTGCATTAGTTTCAGGTGTACAGCAAAGTTATCGTTGTACGTCTATTACAGAGTTTTGTTGTTTACAGCTATACAGAATCCCCAAACAGTCATAGGTTTATCCCTGACCTCTCCCAACTGAGCCTCCCTCCCTTTTCTCCCTTTCCCATGCCCAGGCTGATGCATAGCTACCATGTCAGTTCCCTTAGTCTTACAGCTTACTCACTGTGGTTGTCTCTCTTACATATGGTAGTGTAGATTTCCATGTTACTCTCTCCAAACCTCTCACCTGATCTTCCCTCCCCCTCAGTATCCATAGGCCTGTTCTCCGTAAGACACATCTTCTTATTTTTCTCTCTTTTTCCCTGGACTTTCGAGACCAGATAAATGAGACCTGAGGAAACACTCACTATTCTAAATTATAATAAAATTTGGATGTTCGATGTGACTGTAAATGAGCTATGCACTGAATCAGGACTGATGCTTATTGTGTGACTTCCCTAGGATTTAATTATATCATGGATACTTAATAAGGATGCACCAAATGTAATGATGGATGAATGGTACCTCTACTGAAGAAAGCTGCAATAGTCTCCATTTACTGTATGCAATGGGAAACTGTATGTGTATCTAACTCTGTATATGAGTTACATCTAATTCAGTATTACTGGGGCAAAACCTAGTAAACCAGAGAAGGAGGTTTGATGGTAGATTAATTGTATAGGAGAAGCAAACTAGTGAACTAGGTCTTTAGTGTGTTCGTGTGTTCTTTGGAAGAGCTGTGAAAGACTAATGAACTTACAGATTTGAATTCCCTAGTGGTATCTTAACACAGCCAAGAATCTTAACCTATGGCAAGAAATAATTGAAAATGATAAAAAAAAAAAAGGTCAAACATAAAATTTAGGTGAATGAAATTTCTGTGTCCTGGATTAGGACTGTGGAGGCATAGAGGCAGAACCGTGAAGATTATGCTCTTTGATTTTCAAAAGCCCATGTCTTTATGAGTTTAATTATTCAGGAGATGAAAAAAATAATAGTTTATATGAAGACAAACTATACAGTTAAAAGCTGCTTTTTTGTATGGGAAAGGTTTACTTTCCTTTGGAGGTAGATTTGGATAGAACTAGGAGTTTGTGTGTATTTTGGCCTTGGGCAACTGAGCTGCAGTTTAACTGTTGGTAACACACACACACAAACACACCCAGCATCCCTGTCTCAAACAAATGAACACAAAACAAACCTGTTAAAAAGAACTTGTGTTTCTCTGTCTTTTGTCTTTCTTGGCACCTCTTCCTCCCTCCTGTTCTTCCTTTCTCCCTCCCAGTCTCTTCCTCTCTCCCTTCCTTCCTCCTTTCTCCAACTTCCTTCCTCCCTTCTCCCTTTCTTCCTTGCATTTTCTATTCAGGTTGGAAACTATTCTTTGCAGACTGAAACGCCTTCAGTACTGTAATCATTCCGCACTGTAGTTGTTCGGCCGCGCGGGTCCCGCGGGCTCTGGGGCACTATGGACTGCAGCGTCAAGCACACCTCATCACCACCTCAGTTCATTAGTTTCAGACCATTTGCTGCCCTCTTGTGGCCATGTAATCCACCTACCTATGCCCAAGCTCTGAGTACTTACTGGTCTTTGTCAGTTAAAGGAGACTGATTTTGTCAATGAGAAGAAATTGACATCTCAAAGTATAACTAACTCCTTATTGTTCTGCCCTGTATTACACCATTTTATTCTAATGCAGTTTGGGTCTGAAACGTGTAAAAATTACATATTAGTTATCATTTTAAAGACAACATACCATAAATGCTTCATCAAATGATTTGTCTTCTGAGGAATTATACAGGTGATGCCTTTCACCTTTGCATGCTGTATCTTGGATGAGCCATTTTATATTAGCAGATAATATCCAAATGTAGGAAAAAATCACTTACTTTTATAGTTTTAAATATAATTTAAGTGTAATAACCTTCAGTAAAAAGAAAAAAAAAAAGGTCAAACATAAAATTTAGGTGAATGAAATTTCTGTGTTATACTGTGGAGGCATAGAGGCAGAACCGTGAAGATTATGCTCTTTGATTTTCAAAAGCCCATGTCTTTATGAGTTTAATTATTCAGGAGATGAAAAAAATAATAGTTTATATGAAGACAAACTATACAGTTAAAAGCTGCTTTTTTGTATGGGAAAGGTTTACTTTCCTTTGGAGGTAGATTTGGATAGAACTAGGAGTTTGTGTGTATTTTGGCCTTGGGCAACTGAGCTGCAGTTTAACTGTTGGTAACACACACACACAAACACACCCAGCATCCCTGTCTCAAACAAATGAACACAAAACAAACCCGTTAAAAAGAACTTGTGTTTCTCTGTCTTTTGTCTTTCTTGGCACCTCTTCCTCCCTCCTGTTCTTCCTTTCTCCCTCCCAGTCTCTTCCTCTCTCCCTTCCTTCCTCCTTTCTCCAACTTCCTTCCTCCCTTCTCCCTTTCTTCCTTGCATTTTCTATTCAGGTTGGAAACTATTCTTTGCAGACTGAAACGCCTTCAGTACTGTAATCATTCCGCACTGTAGTTGTTCGGCCGCGCGGGTCCCGCGGGCTCTGGGGCACTATGGACTGCAGCGTCAAGCACACCTCATCACCACCTCAGTTCATTAGTTTCAGACCATTTGCTGCCCTCTTGTGGCCATGTAATCCACCTACCTATGCCCAAGCTCTGAGTACTTACTGGTCTTTGTCAGTTAAAGGAGACTGATTTTGTCAATGAGAAGAAATTGACATCTCAAAGTATAACTAACTCCTTATTGTTCTGCCCTGTATTACACCATTTTATTCTAATGCAGTTTGGGTCTGAAACGTGTAAAAATTACATATTAGTTATCATTTTAAAGACAACATACCATAAATGCTTCATCAAATGATTTGTCTTCTGAGGAATTATACAGGTGATGCCTTTCACCTTTGCATGCTGTATCTTGGATGAGCCATTTTATATTAGCAGATAATATCCAAATGTAGGGAAAAAAATCACTTACTTTTATAGTAAAATATATGAAGTTGTAAAAATACTTCTAGAAGACCTACAGGTAAATTCCTGATCAAAGTGATTTGATTAAATCATATCTTTATAAAATGTAACGAGTATAGCAAAAAGAAATTGCTTCAGATAGAATTATTAATTATGTCTTTTAAATAGGTTTTGGAAATTTGATTTTCTAAGAGATTCTTAATTTCAATATCAAGTAATACATGAACCAATACATTCATCTCTGAAGTCATTACACTTCATTTTATATCCTTCTCTTGTATATCAAGATTCTAGTGTTCTTTTGGGTCAAAAGAATAAAGCCAAAGCTAAAGCATGGATAAAGAATCCTTTTATTAAATTTGGCATGCGTGTCCCTGATATTCCTCATTGCACTGTCTTTTATTTTCTACTTCTCATTACCATTTTAAATTAGGAGCAGAGATATTTAACTTACTCAATATAATGATTTAATGAAAACTAAAGAGCTAATCCAGAGTAGCCACTCTGAATACTCAGCAAAGCTGACAATTCCATTTAAGGAGAATATTTTTTCCTTTATTTGGCCATTTATTTAAAGACTATCTTAGGTAATTCAAATGTTACTATTAAAATGAGTCTAAATCAAAATATTGAAGAAGATGGGGACAAGGAAACTTTGACTGTGTGTTGAGTGCATTCTCTTTGCCAAATTTAAGGTCTCTAAAGATCTTAAACTAGCTCTTAGCATTATCGTGCCATATGATTAAACTGATTCTTTTAGAGACAGATAAAATAATGACTAAGTGAGCAAAATATGAGCTATTGCAAATGTTTCTATGTTAATGGCTATGATGCTTACTTAAGCATGAATTACCAATTATTGATCACTGCATACAACTTTTTAAAATTATTTTTATTTTGCTTTTACAGAGTTTTGTCATTTACAGCTATATATAAACCCGAATCAGTCATAGGTATACCTCCAGGTTGTTGCGTAGGCCCCATGTAAGTTCCCTTAATCTTACAGCTTATTCACAATGATTGTCTCTCTTCTATATGGCAGTGTATGTTTCTGTGTTACTCTTTCCACACCCCTCATCCACTTCTCTCTCCCGCCAATAACCATAGTCTATTCTCTATGTCTCTTTCTCCATTGCTGCTCTGCATGTGCATTTATCAGTACCATCTTTTAACGCATACAACTGTTTACCAAACATATGTGCCCTCTTCTCTATAAACCTAACTCTCATCATCTCTGGAATGGAAACAATAGCAGTAAGATATCTGAAAGCATGATTATATATATATGTATACATATGTGCATATATCTCTTCTTGATTAAATTTGACTGTTCACTTACTAATTAAACTCTCCTATGACTTTTCTTTTTTTTTTTCTTTTTTTTTACCATCAGAGCACAGTCTAACCCAGAGAATAGAGCCAAAGGAAATTGTCTTAGGTTGTTTAGGAGAGATGTATAGCTTTCTTAATTTACCCACTGTAAACACAGAGCATTCCTCTTTATTAATGTGTTAAGCTTAACCTTATATATGCAATAAGTGAAATTTTCCCACCTGAAAGATGGTTAGTCTGTTCTTTGTACATAAGATCTGTTCCAACTGTTTAACAAAATAGGCGTGGGATATCTCTCTCTGGAAGATTATACTAGCTTATTACTTTAGCATTCAGTTTTACTACAGAAACTAAATCCATCCTTAAGCTACAAGAAAATATTGTCTTTGCATAGTATTTGCCTTGAAGAAATAGGCAAATAAACAAAAAGATACTAAAGCAGGAAAAATTAAGGCCTACAAACTCCATTCTCCCCTCAATAGGCACCCCTGGTCCACTGATACCAAAGAGTGAAGCTGAACCTGTTCCATGATTCACAATCCAAACTCTAAACTGAATCATTATTGATGCTTCTTCTCTGACTTCCCAAGGATTTGTATCTATAAAATGAGCTACAACTATTTTTCCTCCACTACAAAGAAAAGATGTATTTCTTATTGCCTTTCCTCGGTGTTTCATGGGACAAGAAAATAAGCAATGAAAAACAATTACATGTATAAAGCAGAATGTTGTATGACTTGTCTCAAAGTTAAGCAAGAGGCTAAATCATTGAAAGCTGGAATGTGCTCGCATTATAAAATTAGAACCTCCAAACCCATTGTGTTGCTTATTTTCAAATCCATAAAATAAATGGGGTACTTGGCTTTTATTACAAATTTAGTGTGAAATTTGGAAATAAACATTTAAATTATATGTCAGATGAAGTCCTCCAAATGAAAATATTTCAAAATTGCAGTATTTTCAAGCATTTTATGGGGCAACTTTGAAAGACAATAGCAGTAAGATATCTGAAAGCATGATTATATATATATGTATACATATGTGCATATATCTCTTCTTGATTAAATTTGACTGTTCACTTACTAATTAAACTCTCCTATGACTTTTCTTTTTTTTTTTCTTTTTTTTTACCATCAGAGCACAGTCTAACCCAGAGAATAGAGCCAAAGGAAATTGTCTTAGGTTGTTTAGGAGAGATGTATAGCTTTCTTAATTTACCCACTGTAAACACAGAGCATTCCTCTTTATTAATGTGTTAAGCTTAACCTTATATATGCAATAAGTGAAATTTTCCCACCTGAAAGATGGTTAGTCTGTTCTTTGTACATAAGATCTGTTCCAACTGTTTAACAAAATAGGCGTGGGATATCTCTCTCTGGAAGATTATACTAGCTTATTACTTTAGCATTCAGTTTTACTACAGAAACTAAATCCATCCTTAAGCTACAAGAAAATATTGTCTTTGCATAGTATTTGCCTTGAAGAAATAGGCAAATAAACAAAAAGATACTAAAGCAGGAAAAATTAAGGCCTACAAACTCCATTCTCCCCTCAATAGGCACCCCTGGTCCACTGATACCAAAGAGTGAAGCTGAACCTGTTCCATGATTCACAATCCAAACTCTAAACTGAATCATTATTGATGCTTCTTCTCTGACTTCCCAAGGATTTGTATCTATAAAATGAGCTACAACTATTTTTCCTCCACTACAAAGAAAAGATGTATTTCTTATTGCCTTTCCTCGGTGTTTCATGGGACAAGAAAATAAGCAATGAAAAACAATTACATGTATAAAGCAGAATGTTGTATGACTTGTCTCAAAGTTAAGCAAGAGGCTAAATCATTGAAAGCTGGAATGTGCTCGCATTATAAAATTAGAACCTCCAAACCCATTGTGTTGCTTATTTTCAAATCCATAAAATAAATGGGGTACTTGGCTTTTATTACAAATTTAGTGTGAAATTTGGAAATAAACATTTAAATTATATGTCAGATGAAGTCCTCCAAATGAAAATATTTCAAAATTGCAGTATTTTCAAGCATTTTATGGGGCAACTTTGAAAGACAATGTCTCAAAGCCACGATTTTAAAACAGCAATTAAGTTGGATGAGTTACAAATCTATACTAGTAAAAATATTGTTTGCTCTTTATTATGCACTGGAGATAAGTTATTATTAGATTTTTATTAAGCATGTATTTATTAAGCAGTAATATTATTTTTTTAATCTTCAACTGATGCTATTTCCTGTGAATGAACCATGGTTTGTTATCAGAAAGATATTTAGGAAATTAAATAAAATCACCTCCTTCTGCTCTCTCCTGCTACTTTCCTCTGTCCCTCCCTACATTTCTTTCTTACTCCTTCCTTCCCATTCCATCTAGTCTTCTTTCCTTCTCTCATCTCATAGCTGTCCCTTTCTTTTCCTTTCCTTGCTCTATCCCATGAAGTGCCCATGTTTGTGAGCATGATGGATGCCTCATCCTGTGAATAAATGGGTAGTGTTGATGTACAGCTGTATGCAGACCACATCTTTCTTCTAAAGCTGCAAGGCACACACTTAAACTCAAATCTCAGAAACTGCAGCACCTAGATTGCGGTACAAATTGGTATGACCAACCAGACCCAGCAACCATCGATCTTCATTCTTTCTGCCATCCTGTAAACTGAAACCTTTTGTAGCAAGAGGTAACTAAAATTCTGAAGTCGACTTGCAATAAAGGGAAGCAACAACTTTAAGATTGGACTGAAATATCTGACAGCTCTCTGAAACAAAACAAAAACAAAATGTACCCAGGTTTCAGTTACGCTCTATTTGGTTTCTTTTCTTGTTAAATAAGCGCTGGCATATAACTCATTAGACACCTTGTGGGCAGCCCCACAAAGATGTGGGCAGTTCAATTTAGAGTAAGTGGGAGGTGTATAATTCAGCATTTACACTTCTAGATAAATCAGGTTTCAGCATATGAGATTTTTGCCATATACTTCAAATATTCTTATTTCCCTAGCTGCTGGCTCAAATTTGAATTTAAACAGGCATATAAACAATACATGGGGAAAAAAGCCACCAGTTTTTTTTTTTTTTTTTTTCTATAACAATTTCCATTAATACTAAAACCCTGTTTGTGGCAGTAGAGAACTTGTTTGCCTGATTCATTCCTTTACTTTGAATGTGGATCGGAAAACTGTGTCCAGGAGGCTCAAACTGAAGTTAATTCATTTAGTCCATTCTCAGATGGTCCTAAAATGTTTTTACTTTCTCTTGGAGATATTAAGTATTGCTCAGAGAATGCATTTTTAATAGAGAGGGTTTCAGCAGCTTCTCTCTGCTTGGTACCTCACAGTTTCTGCCCTACTCATGGCCTTTCCAAATACAATGTAACCATACCAGGTGATCCCGTTTCCAAGAATAAATTGATCTAAATCTGTTAAATGAGCAGACACAATAGAGGTGGTTGCAGATTTTCCTTTTATCAAGCAAAACAAAAGCAAACAAATAGAGTGTGGCTTATTTGAGAATCAGTTCTTCTTCCTCAAAGGCAATAAGAATGTTGTGGAATATGGTTTCCACAATTAGAAAAATGAATTACACTGTTAAGTATCAACAAGCAAAATAAAACAGCCATGTTTTATTATTTGCCAATTAAATTGCCAAAGATTCACAAATGAATAACATCTTAATGCTTGTAGTGCTATGATGGTGCGGACATTGCTGCTTGTACTAGAATATTGACAAATATGAACCATTCCATCTGAACATACACCCCT
The DNA here is from genome assembly GCA_022376925.1 of Tragulus kanchil. Classification (NCBI taxonomy): domain Eukaryota; kingdom Metazoa; phylum Chordata; class Mammalia; order Artiodactyla; family Tragulidae; genus Tragulus; species Tragulus kanchil. Next base: position 108,462,803 of record JAIOJX010000024.1, on the reverse strand, counting down.
GGTGATGTGATTGCAGCTCCTCTCATCAAGAGATGGAGTGTATTTTCCCTTCTTTTCAGCCTGAACTGCTCTTGTGACTTGTTTGACCAACAGATGGGGGTGGAAGAGATGTTTGTGCTAAAATTAGCTTGTTTTGTCTGCATAGAAAATCAAATCCTAGAAGAATTTTTATAATAGTTCAAATATTCTTAATATTCTTATTTACCCTCACCCCGGGGCATTTAAGAGTGGGAGGTGTATAATTCAGCATTTACACTTCTAGATAAATCAGGTTTCAGCATATGAGATTTTGCCATATACTTCAAATATTCTTATTTCCTAGCTGCTGGCTCAAATTTGAATTTAAACAGGCATATAAACAATACATGGGGAAAAAAGCCACCAGTTTTTTTTTTTTTTTTTTTCTATAACAATTTCCATTAATACTAAAACCCTGTTTGTGGCAGTAGAGAACTTGTTTGCCTGATTCATTCCTTTACTTTGAATGTGGATCGGAAAACTGTGTCCAGGAGGCTCAAACTGAAGTTAATTCATTTAGTCCATTCTCAGATGGTCCTAAAATGTTTTTACTTTCTCTTGGAGATATTAAGTATTGCTCAGAGAATGCATTTTTAATAGAGAGGGTTTCAGCAGCTTCTCTCTGCTTGGTACCTCACAGTTTCTGCCCTACTCATGGCCTTTCCAAATACAATGTAACCATACCAGGTGATCCCGTTTCCAAGAATAAATTGATCTAAATCTGTTAAATGAGCAGACACAATAGAGGTGGTTGCAGATTTTCCTTTTATCAAGCAAAACAAAAGCAAACAAATAGAGTGTGGCTTATTTGAGAATCAGTTCTTCTTCCTCAAAGGCAATAAGAATGTTGTGGAATATGGTTTCCACAATTAGAAAAATGAATTACACTGTTAAGTATCAACAAGCAAAATAAAACAGCCATGTTTTATTATTTGCCAATTAAATTGCCAAAGATTCACAAATGAATAACATCTTAATGCTTGTAGTGCTATGATGGTGCGGACATTGCTGCTTGTACTAGAATATTGACAAATATGAACCATTCCATCTGAACATACACCCCTGGTGATGTGATTGCAGCTCCTCTCATCAAGAGATGGAGTGTATTTTCCCTTCTTTTCAGCCTGAACTGCTCTTGTGACTTGTTTGACCAACAGATGGTGGTGGAAGAGATGTTTGTGCTAAAAATTAGCTTGTTTTGTCTGCATAGAAAATCAAATCCTAGAAGACTTTCTATTTCTGCCCTAGTCATAATAGAGAACCACCTATCACTTCTCTTTCAGTTCACTTGTCACTTACTGAGTGATGGAGTCTGTTATTAAACTCATTCTCATCCTTCTGACCCAGGTTAGGAATATTGATTTCTCCTATCTTCTCTCTGAGAGACTGATATCTACTGCTTAAGTGTGGCTTATTTTTCAAATGACCATTTTGACCAAACCAGGGCCAGAGTTGGATAGGGTAAGTAAGGCAGGTGAGAGGCCCTTATCTCAGCTACAAAGTGTAAGGAGTCATCGAAAACACAATTACCAAAAAAAATACAGTTGAACACAATGCATTTTAAATTGAAATTAATGCAAAAACTCATGATGAACAAAATATCAAAATTTTAGGTAAATACAGGATGAGTGTGATACCTCATAGCATAATCTCTGAACTAATTATCTCTGAATCTCTTGTCTTAAGGCCTTGAAGGATTCATTTGTGTCTTTGTTGTTTAGTCACTAAGTTGTGTCTGACTTTCTGACTCCATGGATGGCAGCGTGCCAGGTTTCTGAGTCCTTCACCATCTCTAGAGTTTGCTCAAACTCATCTCCATTAAGTCGATGATGCCATCCAACCATCTCATCCTCAGTCACCCCCTTCTCCTCCTGCCCTCGGTCTTTCCCAGCATCAGGGTCTTTTCCAATGAGTTTGTTCTTTCAGCAGGTGACCGAAGTATTGGAGCTTGAATGTTAGCATCAGTCCTTCTTAAGGATATTCAGGGTTTATTTTCTTTAGGATTGACTGGTTTGATCTCTGTGCAGTCTAAGGGACTCTCTAGCATAACAGCTTGAACACATGAATTCTTCAGCACTCAGCCTTCGATGGTGCGGACATTGCTGCTTGTACTAGAATATTGACAAATATGAACCATTCCATCTGAACATACACCCCTGGTGATGTGATTGCAGCTCCTCTCATCAAGAGATGGAGTGTATTTTCCCTTCTTTTCAGCCTGAACTGCTCTTGTGACTTGTTTGACCAACAGATGGTGGTGGAAGAGATGTTTGTGCTAAAAATTAGCTTGTTTTGTCTGCATAGAAAATCAAATCCTAGAAGACTTTCTATTTCTGCCCTAGTCATAATAGAGAACCACCTATCACTTCTCTTTCAGTTCACTTGTCACTTACTGAGTGATGGAGTCTGTTATTAAACTCATTCTCATCCTTCTGACCCAGGTTAGGAATATTGATTTCTCCTATCTTCTCTCTGAGAGACTGATATCTACTGCTTAAGTGTGGCTTATTTTTCAAATGACCATTTTGACCAAACCAGGGCCAGAGTTGGATAGGGTAAGTAAGGCAGGTGAGAGGCCCTTATCTCAGCTACAAAGTGTAAGGAGTCATCAAAAACACATTTACCAAGAAAAATACAGTTGAACACAATGCATTTTAAATTGAAATTAATGCAAAAACTCATGATGAACAAAATATCAAAATTTTAGGTAAATACAGGATGAGTGTGATACCTCATAGCATAATCTCTGAACTAATTATCTCTGAATCTCTTGTCTTAAGGCCTTGAAGGATTCATTTGTGTCTTTGTTGTTTAGTCACTAAGTTGTGTCTGACTTTCTGACTCCATGGATGGCAGCGTGCCAGGTTTCTGAGTCCTTCACCATCTCTAGAGTTTGCTCAAACTCATCTCCATTAAGTCGATGATGCCATCCAACCATCTCATCCTCAGTCACCCCCTTCTCCTCCTGCCCTCGGTCTTTCCCAGCATCAGGGTCTTTTCCAATGAGTTTGTTCTTTCAGCAGGTGACCGAAGTATTGGAGCTTGAATGTTAGCATCAGTCCTTCTTAAGGATATTCAGGGTTTATTTTCTTTAGGATTGACTGGTTTGATCTCTGTGCAGTCTAAGGGACTCTCTAGCATAACAGCTTGAACACATGAATTCTTCAGCACTCAGCCTTCTTTATGGTCCAACTCTTTATGGTCCATATGATATTTATGTACTCATATCCGTACACAACTACGGGAAAACCCAGAGCTTTTACTATATGGACCTATGTTGGCAAAGTGATATCTCTGCCTTTTTAAAAAATTTTTGGCCTCTGTTATTGATTTTTTAATTTATCTTCATCCATCTTTATTCTTTGGACTGTGTGGGCCTCCCATCCCAGTGGCCTCTCTCGTTGCAGAGCACTGGCTCTGGGTGCATGTGACCCAGAGAGCTGGCTCGTAGTTGGACATACTGATCCAGCTGCTCTGTGGCATGTGTGATCTTCCCAGGCCAGGGATTGAACCAGTGCCCCCTGAATTGCAAGGCAGACTCTTTACCCACTGGACCACCAGGGAAGCCCTACCACTAGGGAAACTGTCTGCTTTATAATACGCTAAGTTTGTCACAGCTTTTCTTTCAAGAAGCAAGCATCTTTTAATTTCATGCCTGCAGTCACCATATACAGTAATTTTGCAGCCCAAGAAAATAGCATATGCCACTGTTTCCATTTGGTTGCTATAAAGTGATGGGAACAGATGCCATGATCTTAGTTTTTTGAATGTTGAGTTTTAAGCCAGTTTTTTCACTCCCCTCATCCAGAGGATCTTTGGTTCCTCTTCACTTTCTCCCATTAGGGTGGTATCATCTACATATCTGAGGTTATTGACATTTCTCCTGGTAGTCTTGATTTCACTTTGTGATTTGTCCAGCTCAGCATCTCACATGAGGTTCTCTCCATATAAGTTAAAATAAACAGGGTGACAATATACAGCCTTTTCATACTCCTTTCACAATTTTGAACAGCCCATTGTTCAATGTCCAGCTTAACTGTTGCTTCTTTACCTACATATGGTTTTCTCAGGAGCCAGGTGAGCTGGTATGGTATTCCCATCTCTTTCAGAATTTTCCAATTTGTTGTGACCAAGTATTGGAGCTTGAATGTTAGCATCAGTCCTTCTTAAGGATATTCAGGGTTTATTTTCTTTAGGATTGACTGGTTTGATCTCTGTGCAGTCTAAGGGACTCTCTAGCATAACAGCTTGAACACATGAATTCTTCAGCACTCAGCCTTCTTTATGGTCCAACTCTTTATGGTCCATATGATATTTATGTACTCATATCCGTACACAACTACGGGAAAACCCAGAGCTTTTACTATATGGACCTATGTTGGCAAAGTGATATCTCTGCCTTTTTAAAAAATTTTTGGCCTCTGTTATTGATTTTTTAATTTATCTTCATCCATCTTTATTCTTTGGACTGTGTGGGCCTCCCATCCCAGTGGCCTCTCTGTTGCAGAGCACTGGCTCTGGTGCATGTGACCCAGAGAGCTGGCTCGTAGTTGGACATACTGATCCAGCTGCTCTGTGGCATGTGTGATCTTCCCAGGCCAGGGATTGAACCAGTGCCCCCTGAATTGCAAGGCAGACTCTTTACCCACTGGACCACCAGGGAAGCCCTACCACTAGGGAAACTGTCTGCTTTATAATACGCTAAGTTTGTCACAGCTTTTCTTTCAAGAAGCAAGCATCTTTTAATTTCATGCCTGCAGTCACCATATACAGTAATTTTGCAGCCCAAGAAAATAGCATATGCCACTGTTTCCCCATTTGGTTGCTATAAAGTGATGGGAACAGATGCCATGATCTTAGTTTTTTGAATGTTGAGTTTTAAGCCAGTTTTTTCACTCCCCTCATCCAGAGGATCTTTGGTTCCTCTTCACTTTCTCCCATTAGGGTGGTATCATCTACATATCTGAGGTTATTGACATTTCTCCTGGTAGTCTTGATTTCACTTTGTGATTTGTCCAGCTCAGCATCTCACATGAGGTTCTCTCCATATAAGTTAAAATAAACAGGGTGACAATATACAGCCTTTTCATACTCCTTTCACAATTTTGAACAGCCCATTGTTCAATGTCCAGCTTAACTGTTGCTTCTTTACCTACATATGGTTTTCTCAGGAGCCAGGTGAGCTGGTATGGTATTCCCATCTCTTTCAGAATTTTCCAATTTGTTGTGACCCATACAGTCAAAGGCTTTAGCATATTCCATGAAGCAGAAATAGATGTTTTTCTGAAATTCCCTTGCTCTGTCTATGATGCAATGGATGTTGGCAATTTGATCTTTGTTTCCTCTGACTTTTCTAAATCTAGCTTGTACATCTGAAATTCCTGTTTCAAGTACTGTTGAAGCCTATCTTGAAGGATTTTTATCATAATCTTGTTAGCATGTGAAATGAGTAAAGCTGTATGGTATTTTGAACGTCCTTTGGCATTGTCTTTCTTTGGTATTGGAATGAAAACTGATCTTTTCCAATCCTGAGGCCGCTGCTGAGTTTTCCAAATTTGCTGGCATAAAGAGTCTACCACTTTAACAGCATCACCTTTTAGGATTTTGAGATAGCTTAGGTGGAATTCCTAAGCTTTGTTCCTAATAATACTTCCTAAGACCTACTTAACTTTGCACTCCAGGATGTCTGGCTCTAGATGAGTGACACTGTTGTGGCAATCTGGGTCATGAAGACTTCTTTGTACAATTCTTCTGTGTATTTTTGTCACCTCTTCTTAATCTCTTCTGCTTCTGTTAGGTCTTTGCCATTTCTCTCCTTGATTGTGCCCATCTTTGCATGAAATATTCCCTTGGTATCTCCAGTCTTGAAGTGATCTCTAATCTTACCCATTATAATGCTTTCCCATTTCTTTGCCTTGTTCACTTAAGAAGGTTTTCTCATCTCCCCTTGTTATTCTGTGGCACTCTTTATTTAGTTGGATAAATTTTTTGTTTTCACTTGTAAGGCCCTCTCAAACAACCATTTGTTTTTTTTGAATGTTGAGTTTTAAGCCAGTTTTTTCACTCCCCTCATCCAGAGGATCTTTGGTTCCTCTTCACTTTCTCCCATTAGGGTGGTATCATCTACATATCTGAGGTTATTGACATTTCTCCTGGTAGTCTTGATTTCACTTTGTGATTTGTCCAGCTCAGCATCTCACATGAGGTTCTCTCCATATAAGTTAAAATAAACAGGGTGACAATATACAGCCTTTTCATACTCCTTTCACAATTTTGAACAGCCCATTGTTCAATGTCCAGCTTAACTGTTGCTTCTTTACCTACATATGGTTTTCTCAGGAGCCAGGTGAGCTGGTATGGTATTCCCATCTCTTTCAGAATTTTCCAATTTGTTGTGACCCATACAGTCAAAGGCTTTAGCATATTCCATGAAGCAGAAATAGATGTTTTTCTGAAATTCCCTTGCTCTGTCTATGATGCAATGGATGTTGGCAATTTGATCTTTGTTTCCTCTGACTTTTCTAAATCTAGCTTGTACATCTGAAATTCCTGTTTCAAGTACTGTTGAAGCCTATCTTGAAGGATTTTTATCATAATCTTGTTAGCATGTGAAATGAGTAAAGCTGTATGGTATTTTGAACGTCCTTTGGCATTGTCTTTCTTTGGTATTGGAATGAAAACTGATCTTTTCCAATCCTGAGGCCGCTGCTGAGTTTTCCAAATTTGCTGGCATAAAGAGTCTACCACTTTAACAGCATCACCTTTTAGGATTTTGAGATAGCTTAGGTGGAATTCCTAAGCTTTGTTCCTAATAATACTTCCTAAGACCTACTTAACTTTGCACTCCAGGATGTCTGGCTCTAGATGAGTGACACTGTTGTGGCAATCTGGGTCATGAAGACTTCTTTGTACAATTCTTCTGTGTATTTTTGTCACCTCTTCTTAATCTCTTCTGCTTCTGTTAGGTCTTTGCCATTTCTCTCCTTGATTGTGCCCATCTTTGCATGAAATATTCCCTTGGTATCTCCAGTCTTGAAGTGATCTCTAATCTTACCCATTATAATGCTTTCCCATTTCTTTGCCTTGTTCACTTAAGAAGGTTTTCTCATCTCCCCTTGTTATTCTGTGGCACTCTTTATTTAGTTGGATAAATCTGTCCCTTTCTCCTTAGCCTTTGGTTTCACTTGTTTTCACAGCTCTTTGTAAGGCCCTCTCAAACAACCATTTTAGCTTCTTGTATTTCTTTTTCTTTGAGATGGTTTTGGTCATGGCCTCCTGTACAATGTTACTAACCTCATTATATAGTTCTTACAGCACTCTATATGACAGATCTAATGCCTTCAATCTATTTGTACCCTCTACTGTATAATCATAAGGGATTTGATTTAGGTTATACCTGAATGGTCTAGTGGTTTTTCTTGCTTTCTTAAATTGAAGCCTGAATTTTGTTGCAACAAGAAGCTCATGATCTCCACAGTTAGCTCCAGCTTTTGTTGTTGATGACTATACAGAGCTTCTCCATGTTCCTTTGCAAAGAATATAATCAGTCTGACTTTGGTGTTGACCATCTGGTGATGTCCATGTAGAGTCATCTCTTGTGTTGTTGGAAGAGGATGCTTGAATCATCAGTGTGTTCTCTTGGCAAAAGTCTATTAGTTTTTGCTCTGCTTTGTTTTGTACTCTAAGGCCGAACTTGCTTGTTACTCCAGGTATCTCCTGACTTACTTCTTTGGCATTCTAAACCCCTGTGATGAAAAAGACATCTTTATGTTGTTAGGTATAGAAGATATTGAAGATCTTCATAGAACTGTTTGACCTCAGCTTCTTCAGCATTAGTGATTGGGGCATAGAATTGGATTACCGTAATGTTGAATGGTTTTGCTTTGGAGACGAATCACGATCATCCTCTTATGTGCCCATTTGCAAAATATTCCTCTTTTGCACTCCAGGATGTCTGGCTCTAGATGAGTGACACTGTTGTGGCAATCTGGGTCATGAAGACTTCTTTGTACAATTCTTCTGTGTATTTTTGTCACCTCTTCTTAATCTCTTCTGCTTCTGTTAGGTCTTTGCCATTTCTCTCCTTGATTGTGCCCATCTTTGCATGAAATATTCCCTTGGTATCTCCAGTCTTGAAGTGATCTCTAATCTTACCCATTATAATGCTTTCCCATTTCTTTGCCTTGTTCACTTAAGAAGGTTTTCTCATCTCCCCTTGTTATTCTGTGGCACTCTTTATTTAGTTGGATAAATCTGTCCCTTACTCCTTAGCCTTTGGTTTCACTTGTTTTCACAGCTCTTTGTAAGGCCCTCTCAAACAACCATTTTAGCTTCTTGTATTTCTTTTTCTTTGAGATGGTTTTGGTCATGGCCTCCTGTACAATGTTACTAACCTCATTATATAGTTCTTACAGCACTCTATATGACAGATCTAATGCCTTCAATCTATTTGTACCCTCTACTGTATAATCATAAGGGATTTGATTTAGGTTATACCTGAATGGTCTAGTGGTTTTTCTTGCTTTCTTAAATTGAAGCCTGAATTTTGTTGCAACAAGAAGCTCATGATCTCCACAGTTAGCTCCAGCTTTTGTTGTTGATGACTATACAGAGCTTCTCCATGTTCCTTTGCAAAGAATATAATCAGTCTGACTTTGGTGTTGACCATCTGGTGATGTCCATGTAGAGTCATCTCTTGTGTTGTTGGAAGAGGATGCTTGAATCATCAGTGTGTTCTCTTGGCAAAAGTCTATTAGTTTTTGCTCTGCTTTGTTTTGTACTCTAAGGCCGAACTTGCTTGTTACTCCAGGTATCTCCTGACTTACTTCTTTGGCATTCTAAACCCCTGTGATGAAAAAGACATCTTTATGTTGTTAGGTATAGAAGATATTGAAGATCTTCATAGAACTGTTTGACCTCAGCTTCTTCAGCATTAGTGATTGGGGCATAGAATTGGATTACCGTAATGTTGAATGGTTTTGCTTTGGAGACGAATCACGATCATTCTGTCATCTTTGAGATTGTACCCAAGTATTGCATTTATTTATCTTCTCCAAATCTGCTTTCTCATCTATATAATATAACTACTATATCCATTGGGTAATTCAAAAAATTAGATGAGTCATCAGAGTGTTTAGCATATCCTTATCACACATCATGTGTGTTTGCTAAGTCACTTGAGTTGTGTCCAACTCCTTGTGACTTTATAGACTGTAGCCTGCCAGGCTCCTCTGTCCATGGAATTCTCCAGGCAAGAATACTGGGGTGCATTTCCTCCCAGGGCATCTTCCCAATATCTCATGTTTCCTCCATTGGCAGGCAGGTTCTTTATCACTGGCACTACCTGGGAAGCCCTATGACACATTAATATTCTAAATGTTGTTGATTTCTCATTTTTTTTCTAGATGTGTATTTTTCTTTTTGAAATGTATTCACTGAATAAGTCAGTGTTCTTGGGATTGCTTCTATCAGTGTCTTTAAAATCATGGTTATAATAGTAAGCAAAAATAGGCCTAGGCCTTGAGATCAAGGAGCTTATATTCCCATGGGGAAGACAGACATAATCAAATAATCAGAAACTCATATTTAAAAACACAATGTTAATAAGTATTTAATCATGGAAAAATATATAATTAGGCAATACTTTCTGTGTAAGTGCCAGTCTGAATTATATATACTGATAATCAGGTGAAATGGAGACAAAAGCAGCATTCCTAAATAGTGAATGGTTCTTTAGATCAAAAAATGCTTTGCAGACATTGGCAGAGATCAACAATGTCCGTTGCTCTAAAATGTCCATAGATTTAGTGGCGTAGATGTCATTGGAGAGGATGCTTGAATCATCAGTGTGTTCTCTTGGCAAAAGTCTATTAGTTTTTGCTCTGCTTTGTTTTGTACTCTAAGGCCGAACTTGCTTGTTACTCCAGGTATCTCCTGACTTACTTCTTTGGCATTCTAAACCCCTGTGATGAAAAAGACATCTTTATGTTGTTAGGTATAGAAGATATTGAAGATCTTCATAGAACTGTTTGACCTCAGCTTCTTCAGCATTAGTGATTGGGGCATAGAATTGGATTACCGTAATGTTGAATGGTTTTGCTTTGGAGACGAATCACGATCATTCTGTCATCTTTGAGATTGTACCCAAGTATTGCATTTATTTATCTTCTCCAAATCTGCTTTCTCATCTATATAATATAACTACTATATCCATTGGGTAATTCAAAAAATTAGATGAGTCATCAGAGTGTTTAGCATATCCTTATCACACATCATGTGTGTTTGTTAAGTCACTTGAGTTGTGTCCAACTCCTTGTGACTTTATAGACTGTAGCCTGCCAGGCTCCTCTGTCCATGGAATTCTCCAGGCAAGAATACTGGGGTGCATTTCCTCCCAGGGCATCTTCCCAATATCTCATGTTTCCTCCATTGGCAGGCAGGTTCTTTATCACTGGCACTACCTGGGAAGCCCTATGACACATTAATATTCTAAATGTTGTTGATTTCTCATTTTTTTTCTAGATGTGTATTTTTCTTTTTGAAATGTATTCACTGAATAAGTCAGTGTTCTTGGGATTGCTTCTATCAGTGTCTTTAAAATCATGGTTATAATAGTAAGCAAAAATAGGCCTAGGCCTTGAGATCAAGGAGCTTATATTCCCATGGGGAAGACAGACATAATCAAATAATCAGAAACTCATATTTAAAAACACAATGTTAATAAGTATTTAATCATGGAAAAATATATAATTAGGCAATACTTTCTGTGTAAGTGCCAGTCTGAATTATATATACTGATAATCAGGTGAAATGGAGACAAAAGCAGCATTCCTAAATAGTGAATGGTTCTTTGCAGTTGATCAAATAAAGGAGTGCTTTGCAGACATTGGCAGAGATCAACAATGTCCGTTGCTCTAAAATGTCCATAGATTTAGTGGCGTAGATGTCATTGGTCACCTTAGGGAGTGCTGTGTTCTTGTTTAAGTGAGTTAAGAAAGGATGCTGACTAACGGACATATGAAATAGCTATATTTGTCTTAGAGAGAGTATGATTTTTTTCCAAGGTTGTAGACAGAGATAGGATAGGAACAGAAGGAAAGTTTTTCTTTTGTTGCTTGCTTGCTTATGAAAGAAACTCAATAATGTTTGAAAACCATAACAGGAAGTTTTGATACCAGTAATGAATTAAATACACAATAGAGACAAAAAGGAATTAAATTCAATCAAAGGCTTATGAGGGAGGTGGGAGTAACTTTCAAATCACCATCTCAAGATAGGTAGAGAGGTAATAAATCCCTGGTTATGTGGCAGAGAAGGGTAGGAAGTTTGCAGATATAGGTGATTTGTGTTGGGTAGTGCAGAGACAGAGAACAGATTTCCATCCTAAAATCAGAGGTGTCTTTTCTTATCATCATTGGCCTGTGATCATTTTGTGTGTGAGTTCACTTTCAGTCGCAAATAAAAAAATGATGTTTTCTGTATACCATTCTGCCTAGTGACCAGGGGCTTCCTTTGGTCTTCCAATTATCTAGTATGGAACTGGGAAAAACACTCCCCATGAAGTAGGCATAGTGGCAAAAGAAAAGCTCCTAGCATCTATAATTGTATTCATATTCTATGCTATTATAATAATTTACTGAAAATTTAGAGCATCAAATAAGACAAATAGTTTATTTCACTGTTCTGTAGGTTAGAGCACTAATATCTCGCTAGGCTAAGATAAAGATGTTGGTGGGTTGCATTACTCTCTGGACACTCTAGGGAAGAATTAATTTTCTTGCCTTTTCCAGCTTCTGGAGGCTACCTGTTCTCCTTGTGTACGATTCCCTTTCTCTATCTTCAAAAACCAGAAGTATTGGCCAGGGTCCTTCTAGCTCTGGCTCCTTCTTTTCCTTATCTCATCTACCTTTAAGCCCTCTTGTGATGGCTTTGGGCCTACCTGACTAACTCACGATCATCTCCATATTTTAACGTCAGTTGATGAGTGATTCTAATTGTTTCTGAACCTTATTTCCCCTTCCATCATGTAACACATCACTTATTCACAGGTTCTTGGGATTAATTTCTCAACATATATTTTTTTCTGAGGGATGGTTATTCTACTGATCATAGTAAAGTAATGGTAGATTGTCTGAGACTTGGGTTCAAACTGTGTAATGTTTCTTTCATGAAGTCTCTTGATACAAGTGCTGTGAAGACAGGCTGGTCAACTGTCACAAACTCAAATCCAATACTTCTAATCATTTAAATGGCAATTATTGCAGGTTCTTTAGAATTACTTACCTAGCAATTCTGAGTAGCAAATTCCTTCTCACTCCTCTCTCCTGATTTGAGATTCTAGTCTTTGCCACTACTTTGAGAACTTCCAGCCCCTCTAAAGGACTCCGTAAAAACTCCCTGCCTTCTCTTGGCAGTCTCCATAGATTACAAATGAGAGTAAATGACACTTAAATGATTAGAAAAGCTGTCTTCCTCTTTCTTGAATCCTGCCAAGATTCTTTCTTTTCTTAGCCAATGATTTGGGTGTGTACAACTTACAAACGAATAAATAAGGGCAGGGAATTGGCTTCTGACTCTGCCCCAGGGAAGTCATCATCCTTCACACCCATACCCAAAATGGGTCGCATACAATGGTCTGGATGACTTCCTCTGAAATAAGAAAAACAAACAAACAAGAACCCAAATGTAATCTGATCTGTCTTTTGTTAAGGATCTTCTTTTTTGGGCATATATAATAGAAAGTATTTTGAGGAAAGTTTACAGATATCAAGAGGTACTCAAAGTCACATTCAGGCTAAAATGGTCTACTTTTTAATGCCAAAGACTTAACTGATGCAGTGCTGTGCTCTAACCTTACAATTCTCTTCTAGGAAACAGAACCATTGGCAAATACTGCGACCTCTCGTGGAGTGTTAGACTCAATTGTCCATGGAAATCATTGATACAATACACTGAAGAAGAAGGGACATTTGCTCATCTACCTATTAAGCCGCATACCTTGAAATATTGAACCGTACATCCTGTGAAGCGGGACATACGGCTTAATGTGCTTGACTTTTAAATTAGAGACTCTTTAAAAGGAGAGAATATGTAAAGCAAAGCAGTTTGCATTGAGAATAAGCCCTAAAGATGAGCTGTTGGCTTCTGGTAGCAACTTGGTGCTTGTCAGTACTCAGGATTTGTACAGGCTTCTGCTTAGAATTTGAGGAACAAGCATGGCCAACAGAAACCTTTGATGGAATTGCTATCCAGTGACAAAAGACATGGTTTATTTATAGCTCTAATACGTTAAACATGAATTTCTAATATCAAAGAGATAATAAGTATTCATTCAAAACCTTTTTTAGGTTCCTGTCTTAATTCAGACTTTGTGGCAAGTGCCTAAAGATACAAAAAAAGGTTGAAAGTTAAGAACTTGGAAGGATAAATATCGTGAGAAGTATTTTTATGAATTTTGAAACAGCAGGAGACATTTGTCAGGCAAATAAATGGGAATGGTGATGATCCATGTACCCATGCTTAGAGAAGTTAATGCCAAGTAGAGTAATTGACATTGAGGAAGGCAAGAGAGGGGTGCAGTACACCCTTGCACAAGAAATTATAGCAACAGCTATTGTATAAGATTCAAGCAAAATTAAGGACAGTAAGTATTGAAAGTGAAGAGGTATCAACTACCAGCAGGTAGAAGGTATTCTAAGACTTGTAACAGTCTTAAAATAAATCATTTGTGTATCAGTTTAACAACTGTAACTTATATACAAAGTCCATGGTCTTTTCACTTTGATACTTTCTTTAAGGCAACCCAGCTATTTAACTGAATGAACATATTTAATAATCTTATATTACTCCCATAAATTAAAAATCAGTACCTCTTCCTTTAAATTAAAATTGGGAAATAAAGAGTTCAAAATTTCTTTAAAAATCATCATTTAAAGGCTAAACAGATATAGTTATCTGCCAATGAGAGTCTTAGGATTGAACATAGGTGTCATTCGTGGAATTAGCTTGGGATGGAAAGAGAGCTCAATATTGTGGAGAGTATAATGAAATCAACTTTCAGTATGATGCCTTTGAAAGGCCACTGTTTGGACATTTATAAAAAAGAAGTTCAGAATCAATGACTGGCCTAGAAGTTTACCTCAGGATCACAATGAGTTGCATGAGGAAGTTGACATTCCAAGAATAGAGGACCATAAAGATTTGCAAAGTTATAAATAAAAGTCAGTGGGCAGATTCATATAAGTAATCAGTATTACCTAGATTAGAAAAGACTAAAGATATTGGTTCTTCTTATTTGATTTCCTTCTTTTCCCCTCTCTGTGTTCCAATTCAACATTAATCAAAATTATATTCGATCACCCAAAGACATAATTGATAAGAAGGATGCACTTTTTCCAGAATTATCCTGACAAAAGACATGGTTTATTTATAGCTCTAATACGTTAAACATGAATTTCTAATATCAAAGAGATAATAAGTATTCATTCAAAACCTTTTTTAGGTTCCTGTCTTAATTCAGACTTTGTGGCAAGTGCCTAAAGATACAAAAAAAGGTTGAAAGTTAAGAACTTGGAAGGATAAATATCGTGAGAAGTATTTTTATGAATTTTGAAACAGCAGGAGACATTTGTCAGGCAAATAAATGGGAATGGTGATGATCCATGTACCCATGCTTAGAGAAGTTAATGCCAAGTAGAGTAATTGACATTGAGGAAGGCAAGAGAGGGGTGCAGTACACCCTTGCACAAGAAATTATAGCAACAGCTATTGTATAAGATTCAAGCAAAATTAAGGACAGTAAGTATTGAAAGTGAAGAGGTATCAACTACCAGCAGGTAGAAGGTATTCTAAGACTTGTAACAGTCTTAAAATAAATCATTTGTGTATCAGTTTAACAACTGTAACTTATATACAAAGTCCATGGTCTTTTCACTTTGATACTTTCTTTAAGGCAACCCAGCTATTTAACTGAATGAACATATTTAATAATCTTATATTACTCCCATAAATTAAAAATCAGTACCTCTTCCTTTAAATTAAAATTGGGAAATAAAGAGTTCAAAATTTCTTTAAAAATCATCATTTAAAGGCTAAACAGATATAGTTATCTGCCAATGAGAGTCTTAGGATTGAACATAGGTGTCATTCGTGGAATTAGCTTGGGATGGAAAGAGAGCTCAATATTGTGGAGAGTATAATGAAATCAACTTTCAGTATGATGCCTTTGAAAGGCCACTGTTTGGACATTTATAAAAAAGAAGTTCAGAATCAATGACTGGCCTAGAAGTTTACCTCAGGATCACAATGAGTTGCATGAGGAAGTTGACATTCCAAGAATAGAGGACCATAAAGATTTGCAAAGTTATAAATAAAAGTCAGTGGGCAGATTCATATAAGTAATCAGTATTACCTAGATTAGAAAAGACTAAAGATATTGGTTCTTCTTATTTGATTTCCTTCTTTTCCCCTCTCTGTGTTCCAATTCAACATTAATCAAAATTATATTCGATCACCCAAAGACATAATTGATAAGAAGGATGCACTTTTTCCTTTGGAGCATGCCCTTCTAATGTCACACTTCTGCTTCATGGTAATAACTTTATTTTTTTTCCTTTCTTTCTTATACCAATTTACATGGCTGGAGTCTGAGCTTGGAATTTCTTGTACCTTACCTACATGATGATGCTGTACTGCACGTCCAGTTCCTATCCCCAGTATTCCTGCAGGAATGGCCTCATATCATATTTGAAATGGCCTTTGCCTATATTATATGAAGGACCTTACTCCATCTAATAATAAATTAATGCTAGATGGATTAAATATTTGAAAATCATGGTAATATGATCATATATTAGTATAAAAAATATAGTTCACATAAGCAAACACAAGAATATTTTAACAATGACTTTTTAGAGCCAGTGTTTTTAGTCTTCTGACTCAGCCTATCTTTGCCATTAAATCTGGTGAGTTTCAAAATAAATGCTGGAGAGGTCATGTTCTGCTCTTTAAATCTGTGGTGATAGAGCGTTACAACCCAATTTGTTGCTCATTTTCTCTTTGACTAAGATGGTGGTTACTGGGTTTTCTAGATCTGCTTGTGACACCCATCAACAACTTGAGACTTGCAACAAAACAATGACAGTGGAAAGAACACATGTGCTAGATTGAGGAGGACAATTTGGGGGATGAATTTTCCAGGCTAAAGTCACTCTTATTAATTATCAGGGAAGTAGTATCTTCAGACAATACAGAGGGCTTGCAGCAGGGTACCCATTCAACAGGCAACCATATCTAATAAAAACAGACAACTCTTACAGGAATAGAGGAGCTTGATGCTGGTGGGTAATTAAGCCACATAAGAGTACAGTAGAATATGAACTCTGCTAGGTACTGTGTCCTTTCTATATCCTGCAGTATTTTAATTTTTAATGGGTCTGCCCTCATATATAGGTTGCTTTGTGAGTGTTTCAGAATGTTTCATCTTTGGAATGACTTTACCTCACATTCTGAGATATTCTTAACAAAGGCAGAGCAAAGGTATTTTTGGTGTTTCCCCTGTAGCATTTGACCTTGCACACACAGTATACCCAATAAGTTATGGTAGTTGGATGATTTAAGTAATATTCTTTGTAAAGTAGTAACAAGTGTTACCCAACATATTAAGTAGAGGTATAGATGTCACTGAATTAGTTTAACAATAGCCAAAGCCTATAATAGATAATACACTTTAAAAACATGATGCTATTTAATTTAGAATAAATTGAGAGAAATAGTTCACTTTTATGGTGGATTATGACATTTCTACTAATGAGATATGCAAATGTTGATGATATTCTTCTAAAGTGTGATTGGATATAATGTGAGTTGGTCAATAAATCAGTTTTGAACAGGGAAAATAACCATAAAAATTTAGTACAACATAAATTAAATATATCTATTATTGAAAAAAGATTAGTTCTGAGAATATGATTAATATAATCAATTATTTGATTTCAGGTTTTTCCTTTTATCTCTCTTGTTCTGGGAATGGCTGATGAATTTGGTAATACACATATTTTTTTTTTATTCCAAGCAATGAAACTGTAACATGTTATTAAGAGAAAAAAATGCAGGCTCATAGTTAAGAGAAATAATGAGAAGCCCAGAGGCTAGTCTCTCATGTATTATCAAGTAATGTGAGCTCTGAGGCAAACCATCTTTGGTCCAGGGGATTTGGGATATGTTTTTGGTAATACTTCAAAAGTTCCTTTCTGTATCTATATTTTATTATTTTATTACCTACAACTGTTGTTTGTAATATTCTAAGACTTGCAACAAAACAATGACAGTGGAAAGAACACATGTGCTAGATTGAGGAGGACAATTTGGGGGATGAATTTTCCAGGCTAAAGTCACTCTTATTAATTATCAGGGAAGTAGTATCTTCAGACAATACAGAGGGCTTGCAGCAGGGTACCCATTCAACAGGCAACCATATCTAATAAAAACAGACAACTCTTACAGGAATAGAGGAGCTTGATGCTGGTGGGTAATTAAGCCACATAAGAGTACAGTAGAATATGAACTCTGCTAGGTACTGTGTCCTTTCTATATCCTGCAGTATTTTAATTTTTAATGGGTCTGCCCTCATATATAGGTTGCTTTGTGAGTGTTTCAGAATGTTTCATCTTTGGAATGACTTTACCTCACATTCTGAGATATTCTTAACAAAGGAAGAGCAAAGGTATTTTGGTGTTTTCCCTGTAGCATTTGACCTTGCACACACAGTATACCCAATAAGTTATGGTAGTTGGATGATTTAAGTAATATTCTTTGTAAAGTAGTAACAAGTGTTACCCAACATATTAAGTAGAGGTATAGATGTCACTGAATTAGTTTAACAATAGCCAAAGCCTATAATAGATAATACACTTTAAAAACATGATGCTATTTAATTTAGAATAAATTGAGAGAAATAGTTCACTTTTATGGTGGATTATGACATTTCTACTAATGAGATATGCAAATGTTGATGATATTCTTCTAAAGTGTGATTGGATATAATGTGAGTTGGTCAATAAATCAGTTTTGAACAGGGAAAATAACCATAAAAATTTAGTACAACATAAATTAAATATATCTATTATTGAAAAAAGATTAGTTCTGAGAATATGATTAATATAATCAATTATTTGATTTCAGGTTTTTCCTTTTATCTCTCTTGTTCTGGGAATGGCTGATGAATTTGGTAATACACATATTTTTTTTTTATTCCAAGCAATGAAACTGTAACATGTTATTAAGAGAAAAAAATGCAGGCTCATAGTTAAGAGAAATAATGAGAAGCCCAGAGGCTAGTCTCTCATGTATTATCAAGTAATGTGAGCTCTGAGGCAAACCATCTTTGGTCCAGGGGATTTGGGATATGTTTTTGGTAATACTTCAAAAGTTCCTTTCTGTATCTATATTTTATTATTTTATTACCTACAACTGTTGTTTGTAATATTCTAACTTTTTAAAGCTCTGTTTCAAAAAAAATGTGACACTCAATAAAAATATATAAACAAGATCAAAGCAGTGAGTCAAGAGTGGAGGACTTATTCCCTGTTTGATAATCCCTTCCAAACCTCCTCCTCTACTAGTCTCAAAAAATTCTATGGTGTAGCCAACTACAATTTAATATGAATTTAACTGACTCAGACTACACTCATCAATATTAGTTTAACAGAGAAGAAAATATTAAATAAAGTAGATGTGATTTCTGGAGACACATATCTTGCCTTGCTCCTGATCTATCAATGTTTTCCTTTTGACCACATCTATTCTCTTTATTTATTTATTTATTTATTTATTTGGGCAGGGGGCGGGTTGAGGAGGGAAGGGGCCGGCGGGCCACTTCTATTGGTATTTCATTTAGCTATTTTCATCCATCTTTGTTCTTTGGCCGGTGTGGGCCTCCCATCGCGGTGGCCTCTGTTGTCACAGAGCACTGGCTCTGGGCACATGCGCTCCAGAGCTCCGGCTCGGTAATTGGACACATCAGTCTAGCCGCTCCGCGGCACGTGGGATCTTCCCAGGCCAGGGATCGACCCAGCGCCCCTTGCCCTGCAAGGCGGTGTCCTTACCCACTGGACCACCAGGGAAGCCCGACCACATCTATTCTCATCTATTTTCTTTTCTGGCCTTCAGTGAATTTGGCCTTGCTTTCTTCACTTTAATTGAATTTCCTACTAATCTTCGGCCCTATGATGAAATATTTAGATTGATTTTCTCTGCCTTAAAAATTCAGCACTGTTTCCTGCTATATTCTAACCAGATGATTCTATTGTTTTATGAGTGTAATCTGCATTCTCTTCTTCATCCTTTTTCAGGATCAAGTGTCAGTCCTTTCTTGACTGACTTCTTCCAACCCTCCCATATTTAAAATTTCAATGAAATAAGTAGTAACGTGTGTACTGCTCTGTCTTATTTGCTATTATTTTATGTATAGCTTTTTTGACTCTTGGACTGTTCTCTTGATTGCCGTGCATAGTCATCTGAGAAAAAGTCTTAATTCTTTCTGTCTCTTTTAAATAAATCAAAACCCTTTAGAACCCACATAATCAAAACCCTTTAGAACTCCCAGAGTTTACATAGTACTCAGGGATTGTTGTTGCCTCTGTTTTTGAATAATGTTGCTTTTCAAAGGTTTTCAACTGATCCCAAATTGTGAAGATCATGACGTGACTTATAAGTTTTGGCTTTAGCACTGTTTGAATTATCTTTTGCCTTTAATGCTATGTTCTTTGCCTCTTTCTGGAATATGGACTAAGCTATGGAATATGTACACCGTAGAGATGTTCTAGTTTCCTTCTTACTTTGCACACATTATACCAAATTTTAGAGAAAATATGTGTCTCCAATCATGGTGGGTTCAAAGTAGTACTACCGTCACCAAGAGAATCTAATTTGATGTATGGATCCTAAGGATTGAAATTTTCAATTGATGTGAGTTCTCTAAAGTGAGAAAGAGGACAGACAGAGACAAACATACCTACAAAGTTTGGAGAAGTTGGTTGAGGCTTAAGAATGGAAGCTAATGAGGGGTAGGGAAATGTCTAGGTCTCTATACACTAGCAAGATTTCTAACTCTAGAAGAAGGGCTTGAAGAAAAATCAGTAATGAGGGCATGATTTATATATTAGGACTAGGAGAGGGAAGCAGAGATGTAAAGGGACTGTGTATCTAGGGACAAAAAGAAACCTAGGACTCAGACCCAAGCTCTTCAGGGCTGAGTTTATAGTAGACTAAGTAATTTATATCACCAAGAACAGAGTCATCTTTATATAGCTCCTGTGTAATAATGAGAGCTTCTCTGAGCATGTGATAAGCTCTCAATGGTTGGTGATGTGTGTTTGTATTTTTGAAAAGTTAAAGAAACTGGCCAATATTATTTTAAAATTTTGTCATTTCTATTATATTTATTTTTTAATAGAATACTTGCATTTTTATCTTAAACTTAGGAAATGACATCATGATTTTATTCATTCTCTCACAAAGCATAATTTTTTTCATTCTCTATGTTTTGCAAATCGTATGGATGATAATTTCATCGTATTTTTCATCCATGAGAGGCTTTGTTCTGAAGGCAATAGAACACAGTCCTACAGGCAATAATGTGAATGGTTTTTGTGCATATGTGTGATTGATTTCTTTTATTTGGGATAACAGTTTTTTGTGTGAATGTATTTTTTTATATGTAAGAATCACTGATACCAAAATATGTCTAGAATAAAAGCTTCAGCCACAGGTATGTCACATTTAAATTTATTCAGAAATAAATTTTTAGATAATGAACAATGACCCTGCAGCAAATTTCAGTAATAATAATAATTTCCCAGTGTCTTATTTATTTTGAAAAATGTATGATTTATTACTGAAAACACATGCTATATAGGAAATAAGTGTTACTGTTTTTAAGCAGCAGAACTTGGTTATTTAATACTTGAATGTATTTAAAATGTCTACAGTTTACAAGTCGCCCACAGATAAAAATTATTATACCCAATTAACAAAAAGATTAAGAATTGTTCTTGGGAGGGCACATACCTATGTATTATGGACAAATCAATAACACCAAAGAAATTAATGTTGGATAGAAAGATTCCAGGTTGAGCTACAAGTGCAAATTCAGAGGGCAATTTTAAATTCCTAACGTGAGACATAAGGCAAAATATTCCAAATAAATGCCTTGAGTATTGTAATGGAACAGTGTTTCTACACCTCCAGAATGATTTAAAATGCATTCACATCTTGCTGAAGTATTATCTATAATATATAAGAAATTTAAATCAAAATAACTTACTTACCCAAAAATGCTGTTTGTACCAAATGTGAAACCAGTGTGAAAATTCAAGGTCTCAAGAAGATTTTGCTCAGTAATGAGATAGTTTGATACCACCTGTTGGAAAAATAAAATAGATAGGAAAAGAAACTGCCTCAGGGTTTAAAGTCTAATGTTATGCAGAAAAATATTATATAAGATAGGCAAAACTTTTATTAATTGTAGTACTGAGCTGAGAGTGGATATTATAATTTTCACATTATTGACAGCAAGAATTACTTAGTTTTCATATAATATTTTTTTTTGCATTTTTATCTGAAACTGAGGAGATGACATCATGATTTTATTCATTCTCTCACAAAGCATAATTTTTTTCATTCTCTATGTTTTGCAAATCGTATGGATGATAATTTCATCGTATTTTTCATCCATGAGAGGCTTTGTTCTGAAGGCAATAGAACACAGTCCTACAGGCAATAATGTGAATGGTTTTTGTGCATATGTGTGATTGATTTCTTTTATTTGGGATAACAGTTTTTTGTGTGAATGTATTTTTTTATATGTAAGAATCACTGATACCAAAATATGTCTAGAATAAAAGCTTCAGCCACAGGTATGTCACATTTAAATTTATTCAGAAATAAATTTTTAGATAATGAACAATGACCCTGCAGCAAATTTCAGTAATAATAATAATTTCCCAGTGTCTTATTTATTTTGAAAAATGTATGATTTATTACTGAAAACACATGCTATATAGGAAATAAGTGTTACTGTTTTTAAGCAGCAGAACTTGGTTATTTAATACTTGAATGTATTTAAAATGTCTACAGTTTACAAGTCGCCCACAGATAAAAATTATTATACCCAATTAACAAAAAGATTAAGAATTGTTCTTGGGAGGGCACATACCTATGTATTATGGACAAATCAATAACACCAAAGAAATTAATGTTGGATAGAAAGATTCCAGGTTGAGCTACAAGTGCAAATTCAGAGGGCAATTTTAAATTCCTAACGTGAGACATAAGGCAAAATATTCCAAATAAATGCCTTGAGTATTGTAATGGAACAGTGTTTCTACACCTCCAGAATGATTTAAAATGCATTCACATCTTGCTGAAGTATTATCTATAATATATAAGAAATTTAAATCAAAATAACTTACTTACCCAAAAATGCTGTTTGTACCAAATGTGAAACCAGTGTGAAAATTCAAGGTCTCAAGAAGATTTTGCTCAGTAATGAGATAGTTTGATACCACCTGTTGGAAAAATAAAATAGATAGGAAAAGAAACTGCCTCAGGGTTTAAAGTCTAATGTTATGCAGAAAAAAATATTATATAAGATAGGCAAAACTTTTATTAATTGTAGTACTGAGCTGAGAGTGGATATTATAATTTTAACATTATTGACAGCAAGAATTACTGTGATTGTGTATTGGTTTTGACATAGATGTGTTCCTTGGGTTGAAATTTTAACAGGTGATAAAGCAGTCTTTATTTCATATAAAAAATAATTATAAGCAAAATCAAAATTTTGTGCACTTAAAGGGTGATGGTTCTGCGGGAAATTCTGACCTTGTTTAGAACTATCAGAGAAAACCTTGTAAGCTAAAAGAAGCAATGAGCAAAGAAAGATTATAAGGAATATGGAGAGTCAGCCCTATGTTCTTACTCAGTTTTCTTGATCACATAGTGGAGAGTGAATCTCTTTGTGAACTGTATAGATGAAGAATGTTAGAAAGGAACCATGAAGACTTGATTATAGTTCTTCAGAACTTTCTTTGTTAATTTGGTAAATAAAGGTAATAAATCGTAAGACTGTCCTATCTAACACAGAGAGTCTGCAAAGAAAGGGAAGATAAGAATGACAGGGCTTGATCAGCTTCTTTTGTTAACAGTTTTATCCAATCATAAATTCCTTCTAAGAAACATATTAAAGTTCTTTGCACTGCAAGACAGACTACTCACTGGGCCATCAAGGAAGCCCTTAAACATATTAAAGTACTTTGAAGGGCTTCCCTGGTGGTCCAGTGGGTAAAGAGTACGCCTTGCAGTGGAGGGGGCACCGGTTC
This sequence comes from Tragulus kanchil, assembly GCA_022376925.1. NCBI lineage: Eukaryota > Metazoa > Chordata > Mammalia > Artiodactyla > Tragulidae > Tragulus > Tragulus kanchil. The sequence continues at coordinate 108,439,407 of JAIOJX010000024.1, read as the reverse complement.
GATCCCTGACCCAGGAAGATACCACGTGCTGCAGAGCAGCTGGACCAGTGTGTCCATTTATGAGCCAGCACTCTGCAGAAAAAAATAAGGCAAAATATTCCAAATAAATGTTTTTCATTTCAATGTTATTTTATACTATAATATATAAGAAATTTAAATCAAAATAACTTACTTACCCAAAAATGCTGTTTGTACCAAATGTGAAACCAGTGTGAAAATTCAAGGTCTCAAGAAGATTTTGCTCAGTAATGAGATAGTTTGATACCACCTGTTGGAAAAATAAAATAGATAGGAAAAGAAACTGCCTCAGGGTTTAAAGTCTAATGTTATGCAGAAAAAAATATTATATAAGATAGGCAAAACTTTTATTAATTGTAGTACTGAGCTGAGAGTGGATATTATAATTTTAACATTATTGACAGCAAGAATTACTGTGATTGTGTATTGGTTTTGACATAGATGTGTTCCTTGGGTTGAAATTTTAACAGGTGATAAAGCAGTCTTTATTTCATATAAAAAGTAATTATAAGCAAAATCAAAATTTTGTGCACTTAAAGGGTGATGGTTCTGCGGGAAATTCTGACCTTGTTTAGAACTATCAGAGAAAACCTTGTAAGCTAAAAGAAGCAATGAGCAAAGAAAGATTATAAGGAATATGGAGAGTCAGCCCTATGTTCTTACTCAGTTTTCTTGATCACATAGTGGAGAGTGAATCTCTTTGTGAACTGTATAGATGAAGAATGTTAGAAAGGAACCATGAAGACTTGATTATAGTTCTTCAGAACTTTCTTTGTTAATTTGGTAAATAAAGGTAATAAATCGTAAGACTGTCCTATCTAACACAGAGAGTCTGCAAAGAAAGGGAAGATAAGAATGACAGGGCTTGATCAGCTTCTTTTGTTAACAGTTTTATCCAATCATAAATTCCTTCTAAGAAACATATTAAAGTTCTTTGCACTGCAAGACAGACTACTCACTGGGCCATCAAGGAAGCCCTTAAACATATTAAAGTACTTTGAAGGGCTTCCCTGGTGGTCCAGTGGGTAAAGAGTACGCCTTGCAGTGGAGGGGGCACCGGTTCGATCCCTGACCCAGGAAGATACCACGTGCTGCAGAGCAGCTGGACCAGTGTGTCCATTTATGAGCCAGCACTCTGGAGTGCATGCACCCAGGGACAGTGATCTGCAACAAGAGAGACCACTGCAATGGGAGACCCACACAGGCCAAAGAATAGACAAAAAAAAAAAAAAAAGATGGATGAAAATAAATATAAATAAAAAAGAGGCATGATGGAGAAAAGAAAAAAAAGTAATAATAAAAAAGGACTCTCAAAATTGTTAAGCGCTAAAACTAAGACTTGATAATTGCTATCAATGTCAGTTAGATGGGCAGTGAATGCAAAGTATCTTGAGTGTCTTCAAACATCAGTAAGGATCACTGAATGGCAGGTACTTGCGTTCCTGATTGTCATCAGGATCTTGTTTCAACTAATAGTTTCTGATGCTGACTTATTAAAAGTTGTGTTTGTTAGGTTAATGTGAGATATCAAAAATAGAAATAACTGTGTTTAGGGGAAATAGGAACTTTTTACTGTTTCTTCAATTTTTTTCTGTGACTTTAAAACTTTTCCATACAATCTGTTATTAAAAATGTGATGATGATATACATTTTTAATAGCAGAAGATCTGAATGAAGACCTCATCAAAGATACACAGGTGACACATAAGAATATGAAAAGATGCTCGCCATAATTTTACATCACGAAACTGAAAAGTGAAGCAACAATAAGATGTCACTACACAATTATTATTAATAACATGAGTAAAATCCAAAACACTGATAATACAAATGCTGATCAGATGTAGAACAACAGGAACTCTTCATTTTTTACTAGTAAAATTCAAGATAGTACAGTTTCTTGGTATTTATCAGGAAGAGTTGTCAACATAGGTCTACACAAAAATCTGTACACCAATGTTTATAGCAGTTTTATGTGTAATTGCTAGCATTTGGAAACATTGTATAGGTGAATGGACAGACTGTGGCACATTCATACAAATATTCTTCAGCGACAATTAGCTATTGAGTCACAGAAAGATATGCAGGGACCTTAAATACATACTGGTAAATGAGTTTTAAGGCTACATACTGTATGATTTTAACTATGTAATATTCTGGAAAAAGGGAAACTATGGAGACAGGAAAAAGATCAGTAGTCACCAGGAGTTTGTGGGAAAGGAGAGAAGAAATGAAAAGCCCAGGGTATTTTTAAGGCAGTGAAGTTACTCTGTGTGGTACTATAATGGCAGATTTTTGTTGTTGTTTAGTTGCTAAGTTGTGTCCGACTCCTTTGAGACCCCATGGACTGTAGCCTGCCAGGATTCTCTGTTTACGGGATTTCCCAGGCAAGAATATTGGATTGGGTTGCGATTTCCTTCTCCAGGGCATCTTCTTGACCAGGAGTCTTCCTGACGGTAGGGCATCTTTCTGAGCCATGTCCCCTTCATTGGCAGGCAGATTCTTTACCACTGAGCCACCAGGGAAGCCCATAATGGCCGATACATGTCATAGTGTGTGTGCCAAAATCCATAGAATATATATAAGTAGTTAACCCCAATGTACAGTATATCAGTATTATCTCATCAAATGTACAAATGTATCACTTTAATGCAAGGCGTCAGTAAGAGGAGAAACCTTACATTTGTAGGGATAAGGAGTCTTGGGAAACCCTGAACTTACTGTCCAATTTTTCTGTAACTCTAAGATTTCTCTAAAAATCAGTCTATTAATTTTTTTTAAAAAAGTGATGCTTGTTATTAACAATTTTTTCCACTATCAATTTCCTCTTCAAATATCATTGAATTCACAACTGCACACGGAACCACTCATCTGAGAGCTATTATCACATCTTAAGTGGAAGCTGTGGCTGAATGTATTAAATATAACCTTAGGAGATCAATCACTGTGAAAAATATTCTAAGTTATGGATAAATATTTTTTAAGTTAACAAAAGTAAAAGGAATTTTATTTCTCCCTTTAACACATCTCTCAAAATTATTCATTTCAGAGGAAAAATAACAATGCAAATGTAGTTTATTTGTTTGTTTTTAGCATACTGCCTTTTGAATCATGCTTATCTTATGTGAAGGTGAAGAGATCTTTGTTATGTATCTAGAAATCATACAATACACACTTTTGGTGTTTTTATATGTAACCATACCGATGAAACCGCCAGTACTTCTTTTAAATTGTAGTCTTGAGTCTACAAATAAGCCTGCTTCCCTCTGTGTTGCTATTTGATCGCCAAGTTGTGTCTGACTCTTTTGTGACCCCATGGACTGTAGCCTGCCATGCTCCTCTGTCCATAGGATTTCCTGGGCAAGAAGACTGGAGTGGGTTGCCTTTACCTTCTCTAAATTCCCTCTCTACCTAATTAGAAATTTCATACATTGGTATGAACTGTTTTATGTTACAAAGAGATTATTTCAATGAGCAGCCTTTATAAGAATATGTAAAAGAGAATGAAAACACCCAGCTAATAATGTAGTATTCAGGGATATATCTATGAAAGGACAACTTACTCTCCTGGAAATTTTCAAGAGCCTGAAAGTACAGTATAGAACATGAGGTTTTTAAAACTTAGAATAACAAATATTTGTTGAAGCTTAAGGTTTTTCAGTATAAACTTCATAGAAAAAGTAGTTGTGAAACAAGATCCTGTGTTAGTGTTATACACTCAGTTGTGTCCAACTCTTTGCGACTCCGTGGGCTGTAGCCCACCAGGATCCTCTGTCCATGGAATTCTCCATGCAAGAATACTGGAGTGGGTTGCCATTATTTTCTCCAGGGGATCTTCCCAATCTAGGGACTGAACCCTGGTCTGCTGCATTGCGGGCAGATACTTTACCATCTGAGCCACCACGGAAGCAAGATCTTGTCAATGAACAATAATGATGCAATATAAAGTTAAAAACAAAATAGAAATTAGTAGTCACCATTATTGTTTGGGGCATCCCAGGTGGCTCAGGGGTCAGAATCCACCTGCAATGCAGGATATGCCAGTTTGATCCCTGGATTAGGAAGACCCATGGGAAAAGGAAGTGGCAACCCGCACCGGTGTTCTTGCCTTGGAAATCGCATAGACAGAAGAGCCTGAAAATCTATTCTGAGGGGCTGCAAAGAGTCAGACATGACTTAGCAATGAAATAGCAACAGTAAACCTGGTTAGCATGTATGTTATATTTTTCTTCTTTCTTCTTTTGGCTCTTAGAAGTGTATCAAATGAAAGCAGGGGTAGACAGGAGTTGTTAAATGCCTTTCTAACACTCGTTCTCTTCCCTCATAGATTCTGTCTTTACGTCTGTCTTGAACTCTCCTCAGATCTGCCTTCAACAGCATTGACTCTTGCTTCCCAGGTGACACCATTTCTTCTGACCTTTTGTGAACGAGGTAAGAACCACATTCATGTTCAGAGAGTGAGAGTGTTAGAGTCACATCATAGTGGAATGATAAGGTAGTATTTATTGAATATGCTAAAACTTATGAAGTTTTTACATGAATAATTTTATTTAATTCTCTTACCTCTCATTAAACCTCATTTAACAGCTGAAGTAAATAAGGTATAGAATGGGCTAGTCTCTGGTGTTATACAGCTAGTAAGTAAAATAAGGATTCAAACCTAAGTAGCTTAACTCAGTAGTTCACATACTTTATAGGTAAATGTCCCATGCTAGCACTGCATTTTGTTTTTTGTTTTTCTTTTATTTACCTCTTATATTCCACTTGTCTGCAAAACCCTGCTGTATTATGCCTGCCAGTGCTGAATCAGTTAAACTAGTGTTATCAAGTCTCCTAACTATGAATGTAGAAGAAAACTCTTAGGAGAGAACCTGCATTAGTTTTATCGATCTGCTTTTGCAGAATTGAAAACAAAAAGCCATCTTGAAGCACATCAATAGAATTATGGTTTCCCCTGTGAGAATTTACTGCATTGGCGTTCTGATTTGTTCTCTCCTAAAGAAGGAGCACAGAAAAAATTATTAGGTGCTAAAATAGGCTGGACCTGATGAATTACTGACAGCTCCACATATCTTTCTAGTGTTTTGTTTTCCTCAACTCATGCTAACATTACTCATCCTGCACTTTAACAAATTATAAAAGGTTTATTCAGATTTACTTTTTTTTCTTCTTCTAAGATTGAGGCCCTAGGACATCAAAGCAGCATACAAATTATAAATCATTAAGAAAGGTTCTGGAATTAATATATATATATTAGCGTATAGCTTTTCTTTTATTTTTCTCCTCTCCCTTAAATCTGTCTCTATTCATGGGAACACTGGCTAAGGCTATTACACATCCTAGTTATGCATTGACAGCAGAGTCTTTGTCCTGGTGAAACACTGCTGCTTTAAGAAAGGCTTTCAGTGATTAAAATTACATATATGAGTATGTATATTTAGTACTAATATGTACATGTGTGTAACAGTATTACACATACAATTCATGTTCAGAGAGTGAGAGTGTTAGAGTCACATCATAGTGGAATGATAAGGTAGTATTTATTGAATATGCTTATGAAGTTTTTACATGAATAATTTTATTTAATTCTCTTACCTCTCATTAAACCTCATTTAACAGCTGAAGTAAATAAGGTATAGAATGGGCTAGTCTCTGGTGTTATACAGCTAGTAAGTAAAATAAGGATTCAAACCTAAGTAGCTTAACTCAGTAGTTCACATACTTTATAGGTAAATGTCCCATGCTAGCACTGCATTTTGTTTTTTGTTTTTCTTTTATTTACCTCTTATATTCCACTTGTCTGCAAAACCCTGCTGTATTATGCCTGCCAGTGCTGAATCAGTTAAACTAGTGTTATCAAGTCTCCTAACTATGAATGTAGAAGAAAACTCTTAGGAGAGAACCTGCATTAGTTTTATCGATCTGCTTTTGCAGAATTGAAAACAAAAAGCCATCTTGAAGCACATCAATAGAATTATGGTTTCCCCTGTGAGAATTTACTGCATTGGCGTTCTGATTTGTTCTCTCCTAAAGAAGGAGCACAGAAAAAATTATTAGGTGCTAAAATAGGCTGGACCTGATGAATTACTGACAGCTCCACATATCTTTCTAGTGTTTTGTTTTCCTCAACTCATGCTAACATTACTCATCCTGCACTTTAACAAATTATAAAAGGTTTATTCAGATTTACTTTTTTTTCTTCTTCTAAGATTGAGGCCCTAGGACATCAAAGCAGCATACAAATTATAAATCATTAAGAAAGGTTCTGGAATTAATATATATATATTAGCGTATAGCTTTTCTTTTATTTTTCTCCTCTCCCTTAAATCTGTCTCTATTCATGGGAACACTGGCTAAGGCTATTACACATCCTAGTTATGCATTGACAGCAGAGTCTTTGTCCTGGTGAAACACTGCTGCTTTAAGAAAGGCTTTCAGTGATTAAAATTACATATATGAGTATGTATATTTAGTACTAATATGTACATGTGTGTAACAGTATTACACATACAATTCATGTGTAGATTATACATACAACTCATATATGTGAAACATGGTGTGTGCATATACGTGCACATACATGTGTAACACATGTAGACTATGAATGTAACTCATATGTAGTGTGTGTATGCATATACATACATGCATATTGACACATACATGCAATCGAGCATGTATTACATATATAGTCATTCAGGATTTCAGAGCCTAATCTCATGCCTGCCAAAGTCAAATGTCTGCAAAAACCCATTTTAGTCACTTTTTTCCTGAGAAACAAGTCTTAGGAAAGGTAACAATTATGATTTCCATATGTTGAAATTGATCCATTCATCTCTAAAATGTACTGTTTTTATAAAGATTTGAGAAGAACTAGCCTCCACACCAGCAACAATAAAAATGCTGTATCTTCAGTGTTTTGCCCTATTATGGTCGACACTATCAAGGGCATCTTGCCATTTGTTACACTGCTTTGTGGAAGAAAAGTTAGAAGATCTGTTTACAGACAGCAGGGTGCCTGTTAAGTCCCCTGGCTTCAGTGATTTCCTCCTTACATGCTCTTCTATACAGCTTGTCCTGCTCTCACTGCTACTTTGGGACATACTTTTCCTGGTTAGATTCTCTAAATCATCGTTTCCATTGGGAATAGAATATTAGACTGATGGGCAAGGTAACCAGTGACTAAAGGACCACAAACCACAAGCAGAGTGCTCTGTTCTCACTTGATGATGCAGAGTGTATCAAAGAGAAGTGAAAGACACACTGTTGATTCATTAGAAAGTATCAAGAGAATATGAGACATAGGAAGTTCCGTAACAAAGAATTTCTTTTAAGTTTTGGCTTTCTATGTGTTGTGCTAGCTGCTTAGTTGTGGCTGATTCTTTGTGACCCCATGACTATAGTCTGCCTGGCTCCTTTAAATCTGTTTTGGCTTAAGGCTATTACACATCCTAGTTATGCATTGACAGCAGAGTCTTTGTCCTGGTGAAACACTGCTGCTTTAAGAAAGGCTTTCAGTGATTAAAATTACATATATGAGTATGTATATTTAGTACTAATATGTACATGTGTGTAACAGTATTACACATACAATTCATGTGTAGATTATACATACAACTCATATATGTGAAACATGGTGTGTGCATATACGTGCACATACATGTGTAACACATGTAGACTATGAATGTAACTCATATGTAGTGTGTGTATGCATATACATACATGCATATTGACACATACATGCAATCGAGCATGTATTACATATATAGTCATTCAGGATTTCAGAGCCTAATCTCATGCCTGCCAAAGTCAAATGTCTGCAAAAACCCATTTTAGTCACTTTTTTCCTGAGAAACAAGTCTTAGGAAAGGTAACAATTATGATTTCCATATGTTGAAATTGATCCATTCATCTCTAAAATGTACTGTTTTTATAAAGATTTGAGAAGAACTAGCCTCCACACCAGCAACAATAAAAATGCTGTATCTTCAGTGTTTTGCCCTATTATGGTCGACACTATCAAGGGCATCTTGCCATTTGTTACACTGCTTTGTGGAAGAAAAGTTAGAAGATCTGTTTACAGACAGCAGGGTGCCTGTTAAGTCCCCTGGCTTCAGTGATTTCCTCCTTACATGCTCTTCTATACAGCTTGTCCTGCTCTCACTGCTACTTTGGGACATACTTTTCCTGGTTAGATTCTCTAAATCATCGTTTCCATTGGGAATAGAATATTAGACTGATGGGCAAGGTAACCAGTGACTAAAGGACCACAAACCACAAGCAGAGTGCTCTGTTCTCACTTGATGATGCAGAGTGTATCAAAGAGAAGTGAAAGACACACTGTTGATTCATTAGAAAGTATCAAGAGAATATGAGACATAGGAAGTTCCGTAACAAAGAATTTCTTTTAAGTTTTGGCTTTCTATGTGTTGTGCTAGCTGCTTAGTTGTGGCTGATTCTTTGTGACCCCATGACTATAGTCTGCCTGGCTCCTCTGTCAATGGGGTTTTCCAAGCAAGAATACTAAAGTAGGTTACAATTTACTATACTAGAGTGAAGTATATTTGATCCTTGTTATCAAGTCAATTGCCCCATTTTAAGCATTAAAATATAGTTGGAAATATTTCCATTGTGTCTCTTCAAAAGAACCTTATTGACTTTTACAATCAGAATATTTTTGAGAGGAGGCTTTAAAACTTCCAAGTCCTTCTGAGGTGACCTTTTTTGGTGAAGCAGTGATCTGATGCCACTCATTGAAAGTAAAACAGTTTTTGCTTTGTGCTTTTAAAATGGGTTATAAGCGACATGAGGTTGGTTTTATTAAATTACCTTTTCTTTTTTAACAAACACCATCTGTTTGGGCTTGGCAAGTCTCCCATAGGAAAAGAGAAAGAAAAAAAAAAAAAAAAAACAGAAACTAATGATATCCTGAAATTGAAAAGAGAGTATAACTTTTTCCTTCATAATTGACCCTAGTAATTTACTGAGATTAGGTTATGCTGGTTCAGAAACACAGCTTGTGAATTCACAGTGCTAGTTTAATTATTAGTGCAAATATTTGCACAGATTTTGAAAAATTCTTTGAAAAGCCATTTTATGTCTATAATCTTAAGTAATTTTCCCAGCAGCCATGAAGAATAGTGACTGTAACATTCTGTCCTTACGTTTTATAGATAAGGAAATAGGGGCAGAAATGTTGCAGCTTTTTAAAAGATGATATGTTGAGCAGTGCTTTTTGGACCAAAATAAAGCCTTTGACTTTGTGGATCACAACAAACTGTGGAAAAGTCTTAAAGAGACAAGAATATCAGATCACCTTACTTTCCTCCTGAGAAACCTGTGTGCAATTCAAGAAGCAACAGTTTGAACTGGACATGAAACAATGGACTGGTACCAAATTGGGAAGGAGGACAAGGGTGTATACTGTCACCCTGCTTATTTAACTTCTATGTAGAGTACATGCTAAATACTGGGCTGGATGAATCACAAAATGGAATCAGGATTGCTGGGAGAAATATCAACACCCTCAGATATGCAACCTTTCTATATTGACAGAAAGATCCTCTTGATGCAGGTGAAAGAGGAGAGTGAAAAAGCAGGCTTAAAATGCAACATCCCAAAAACTAAAATCATGGTATGCTGTCCCTTCACTCCATGGCAGATAGATGAGGAAACAGTGGAAGCAGCAACAAATTTTATTTTCTTGGACTCTAAAATCACTGTGGAACGTGACTTCAGCCACAAAATTAAAAGATGCTTGCTCTTTGGAAGAAAAGCTAGGACAAACTTTGACAATGTATTAAAGAAAGCAGATGTACCACTTTGCCAAGAAAGGTCCATATAGTTAAAACCATGGTTTTTCCAGTAGTCATGGACAGATGTGAGAGTTGGATCACAAAGAAAGTTGAGAGCCAAAGAATGCATGCTTTCAAATTGTCCTGGAGAAGACTCTAGAGAGTCCCTTGAACAGCAAGGAGGTCACACCAGTCAGTCCTAAAGGAAATCAACCCTGAATAGGAAAAGAAAAGAAAAAAAAAAAAAAACAGAAACTAATGATATCCTGAAATTGAAAAGAGAGTATAACTTTTTCCTTCATAATTGACCCTAGTAATTTACTGAGATTAGGTTATGCTGGTTCAGAAACACAGCTTGTGAATTCACAGTGCTAGTTTAATTATTAGTGCAAATATTTGCACAGATTTTGAAAAATTCTTTGAAAAGCCATTTTATGTCTATAATCTTAAGTAATTTTCCCAGCAGCCATGAAGAATAGTGACTGTAACATTCTGTCCTTACGTTTTATAGATAAGGAAATAGGGGCAGAAATGTTGCAGCTTTTTAAAAGATGATATGTTGAGCAGTGCTTTTTGGACCAAAATAAAGCCTTTGACTTTGTGGATCACAACAAACTGTGGAAAAGTCTTAAAGAGACAAGAATATCAGATCACCTTACTTTCCTCCTGAGAAACCTGTGTGCAATTCAAGAAGCAACAGTTTGAACTGGACATGAAACAATGGACTGGTACCAAATTGGGAAGGAGGACAAGGGTGTATACTGTCACCCTGCTTATTTAACTTCTATGTAGAGTACATGCTAAATACTGGGCTGGATGAATCACAAAATGGAATCAGGATTGCTGGGAGAAATATCAACACCCTCAGATATGCAACCTTTCTATATTGACAGAAAGATCCTCTTGATGCAGGTGAAAGAGGAGAGTGAAAAAGCAGGCTTAAAATGCAACATCCCAAAAACTAAAATCATGGTATGCTGTCCCTTCACTCCATGGCAGATAGATGAGGAAACAGTGGAAGCAGCAACAAATTTTATTTTCTTGGACTCTAAAATCACTGTGGAACGTGACTTCAGCCACAAAATTAAAAGATGCTTGCTCTTTGGAAGAAAAGCTAGGACAAACTTTGACAATGTATTAAAGAAAGCAGATGTACCACTTTGCCAAGAAAGGTCCATATAGTTAAAACCATGGTTTTTCCAGTAGTCATGGACAGATGTGAGAGTTGGATCACAAAGAAAGTTGAGAGCCAAAGAATGCATGCTTTCAAATTGTCCTGGAGAAGACTCTAGAGAGTCCCTTGAACAGCAAGGAGGTCACACCAGTCAGTCCTAAAGGAAATCAACCCTGAATATTCATTGGAAGGATTGATGTTGAAGGTGAAGCTCCAATACTTTGATCACTTGATGCAAGGAGACGACTCATTGGAAAAGACCTTGATTCTGGGAAAGATGGAAGACAACAGGAGAAGAGGGCAGCAGAAGATGAGATAGTGAATGGCATTACTGATTCAATGGACTTGACTCTAAGCAAACCCCCGGAGACAAGGAAGGACAGAGAAACCTGTCCTGCTACAGTCTGTGTGGTCACAAAAAGTCAGACATCACTTAGCAACTAACCAACAGCAGCAATGTTGAGCAAATGATAGAGCTAAGTCTCAAATTCAAAATTTCAGACTACCAATCCCATCTTATGTCTGCTCCACCCTATTCTCTAGGCAAACAGAAATAACGTGGGCTTCACTGGACATCATAAAGATGAGGTAGTAGGTAAACTGGAGTACAGAGTTGGAGTAGGTAGCATTGACTGTGCTACAGATGTCGGCCAGGCAGCACGCTTTGCGCGTTGGTGCAGTGATAAAGAATCAGCCTGCTAATGCGGGAAGCAAAAGAAACTCAGCTTTGCCCCGTTAGCTGGGAAGATCCCCTGGAGATGGAAATGGCAACCCATTCTAGTATTCTTGCCTGGAAAATTCATGGACAGAGATGCCTGGTGGGCTACAGTTCATAGGGTTGCAAAGAGTCAGACATGACTGAGCATTCATGTAGAGAAATGCAGAAAAGACAAAGGAATAATGGTTGAGCAGGCTGCCTCCAAAGAGAAATTTGTTTAGGCTACTTGAATAGCCCAGCCATTTTGGAATGTTTGACCAGTAGCCTGGATAATGGGAGACATGAAAGAGTCAGCAAATATAAAAACCACAGCTGCTCTGGATTTTGAAGAAAAGCTAGGACAAACTTTGACAATGTATTAAAGAAAGCAGATGTACCACTTTGCCAAGAAAGGTCCATATAGTTAAAACCATGGTTTTTCCAGTAGTCATGGACAGATGTGAGAGTTGGATCACAAAGAAAGTTGAGAGCCAAAGAATGCATGCTTTCAAATTGTCCTGGAGAAGACTCTAGAGAGTCCCTTGAACAGCAAGGAGGTCACACCAGTCAGTCCTAAAGGAAATCAACCCTGAATATTCATTGGAAGGATTGATGTTGAAGGTGAAGCTCCAATACTTTGATCACTTGATGCAAGGAGACGACTCATTGGAAAAGACCTTGATTCTGGGAAAGATGGAAGACAACAGGAGAAGAGGGCAGCAGAAGATGAGATAGTGAATGGCATTACTGATTCAATGGACTTGACTCTAAGCAAACCCCCGGAGACAAGGAAGGACAGAGAAACCTGTCCTGCTACAGTCTGTGTGGTCACAAAAAGTCAGACATCACTTAGCAACTAACCAACAGCAGCAATGTTGAGCAAATGATAGAGCTAAGTCTCAAATTCAAAATTTCAGACTACCAATCCCATCTTATGTCTGCTCCACCCTATTCTCTAGGCAAACAGAAATAACGTGGGCTTCACTGGACATCATAAAGATGAGGTAGTAGGTAAACTGGAGTACAGAGTTGGAGTAGGTAGCATTGACTGTTCTACATATGTCGGCCATGCAGCACTTTTTGCACTTTGGTGCAGTGATAAAGAATCAGCCTGCTAATGCGGGAAGCAAAAGAAACTCAGCTTTGCCCCGTTAGCTGGGAAGATCCCCTGGAGATGGAAATGGCAACCCATTCTAGTATTCTTGCCTGGAAAATTCATGGACAGAGATGCCTGGTGGGCTACAGTTCATAGGGTTGCAAAGAGTCAGACATGACTGAGCATTCATGTAGAGAAATGCAGAAAAGACAAAGGAATAATGGTTGAGCAGGCTGCCTCCAAAGAGAAATTTGTTTAGGCTACTTGAATAGCCCAGCCATTTTGGAATGTTTGACCAGTAGCCTGGATAATGGGAGACATGAAAGAGTCAGCAAATATAAAAACCACAGCTGCTCTGGATTTTGATGAGATGACTTCTTTCAGCATCATCAGTTACTGGGGATGATCTCAATTCTGGGGGAAATGAGGCTGAAACCAAATGAAAGTCAGAGGAGACAAGAGAAAAGTTAAAATGAAAAGACCAATCCATGGTGCTATCATAATCTTGGTGACCACTTCTGAATGTATTATTATTTTTCTTTAACTTTGTAATCAGTATCAAGTAATTTGTCTATGGCTCTGACTGAGGTGCTTATAACAATTGTGTTTCAGCGAGTAGAGTTCAAAAACAGTGACCTGGAGGATTTGTGTCTCTGGATTTGAAAAACCTGATGGAGGAACAATTAGGGCAGCCTCAGGCCAGGGATCCTTTACCTGTGTGTGAATATTAGAACTGTGCTTTGCCTTGAGATAGGACTAGAGAATCCAAAGATCTGCTAGCACCCAGAATGACATTATACTGTTTCCTAATCTATAAATCCAAAATATGGCAATATTAAACTTAACATCCCCTTTGCCTTTCTGAGTACCACTCCTGGAAATACTCAAACATGACAAAAATTTAAGTACTAGGTGAGAGTACAGAGCATTAACAGGGGAGATGCATTTTGTCTGAGTCTACTGAACATCTCAGCTGGCTCTGATTCTAATTCTCTAGAGTGTCCATAAAGTCATCTTTCTTTAAGTCCTTTGCTCTTCTTTCTAAATTCTTTAATGAGCAGCACAGAACACTGTAATAGCACTTGAAATAGCTCTGGAGGAAGTTAAATAGTTTATACGAGTACAGCCTTAGCTTCAAGGACAAAAGTATATTAATTAATAGGAGCGTATTTCAAAGTTCACTTCCAAAGCTCACCATTTCATTACTGCTTTGGCCAAAGTACAAAGTGATGATGGTCTTCATTATTTACCTCTGACAAAGCTGCCATAAAGTGTTTCTGATTTTCGTATTAAGAAAAGTAGATTATCCTACAGCTTTTTTTTTCCCCCCTCAGTCCACTTTTTTGAAAGACAAAGTGCTTCCCTTTTTCTGATGTTCATTCTCTGGTCCTTTTTCTCTATTCCCATTCTCCCTCCTGATTTTTCCCCCTCAGTATCCTCACCCTTCCCCACTCCAATTTCTCTCTCTTGGACTTTTCTTTTCGTCTTTATATCTTTGTGTTATCACTATGCACCATTTAGGATCTAGAAAAGGAAATGCAATTTTATAAATAATTACAGTATGGATTGGAAAGGAAAAAGTCACAAAAAAGCAGCACATAGAATGCTATACATGTTCTGAGAAAGGAGCAATACCTTTTAGCTTAGTGATTGGGAAAGGGAAGATCAGTAAAATTTGATGGACCGTAGCTCTTTGAATTGAGTCTTAAAAGTATGGGTACAATTTGGCCATATAATCATGTCAAGGCAAAGGAATTATATGAACAAAGGCACAGTTAGGAGAAGAGTCAACATTTGCAGTCGTTCAGTTTGTTTAGTTGAATATTAAATAAATGGGAAGAAGGGGAAATTAGGATTTAAGTCAGAATCAGAAAATGAGTAATTTTAAAAGCTACATGGAATAATTCAAAATGTATTCATTAAATAAGAGAACTTTTTTTTTTTTTTGAAGAACTGTCCTATGGCACATAGGAATTAATATGAAGAAGTTTTAAAAGTGACTGTTGTAATATTTCCTGTTAAATTAATAAGGCCCTCTTTTCTATTTAGTGGTTGTTGCATGTTGGGTCTCCTGGAAAGTACACAGAGGTTTATTAGGGATGTTCTTAGGATCAGTACTTGTGGGAAAGAAGGGATGATAATACAACTGAATAGAGAGAATCATTTCCCCCCCAAAATCTCAGCTGACACCAACACGATCTCTGAGGCTGGCAGGGCTTCTTAAAATTAGGCCAGGCATTGAATATGGGCTTCCTTGAGAAGGGGCCATTGCTTCAGGAAATGTGACTAGGCCCTGTAGGGAGTTCCTAAAAAGCTTGACAGCTGAGTGCTGTCTGAATAGTACTTCCCATAGCTGGAGGAATAATTCTTTCAGTCCTGATGGGAAACCTGGACAACACATCACAAAATTCGCTGCAGTCGACTCATTTATCTCTGAATGTCTAAGGTTTGTCCTGATAGAATTTTGAATATTCCTTCCTCAGCACACTTATCACATTCAGTATTTATTACCAGCTTCCTTAGTTATCTTTGCAACTAGAGGGTAATCTTTGTGTGGACAAGAATTGTGTTCTTTATATCTTTGTATTCACAGCCTCTGAGATTATAGGAAATAGTTCTAGAGAGAATTTCTGAATGAAAAAAATAAAATATTTAACTGCTTTAATTCTTTTAGGGATCCCTTACCTGTTAAATTAAAAATATAATTCTTTCACCGTTTTTAGTCTTTTTAGGAGAAGTCTTGGTATAGTCGGGCTATCTTGAATTCTACACTGGTGTTTATTATGCACTTCCTAATCTCTCAAACGGATATTCATTTTCAAAGCTGTTAACCATTGTTGTCAGTGTGTATGCTCTTTTGTTCTAAGATACTGCTAAATATTTGTTTATGTAATGAATCAGTAGCATGCAAAGAACCTTTGGGAATTATTTAGCAAAATTCCTTATTGAACAAAGGCACAGTTAGGAGAAGAGTCAACATTTGCAGTCGTTCAGTTTGTTTAGTTGAATATTAAATAAATGGGAAGAAGGGAAATTAGGATTTAAGTCAGAATCAGAAAATGAGTAATTTTAAAAGCTACATGGAATAATTCAAAATGTATTCATTAAATAAGAGAACTTTTTTTTTTTTTTGAAGAACTGTCCTATGGCACATAGGAATTAATATGAAGAAGTTTTAAAAGTGACTGTTGTAATATTTCCTGTTAAATTAATAAGGCCCTCTTTTCTATTTAGTGGTTGTTGCATGTTGGGTCTCCTGGAAAGTACACAGAGGTTTATTAGGGATGTTCTTAGGATCAGTACTTGTGGGAAAGAAGGGATGATAATACAACTGAATAGAGAGAATCATTTCCCCCCCAAAATCTCAGCTGACACCAACACGATCTCTGAGGCTGGCAGGGCTTCTTAAAATTAGGCCAGGCATTGAATATGGGCTTCCTTGAGAAGGGGCCATTGCTTCAGGAAATGTGACTAGGCCCTGTGGGGAGTTCCTAAAAAGCTTGACAGCTGAGTGCTGTCTGAATAGTACTTCCCATAGCTGGAGGAATAATTCTTTCAGTCCTGATGGGAAACCTGGACAACACATCACAAAATTCGCTGCAGTCGACTCATTTATCTCTGAATGTCTAAGGTTTGTCCTGATAGAATTTTGAATATTCCTTCCTCAGCACACTTATCACATTCAGTATTTATTACCAGCTTCCTTAGTTATCTTTGCAACTAGAGGGTAATCTTTGTGTGGACAAGAATTGTGTTCTTTATATCTTTGTATTCACAGCCTCTGAGATTATAGGAAATAGTTCTAGAGAGAATTTCTGAATGAAAAAAATAAAATATTTAACTGCTTTAATTCTTTTAGGGATCCCTTACCTGTTAAATTAAAAATATAATTCTTTCACCGTTTTTAGTCTTTTTAGGAGAAGTCTTGGTATAGTCGGGCTATCTTGAATTCTACACTGGTGTTTATTATGCACTTCCTAATCTCTCAAACGGATATTCATTTTCAAAGCTGTTAACCATTGTTGTCAGTGTGTATGCTCTTTTGTTCTAAGATACTGCTAAATATTTGTTTATGTAATGAATCAGTAGCATGCAAAGAAGGATCCCATGTTGGCAATTATTTGAAGACACAAATGAGGCAAGATATGATTCCTGTACTCTAGAGTTTGCAGTATTCCTTTTTTTAAAAAAAAATTAGTCTCATTTATTGGTTTCTTATTTATTTATTTTAATCCATCTTTTTATTCTTTGGCATGTGTAGGCCTCCCATTCCAGTGGCCCCCTCTCCCTGCAGAGCACTGGCTCTGGGTGCAGATCCTCCAGAGTACTGGCTCGCAATTGGACACACTGGTCCAGCTGCTCTGCAGCATGTGGGATCCTCCCAGGCCAGGGATCAAACCGGTGTCCCTTGCACTGCAAGGAGGACTCTCTACCCACTGGACCACCAGGGAAGACCTGCAGTATTCTCGATAACTCTCATAAAACTTAATCAACTCAGGGATAACCACAAAGGTATGTACAATAAGTACTAAGTAATGCTGAATAATTAAGGGAGAAGAAAACATAGAAAGGAATAATCAAAATGAAGAAAGTTTAGGCCACTGCACTGGGAGACCCACACAGGCCAAAGAACAAAAAAGATAAGTGAATTAAAGATCAATAGAAGTGGCCAAAAACAAAAAAGTTTATGGAGGAAAGATATGACATTTGAAAGCAGAGTCTCCAAATTCTTTAATTCTTCTTGGAAAGAAAGATGGAGTCTGTGTATCCTTCGCTTGAATCTGGACAGATGTGTGACTACTTTGACCCAAGAAAGTATAATGAAAGTGATAATTATGTGACTTCTGAGGCTAGAGCAGAAAAGCTGATACAAATTCTACATAGTTCTCTTGAAACACTAGCTGCAGAGAGATTCTTTTTCAGGAAACTGTCAGAATTCACCTCTCATGCTATCAAGAATCCAAACCATGTGGAGAGGTCATGTTTCATCCCACAGTCTCAGTTGAGGCACATTTACAAATGAAAGACATATCTTGAAGTGGTACCTTCATATGGCTGTTACCCGTCCTCATTTACTTTTCCAACTAGTCTTCAGTTGAGGTTCAATTATGCACTTCCTAATCTCTCAAACGGATATTCATTTTCAAAGCTGTTAACCATTGTTGTCAGTGTGTATGCTCTTTTGTTCTAAGATACTGCTAAATATTTGTTTATGTAATGAATCAGTAGCATGCAAAGAAGGATCCCATGTTGGCAATTATTTGAAGACACAAATGAGGCAAGATATGATTCCTGTACTCTAGAGTTTGCAGTATTCCTTTTTTTAAAAAAAAATTAGTCTCATTTATTGGTTTCTTATTTATTTATTTTAATCCATCTTTTTATTCTTTGGCATGTGTAGGCCTCCCATTCCAGTGGCCCCCTCTCCCTGCAGAGCACTGGCTCTGGGTGCAGATCCTCCAGAGTACTGGCTCGCAATTGGACACACTGGTCCAGCTGCTCTGCAGCATGTGGGATCCTCCCAGGCCAGGGATCAAACCGGTGTCCCTTGCACTGCAAGGAGGACTCTCTACCCACTGGACCACCAGGGAAGACCTGCAGTATTCTCGATAACTCTCATAAAACTTAATCAACTCAGGGATAACCACAAAGGTATGTACAATAAGTACTAAGTAATGCTGAATAATTAAGGGAGAAGAAAACATAGAAAGGAATAATCAAAATGAAGAAAGTTTAGGCCACTGCACTGGGAGACCCACACAGGCCAAAGAACAAAAAAGATAAGTGAATTAAAGATCAATAGAAGTGGCCAAAAACAAAAAAGTTTATGGAGGAAAGATATGACATTTGAAAGCAGAGTCTCCAAATTCTTTAATTCTTCTTGGAAAGAAAGATGGAGTCTGTGTATCCTTCGCTTGAATCTGGACAGATGTGTGACTACTTTGACCCAAGAAAGTATAATGAAAGTGATAATTATGTGACTTCTGAGGCTAGAGCAGAAAAGCTGATACAAATTCTACATAGTTCTCTTGAAACACTAGCTGCAGAGAGATTCTTTTTCAGGAAACTGTCAGAATTCACCTCTCATGCTATCAAGAATCCAAACCATGTGGAGAGGTCATGTTTCATCCCACAGTCTCAGTTGAGGCACATTTACAAATGAAAGACATATCTTGGAAGTGGTACCTTCATATGGCTGTTACCCGCCTCCCATCATTTGACTTTTCCAACTGAGTCCTCAGGCATTGTAAAGCAGTTTAAGAGTCAATTCTAGTGTACTTTTCCAGATTTCTAACCTACTGATTTTGTAAGTTTAATTAAATGGCCATTGTTTTATGCTGTTAATTTGGGATGACCTGTAAAACAGTAAAATAAAGGTAACAAAAAGCTTTTTTACAAATGTTTTTTTTTTTTTAAAGTCTGTTCTCAAACACTATTCCAGCTGCTTTGACACTTTCAGAAATTCCACATATTTTTTTAAAATTTCTGTTGTGCAGAGGAGTAGCTGATTGCAGTGGGTTGACTTAGCAAAACTTTCTCTTGTTAGCAGACAACAGAAGTAACAGTTATTGCAATTTATCACAAACATAATGGCATATTTTGAGAGTTACTTTGTGTGAGGTATTATGTGGATCAATTATGTAACTTATGAATTTATTTTTGATCCCTATCTTATTCCTCTGAGTTAGGAACAATCATTATATTGTACCCATGCATATAATAAGGTTTAGGGGCTTCCCTCGTAGCTCAGCTGGTAAAGAATCTGCCTGCAATGCGGGAGACCTGGGTTCAGCCTCTGGGTCAGGAAGATCCCTGGAGGAGGGCATGGCAACCCACTCTGGCATTCTTGCCTGAAGAATTCCATGGACAGAGGCAGCTGGCGAGCTGTCTATGGGGTCGCAAAGAGTTGGACACAGCTGAGCGACTAATACACACACATATACATAATGGGGTTTAAATACAACATAAGTAATTAGCTCATTCTTCCCATTCAAAGAGAGCTGGGAAATTGAGTTGAAAAGCAATAATACACTGTGTATCCTTCGCTTGAATCTGGACAGATGTGTGACTACTTTGAAAGTATAATGAAAGTGATAATTATGTGACTTCTGAGGCTAGAGCAGAAAAGCTGATACAAATTCTACATAGTTCTCTTGAAACACTAGCTGCAGAGAGATTCTTTTTCAGGAAACTGTCAGAATTCACCTCTCATGCTATCAAGAATCCAAACCATGTGGAGAGGTCATGTTTCATCCCACAGTCTCAGTTGAGGCACATTTACAAATGAAAGACATATCTTGGAAGTGGTACCTTCATATGGCTGTTACCCGCCTCCCATCATTTGACTTTTCCAACTGAGTCCTCAGGCATTGTAAAGCAGTTTAAGAGTCAATTCTAGTGTACTTTTCCAGATTTCTAACCTACTGATTTTGTAAGTTTAATTAAATGGCCATTGTTTTATGCTGTTAATTTGGGATGACCTGTAAAACAGTAAAATAAAGGTAACAAAAAGCTTTTTTACAAATGTTTTTTTTTTTTTTAAGTCTGTTCTCAAACACTATTCCAGCTGCTTTGACACTTTCAGAAATTCCACATATTTTTTTAAAATTTCTGTTGTGCAGAGGAGTAGCTGATTGCAGTGGGTTGACTTAGCAAAACTTTCTCTTGTTAGCAGACAACAGAAGTAACAGTTATTGCAATTTATCACAAACATAATGGCATATTTTGAGAGTTACTTTGTGTGAGGTATTATGTGGATCAGTTATGTAACTTATGAATTTATTTTTGATCCCTATCTTATTCCTCTGAGTTAGGAACAATCATTATATTGTACCCATGCATATAATAAGGTTTAGGGGCTTCCCTCGTAGCTCAGCTGGTAAAGAATCTGCCTGCAATGCGGGAGACCTGGGTTCAGCCTCTGGGTCAGGAAGATCCCTGGAGGAGGGCATGGCAACCCACTCTGGCATTCTTGCCTGAAGAATTCCATGGACAGAGGCAGCTGGCGAGCTGTCTATGGGGTCGCAAAGAGTTGGACACAGCTGAGCGACTAATACACACACATATACATAATGGGGTTTAAATACAACATAAGTAATTAGCTCATTCTTCCCATTCAAAGAGAGCTGGGAAGTGTATCTAGTTGAGTTGACAGCAAAATACAAAGTCTTAACTACAGTGAAATGGGGCACTTATTCTTGAGATACAGGTGAAACATATATAAGAGGAAGATAGTGTGAAATGAGTTTTGGTAGTACTTCCCCTGTATGAGAAAATAATGAGTGTGTCATAATATCTTAGTAACATTTTATATACACTAATGCAAGATATGGTGCAAAAAAAGAAAAAAAACTGGCTTTATTTCTCTGCAGTATTTAGAGTAAGAGGAGGATCTTGAATTGCTATGTGTGCTGCATAAATTCAAGAAGATGATCTGAAAAGAATTCAACCAAGCAGTGGCCCTTGAAAAATAAAGATTTCTCATAAAGTAAAATGAATTATTGTCCTTGCCCATTGCACTAAAACTCTAATATGACAGTAACCAGAAAACTGAAAAAAATCATTTCAAGTAGGCCCTGTTTTGTGGCTCTGGCCCCACAGATTGATTTTATATGCAGGTTTAGCACTCAGCAGCTGCCAAAAGGCATCAGTGCAATAGCCCATTCAGAGAAAAACAAAATTTGAAAAGAGGACAGCCGGCAAGGACATGCTGTAAAAGGCAAAGGACAGATAAGAGAAAGATCTCCTGGCCCAGGCTCTCGATCTGCATGTTTACAATATCTAAGAAGGGAAAAGAAGACATAGGAAAGGCTAATATCAACTTTAAATATGAAATAGAGATCAGCTGCTTATTAAATCTTACACATTTCTGTGAGAACAGGGACTGAAGAGGACTAGCTGAAATTATAGCATGTTTACAATATCTAAGAAGGAAAGAGACATGAGCAATTATAATAAGGTTTAGGGGCTTCCCTGGTGGCTCAGCTGGTAAAGAATCTGCCTGCAATGCGGGAGACCTGGGTTCAGCCTCTGGGTCAGGAAGATCCCTGGAGGAGGGCATGGCAACCCACTCTGGCATTCTTGCCTGAAGAATTCCATGGACAGAGGCAGCTGGCGAGCTGTCTATGGGGTCGCAAAGAGTTGGACACAGCTGAGCGACTAATACACACACATATACATAATGGGGTTTAAATACAACATAAGTAATTAGCTCATTCTTCCCATTCAAAGAGAGCTGGGAAGTGTATCTAGTTGAGTTGACAGCAAAATACAAAGTCTTAACTACAGTGAAATGGGGCACTTATTCTTGAGATACAGGTGAAACATATATAAGAGGAAGATAGTGTGAAATGAGTTTTGGTAGTACTTCCCCTGTATGAGAAAATAATGAGTGTGTCATAATATCTTAGTAACATTTTATATACACTAATGCAAGATATGGTGCAAAAAAAGAAAAAAAACTGGCTTTATTTCTCTGCAGTATTTAGAGTAAGAGGAGGATCTTGAATTGCTATGTGTGCTGCATAAATTCAAGAAGATGATCTGAAAAGAATTCAACCAAGCAGTGGCCCTTGAAAAATAAAGATTTCTCATAAAGTAAAATGAATTATTGTCCTTGCCCATTGCACTAAAACTCTAATATGACAGTAACCAGAAAACTGAAAAAAATCATTTCAAGTAGGCCCTGTTTTGTGGCTCTGGCCCCACAGATTGATTTTATATGCAGGTTTAGCACTCAGCAGCTGCCAAAAGGCATCAGTGCAATAGCCCATTCAGAGAAAAACAAAATTTGAAAAGAGGACAGCCGGCAAGGACATGCTGTAAAAGGCAAAGGACAGATAAGAGAAAGATCTCCTGGCCCAGGCTCTCGATCTGCATGTTTACAATATCTAAGAAGGGAAAAGAAGACATAGGAAAGGCTAATATCAACTTTAAATATGAAATAGAGATCAGCTGCTTATTAAATCTTACACATTTCTGTGAGAACAGGGACTGAAGAGGACTAGCTGAAATTATAGCATTTAAAGTAAGAAATCCCATTAGTGCAGGTGATGAGATTCTAGGAAGTAAAATGAGATCCCATGATCATATAAACAGAGTCCCATTTTAGAGATGGCTTCGGTAGGTAGGAAGCAGTAGATAACTGAGATGATCACGGGATAATTTTAACACTTTTGTCTTGTCTTAAGATGCTACAAAGTTATGGTGTTTAGGTATTCATGAATTGTGAAATACCAGCATGGGGAGGATGCTGTGGTCTTAACTTGACATCTAATGGAGCTTTCACAATGTGAATCCCGAAATTCAGCATTCATGTATGAATTTATATTTCTTAACTTCTCAGAGTTACTCTGTGTTTAGCTCCAGGAAAGAAGCTACTTTAAAAAAAAAAAATAGTGTTTGCCATGAGATAAAGATTTAGATTCAAGATTTTGCAAGTGATGGAAAATTGAAACCATGATTATTTACATTTTTCTTTCTATAATTCAGAAGGAACATTCCTCAATTAGTGTTAGTTTTATTTAACAAGGCATTAACTGTAGCTTTAAGAAGAAATAATTCAATGAAATTGAAGCTCCTTATAGCACAGGACTTACTGTATAAACTGAGCAGTGTGTCCATGCACTGACCAGGGCCATGTAATGCTGGAGCAGGGACCACTCTCTGTGATAGGTTTGATGGTCACAATACGGCGTCCTGGTGGTATACTAAAGTGGCATTAGGAAAGGGACTGTGGAGCCTTTGATGCAGCTTGGGTCCCACCATGCTCCTCTGGTTTCAGTAAAGCTTGACAAAACATACTGACTGCATACAGGTTCAGATGTGCTCAAAGATTTAACTACTGTGAGCTCTTCAGTGACTCTGTAGCAAAGATGGAGTGGGAATTACTTTCATTTAGTGATTTTTTTCTTGAAAATTTTAAGTAATATCTATATGCTTGCTGCCAGTCAGTTCAAAATGAGCGTAGAAGGCCAATAAGGCATCTTAATATTTGAATCAATATGGAATATTGATGAAGAATATTGAAGAAGGTGAACAAAATGGATTTTGGTTGACAAATAATAAATTATCCTATCTTCACCCAGTGGGCTATACTTATGGGGCGGTGGGAAGGGTAGCCTCCAACAGAAACTTAGGAACGTAAAATGAAAGATAGAATCCCATGATTTCAAAAATAAAAAAAAGAGTCCCATTTTAGAGATGGCTTCGGTAGGTAGGAAGCAGTAGATAACTGAGATGATCACGGGATAATTTTAACACTTTTGTCTTGTCTTAAGATGCTACAAAGTTATGGTGTTTAGGTATTCATGAATTGTGAAATACCAGCATGGGGAGGATGCTGTGGTCTTAACTTGACATCTAATGGAGCTTTCACAATGTGAATCCCGAAATTCAGCATTCATGTATGAATTTATATTTCTTAACTTCTCAGAGTTACTCTGTGTTTAGCTCCAGGAAAGAAGCTACTTTAAAAAAAAAAAATAGTGTTTGCCATGAGATAAAGATTTAGATTCAAGATTTTGCAAGTGATGGAAAATTGAAACCATGATTATTTACATTTTTCTTTCTATAATTCAGAAGGAACATTCCTCAATTAGTGTTAGTTTTATTTAACAAGGCATTAACTGTAGCTTTAAGAAGAAATAATTCAATGAAATTGAAGCTCCTTATAGCACAGGACTTACTGTATAAACTGAGCAGTGTGTCCATGCACTGACCAGGGCCATGTAATGCTGGAGCAGGGACCACTCTCTGTGATAGGTTTGATGGTCACAATACGGCGTCCTGGTGGTATACTAAAGTGGCATTAGGAAAGGGACTGTGGAGCCTTTGATGCAGCTTGGGTCCCACCATGCTCCTCTGGTTTCAGTAAAGCTTGACAAAACATACTGACTGCATACAGGTTCAGATGTGCTCAAAGATTTAACTACTGTGAGCTCTTCAGTGACTCTGTAGCAAAGATGGAGTGGGAATTACTTTCATTTAGTGATTTTTTTCTTGAAAATTTTAAGTAATATCTATATGCTTGCTGCCAGTCAGTTCAAAATGAGCGTAGAAGGCCAATAAGGCATCTTAATATTTGAATCAATATGGAATATTGATGAAGAATATTGAAGAAGGTGAACAAAATGGATTTTGGTTGACAAATAATAAATTATCCTATCTTCACCCAGTGGGCTATACTTATGGGGTGGTGGGAAGGGTAGCCTCCAACAGAAACTTTGAACTCAATGCATCTTTTTTTAAAATTGAAATCCTAGATCAAGGCAAGAAAAAACTCTGATAGCAGAGCAATCCATTCTAAGACTGAGATTATTAAATTATGTGCCTATCTGGCTACTAGTAATGGCCGTTTTATACATCTGACCAAGAATAAGTTTCTAGGTGGATTTTCCCCTAGAGCTTTCTTAATTTTGGTTAGCAATAAGCAAAGCAAAAATATTCTTGTCCAGTGTCAGGAGATTCTGTGAAGTGCTAAGCTAAATGATTCAGAGGACCTTCATAATCCTTTAGCAGCATTTTATTCTTGTCTTTATAAATACTACAAATAATTGGGATGTTAATCCCTATTCTACTGAATTTAATCTGTTTCAATTTATTATAACTTACTATGCACTGTATTTCAGCTGCTTTTTGCATTCAAGAAAGCTGTGTTGTACAGTCTGCACAGGAGAACCATTTTTAACACTCTCGTCGATTTCATTTGGAAAGGCTTGACTTCATAGGAAATTCACTTCAAGTAGCCTCTTCTGTCACCCCTTATTTGTAGTCAGTGCTTTAGAAACAAGGCTTAATAACATTTCCTTAAAATTGGGGGTTCATGATTTATCTTAGTAATCTTTCATTTTGTGTTAAAATTCAGATAAGATACTTTTTCTAAAAACCTCTGCCTTCAGTTTCAGTCCTTTAATCTTTTCTTTCTATCCTTAGAAATAGAGAAAAAACATTGTCAACCACCATTATATAAAATCTCATACTCTACCAGAAAAGATATACTTTGGAGGGTATTAAAGCTGAGTTGGACCTCTGTCCTAAAACTATTTCTTCCCCCGGGTCTACTTCTGCTTTTCATATATTCATTTCATGCTTGTATTATAAGACTTTTGGCAAAATGGAGCACACTTAAGGGATCAGTCAATATTGAAGAATGTATTAGATAATACATTTAATTTATTCACATTTGTATCCTTAAATAAAAAATACTACAAAAGTCTCCATTTTTAAGACAACAATATGCTGATTAGGATTATGTTACAGAAATTCTGAGATGATGTGGGGAGAAGATTCTCAGCTCAGACTCTAGTAATGTCTCTACATTCAGCAACTGAACACTTAGTTCTTTCTTACTATGGGTCTTTGCTCATATTATTCTTGTCTATAATTTTTTCACCATTTTCTTTTTGTCTAAACAAGTCCCACCCAAGCCAAAGGGCCTATCTGTAGTTTATCTCCTCCTATAATTCTTTTCTAATTTTCATAATTATCTTTTAACTTTCTCCTGTTCTGAAATTTTGCCAGTAAGACCTTAATTTTGCAAGGTGTTATATTATCTTAATGCATTTTTTTCATATGAACCTCCAAATAAACTCTTAAACTCTTTGAGAGTTAAGACTGTGTCTTAAACTTCTCTTGTATATTCATAGTACCTAGCATAATATTAAGCACCTTATAGTAGGTTTTTATGGTTCTTTTGTTGATCACGTCACACAGTCAACTGCTTTCCTAAGACCCACAGTTGATTTTTGCAGTTAAAGACTAAGAGACAGCACTGCTGTCACTTGGCATTTTTGATGCTCCTAGGTAGAATTCAGATTCTTGGACTCCATAAGACCAAGTTGCAGTACGGGTTTGGAGTCTAGATGTTATTAACCTCAACTTGTAACTCTCTGTTTAACAAGCAAACAAGAAAAACAAAAAGTATCACTGTCTTTTCAGACTTTCATATCCACATTTTGACTGCAAACTGTTACCAGCCCAAACTTTCGAAATAATTGGATAGAATAATTTTAAAATTTCCATCATTATATTAACATTGCTAATTTGGGGAAATTATTGTCTCCTTGATATGATAGCACTGTTAACCTCTGAATTCTTCTTTTGCACTTTATAATTGAAAGATTCTGAAGAACCATAATTCTAGATAAAAATCCTGCTGCCAGGATAGTTCATGCAAAATAATTTCTTTCATTCTTTTTCATTTTTTATGATTTAGCAAAATGGAGCACACTTAAGGGATCAGTCAATATTGAAGAATGTATTAGATAATACATTTAATTTATTCACATTTGTATCCTTAAATAAAAAATACTACAAAAGTCTCCATTTTTAAGACAACAATATGCTGATTAGGATTATGTTACAGAAATTCTGAGATGATGTGGGGAGAAGATTCTCAGCTCAGACTCTAGTAATGTCTCTACATTCAGCAACTGAACACTTAGTTCTTTCTTACTATGGGTCTTTGCTCATATTATTCTTGTCTATAATTTTTTCACCATTTTCTTTTTGTCTAAACAAGTCCCACCCAAGCCAAAGGGCCTATCTGTAGTTTATCTCCTCCTATAATTCTTTTCTAATTTTCATAATTATCTTTTAACTTTCTCCTGTTCTGAAATTTTGCCAGTAAGACCTTAATTTTGCAAGGTGTTATATTATCTTAATGCATTTTTTTCATATGAACCTCCAAATAAACTCTTAAACTCTTTGAGAGTTAAGACTGTGTCTTAAACTTCTCTTGTATATTCATAGTACCTAGCATAATATTAAGCACCTTATAGTAGGTTTTTATGGTTCTTTTGTTGATCACGTCACACAGTCAACTGCTTTCCTAAGACCCACAGTTGATTTTTGCAGTTAAAGACTAAGAGACAGCACTGCTGTCACTTGGCATTTCTGATGCTCCTAGGTAGAATTCAGATTCTTGGACTCCATAAGACCAAGTTGCAGTACGGGTTTGGAGTCTAGATGTTATTAACCTCAACTTGTAACTCTCTGTTTAACAAGCAAACAAGAAAAACAAAAAGTATCACTGTCTTTTCAGACTTTCATATCCACATTTTGACTGCAAACTGTTACCAGCCCAAACTTTCGAAATAATTGGATAGAATAATTTTAAAATTTCCATCATTATATTAACATTGCTAATTTGGGGAAATTATTGTCTCCTTGATATGATAGCACTGTTAACCTCTGAATTCTTCTTTTGCACTTTATAATTGAAAGATTCTGAAGAACCATAATTCTAGATAAAAATCCTGCTGCCAGGATAGTTCATGCAAAATAATTTCTTTCATTCTTTTTCTTATTGTGGTTAATTTGTATCTGAAAAAGCTGAAGTACTCAATAAATGCTGGCTCATCCAATTTTATAAATACTGCTTTAGAAATTTTTGACACTTCATATTTTAATAACTGAATGTAAACTTCAGAAGGGCAGGGCTCTCAGGTTTCATAGTGAGCTATCTCCAGTGCTTAATCAGTTCCAGAAATAATACACATATTTGTTTCATATTTCTTTGAAATTCCAATTATAGTCTCACTTTGTAATTTTGTTAGGTAGAAACAGTGTCAAGAAATCTTGGGAGACAATGATCACATTATCTATCCCTTATGCTTTAAAGTGATTTCAGCTACATCTGTGACTTCAGTTCTCTTTCAGTCTTGGATATTGCCTGTGAACAACTAATAGTGTTTAAAATAAGGGAATTTTGAGATTATTTCAAATCTTATGCAAACCTGATTTTCCACTTTATATTGAAAGTCATAGAGTTTTTTTTTTTTATTTACCAACATTGCAATATGTAATCTTCCACCAATTTTACTTTCTTTCTCTACACCTGTGCTATAAACTGATGCCAGTAAAGGCCAACATATTGCCTAATGAAAGCCATCTTTTTCCAAGTATTATTCAGTAATGAAGCCACAGCAGTTAACAAAGGCTTTCAATATTTTTGATGGAATTTAGCAGCTGCCTTTCAACTTGTTCCTCTTCAGAATTAATGACTTTGGTGTTTAAAGACAATATATATATTTTCTCCTGCATTAAATTCTTATTTGAGTAGGAAATTCATCATACCCAGGAGGATAATTGCACAGGGTCATTGGAGGAGTATCAACACTCCCCATAGTCTCCATTCCCTCCTATGCCTGAGACCTGGCAGATTAAAAAAAACGTACTCGAAATAAAGAGTGCACTTGACGTGTAAGTATTTTCAAACACACTTTCTAGAACTTCTCTTACAACTAGATTTCTCTGCCTAAGTTCTTACTTAAAAATTTTGCAGTTCACAGTGGGAAGTATATACAAGCATTTGTACAGTTACTGGTTTGTAATAAAAATAAATACGGGGCTTCCCTGGTGGTCCAGTGGGTAAGGACACCGCCTTTCAGTGCAAGGGGCACTGGTTCGATCCCTGGCCTGGGAAGATCCCACATGCCGTGGAGTGGCTGGACTGATGTGTCCAATTACCCAGTCGGAGCTCTGGGGTGCATGTGCCCAGAGCTGGTGCTCTGCAACGACAGAGGCCACTGCGATGGAAGGCCCACAGGAGCCAAAGAACAAAGATGGAAGAAAATAGAGAAATGAAAGACCAATAGAACTGGCCCACCCATCCCCCTCCCTCTGCATCCCACCCCCCAAAAGATAAATAAATAAAATAAATATTTAAAATAAATAAATAAATAAATACGTGTGCTAAGTTGCCCCAGTCATGTCCAACTCTTTGCAACCCTGTGGTCTGTAACTGGCCAGGCTCCTCTGTCCATGGGATTCTTCAGGCAAGGATATTGAAGTGGGTTGTGATGTCCTTCACCAAGGGATCTTCCCGACCCAGGGATTGATCCTATGGATCAAAACTCCATCTCTTTTGTTTTCTGAAATGGCAGGCAGGTTCTTTACCCCAAGTGCCATACTTACCTTGTGCTAAGCAAGAAGCAAAGGAGCTGGCGTATAAAATCATATTTAAAATGTGATCTAGACAAATAGGTGTTATTTTCCCACTTTTAAAAATATATGTATTTTTAAATTTTGACCTCTTTTTTTGTTTATTTACTTATTTATTTCCATCCATCTTCATTCTTTGGCCTGTGGGGGCCTCCCATGGCAGTAGCCCATCTTGTTGCAGAGCACCGGCTCTGGGCGCATGCGCTCCAGAGCACCGGCTCATAATTGGGCACACGGGTCCAGCCACTCTGCAGCATGTGGGATCCTCCAGGGCCAGGGATCAAACTGGTGCCCCCTGCACTGCAAGGTGGACTCTTTACCCACTGGACCACCAGGGAAGCCCTGTCTTCCCGCTTTTAACTGTGTAAACTGAGACTTAGAAAGGTAAAGTATAACTTGCCTTAGAACATAGAATTATTGTGTGATAACTAGTGTCTGGAACTGGAAGCCAGTCTGTTTCACAATGAATCTGTGCACCTTGTTCAGCAATACCATATTGCCTGTCTGTGTTCTGGGCTGTTATTTTACACATCTCCAACAAGGCAATGCAAAAACTACATGTGACTCAATTACTTGATTGGAGAAGGAAATAGAATAGACAAATATTGTTAAAAGAGAAGAGGTATTTAATAGTTTTAATCTCTCAAAGAAGAAACATCATCCAACACATGATTAAAGGTGATTTGAATAGTAGAATAGATTTAAGAGACTTTAGCAATTGGAAAATGATTATATAGTTATTTATTCAGTCAGCCAATTGTAGTTTGAGTGCCTTAGGTGCAACCACTGAAACAATCCACTGGATATATGGTAGGGTATGCTTAAAGCAGAGATTTCTTTAGTAAACTTATAAAGAAGTCTTTTAAAGCAGCATATCACTCATTTAAGTATAGGGACAGATGGAAATACTGTAGTAAAGCCTTCATTGCAATTTTACACGTTATGGATTTATATATTGCTAATGAGGGCCAACACGTCAAATGTATCATATAGTGTCACTGAACTTGGTACAACTATTTCATTTTGGGAGCTTCCCGACCCAGGGATTGATCCTATGGATCAAAACTCCATCTCTTTTGTTTTCTGAAATGGCAGGCAGGTTCTTTACCCCAAGTGCCATACTTACCTTGTGCTAAGCAAGAAGCAAAGGAGCTGGCGTATAAAATCATATTTAAAATGTGATCTAGACAAATAGGTGTTATTTTCCCACTTTTAAAAATATATGTATTTTTAAATTTTGACCTCTTTTTTTGTTTATTTACTTATTTATTTCCATCCATCTTCATTCTTTGGCCTGTGGGGGCCTCCCATGGCAGTAGCCCATCTTGTTGCAGAGCACCGGCTCTGGGCGCATGCGCTCCAGAGCACCGGCTCATAATTGGGCACACGGGTCCAGCCACTCTGCAGCATGTGGGATCCTCCAGGGCCAGGGATCAAACTGGTGCCCCCTGCACTGCAAGGTGGACTCTTTACCCACTGGACCACCAGGGAAGCCCTGTCTTCCCGCTTTTAACTGTGTAAACTGAGACTTAGAAAGGTAAAGTATAACTTGCCTTAGAACATAGAATTATTGTGTGATAACTAGTGTCTGGAACTGGAAGCCAGTCTGTTTCACAATGAATCTGTGCACCTTGTTCAGCAATACCATATTGCCTGTCTGTGTTCTGGGCTGTTATTTTACACATCTCCAACAAGGCAATGCAAAAACTACATGTGACTCAATTACTTGATTGGAGAAGGAAATAGAATAGACAAATATTGTTAAAAGAGAAGAGGTATTTAATAGTTTTAATCTCTCAAAGAAGAAACATCATCCAACACATGATTAAAGGTGATTTGAATAGTAGAATAGATTTAAGAGACTTTAGCAATTGGAAAATGATTATATAGTTATTTATTCAGTCAGCCAATTGTAGTTTGAGTGCCTTAGGTGCAACCACTGAAACAATCCACTGGATATATGGTAGGGTATGCTTAAAGCAGAGATTTCTTTAGTAAACTTATAAAGAAGTCTTTTAAAGCAGCATATCACTCATTTAAGTATAGGGACAGATGGAAATACTGTAGTAAAGCCTTCATTGCAATTTTACACGTTATGGATTTATATATTGCTAATGAGGGCCAACACGTCAAATGTATCATATAGTGTCACTGAACTTGTACCTCACAATGTATACTAATATCAATATATAATTTGTTGCATGCATTTATGTGTGTTTTCATATTGTATGGCCAGTCTCCATATTCAAACTTTTGCTAAATCCACTTATTATTTCTAATGTTTTGACTACTGATTCTTTTGTTTTGTTAAGTATGCATGATGTTTTCTGATATAGTGGCAGTTTTAAGTCTTACATTAGAAATATTTTCTCTTTTATTCTTGTATTTCTGCAGTGACTAGGATATTCAGTACAATGGTCAATGAAAAAGATAAGGGAAGACATTGTTGTCTCATCTTTGGTCTCATAAGTAGTACTTTTAACATTTCACTATTAACTAAAATGTCTGCTGTGGGATATTTGTAGTGGCCACTTGCCAGATCAAGAAAACAGTTCTCTATTCCTAATTTAGATTTTTAAATTTTATCATTTTCTGTCTGTTGCACTGATTGTATTTGTGTACTCTATTTTATTAATGTAAATGACCAGCAATCAGTTGTACGTATTTGAAACAAACTTTACTTTTTTGTGGTTTGCAGTCTTGTTAATTTTCTGGGATTCAGTTTGCTAATATTCAATTTATTTAAAAAATAACTGAAATATATTTAACATACAATGTGTAAAATTAAGGTGTACAGCATTGGTTTAATACATTTGTGTGTGTATAATATGACTGCTATTGTAGTGATAATCAGCAGTTGTATCACAGCACATAATTATCATTTCTTTTTCGTGGTTGGGATGATTAGTGTCTACTCTCTAAACAAATTTGATGATTATAATGATATTGTTACCTATATTCATTATGCTGGGCATTAGGTATGTAAGACTTCTTTACTGTTCATTGCAAGTCTGTACCGCCAGCAACATCTCCCCACCATCTCCAACCCCTGATAACCACCAATTTTTGAGATCTCTGTGTTTAGAAGTTTGACTTCTTTTAGCATTCATAGATCAGTGCTGTCATAGAGTATTTGTCTTTCTCTGACATACCTGACTCAGCATAATGTCCTCAGAGTCAGTCCATGTTGTTGCAGATAGCAGGATCGATCAATAATATTTCTCATATATGGATAATATTTCCCTATAGCAGACAGATTGTTTTCTATATCTTAGCTATTTAAAATAATGCTGTGATAAACATGAGTGCCTATATCTCTTCAATATTATTTTTTATTTCCTTTTGGTATATAGTCAGATGTGGAATTGCTAGATCTTATAGTGCTTCTATTTTCAATTTTTTGAGGAAGCTCCAAGTTTACATTTCCAGCAACAACAGACAGGATTTGCTTTCCTCCATATTCTTTCCAACATTTATATCTCATGTCTGTTTTTTTGTTGATGTAAAGTTGCTTTACAATGGTGTGTTAGTTTCCGCTGTACAGCAAAGTCAGTCAGCCATACATATACATGTATCCCCAGTTCCCTGGGTTTCCTTCCCATTTAGGTCACCACGAATCATTGAGTAGAGTTCCCAGTGCCAGACAGTCTGTTCTTATCAGTTACCTGTCTTATGCATAGTGTTCCCAAAAGGTGTGTGTGTGTGAGCTGGCTGCTCACTGCCCAAAAGCCAATAAATATGCGAGATATATGGAAGGGAAAGTTTGCTTTATTTTAGATGCCAGAAACTGAGGGACAGGGATGGATGATGGCAGACATCTGTCCAAAGGCCCACTGCCCCCACTGGCAACCAGTGGGGCAAGAGCTTTTATAAACAGTAGTGGGGAGGGCAGCTACATACTAAAGCAGGACACCCAGCTCTAACTGATTGTCATGTCGTCGTGCTGTGTTAGTTGCTTCAGTCGTGTCCAGCTCTTTGAGACCCCAAAGACTATAGCCTGCTAGGCTCCTCTGTACATGGGATGTTCCAGTTTCATTTTCAGATTGGTTATCAGTGGTCTCACCAGCATCATCTTAATTGTTTTAGGTACAGTTAATCTTCAGTTCCAGGGTGGGCTTGTTTCCGTTTCTTTGAGGGACAGTTCTCAAAATCGTGGCAGTTCATGGTGTGGCTACCTTATCATCATCAAGTAGTTGACTTCTACAACTGAAGTTTCAGTGTCTATAGGACAGCTGGCAGAATGTGTTTCAGAATATCATATAGCCCTTGAGAAAGAACTGAAGGCCCTTGACTATGCTTAATGACTACATTATTATCATGTGGTCTCCTCTGACTGTTTTCCTTTGTTTCTTCGTTTATCATTTCTCTGATTAAGTTTTTTCTTTAAATAAAGGTTTCCAAAGAGAGAAGGCAGGGGGACAGGGGAGAAGGGATCGCCCACAGGCTCTGCTCCATTTCAGTAGCAGTGTGTATCTGCCAATCCATTCTGATCTCCCTCCTCCCACCTTGGTATCCATACATTTGTTCTCTATGTCTATGTCTCTATTTCTGTTTTGCAAATAAGTTCATCTATACCATTTTTCTAGATTCTATATGCATGTATATGTGTTTCTTATATTTTTGGTAATAACTGTTCTAAATGTGGTGGTATTTCATTGTGGTTTGGATTTGCATTTTCCTGGTGGCTAATGAAGTTGAGCATCTTTTCATGTACCTATTGGCCCACTGTGGAAATTCACTCACAATGATTAGAGCAAAAGTAAATGACATAAAAGCTAATATATAATAGAAAATGATAAAGTAAAAAATAATTGATTAAACTCAGTATTTTGAAAGATAAACAAAATAGACAAACATTTATCTAGACTTGCTAAGGAAAAAAGAATAGATTCAAATAAAACTAGAAATAAAAGAGGAGACATTACTGATACCACAGATATACAAAGGATTGTAAAAGACTACTATGAATGCTTAAATGCCAACAAGATGGACAGCCTAGAAGAAATGGAAACATTCCTTGAAACAGGCAACTTATCAAGACTGAATCATGAAGAAACAGAAAATCTGAACAGACCAGTTACTAGTATGGAGATTGAATCAGTAATGAGAAATGTTTCAACAAAGAAAACTCAGATTACTTTGCAGGTAAATTGTACCAAACATTTAAAGAACTAGTACAATTTTTTCTCAGACTTCCAAAGAAGAGAAGGGAAGATTGTTACACTGATTTCATGAGGCCAACATTATCCTGATACCCAAACCAGACAAGGACACAAAGGAAAAAAAATTATAGGCCAGTATTGCTTATAAAGAGAGATACAGATAGTCATATCCTTAACAAAATATTAGGAAATCAAATTCAACAATACTTTTAAAGGATTATGTACCATGATGAAGAATTTATTCCAGCAAATTCAACAATACATTTAAAGGATTATATACCGTGATGAAGAAGAATTTATTCCAGGGTGCATGAATGGTTCTATATCTGCAAATCAAGCACTGTAAACCTCAAATTAATAAAGCCCATGTATAATAAGCCCATAGCTAACACCATACTCAAAAGTTGAACGATGAAAGCTTTTTTTCTCTAAAATCTGGTGCAAGAAGAGAATCTTACTGTTTTTAGTCTACATGGTACTGGAATACTTAGCCAGAGCAATTAGGCAAGAAAAATAAATTAAAAAATCCTAAAATCAGATGAGAAGTAGGATTCTCTCTGTTTGCATCTAATATGATGTGTCGAAAATTTTCAAGAATCCATGGAGTGGAGAGAAGCTTGTTAAAACCAATAAACAAAATCAATAAGTTGCCCGATACAAATTTTGTCAGAGGCGAAAATAAGTTCTGCTTCAATACACCAACAATAATCTATTAGAAAAATAATTTCATGCTAGACTTGCTAAATGGACAAATAGAATAGTAATTTGAAATTTTTAAAAAAAACTCAGTATTTTGAAAGATAAACAAAATAGACAAACATTTATCTAGACTTGCTAAGGAAAAAAGAATAGATTCAAATAAAACTAGAAATAAAAGAGGAGACATTACTGATACCACAGATATACAAAGGATTGTAAAAGACTACTATGAATGCTTAAATGCCAACAAGATGGACAGCCTAGAAGAAATGGAAACATTCCTTGAAACAGGCAACTTATCAAGACTGAATCATGAAGAAACAGAAAATCTGAACAGACCAGTTACTAGTATGGAGATTGAATCAGTAATGAGAAATGTTTCAACAAAGAAAACTCAGATTACTTTGCAGGTAAATTGTACCAAACATTTAAAGAACTAGTACAATTTTTTCTCAGACTTCCAAAGAAGAGAAGGGAAGATTGTTACACTGATTTCATGAGGCCAACATTATCCTGATACCCAAACCAGACAAGGACACAAAGGAAAAAAAATTATAGGCCAGTATTGCTTATAAAGAGAGATACAGATAGTCATATCCTTAACAAAATATTAGGAAATCAAATTCAACAATACTTTTAAAGGATTATGTACCATGATGAAGAATTTATTCCAGCAAATTCAACAATACATTTAAAGGATTATATACCGTGATGAAGAAGAATTTATTCCAGGGTGCATGAATGGTTCTATATCTGCAAATCAAGCACTGTAAACCTCAAATTAATAAAGCCCATGTATAATAAGCCCATAGCTAACACCATACTCAAAAGTTGAACGATGAAAGCTTTTTTTCTCTAAAATCTGGTGCAAGAAGAGAATCTTACTGTTTTTAGTCTACATGGTACTGGAATACTTAGCCAGAGCAATTAGGCAAGAAAAATAAATTAAAAAATCCTAAAATCAGATGAGAAGTAGGATTCTCTCTGTTTGCATCTAATATGATGTGTCGAAAATTTTCAAGAATCCATGGAGTGGAGAGAAGCTTGTTAAAACCAATAAACAAAATCAATAAGTTGCCCGATACAAATTTTGTCAGAGGCGAAAATAAGTTCTGCTTCAATACACCAACAATAATCTATTAGAAAGACAAATTAAGGAAACAGATCCATCAAAAAGAATTACTTCAAAAAGAATAAAATACCTAGGAATTAATCTAACTGAGAAGGTGAAGATCTGTTTACTAAAGACTATAATCAGTGAAATAAAAAAGTAGCAAATAAATGAAAAGATAGCTTGCATTCATGGAATTGATAGGTGATAGATGATGGTCAGTTACTATGAACTGTGTCAGATTCTTGATCTCCAACGGAGAAGAATTCACATTGGGATCAAAAAGACTCGGCGATTGTCACTCAGAGCTTCATCATCTATCAGATTGGATGGGTTAGTAATATTAAAACCCCCATGTCATACTTTCTTGGTGGTCCAGTGGTTAAGAGTTACCTGCCAATGCAGGGGACACAGATTCAATCCTTGGTTCAGGAAGGTACCATGTTCCATGGGGCATATAAACCTACATTCCACAACTACTCAAGCCTGTGCACCTAGAACCATTGCTCTGAACAAGAGAAGCCACCACAATGAGAAACCAGTGACCATAATGAAAAGTAACCCCCTTGCCATTAATGGAGAAAGTCCACACGCAGCAATAAAGACCAAGTACAGCCAAATAAAAAGAAATTAATTTAAAAAATTCCTATATTACCCCAAAAGATCTACAGATTTAGTGCTATCTCTATCAAAATTTCTATAGCATTTTTTTTCACAAAAAATAGAAAAGGAAAAGCTGTGCTATAACTTGTGTGGAGCCATAAAAGACCTTGAATAATCAAAGCCATCTTGAGAGGGAAGAGAAGAGCTGGAGGCATCAGACTTCCTGAATTCAAATGATATTACAAAGCTACAGTAATCAGAAGAGTATAGTACTGAAGTAGAGACAGACACATTGATCAGTGAAACAGAATGGAGAGACCAGAAATAAACCCATGCATATACAGTTAGTTTATAGAGGGCTGTCGCCAATGGGGTCACAAAGAGTTGGACCCCCCACACACATATGCAATTTAAAAGAAAAGAAACAATGAGGAAAGGATAGCCTCCTCCATAAATGGTGTTGGGAAAACTGCACAGCCACAGGCAAAGCAATGAAACAGGACCCTCATCTTATACCAGGCACAGATATCAACTCACTATGGATTGAACACTTGAGCATAGGACCTGAAAACCTAAAACTCCTAGAAGAAAACATGGAAGATAAGCTCCTTAGTATCAATCTTGGCAATACTTTTTTGATTTGAAACCAAAAACAATGGCAACAAAAGCAAAAATAAGCAGCTGGCATTACAAATAAAAAGCCTCTTCAAAGGAAGCAGCCAACAAACCTGAATTATGTTGGGTCAGGAAGGTAGATCGACCAAAATTCACATTGGGATCAAAAGACTCGGCGATTGTCACTCAGAGCTTCATCATCTATCAGATTGGATGGGTTAGTAATATTAAAACCCCCATGTCATACTTTCTTGGTGGTCCAGTGGTTAAGAGTTACCTGCCAATGCAGGGGACACAGATTCAATCCTTGGTTCAGGAAGGTACCATGTTCCATGGGGCATATAAACCTACATTCCACAACTACTCAAGCCTGTGCACCTAGAACCATTGCTCTGAACAAGAGAAGCCACCACAATGAGAAACCAGTGACCATAATGAAAAGTAACCCCCTTGCCATTAATGGAGAAAGTCCACACGCAGCAATAAAGACCAAGTACAGCCAAATAAAAAGAAATTAATTTAAAAAATTCCTATATTACCCCAAAAGATCTACAGATTTAGTGCTATCTCTATCAAAATTTCTATAGCATTTTTTTTCACAAAAAATAGAAAAGGAAAAGCTGTGCTATAACTTGTGTGGAGCCATAAAAGACCTTGAATAATCAAAGCCATCTTGAGAGGGAAGAGAAGAGCTGGAGGCATCAGACTTCCTGAATTCAAATGATATTACAAAGCTACAGTAATCAGAAGAGTATAGTACTGAAGTAGAGACAGACACATTGATCAGTGAAACAGAATGGAGAGACCAGAAATAAACCCATGCATATACAGTTAGTTTATAGAGGGCTGTCGCCAATGGGGTCACAAAGAGTTGGACCCCCCACACACATATGCAATTTAAAAGAAAAGAAACAATGAGGAAAGGATAGCCTCCTCCATAAATGGTGTTGGGAAAACTGCACAGCCACAGGCAAAGCAATGAAACAGGACCCTCATCTTATACCAGGCACAGATATCAACTCACTATGGATTGAACACTTGAGCATAGGACCTGAAAACCTAAAACTCCTAGAAGAAAACATGGAAGATAAGCTCCTTAGTATCAATCTTGGCAATACTTTTTTGATTTGAAACCAAAAACAATGGCAACAAAAGCAAAAATAAGCAGCTGGCATTACAAATAAAAAGCCTCTTCAAAGGAAGCAGTCAACCAAATGAAAACACATCCTACAGAATGGGAGTAAATATTTTCGAGTCACATATCTGGCAAGGGATTAATATCTAAAATATATGAAAAATGCATACAACTCAATAGCAAA
Source organism: Tragulus kanchil (assembly GCA_022376925.1). NCBI lineage: Eukaryota > Metazoa > Chordata > Mammalia > Artiodactyla > Tragulidae > Tragulus > Tragulus kanchil. Next base: position 108,400,178 of record JAIOJX010000024.1, on the reverse strand, counting down.
AATAAATAAAGAAAGAAAGAAAGAATTAAAAATGAGCAGAATAACTGAATAAGATATTTTCCCAAAGACATACCGATGGTCAACAGGTACATGGAAAGATGCTCAGCATTACTAATCATCAGGAAAGTTCAAATCAAAACAACAATGAGATCTAATTTTACACGTGTTAGAATGACTCACATCAAAGAGAGAGGAGATAAGAGGCAGAGATGTGGATTATGGGGAACCCTGTTTTTTCACTTTGTAGAAGTGTAAATTGGTTAAGCCACTAGGGAAAACAGCATGAAAGTTCCTCAAAAAATAAAATATAGGGCGTCCCTGGTCGTCCAGTGGGTAAGGACACCGCCTTGCAGTGCAAGGGGCACCGGTTCAATCCCTGGCCTGGGAAAATCCCATGTGCTGTGGAGCGGCTGGACCAATGTGTCCAACTCCTGAGCCAGTGCTCTGGAGCACATGTGCCCAGACCTGGTGCTTTGTGATGAGAGAGGCCACTGCGATGGGAGGCCAACACAGGCCAAAAAACAAAGATGGATGAAAGTAGATAAATGAAAGACCAATAGAAGTGGCCAAAATAAATAAATAAATAAAATAAAATATAGTTACAATATTATCAAGAAATCCCACTTCTGATATATAGCCAAAGGAAATGAAGATAAGACTTTGGAGAGTTATCAACAGTTCCATGTTCATCACAGCATTATTCAGAGCAGCCAAAATATGAAAACAACCTAAATGTCCACAAAAATGGATGACTGAATCAGTGTATGTGTGTGTGTGTGTTTGTATAGATATATAGAGGCTTCTATGATGACTCAGATGGTAAAGAATCTGGCTGCAATCCAGGAGACCCAGGTTCAATCCCTGAGTCAGGAAAATCTCCTGGAGAAGGGAATGGCAACCCATTCTAGTAGTCTTGTCTGGAAAATCCCACGGACAGAGTAGACTGGTAGGCTACAGTCCATGGGGTACCAAAAAGTCAGACACGACTGAGCTACTAGTACATATATATATACATATGTGTAATATATATATAAACTAAAATAATATTCCACCAGAAGAAATAATCCTGCTGTAAAGATGATATATTTAAAGATTATATAAGGTATAGGGCTTCCCCTGGTGGTCCAGTGGGTAAGGACACCGCCTTGCAGTGCAAGGGGCGCTGGTTCGAGCCCTGGCCTGGGAAGATCCCATGTGCCGTGGAGCGGCTGGACCGATGTGTCCAATCACCAAGCTGGAGCTCTGGAGCGCATGCACCCAGAGCCAGCGGTCTGCAACGACAGACGCCATTGCGATGGGAGGCCCACAGGAGCCAAAGAACAAAGATGGATGAAAATGGAGAAATGAAAGACCAATAGAAGTGGCCCGCCCACTCCCCTCCCTCCCCAACCCGACCCCCCGCCTAAAATGAATAAATAAATAAATAAATAAATCTTTAAAAAAATAAAAAAAGATTATGTAAGGTATATAAAAAAGAAAATACAAGGAAGTAAGTTCTAGAATTTGACACTGGAAATCTCAAAACTATTTTTTTTTTTTCAAAACTAATTTAAATGAGGTTTTTAAAGATTTAAATAATTGAAGAGATTTTTTATTTATGCATCAAACAACTCAATTTTATAAAAATTTTACTTTTTCTGAAATGTGTATATAGTTTCATATAATTCCAATCACATATATATAGGTAGATAGATAGATATTACCTCTACATTTCAATGCCCCTAGAATTAGCCTTCTTTTTCCTGTGTGCTCTGCTGATGCATCTTAGTTATTGGGTCCACTGTCAGAGTTTGCTCGGACTTGTTGCGTTGACCCCTTAGCTGGTCTTGTGGCCTTTGCTCTTGTTCCTCTACAGTATAGTCTCTCCAGGATCTATAGTGATGTGTCTTTCCCTGTGCAAAGCACTCCAGTGTTTGCCAAATTGTTCAGAGTGAGCATCAGTACTTATAAGGACCTTCAGTGTCTGTCTCGATCTACCCACTGCCTCAGATCTCATGTCCTACTGCCTTCTTTCTGTCTCACTACAGCAGCCAACATGGGCCTTCCTTTGTATGTTGAACATTTTTGGCACACTCCATGTCAAGGTCTGTGCTCTTGCAAAGTGCTCCATCCATTGTCTAGATGGTTTTTCCCCAGTTAGTCACAGCTTGCACCATACTTCCTTCAGGCATTTAGTGACTTGAAGCTCACCTGAAAATAGTATTTAAAAATGCAGCTACAAACAGCTAGATCTAGACCAGGGACTGACAAAGAGTACTATTCGTTCATGAATATATTCTGTAAATGATTGTTGAACATACCTGATATACCTGTAGCATGGCTTGAATGATGCCAATGTTGAAAAGATTCAATCTTTGCTTCAAATAAAGTACCAAGGGAGGATATAAGCATAGTATATAACCAACACTTATATAGGAGCTGTGGTTTGCTAAATATGTACAGTTTACATACTTCTTACATTTGAGCCTCCTAATCAATATTATGTTGAGGACAGAGCAGGTGTTTCAGAAATGTAAACTTGAAGAGGTTAAATAATTTACCTAAATGGGAAAGCTGTTTTTCAAAGCTTGGCTTTCTGACTTTGAAACATTTTTTTCCCCCTTTGGTCACACAAGATTGCATTCTCTCTGCACTTTGGGAAATACAATAGAAGAGTAAAATAAAGTCAATGCCTATAATAAATTTGAAATCTTTGTGGGTCATAGCTGTGGCATGAGAAACAAAATGAATCCCATGACACTTAGTTTCCGAAGAGATTTTTATTTATGCATCAAACAACTCTTTTAAAAATTTTACTTTTTCTGAAATGTGTATATAGTTTCATATAATTCCAATCACATATATATAGGTAGATAGATAGATATTACCTCTACATTTCAATGCCCCTAGAATTAGCCTTCTTTTTCCTGTGTGCTCTGCTGATGCATCTTAGTTATTGGGTCCACTGTCAGAGTTTGCTCGGACTTGTTGCGTTGACCCCTTAGCTGGTCTTGTGGCCTTTGCTCTTGTTCCTCTACAGTATAGTCTCTCCAGGATCTATAGTGATGTGTCTTTCCCTGTGCAAAGCACTCCAGTGTTTGCCAAATTGTTCAGAGTGAGCATCAGTACTTATAAGGACCTTCAGTGTCTGTCTCGATCTACCCACTGCCTCAGATCTCATGTCCTACTGCCTTCTTTCTGTCTCACTACAGCAGCCAACATGGGCCTTCCTTTGTATGTTGAACATTTTTGGCACACTCCATGTCAAGGTCTGTGCTCTTGCAAAGTGCTCCATCCATTGTCTAGATGGTTTTTCCCCAGTTAGTCACAGCTTGCACCATACTTCCTTCAGGCATTTAGTGACTTGAAGCTCACCTGAAAATAGTATTTAAAAATGCAGCTACAAACAGCTAGATCTAGACCAGGGACTGACAAAGAGTACTATTCGTTCATGAATATATTCTGTAAATGATTGTTGAACATACCTGATATACCTGTAGCATGGCTTGAATGATGCCAATGTTGAAAAGATTCAATCTTTGCTTCAAATAAAGTACCAAGGGAGGATATAAGCATAGTATATAACCAACACTTATATAGGAGCTGTGGTTTGCTAAATATGTACAGTTTACATACTTCTTACATTTGAGCCTCCTAATCAATATTATGTTGAGGACAGAGCAGGTGTTTCAGAAATGTAAACTTGAAGAGGTTAAATAATTTACCTAAATGGGAAAGCTGTTTTTCAAAGCTTGGCTTTCTGACTTTGAAACATTTTTTTCCCCCTTTGGTCACACAAGATTGCATTCTCTCTGCACTTTGGGAAATACAATAGAAGAGTAAAATAAAGTCAATGCCTATAATAAATTTGAAATCTTTGTGGGTCATAGCTGTGGCATGAGAAACAAAATGAATCCCATGACACTTAGTTTCCTCAGGTTAGTTTATAATCTGTAAAATGGAAGTCATGCATACACAATTACCTTCGGGGACATTGAGAAGATTAATGAGGCTATGTTTATGAAAAATCTTTAAATTATATAGGGAAAAGCATTATCATCAGAAAAGAAACTATTAGTAATCCACATTTTTCTTATACACAGGTTTAGCATATGATTTTGTGAAAGGAAATCCATGACTGTTTAACTTTGAAACTTACACTATTTAAAAAGTAGTGTGGTGTATGATTTGCTTTCTAAATATTGCTTCAGTTTTTTAATAAAAAAAAAAAGACAGACATATTTTCCAGTGGAGTTCAAATTTATAGACCATCTCCCCTACTATGAGGAGACTGAAAAAAAAGTTAAGAGTTTCTAAATTTTTAAACTCTGGTAGCTTACCTGCTTAGAAAAAATAAGAACAATATCAGGAAGAAAACTTATAATAACATTGAACGAAAGAATTAAAAGAGAACTATTTTACCTCTAACCTCAACTGGAGAAATTGTAAGGTTGAAAAAGAATATTAAAATATGAAAATGGCATTTAGTTAATAAAAGCTATAAAGCAGCTAAGAAGTTAGTCTTCTTAAGGACACTAATTTCATTATGACTATGCTGTTTTATAAGTAAATTTGTTAAAACAAAGTGAAAAAAACGGTATTTATATTAAAAAGATAAATATTTTCTATTTTCTAGAAGTTTGCATAAATTACTTGGAAAGCATTTACTCAAATAATACTTAATAAGATTTAAAATGATAGTAATTAGATGAACATTGGTTTTTAAGCTTACTAAAATATGTGTGCTTTATAAAAAAAATTGGTTCAGGTATATATCTAAAATATATGCATCATACGTAGCCACTACAATTTACTTTTGTAAAATATATGGAGAATTAATATAATGCAAAGAAGTTTACAGAATATTCAATGTTACAAGAGAAATTTTTTCTACTAATTTAATTTAGCTTTTGAGGTACTTTATAATAAATCACAGTTAATTTACCTTTCCTACTGAAGTGTTACTTTGGGAAATACAATAGAAGAGTAAAATAAAGTCAATGCCTATAATAAATTTGAAATCTTTGTGGGTCATAGCTGTGGCATGAGAAACAAAATGAATCCCATGACACTTAGTTTCCTCAGGTTAGTTTATAATCTGTAAAATGGAAGTCATGCATACACAATTACCTTCGGGGACATTGAGAAGATTAATGAGGCTATGTTTATGAAAAATCTTTAAATTATATAGGGAAAAGCATTATCATCAGAAAAGAAACTATTAGTAATCCACATTTTTCTTATACACAGGTTTAGCATATGATTTTGTGAAAGGAAATCCATGACTGTTTAACTTTGAAACTTACACTATTTAAAAAGTAGTGTGGTGTATGATTTGCTTTCTAAATATTGCTTCAGTTTTTTAATAAAAAAAAAAAGACAGACATATTTTCCAGTGGAGTTCAAATTTATAGACCATCTCCACTACTATGAGGAGACTGAAAAAAAAGTTAAGAGTTTCTAAATTTTTAAACTCTGGTAGCTTACCTGCTTAGAAAAAATAAGAACAATATCAGGAAGAAAACTTATAATAACATTGAACGAAAGAATTAAAAGAGAACTATTTTACCTCTAACCTCAACTGGAGAAATTGTAAGGTTGAAAAAGAATATTAAAATATGAAAATGGCATTTAGTTAATAAAAGCTATAAAGCAGCTAAGAAGTTAGTCTTCTTAAGGACACTAATTTCATTATGACTATGCTGTTTTATAAGTAAATTTGTTAAAACAAAGTGAAAAAAACGGTATTTATATTAAAAAGATAAATATTTTCTATTTTCTAGAAGTTTGCATAAATTACTTGGAAAGCATTTACTCAAATAATACTTAATAAGATTTAAAATGATAGTAATTAGATGAACATTGGTTTTTAAGCTTACTAAAATATGTGTGCTTTATAAAAAAAATTGGTTCAGGTATATATCTAAAATATATGCATCATACGTAGCCACTACAATTTACTTTTGTAAAATATATGGAGAATTAATATAATGCAAAGAAGTTTACAGAATATTCAATGTTACAAGAGAAATTTTTTCTACTAATTTAATTTAGCTTTTGAGGTACTTTATAATAAATCACAGTTAATTTACCTTTCCTACTGAAGTGTTATCAGATTTTCTGTTTGGAAAATATTGCTGGTCATTTTTTTACTTTGATGAATTTGCTTAAGGTAAAGTTTAATAATAATATTTAACATTATTAGATAATATTTTAATATGTTTTAAAACTTAATTAAATTTTGGTTGAACTGGGTCTTCATGGATGTGCTTGGGCTTTCTCTTAATTATGGCAAGCCAGGGCTTCTGTTGTTACAGATTACTTGCTCTAGGTATGCGGGCTCAGTAGTTATGGCACACAGGCTTAGTTGCTCCACACCGTGTGGACTCCTCCTGGACCAGAGATTGAACCCATGTCTCTGGTGTTGGCAGGCTGATTCTTAACTACTGGACTATCTAAAAGTACCTAAAATAATATTTTTGATTTTATAGTCATATATTCAAGATGCACATTTCCCCAAATATTTCATATTACTACATTTTTATGATAGATAGAAATGAAGTACAATTCAGAATAAATAGGTTTCTGGTCATTAGAAATGTCAAAGAAGGAATTTGTGACTAAGTAAAATGTGACTTTTCAAGTTTATGTGTCAACTTGGCTAGGTTATGGTGCCCAACTGTTTGGTCAAAGACCAGTCTAGATGTTGCCGTGAAGTCATCAGTCAGACATGATTAATATTTAAATCAGTAGATCTTGAATAAAGCAGGTTACCCTCCATAATTGTGGGTAGGCCTTATCCAATCAGTTAAAAGACTTAGGAGGGAAAAATGAGGTCTCACAGAAAGGAAGGAATTCTGTCTTCAAACTTTCTTCAAACTCAAGACTGAAACATCATCTCTTACCATAAGTTCTGGACAGTAGGCCTCCCTTAAAAATTTCAAGCTTGCCAGCATCCACAATTGCATGAGCCAATTCTTTAGTCACATATACACCCATGCATATTTATATACACACATGAATACATCCTATTTGTTCTGTTTGGAGAACCCTGACTAATACAGGGTTTATAGCCATACCCCTCCCCTCAAAATAACAGACACTAAATTCTATAGAAACTATAAGAATAAACAACAGAACTTTAGACAGAATTAAAGAAATAATGGGGCAAAGGCACAGTTGGCTCTTCTCCTCCTGAATTTTGTTTTTAACTGGACTAAAAGATTTGATATGATCTCCCCTGAAATATTACTTGAAAAATTAATTGGATTTAACTGGCATGAAAAATAACCACATTATCAGTGATAAAAATTGGCTTAAGCCCATGACTTAAAGCAGAAAAAAATATCAATATAGACCCTTAATGAGTTAAACATAAAGAATTAGGAGGATATTTTAAAACAGAAAAGAGATTGAAAGTCAGTGGTATTTTTATGAGTAAAATTTGATATTATCTTCCAGGAAAGGTGATACAACTTTTTGACATGAATTCAGAGGTAGATGGTTGCCTAGAAATAAGTGATCTCCTGGACCAGAGATTGAACCCATGTCTCTGGTGTTGGCAGGCTGATTCTTAACTACTGGACTATCTAAAAGTACCTAAAATAATATTTTGATTTTATAGTCATATATTCAAGATGCACATTTCCCCAAATATTTCATATTACTACATTTTTATGATAGATAGAAATGAAGTACAATTCAGAATAAATAGGTTTCTGGTCATTAGAAATGTCAAAGAAGGAATTTGTGACTAAGTAAAATGTGACTTTTCAAGTTTATGTGTCAACTTGGCTAGGTTATGGTGCCCAACTGTTTGGTCAAAGACCAGTCTAGATGTTGCCGTGAAGTCATCAGTCAGACATGATTAATATTTAAATCAGTAGATCTTGAATAAAGCAGGTTACCCTCCATAATTGTGGGTAGGCCTTATCCAATCAGTTAAAAGACTTAGGAGGGAAAAATGAGGTCTCACAGAAAGGAAGGAATTCTGTCTTCAAACTTTCTTCAAACTCAAGACTGAAACATCATCTCTTACCATAAGTTCTGGACAGTAGGCCTCCCTTAAAAATTTCAAGCTTGCCAGCATCCACAATTGCATGAGCCAATTCTTTAGTCACATATACACCCATGCATATTTATATACACACATGAATACATCCTATTTGTTCTGTTTGGAGAACCCTGACTAATACAGGGTTTATAGCCATACCCCTCCCCTCAAAATAACAGACACTAAATTCTATAGAAACTATAAGAATAAACAACAGAACTTTAGACAGAATTAAAGAAATAATGGGGCAAAGGCACAGTTGGCTCTTCTCCTCCTGAATTTTGTTTTTAACTGGACTAAAAGATTTGATATGATCTCCCCTGAAATATTACTTGAAAAATTAATTGGATTTAACTGGCATGAAAAATAACCACATTATCAGTGATAAAAATTGGCTTAAGCCCATGACTTAAAGCAGAAAAAAATATCAATATAGACCCTTAATGAGTTAAACATAAAGAATTAGGAGGATATTTTAAAACAGAAAAGAGATTGAAAGTCAGTGGTATTTTTATGAGTAAAATTTGATATTATCTTCCAGGAAAGGTGATACAACTTTTTGACATGAATTCAGAGGTAGATGGTTGAAATTTTGGATATATGTACACAAAATGGAAGGCAGTGTCTTAAACAGAATGGATGCAGATTGGATTTTATGATTTGACACTAATGTTAGAGAACATCTTTGATTAAATATTCCTTAATCCTCCTCACTAAGGAGAAGCATAATAAAAAGTCTATAGACAGAGCACTTGAGAAATACTTAAAGGAGGATGAAACAATTGTTCTAGGCTTCTGCCATGGCATCTCAGTGTCAGTTTTTGGTTCACTCTGGAAGATGACCAGCTAAGAATGAGGAGAATTTCACTTCTATAGCCAGTCAATTAAAATGATAATTAAGGTCACCCAAAGAACTTTACAACTGAAGCAATATTGTAAAAGGACAGTGATCAGATCAGTGAACAGTGGAATGTGTGATCAGACTATACATAAAGGATTTTATTGCATCAGAAACACAGACATTTTTCAAAACTGTTTCTGGCTATGAATGCTTTGGAATAGGCAAGAGGTTGGACAAAGCATTCTTAAAATTTTTATTTCTCATAATTCGTATAATGGTCATTTGCCTATTTGATCACTAATCAATTTTTCAAACTACCTTGCTTTGCTCTGTATCATAGATCATCATATCTGTAGACTTCCAGTTATATTCAGCAAATTGTAGGCACTAGAGAGTATGAGAAGGGATACATTGGTGTTTCTTTTTTTTTGTTTTGCCTGAAGCAGCATTTCTAGCAGGATTACATTGGTGGTTCTGTGTAAATTCTATAGAAACTATAAGAATAAACAACAGAAAACCCTTTAGACAGAATTAAAGAAATAATGGGGCAAAGGCACAGTTGGCTCTTCTCCTCCTGAATTTTTTTTTTAACTGGACTAAAAGATTTGATATGATCTCCCCTGAAATATTACTTGAAAAATTAATTGGATTTAACTGGCATGAAAAATAACCACATTATCAGTGATAAAAATTGGCTTAAGCCCATGACTTAAAGCAGAAAAAAATATCAATATAGACCCTTAATGAGTTAAACATAAAGAATTAGGAGGATATTTTAAAACAGAAAAGAGATTGAAAGTCAGTGGTATTTTTATGAGTAAAATTTGATATTATCTTCCAGGAAAGGTGATACAACTTTTTGACATGAATTCAGAGGTAGATGGTTGAAATTTTGGATATATGTACACAAAATGGAAGGCAGTGTCTTAAACAGAATGGATGCAGATTGGATTTTATGATTTGACACTAATGTTAGAGAACATCTTTGATTAAATATTCCTTAATCCTCCTCACTAAGGAGAAGCATAATAAAAAGTCTATAGACAGAGCACTTGAGAAATACTTAAAGGAGGATGAAACAATTGTTCTAGGCTTCTGCCATGGCATCTCAGTGTCAGTTTTTGGTTCACTCTGGAAGATGACCAGCTAAGAATGAGGAGAATTTCACTTCTATAGCCAGTCAATTAAAATGATAATTAAGGTCACCCAAAGAACTTTACAACTGAAGCAATATTGTAAAAGGACAGTGATCAGATCAGTGAACAGTGGAATATGTGATCAGACTATACATAAAGGATTTTATTGCATCAGAAACACAGACATTTTTCAAAACTGTTTCTGGCTATGAATGCTTTGGAATAGGCAAGAGGTTGGACAAAGCATTCTTAAAATTTTTATTTCTCATAATTCGTATAATGGTCATTTGCCTATTTGATCACTAATCAATTTTTCAAACTACCTTGCTTTGCTCTGTATCATAGATCATCATATCTGTAGACTTCCAGTTATATTCAGCAAATTGTAGGCACTAGAGAGTATGAGAAGGGGATACATTGGTGTTTCTTTTTTTCTTGTTTTGCCTGAAGCAGCATTTCTAGCAGTGATTATGTGTCCATATTGGTGCCAGGTTCTGATGGGAAGCCACTGTTCAGTGGTTCCGGCTCCTGCCTGCAAATTAGTGGATTCTAATGCACATTAGACAAACCTTCTTGCTCTCATTGTACCATTTCCTCTTATTGTCCCTGTTGCCCTAAAAATAGTTGACGTCTTCCTACTGTTGCTTCATGGTACTCAGTGTAGCCATTCAACTTTTTTTTATCACTTGCTAACTCAATTCTCTATGCTAAGTTTCCTCTTATGAAATTTTGAGGAATTAAAAAAATATTAATTTTTTTAAAAATATAAATATTTAGTATGAAAGCAGTCCTTACAAGTGGTGACATGATTCTCTTCTATGAGATCAGAATTTTTCCTAAGTCAACTTAGGTGTGGTCTTCTAGGAAGGCATAAAATTGGACTTTCTGATCTCTCAACATCTTTCCAAAAATTGTCATAACCTGCTACACTTTGAGTTTTCAAGTGCAACCCAAGTAACTCATATTCTTATTGTCATTCGTGACATTTGGCGTTCTATCACTTCTTAAACAAATGCTTTAACACTGCTCCTCCCAAGTACTTTTTTTATTATTTCACTTTTGAATAGGGGGTTTAAAAATTATTTTTGACAAAGTGTAATTACAACTATGACCTTTCTTTTTTTGCTATGGATCTTATCTATTTTAAAACTAATATTTCTTTTGGTGTAGCTAATTACTTTGGAAATACCCCAAGGCTGTGTGTAAATTCCAGAGTTGAGGAGATAGTTTATAAAGATATTATATCTTCCCATTGTGTTCTATTAAACAGTATTTCACTAGAAACCAAGTGAATACCTTCAAGGTTCCTTACTGAGCTGCCCTTGAGATTTTTGCCATGGACTCACCTGGAAGGTAAAACTGAAAAACAATAACTACATTCTAACAATTAAGTCACTCAAATTATCACAGATTATGTTCATGGTTTACTGAGAGGACTCATCTGCAGAAAGGCTTTGTGTGTGTGTGTAAAGTTCTAGGATTTATTCTCTTGATCTGTATGTGACTCTTTACCCATATTGTAAACATTAACATAACACACAATATTCTCAAAGTGTCAGAAATCTGGCCATGGTGCTGAACTGGACTTAGAGTGTAACCTGGTTAGACGCTGGGAAAAGAATCAATATTAAAAGCAGCATGAACTAAAAAAGAAGTCCATTGGGAGAAGAGCAACTTTCTGCTCTGCTTGTATCTGTGTTCAGTGACCCAGATGCAGCAGAGTGACCTAAGAACTCCCAAAACAATCCTCTAACTTCCAGCATGGATGGCAGCTAGGATTACAAACTCAGAAAATCATAGTTCACATATACAGAAAAATGCTGATATGTTGGCAGATTATCATAAGGAATATGTATGCACTGAATGTACTTAAATGTATGTTTGAAATTTTAAATTTAAAACAAATTACAGTAAGAAAAGCAACCAAACATATATGTATGTATATGTGCAGAAATATGTGTATATATCCAGAGGTACATGTATGTAAGGTATGTATATGTACATATATATATATATATATATATATATATATATATATATATAAATCTTAGAGCATTCATATCCATTTACCTCTGAGTTAATCTCAGTATATTCCCAATATTTAAGAATTTTCTCTGTTTATGACATGTACTCAGATTCTACTGAATATAGCATGTGTCAGAGAGCCACAAATTGATTCAATATGAAATTCAAAGGAAATGAAAATATATTTTCATATTTTTCTCCAAATCGTCACAGTCTTTTTTTCAGAATTTATTGACTCTTTATTTCGCCTCAAAATTCTTCGCCACAAAAGTGGCTGAAAATCTCTAGACTTTTCTAAAAACAAAAGTCCTTCAGATATGATATTTATTTTATAATACAAAAAGAATCAATAAGAGCTCTTTAGGATTAGAAGATCCACCAAATACTGGAAGGATTTAAAGAAGAGATTTTGTTCTATTCTTCTGCCAGAAGGTCAGATTCAATTGCGGCCCCACTTTTGTTTTTGTTGTGATAGTTGTCTTAAAATTTCTGTGTAGTAGTAACTGAGAAGTGGAATTCCTAACAGCAAAGGAATAGAGGAAAAAGTTTCAGAAGAGTTATAAAGGCTTCTCTGAAGAGAGATTTCTCTCAAAATAAAAAGAAAAAGTGAAAGTAGGGTAAGAGAGTCTTAGAAGTTTTGGCTTCTGAAATTTAAGCACCACAGGAAAAACTATTTTGTCAATCTTGATCTAAATTTAACAGTCAACATGCAGGTGGTGAAGCATTTTGTCAACTGCCTGTGGGTAATGAGGCTCCTCTTGACGACATATGAGTTTTCAAGTCTCTAATTATATGCCAGAAATTTCATACCAAAGTTGGAATTAATATCTGTTATTTTACTTGTTATCCATGATAGTTCGGTAACTAAACCTCGACGAGACATTTATCTACGTTTAAGAAATAAAATACAATTGTTAATTTATTTTTAATTTATAAGACCCAGGTAACACAGAACCAGGTAATTTGTCACAGGGATTATTTAGTGTTCTCCTAACCTCTTAGGAATTATATTTAGTATAATATGAAGAGACTTGGACAACACTGCTTAAGTTTGATGTTATTTAAAACTGTATTTTGGTAACAGCCATATGGCAGGACTGTCCCTAGGTAAATAGTTCTCTCTCCAATTTCTTTACAAATTGCTATAGTTTAGTGATAATGAAATAATATTAAAGTTCCCAGTACATTCAGAAAAAGTCAAGATGTCCTATTGACTAAACCATGTAGTGGTATCTAGATGGATTATTTGTCAGGGTCACTCTTGCTGCATACAGCAGCAGTGGTAGGAGATCTTCCAGTAATGATAGCAAAATGTACCAACAGAGTTATTCTGCTTCATTTGCTTATAATTTCACATGTCCAAAGTAAATGTTCTCATTCTCTCAATAAATACCTCACAGTGGCTGAGGACATGGTTTCTAGAGCCACACCACCCAAATTTGAATCCTGGTCCTCTTACTAGCTAAACTGATGACCCTGGGCAAATCACTTAGCCTCTTGCAGATTCAGATTACTCATCAGTAAACTGGGAATAATGATTCAAGTCACCTTCTAGCATTGTTATAAGGATTAAATGATTTTATATATTCAAGCCTGTACTGCTACTCAATAAATAATGGGAGCTCTCTCCACCTTGTTCTTCAAACTGGGAATCTTAGGGTCCTTCTGTTTCTCTCCTTTATGTAACAATGATCACAGTGTAACAGGTCTTTTCTTTTTAATGGATCAGAATTGTCTTTTTCACCCCGTTCCCCTTTGTCCTTGAACTGAAGCTCTTTTAATTGATGTTTCTGAGTTTTTTTCTTTATATATTCCATTAAAGTATTCATGAAATGTTCAAGCTTAAATCTGTTCACTAGTTTCCAGGTGATTGCTGCAGTGGTTATTCGATTATTTGAAAAAGCTTTATGTCTTTATTCCTAGGGAAATTATCATGAGAGTCCAATATGTACAAAAAGTTAAGCACTGAAATTCCCTAGTAGCAATGGGAAGTGGAAGTGGGACTCTTCCCATTCACTGTACATATTATCTCCTCTTGGGGGATTTTCTTGGCTTCTGTTTTGTTTTGTTTTTCGCTGCACTAGATTTAGTTGCAGCATGTGGGATCTAGTTTCTTGACCAGGAATTGAACCCAGACCCCCTACATTGGGAGTGTGGAGTATTAGCCATTGGACCACAAGGAAGCTTGCTACCTTTTCTTGGTCTTAGACTGGGCTGTAGGCTCTGTAATCTTTGTATGTCTTCATATCTCCATCATCATTACTTTTCCTTTGTCACTCTGATCCATGGACTCATAAGCTAATAGTTTTGTGTATAATTTATTCTATTTCTTTTAAATTCTAATATTTTATAATGTGTGCTAAGTTGGTTCAGTAGTGTCCAACCCTTTGTGACAAAACAAACTTTGTGACCCTATGGACTGTAGCCTTCCAGGCTTATGTCCATGGATTTTTCCAGGCAAGAAGGTAGACTGGGTTGCCATTTCCTGCTCCAAGAAATGTTCCCAACCCCAGGATCAAACCTGCATCTCTTACGTCCCCTGCATTGGCATGGGGGTTCTATATCACTCATGCCACCTTGTCACATTTACTGCTACTCAATAAATAATGGGAGCTTTTCAATTCCACGTAAACTGGGAATAATGATTCAAGTCACCTTCTAGCATTGTTATAAGGATTAAATGATTTTATATATTCAAGCCTGTACTGCTACTCAATAAATAATGGGAGCTCTCTCCACCTTGTTCTTCAAACTGGGAATCTTAGGGTCCTTCTGTTTCTCTCCTTTATGTAACAATGATCACAGTGTAACAGGTCTTTTCTTTTTAATGGATCAGAATTGTCTTTTTCACCCCGTTCCCCTTTGTCCTTGAACTGAAGCTCTTTTAATTGATGTTTCTGAGTTTTTTTCTTTATATATTCCATTAAAGTATTCATGAAATGTTCAAGCTTAAATCTGTTCACTAGTTTCCAGGTGATTGCTGCAGTGGTTATTCGATTATTTGAAAAAGCTTTATGTCTTTATTCCTAGGGAAATTATCATGAGAGTCCAATATGTACAAAAAGTTAAGCACTGAAATTCCCTAGTAGCAATGGGAAGTGGAAGTGGGACTCTTCCCATTCACTGTACATATTATCTCCTCTTGGGGGATTTTCTTGGCTTCTGTTTTGTTTTGTTTTTCGCTGCACTAGATTTAGTTGCAGCATGTGGGATCTAGTTTCTTGACCAGGAATTGAACCCAGACCCCCTACATTGGGAGTGTGGAGTATTAGCCATTGGACCACAAGGAAGCTTGCTACCTTTTCTTGGTCTTAGACTGGGCTGTAGGCTCTGTAATCTTTGTATGTCTTCATATCTCCATCATCATTACTTTTCCTTTGTCACTCTGATCCATGGACTCATAAGCTAATAGTTTTGTGTATAATTTATTCTATTTCTTTTAAATTCTAATATTTTATAATGTGTGCTAAGTTGGTTCAGTAGTGTCCAACCCTTTGTGACAAAACAAACTTTGTGACCCTATGGACTGTAGCCTTCCAGGCTTATGTCCATGGATTTTTCCAGGCAAGAAGGTAGACTGGGTTGCCATTTCCTGCTCCAAGAAATGTTCCCAACCCCAGGATCAAACCTGCATCTCTTACGTCCCCTGCATTGGCATGGGGGTTCTATATCACTCATGCCACCTTGTCACATTTACTTGCTACTATTAGAGACGTGGGTTTGATCCTGGGGTTGGGAAGACCCCCTGGAGAAGGAAATGATGACTCACTCCAGTGTTCTTGCCTGGAAGATTCCATGGACAGAGGAACCTGATGGGCTACAGTAATGGGGTCACAATGAGTCAGAAATTACAAAGGGACTGAGCACACACACACACACACACATTTTTATTATTATCATCTTTCTTTACTGGACTCTGCTTTTAAGAACATGCATTTGGGGCTTCCCTGGTGACCCAGTGGATAGAGAGTTCACCTTGCAGTGGAGAGGGCACCAGTTCGATCCCTGGCCTGGGAAGATCCACATGCCGCGAAGCAACTGGACCGGTGTGTCCAATTATGAGCCAGCGCTCTGGTGTGCATACACCCAGAGGGAGTGCTCTGCAACGAGAGGCCACTGTAATGGGAAGCCCACACATGCCAAGGAATAAATGTGGATGAAAGTAAATAAATAAACAATCAATAAAAGAGGCCAAAATTAAAAAAAAAAGAAAAAGAACATGCATTTCCGTGGTTTTAAAAACTATTAGCAAACAATTATGTGTGCAACAGACGCTTATTAATATGCAAACAATAGATCAATTATGTTTCATGTTTTCTATTCTCACCTCATTTAGGCCAAGGGCTACCTGTTATCTCTTTTTTTAATGCCTCATATCCACCCCTTGTGTTTCTTGATCAGCAAATGCCTTCCCAGAGCTACCCTGATGTGCCTTTCATTTCTTCTGATCATCATTACTTTTCCTTTGTCACTCTGATCCATGGACTCATAAGCTAATAGTTTTGTGTATAATTTATTCTATTTCTTTTAAATTCTAATATTTTATAATGTGTGCTAAGTTGGTTCAGTAGTGTCCAACCCTTTGTGACAAAACAAACTTTGTGACCCTATGGACTGTAGCCTTCCAGGCTTATGTCCATGGATTTTTCCAGGCAAGAAGGTAGACTGGGTTGCCATTTCCTGCTCCAAGAAATGTTCCCAACCCCAGGATCAAACCTGCATCTCTTACGTCCCCTGCATTGGCATGGGGGTTCTATATCACTCATGCCACCTTGTCACATTTACTTGCTACTATTAGAGACGTGGGTTTGATCCTGGGGTTGGGAAGACCCCCTGGAGAAGGAAATGATGACTCACTCCAGTGTTCTTGCCTGGAAGATTCCATGGACAGAGGAACCTGATGGGCTACAGTAATGGGGTCACAATGAGTCAGAAATTACAAAGGGACTGAGCACACACACACACACACACATTTTTATTATTATCATCTTTCTTTACTGGACTCTGCTTTTAAGAACATGCATTTGGGGCTTCCCTGGTGACCCAGTGGATAGAGAGTTCACCTTGCAGTGGAGAGGGCACCAGTTCGATCCCTGGCCTGGGAAGATCCACATGCCGCGAAGCAACTGGACCGGTGTGTCCAATTATGAGCCAGCGCTCTGGTGTGCATACACCCAGAGGGAGTGCTCTGCAACGAGAGGCCACTGTAATGGGAAGCCCACACATGCCAAGGAATAAATGTGGATGAAAGTAAATAAATAAACAATCAATAAAAGAGGCCAAAATTAAAAAAAAAAGAAAAAGAACATGCATTTCCGTGGTTTTAAAAACTATTAGCAAACAATTATGTGTGCAACAGACGCTTATTAATATGCAAACAATAGATCAATTATGTTTCATGTTTTCTATTCTCACCTCATTTAGGCCAAGGGCTACCTGTTATCTCTTTTTTTAATGCCTCATATCCACCCCTTGTGTTTCTTGATCAGCAAATGCCTTCCCAGAGTACTAACCTATCTGATGTGCCTTTCATTCTTAGAGACTGAATTCCTAGAACTACTTCAGTCTGAGTTTAAACACTTTAGGGCCTCATGTATTATTTTACTGTGGCTGCTATGACAGATTACAACAAGCTTACTGACTTAACATAAATTTATCATCTTACTGTTCTATAGACTAAAAGCTCAATACGGGTCTCAGTGGTCTAAAATCAAGGTGCTACATTCCCTTGTGGTACAGGGAATGGACTTTCCTTGTGGACGGTCTATTTCTATGTATTTGTAGCTTCTAGAGAGGTCACTCACATTTCTTGGCTCATAGCTCCTTTTCTCTGTTTTGAAAGACATCTTGAGAGGTGAATCCTCTCATCTTATTACTCTGATCTACTTCTCTACAGTAAAGAACCTTTATGATAACATTGGGCCCATCTAGGTGGTCCAGGATACTTCCCTCATCCCAAACACTTTAAGCATACCTGCAAGGTCCCTATTGTAATATAGATAACAAACTCATAGAGTCTAGAGATTAGGACATATATCTCTTTGAGGGCCATTTTTCTGCCTACAACACCTGGGATATTTGTCAAATGATGTTGATGATAATACTTTGCTCTTACCTAATATGTGCATCATTCTCACATTTCTTTGTCCTTATTTCATTTGATCCAAACAATATGTCTCATCTAACTTTCCTTCTCCTGTCTTATAAATTTTATATATCCAGTATGTATCTGAGTATCTACAATATCATAACTTGAAGGAATACATTATATCTTGTTCATTTCCAAACAACCATCATTTGTTTTCATTAGTCAGTCAAATTAGTAAGTGAAGAAACTGAAGTTCAGAGGAGTTCTATGACTTATCCAAACCAACATTTAAAATAATTAAAGCTGCAGCTAGTTCTCAGAGCTTCTGAGTTATGAATCAAAATTCTTTCCAGTTATTCCTAGTGCTGACCAACTGACCAATATGTTCTTGATCGTGTTGTCATAGTGATCATAAGAGGCATGTTTGTAAATACACAGGAAAATATGTAGTGATATATGTTGCATACGATTATTATGGTAACTTTAATGTAAATTTCTCAAGTTTGAAAAACTTCCTAGAAATAAATGAAAGTGTTCGACAAGAAAATGTATAGGAAGATCCTCAACATGAAAATTATTTATGTATTGTTTCAGAGTAAGTCCCTATTTTTGTCAGCATCAGAAGCACTGAAGTAGTATTCATTTAGGCTTAAAAAAAATCAAGTACACAAATAACCAAGAAAATCGAATGCTCAGAAAATTATTTTTTTGTTTTATCTAATAATTTGATGATGTTAAATAAATGAATAATCGAATGTTGGGAAAGCTTAAAGTCTAAGGGAGAATGTAGATTTGGAAAAACTAAAGATATGATGATTTCAGTATACTAGTAGAGCTGATGATTATGAAGCAGAAACTCTTTATAGTAAAGAGACTGTTTTTTATAAAGTCTTTGTGTGTATGCAACCGGAATTCTGGGCTAAGAGGTATAATTTTAGATGTGACTATTACAGAGAAAGTCTAGATTAGAATTTCAAGACTTTCAGTATTGGCAACTTGAATGTCACTTGGTGGAACTAGCTAGTGATCTTACTCTTTATCTAATGTATTTTTAAAGTTTTTAAATTATTTTTTTACTTTATTGAAGTATAGTTGATATATATTAGTTTAAGGTATGCAACATAAGGATTCAATATTTTTATAGTTAATATTCAATAAAAGCTATTTTATGATAATGACTATAATTTCTTGTGTTATATAATCTATCCTTGCCTCTTACCTATTTTATACATAGTAGTTTGTGTATCTGAAGCCTGTAACCCATAATGTGGCTCTTTCTGCTTTCCTTTTTCCACTGGTATTCATTAGTTTGTTTTCTATATGTGTTAGTCTTTTTCTGTTTTGCTCTACACCGTCATTTGTATTATTTTTTAGATTCCACATTTAAGTAATATCACACAGTATTTACCTTTCTTTGTCTAGCTTTCTATAATATTCTCTAGATCTATCCATGTTCCTGCAAAAGGCAGAATTAATTCTTTTATGATTAATATTCCATTATATATTTATAATATCGCATTAGATATTATACACACACAAACACATGTACACACCACATTTCCTTTATCCTTTCATCTGTTGATGGACACATGGGTCGGTTCAATATCTTGGCTGTGTAAATAATGCTGTTATGAACATTGGATATAAGTATCTTTTCAAATTAGTATTTTTGATTTTTTCTGGATATATATCCAGGAGTGGAATCATTGAGTCATGTGATGGTTCTATTTTTAGTTTTTTGAGAAACTTCAATATTGTTTTCCATAGTGACTCCACAATTTACATTTCCACCAACAGTGTAGCAGCATTCACTTTTCTCCATATCATGCCAACACTTGTTATTTGTGGATTTTTCTATGATAATCATTCCCTAGATAAATAGTTGATTTGCAACATTATATTTGTTTCAGGTATACAACATAATGCTGCAGTAGTTTCATGGTTTATATTACTAGTTGGAATTCTTACTTTTTGCTTCTCAGAGAAGTTTTTTACCTCTTATTCTATTCCACATCATAATCTTTTTGAGTAGAGTATCCTAGTTTGCAGGATTTTCCTCTTCAGTACTTTGAATATATCATGATACTCCCTGGCATGCCAAATTTCTGCAGAGAAATCAGCTTGACAGTGCTGTGGGGATTCCCTTGTGTATGATTCTTTGTTTTTCTCTGGCTGCCTTTGGTATTTTCCATCTTTGAATTTTGCCATTTTAATTATGGTATGTCTTGGTGTGTGTCTGTTTGGGTTCATCTTGTTTGGTACCCCCTGTGCTTCCTGTACCTGGATGTCTTTTCTTTCTTCAGATTTGGAAAGTTTTCAGCCATAATTTAAAATTAAATACATTTTGATCCACTTATCTTTCTCTTCTCCTGGGGACCCTATAAGGAAAATGAAACTGTATTCCTTTCTTAAGTTAATGTGCTTTTCTTTTTGCTGTTCTGGTTGAGTGATTTCCATTATTTTATCTTCAAAATTACTTATGCATTCTACTGTGTCACTTAGTCTGCTCATCATTCCTTCTAGTGTATTTTTATTTCAGCTATTGAATTCTTCATTTTGGATTGAGACTTTTTTAATATTTTCTAGTTCCCTATTAATGAGTTCACTGTGTACCTCAATTCTTTTCTCTAATTCCCTGAACATTTTTATTACCAGTGATTTGAATTATTTATCTGATCAAGTGTTTATTTCTGTTTATTACTTTTTTCAAGGGTTTTTTCTAACTTTTTCATTTGGGAGTGGTTCCTTGATCATTTCATTTTGCTTAACTTTCTCTGACTCTATGATTTAGGTTTAGTTGTCTCCTATTTCAGTCTCAAGGGTGTTTTTATGTGGGAGCTTCCCTATACAAACTGCATTTGCCCAATGCCTTAGGAGGGAAAGCAGGATTTGACATGCATGAAGTCCGTGTTTCTTCAGAGGGTGCTGGCACTTTGGTAGCTGGAGAGCACAGTAAGAGCACTGGGTGTGATCTGGGACTTCCCCTTTATTCAGTGGAGACTGAGTAGACTAGGACTTTCCCTCTATCATGACTGGAGTCTGATCCCAAATTGTTGATGCAAAAGCCAGAGGATTGAGCCCCAAACTTTGCTCCCACTAAGTGCATGCCTTTCTCTCTTCCTGCACTGAGACCCTAGTTTTATAGTGGTGGAGTGCTGAAGGAAGTGGCACCCATGTGACTCTTAGCTTGTGGAGACATGGAGTTACGATGTGCCACCTGTCCAGGCATGTGTGGCTCTGAAAGTGGAAGTTGCTCAGTCATGTCTGACTCTTCTGGACCCCATAGACTATAGCCCACACTTTTGTCCATGGAACTCTCCAGGTGAGAATATTCAGGTGGGTTGCCATTTCCTTCTCAAGGGGATCTGCCTGACCCAGGGAGCAAGCCCATGTCTCCCACATTGCAGGTGGATTCTTAACCATCTGAGCGAGCCTGTGTGGCTCTACCCAGATTCACTTTGGGTAGATTCTCTTTCTCTCACAGCCAAAGACTGTCCCAGCCTCTTCTACCCCTACCCTGTTGTGGAATCAGTCTGCATGGGAAGTGGGCCTCCATGGCCTTTTGACACGTGTTGCGGGTGAGTCGTGGTGGAGCAGCTGCTGTCATATGTCTCGGCTGTTTCTGATGTGGTGCTTCTGTAAGTGCTAGCAAGGCTCCGCTGAGGCTCCACCCTGGGACCAGGTCACATCTCTGTCCCACAAGTGAGTCTTTTCCCTAGTTGTGTCTCAGGAGTCCTTCAGCCAGACAAGGGAGCTTGTCTTCCCCTCAAAGAACCCCAGGACTGGGGTGACCTACCTGTGGCTTGTTTTGCTCACTGCCCAGGGCAAATGTCTTCCCATGTTAACCTCCATTTCCTCCAAGTACCCTCCCAGGGGCATGGGTCCTAATGTGATCACTTTTGTTCACTTCCTACCCATTTACATGTGTGTCTTTCTTACACCCTTGATTGTATAACAATCCTTCATCAAGTTTCCAGTTAGTTTTCTGTTAGAATCGTTCCATACATAGGTGTATTTTTGATGTATTCATGGTAGAAGGAGAGTTCAACATTCTTTTATTCCTCTATTTTGATCTGAACTCTGGTCTTCATCTCATTTTTAATCATGAGAATAGTCACACTACAGAGATGTGTGTGCTTTTTTAGCAGACAAATAAAGCTAGACTTCATCCTAGCAAGAATTCTCTCTGGAGCTCCGTTTAACTTTGTATTTTTCATCAGGATGCTATTAGAGCCTAGGGTCCAACAAATTGGGCATAATGACCTCAGGCTCTGCCGCTTACAGCAAGGACATGCCTCTATGTTAGTCTGTTGGGAAGGATAAAATGCCTTTGGTGTTTAAAAGGAAAGAAAGAAGAAGAGAAAAGAAACCCAAAATTCCTTACTTTTGCATAGCATGTTACCAAGACACAGTGATAGAATGCCTGCAATCTCTGCACAAACATTCTTTGCCTGAATTTTATTGACTTTTCACCTTCAAGATTATTAAACTCAATTTAACTTGCTACCTAATTCTGCCACTGCAAAAGAGTTCATTCTTAGTCAGCCCTAAAACTCTTGGGGGATTTTATATCTAATAAGAATATCCATTAAATATGTTTAATGAAAGTTGACAGCTAAGTATGATATATGAAGCACAGTTTTTTTCCCTCCTACAGAAGTGATCCAAGATTGACACAAAGTAGGTCTCCAGGGTTAATCTTCAGGAAAATCCTGAAAGACTAACAGAAGACTCCTGCCAATGCTAGAATGTCATAAGGATATGATTTTAATAGAATAACCATCGCTGAAATGCACTTGCCTTCATAAATTTAGAATAAGCCAAATTATTGGAAGCCTCTTTCTTTTTATTTTTCATTTGTGCCTGGAGATGGCATATTAATCTGCACAGGTCTCTGCAGATCATTTTTAAGAGAAATTTAACATGGAGGGACACATATCAAGCAGAATTTAAGATCAGGAATGCAACTTTTATGAACTTAATAATGTCATCATTTGTTTGAAACCAAGTTGTTCATTTTCTGTTGCACAGATTTCATTCTGACCTTAAAAAGAAAATAGCATATTCCTCTGT
Source organism: Tragulus kanchil (assembly GCA_022376925.1). Lineage (NCBI taxonomy): Eukaryota > Metazoa > Chordata > Mammalia > Artiodactyla > Tragulidae > Tragulus > Tragulus kanchil. The sequence goes on along the minus strand of JAIOJX010000024.1, from coordinate 108,376,983 downwards.
GTGTATATTTTTTTCCTCTGAAGCTGCAGTATTAAATGAGCATAAATCAAAGTTGTTTTTGATAGATGAACAGCACAATTTTGTAACAGGGTAGAAACTGAATTTTAAAAAAGAAAAGAAAGAAAGACTGAGTAGCTGATAAAAGATGAGTTGAACTAGAAGGATTGATGTTAGAGCTGAAGGCACATTAGAGATTAGATGCTCATTGGCTTTGCAGCCAGCCTGGTGACTCATTCTACAAAAATGCAGTTTGTGATATGTAATGAAAAGCTTTCTATCTTCATTGCAAGCAAATTAGCAGGTATTTTGTGGCAGGAATGTTAATGTTATCTTGCATTTGTTTCTGAGCAGGAACACATTAACAGAACAGGTTTGAAAAGAATTTCACTTTTATAACATCAGGTGCTGAAGGTATTAGAACAAGGTCACCTCTGTAAAGTAATGAGGGAAAATTAGGTTATAAACATGCAATGCCTAAAAATATTCAGTCTGCTCTGCAGAGTGAATGCAATATAGAATCGTCCCAAATTGCTAATTTTCTTTTCCCCCAAATAACACTCAGGCCACAAACTGAATCCAAAGAGTTAAATAATAGAGCAAGACACTGTAGAGGAGGATCATTGGGGCTCATAATGGGCAATAAATCCAAATCAATAGTGTTCAAATATCTGTATGTATACACAAAACAGCTCATAACTTATAAAGCAGGACGTCTAGAATGTTTTATGCAATAAGCCTCAGAGATCCACGTTTCTGTTTGGGAACAAGCAAAGAAAGGCAAATGAAAGACAAAGGCAAAATATTGCTTATCATTGGTGATGGTTAAAACATAAGAGAAAGTTGAGTAGTTGCTGGGAGTACTATCACAATATTAAAAGCTAGAAGATAAAATGACAAAGTTATTGAAAAATGGGATAATGGGAGCGTAAATGATTCTGTTCCCTTTATGAATACATATAAGAGGCAGGATGTGTAATGTGTATACAGAAGACCCATCAGATCTGGGTAATCAGGTCTTGGGCAGGATGTCATCTTATCTGACTTATGAGATTTGGGTAATCATACTTGCAGATTTTCCCAGAGTAGAAATAGACAAGATGGTATAGTTTCTCACTTTACCCTAAATATCATCAACCCACATGCCTGACCTCCAGTCTCCTGGGCTTTAGTTTTGACTTATTATTTATTTATGCAACTAAATTGAAGCTTGTTGTGATTTACTTCGTTTTGTCCAAATATAATGAGACTAGCTAGTACATGGAAGCAACCTAGACATGCATCAGTAGATGAATGGATAGGAAGCTGTGGTAGATATATATGATGGGATATTACTCAGCTTTAAAAAGGAATACATTTGAGTCCATTCTAATGAGGTAGATGAGCCTGGATCCTATTATACAGAGTGAAGTAAGTCAGAGAAAGACAAATGCAGTATATTAATGCATATGTATAGAATTTAGAAATGCAGTACTGATGATCCTACATACAGGACAGCAAAGGAGACACAGAGGTAAAGAACAGACTGCTGGACTCAGTGGAAGAAGGCTAGGGTGGGATGATTGAAGAGAAGAGCATTGAAACATGTACATTTATGCGTGTAAACAGATGACCAGCGCAAGTTTGATGCATGAAGCAGGACACCCAAAGCTGGTACCCTGGGACAACCTAGAGGGAGAGAGTAGGGAGGGAAGTGGGGGACAGTTCAAGATTGGGGGACACATGTGTACCTGTGGTCGATTCATGTTGATGGATGGCAGAAACCATCACAATATTATAGAGTAATTATCCTCCAAATAAAATAAACTCATTTTAAAAATATAAGAAATTAACCCTGACCTCAATCTACAAAAATCCTTCAGAGTAGCATAATGATTTACTTATGCAATTACCGATAAGCAGAAAGGTGAAAAAGTGTCTTGAGTAGCAGATGGTGATATTTTTGTTGAATTAAAATTTTATTTCAGTAGGAATTTAATTGTAAGTGAAAATAAATTGATGGCTATGATAGCTACTTCTTAAAAAACCAATGACCCGGAATCAGGTTCATATTGGTTGTGACTGGTTCATATTGGTTTTATCCACCACGGAAGTCAGTATATCTGGAATTTAGAAGATTAAATTTGTTGGCCTAATAAAGGATTAAATTGTCTCATCCCAATTTTTTTATTTTAAAGACATAAAATATGAGACTTAGAAAGATGAAATAAGTCACCCAGATTCACAAGGTAATTCACAGAGTTATAAAAGATTTGAACTTAGGTCTTTATATTTATTTTTATTTATTTCATAAACTAATGCAGCATGCTTCTCAAGCCTGGCTTGGTTTTGGTATCTCTAATCTTCAGGCCCTACTCCAGACCAATTAAATTCAAAATTTCTGTGGAAAATATACACTATGCAAATTTTTATAACTCTTCTCTCTATGTAATACAGAGCCAGGACTGAGAAACACTGGACCATTTTTAGATATTCCGTTAAAAAATGTTGCAATTCCTTTAGCCCAGGACCAGAGTGTAGTTTTGGGCTTTCCAGTGGTAAAGAGCCTACCTGCCATTGCAGAAGACATAAGAGACACGAATGAGTTCAATCCTGGGATCAGGAAAACCCCTTAGAGGAAGGCATGGCAACCCACTCTAGTATTCTTGCTTGAAAATCCCATGGATGGAAACGTCTAGTTGGCTATAAGTCTGTAAGGTCACGAAGATTTGGACATGATTGAAGCTTCTTAGCACACACACACAGAGTGCAATTTTACCCAAGGTAATACTGAGAGGAAAAACTTATCAGGGTCCACTTAGTGGTTAGCATAGAAAGGGCCCATGTTAGTCTCCAGTGTTTCTATCATGCAGTCAGTGAACAGCAGGACATGCCATCACAATATTATAGAGTAATTATCCTCCAAATAAAATAAACTCATTTTAAAAATATAAGAAATTAACCCTGACCTCAATCTACAAAAATCCTTCAGAGTAGCATAATGATTTACTTATGCAATTACCGATAAGCAGAAAGGTGAAAAAGTGTCTTGAGTAGCAGATGGTGATATTTTTGTTGAATTAAAATTTTATTTCAGTAGGAATTTAATTGTAAGTGAAAATAAATTGATGGCTATGATAGCTACTTCTTAAAAAACCAATGACCCGGAATCAGGTTCATATTGGTTGTGACTGGTTCATATTGGTTTTATCCACCACGGAAGTCAGTATATCTGGAATTTAGAAGATTAAATTTGTTGGCCTAATAAAGGATTAAATTGTCTCATCCCAATTTTTTTATTTTAAAGACATAAAATATGAGACTTAGAAAGATGAAATAAGTCACCCAGATTCACAAGGTAATTCACAGAGTTATAAAAGATTTGAACTTAGGTCTTTATATTTATTTTTATTTATTTCATAAACTAATGCAGCATGCTTCTCAAGCCTGGCTTGGTTTTGGTATCTCTAATCTTCAGGCCCTACTCCAGACCAATTAAATTCAAAATTTCTGTGGAAAATATACACTATGCAAATTTTTATAACTCTTCTCTCTATGTAATACAGAGCCAGGACTGAGAAACACTGGACCATTTTTAGATATTCCGTTAAAAAATGTTGCAATTCCTTTAGCCCAGGACCAGAGTGTAGTTTTGGGCTTTCCAGTGGTAAAGAGCCTACCTGCCATTGCAGAAGACATAAGAGACACGAATGAGTTCAATCCTGGGATCAGGAAAACCCCTTAGAGGAAGGCATGGCAACCCACTCTAGTATTCTTGCTTGAAAATCCCATGGATGGAAACGTCTAGTTGGCTATAAGTCTGTAAGGTCACGAAGATTTGGACATGATTGAAGCTTCTTAGCACACACACACAGAGTGCAATTTTACCCAAGGTAATACTGAGAGGAAAAACTTATCAGGGTCCACTTAGTGGTTAGCATAGAAAGGGCCCATGTTAGTCTCCAGTGTTTCTATCATGCAGTCAGTGAACAGCAGGACATGTATCAAGGAAAGAGCCAGTGTTAAGGTAACATAGATCTCATTTTTGAAGCAATGTTTAAAATGAGAGGTCTGGCAAGATAAAACTCAGAAAATAGATCAATGCTTGTCTAAAGGTTATAGAGTAACTTGGGAACTGTTTGAGCTCTCGTGATTACAAGATCAGAAGATTAGAAAATATCCCTGCTGGTGTGCTTTAGGAGCCATCCCCTCTGAAGATATATGGGAGATTTATGATTGAGCTGAAATCTTTTTTAATTGGAAATAACTCTAACTCAGGAAGAACATTAGAGTAAAGTAGAATTGGTGGAAAGAACATCAGAGAGAATGTGTTCTTTACTCTGCCACTTACTAACTTGAAACAATAGGAACTACTGAATAAGTTAATATGGCAATTAATGGGTAAACTAACAACCAAAAAAGTATCATACAAACTCTACTCAGGACAAAGGATGTGATCAAAGAACATAAAGGTAGTCTTGGAACTCAAAAGCCTAGATATGACTCAGACATGATCATTGTTTGAAAAGCTAAATAGCAAAAGAAGAGATAATTCACAGTACAATGTTGTCATGGATGATCAGTTACAAGGAATTTACATAGTCAAGTGAATGTTTAGAAAATAAGTACTTTGGGGGGTTTAGAGGAAAAGAGAACAAAAGTTCCCTAATGATCATTTTCAGATAAAATCTCAATTCTTTATAGTATGGAGAATGTAGATCCTTATTTATTTTTTCATTGACTGGAATTTTGAGGGTTTTTTGTTTGTTTTTTAGTTTTATTGCTCATCATTTCCCACTTAATGTAGATCTTAATGTTGGGGTGAGGGAAGAGAAGAGAAACTAGCCTTTCTGACCTAACTTTCCCAAAATTTATACAAGAGAAAAGATAGCATGATTTCTTATATTTACCATATTTACCAATACAATTTCCTTGCCCTCTCTCTTGTTTAATTAAAAACTTCCATTATCTCTATATGAGATAGTGCATGCTGTCTAAACTTATTGTGGTAGTCATTCAATGGTGTATATAAGTCACATTACTATGCTATTCACCTTAAATTTGTACAGTGATATATGTCAGTTATATCTCAATAAAACTAGGGGAAAAAAAGACCAAGGAAAATCTTTCTCTGATAGTGGTATAAATTATTGCAAATAATAAATCTGATTATATTTTTAGAGGTTGTTATTATTTTATTTAAAAGTTTCAAAGGATTTAAAGTGGATACTTAGAGAAGAAAATGTGAATCAAAAGAAATGTAATGTAATAGTATATTTATAGGCACGGTGACACATGGCTATTTATTTGCTTATTCATTTACTCAGCCAGTTTATAAAAGTGAATTGAAAACAATAAATAAGTGCTAAGAGGACCAGATGTTGTGACTGCTCTTCAGTTAAGATAAAATTTGATCTCTCAGTGTATGGAGTTGTAATATTATGATTGGCAATAATACAGGCCCCAAAATAAGTAAAATGTAAGACCTTTCATAGGAAAGATGAAAATATTCAGCAATTCGACATATATCACACCTAGTCCTCTTTCAAAGCTCCTTATTAGAGAGAATGAGAACTATTCAATTTTATATGTTGAATATATAGGAAGTAACATTAACTGAAGTACCTCAACTTTAGTTCTTAGCCGTTGACATGTTGTTTATATTCTTAGGACTTTTCTCCATTTTGTATGTTTCTGCTCAAGTTAAACTTAGGTCCATCTCTTGCTTGCACTAGTATAAATATAGTAAGTAGCTTTCTAACTAGTCTTCCGTACACATGCTTCAGTGAGAGTAATCTTTTCAAAATGAAAATCTGGTCATATCCCACCCTTCTTAAGTTTCATGATGATAGTTGCCGTCTCTGCATTTCATTGTATCTTTAGTGACTAACATATCATCAGGCACAAAAGAGATATTCAATAAATAAATGAATTGTAAAGTTGGGAGAAATACCTTAATATAAGAGTTCTCCACTATTATGAAACACTAACTCAAATGAGAGATGCTGTTCTGCCTATCATAGAGATATGTTGATCACACAAAACTTGCAGAACTTAGATTAGCTGAAAAAATACCATTAACCATTTATAATGTTTCCTAAGCATATATGCTTATTTTATAAATATCTGTATATGTAGATAAATCTGTGTGTACATAGATAAATCTAAATATATATGAACATTTTCATCCAAAGTCCACCAAAAGGGAAATAGGTAAAAATTAAAAATTTTCACAAAAAATATTATTGATGCTGTAATAAACCTAAGTGAAACAAAAAAGAAGTTTTCTGATTTATAATGTACAAGTCACTTACAGGTATGGCCATTTATTACATATTTCCCCTTTTCCTCCCAAAGCCCACCCAGATTTCCTCCAGTGAACAAGCCTTCTTCTCCTTTCACCCTTGCTGATTTGATGTTTGCTGACTCCTTTCCCCTTTCTGGAATTAGGCATTGCTTTCTTTCTTTCTTTTTTCTTTTTTTTTTTTTAACACAAGTATCTTTTAATATTCTATTTCTAATCACTTCTGAACTTATATACTATTGTATAAGTGCTTTTCAGTCTACATTGATTTTTTTTTTTTCATTATTGAAATTACTTTGTCAAATATTTTAAAATAATTTTTGTATGGAAAATTTTAAGCATTTTCCAGTAACCTCATGTACTTTTTTTTTTTCCTTTAATTTAAAGATTTTACAGTTTTGTTGTTCACCAACATGTATGTTCCCAGATCATTGATATGCATATCCCCGGACCCTCCCCCCACCCAGTTCCCCTCCTCCCATCCCTCCAGACCATTGCCCCAAGTGGTTGTAGGTACTCCTATTCCCCTAGCACAATGACAATAGCTATCTTTTCCACACATGACAGTATAGGTTTCCATGTTACTCCCTCCATGCCTCCCTCCCACTGTTCGGTCTCCACAATGTCTTTATGTCTATTCTCTGTTTTTTCATGAGTTCACTGCGTGTGCTATCATGACCATCTTACTAGATCCCATATATATGAGTTAGTATACTATACTTGTCTTTCTCTTTTTGACTTACTTCACTTTTTATGATAGGTTCTAGAGCCAGCCACTTCCTTAGGACTGAGTCTTCTGCATTTCTTTTAACAGCTGAGTAGTATTCCATTGTATATATGTACCAGAGCTTCTGGATCCATTCATTCGTCGATGGACATCTAGGTTGCTTCCATGTTCTGGCTATTGTATAGAGAGCTGTGATGAACATTGGGGTAGAAGTGCCTCTTTCAGTTTTGATTTCATCAGGATATAGGCCTAATAGTGGGATTGCTGGGTCATAGGGTGCTTCTATTTTTAGTTTTTTAAGGAATCTCCATATTGTCTTCCATAGAGGTTGTATCAATTTACATTCCCACCAGCAATGCAAGAGGGTTGCCTTTTCTCCGCACCCTCTCCAGCATTTGTTGTCTGTCAATTTGTGGATGATGGCATTCTGACAGGTGTGAGGTGGTATCTCATTGTGATTTTAATTTGCATTTCTCTAATAATAAGCGAGGTTGAGCATCATTTCATGTGTTTTTGGGCCATCTGTATGTCCTCTTTGGAGAGGCGTCTCTTTAGATCTTTTTCCCATTTTTTGATTGGGCTGCTCGTTTTCCCTGAAGTTGTCTGAGTTGCTTGTAGATTTTGGAGATTAATTCTTTGTTGTTTCATGTGCTATGATTTTCTCCCACTCTGTGGGCTGTCTGTTCAGCTTTTTTGTAATTTCTTTTGCTGTACAAAAGCTTTTAAGTTTCATGAGGTCCCACATGTTCACTTTTCTTTTCAGTTCCACTATTTTAGTAGGTGTAGGCATTGCTTTCTCTTGGCCAGAGTCATTGTTTAAAGGAGGGGTGATGGACCCAGTCAGAACTAGTGGGTTTTACTTAGATATCCACTGAGAGTATAAAAGTTGAAGTTAGAGGATGTAAAATTGAAGCCATTGCATCCATTTTGGTGCCTCAAGGGGAATTCCTATCAAAACATGTAGCCAACATAATAACTGAAGAGCTAAGTGAGAGAGATCAAGTCTTGGTATCATTATGTGAGTTCCTGGATCTTGGTAAGTCTGAACTAGATCTAGTCTGTACATGAGCTAGTAAAGTCCCTTTTGAATAAACTTGTTTGGATTGGTTTTCTTTCACTGGTAAACAAGATGCTTATGGTATCACATAGTCTCCCTATTCCCTGGTTGGCTGGTATGGAACTATTTGTCCTAGGAAACTGGCTTCCTCTTTGAAGTGGGATAGATTGTATTCTGGCCTGGGAAAAGGTTTCTTAGTGAGACACATAGGTTTCAGAAGTATAGGCAATAGCCACAGAAATGAAACTAGCCTCTACCTTACATATTGTTCAGTGCTCCTTATCTAGTTTTACCAATAATAGGCTATGCCTGTTACTAAGAAATGTGTCATGGCCAAAGAAACTCCCAAAGTGATCACCTGCCCAAGAAAAAAAAAAGTGGCAAAATTCCAAACTGACAAAACATAATTCTGCTTAACATAGAACATTGATTTTATGACTTACATTGAGTGAAAACTCAAACTAGATCCTCTGTGCTCTTTCAGCTCTGTGAGCTTCAAGAAACAGAGACTAGTTTTAGAGGACAGACTTTAACATTTTATTATGTATTTTAGATAAAAATTCAATCCCCCTCTTTGTTCTCTAATTCATTCTATCTTCTGTTATTTTACCTGCAGAGAAAGAAGGGCCAGCTGGGGGTAGTTCACACAGTAACGTGAGAAGCAGCAGAAGGTAAGAAATGGTCTGAGCTTCTGAGCTAGTTGTGGTCAGCTGTCTTTGACACTCGACATGGTGGAAAGATCAGCAATTGTCACCATATCGTCCTGTAAGTGGTTGTTTATGGTTGAAATGGTGTCCCCCTTTAAAAATTGGGGGGTGTAATGAGCTTTCTCTTGGCCAGAGTCATTGTTTAAAGGAGGGGTGATGGACCCAGTCAGAACTAGTGGGTTTTACTTAGATATCCACTGAGAGTATAAAAGTTGAAGTTAGAGGATGTAAAATTGAAGCCATTGCATCCATTTTGGTGCCTCAAGGGGAATTCCTATCAAAACATGTAGCCAACATAATAACTGAAGAGCTAAGTGAGAGAGATCAAGTCTTGGTATCATTATGTGAGTTCCTGGATCTTGGTAAGTCTGAACTAGATCTAGTCTGTACATGAGCTAGTAAAGTCCCTTTTGAATAAACTTGTTTGGATTGGTTTTCTTTCACTGGTAAACAAGATGCTTATGGTATCACATAGTCTCCCTATTCCCTGGTTGGCTGGTATGGAACTATTTGTCCTAGGAAACTGGCTTCCTCTTTGAAGTGGGATAGATTGTATTCTGGCCTGGGAAAAGGTTTCTTAGTGAGACACATAGGTTTCAGAAGTATAGGCAATAGCCACAGAAATGAAACTAGCCTCTACCTTACATATTGTTCAGTGCTCCTTATCTAGTTTTACCAATAATAGGCTATGCCTGTTACTAAGAAATGTGTCATGGCCAAAGAAACTCCCAAAGTGATCACCTGCCCAAGAAAAAAAAAAGTGGCAAAATTCCAAACTGACAAAACATAATTCTGCTTAACATAGAACATTGATTTTATGACTTACATTGAGTGAAAACTCAAACTAGATCCTCTGTGCTCTTTCAGCTCTGTGAGCTTCAAGAAACAGAGACTAGTTTTAGAGGACAGACTTTAACATTTTATTATGTATTTTAGATAAAAATTCAATCCCCCTCTTTGTTCTCTAATTCATTCTATCTTCTGTTATTTTACCTGCAGAGAAAGAAGGGCCAGCTGGGGGTAGTTCACACAGTAACGTGAGAAGCAGCAGAAGGTAAGAAATGGTCTGAGCTTCTGAGCTAGTTGTGGTCAGCTGTCTTTGACACTCGACATGGTGGAAAGATCAGCAATTGTCACCATATCGTCCTGTAAGTGGTTGTTTATGGTTGAAATGGTGTCCACAGAGCGCCCCTGGATCAAAGGAATTTGGAACATGAATGGATGAGGAATAAGCAAGAGTGGTAAAAAAAGTAGAAGCCAGAAGCATGGCTGATTGTCAACTGCGCCATCATGGTATAAGGCTTTTTTAAACAAGTTCCTGCCAGTATATCCTTCAGATTGCCCTCAGCAGGAACTTTGGAAGTCATATCTGATCATATACCTAATCCTTACTCAGAGTACTGGGAAGAAGTGAAATGATAGGCATTCCCGCTGTCCTCATGGGTCTTATTCTTGAAATATAAATAAAATAAAAAATAACCCAAACCAAGTGTGAAAAACAGGAATATATATAATATGAAATCAACTGGGTGTTTCAGTTGGGGAATTTTTCATGGAAGAGGACTGTGACTTAAAACAAGAGTGTAAAATAAACAGATTGAGAAAAGAGAAAGGTATTTCTGGTTGAACCCTCGCGTAAACAAAGCTCAGGGGAAAACAAGTACAATGTCTGTCAAATGGAAAAAGTAAACAGAAATTTTGTGAAGTAATACCTCTTTACCAAATTTGTAAAGTATCTTTTGGAAAGAATCACATTAGTGTTTTTCTGTTATAATTCATCCTCATAACAATAATTCTTTTAACTGAATTACCTGAGGGAAAATATGTGCTTTTAATTCACACTTGGATATTTTTAGAAATGAAAAAAGTATGAAGTTAGCTTATCATTTTTGATGATCTGTAAAACTTACCAGACCCAGAGGAAGTCCAATTATTCTATTAAATTACTCTATAATTGAACTAACATATCCCTCTCAATAAAACAGGTTCTAATGTCCAAAGCAGTGTGTGAGCTATTGCTGAGTGTCCTAATGGCTCCTGTGTTTGCCTACATGCTCTCAAGTCCAAATTTATTTTCTATGTTCTGTTATTTTACCTGCTGAGAAAGAAGGGCCAGCTGGGGGGAGTTCACATAGTTACGTGAGAAGCAGCAGAAGGTAAGAAATGGTCTGAGCTTCTGAGCTAGTTGTGGTCAGCTGTCTTTGACACTCGACATGGTGGAAAGATCAGCAATTGTCACCATATCGTCCTGTAAGTGGTTGTTTATGGTTGAAATGGTGTCCACAGAGCGCCCCTGGATCAAAGGAATTTGGAACATGAATGGATGAGGAATAAGCAAGAGTGGTAAAAAAAGTAGAAGCCAGAAGCATGGCTGATTGTCAACTGCGCCATCATGGTATAAGGCTTTTTTAAACAAGTTCCTGCCAGTATATCCTTCAGATTGCCCTCAGCAGGAACTTTGGAAGTCATATCTGATCATATACCTAATCCTTACTCAGAGTACTGGGAAGAAGTGAAATGATAGGCATTCCCGCTGTCCTCATGGGTCTTATTCTTGAAATATAAATAAAATAAAAAATAACCCAAACCAAGTGTGAAAAACAGGAATATATATAATATGAAATCAACTGGGTGTTTCAGTTGGGGAATTTTTCATGGAAGAGGACTGTGACTTAAAACAAGAGTGTAAAATAAACAGATTGAGAAAAGAGAAAGGTATTTCTGGTTGAACCCTCGCGTAAACAAAGCTCAGGGGAAAACAAGTACAATGTCTGTCAAATGGAAAAAGTAAACAGAAATTTTGTGAAGTAATACCTCTTTACCAAATTTGTAAAGTATCTTTTGGAAAGAATCACATTAGTGTTTTTCTGTTATAATTCATCCTCATAACAATAATTCTTTTAACTGAATTACCTGAGGGAAAATATGTGCTTTTAATTCACACTTGGATATTTTTAGAAATGAAAAAAGTATGAAGTTAGCTTATCATTTTTGATGATCTGTAAAACTTACCAGACCCAGAGGAAGTCCAATTATTCTATTAAATTACTCTATAATTGAACTAACATCTCCCCTCTCAATAAAACAGGTTCTAATGTCCAAAGCAGTGTGTGAGCTATTGCTGAGTGTCCTAATGGCTCCTGTGTTTGCCTACATGCTCTCATACTAGCCTTCAGCTAATTACTTTGTAAAGCACTTTGGGATAATTTGGTTGTGCATAGTATTGTATAAAGCAAACACATTTCTTTTCTCAAACATTGGCTCATGTTGGGAGCTAAAGAGCTACAGGTACGTTTTTTTTTTTTTTTTTTTGCCTTACCAGTAGATATTTTATGTTAGGCATGGATGCATTGTTAGATCTAATTTTATAGTGATGTATTTTCAGGTATACCAAGTGTATACCAGTGTACCAAGTGTATACCAGTGTACCAAGACCTTTCTGAGGAGGTCAGAGAATTTTAGAGAACAAGTCATATTAAACCAACAAAAGAGAAAAAATTTCACCTTATATAATGTAATTGGTGGAACTACTCCTGCTATCCTTGTCATTACACAAAACATTTATTTTGTTGTAAAGTGTTTTGTTAATGAATATAAAGTATATTACAAATAATTTTCAGGAAATAATTGTCTTTTTAATATTTATTGCATTTTAATGCAGCAGATTTTTAGGGAAATGTCTTTCATTACGAAATAAATACCAACAAAGTAAATTTTCTTGAAGTTTTTTAGAAGTAAATAACTAGGGGACTGTGTCTCATCCTATGTCTTCTTCAAGAATTAGTGACACTTTTATACCAGATTTGTACCCATCTCTTAATTGATCATCCCCTTTTCCAAATGCTGGAAATGGGATATGAAGTTGTTCACAAGAACAAGGAAATGTTTGTATTCCTATCACTGTATAGTTGCCATAGAACCCTCTCTGGTTCCAGGTTAATTGTAGTTTAGTTCAATTTTTTTTTTTTTTTTTGTAAAATTTTCATTCCCTTGTTATTCCTTCAACAAATAATAAAAGGCTCTTTTGCCCTCTCTATTACTAACAGCCAATACCTGTATTTTGATAGCCTGTGGAAAAATGATGATTCACAATTTGCAAGAAATATGTGGCATGTTTCTTTATCTGTATTTGAAAGTATAGGGAAGTATTTACTGCTCTTAAAATTCTTGGGTATTCTTAAAGTGCATCATGATTTATTGATAAAGGCTTGGTAAGATTATCTTCCTACAAACAAACCTAGACTTTGAGTACTAAAGAAGCTAGAGCAGAATGTAAATTGTGCCCTTTAAATGGAATGGCCATTACTTATGCTCAGTTATCGAAATGCATATGCATATACATGTCTTCCTCATCTGGATGACAGATTTGAGAATCTTCATGCCCTGTGAGTCCATTTGGAGATGGAATTAACATGTTTGTCCTTTTGATAAACCACTAACTGTCTTAAATGAAATTTAATGATCCTTAGTGAGTTATTAGTGGATTGTTCCATTGCGTAATGGTTAGATTAGTGAAATCTCACAGCAGTATAGTAACTGTATCCAAAGGAATCTGGAAATTGATGCATCTCTACAGAAGGAAGTGATTTCTTTTTTCTTCCCAATGTGTCTCACTATGTTCTTTTCCTTTTTAATGTATCTACCATTATTAAGAGAGTATGAGGGACTGCATACTCATACAGAAGGAAGTTTTATTTCTTTTTCTTTCCCATAAAGTGTTTTGTTAATGAATATAAAGTTCCTTTTAATATTTATTGCATTTTAATGCAGCAGATTTTTAGGGAAATGTCTTTCATTACGAAATAAATACCAACAAAGTAAATTTTCTTGAAGTTTTTTAGAAGTAAATAACTAGGGGACTGTGTCTCATCCTATGTCTTCTTCAAGAATTAGTGACACTTTTATACCAGATTTGTACCCATCTCTTAATTGATCATCCCCTTTTCCAAATGCTGGAAATGGGATATGAAGTTGTTCACAAGAACAAGGAAATGTTTGTATTCCTATCACTGTATAGTTGCCATAGAACCCTCTCTGGTTCCAGGTTAATTGTAGTTTAGTTCAATTTTTTTTTTTTTTTTTGTAAAATTTTCATTCCCTTGTTATTCCTTCAACAAATAATAAAAGGCTCTTTTGCCCTCTCTATTACTAACAGCCAATACCTGTATTTTGATAGCCTGTGGAAAAATGATGATTCACAATTTGCAAGAAATATGTGGCATGTTTCTTTATCTGTATTTGAAAGTATAGGGAAGTATTTACTGCTCTTAAAATTCTTGGGTATTCTTAAAGTGCATCATGATTTATTGATAAAGGCTTGGTAAGATTATCTTCCTACAAACAAACCTAGACTTTGAGTACTAAAGAAGCTAGAGCAGAATGTAAATTGTGCCCTTTAAATGGAATGGCCATTACTTATGCTCAGTTATCGAAATGCATATGCATATACATGTCTTCCTCATCTGGATGACAGATTTGAGAATCTTCATGCCCTGTGAGTCCATTTGGAGATGGAATTAACATGTTTGTCCTTTTGATAAACCACTAACTGTCTTAAATGAAATTTAATGATCCTTAGTGAGTTATTAGTGGATTGTTCCATTGCGTAATGGTTAGATTAGTGAAATCTCACAGCAGTATAGTAACTGTATCCAAAGGAATCTGGAAATTGATGCATCTCTACAGAAGGAAGTGATTTCTTTTTTCTTCCCAATGTGTCTCACTATGTTCTTTTCCTTTTTAATGTATCTACCATTATTAAGAGAGTATGAGGGTATTATCTGAATTTCAAATGGAGTACTCCATGTGAATTGTTTCAGGATATGTGCTTATGTTATTCTGGAGAATAATTATGGAATATTCTTGAGGGTCTTGTGTTCTTGATGTTAAAACCCCTTAAGGTAAATTTTTAAAATGCAGTGTTATTGTATGAGGTTTTACATTTGTGGAGGGGAAGGGAATTCTCAGTGATGTGTTTTCTGAAGCAATGTTTGTTTGGGTACATGGCAAATAGATGGTAACTAGTGTTGAAAGCCATTTATGGGCTTTAGATTGCATGCAAACTAACTACTGACACCAGTCTCTGAGTTTCATACATGGTTTGGGATTAAGGTATCATCCTGCACCAGTGAAGTTATGCCGCCCTGAACCGCATTCAGGGAGACTCATACATAATATTCGTGGGGCTTCCCTGGTGGCTCAGGCAATAAAGACTCTGCCTTCAGTGCGGGAGATCTGGGTTTCGTTCCTGGGTTGGGAAGATTTCCTGAAGAATGGAATGGTTACCCACTCCAATATTGCCTGGAGAATTCCATAGAAAGAGTAGCCTGGCAGGCTATTTATCCATGAAGTGACAAAGAGTTGGACATAATTGAGTGACTAACACTTTTGAGTATCTTGATTTGAGAAAATGAAATTTCAAGGGATATTTTATTTCTATATATTGCTACAAGTTTAGCTATGGATAAATAACAAAACATTCTATAAGTTAGAGAGAACAATCAAAGGCAATGAGAAATTTCAAGAATTCTCTCCTTCATTCATTGTCTAATAGTTTAGAGACTGAACTGCAGTGCTGAGAGGCAAGTTGGGATTTTAACTCAGTATGCCAATATGGAAACTGTCCAGACCATGATCACAAAACAGCTGTTTTCCTCCATAACAGGGTAAATTATAGTACATAGCGGAGCCAAGAAATCTCTTAGCATTTGTGCAAAAGGTCCTTTTGCCAGCCAGGGAGTAAGCATCAACAAGTATTGGCTTTGGAGGAGTTGGCATCTATTTTGCTATTTCTCCATGACAAAAGCCTTCCCTATGAGAAGTTTTGTTAAATGTTTTCTTAAGGATTTAAGATGGTGGTGAGGAAGAGAGTACCAAGAGTGAGAGCGAGGATGGTGTTTTCACAAAATGCCTTTACAAAATACTACGTTTAGAGTTCTTATTCATGTGATCCAAATGCAGTTTTCAAAAACAACATCATTCATAAAATAGCTTATATATACATTTATATCTTATATTAATATGTAATCACATTTGAAAATTAGGAAAGCCATTGACATCAACATGAGGACAGAAAATTATGTGAGATTATATGAAGCTATACTTCATCACTGAGGAGACTCAATGACCTTCCACAAAATTTTAATTAGTTGCTGAAATCCTACCAGTCCCACACCAGAAACATAGAAGAAATCACAGTCAAATCAAAGCAAAATTTTGGTTCCTAATTGAAAAAGTTTCTAAGAATCAGAAAAATGGAGATATATTACATGGAGAGAATATTATTTTGCATGGAGAGAATGTTATTCTTTCTATAGAAAAATATGTGAATGAAAGCTAAGAATATAACCAAAATAGAAAGAAATCAAAGGTGAGCATTATACTTCTTCTTCTGGGGAATTTTATACCAAGAGGTCCTAAAGCAGGGGCAGGGGGTTGTGCTTTTATATCCCCAGTCACAATAAGTATACTTGAATTCACATTCCTAAATGTATATGGTCTGTCTCATAACTTTTCAATTTGTGACATTGACAGAAAATCCCAAGGCAAGTACTCTCGTAAAGATAGAATTGACATGAACAACATGTTTAAAAATAATCTTTTACTTCTAAACTTTTAGTTCTCTGGGCCATGTGTGAAGCTTTTTAAAAGTATATATGGAGGGTTCTTACACTCTGAACATTCTAATTCAGAATTCTGGGAATAAGATAATTTTCTTTTTTTAAAAATAGTACACAGAATTTTAAGAACAAAAGTATTACATATTAATTCCTCAATTGCAAAGATCACATATTTGCCTTTGAAAACTCAAAAAGATTTGTTTTGCATGCTCTGTAAGAGCATATTGCAACACCATGACAACTACAGACAGCCTATGTCCATTTTCTCCACATTTGCCTTTAGTCAAAACAAGACTCCTCCATCGCTCTCCTGCCTGGTTCCTCTGACAACCTGTTAACCTTAATCTCTCAAGTCAATTACTAGTATTTTGCCTGTCCTCGCTGATTATTCTAATTTCCTCTTATGGTTATAGTATATTTTATTTTTCCTGGTTAGATTATCTTGAAATAATGTCTGAGTAACAGACTGTTTTGTTTAGTTTTCTTGGATGCTTGTTATAATTAAGGGAAAATGTGTAATTGTTAATAATAGTCTCTTCTGTTCCTTTGCATATTTCTGTGTTATCAGTTGTAATATCTTTGTCATTTCTGATTTTATTTGTGTTTTTTCTTCTGTTTTTATGAGTCAGTGAAAGATTTTTCAGCATTACTTATCTTTTCAAAGAATCACCTCTTAGTTTTTTTGTCTTTTTAGTCTCGATTTCATTTATTTCTGCTCTAATCTTTGTTGTTTCTTTGTCCTACTAATTCAGGGCTTTATTCTTCTTTTTCAAGTTCCTTGAGATGTAAAATTAGGTTACTTCTTTAAGAATGTTCTTGTTTTGTAAAGTAGGCATTTATCGCTACATTCTTAGAATTGCTTTTCCTCCATCCCACAGATTTTGGCATATTATATTTCCATTTTTGTTAGTCTCAAGGTCCTTTTCACTTTCTCTTTTGATTTCTTCTTTGAGTCTTTGGTTGTTCAATATCATTTTGTTTAATGTGCACAGATTTGTGAATTTTCATTACCTTCATGTAATAAATTTCTAGTTTCATATCATTGTGATTGGGAAAGATACTTTCTATGAATTCATTCCCTCTTAAATTTAGTAACAATCCTAGAAAGTGTTATATATGCATTTGAGAAGAATGTGTAATCTGTTGTATTTATGATGGAATGTTCTTTATCTATTTAAGTTAATCTCATATAATGTGTCAGATTAAGATAAGGCTGATTTTTCATTGAGTTTGTGTCTGGATGATGTATACATTTATATAGATGGAGTATTTTTAAAAAAGTGATTATTAATAGGTGTATATTTATTGTTATTTTGTTCATTGTTTTCTGGCTGCTTTTGTAATTCCTTTCTATTCCTTTCTTCTTCTACTCTCTTCTTTGCAGATTGATGACTTTCTTTAGTAATATTCTTATATTCCTTTCCTTTATCTTTTGTAATTTTTGCTTTGTGGTCACTGGGAAGCTTATATATGATCTATAAGTCTTTTTTAAATTGATAACAACTTGTCTGATCCCATTATAAAGCTCAGCATTTTTACTCTTGCAAAGATTTTATGTTTTTGATGTCACATTTTACATCTTTGTGTCTTATGTATTCCTTAATCATTGTAATCATAGTTGTTTCTACTACTTTTTATATTTAGCTTTCCATAAGATTTATTCTTTCTTCTTACTGATTATTCCCTTTTCTTTTCAGCTTATAGAAGGTTTTTTTTTTTTTTCTTCTTTTAACATTCAGTTTAGTGGTAATGAATTACTTTAGCTTTAACTTGTTTGAAAAATTCTTTCAATTCTGAAGAATAACTTTAGCAGATAAAATATTCTTGGTTGGAATTTTGTCAGTTGTTGTTTTCAAGCACTTTAGATATATCATGCCACTTCTTTCTGGCCTGAAAAATCTATTCATACTCTTATGGCATTCCCTTGTATGTAACTAGTTGTTTTTCTCTGTTGCTTTTAATACTTCTCCTTCTCTTTAATGTTAACATTTCAATTGCAATGTGTCTTGGTCTGGGTCTTCTTAGCATATTATATTTCCATTTTTGTTAGTCTCAAGGTCCTTTTCACTTTCTCTTTTGATTTCTTCTTTGAGTCTTTGGTTGTTCAATATCATTTTGTTTAATGTGCACAGATTTGTGAATTTTCATTACCTTCATGTAATAAATTTCTAGTTTCATATCATTGTGATTGGGAAAGATACTTTCTATGAATTCATTCCCTCTTAAATTTAGTAACAATCCTAGAAAGTGTTATATATGCATTTGAGAAGAATGTGTAATCTGTTGTATTTATGATGGAATGTTCTTTATCTATTTAAGTTAATCTCATATAATGTGTCAGATTAAGATAAGGCTGATTTTTCATTGAGTTTGTGTCTGGATGATGTATACATTTATATAGATGGAGTATTTTTAAAAAAGTGATTATTAATAGGTGTATATTTATTGTTATTTTGTTCATTGTTTTCTGGCTGCTTTTGTAATTCCTTTCTATTCCTTTCTTCTTCTACTCTCTTCTTTGCAGATTGATGACTTTCTTTAGTAATATTCTTATATTCCTTTCCTTTATCTTTTGTAATTTTTGCTTTGTGGTCACTGGGAAGCTTATATATGATCTATAAGTCTTTTTTAAATTGATAACAACTTGTCTGATCCCATTATAAAGCTCAGCATTTTTACTCTTGCAAAGATTTTATGTTTTTGATGTCACATTTTACATCTTTGTGTCTTATGTATTCCTTAATCATTGTAATCATAGTTGTTTCTACTACTTTTTATATTTAGCTTTCCATAAGATTTATTCTTTCTTCTTACTGATTATTCCCTTTTCTTTTCAGCTTATAGAAGGTTTTTTTTTTTTTTCTTCTTTTAACATTCAGTTTAGTGGTAATGAATTACTTTAGCTTTAACTTGTTTGAAAAATTCTTTCAATTCTGAAGAATAACTTTAGCAGATAAAATATTCTTGGTTGGAATTTTGTCAGTTGTTGTTTTCAAGCACTTTAGATATATCATGCCACTTCTTTCTGGCCTGAAAAATCTATTCATACTCTTATGGCATTCCCTTGTATGTAACTAGTTGTTTTTCTCTGTTGCTTTTAATACTTCTCCTTCTCTTTAATGTTAACATTTCAATTGCAATGTGTCTTGGTCTGGGTCTTCTTAGTTTCATCTTACTTGGAACTCCTTGACTTTCCTAGTTCTGGATCAGGTTAAGGAAGTTCTCAGCCATCATTTCTTCAAATAAATCTCTTCCCCTTTATCGCATTCTTTTCTTCCTGGAAGTTCTATAATGTGAATATCTGATGATTTTCCATAAGCTCATTAAGCTTTCTTAATTTTTTTTTTCATTCTTCTATCATTTTTGCTGCTCTAGTTGGATAAATTCAACTGCTGTGTCTCGAGGTGGCTGATTTTTTTCTGCTGATATATTGAATCTTTTGAATCTCTGTAGTGTATTTCTCAGTTCAATTATTTTATTCTTCAAATCTATGAAAAATTCTATTTAGTAATTATGTTTTTCATCTTTGTGTTGAAATTCTCAGTGTTCATCAATTCTTCTTAGTTCAGTTAGCATTTTTATGACAATTACTTTAGATTCTAGATCAGGTTAATTTCTTACCTCCTTTTCAGAGATTGTATCTTGTTCTTTCATTTCATTCATATTTCTTGGTTTCTTTATTTTGCTTGACTCTCTTTGTTGGCTTCTATTGTTGTTCAGTCACTAAGTCATGTCCAACTCTGATACCTTGTGAACTGCAACATGCCAGCTTCCCTTATCCTTCATCATTTCTTGGAGTTTGCTCACACTTATGTCCATTGAGTCAGTGATGCCATCCAACCATCTCATCAGCTGTTGCCCTCTTCTCTTGCGCTCAGTCCTTCTCTTCATCGTTTTTTTCCAGTGAGTTGACTCTTTGCAACAGGTGGCCAAAGTATTGGAACTACAGCATCAGTGCTTCCAATGAATATTCAGGGTTGGTTTATTGACTTGTTTGATCTCCTTGCACTCCAAGGGACTCTCAAGAGTCTTCTAAAAGAGTTTTTTTTTTTTTAACATTCAGTTTAGTGGTAATGAATTACTTTAGCTTTAACTTGTTTGAAAAATTCTTTCAATTCTGAAGAATAACTTTAGCAGATAAAATATTCTTGGTTGGAATTTTGTCAGTTGTTGTTTTCAAGCACTTTAGATATATCATGCCACTTCTTTCTGGCCTGAAAAATCTATTCATACTCTTATGGCATTCCCTTGTATGTAACTAGTTGTTTTTCTCTGTTGCTTTTAATACTTCTCCTTCTCTTTAATGTTAACATTTCAATTGCAATGTGTCTTGGTCTGGGTCTTCTTAGTTTCATCTTACTTGGAACTCCTTGACTTTCCTAGTTCTGGATCAGGTTAAGGAAGTTCTCAGCCATCATTTCTTCAAATAAATCTCTTCCCCTTTATCGCATTCTTTTCTTCCTGGAAGTTCTATAATGTGAATATCTGATGATTTTCCATAAGCTCATTAAGCTTTCTTAATTTTTTTTTTCATTCTTCTATCATTTTTGCTGCTCTAGTTGGATAAATTCAACTGCTGTGTCTCGAGGTGGCTGATTTTTTTCTGCTGATATATTGAATCTTTTGAATCTCTGTAGTGTATTTCTCAGTTCAATTATTTTATTCTTCAAATCTATGAAAAATTCTATTTAGTAATTATGTTTTTCATCTTTGTGTTGAAATTCTCAGTGTTCATCAATTCTTCTTAGTTCAGTTAGCATTTTTATGACAATTACTTTAGATTCTAGATCAGGTTAATTTCTTACCTCCTTTTCAGAGATTGTATCTTGTTCTTTCATTTCATTCATATTTCTTGGTTTCTTTATTTTGCTTGACTCTCTTTGTTGGCTTCTATTGTTGTTCAGTCACTAAGTCATGTCCAACTCTGATACCTTGTGAACTGCAACATGCCAGCTTCCCTTATCCTTCATCATTTCTTGGAGTTTGCTCACACTTATGTCCATTGAGTCAGTGATGCCATCCAACCATCTCATCAGCTGTTGCCCTCTTCTCTTGCGCTCAGTCCTTCTCTTCATCGTTTTTTTCCAGTGAGTTGACTCTTTGCAACAGGTGGCCAAAGTATTGGAACTACAGCATCAGTGCTTCCAATGAATATTCAGGGTTGGTTTATTGACTTGTTTGATCTCCTTGCACTCCAAGGGACTCTCAAGAGTCTTCTAGCACCACAACATGAAAGCATTAATCCTTCAGTGCTCTGCTTGCTTTACAGTCAAACTCTCAAATCTATATATGACTTCTAGAAAAATCATGGCTTTGACGCTATGGATATTCGTCAGCAAAATAATGGCTCTCATCTTTAACATGCTGTCTAGGTTCATCATAGCTTTTCTCCCAAGGAGAAAACATCTTTTAATTTCATGACTGCAGTCACTGTCTGCAATGATATATGAGCCCAGAAAAATAAAGTCTGTTACTGTTTTCATTTTTTAATTAAATTAAATTTATTTACACAGTTTTATTGTTGATTCCAAATTTCTTTTTTTTTTTAAATTTTATTTTACTTTTAAATATTACAGAGTTTTGTTGTTTACAGGTATGTATGTTCCCAGATCAGTCATATATATATCCCCCCCTTCCTACCCCTCCTGACCATCACACAGCACCCCTGAAGGATCCTCCTTTCTCACAGAGCAATGACTAGAGCTATTTTCTTCACTTATGATAGTACAGGCCTTCATGCTACTTCCTTTATGCCTCCCACCCTCTGTTCCTTCCCCACAACGTCCATATGTCCACTGTCCATGTCTGTCTTTCTGTCGCTTCACTGCATGTGCCATCATCACCATCCTACTAGATTCCATATATATGTGTTAATATACTGTATTTGTCCTTCTGTTTCTGACTGACTTTGCTTTTTATGATACGTTCTAGATCCAGCCACCTCATTAGGGCTGATTCTTCCACATTTCTATTTACAGCTGTGTAGTATTCCATTGTATATATGTACCAGGTCTTCTTTATCCATTCATTCGTCAATAGGCATCTAGGTTGCTTCCATGTTCTAGCTATTGTATAGAGAGCTTCAATGAACATTGGGGTACAGATGCTTCTTTCAGATTTGATTTCATCAGGGTATAAGCAGGATTTACAGAGTTTTGTTGTTCACAGACATGTATGTTCCCAGATCAGTCATATGCATATCCATGGTCCCCCCCCGCCCCGATCCCCCCATCCCACCCCTCCAGACCTTTGCCCCAAGCCATTGTAAGCACTCCTATTCCCTTAGAACTATGACACTAGCTATCTTTTCTACACATAACACTATAGGTTTCCTTGTTACTTCCTCCATGCTTCCCCCTCCCTATTTCTTCGCCACGATATCCCTATGTCTATGCTCTGTCTGTTTTTCCATGAGTTCCCTGTGTGTGATATCAAGACCGTCCTACTAGATTCCTTATATGTTTGTTAGTATACTGTATTTGTCTTTCTCTTTTTGACTTACTTCACTTTTTATGATAGGTTCTAGAGCCAGCCACTTCCTTAGGACTGTGTCTTCTGCATTTCTTTTAACAGCTGAGTAGTATTCCATTGTATATATGTACCAGAGCTTCTGGATCCATTAGTTCGTCGATGGACATCTAGGTTGCTTCCAAGTTCTGGCTATTGTATAGAGACCTGCAATGAACATTGGGGTACAGGTGCTTCTTTCAGTTTTGATTTCATCAGGATATAGGCAGGATTTACAGAGTTTTGTTGTTCACAGACATGTATGTTCCCAGATCAGTCATATGCATATCCATGGTCCTCACCCGCCCAGATCCCCCCATCCCACCCCTCCAGACCTTTGCCCCAAGCCATTGTAAGCACTCCTATTCCCTTAGAACTATGACACTAGCTATCTTTTCTACACATAACACTATAGGTTTCCTTGTTACTTCCTCCATGCTTCCCCCTCCCTATTTCTTCGCCACGATATCCCTATGTCTATGCTCTGTCTGTTTTTCCATGAGTTCCCTGTGTGTGATATCAAGACCGTCCTACTAGATTCCTTATATGTTTGTTAGTATACTGTATTTGTCTTTCTCTTTTTGACTTACTTCACTTTTTATGATAGGTTCTAGAGCCAGCCACTTCCTTAGGACTGTGTCTTCTGCATTTCTTTTAACAGCTGAGTAGTATTCCATTGTATATATGTACCAGAGCTTCTGGATCCATTAGTTCGTCGATGGACATCTAGGTTGCTTCCAAGTTCTGGCTATTGTATAGAGACCTGCAATGAACATTGGGGTACAGGTGCTTCTTTCAGTTTTGATTTCATCAGGATATAGGCCTAATAGTGGGATTGCTGGGTCATAGGGTGCTTCTATTTTTAGTTTTTTAAAAAATCTCCAGACTGTCTTCCATAGAGGCTGTATCAGTTTCCATTCCCTCCAGCAATGCAAGAGGGTTCCCTTTTCTCCACACCCTCTCCAGCATTTATTGTCTGCAGATTTTTTGATGATGGCCATTCTGATGGGTGTGAGGTGGTATCTCATTGTAGTTTTAATTTGCATTTCTCTAATAATAAGCGAGATTGAGCATCATTTCATGTGCTTTTGGGCCATCTGTATGTCCTCTTTGGAGAGGCGTCTCTTTAGATCTTTTTCCCATTTTTTGATTGGGTTGTTCGTTTTCCCTGTGCTGAATTGTCTGAGTTGCTTGTAGATTTTGGAGATGAATTCTTTGTCTGTTGTTTCATGTGCTATGATTTTCTCCCACTCTGTGGGCTGTCTGTTCAGCTTTTTTGTGATTTCTTTTGCTGTATAAAAGCTTTTAAGTTTCATGAGGTCCCACGTGTCCATTTTTCTTTTCAGTTCTGCTATTTTAGTTGGTGGGTCAGAGAAGATCTTGCTTTGATTGATATCCTTGAGGGTTTTGCCTATATTCTCCTCTAAGAGTTTGTTGGTTTCTGGTCTTCCATTTAAGTCTTTAATCCATTTTGTGTTGATCTTAGTGTATGGTGTCAGGGAATGTTCCAACTTCATTTTTTTTGCATGTAGCTGTCCAATTCTCCCAGAACCACTTGTTGAAGAGGCTGTCTTTGTCCCATTTTATAGTTTCTCCTCCTTTATCAAAACTAAGTTACCCATAGGTGCGTGGGTTTATCTCGGGATTCTCTATCTTGTTCCATTGGTCAATATTTCTGTTTTTGTGCCAGTACCATACTGTCTTGAGGACTGTTGCTTTGTAGTAGAGTCTGAAATTGGGGAGGCTGATCCCTCCAGCTCCATTCTTCTTCCTCAAGATTGCTTTGGCTATTCGAGGTCTTTTGTGTTTCCATATGAACTGTGTTATTCTTTGGTCTAGTTCTGTGAAGAATGTTATTGGTAATTTGATAGGGATTGCACTGAATCTATAGATGACATTTGGTAGTATGGTTATTTTGCATCTTCATCGCAGGATGATAAGGGGCCTTTTTTATTTTTAGGTTGGCGGGATTGCTGGGTCATAGGGTGCTTCTATTTTTAGTTTTTTAAAAAATCTCCAGACTGTCTTCCATAGAGGCTGTATCAGTTTCCATTCCCTCCAGCAATGCAAGAGGGTTCCCTTTTCTCCACACCCTCTCCAGCATTTATTGTCTGCAGATTTTTTGATGATGGCCATTCTGATGGGTGTGAGGTGGTATCTCATTGTAGTTTTAATTTGCATTTCTCTAATAATAAGCGAGATTGAGCATCATTTCATGTGCTTTTGGGCCATCTGTATGTCCTCTTTGGAGAGGCGTCTCTTTAGATCTTTTTCCCATTTTTTGATTGGGTTGTTCGTTTTCCCTGTGCTGAATTGTCTGAGTTGCTTGTAGATTTTGGAGATGAATTCTTTGTCTGTTGTTTCATGTGCTATGATTTTCTCCCACTCTGTGGGCTGTCTGTTCAGCTTTTTTGTGATTTCTTTTGCTGTATAAAAGCTTTTAAGTTTCATGAGGTCCCACGTGTCCATTTTTCTTTTCAGTTCTGCTATTTTAGTTGGTGGGTCAGAGAAGATCTTGCTTTGATTGATATCCTTGAGGGTTTTGCCTATATTCTCCTCTAAGAGTTTGTTGGTTTCTGGTCTTCCATTTAAGTCTTTAATCCATTTTGTGTTGATCTTAGTGTATGGTGTCAGGGAATGTTCCAACTTCATTTTTTTTGCATGTAGCTGTCCAATTCTCCCAGAACCACTTGTTGAAGAGGCTGTCTTTGTCCCATTTTATAGTTTCTCCTCCTTTATCAAAACTAAGTTACCCATAGGTGCGTGGGTTTATCTCGGGATTCTCTATCTTGTTCCATTGGTCAATATTTCTGTTTTTGTGCCAGTACCATACTGTCTTGAGGACTGTTGCTTTGTAGTAGAGTCTGAAATTGGGGAGGCTGATCCCTCCAGCTCCATTCTTCTTCCTCAAGATTGCTTTGGCTATTCGAGGTCTTTTGTGTTTCCATATGAACTGTGTTATTCTTTGGTCTAGTTCTGTGAAGAATGTTATTGGTAATTTGATAGGGATTGCACTGAATCTATAGATGACATTTGGTAGTATGGTTATTTTCATAATATTGATTCTTCCGACCCAGGAACATGGAATATTTCTCCATCTGTTTAAGTCTTCTTTAATTTCTTTCATGAGTGTCTTGTAATTTTCTGTGTACAGTTCTTTTGTTTCTTTGGGTAGGTTTATTCCTAGATATTTTACTCCTTTGGTTGTGATGGTGAAGGGGATTGCCTCTTTGATTTTGTTTTCTGATTTTTCATTGTTTGTGTATAGGAATGCCCGTGATTTCTGTATATTGATTTTGTATCCTGCGATTTTGCTGAATTCACTGATTTAACTCTAGTAGTTTTGTAATAGTGTCTTTGGGATTTTCTATGTATAATATCATGTCATCTGCAAAAAGAGAGAGTTTTACTTCTTCCTTTCCAATCTGGATTCCTTTGATTTCTTTCTCTTCTCTTATTGCTGTTGCTAGAACTTCCAGGACTATGTTGAATAAGAGTGGTGAAAGTGGACACCCTTGTCTTATTCCTGATCTTAGAGGAAATGCTTTGAGTTTTTCACCATTGAGGATAATGTTCGCTGTGGGCTTGTCATATATGGCTTTCACTATGTTGAGATAGTTTCCTTCTATGCCCATTTTTGGAAGAGTTTTTATCATAAATTGATGTTGTACTTTGTTGAAGGCTTTTTCTGCATCTATTGAGATGATCCTGTGATTTTTGTCTCTCAATTTGTATGGTGTCAGGGAATGTTCCAACTTCATTTTTTTTGCATGTAGCTGTCCAATTCTCCCAGAACCACTTGTTGAAGAGGCTGTCTTTGTCCCATTTTATAGTTTCTCCTCCTTTATCAAAACTAAGTTACCCATAGGTGCGTGGGTTTATCTCGGGATTCTCTATCTTGTTCCATTGGTCAATATTTCTGTTTTTGTGCCAGTACCATACTGTCTTGAGGACTGTTGCTTTGTAGTAGAGTCTGAAATTGGGGAGGCTGATCCCTCCAGCTCCATTCTTCTTCCTCAAGATTGCTTTGGCTATTCGAGGTCTTTTGTGTTTCCATATGAACTGTGTTATTCTTTGGTCTAGTTCTGTGAAGAATGTTATTGGTAATTTGATAGGGATTGCACTGAATCTATAGATGACATTTGGTAGTATGGTTATTTTCATAATATTGATTCTTCCGACCCAGGAACATGGAATATTTCTCCATCTGTTTAAGTCTTCTTTAATTTCTTTCATGAGTGTCTTGTAATTTTCTGTGTACAGTTCTTTTGTTTCTTTGGGTAGGTTTATTCCTAGATATTTTACTCCTTTGGTTGTGATGGTGAAGGGGATTGCCTCTTTGATTTTGTTTTCTGATTTTTCATTGTTTGTGTATAGGAATGCCCGTGATTTCTGTATATTGATTTTGTATCCTGCGATTTTGCTGAATTCACTGATTTAACTCTAGTAGTTTTGTAATAGTGTCTTTGGGATTTTCTATGTATAATATCATGTCATCTGCAAAAAGAGAGAGTTTTACTTCTTCCTTTCCAATCTGGATTCCTTTGATTTCTTTCTCTTCTCTTATTGCTGTTGCTAGAACTTCCAGGACTATGTTGAATAAGAGTGGTGAAAGTGGACACCCTTGTCTTATTCCTGATCTTAGAGGAAATGCTTTGAGTTTTTCACCATTGAGGATAATGTTCGCTGTGGGCTTGTCATATATGGCTTTCACTATGTTGAGATAGTTTCCTTCTATGCCCATTTTTGGAAGAGTTTTTATCATAAATTGATGTTGTACTTTGTTGAAGGCTTTTTCTGCATCTATTGAGATGATCCTGTGATTTTTGTCTCTCAATTTGTTGATATGGTTATCACATTGATTGATTTGCGGATATTGAAGAATCCTTGCATGCCTGGGATGAACCCGACTTGATCGTGATGTATGAGTTTTTTGATGTGTTGTTGACTTCTGTTTGCTAGGATTTTGTTGAGGATTTTGACGTCTAGATTCATCAGTGAAATTGCCATATAGTTTCCTTTTTTCTGTGTTGTCTTTGCCTGGCTTTGGTATCAGGGTGATGGCAGCCTCATAGAATGTGTTTGGAAGTGTTCCTTCCTGTGCAATTGTTTGGAAGAGTTTTAGAAGGACAAGCACTAGCTCTTCTTTAAATGTTTGGTAGAATTCACTTGTGAAACCATCTGGCCCTGGGCTTTTATTTTTGGGTAGATTTTTGATCACAAAGTCGATTTCTGTGCTTGTGATTGGGTTGTTCATAGTTTCTATTTCTTTCTGGTTGAGTCTTGGGAGATTAATCTTCTCTTAAGAAAATGGCCTTTTCTTCCAGGTTGTCCAGTTTGTTGCCATAGAGTTGTTCATAATAGTCTCTTATAATACTTTGGATTACTGCATTATCTGTTGTAATCTCTCCTTTTTCATTTTTGATTTTGGTGATCTGGTTCTTCTCTCCCTTTTTCTTGATGAGTCTGGCCAGTGGTGTTTCAATTTAATGACCTTTTCGAAGGACCAACTTTCTGTTTTATTTATCTTTACTATTGTTTCGTTCGTTTCTTTATCATTTATTTCTGCTCTGATCTTTATGATTTCCCTTCTTCTGCTGGCTTTGGGATGTTTTTGTTCTTTCTCCAGTTGTTTTAAGCGTAAGGTAAGGTCGTCTGTTTGAGATTTTCTTAGTTTCTTGAGGTGGGATTGTATTGCTATAAACTTCCCTCTTAGAACTGCTTTTGCAGTATCCCATAGGTTTTGCACTGTCGTGTGTTCATTGTTGTTTTCTTCTAGGAATTTTATTTCTCCTTTGACTTGCTTGGTAATCAGTTGGTTTTTTTAGTTATGTGTTGTTTAATCTCCATGTGTTTGTGTTTTTAGCGGGTTTTTTTTCCTGTAGTTGATCTCTTGTCTCATTGCATTGTGGTCAGGGAAAATGGCTGATATAATTTCGGTTTTCTTGAACTGACTGAGGTTAGATTTGTGGCCCAAGATGTGGTCTATCTGGAGAATGTTCGATGAGCACTTGAGAAGAAAGTGTATTCTTCTGCTTTGGGGTTGAAAGTCCTAAAGATATCAATGAGGCCCATTTCTTCTAGTGTGGCATTTAAGGCTTGTGTTTCTTTATTAATTTTCTGTTTGGATGATCTGTCCATTGGTGTGAGAGGTGTTAAAGTCTCCTACTATTATAGTGTTAGTGTCGATGTCTTCTTTTATGTCTGAAAGTGTTTGTCTTATGTATTGGGGTGCTCCTGCGTTGGGTGCATAGATATTTATGATTGTTATGTCATTGATTTGGGGTAAAAAATTCAAAACTTGTGAAACCATCTGGCCCTGGGCTTTTATTTTTGGGTAGATTTTTGATCACAAAGTCGATTTCTGTGCTTGTGATTGGGTTGTTCATAGTTTCTATTTCTTCCTGGTTGAGTCTTGGGAGATTAATCTTCTTGAAGAAACTGTCCATTTCTTCCAGGTTGTCCAGTTTGTTGCCATAGTGTTGTTCATAATAGTCTCTTAGAATCCTTTGGATTACTGCATTATCTGTTGTAATCTCTCCTTTTTCATTTTTGATTTTGGTGATCTGGTTCTTCTCTCCCTTTTTCTTGATGAGTCTGGCCAGTGGTGTTTCAATTTAATGACCTTTTCGAAGGACCAACTTTCTGTTTTATTTATCTTTACTATTGTTTCGTTCGTTTCTTTATCATTTATTTCTGCTCTGATCTTTATGATTTCCCTTCTTCTGCTGGCTTTGGGATGTTTTTGTTCTTTCTCCAGTTGTTTTAAGCGTAAGGTAAGGTCGTCTGTTTGAGATTTTCTTAGTTTCTTGAGGTGGGATTGTATTGCTATAAACTTCCCTCTTAGAACTGCTTTTGCAGTATCCCATAGGTTTTGCACTGTCGTGTGTTCATTGTTGTTTTCTTCTAGGAATTTTATTTCTCCTTTGACTTGCTTGGTAATCAGTTGGTTTTTTTAGTTATGTGTTGTTTAATCTCCATGTGTTTGTGTTTTTAGCGGGTTTTTTTTCCTGTAGTTGATCTCTTGTCTCATTGCATTGTGGTCAGGGAAAATGGCTGATATAATTTCGGTTTTCTTGAACTGACTGAGGTTAGATTTGTGGCCCAAGATGTGGTCTATCTGGAGAATGTTCGATGAGCACTTGAGAAGAAAGTGTATTCTTCTGCTTTGGGGTTGAAAGTCCTAAAGATATCAATGAGGCCCATTTCTTCTAGTGTGGCATTTAAGGCTTGTGTTTCTTTATTAATTTTCTGTTTGGATGATCTGTCCATTGGTGTGAGAGGTGTTAAAGTCTCCTACTATTATAGTGTTAGTGTCGATGTCTTCTTTTATGTCTGAAAGTGTTTGTCTTATGTATTGGGGTGCTCCTGCGTTGGGTGCATAGATATTTATGATTGTTATGTCATTTTCTTGAATTGATCCCTTGATCATTCTGTAGCGTCCTGCCTTGTCTCTTCTAATCTTTATTTTGAGGTCTGTTCTGTCTGATATGAGGATTGCTACTCCAGCTTTCTTTTGATTTCCATTTGCATGGAATAGCTTTTTTCATCCTCTCACTTTCAGTCTATGAGTGTCTCTAGGTCTGAAGTGAGTTTCCTGGAGGCAGCATATGTATGGGTCATATTTTTGAATCCATTCAGCCACTATGTGTCTTTTGGTTGGGGCATTTAGTCCATCTACATTCCAAGTAATTATTGACACAAATGATCCTGTTGTCATCTTCTTAGATGTTATGATGGCTTTGTTTTGTGGATCTTCTCCTTCTCTTATACTTGTTGTCTATAGAAGTCCCTTTAACACTTGTCATAAGGCTGGTTTGGTGTGACTAAATTCTTTTAATTTTTGCTTATCTGTAAAGCTTTTGATTTCTCCATTAATTTTGAATGAGATCTTTGCAGGGTAGAGGATTCTTGGTTGCAGATTATTCTCTTTTAGCTGTTTAAATGTGTCCCGCCATTCCCTTCTGGCCTGCAGGGTTTCTGTTGAAAGATCAGCTGTTAAATGTATGGGTTTTCCCTTGTATGTCACTAGTTGCTTTTCCCTTGCTGCTTTGAGAATTCTGTCTTTGTGTTTTAATTTGTGCTAGCTTCATTAATATGTTTCTTGGTGTGTTTCTTCTTGGATTGATTCTGTATGGAACTCTGCATTTATTCTTTCTTTGAGCTTGATTCTGTTTTTCAGCAGTTATTTATGCCATTCGATCTTCCAGGTCACTTATCCGGTCTTCTGTCTCAGATACTCTGCTCTTGATTCCTTCTACAGTGTTTTTCAGTTCAGCAATTCAGTTGTTTGTCTCTGTTACTTTTTTGGTAAGTTCTTGTGTTTCTTTATTCATTGTGTTAGTTGTGTCTTGCAATTTCTCTAACATTCTGTTTTCAATGTCTTTGATCATCTTTATGATCATTCTTCTGAAATCACTTTCAGAAAGTTTGTCCAAATTCTCTTCATTGATGATCTTGTGTGTTTGTAGATTGTTACTTCAGCTTTCTTTTGATTTCCATTTGCATGGAATAGCTTTTTTCATCCTCTCACTTTCAGTCTATGAGTGTCTCTAGGTCTGAAGTGAGTTTCCTGGAGGCAGCATATGTATGGGTCATATTTTTGAATCCATTCAGCCACTATGTGTCTTTTGGTTGGGGCATTTAGTCCATCTACATTCCAAGTAATTATTGACACAAATGATCCTGTTGTCATCTTCTTAGATGTTATGATGGCTTTGTTTTGTGGATCTTCTCCTTCTCTTATACTTGTTGTCTATAGAAGTCCCTTTAACACTTGTCATAAGGCTGGTTTGGTGTGACTAAATTCTTTTAATTTTTGCTTATCTGTAAAGCTTTTGATTTCTCCATTAATTTTGAATGAGATCTTTGCAGGGTAGAGGATTCTTGGTTGCAGATTATTCTCTTTTAGCTGTTTAAATGTGTCCCGCCATTCCCTTCTGGCCTGCAGGGTTTCTGTTGAAAGATCAGCTGTTAAATGTATGGGTTTTCCCTTGTATGTCACTAGTTGCTTTTCCCTTGCTGCTTTGAGAATTCTGTCTTTGTGTTTTAATTTGTGCTAGCTTCATTAATATGTTTCTTGGTGTGTTTCTTCTTGGATTGATTCTGTATGGAACTCTGCATTTATTCTTTCTTTGAGCTTGATTCTGTTTTTCAGCAGTTATTTATGCCATTCGATCTTCCAGGTCACTTATCCGGTCTTCTGTCTCAGATACTCTGCTCTTGATTCCTTCTACAGTGTTTTTCAGTTCAGCAATTCAGTTGTTTGTCTCTGTTACTTTTTTGGTAAGTTCTTGTGTTTCTTTATTCATTGTGTTAGTTGTGTCTTGCAATTTCTCTAACATTCTGTTTTCAATGTCTTTGATCATCTTTATGATCATTCTTCTGAAATCACTTTCAGAAAGTTTGTCCAAATTCTCTTCATTGATGATCTTGTGTGTTTGTAGATTGTTACTTCACTTGTGTGGTATTTCTCTGTCATTTCATTGTTATTATTAATTTTTTAACTGACTCTGTTTGGGATTTCCTTTTCCCAGACTTTGAGTTACGTCTGTTGGTGTTTGTTGTTTGGATAGGGCTTCTTATTCTGGGTGATGCTGGTGGTTGGGTGATGTCAGGACTTGCATACAAGTGATTACCTTTGTTAGCGTTCTCACTTGTTTACTGCTCTCTAGTGTTACACGTTCTCTAGTATTTTAGAGTTTTGGAGTCAGTGCTCCCTCCCTAAAGCCCTGGGGCTTGTTGCCTGACCAAGGAATGAAGATTTCACGGCTGGTTTGTTATGGCATTAAATGATATTAAAACATATATATGCAAATGAGAAACAGAAGGTATACCTTTGACAAATGGCAATTAAAATATTATGCAAATACTATCTAGCTTATTGAATTATATACTCAAACATATACAGCTGTAACATAACCCAAGCATTCCAACCAAAAATACAGTGCAATATGTTAGCACAGTGAATAGAGAAAACCAAGCATGATATCCACCAGTTAATAAGCAAACTAAGTAGAGCACCAATTGGAGAATAATACTAGAGCAGGGTCTCCATTGGGGATAAAGCAATGAGGACAGAACAGGGTAAGAAATATGGTGGGAAAAGGGAAATAGAGAAAAGTAGGATAGAAGAGAAATATAGAATAATACTGCAAAGTTAAATATAGGGAGATAAAGATTTGTATGTATTAAAGTTTAGTGCTATAGGAAAGGAATATCGGGGAAAGCAAAGAATTATAGAGGAAGTAGTAGTACAAATGAAAATTTTTAAAAATTAAAAAAGAGATAAGTATATAGAAAAATATAGTAAAACAAAGCAAAAACAATAAAAACAAACAAAACCCCCATAGAACCTTAAAAGGCCAATGGGGAAGCAGAAGTTTAAACCAAAATAAAATGTGTGATTTAAAAGGAAAAAGAAGAAGAAGAAAAAAATTATGTAGACTTGAATATATTCAGTCTTACTGATAAGATTAGTAGCTTCAGTAGAGTTCAATGGAGGAAATAAACACACCCACACTCACACAAACACACCCACACTCACACACACACACACACAAAATGGGGAGGTGCACTGAGTGGGTTTGGAAAAAAGGGGGAAAAAAGCAATGGAAACAAAACAAAACAAAACAAAAGCAATAAAAAAGAATAAGGAATAAAATGAAATTTAAAAATCTAGCAGTAACTCCAGCTTCAGAAGAAAATGTGAAAATAGTGTTTATATTCTTCTGTCTCTTGCTGACTGTTCAGGAACTATCAGTCATTTTCCTTGCTGTCTAGGTTCATCATAGCTTTTCTCCCAAGGAGAAAGCATCTTTTAATTTCATGGCTGCAGTCACTGTCTGCAATGATTTATGAGCCCAAGAAAATAAAGTCTGTTACTGTTTTCATTTTTTAATTAAATTAAATTTATTTACACAGTTTTGCTGTTGATTCCATTTTTCACCTCATCTATTTGCCACGAAATGATGGGACTAGGTGCCATGATCTTCATTTTTTGAATGTTGAATTTTAGACCAACTTTTTCACAGTCCTATTTCACCATCATCAACAGGCTTTTTAATTCCTCTTTGATTTCTGCCTTTAGAGTGTTATCATCTGCATTTCTGAAGTTGTTAATATTTCTCCTGGCAATCTTGATTCCAACTTTTAATTAATACAACCTGGCATTTTGCCTGTTGTGCTCGGCATATAAGTTGAATAATCAGGGTGACAGTATATAGCCTTGAAGTACTCCTTTCCCAATTTTGAACTAGTTGTTCCATAACTAGTTCATGGAACTAGTTCTTCATGTTCCAGTCTTGTTTAGAACATGACTGATTCTAAATGTTGTTTCTTGACCTGCATACAGGTTTCTCAGGAGACAGGTACGGCCATCTCGTTTTCCATTGCTTTAAGAATTCTTCACAGCTTGTTGTGATCCCGACTGTCAGAGGCTTTAGCATAGTCAATAAAGCAGAAGTAGATATTTTTTGGAATTCCCTTCCCTTTTCTGTGATCCAACAGATGTTGGCAATTTGATCTCTGGTTCCTTTGCCTTTATAAAAAACCTCCTATACATTTAAGTGGAGTTCACACATGTACTGTGAACAAAAACCTTGGGCCAATTTTGAAATAATTATGAAACTCTGTTCTAGAGGCATCATCTTCAGGCTGTTTAAGAAGTACATTTTAAGTGATTAAATGCATTTAAATCCACAAAAATAAATGCATTTTACTTCCAGACCAAACATGCCTACATATGAAACCAGAAACAAAATTTTGCTGAAAATATTATCCCTACTCTGTATGATGTAGCCTCTTTGTTACTTTTCTGTTTCATTTAAAAATATTTGGGGGTTATAACCCATTAATGATTTGAGACCTCTAGCTCAATAGATAACAAGATAAAAAAAGTTAAGGGTAAAGCTTTTCATCTATGTTTTATTTTAGGATCCAAAGCAAATGAAAGCATAGTTGTTTAAATAGTGTTCCCTCAAATTTCTACATGTTTGGACCCTCACGATGTCACCTAATTAGGAAATAGGATCTTTGAAAACAATTTTAGAGGAATTCAATATGAAATCAGCCGTAATTCAAGGTGGGCCCTAATTTGAAAACCAGTGTCCTTATAAGAAGAGGAAAGCCATGGAGGAGAAAATGAGATGAAGAAAGCAGCAGAGATTGAGGTGATGTGTCCACAAGCTAAGGAATTTCAGAATCATTAACTGTAACGAAGGATTCTTCCCTTGAGTCTGCAGAAGGATCATGGCCCTAACAACTTCTTGCTTTCAGATTTCTTGGTCAGTATTTTAAAATGCAACAGAATAAAATATTATATAGTTCAATATAATAGGAACTATAAATGTGTTATACATTTTAAGGTAAACATGTGAGCATTTTGTCTCAGTTATATCTGTATCTATGTGTGTACTGTGTGGCAATTACATTATTTTGATCGATAGTAAAACAGATATACTTAAAAGCCAGTGGTCCAGCGACATCTTAGTCACATGTTTAGTCAAGTCAGAAGTTTTACTTGAATATTGAAATCTACAAAGTATGTCATTTTTCTCTTTTGCAGCATTGTAAATTTACCATCTTTATAAATTATCAGGAATACATACTTGAAAAGGAAGGATTAAAACTCTATTTGAGAATGAAGTAATTTGTACATAAGAATAATAATAAATAATTTTTACATAGTTTTTTAAAAAACACTAGCAGAAATAATAAGTGAATTTACAAGTGTGCAGGATAGATGGTCAGCATACAAAAGTATACGGTATTTTTGTATCCTAGCAACAAACAGTTGAAAATTAAACCTTTCAAAAGTACCACTTAAAATAGCATCTAAAAGCATAAAACATGTAAAGGTAAATCTAGACTACATGTCAAGATATGGCCACTGAAAACTTAAAACAAATATCTCTTATGAGAGATATTTATAAATAAGTGATATATCATGTTCATGAATTGAAAGAATGTATGTTAAGATGTCAGTATCCCCCAGTTTGATCTAGAAGTCAATACAATCCCACTCAAAATTCCAGCAGACTTTTTGATATATACTGATCACCTGATAGTCTAAAATTTCTTTTAAAATGCAGCAAATTTCCAATAGCCAAAATAATTTTGAAAAAGAACAAATCTGAGAGACTTATGGTATTTAACTTATACAGTAAAAATGTCATATAATGGATGAAAGTTCTGGTCAGACTCTCATTGGGAATAGTTCCAACGTATCAGTTACTTAGAAAATCTGATCTTTATAGAGTAAAGTCTGTTAGCTGTCATCGTGTTTTAGATCATCCTAACACACATTTTCCTTGGTAATTGTTTTCATGCCCACAGAAGGAAATTGAAAAATGTACAAATAGCAAAATAAATGAGTAAAACTGTATTATGGAATGATGGTATTCTAATGATTTTGTGGGTGAGGGATTGCATGTGTGAGAAAAAGATTATTTTCTGATCAGGTAAACATGTGAGCATTTTGTCTCAGTTATATCTGTATCTATGTGTGTACTGTGTGGCAATTACATTATTTTGATCGATAGTAAAACAGATATACTTAAAAGCCAGTGGTCCAGCGACATCTTAGTCACATGTTTAGTCAAGTCAGAAGTTTTACTTGAATATTGAAATCTACAAAGTATGTCATTTTTCTCTTTTGCAGCATTGTAAATTTACCATCTTTATAAATTATCAGGAATACATACTTGAAAAGGAAGGATTAAAACTCTATTTGAGAATGAAGTAATTTGTACATAAGAATAATAATAAATAATTTTTACATAGTTTTTTAAAAAACACTAGCAGAAATAATAAGTGAATTTACAAGTGTGCAGGATAGATGGTCAGCATACAAAAGTATACGGTATTTTTGTATCCTAGCAACAAACAGTTGAAAATTAAACCTTTCAAAAGTACCACTTAAAATAGCATCTAAAAGCATAAAACATGTAAAGGTAAATCTAGACTACATGTCAAGATATGGCCACTGAAAACTTAAAACAAATATCTCTTATGAGAGATATTTATAAATAAGTGATATATCATGTTCATGAATTGAAAGAATGTATGTTAAGATGTCAGTATCCCCCAGTTTGATCTAGAAGTCAATACAATCCCACTCAAAATTCCAGCAGACTTTTTGATATATACTGATCACCTGATAGTCTAAAATTTCTTTTAAAATGCAGCAAATTTCCAATAGCCAAAATAATTTTGAAAAAGAACAAATCTGAGAGACTTATGGTATTTAACTTATACAGTAAAAATGTCATATAATGGATGAAAGTTCTGGTCAGACTCTCATTGGGAATAGTTCCAACGTATCAGTTACTTAGAAAATCTGATCTTTATAGAGTAAAGTCTGTTAGCTGTCATCGTGTTTTAGATCATCCTAACACACATTTTCCTTGGTAATTGTTTTCATGCCCACAGAAGGAAATTGAAAAATGTACAAATAGCAAAATAAATGAGTAAAACTGTATTATGGAATGATGGTATTCTAATGATTTTGTGGGTGAGGGATTGCATGTGTGAGAAAAAAAGTTCATTATTTTCTGATCAGGTCCCGAGACACCCTTAGCCACTTTAAAGGAGGAAATCTGTGAGGCAATGCCTTTGAATTCTTTACAGGAACTGCCATATGATTGAATAGCTTACTGAGACAATGCCTTATGTCTTTCTGTGACCATAACCAAGAATCGTATTTTCTCTCTGGTTTGATTTTTGTTTGGAAGTCCCTTCTTAATTTGAGAATCTTGGAGAGGCTAAAAATGTAAAGCAGTGTTGTCTTCACACCCAGTAAGTCTTGGTTCCTTTTTATTCACTCTTCTTTCTTGCTCTTACCTTCCACCATAGGCAGTTACCGGGTAGGAGGCCAGCAGTATCTCCAACATTCTACCAGCCCTGGATGGTTCAGTTTCTAATTATCCATCTTATTTTAGGGAAGAGTTTTGGTCAGCTCTGCTCCGCTATATGAAAGACCTCCTCTCCTCTAATCTCTGATAATCGTCACTTTCCTATAAGTTCTCGGACTCCTTCATTGGCCATCTACTGGCACCTCTTCACAGTCTTGTTAACTCACCACCCACTTCTGAAGCCACAGGTCCTGAATTTTATTTCATTGGCATTCTATTTCTAAGTAGCAGGATCTGTTTCAGTTATCTATTTCTGTGGAAGAACCCACCACACACATCAGTCCTTCCAGGAAATGATAGCATTTGTTTAACCCATGAATCTACAATTTAAACAGGACTCAGTGGGCTGGACTGGGACAGCATATCTCTGTTTCATTCTAGGGAGCTGAAAGGCATTCATTGGTGTGTCTGCCTGTTGGCGTTCATTGGTGTGTCTGACACTTGCTGACTGGGACTTATACCTTAGGCTGTTTCATAATATGATGACTATATCTCAGTGATAAAAATCTAAAAGTGGTGAGATTCTCTCTATAATGATGATTTTGAGTATCGTTCCACCTACACTCTCTTACAGTCTCTGTGTTGTGTCTTCTCCATGTGTTTCTTAAGTATTGTTACTATTTTTGAGACCAATAGATTAGGATTTTAAAATATATACTTTGTATATAATTTTTTGTTAGTATAAGTGGAACACATATCATCTTGTTTTGAGCTTTTAATTGTCTTTACTATGTTCTTAATGTATTTCTTGTTTGGTCACTAAGTTGTAGACCTAGTGTAGTGACTAACGCTGACTCTATGCAATCCCATGGACTCCGGCAGGTCAGGACTCCCTGTTGTTCACCATCTCCCAGAGTTTGCTAAAACTCATGTCCATTGAGTTGGTGATGCCATTTCATCCTCAGGCATCCGCTTCTCCTCCTGCCTTCAGTTTTGTTCTTGATATAAAAAATTATCATAAAGGTGGCTGGATCTAGAACGTATCATCAAAAGTGAAGTCAGCCAGAAAGAGAAGGACAAATACAGTATATTAACACATATATATGGAATCTAGTAGGATGGTGATGATGGCACATGCAGTGAAGTGACAGAAAGACAGACACGGACAGTGGACATATGGACGTTGTGGGGAAGGAACAGAGGGTGGGAGGCATAAAGGAAGTAGCATGAAGGCCTGTACTATTATAAGTGAAGAAAATAGCTCTAGTCATTGCTCTGTGAGAAAAGGGGATCCTTCAGGGGTGCTGTGTGATTGTTGGGAGGGGTGGGAAGGGGGGGATATACATATGACTAATCTGGGAACATGCATATCTGTAAACAACAAAACTCTGTAAAAGTTAAAAGCAAAATAAAGGTTTAAAAAATTATACAATTCTGATTACAGTTTAATAATCACTTTTCTATATTTTGTGTTGCCCTTTTTAAAAAAAAAAATCACTTATATCAACCTATTAACGATTTATCCTCCCTGAGAAGGGAATGACAGTTCACTTCAGTATTTTTGCCTGTAGAATTCCATGGACCAAGGAGCCTGGTTGGCTGTAGTCCATGGAGTTGCAGAGTCAGACATGACTGTGTAATCACATTGTAGCAGCTCAAAGTTTTAAAATCTTATTCCTTACATTTACCATTTATCTGATGGGAATTGATTCTTTAAAAGATTATCTTAGGGAAGTATGGTAGTTAATCTTATGTATCAACTTCATTGGGCTAAAATATGCCCACATAGCTGGTAAAACATTATTTCTGAATGTATCTATGAGGATTTATTAAAGATATTATTACCATTTGATTTAATAGAATGAGTAAAGAGATTCACCTTCACCAGTATGGGTAGGCATAGTCCAATTTTTTGAGGGCCCAAATTGGGGAAAAACGTTAAGGAAGGGTAAATTTCCTCTCTTCTTAATTGTCTTTACTATGTTCTTAATGTATTTCTTGTTTGGTCACTAAGTTGTAGACCTAGTGTAGTGACTAACGCTGACTCTATGCAATCCCATGGACTCCGGCAGGTCAGGACTCCCTGTTGTTCACCATCTCCCAGAGTTTGCTAAAACTCATGTCCATTGAGTTGGTGATGCCATTTCATCCTCAGGCATCCGCTTCTCCTCCTGCCTTCAGTTTTGTTCTTGATATAAAAAATTATCATAAAGGTGGCTGGATCTAGAACGTATCATCAAAAGTGAAGTCAGCCAGAAAGAGAAGGACAAATACAGTATATTAACACATATATATGGAATCTAGTAGGATGGTGATGATGGCACATGCAGTGAAGTGACAGAAAGACAGACACGGACAGTGGACATATGGACGTTGTGGGGAAGGAACAGAGGGTGGGAGGCATAAAGGAAGTAGCATGAAGGCCTGTACTATTATAAGTGAAGAAAATAGCTCTAGTCATTGCTCTGTGAGAAAAGGGGATCCTTCAGGGGTGCTGTGTGATTGTTGGGAGGGGTGGGAAGGGGGGGATATACATATGACTAATCTGGGAACATGCATATCTGTAAACAACAAAACTCTGTAAAAGTTAAAAGCAAAATAAAGGTTTAAAAAATTATACAATTCTGATTACAGTTTAATAATCACTTTTCTATATTTTGTGTTGCCCTTTTTTTAAAAAAAAAAAAATCACTTATATCAACCTATTAACGATTTATCCTCCCTGAGAAGGGAATGACAGTTCACTTCAGTATTTTTGCCTGTAGAATTCCATGGACCAAGGAGCCTGGTTGGCTGTAGTCCATGGAGTTGCAGAGTCAGACATGACTGTGTAATCACATTGTAGCAGCTCAAAGTTTTAAAATCTTATTCCTTACATTTACCATTTATCTGATGGGAATTGATTCTTTAAAAGATTATCTTAGGGAAGTATGGTAGTTAATCTTATGTATCAACTTCATTGGGCTAAAATATGCCCACATAGCTGGTAAAACATTATTTCTGAATGTATCTATGAGGATTTATTAAAGATATTATTACCATTTGATTTAATAGAATGAGTAAAGAGATTCACCTTCACCAGTATGGGTAGGCATAGTCCAATTTTTTGAGGGCCCAAATTGGGGAAAAACGTTAAGGAAGGGTAAATTTCCTCTCTTCTTGAGCTGGAACATTCATCTTTTCCTGCCGCTGGACCTTGGTACTACTAGTTTTAGGGTCTTTGGACTCAGATTTATACCAGCAACTTCCTCATTCTCACACCTGTGGACTTGGGTTGAATTATGCCACCAGCTTTCCTTGTTCTCCAGCTTGCAGTAGGCAACCACATTAGCCGTTTTCTATAATAAATCCCTCCTCACCTGTGTGTGTGTGCGTGTGTGTGTGTGTGTGTGTGTGTGTTATACACTATTGATTCTTTTTCTCACGAGAACCCTGATTCATGCTTCAGTTTTCTCAAAGAAATTGTAGAACAGCTTTGAGTACAGTGTTTTTCTAGAGATCCATTAGATTACATTTATTTATTTTTATGATTCAAATCATCTATAGATTTATGGATTCCTTGACTGTTTAAAAATAAAATCTCTCTCTCTAAAGATCAATTTCTTATTTTATGGATTTAATTTGGTTACTTTTTGCTTTATGTATTTTTACATTGGGTTATTAGATACAAAATAAATTTGTTATACTTTGCAAATGAATTCAACCTTTCATTTTAAATTGTGCATGCTATGGAAAGCACTTCTTTGTATATATAAAATATCTTTTTTTCATATCCTAATTCATGACTATAAATATCACCTCTTTGCAGATGACTCGGTCATCTGTATTCTAAATTCTGACCTTCCTTCCCTCAGAGATAAACTGCTACATTTCCAAAAAATGTTCACCAGTATATTTCATTAGAATTTAAAATGGAAAAAAGTTTTCACCTTTTGGAATGACAGTTCACTTCAGTATTTTTGCCTGTAGAATTCCATGGACCAAGGAGCCTGGTTGGCTGTAGTCCATGGAGTTGCAGAGTCAGACATGACTGTGTAATCACATTGTAGCAGCTCAAAGTTTTAAAATCTTATTCCTTACATTTACCATTTATCTGATGGGAATTGATTCTTTAAAAGATTATCTTAGGGAAGTATGGTAGTTAATCTTATGTATCAACTTCATTGGGCTAAAATATGCCCACATAGCTGGTAAAACATTATTTCTGAATGTATCTATGAGGATTTATTAAAGATATTATTACCATTTGATTTAATAGAATGAGTAAAGAGATTCACCTTCACCAGTATGGGTAGGCATAGTCCAATTTTTTGAGGGCCCAAATTGGGGAAAAACGTTAAGGAAGGGTAAATTTCCTCTCTTCTTGAGCTGGAACATTCATCTTTTCCTGCCGCTGGACCTTGGTACTACTAGTTTTAGGGTCTTTGGACTCAGATTTATACCAGCAACTTCCTCATTCTCACACCTGTGGACTTGGGTTGAATTATGCCACCAGCTTTCCTTGTTCTCCAGCTTGCAGTAGGCAACCACATTAGCCGTTTTCTATAATAAATCCCTCCTCACCTGTGTGTGTGTGCGTGTGTGTGTGTGTGTGTGTGTGTTATACACTATTGATTCTTTTTCTCACGAGAACCCTGATTCATGCTTCAGTTTTCTCAAAGAAATTGTAGAACAGCTTTGAGTACAGTGTTTTTCTAGAGATCCATTAGATTACATTTATTTATTTTTATGATTCAAATCATCTATAGATTTATGGATTCCTTGACTGTTTAAAAATAAAATCTCTCTCTCTAAAGATCAATTTCTTATTTTATGGATTTAATTTGGTTACTTTTTGCTTTATGTATTTTTACATTGGGTTATTAGATACAAAATAAATTTGTTATACTTTGCAAATGAATTCAACCTTTCATTTTAAATTGTGCATGCTATGGAAAGCACTTCTTTGTATATATAAAATATCTTTTTTTCATATCCTAATTCATGACTATAAATATCACCTCTTTGCAGATGACTCGGTCATCTGTATTCTAAATTCTGACCTTCCTTCCCTCAGAGATAAACTGCTACATTTCCAAAAAAT
This sequence comes from Tragulus kanchil, assembly GCA_022376925.1. NCBI lineage: Eukaryota > Metazoa > Chordata > Mammalia > Artiodactyla > Tragulidae > Tragulus > Tragulus kanchil. The sequence goes on along the minus strand of JAIOJX010000024.1, from coordinate 108,334,151 downwards.
GTCTTGATGTTCACCAGTATATTTCATTAGAATTTAAAATACAGGCAGCCTCACAATTAAATAATCATGTCTTTCTTAAACCTGCTTATCTTTATATTTTGTTTGTGTCTTTTATGGTGCCATTTCAAGCAAGACACCCATGCTTACAAAGTGACTTTTCCACTCTCCCTTGTCATACATTTGAATATGAAATCTAGTTATAAAGTGCTGTAGATTCTGCCTTTGAAGTTGACTGTGATAAGTCCATATACACTGGAGCAACATGTGAAGTTCCTCAGTACTGTTTGATCATCGTTCATCAACCTGATTTCCTCATTTCCAATAGCAGTTCCATCCTATCTTTTTCATACATTAGCTTGCAGATAAAACTTTCTGAACAAATACTCATATATAATGTCTCTTTTAAAAACTGTTTAAGAAAGACAGACATGGACAGTGGACATACGGACATTGTGGGGAAGGAACAGTGGGTGAGAGGCGTAAAGGAAGTAGCATGAAGGCCTGTACTATCATAAGTGAAGAAAATAGCTCTAGTCATTGCTCTGTGAGAAAAGGGGATCCTTCAGGGGTGCTGTGTGATGGTTGGGAGGGGTGGGAAGGGGGGGATATACATATGACTAATCTGGGAACATACATATCTGTAAACAAAAAAACTCTGTAAAAGTTCAAAGTAAAATAAAGGTTTAAAAAAAAAAAAGAAAGTAAAAAAAAAAAAAAACTGTTTAATAACATCAAGATTAAAAATATGGCTCTGAAACTTGATGGTCTTCTTATACTGAATTCTTTCTTTGTTTTGTATTCTCTCCAGATCCAGTCTATTCATTTCCACCTTGGTTTATTCTGCAGCCAGGGACTGAAGTGTCACAAATTACATTTATATGCTCCTTGCACTTCTGCCTCTTGTAGATTTTTGAAATTTTTCTGTCTTGTCCTTGAAGTCTTGGACTTGTTATGTTATCCTGCCAAAAGCCACACTTGTCATCAATATGATCTCCATATAATGTTCTCCTTCCAGTTTCTGATAACAGTTTCTTTCGCACACTCCTTCAGATTTAGGGATAAAATTATGCACAGCCTTTCATGCTATACTGTATTTTCCTATATGGTATCTTTATAGATAATTTGTTTATTAAATTCTCTTATATTATACTGATTTTTCCAGTATAATATTTTTTCCTGACTGGAAAATTGTCTTTAAGTTCTGACCTTTGCCTCGTCCTACTGGGTAAGCTTGGAAAATTTATCTAATGTTGTTGTGTCTTATTTTGGTCATCTGAAATGTGGTTGAATAATCACATCTACAAAAAGTTTTGTGGCATATATAATACTTAATGAATCATTTACTATTATTTATAAAATAAAACTAAAACCCTTAAAGTTGATATCAAAGAAGTGTCAGAGGAAGAGGAAAGACAAGGCAGGCTCTCCTTTTCTGTATTCCAGGAAGAATATAATACATGCTCCACAGATACCCAGAGCTTCTCCAGTGGAATGGAGCCACAGTCCTTTATGAGGAAAACCAGGTCAATAGAGGAACTGTAAACTGACTTTTCCTCTTTGCCTGTTTCTCTGCTTTGGCCTCCCACACCTCTAAACCAGATCCCTTCCACAAACGTATTATAACTGAACCCTTATTTCAGATTCATTTCACACAGAGATACTAAACTAACAAAATAAATGCTGGGATTAATATTGGGGTATTGTGGTCAGAAGATATTTTGGGTGATAAAGTAAAGATCAAGTCTAATTCTAGTCACTAGGAAATAGTGTCTGAGACTTGCTATCGCTAGTATTTTAAACTCTTATGAAAACATTTGTTCCTTAAACTTTTATCACCAATATTTTATCAACATTTATCACGAGTTTTGGGGACCAGGAGGAAATAAAAACTGTGTGTGTCTCTATGTAGTGGAATTGACTTCACAGTAAAGTGTAAGAAATTGGACTTATACTGAATTCTTTCTTTGTTTTGTATTCTCTCAGATCCAGTCTATTCATTTCCACCTTGGTTTATTCTGCAGCCAGGGACTGAAGTGTCACAAATTACATTTATATGCTCCTTGCACTTCTGCCTCTTGTAGATTTTTGAAATTTTTCTGTCTTGTCCTTGAAGTCTTGGACTTGTTATGTTATCCTGCCAAAAGCCACACTTGTCATCAATATGATCTCCATATAATGTTCTCCTTCCAGTTTCTGATAACAGTTTCTTTCGCACACTCCTTCAGATTTAGGGATAAAATTATGCACAGCCTTTCATGCTATACTGTATTTTCCTATATGGTATCTTTATAGATAATTTGTTTATTAAATTCTCTTATATTATACTGATTTTTCCAGTATAATATTTTTTCCTGACTGGAAAATTGTCTTTAAGTTCTGACCTTTGCCTCGTCCTACTGGGTAAGCTTGGAAAATTTATCTAATGTTGTTGTGTCTTATTTTGGTCATCTGAAATGTGGTTGAATAATCACATCTACAAAAAGTTTTGTGGCATATATAATACTTAATGAATCATTTACTATTATTTATAAAATAAAACTAAAACCCTTAAAGTTGATATCAAAGAAGTGTCAGAGGAAGAGGAAAGACAAGGCAGGCTCTCCTTTTCTGTATTCCAGGAAGAATATAATACATGCTCCACAGATACCCAGAGCTTCTCCAGTGGAATGGAGCCACAGTCCTTTATGAGGAAAACCAGGTCAATAGAGGAACTGTAAACTGACTTTTCCTCTTTGCCTGTTTCTCTGCTTTGGCCTCCCACACCTCTAAACCAGATCCCTTCCACAAACGTATTATAACTGAACCCTTATTTCAGATTCATTTCACACAGAGATACTAAACTAACAAAATAAATGCTGGGATTAATATTGGGGTATTGTGGTCAGAAGATATTTTGGGTGATAAAGTAAAGATCAAGTCTAATTCTAGTCACTAGGAAATAGTGTCTGAGACTTGCTATCGCTAGTATTTTAAACTCTTATGAAAAAAAAATTTGTTCCTTAAACTTTTATCACCAATATTTTATCAACATTTATCACGAGTTTTGGGGACCAGGAGGAAATAAAAACTGTGTGTGTCTCTATGTAGTGGAATTGACTTCACAGTAAAGGTAAAAGAAGTAAAGCTATAAAACTCAATGGGTAACTACATTGTAAATGGTGGAATATCTTGATCTTGGATGTTATGTTTAATTTTATTGCTACAAATATGACTGTGGCATTTAGAAATCTCTAATTTATGATTATATCAAGCCAGGTTTATATGATTGCATTTATTATGTGGCAAACATTTCCATTGCTATATGAATTTTTATATACACTAAAAAGCTGAGGACTCTAAATCACAGCAAAAAATTCCATAATAAAAATTACTTTTCTCCGAATTTATGCCTCATTTTTGCTAGTTTTGATTGGATTGCACTCTAGTGAAGGTTCAGTGTAACTTAGCAGATATTTACAAAGTGACTATGCAGTGTAACTGAATACTTAATATTCAATAATTTTTTTAGCCCTAAACTCAATAGCTAGTTTGTGAAGACTGAGCATCTGATTTTAAAATGCCACTGAATGTAGGAAAAGCATAAATCTCTAACTGGCTAAGGCCCAACTTTCTTAAAATCTAATAATTTAATAAAAGGAGAAAATCACTGGAATGGAGAGAAGAATATAGTATGTCAAGTAGAACTCAAGGACATACATGTTTTCACTCTCAAGCCGGATGGTATAAAATCCTCTGGGATTGTGCACTGTGGTAAATATCCTATTCTGCATAGACATCACTCACTAAACTATTAATGCACCTTCACAAGCAACTAGACAGTCATTGGGAAGCAATATTTATTTACTCGTTTGTAACCTTTTTTTTTTTTTTTAATTTCTTTTTTTTTTTCATTTCTTTTTCATCCATCTTTATTCTTTGGCCTGTGTGGGCCTCCCATTACAGTGACCTTTCTCATTGCAGAGCCCCAGCTCTGGGTGCATGTGCTCCAGAGCACTGGCTTGTAATTGGTCACACTGGTCCAGCAGCTCTGCAACACGTGAGATCTTCCTCGGCTAGGGAATCAAGGCAGTGCCCCTTGCACCGTAAGGTGCCCTCTTTACTCACTGGACCACCAGGGAAACCCCTGTAGCCCTTTTTAGTGTATTTTTTCACTGCATATTTGCCAGTTCAATAAAAAGTCAGAGTGAAAGCAGTAAGTCTTTCCTGCTAGTTTTTGGAATGGCAAGACCTCTGAAGGAGCGGAAAAGTTGCGATGGTTGGGAGGAGAATGTGTCCCTAATATTTATTTTGTTTAAAAAACTTGAGACAAATATGGTAAAAATTAATATTTAAAAAAATTATTTGGGGCCATATAGGTGTACGAATTAAGGTATAAGCTAATTATATGACAAATGGATCCCAAATACAGACGCTAAATAAGGATGAAAGCTTATGTTCATTACACTGCATGATAGCATAGGGGCAGACGGCTCTGCTTCACAGACTCCAAAGGGAATCCAGCTTCCTTCTGTTTCAGGCTCTACCATTCAAACAGGTGTGTGCCTGCATGGCGTAGTTGGAGCTGACACATCACAGTGCTTCCATCTCTAGCCTATCAGAAAGGAACTACAGAAATCGTGGAAAGCAGGCAAGTTTCTTTTTGGGAAATGATGTGGAGGTTGTACACATCACTTCTACTCATACTCCATTTGCATAAGTCCTTGTTCACACACAGTACAAGGAGACTATGAAATATGATCTTTAACTAGGCTGTTATGTGCACTGCTAAAGCTCTGAGAACATGGGTTCATTTCTATTACTGGAAAATGGAAAGAGGTCAGAATGAAATTTAAGGAGAAATTTTTTAAATGTATGTTCATAACATGATGTGTTATATCATTCATCTCCCTCTATTTTCCCTACATTTTTAAACTTAAAAACAAAAGAAAAAAATTGTTAATCACGTGGAGAGTTAATGAATTTAGTAAGAACAAATCTTGCTATCTTAATACTTGGTGGGTTTATTTTCATCAGTAAAGTAGTAGAAGGGGTGAACAAGATAGACATAATGTTGATGTATCTCAGTTTCTGTAAGACATTAATCAAATTCTACTATAATATATTTTTTTAAGCATAGGAGTGTGTAGACTGATTGTATTCTAGATTGGCATATTAAGAGTTAATTAATGACCATTCCTAGGTATATTGTTAATAGATGGTGAATCTAGAAGGCAATTATTGATAGTATCTTACAGAATTTCATCTTGAATTATGCAGTGAATGTTTTAAGAGGTGAAGGTAAGGTGGAAAAGAGTGAACTGATAGCTACTAAGGCCTGCTGTGTAGGCACAGCTGAACTTTAAATGTGTAATTTAATTTACTGACTTTATCATTAAAGATAAACATGTTATTACCACAGTTTTCAGATAAAATTCATACACTAACGATGTTTATGGAATGTTTGGGTTTTAACGGATTGCAAATTTAAAAACTTGAGACAAATATGGTAAAAATTAATATTTAAAAAAATTATTTGGGGCCATATAGGTGTACGAATTAAGGTATAAGCTAATTATATGACAAATGGATCCCAAATACAGACGCTAAATAAGGATGAAAGCTTATGTTCATTACACTGCATGATAGCATAGGGGCAGACGGCTCTGCTTCACAGACTCCAAAGGGAATCCAGCTTCCTTCTGTTTCAGGCTCTACCATTCAAACAGGTGTGTGCCTGCATGGCGTAGTTGGAGCTGACACATCACAGTGCTTCCATCTCTAGCCTATCAGAAAGGAACTACAGAAATCGTGGAAAGCAGGCAAGTTTCTTTTTGGGAAATGATGTGGAGGTTGTACACATCACTTCTACTCATACTCCATTTGCATAAGTCCTTGTTCACACACAGTACAAGGAGACTATGAAATATGATCTTTAACTAGGCTGTTATGTGCACTGCTAAAGCTCTGAGAACATGGGTTCATTTCTATTACTGGAAAATGGAAAGAGGTCAGAATGAAATTTAAGGAGAAATTTTTTAAATGTATGTTCATAACATGATGTGTTATATCATTCATCTCCCTCTATTTTCCCTACATTTTTAAACTTAAAAACAAAAGAAAAAAATTGTTAATCACGTGGAGAGTTAATGAATTTAGTAAGAACAAATCTTGCTATCTTAATACTTGGTGGGTTTATTTTCATCAGTAAAGTAGTAGAAGGGGTGAACAAGATAGACATAATGTTGATGTATCTCAGTTTCTGTAAGACATTAATCAAATTCTACTATAATATATTTTTTTAAGCATAGGAGTGTGTAGACTGATTGTATTCTAGATTGGCATATTAAGAGTTAATTAATGACCATTCCTAGGTATATTGTTAATAGATGGTGAATCTAGAAGGCAATTATTGATAGTATCTTACAGAATTTCATCTTGAATTATGCAGTGAATGTTTTAAGAGGTGAAGGTAAGGTGGAAAAGAGTGAACTGATAGCTACTAAGGCCTGCTGTGTAGGCACAGCTGAACTTTAAATGTGTAATTTAATTTACTGACTTTATCATTAAAGATAAACATGTTATTACCACAGTTTTCAGATAAAATTCATACACTAACGATGTTTATGGAATGTTTGTAAGGAAAGGTTTAAGGTAGCCATGGTGTTGCATACATAATCAGAATTATGAACCAAAAGAAGCACATGAATATAGGTAGAGAATTATATAAGATACTATATTTATATAAAAATCCTTATGTAAAAAATACTTACTGCAAACAGGTTTTGAGATATTTACTGTGTGAACAAGAGTGTAAATTTTAAGATCAGCTGATAATTCGGTTAGTGGATAGTTGTGGTTGCCAATACCAAACCCTGATACTGTCTGGAATATGAGAGGTAATATCTTCATAATATGTTGTTAGTCATGTAGTTTGTGTCTACTGTGTTCATTTTGAGAGTCTGCATATTGAGACACATTAACTGCCTGCAGCATGCATGGACTAAAACTAACTTGGGCAGACTTGGAGGTGTGTCCTTCCACCTGGTAGTATGATGCATCATCTCCTTTTCTATTCCATGGCCTCTCTAAAATTCTCTTTTTAAGTTTTTTTTTTTTTTTTTTTTATTGAAGCATACTTTATTTACGGTGTTGTGTTTGTTTCTACTATACAGAAATACAATTCTTTGTTTTTCATTTTCTTTACCATTATGATTTATCACAGGATCTTGAAGAGAGTTCCCTGCACTGTATAGTAGGTTGTTGTTTTTTATCCATTCTACATATAAAGTTTTTTCCAATTGGTGCCCTCCACCACTTTCCTTCCTTTGCAACCACAGTCTGATTTAGGCCTGTGTGTCTTTTTTTTTTAGAAAAGGAATTCATTAATATTTTTAAGAGGAGTGTGTAGACTGATTGTATTCTAGATTGGCATATTAAGAGTTAATTAATGACCATTCCTAGGTATATTGTTAATAGATGGTGAATCTAGAAGGCAATTATTGATAGTATCTTACAGAATTTCATCTTGAATTATGCAGTGAATGTTTTAAGAGGTGAAGGTAAGGTGGAAAAGAGTGAACTGATAGCTACTAAGGCCTGCTGTGTAGGCACAGCTGAACTTTAAATGTGTAATTTAATTTACTGACTTTATCATTAAAGATAAACATGTTATTACCACAGTTTTCAGATAAAATTCATACACTAACGATGTTTATGGAATGTTTGTAAGGAAAGGTTTAAGGTAGCCATGGTGTTGCATACATAATCAGAATTATGAACCAAAAGAAGCACATGAATATAGGTAGAGAATTATATAAGATACTATATTTATATAAAAATCCTTATGTAAAAAATACTTACTGCAAACAGGTTTTGAGATATTTACTGTGTGAACAAGAGTGTAAATTTTAAGATCAGCTGATAATTCGGTTAGTGGATAGTTGTGGTTGCCAATACCAAACCCTGATACTGTCTGGAATATGAGAGGTAATATCTTCATAATATGTTGTTAGTCATGTAGTTTGTGTCTACTGTGTTCATTTTGAGAGTCTGCATATTGAGACACATTAACTGCCTGCAGCATGCATGGACTAAAACTAACTTGGGCAGACTTGGAGGTGTGTCCTTCCACCTGGTAGTATGATGCATCATCTCCTTTTCTATTCCATGGCCTCTCTAAAATTCTCTTTTTAAGTTTTTTTTTTTTTTTTTTTATTGAAGCATACTTTATTTACGGTGTTGTGTTTGTTTCTACTATACAGAAATACAATTCTTTGTTTTTCATTTTCTTTACCATTATGATTTATCACAGGATCTTGAAGAGAGTTCCCTGCACTGTATAGTAGGTTGTTGTTTTTTATCCATTCTACATATAAAGTTTTCATGTGCTAACTCCCAATTTGAAGTCTAGCCCTCCACCACTTTCCCTTCCCCTTTGCAACCACAGTCTGATTTAGGCCTGTGTGTCTGTTTTTTAGAAAAGGTAATTTGTGTTATATTTTAAATTTCACATAATGAGTGATATCGTATGGCATTTGCCTTTCTGATTTATTTCACTTAGTATGATCATCTCTAGGTCTGTTGCTGTCAATGGCATCATGTCACTCTTTTTGTGACTGAGTAATATTCCATTTATATTCCATTATACACACACTCACACACCCACACATGTATATATATATATATATCACATCTTCCTTATCAATTCACCTTTTGATGACTATTTGTTTCCAATGTTATCAGCTATTGTAAAAAGTGCTGCTTTGAACACTGGGATGCATATATCTTTTTGGATTATAGTTTTGTCTGAATATATGTCCAAGAGTGGGATTGCAGGATTATATGACAACTCTGTTTTTAAAGTTTTGAGGATCCTCTGTACTATTTTCTATAGTGGCTGTACCAATTCACATCCTGCCAACAATGTATGAGGGTTCCCTTTTCTTCACATCCTATCCAACATTTGTTATTTTTAGGATCTCTCTAAATTTCTTTATCCTTTTTCTAAAAATATGTATATTACTTAATTATGCCTTTTGATATCTTTCCATGATCACATGACTGTCCCTCTGGGCAAGCTGAATCATCAGGGTAAGAACTAACATTTTAAAGGAAGACTTTCTGGAAACAATAGGTAAATGTCTTTGAAACTATTCATGGAAACTCTTACTAAATTTCAATTATTATTCTACCTTGTTGCTCAGTTCAATAGAGACTATGATTTAGATTCAGAAAATGTGGGTTCTATCACTATCTATTTTACTGGAAAATAATTTTAATGCTTTATTATGCAGTCATATAATTATAAGGTATAGATAATAATTGTTAAATGTCTTTTCATTTTTAGAAAAACAACATTTATGATGGAATTTTTAATTATATACAAAAAGTAATAATTTATTATTCAAGGGAAACATTTCTAGGTTGTTGTTTTTTATCCATTCTACATATAAAGTTTTCATGTGCTAACTCCCAATTTGAAGTCTAGCCCTCCACCACTTTCCCTTCCCCTTTGCAACCACAGTCTGATTTAGGCCTGTGTGTCTGTTTTTTAGAAAAGGTAATTTGTGTTATATTTTAAATTTCACATAATGAGTGATATCGTATGGCATTTGCCTTTCTGATTTATTTCACTTAGTATGATCATCTCTAGGTCTGTTGCTGTCAATGGCATCATGTCACTCTTTTGTGACTGAGTAATATTCCATTTATATTCCATTATACACACACTCACACACCCACACATGTATATATATATATATATCACATCTTCCTTATCAATTCACCTTTTGATGACTATTTGTTTCCAATGTTATCAGCTATTGTAAAAGTGCTGCTTTGAACACTGGGATGCATATATCTTTTTGGATTATAGTTTTGTCTGAATATATGTCCAAGAGTGGGATTGCAGGATTATATGACAACTCTGTTTTTAAAGTTTTGAGGATCCTCTGTACTATTTTCTATAGTGGCTGTACCAATTCACATCCTGCCAACAATGTATGAGGGTTCCCTTTTCTTCACATCCTATCCAACATTTGTTATTTTTAGGATCTCTCTAAATTTCTTTATCCTTTTTCTAAAAATATGTATATTACTTAATTATGCCTTTTGATATCTTTCCATGATCACATGACTGTCCCTCTGGGCAAGCTGAATCATCAGGGTAAGAACTAACATTTTAAAGGAAGACTTTCTGGAAACAATAGGTAAATGTCTTTGAAACTATTCATGGAAACTCTTACTAAATTTCAATTATTATTCTACCTTGTTGCTCAGTTCAATAGAGACTATGATTTAGATTCAGAAAATGTGGGTTCTATCACTATCTATTTTACTGGAAAATAATTTTAATGCTTTATTATGCAGTCATATAATTATAAGGTATAGATAATAATTGTTAAATGTCTTTTCATTTTTAGAAAAACAACATTTATGATGGAATTTTTAATTATATACAAAAAGTAATAATTTATTATTCAAGGGAAACATTTCTAGGTTGTTCAGAATAAATTAATAGAATTTTGGTGAGTTCGTGTTCTGATTTCAAAATTCCAAACATATAAAGCAAACTCCATAGAATGATGGGATTCTCTTATAAAAATTTCAGACATTGTTGTAATATATATGTCGCTAATAATGCACAAAAACTAGTCCAGTAAAAGAAAGTAAGAATAGTACATATTAAACCTGATAACATTGGGCTTTCTCCCTTCACAAGCCACATTCCAGACACATATATATTGTACACACAGCTTGTGATGCTTTAAAACTCTCATTGAAATTCAGGTTATAATAGTAAACAGTACAGAATAAACCAATGAAATCCATTCAGACCACATAAAAAAAAAAAACTAATAAACAAAACACCAGGCTCCAGCATTGTCAAAACTGTACTGCTGAGTTAAGAAGTCAGACAAGAAAATCAATTTTCTCTAATACATGAATTTAATGAATAAAAATTCAGTATGAAGATGAAGGAAAAATAACCCAATATATCTAAACCGACCTAAAAATGTCAGTAAAAAAGGAAGAACAGTGTTCATCTGCATGTTTTTACTTATTTATTCAATCAACATTCATTAAGCAAATACTAATGACTAGAAATAGCATTTGGCATTTGAAATTCAGGGCTGCCCCTAAAATGCAGCTTCTGTTTTATGAGCAGTGTAACCGTATGAGCAAGATACAATGTGACAAAGATTTTGTTAAGGAGAAATAGGTATAGAAAACAATTTTAAGAGGAATCTGATCCAGATCAGGAGGTCTGGAGAAGGATTCTTGGAAAAGATGACATCTGTATTAAACTGTGAAAGCTAAGAAAGAATTAGATGAAGTGGTATGAACATCAAGCAGAAAAAAATTATAAGTGCACAGGCAGGAGGGGAGAGCTTGGGCTGGCTTGTGATGCAGATTTGGTATAATTCAGTTTCTAAAGTCTAGGATGGGCTCCTGTACTAGCAAGAGATGAGTTTGAAAGTGTCCATAGATCACTAAGTGTGCCTTTCTAAGTCCTGTGATGGTGCTGGTGAGTAAGTCATTCAAGGGTCTAAGATAAAGCACAAGTCACAGTCTTGGTATAACTGGTAGGAGGATTTTCCGGATATTGCATGCAAATCTTATTTAGAATAATAGTAGTAGTAAATAGAGGACTTTAAATCTGTATTTTGGCACGACCTATGTTTTGAATGAAGGTATAGTATAAAGTTGGAAACTGAGGCTTTCAGCATTTTTATATATGTCGCTAATAATGCACAAAAACTAGTCCAGTAAAAGAAAGTAAGAATAGTACATATTAAACCTGATAACATTGGGCTTTCTCCCTTCACAAGCCACATTCCAGACACATATATATTGTACACACAGCTTGTGATGCTTTAAAACTCTCATTGAAATTCAGGTTATAATAGTAAACAGTACAGAATAAACCAATGAAATCCATTCAGACCACATAAAAAAAAAAAACTAATAAACAAAACACCAGGCTCCAGCATTGTCAAAACTGTACTGCTGAGTTAAGAAGTCAGACAAGAAAATCAATTTTCTCTAATACATGAATTTAATGAATAAAAATTCAGTATGAAGATGAAGGAAAAATAACCCAATATATCTAAACCGACCTAAAAATGTCAGTAAAAAAGGAAGAACAGTGTTCATCTGCATGTTTTTACTTATTTATTCAATCAACATTCATTAAGCAAATACTAATGACTAGAAATAGCATTTGGCATTTGAAATTCAGGGCTGCCCCTAAAATGCAGCTTCTGTTTTATGAGCAGTGTAACCGTATGAGCAAGATACAATGTGACAAAGATTTTGTTAAGGAGAAATAGGTATAGAAAACAATTTTAAGAGGAATCTGATCCAGATCAGGAGGTCTGGAGAAGGATTCTTGGAAAAGATGACATCTGTATTAAACTGTGAAAGCTAAGAAAGAATTAGATGAAGTGGTATGAACATCAAGCAGAAAAAAATTATAAGTGCACAGGCAGGAGGGGAGAGCTTGGGCTGGCTTGTGATGCAGATTTGGTATAATTCAGTTTCTAAAGTCTAGGATGGGCTCCTGTACTAGCAAGAGATGAGTTTGAAAGTGTCCATAGATCACTAAGTGTGCCTTTCTAAGTCCTGTGATGGTGCTGGTGAGTAAGTCATTCAAGGGTCTAAGATAAAGCACAAGTCACAGTCTTGGTATAACTGGTAGGAGGATTTTCCGGATATTGCATGCAAATCTTATTTAGAATAATAGTAGTAGTAAATAGAGGACTTTAAATCTGTATTTTGGCACGACCTATGTTTTGAATGAAGGTATAGTATAAAGTTGGAAACTGAGGTCTTCATGTATGCCGGTACTGCAAACACAAAAAGTAATGGTAGGGCTTCCCTGGTGGTCCAGTGGGTAAGGACACTGCCTTGCAGTGCAAGGGGCGCTGGTTCGATCCCTGGCCTGGGAAGATCCCATGTGCCGCGAAGTGGCTGGACCGATGTGTCCAATTACCGAGCTGGAGCTCTGGAGCGCATGCGCCCAGAGCCGTTGCTCTGCGGCAAGAGAGGCCACTGCGATGGGAGGCCCACAAGGGCCAAAGAACAAAGATGGATGAAAATAGATAAATGAAAGTCCAACAGAAGTAGCCTGCCAGACCCCCTCCCTCCCCACCCCACCCCCCCAAAAAAAGTTAAAAAAAAAAAGTAATGGTAAGTGATGGAAAAGAAATGGAAAGAGTTTATACTTTGAATTCCAAATCCTTTTGTCTAGGCCATCTTGCTGCCAGAAAGACTTTCAATTAAAATTATGTAAATTCATCAGTACTCTTATCCAACTAAATCAGTAAGATTAATACAGTAATGACTGGGTTAGCTAGTAGGCATAAATATACATCTCAGAACTGAGGGGCACCTTGTTTACTGAAAAAGATGTAGAACAGTAATAACTGTACAACTAGGAGGATGTTGTTAGGTGTAAAAATATAACCTATTCCTTTGACCTATTAGATGGGTCTCTTTTTGAAGCTAGTGATCTGTAATGATAAGGGTTTTACAAATATTGCTTTAGAATTCTGAATAAAAATTTTTGGTCATTGTATTTGTGACAGGATCCGTGTGTTTACATGCCAAATCGCTTTAATCATGTCTGACTCTGCGACTCTGTGGACCGTAGCCCGCCTGGCTCCTCTATCCATGGGACTCTTTAGTCAAGAATACTCAGATGGTTGCCACGCCTTCTTCCAGGGGATCTTCCTGGCCTAGGGATGGACCCTGGATCTCTTATTGGCAGGCGGATCCTTTACATTCAAGGGTCTAAGATAAAGCACAAGTCACAGTCTTGGTATAACTGGTAGGAGGATTTTCCGGATATTGCATGCAAATCTTATTTAGAATAATAGTAGTAGTAAATAGAGGACTTTAAATCTGTATTTTGGCACGACCTATGTTTTGAATGAAGGTATAGTATAAAGTTGGAAACTGAGGTCTTCATGTATGCCGGTACTGCAAACACAAAAAGTAATGGTAGGGCTTCCCTGGTGGTCCAGTGGGTAAGGACACTGCCTTGCAGTGCAAGGGGCGCTGGTTCGATCCCTGGCCTGGGAAGATCCCATGTGCCGCGAAGTGGCTGGACCGATGTGTCCAATTACCGAGCTGGAGCTCTGGAGCGCATGCGCCCAGAGCCGTTGCTCTGCGGCAAGAGAGGCCACTGCGATGGGAGGCCCACAAGGGCCAAAGAACAAAGATGGATGAAAATAGATAAATGAAAGTCCAACAGAAGTAGCCTGCCAGACCCCCTCCCTCCCCACCCCACCCCCCCAAAAAAAGTTAAAAAAAAAAAGTAATGGTAAGTGATGGAAAAGAAATGGAAAGAGTTTATACTTTGAATTCCAAATCCTTTTGTCTAGGCCATCTTGCTGCCAGAAAGACTTTCAATTAAAATTATGTAAATTCATCAGTACTCTTATCCAACTAAATCAGTAAGATTAATACAGTAATGACTGGGTTAGCTAGTAGGCATAAATATACATCTCAGAACTGAGGGGCACCTTGTTTACTGAAAAAGATGTAGAACAGTAATAACTGTACAACTAGGAGGATGTTGTTAGGTGTAAAAATATAACCTATTCCTTTGACCTATTAGATGGGTCTCTTTTTGAAGCTAGTGATCTGTAATGATAAGGGTTTTACAAATATTGCTTTAGAATTCTGAATAAAAATTTTTGGTCATTGTATTTGTGACAGGATCCGTGTGTTTACATGCCAAATCGCTTTAATCATGTCTGACTCTGCGACTCTGTGGACCGTAGCCCGCCTGGCTCCTCTATCCATGGGACTCTTTAGTCAAGAATACTCAGATGGTTGCCACGCCTTCTTCCAGGGGATCTTCCTGGCCTAGGGATGGACCCTGGATCTCTTATTGGCAGGCGGATCCTTTACCAGAAGCGCCACCATGGAAGCCCTGAGAGCCTTGTTGTTAGAACTAATTCCTGAAATATCAGTAGATACCTCAAGTAATAGAAATTATATTTGAAGATAGTTTTTAGGAGCTGAAAACAGTCCCCCCAAAGCAAAACAAAAATAGTCTGTAAATTCATCTCGGCCTATTGAATTCTTCTAAGTCTGAATTTTCTCTCAAGACCTAATGTGTCCACTCTGCCTGGGCCATTCATTTTAAATTCCACCTTCCCCTGTCTGCTTAATTACTCCACAGAGTCTTATTTTCCAGGATACAGTAGGGTGCCGTTTTCTTTGTCCCCATCTTCTTATAAGACTTACTTCTCTTACCTCTTTAAACCATGAGTTTCATAAGAAGTTGTTCACTGTGAAAGAAATAGCCAGAGCATGTGAATACTGCCTGCAACTTTCCTCCTTTCTATGATATATACCAGACAGGTCACAACTTGTCAATGTCTAAACCATGAAATGAGAGACTCAAATGCCATACACGCCACTACTTCAGTAATTTTAAGGAATATTTTGTGCTTTAAAAGATATATGCCACACATAGTAAAACATGGCTAAGCAGAATATTTAAAGGAAATCATTTTAGTTGTTGAAATCTTTGGTCCATTTTCTATAACCAAGTAATACACATCCCCTCTCCCTACAAAATCCACTCTTTTTGTTTAAAGTCTTATTACAAATGATTTGAGTATTTTCTGTCAGTTCTTCTGGTTCAGTCCATGCAGGATAAGAATGCTACTGTAACTGAAAGCAGAGTCTGGCTGCTTACTGCTCAGAAGCTAATAAAGAGGTCAGGTTGGTGGAAAGAGTTTTTTATTTGGAGTGCTAGCAATGGGGAGATGGGCAAACACCTGTGTGCAGGCCAACATGCCTCCACCCGCCACTGACAGAACCAGTCCGTGTTTACATGCCAATTCTCTTTAATTTTGTCTGACTCTGCGACTCTTTTGACCGTAGCCCGCCTGGCTCCTCTATCCATGGGACTCTTTAGTCAAGAATACTCAGATGGTTGCCACGCCTTCTTCCAGGGATCTTCCTGGCCTAGGGATGGACCCTGGATCTCTTATTGGCAGGCGGATCCTTTACCAGAAGCGCCACCATGGAAGCCCTGAGAGCCTTGTTGTTAGAACTAATTCCTGAAATATCAGTAGATACCTCAAGTAATAGAAATTATATTTGAAGATAGTTTTTAGGAGCTGAAAACAGTCCCCCCAAAGCAAAACAAAAATAGTCTGTAAATTCATCTCGGCCTATTGAATTCTTCTAAGTCTGAATTTTCTCTCAAGACCTAATGTGTCCACTCTGCCTGGGCCATTCATTTTAAATTCCACCTTCCCCTGTCTGCTTAATTACTCCACAGAGTCTTATTTTCCAGGATACAGTAGGGTGCCGTTTTCTTTGTCCCCATCTTCTTATAAGACTTACTTCTCTTACCTCTTTAAACCATGAGTTTCATAAGAAGTTGTTCACTGTGAAAGAAATAGCCAGAGCATGTGAATACTGCCTGCAACTTTCCTCCTTTCTATGATATATACCAGACAGGTCACAACTTGTCAATGTCTAAACCATGAAATGAGAGACTCAAATGCCATACACGCCACTACTTCAGTAATTTTAAGGAATATTTTGTGCTTTAAAAGATATATGCCACACATAGTAAAACATGGCTAAGCAGAATATTTAAAGGAAATCATTTTAGTTGTTGAAATCTTTGGTCCATTTTCTATAACCAAGTAATACACATCCCCTCTCCCTACAAAATCCACTCTTTTTGTTTAAAGTCTTATTACAAATGATTTGAGTATTTTCTGTCAGTTCTTCTGGTTCAGTCCATGCAGGATAAGAATGCTACTGTAACTGAAAGCAGAGTCTGGCTGCTTACTGCTCAGAAGCTAATAAAGAGGTCAGGTTGGTGGAAAGAGTTTTTTTTTATTTGGAGTGCTAGCAATGGGGGAGATGGGCAAACACCTGTGTGCAGGCCAACATGCCTCCACCCCGCCACTGACAGAACCAGTAGGCAAGAGCTTTTATAGGCTGAGGGAGGGGGCCATATGCAGAAACGGCACCGTCAGCTCAGATGGTCATCTTGAAATTGGTCATTAGTAGCCTGACTGTGTCATCTTGATTGTTTCAAGTACAGTTATCTTTGGTTCCAGGGTGAATTTGTTTGCATTTCCTTGAAACCAGTTCTTGGAATTGTGGCAGCTGATTTCATGGCTACAATCTGGTCACCATGTAGTTAATTTATTCCATTCGGTGGCAGTTTCAGTATCTATAGGACAGTTCATGGGATATGGCTCAGAATATTATCTGTAGCCCTTTAGAAGGAAATGAAGGCCTTTAACTATGCTTAATAGCAAAACTGTTATTATTTAATCTTTTAGACTGTTTTCCTTTGTTTCTGCATGTCTCACTTCAATGAGACATGAAATTATTTAAATTATTCTTTGGCTAAAGTTTTTCCAGAGACTAAAGGCAGGCAAAGAGCACAGGAGACTACAAGTCCAGGGTCTTACATCGTTTCACTCTAACTGTGGTGTGAAGCCATCTTTGTTCACTATCTGGAGATTCCATGGTCTGTATTTCAGAGATTCAGCTAAACCACACTGAATCTAAGATATTCTCTGAATCCTTCCTTTTAAGGTGGGCACTATTGATTTTGTGGTCATTTGTTTGCTTGCTTTAATTGTCACTGTGAAAGTTGCTCAGTCGTACCCAACTTTTGTGACCCCATGAACTGCAGCCTACCAGGCTCCTCTGTCCATGGAATTCCTCAGGCAAGAACATGGGAATGCATTGTCATTTCCTCCTTCAGAGGATCTTCTGCCTGCAATAAACATCTGCGTACTTGCTATGCTTGGTTTTCTGGTCTTGTCATGTGATATTGACTTCTGTGTTTACAAACATTTGAGCATTTTGAGTACTTTAATGGAAATATAGTTTATGTACAATTATCAGTCCATGCAGGATAAGAATGCTACTGTAACTGAAAGCAGAGTCTGGCTGCTTACTGCTCAGAAGCTAATAAAGAGGTCAGGTTGGTGGAAAGAGTTTTTTTTTATTTGGAGTGCTAGCAATGGGGGAGATGGGCAAACACCTGTGTGCAGGCCAACATGCCTCCACCCCGCCACTGACAGAACCAGTAGGCAAGAGCTTTTATAGGCTGAGGGAGGGGGCCATATGCAGAAACGGCACCGTCAGCTCAGATGGTCATCTTGAAATTGGTCATTAGTAGCCTGACTGTGTCATCTTGATTGTTTCAAGTACAGTTATCTTTGGTTCCAGGGTGAATTTGTTTGCATTTCCTTGAAACCAGTTCTTGGAATTGTGGCAGCTGATTTCATGGCTACAATCTGGTCACCATGTAGTTAATTTATTCCATTCGGTGGCAGTTTCAGTATCTATAGGACAGTTCATGGGATATGGCTCAGAATATTATCTGTAGCCCTTTAGAAGGAAATGAAGGCCTTTAACTATGCTTAATAGCAAAACTGTTATTATTTAATCTTTTAGACTGTTTTCCTTTGTTTCTGCATGTCTCACTTCAATGAGACATGAAATTATTTAAATTATTCTTTGGCTAAAGTTTTTCCAGAGACTAAAGGCAGGCAAAGAGCACAGGAGACTACAAGTCCAGGGTCTTACATCGTTTCACTCTAACTGTGGTGTGAAGCCATCTTTGTTCACTATCTGGAGATTCCATGGTCTGTATTTCAGAGATTCAGCTAAACCACACTGAATCTAAGATATTCTCTGAATCCTTCCTTTTAAGGTGGGCACTATTGATTTTGTGGTCATTTGTTTGCTTGCTTTAATTGTCACTGTGAAAGTTGCTCAGTCGTACCCAACTTTTGTGACCCCATGAACTGCAGCCTACCAGGCTCCTCTGTCCATGGAATTCCTCAGGCAAGAACATGGGAATGCATTGTCATTTCCTCCTTCAGAGGATCTTCTGCCTGCAATAAACATCTGCGTACTTGCTATGCTTGGTTTTCTGGTCTTGTCATGTGATATTGACTTCTGTGTTTACAAACATTTGAGCATTTTGAGTACTTTTTAATGGAAATATAGTTTATGTACAATTATCAGCATGGTGCTGTTGACATCTCATACCATCTTATAACCCTTATATGCATATTTTGCTTTATTTTTAATTCCAACCAAAAGAATACAGATCTTTCCATCATACTACCACTTTACTGTTATTAATTTTAAAATGGGCAAAAGTTAAGTGGAGAAAAGAAAGCATTCAGGTCAAATCAAACCAAAGAATCATGCAATCTTAAAGTCATATGAAAATGGCAGGAGGATTTTGAGAATAGTTTTTTTTTTTTTTTTTTCTTTTGCAGACAATGGCTGATTGCTTGAAATTTTTCTTAGATAGAGACATCTCTTATCTATCTCCACCTTTTTGGAAAGATTTGCCCTAGTTATTTTGCTATGTGGAGATTTGGGGAGCTTACCCATAATGTTCTTTCCTATAGTATTTCTCACATGTACATGTGCTAAATGATACAGTGCCTTAGGTCAAAAGATAATAATACAAATTTAGAGCTGAGCAGAGATTATAATTTAAATAAGCAATCAAATTTGGTACTTTTTTAAGGAAAAGAGAATCATGCCTCTATCCTGAAACTAGTACGTCATGAAAAAATGTGAGCTTTTTTTTACTTTACTCGCATAAACAACTTTTATCATTCATAATAAAATATTCAGAAAACATATGATGAGAGCTGGTCCATTTTGATAGGGCAATAAATAACCTAGCATTGTGCAATAAAAAAATGAGAACAGTTCATCAGGAAGCGGTACTTCCAATGGCATAATGTGGAGAAAAATAAACAAACTTGTTTGTTAAAGCTACTCCACATGCTACAGACTAATTTATTATTGCATTATTTCCCTCTAGAGTTTGAAATAATGTGGTTGGAAAAGATTTTATACTTATCAGGAGTTCTAAATTGTTAAATTTTCAGTGCTTTACGTTTTCAGTTCTTTATATACTAAAAGGAATAAAGTGTTCCATGCTCTCTCTTTATTTTTATTTCTGTTCAGAGATGCTGCAGGAGCTGTCACAAAGAGGATTATCCAAACATGTGCTGAATTTAAAGCATGTATATGGATAAAGAGATATATGATTCAAAAGGAAAGAACAATACCTCTTGTGCAGATGTGTTTTTATCACTATAACTGATTCCATGTAATCCTTATTATGCAGATGAGTTGGAAGCAGCTAAATATTGTGAGCTTCTAGCACAACATAATTAAATATTTTTAATTCCAACCAAAAGAATACAGATCTTTCCATCATACTACCACTTTACTGTTATTAATTTTAAAATGGGCAAAAGTTAAGTGGAGAAAAGAAAGCATTCAGGTCAAATCAAACCAAAGAATCATGCAATCTTAAAGTCATATGAAAATGGCAGGAGGATTTTGAGAATAGTTTTTTTTTTTTTTTTTTTCTTTTGCAGACAATGGCTGATTGCTTGAAATTTTTCTTAGATAGAGACATCTCTTATCTATCTCCACCTTTTTGGAAAGATTTGCCCTAGTTATTTTGCTATGTGGAGATTTGGGGAGCTTACCCATAATGTTCTTTCCTATAGTATTTCTCACATGTACATGTGCTAAATGATACAGTGCCTTAGGTCAAAAGATAATAATACAAATTTAGAGCTGAGCAGAGATTATAATTTAAATAAGCAATCAAATTTGGTACTTTTTTAAGGAAAAGAGAATCATGCCTCTATCCTGAAACTAGTACGTCATGAAAAAATGTGAGCTTTTTTTTACTTTACTCGCATAAACAACTTTTATCATTCATAATAAAATATTCAGAAAACATATGATGAGAGCTGGTCCATTTTGATAGGGCAATAAATAACCTAGCATTGTGCAATAAAAAAATGAGAACAGTTCATCAGGAAGCGGTACTTCCAATGGCATAATGTGGAGAAAATAAACAAACTTGTTTGTTAAAGCTACTCCACATGCTACAGACTAATTTATTATTGCATTATTTCCCTCTAGAGTTTGAAATAATGTGGTTGGAAAAGATTTTATACTTATCAGGAGTTCTAAATTGTTAAATTTTCAGTGCTTTACGTTTTCAGTTCTTTATATACTAAAAGGAATAAAGTGTTCCATGCTCTCTCTTTATTTTTATTTCTGTTCAGAGATGCTGCAGGAGCTGTCACAAAGAGGATTATCCAAACATGTGCTGAATTTAAAGCATGTATATGGATAAAGAGATATATGATTCAAAAGGAAAGAACAATACCTCTTGTGCAGATGTGTTTTTATCACTATAACTGATTCCATGCAATCCTTATTATGCAGATGAGTTGGAAGCAGCTAAATATTGTGAGCTTCTAGCACAACATAATTAAATAAACACATTGTCCTTTGTGTTTCCAGGAAAATGGCTGTAGAGCTGCAGCCTTTGGCAGCCCGCCAGGGCTGGTGGGCATCTATGGCAGGGTATTTTTGTTCTCTGATGAATAAAAACTACATTTGACAAATGGTCTCATAGTCTGAAGCGTGAGGAGGGAAAAAGATATGGGTCAATGTGCATTACTTCAGACTAGTTCTTTGTAAAATACTGATCTGTTATCTCAATCTTGTTTTGTAAAATACTCCAGCTGTATAATAAGGCACATATTCATGACACTCACATCATATCTTAGGATATGGCAAGAATACAGTACAAGTGTGTGTACAGATCAAAGTCATTTACTTGTGTCTGAAAGTGCAACAGTTGGGACAAAGTGTAAAGTTAGATAAAAACAGGGGAAAGTGGGTCTGTGTTAAAAGTAGGAAGCAGACTGTAAAGTAGGGACAATTTTGTAAAGAGAGAATGGAGTGTATTCCAGAGGGCGACCAACTGTTGTTGTTTAGTCACTTAAGTCGTGCCTGGCTCTTTTGCCACCTCATGGACTATAACTGGCCAGGCTCCTCTGTCCATGGGATTTCCCAGATAAGAATACTTGATGGTACTTGGATTTTTGGGTCAGGTAATCCTTTCCTGTAAGGGCTGTCTTATGCATTTTTGGATGTTTAATAGCATCTATAATGTCTACCCATTACATGACAGTAGCACAACCCCTAGTTATGGCAACAAAGAATGTCTACAAACATTGCTAACTGTCCTTGGAGAACAGTTGTACTTCCTGTTGTTTTTCAGTCGCTCAGTCATGACCAAGTCTTTGCTACCCCATGGACTGCAGCATACCAGGCTTCTCTGTACTTCACCATCTCCTAGAATTTGCTCAAACTCATGTTCATTGAATTGATGATGCCATCCAACCATCTCATTTTCTGTCATCCTCTTCTGTTTCTACCTTCAGTCTTTCCCAGAATTGGATCTTTTCCATGAGTCAGCTCTTCATGTCAGGAGGCCAACATATTGGAGTTTCGGATTCAGCACCAGTCCTTTCAATGAATAGGGTTGATTTCCTTTAGGAATGTCTGGTTTGATCTCCTTGCCATCCAGGGGACTCTCAAGAGTCTTCTCCAGAAGCACAGTTCAAAATATCCATTTTCAGCACTCAGTCTTCTTTATGGCAGCCCGCCAGGGCTGGTGGGCATCTATGGCAGGGTATTTTTGTTCTCTGATGAATAAAAACTACATTTGACAAATGGTCTCATAGTCTGAAGCGTGAGGAGGGAAAAAGATATGGGTCAATGTGCATTACTTCAGACTAGTTCTTTGTAAAATACTGATCTGTTATCTCAATCTTGTTTTGTAAAATACTCCAGCTGTATAATAAGGCACATATTCATGACACTCACATCATATCTTAGGATATGGCAAGAATACAGTACAAGTGTGTGTACAGATCAAAGTCATTTACTTGTGTCTGAAAGTGCAACAGTTGGGACAAAGTGTAAAGTTAGATAAAAACAGGGGAAAGTGGGTCTGTGTTAAAAGTAGGAAGCAGACTGTAAAGTAGGGACAATTTTGTAAAGAGAGAATGGAGTGTATTCCAGAGGGCGACCAACTGTTGTTGTTTAGTCACTTAAGTCGTGCCTGGCTCTTTTGCCACCTCATGGACTATAACTGGCCAGGCTCCTCTGTCCATGGGATTTCCCAGATAAGAATACTTGATGGTACTTGGATTTTTGGGTCAGGTAATCCTTTCCTGTAAGGGCTGTCTTATGCATTTTTGGATGTTTAATAGCATCTATAATGTCTACCCATTACATGACAGTAGCACAACCCCTAGTTATGGCAACAAAGAATGTCTACAAACATTGCTAACTGTCCTTGGAGAACAGTTGTACTTCCTGTTGTTTTTCAGTCGCTCAGTCATGACCAAGTCTTTGCTACCCCATGGACTGCAGCATACCAGGCTTCTCTGTACTTCACCATCTCCTAGAATTTGCTCAAACTCATGTTCATTGAATTGATGATGCCATCCAACCATCTCATTTTCTGTCATCCTCTTCTGTTTCTACCTTCAGTCTTTCCCAGAATTGGATCTTTTCCATGAGTCAGCTCTTCATGTCAGGAGGCCAACATATTGGAGTTTCGGATTCAGCACCAGTCCTTTCAATGAATAGGGTTGATTTCCTTTAGGAATGTCTGGTTTGATCTCCTTGCCATCCAGGGGACTCTCAAGAGTCTTCTCCAGAAGCACAGTTCAAAAATATCCATTTTTCAGCACTCAGTCTTCTTTATGGTCCAGCTTTCATACCCATACATAACTACTGATTTGGTCTCTTTTTGCCCCAAACATGCTTCCCTGGTGGCTCAGACAGTAAAGAATCCATCTTTGCAGGAGACCCAGGTTTGATCCCTGGGTCAGGGAGATCCCCTGGAGGAGGACCTGGGAACTCACTCCAGTATTCTTGACTGAAAAGTCCCAAAGACAGAGGAACCTGGCAGGCTATAGTCCATGGGGTAACAGAGAGTCAAACACAAATGAGTGAGCAAGACTTTCACCTTCGCTAGACCTCAAACACTACACTGTAACTAAGACAGCAAAGCATGGGGGACTATATGTTAGCATCATTGGTTTTAGTGTCTTTCATGCTTCCTCATAGACTACTCTTGAACCAATGTTTTACTTCATGAAAATCAGATTCCAGCCTGTCCTTCATTTTTTAAGTGTATTTCTTCTCTTTTGCCTATGTCTCTACACTGTAAATCTGAAAACTATGCCACCATTCTGGTAAAAGAAACTGCTCCCTAACTCTTCTCAGGTATCATTCTGCTTTCTTTCCAAGAAAATAGTAGCCTCCCTCCATCCTTGTACTCCAGTCTAACAGCTGCCATTCAGCTATTCAAGATAAATTTAGCTGGTATTGCTGTCTTCTTTACCTAGAATCCAAAATAGGCCATATATTTCTCAGTATGCCTGAACAGAGTTCCATGCTTTCTCAGTGACAAAAATGGTGAGATTGGTTGTCAAGAACAAAGAGAAGAATGAGAACATCTACATAGGCCTGATCCAAGGCAAAGAAAGTCATAATGCACTCAAGGCAGAGATTGCATTAGGATACACAGACTCCCCTTTTGAAATTTGAAATAAAATTATTGAGCAAATGTATTAAGATACATATATGGGAACTAGTTTGTCATACAGTTTTCTTGTGGTAACTCTAGAGCTTCTTGTTAGAAGGACTGGTGGAGAACCATTTATATGTTATCACAATAAGCCCTTCACAATATTATCTGCAATTATTTCTTTTGTGCACTGAATCTACATCTTCTCAAAGAGTACCTCCTGGTATAAGTGGATATTTAACCTCATTTGAAAAAGAATATGTACACAAAAAGGTTTGTTTTGCAACTGTGATTGGATTGATAGTTGTTTGCATTGTGTAAAACATCCAATAGGCTTCACAACAGCCATTGGTATCATCTTGTTTCTGCATCTCCCTCTCTACTTTTCCCTCCACTGATAACCAAACTTTGTACTCAATAAATTAGATCGAATAAGACTCTTCACCTTCTTGTTACAAAACTGTCAACTCACCTGCATCTGTAGTCACCTGTTTGCTTTTCCTTAGTTACTTCGGATGAAGTATCTCTCTTCCAGTTAAACTTGTCATATATGACCTGAATTCCACCTTCTCAAAATGTGACCTCTGTAATTAGCCGCTTCTCTCCTGTTCCGACTATAGTAGCAACATTGGTTTTAGTGTCTTTCATGCTTCCTCATAGACTACTCTTGAACCAATGTTTTACTTCATGAAAATCAGATTCCAGCCTGTCCTTCATTTTTTAAGTGTATTTCTTCTCTTTTGCCTATGTCTCTACACTGTAAATCTGAAAACTATGCCACCATTCTGGTAAAAGAAACTGCTCCCTAACTCTTCTCAGGTATCATTCTGCTTTCTTTCCAAGAAAATAGTAGCCTCCCTCCATCCTTGTACTCCAGTCTAACAGCTGCCATTCAGCTATTCAAGATAAATTTAGCTGGTATTGCTGTCTTCTTTACCTAGAATCCAAAATAGGCCATATATTTCTCAGTATGCCTGAACAGAGTTCCATGCTTTCTCAGTGACAAAAATGGTGAGATTGGTTGTCAAGAACAAAGAGAAGAATGAGAACATCTACATAGGCCTGATCCAAGGCAAAGAAAGTCATAATGCACTCAAGGCAGAGATTGCATTAGGATACACAGACTCCCTTTTGAAATTTGAAATAAAATTATTGAGCAAATGTATTAAGATACATATATGGGAACTAGTTTGTCATACAGTTTTCTTGTGGTAACTCTAGAGCTTCTTGTTAGAAGGACTGGTGGAGAACCATTTATATGTTATCACAATAAGCCCTTCACAATATTATCTGCAATTATTTCTTTTGTGCACTGAATCTACATCTTCTCAAAGAGTACCTCCTGGTATAAGTGGATATTTAACCTCATTTGAAAAAGAATATGTACACAAAAAGGTTTGTTTTGCAACTGTGATTGGATTGATAGTTGTTTGCATTGTGTAAAACATCCAATAGGCTTCACAACAGCCATTGGTATCATCTTGTTTCCCCTGCATCTCCCTCTCTACTTTTCCCTCCACTGATAACCAAACTTTGTACTCAATAAATTAGATCGAATAAGACTCTTCACCTTCTTGTTACAAAACTGTCAACTCACCTGCATCTGTAGTCACCTGTTTGCTTTTCCTTAGTTACTTCGGATGAAGTATCTCTCTTCCAGTTAAACTTGTCATATATGACCTGAATTCCACCTTCTCAAAATGTGACCTCTGTAATTAGCCGCTTCTCTCCTGTTCCTTGAGGAAAGCAAAGACATTGCAAACTAAGATTATCTGTGCAATCACAAAGAGGAAATAACTGAGAGATGAGGTAGATAAGCATCAATAAGGGGGCTTCCCCTGGTGATCCAGTAGGTAAGGACACTGCCTTGCAGTGCAAGGGGCGTCGGTTGGATCCCTGGCCTGGGAAGATCCCATGTGCAGCGGAGTGGCTGGACTGATGTGTCCAATCACCGAGCCGGAGCTCTGGAGCGCATGCGCCCAGAGCCAGCGCTCTGCAATGACAGACGCCACCGCGATGGGAGGCCCACAGGAGCCAAAGAACAAAGACGGATGAAAATAGAGAAATGAAAGACCAATAAAGTGGCGCGCCCATCCCCTCCCTCTCCACCCCACCCCCCAAAAGATAAATAAATAAAACTACAAAAAAAAAAAAGGAAAAAAACAATAAGAACTATTAATTGATCTTATTTGAAAAATACAGAATACAGTGGAGATTGCAGCACATTTTCCAAATAAATAGAGATACCATAGATTGAAACTGAACAAATAAGATGCAGAACATTAATCATATGATCTTGGATTGATTCACACACACATAAAATTACTTTCTACCTTTTCCAGGTGGGCAAAGTCCTTGTGTATTTCTATGCACTTACCAGCGAGCTTCCTAATCCATCCCAATGATGAATTCCCCAATAATGTTTCTGAAAGAATCCTTTACCACTCATATTGTAGCCAGAACCCTTTTCATATTGTATTTAAATCTGTGCTCTGTGGCTGAATCTACATCTTCTCAAAGAGTACCTCCTGGTATAAGTGGATATTTAACCTCATTTGAAAAAGAATATGTACACAAAAAGGTTTGTTTTGCAACTGTGATTGGATTGATAGTTGTTTGCATTGTGTAAAACATCCAATAGGCTTCACAACAGCCATTGGTATCATCTTGTTTCTGCATCTCCCTCTCTACTTTTCCCTCCACTGATAACCAAACTTTGTACTCAATAAATTAGATCGAATAAGACTCTTCACCTTCTTGTTACAAAACTGTCAACTCACCTGCATCTGTAGTCACCTGTTTGCTTTTCCTTAGTTACTTCGGATGAAGTATCTCTCTTCCAGTTAAACTTGTCATATATGACCTGAATTCCACCTTCTCAAAATGTGACCTCTGTAATTAGCCGCTTCTCTCCTGTTCCTTGAGGAAAGCAAAGACATTGCAAACTAAGATTATCTGTGCAATCACAAAGAGGAAATAACTGAGAGATGAGGTAGATAAGCATCAATAAGGGGGCTTCCCCTGGTGATCCAGTAGGTAAGGACACTGCCTTGCAGTGCAAGGGGCGTCGGTTGGATCCCTGGCCTGGGAAGATCCCATGTGCGGCGGAGTGGCTGGACTGATGTGTCCAATCACCGAGCCGGAGCTCTGGAGCGCATGCGCCCAGAGCCAGCGCTCTGCAATGACAGACGCCACCGCGATGGGAGGCCCACAGGAGCCAAAGAACAAAGACGGATGAAAATAGAGAAATGAAAGACCAATAAAGTGGCGCGCCCATCCCCCTCCCTCCCCACCCCACCCCCCAAAAGATAAATAAATAAAACTACAAAAAAAAAAAAGGAAAAAAACAATAAGAACTATTAATTGATCTTATTTGAAAAATACAGAATACAGTGGAGATTGCAGCACATTTTCCAAATAAATAGAGATACCATAGATTGAAACTGAACAAATAAGATGCAGAACATTAATCATATGATCTTGGATTGATTCACACACACATAAAATTACTTTCTACCTTTTCCAGGTGGGCAAAGTCCTTGTGTATTTCTATGCACTTACCAGCGAGCTTCCTAATCCATCCCAATGATGAATTCCCCAATAATGTTTCTGAAAGAATCCTTTACCACTCATATTGTAGCCAGAACCCTTTTCATATTGTATTTAAATCTGTGCTCTGTGGCTAAGAATGGTTTGTATATTCACCTTGATAATAGACTCTCTTTATGATGGTGATGGTTCTCTTTTCTTATACTATGTCATCATAATATTGGTATGGAAGTTCAAGTAAGAAATATTTTTAAAAATTTAAAATGAACACATTATGGCTGTGATTGTTTCACGTATTCTAGGGAGTAGTAGTTCTTTCAATATGCAATTGATAATATTTATTTCCTCCCCATTAATTTATTGTAAATATTAGACTTGTTGTCTAGTTTCCTAGAGCTAAGTTTTGTTTGGGGGCAGAATTCATTTACCAATACATAAGTTTAAGAAATTCAAAGTGCTTAACTGATTTAGCTACTAGGTTTTTGTATGAAATTGATAGCCATGATCTCTATTTCAGTTTGAAGCAGATTTTAAATCTGTTATTTTCTATTAGTTGTCAATGTCTATTGACTTAACAAGCTTGAAGATAGAGCATTGCTTCTATACACACAAACGCTAACATACACTGATAAAATATTTTTATATACCTACTGTCACAAAGTGATAGGATTTACACGATTAACCCCATGAAATCCCATCTTCACAAATAGAATGACTTCTGTTTACACACTTATTTTTGTATCAGCTGGGCTCAGAAAAAGGCAGTGAAAAAGAAATGAAAGTTACCAGTGGAGAAAAGCCAGTAGTTAATATACTAATAAGTTTGTGAAGTAAAAATAAAAACAATTAAAAATCAGTATCCATTCCTGGCCAGTTTCTGGTTAAATGAGCATATCAATTTCTTGGTACAGTACTGGTTTCAAATTTTATACCATTTTCCCCATAAGCACTCTCAGATCAAGTTATTGGTTGAAGACTTAATCTAGAATATATTGCTATTTATATCAAATAAACTTAACTTTTAATGGTTGCTATAATCATAAATATTCTGAATCTACATTCTAAAACAGTTGAGGTAATTAAACACTTTATAGACCTTTAGTTGTGGTAAATACACTTTGTTTCTTACATTTCATTGCACTGCAACACCCCTGTATACTGCTCTCAGTCTGAAACCTGAATATAAACATGTGAATAATTTCCTTTGTAAAAATCACAGAGAAAGTGAGATGACTCAAGATTTACAAAAATTATTAAAGGAATGTAATTAACCTTTAGACTTGTCTAGATTAGAGATGATCATAACTCACAAAGTTTTCTAGGCCTTAAACTGAATTAAGTGTTCTTTCAATATTTTCATTTCTCTCTCACTTATATGTTCAGGAAATTTTGTCTGTGTATATATGCATGTATGTACATGAATAATGAAGTCCTGAGTAAAGCCAGTTTTTAAAAGTCGACTTTTAAAAATTATTATTAATTATTATTTGCAGGGGACCACTTCTGTTGGTCTTTCGTGTGTCTATTTTCATCCATCTTGGTTCTTTGGCCCGTGTGGGCCTCCCGTCGCGGTGGCCTCTGTCACTGCAGAGCACTGGCTCTGGGCGCATGCACTCCAGAGCTCCGGCTCCGTAGTTGGACGCATTGGTCCCGCCGCTCTGCGGCATGTGGGATCTTCCCAGGCCAGGGATCGAACTGGCACCCCTTGCACTTCAAGGCGGTGTCCTTACCCACTGGACCACCAGGGAAGCACTAAAAATTAATTTTAATTATATTCTTTGAAAGAGTCATAATAGCCAAGCAGTTATCTGCATCTTTGTAAAACTATGCTTTATCTTAAATTTTGGCCCTTGGTTTGGCAAACTTTCCCTAAACAAAAGCTCTGTAAAACATGAATCTCGGGCTTCCCTGGTGGTCCAGTGGGTAAAGACACCGCCTTGCAGTGCAAGGGGCACTGGTTTGAAATTTTATACCATTTTCCCCATAAGCACTCTCAGATCAAGTTATTGGTTGAAGACTTAATCTAGAATATATTGCTATTTATATCAAATAAACTTAACTTTTAATGGTTGCTATAATCATAAATATTCTGAATCTACATTCTAAAACAGTTGAGGTAATTAAACACTTTATAGACCTTTAGTTGTGGTAAATACACTTTGTTTCTTACATTTCATTGCACTGCAACACCCCTGTATACTGCTCTCAGTCTGAAACCTGAATATAAACATGTGAATAATTTCCTTTGTAAAAATCACAGAGAAAGTGAGATGACTCAAGATTTACAAAAATTATTAAAGGAATGTAATTAACCTTTAGACTTGTCTAGATTAGAGATGATCATAACTCACAAAGTTTTCTAGGCCTTAAACTGAATTAAGTGTTCTTTCAATATTTTCATTTCTCTCTCACTTATATGTTCAGGAAATTTTGTCTGTGTATATATGCATGTATGTACATGAATAATGAAGTTCTGAGTAAAGCCAGTTTTAAAAGTCGACTTTTAAAAATTATTATTAATTATTATTTGCAGGGGACCACTTCTGTTGGTCTTTCGTGTGTCTATTTTCATCCATCTTGGTTCTTTGGCCCGTGTGGGCCTCCCGTCGCGGTGGCCTCTGTCACTGCAGAGCACTGGCTCTGGGCGCATGCACTCCAGAGCTCCGGCTCCGTAGTTGGACGCATTGGTCCCGCCGCTCTGCGGCATGTGGGATCTTCCCAGGCCAGGGATCGAACTGGCACCCCTTGCACTTCAAGGCGGTGTCCTTACCCACTGGACCACCAGGGAAGCACAAAAAATTAATTTTAATTATATTCTTTGAAAGAGTCATAATAGCCAAGCAGTTATCTGCATCTTTGTAAAACTATGCTTTATCTTAAATTTTGGCCCTTGGTTTGGCAAACTTTCCCTAAACAAAAGCTCTGTAAAACATGAATCTCGGGCTTCCCTGGTGGTCCAGTGGGTAAAGACACCGCCTTGCAGTGCAAGGGGCACTGGTTTGATCCCTGGCCTGGAAAGATCCCACGTGCTGCAGACCGTCTGGACTGATGTGTCCAGTTACCGAGCCGGATCTCTGGAGTGCATGTGCCCAGAGCCGGTGCTCTGCGACAACAGAGGCCACTGCGATGGGAGGCCCACACAGGCCAAAGAACAAAGATGGATGGAAATAAATAAACGAAGGATCAATACAAGTGGCCAAAAAAAACCACCCAAAACATGAATCTCTTGGTAGTTTCATTAAATACAGTGAATATAGTAATTTTGAAGTATGTCACAACAAACCCCAAATTTCCAGTAATAAGATATACATAGTAGTCATAACTGCATAAGATTCTGATATAATAATATGGTAAAATAATTAGATTCTTTAAAAATGTATTTTTTAAGATGGGTCAGCATTTAATCTTTGTATTTTTTTCATAACCACTAAGAGGCTGTGGCTCTTAGCACAGCTTGTGATAGCCTTTCCTATCTGTATTAGTAGTAGCCTTTCCTGTCTGTATTAGTTGCTCAGTCATGTCTGACTCTTTGCGACCCCATGGCTTGTAGTCTGCCAGGCTCCTCTGTCCTTGGGATTCTCCAGGCAGGAATACTGGAGTGGGTTGCTGTTTCCTTCTCCAGGGGATCTTCCTGACCTGGGAGTTGTACTGGGCCTCCCACATTGCAGACAGATTTCTTTACCAGCTGAGTCACTCGGGAAGCCCCTCCTATGCTGTAAGGTTATTCTAAAGTTGTCTTTCTCTAAAAAATAATACTCTTTGTATTTTTATATAATTTTTATTTCATTTCTCTCCCCAGATATACTTTAGATTTTGCACGTATTTTAGCAGTTGTTTTGATTGTTTATGTTTGGCATTACTCTTATGGCACATAAAATATTATTCTAGCTGGCCTGAAAAGGGTAATGACTTCCAAGAGCAAGAGCTAAGTTCACACTTGATGAATGTGGTTGTCTTTTTCAAAAGAGGTAAAATTATTTCAAAGGATGCTGGGCAAGCCCTTAAACTTAGCACCTCTGAAATTCAACACACATTTTAAAATAAACATTTTTAAAATTTGAAAACATATAAATTTCTATTAACCATCTATAGAATTTTTAAAATAGCTGTTACTTTGCTCTGTTGTATATGAAACAATTCTTTCAGTCTTACTTTATACACTCAAGATAATGAGTTCTATCATTTTAATTTATCTTCATTCTTACATTTTAATTGGAATTTATTATTTTCACAACAATAAGGGAGAGCCATTCCTTACCAGAATGCAGCTGTGTGTGTTAGTGGCTCAGTCATGTAAAACTTTTTGTGCCTCTCTAACTCTCCAGGCATCTCTGTCCATGGGGTTCTTCAGGCAAGAATATGGAGTGGGTTGTCCTTTCCTCCTCGAGGAAAATGCAGCTATTTGCTATTTATTGAAATAAACATCTATTTCTGATACTGGTTCTCAGTATCTAAGAGAAAGAGTTGCTCTCACTCGATATGTCTCTGCCCTTTCCTTTGTGTTTGTTTTTAATTATGCTAACTTTTGCCTTTGGCATATAATGTTTTCTCATTTTAAAATTAGTTTTGCTGTTTCTTTATTTACTGATAATACTTCTACACAGAAACAACACATGGCAAGCATATTCAGCAGAGAGTGAAAATATCTAAAAGTCTTCCTGGAAAGTTAATAGCTGAAACACAAAAATAGATCCTGCACATGACAAGCTTTTTTCTTCTATGTCTGCTCTACCAGAGGGAAGGTTTCATTTGATATGCATAAAAGAAAGTCTATTGTATACATTAAACCAACTTTATGATAACAGGGAATCTTCATGGGTCTAAAAAAGTCAATAAAATATTTATAAGAAAAAATAGCTAGGAAGATCATGCAATCCCTGGTTATCCTTCCATGTTATAGGTGATGGCTTCAGTCATTCTCAAATTGCAAAATACAATTTATTATATAAAATCTTTCTTTCTCATCACAAAGCCATGCTCTTTCCAAATTGATACAGGTTATTATGCTGCAAGAAGGTAGTGCCCATCTCCACTCAGAGCTCAAACAGTCAAGGTTCAGCACTTGGGACCAATTTGGCTAACATGAAAGAGCCCCTGGGATGGTAATGGCTCTTTTCTGGTCATCTGTATATCACTGCACTTAAGTTCTAGGATGCCAGGGGTGCTTCAGATTTGAATTTATTCTGTTATGGCTAACCCTGAAAGATGAATCACTCTTCCTTCAAACAATTCTTTCAGTCTTACTTTATACACTCAAGATAATGAGTTCTATCATTTTAATTTATCTTCATTCTTACATTTTAATTGGAATTTATTATTTTCACAACAATAAGGGAGAGCCATTCCTTACCAGAATGCAGCTGTGTGTGTTAGTGGCTCAGTCATGTAAAACTTTTTGTGCCTCTCTAACTCTCCAGGCATCTCTGTCCATGGGGTTCTTCAGGCAAGAATATGGAGTGGGTTGTCCTTTCCTCCTCGAGGAAAATGCAGCTATTTGCTATTTATTGAAATAAACATCTATTTCTGATACTGGTTCTCAGTATCTAAGAGAAAGAGTTGCTCTCACTCGATATGTCTCTGCCCTTTCCTTTGTGTTTGTTTTTAATTATGCTAACTTTTGCCTTTGGCATATAATGTTTTCTCATTTTAAAATTAGTTTTGCTGTTTCTTTATTTACTGATAATACTTCTACACAGAAACAACACATGGCAAGCATATTCAGCAGAGAGTGAAAATATCTAAAAGTCTTCCTGGAAAGTTAATAGCTGAAACACAAAAATAGATCCTGCACATGACAAGCTTTTTTCTTCTATGTCTGCTCTACCAGAGGGAAGGTTTCATTTGATATGCATAAAAGAAAGTCTATTGTATACATTAAACCAACTTTATGATAACAGGGAATCTTCATGGGTCTAAAAAAGTCAATAAAATATTTATAAGAAAAAATAGCTAGGAAGATCATGCAATCCCTGGTTATCCTTCCATGTTATAGGTGATGGCTTCAGTCATTCTCAAATTGCAAAATACAATTTATTATATAAAATCTTTCTTTCTCATCACAAAGCCATGCTCTTTCCAAATTGATACAGGTTATTATGCTGCAAGAAGGTAGTGCCCATCTCCACTCAGAGCTCAAACAGTCAAGGTTCAGCACTTGGGACCAATTTGGCTAACATGAAAGAGCCCCTGGGATGGTAATGGCTCTTTTCTGGTCATCTGTATATCACTGCACTTAAGTTCTAGAATGCCAGGGGTGCTTCAGATTTGAATTTATTCTGTTACTGGGCTTAATGCACCCACTTGAATATTTAGATGAATCACTCTTCCTTCAAACAAATTTGTCTTTTGTATTTCAAGCACTTAAAAATAATACTGATAGATAGCCAATGGATAAAATTATGTTCTGCTTGATCAGAGTTTTTATTTTCTCCACTAATTCTGGAACCACTAAGATTTGAATCATTCTTCAAATCTTTTTGAACTGGAACAAACATCAATACATATGAAACTGACCTTGATCTTACAAGGCTGGCTTTTCATGGCTGTCACATATGGCCATCCAGCTCAGGCATTGCATAACTTTAAGGAGCACTGGTCCTTGCTAATCTTTGCAAAGAATGTCCCCTGAATCGGTGTGGTACCCAGTTGGCACAACTGTACATGTAGGCACTACCACAGATAGATATGAAATGAGTAAGGAGTTAACTCAGCATTCTGAAATTGCATTGTTGGTCAGAGGAGTAAATCAGAGCCTTACCTGTTTTGAATTGTTCTTAATCTCATCTGCTCTTAGACTACAAGCCAGAAGTGACTTAAAGTATTCCTTTAGTTCACTCTCATTACCACATAAGTGAACTTAAGCTCCTGCTCATCAAGGGGTTGAACTAAGTCCTGTAGGTAGCTAGTAGTTGTCAAAGCTAGATCTAAAATCCAATCTATAGATTTCTTTTCCAGTGCTCTGTTTTCAAAACTCTATGCTAACTCTCATTATCTGATTAATATGTTGACAGTCCTGTCTCCCCTGGTTGTAAGAGACATCACAG
The DNA here is from genome assembly GCA_022376925.1 of Tragulus kanchil. NCBI lineage: Eukaryota > Metazoa > Chordata > Mammalia > Artiodactyla > Tragulidae > Tragulus > Tragulus kanchil. The sequence goes on along the minus strand of JAIOJX010000024.1, from coordinate 108,299,123 downwards.
GGAAGTGACCTTACAATAATAGAGTTGTGGTTTTAACCTCCCTTGAAGTGCATTCTGCCATAGGGACTCCCCAGTTTTGATCTTGGCTTGTTAACCTCATTAGCATTGATTCTCAACACCTGTGCCTGTGGTTAGTCTGGGTGCTTATCAAATTGATACAGGTTATTATGCTGCAAGAAGGTAGTGCCCATCTCCACTCAGAGCTCAAACAGTCAAGGTTCAGCACTTGGGACCAATTTGGCTAACATGAAAGAGCCCCTGGGATGGTAATGGCTCTTTTCTGGTCATCTGTATATCACTGCACTTAAGTTCTAGAATGCCAGGGGTGCTTCAGATTTGAATTTATTCTGTTACTGGGCTTAATGCACCCACTTGAATATTTAGATGAATCACTCTTCCTTCAAACAAATTTGTCTTTTGTATTTCAAGCACTTAAAAATAATACTGATAGATAGCCAATGGATAAAATTATGTTCTGCTTGATCAGAGTTTTTATTTTCTCCACTAATTCTGGAACCACTAAGATTTGAATCATTCTTCAAATCTTTTTGAACTGGAACAAACATCAATACATATGAAACTGACCTTGATCTTACAAGGCTGGCTTTTCATGGCTGTCACATATGGCCATCCAGCTCAGGCATTGCATAACTTTAAGGAGCACTGGTCCTTGCTAATCTTTGCAAAGAATGTCCCCTGAATCGGTGTGGTACCCAGTTGGCACAACTGTACATGTAGGCACTACCACAGATAGATATGAAATGAGTAAGGAGTTAACTCAGCATTCTGAAATTGCATTGTTGGTCAGAGGAGTAAATCAGAGCCTTACCTGTTTTGAATTGTTCTTAATCTCATCTGCTCTTAGACTACAAGCCAGAAGTGACTTAAAGTATTCCTTTAGTTCACTCTCATTACCACATAAGTGAACTTAAGCTCCTGCTCATCAAGGGGTTGAACTAAGTCCTGTAGGTAGCTAGTAGTTGTCAAAGCTAGATCTAAAATCCAATCTATAGATTTCTTTTCCAGTGCTCTGTTTTCAAAACTCTATGCTAACTCTCATTATCTGATTAATATGTTGACAGTCCTGTCTCCCCTGGTTGTAAGAGACATCACAGGGAAGTGACCTTACAATAATAGAGTTGTGGTTTTAACCTCCCTTGAAGTGCATTCTGCCATAGGGACTCCCCAGTTTTGATCTTGGCTTGTTAACCTCATTAGCATTGATTCTCAACACCTGTGCCTGTGGTTAGTTGGGGAGCTAGGGTGTATGACGTCTTTGTATCAGAGCCCACCACCACTAATCATTTCTCTGATGACAAAATGGAGTATGAAGAGCTAGAAATAGTGACGCTAGAATTGTGTATGGATGTTGAACAGATTATAAAGATTTCCTTTCCATACATACTTTATAGTATTTCATGCAATTGAGATTTTGGAAAATAGGTGAAGGAATGGCAAATGAAGTTAATTCTCTTTTTCTATTTTTCCTAGTGAAGATGATGGGGTTTTGTTTGCTTCATAATGAGATGGTGATTTAAATGTTTTAGAGAACCACCTACTCTGGGCCTTCTGTCCATGGTTTCAGCCTTACAGATCTGAACTGGAAGCATGTGTGAGGCCAGAGCAGATGTGTGCAGCTGGGCAAACCTTTTTGCCAGTGCTCTTCCTTGGAATGATGATCCACATGCCGAGATTTCAAATGAGTTTAATACACATTTTCTTGATTAATGGAAAATGGCAGAGTGTAGGAGACTGAAACAGTTCGTGCTTTGCTTGATTAATTAATAAGGGACTTTCTTTTCCCAGCTTCGACTCATTATGCTAATGAAGTGCCATCAATTAAGGCTTTCCCTTGATTATTGAATCTGTCAGGTAGTACTCACTGAAAATGTTGCATTCCTTTGCTGTCTGGGTGGAATTGCCGTTACAGCTTTTTATGGACTGCTTCTTCGATTAGCTGCTGTTTGTTCTATTTTCTCATTATTGACCTTTCTCTTGACCTTAAGAGAGGTGACTATGGAAAGTTTGGAATGAATTGGAAAGTCTTATCTCTGGAAATGTGAGTCAAGAAAATGTGTTAACAGAAAGATACACACCAGTCTTCATTCAGAATTCATTTGTACTTATTAATGATATAGTAAAAGATTAATCAAAAGAATATATGGAACTTTCTGAAGTAAGTCCTTGGCATTGTCATTAGATACATCACAGGGAAGTGACCTTACAATAATAGAGTTGTGGTTTTAACCTCCCTTGAAGTGCATTCTGCCATAGGGACTCCCCAGTTTTGATCTTGGCTTGTTAACCTCATTAGCATTGATTCTCAACACCTGTGCCTGTGGTTAGTTGGGGAGCTAGGGTGTATGACGTCTTTGTATCAGAGCCCACCACCACTAATCATTTCTCTGATGACAAAATGGAGTATGAAGAGCTAGAAATAGTGACGCTAGAATTGTGTATGGATGTTGAACAGATTATAAAGATTTCCTTTCCATACATACTTTATAGTATTTCATGCAATTGAGATTTTGGAAAATAGGTGAAGGAATGGCAAATGAAGTTAATTCTCTTTTTCTATTTTTCCTAGTGAAGATGATGGGGTTTTGTTTGCTTCATAATGAGATGGTGATTTAAATGTTTTAGAGAACCACCTACTCTGGGCCTTCTGTCCATGGTTTCAGCCTTACAGATCTGAACTGGAAGCATGTGTGAGGCCAGAGCAGATGTGTGCAGCTGGGCAAACCTTTTTGCCAGTGCTCTTCCTTGGAATGATGATCCACATGCCGAGATTTCAAATGAGTTTAATACACATTTTCTTGATTAATGGAAAATGGCAGAGTGTAGGAGACTGAAACAGTTCGTGCTTTGCTTGATTAATTAATAAGGGACTTTCTTTTCCCAGCTTCGACTCATTATGCTAATGAAGTGCCATCAATTAAGGCTTTCCCTTGATTATTGAATCTGTCAGGTAGTACTCACTGAAAATGTTGCATTCCTTTGCTGTCTGGGTGGAATTGCCGTTACAGCTTTTTATGGACTGCTTCTTCGATTAGCTGCTGTTTGTTCTATTTTCTCATTATTGACCTTTCTCTTGACCTTAAGAGAGGTGACTATGGAAAGTTTGGAATGAATTGGAAAGTCTTATCTCTGGAAATGTGAGTCAAGAAAATGTGTTAACAGAAAGATACACACCAGTCTTCATTCAGAATTCATTTGTACTTATTAATGATATAGTAAAAGATTAATCAAAAGAATATATGGAACTTTCTGAAGTAAGTCCTTGGCATTGTCATTAGATTAGATAAGCAGTTCAGCAATACATCATTAACCATTTCCACCCTACTATTCAAATTAAATTTTAAGAGGAAAGTGGTTCCCCCCCACCCACCCACCCACCCAGGGAAATATCCTGAGAATAAAAGAGTACTGATTTAAATGCTTTATTCTCTTTGAAAAAAGTTAAAATGTTAGTCATTCAGTTGTGTCTGACTCTTTGCTACCCCATGGACTGGAGCCTGTCAGGCTCCTCTGTCCATAGAATTCTCTGGGTAAAAATACTGGAGTGGGTAGTCATTCTCTTCTCCAGGGGATCTTCCCAATCCAAGGATCACATCTGGATCTTCTTTATTGCAGGCAGATGCTTTACCATCTGAACCACCTGGGAAACCCATTACTAATTTGCTTGCAGATATTACTTAGATTTGAATCCACTTAAAAATGACCAAAATGTAAAAAGAATAGAGTACAACCAAGTATAGCCTCTAGATTAGGTTTAGAAAACAAGCAATTTTATATTTCTTAGTGGCTTTTGTTCCTCAGCACTGAAGATGAGGCTTTTGATATATATGGACCAATTTTGTATCCTCATGTTATGTAATTCACTCATTAGGGAACACCTTACTTTAAGATTAAGTAGTCCCAATTAATAAGGGGCTGCTAAGCCCCTTATAAATGTTGTAAATTGAAGCACACCTGAGTAAGACACTCAGAAACATCCATCTTTGCTTTTGATAATTGACATGTTGGGAGAGCAATAATAATTAATTTGTTTAATTTTCTCATTACTTAACCTAAAGTAAAAAACTGTTCATAGTTTTATAGTATATCTCTGGTCTTGAAAAAAACTTTTTTTCCACTAATGGCATCAGTTGTCTAATTCATTCATCACTTTCTCTGTTCCCTCAGCTACAGACTGAGGAGAAAACATTCATTGATGGCTGTTTTTCTGGAAATTTTGAACATAAATAAATGGAGAAGTAAATGAGATACTCTGTTTGGTTTTGCAGAACACATTTTTGTTCTGGTGCTGTGATTTTTTAAAATTAGAGAAAGACGTCTGATAGAGCTCGTTGCTGAGTATATTGCTTAGTTACCTCCAGCAACTAATACTAAAGCTTATTTCTCTTTTCAGAGACTACTCATTCCTCTGCTTTCAGGAGTAATGTTCCTAGTTCATTGGAGCCCTAGATGTGCTGCCTTTAGTTCAGATCTTTAGCTCTTTCTCCGAATCCCAAATCTTTTAACAGCACTAGAGAAAGGTTGATCCATAAAGAAACTTAAATGTGCTGCTGAGCAGAGGTGATATTGACTGCTTCAATATGGAACACTGTCTTCTCAGAAGGATCTTAGTGAGAAATGAATCTAAATCTAAGGATGAACAGGTGTGGGTTGAGGGACTGGTAATCATCAGAATTCAGGCATGAAATTGTAGCAACGACACTCCTTTAGAGGACCAGCCCCAAGCAGCAGATTCTGTTCGTGGGCCCATGCACAAGGGCTATCCACTCAGGACATGGAGAAATGGTAAATAACCTTCTGAAACAAAGTAGTGGAAAATAAAACTACCCAGGTAACAAAAAATTAGTTTAAGCCCTACCAGCTGCATTCATTGTCTTCATTTTAGTCTTCTATTTGTTTTATTTTTGATATTACAGTCATGCTAACTAGATAAGATGAAGTGGGATAAAATATTTTTAGAATCAAATTATTCTCCGTAAGTTTCTTCCTTTTAACAATAAAACTTCACTTTCATTGGAGAAAACAACTTACGTTCAATTTGTCACCAAAGTGTACATGTTCCTGCTGTCATTAAATTAGAAGTTATAGGACTGTTATATTTATAACTCTGCAGTATTGGTTGAGTGAGAGAAATAGATGAATCCCATGAATTTGAGGATATGAGAGATGATTCTGTCACTCATAACTAAAGTCATGCTGCATGGATGACATAATCCTGTTGTGTCCTGCCTGGTTTGAAATACAGAACAAAATGTGTATAGAAAGGGATGCCCTATTTATCTAATTAATAAACTTTAATTATTTTTAGAGAAATAGACTTTAGGGTCTAAATATGTATAAAGTGTACAGACCCACAGATTTAAAAAAGTATGGTGGACAATATTGCGTGTAGTCAGTAACTGATAGTTAACCAAAAGGAAATTGGATATAATCAGTTTAACAAACATCTACTGCACATCAGCATTTTGCCATGGTTGATACCACATGGTCACTTCTTCCTTTAACAAACTTCCTTCCTGGTAGGAGTTTAGTGTTTTGTGAAACACAGCATAAGATAGTTAACTAGACAGATCTTGGAGCCAAACAGCCTGGGTGTGGATGCTGGCCCACCTCCTGACTAGCTGTGTGAACATGAGCAGTCTGTTTAACATTTCCATGCTTCATTTTCCTCTTCTCCGAATGCCAAATCTTTTAACAGCACTAGAGAAAGGTTGATCCATAAAGAAACTTAAATGTGCTGCTGAGCAGAGGTGATATTGACTGCTTCAATATGGAACACTGTCTTCTCAGAAGGATCTTAGTGAGAAATGAATCTAAATCTAAGGATGAACAGGTGTGGGTTGAGGGACTGGTAATCATCAGAATTCAGGCATGAAATTGTAGCAACGACACTCCTTTAGAGGACCAGCCCCAAGCAGCAGATTCTGTTCGTGGGCCCATGCACAAGGGCTATCCACTCAGGACATGGAGAAATGGTAAATAACCTTCTGAAACAAAGTAGTGGAAAATAAAACTACCCAGGTAACAAAAAATTAGTTTAAGCCCTACCAGCTGCATTCATTGTCTTCATTTTAGTCTTCTATTTGTTTTATTTTTGATATTACAGTCATGCTAACTAGATAAGATGAAGTGGGATAAAATATTTTTAGAATCAAATTATTCTCCGTAAGTTTCTTCCTTTTAACAATAAAACTTCACTTTCATTGGAGAAAACAACTTACGTTCAATTTGTCACCAAAGTGTACATGTTCCTGCTGTCATTAAATTAGAAGTTATAGGACTGTTATATTTATAACTCTGCAGTATTGGTTGAGTGAGAGAAATAGATGAATCCCATGAATTTGAGGATATGAGAGATGATTCTGTCACTCATAACTAAAGTCATGCTGCATGGATGACATAATCCTGTTGTGTCCTGCCTGGTTTGAAATACAGAACAAAATGTGTATAGAAAGGGATGCCCTATTTATCTAATTAATAAACTTTAATTATTTTTAGAGAAATAGACTTTAGGGTCTAAATATGTATAAAGTGTACAGACCCACAGATTTAAAAAAGTATGGTGGACAATATTGCGTGTAGTCAGTAACTGATAGTTAACCAAAAGGAAATTGGATATAATCAGTTTAACAAACATCTACTGCACATCAGCATTTTGCCATGGTTGATACCACATGGTCACTTCTTCCTTTAACAAACTTCCTTCCTGGTAGGAGTTTAGTGTTTTGTGAAACACAGCATAAGATAGTTAACTAGACAGATCTTGGAGCCAAACAGCCTGGGTGTGGATGCTGGCCCACCTCCTGACTAGCTGTGTGAACATGAGCAGTCTGTTTAACATTTCCATGCTTCATTTTCCTCTTCCATAATTAAAGTAATACCTGCCTCACTCAGTTATTATGACAGTTAAATACATTAATAGATATAAAACTTCTATAAGCATGTTGTGTATTCAGTCGTGTCCGACTCTGTGCAGCCCCATGGGCTGTAGCCCACCAGACTTCTTTTGTCCATGGGATTCTCCAGGCAAGAATACTGGAGTGAGTTGCCATTGCCTTCTCCAAGGAAAGCTTCCCAACTCAGGGACTGCATTTAAGGCAAATTCTTTACCAGCTGAGTCACCAGGAAAGCATGTTAGCTAGCGATAAAACTCTGGCTTAACTAGATTGTGCAAATGACTGGACCATGAAACTTACCAGAAGTAAATTCATATTTAACGGAATTGTATTGCTTCAGAAACCACAACCCATAAAATCATCAAAAATTTAGAAATTTTAGTGCGAGGGATATGAAGATTTTATTATTATTATTGAAAATTTTCTGTAAATCTGATACTATATTAAAAGGAAAAGGACAAAAGAAGCCGTCATCTGTCAATAAGAGTGTGTGCTCATCAGCCACAGAAGGCAGGAATTTCACCAGCAGGAAAATAGCTGCCCAGACTGTGAGGTTTCCAAGGAGGACATCCTCCACACTAGATAAGAAGTAGTCATTGAAGATGTGATACTTTGACTTATAATAAGAAATATATAGATGCGATCTTCCTTGTTTCTGGCACAGGGCTCCTGAAACCTGAGGTATTTCCTAAGCTGAGGAGTGTGATAAAAGTGGCTTTTGTTATGTTAAAGAGATGACTTTTGGACCACACCTAAGGATGAGGGCTGATTGCCTGGAGAATAGACTTTGGGTCAATATGTATAAAGTGTACAGACCCACAGATTTAAAAAGTATGGTGGACAATATTGCGTGTAGTCAGTAACTGATAGTTAACCAAAAGGAAATTGGATATAATCAGTTTAACAAACATCTACTGCACATCAGCATTTTGCCATGGTTGATACCACATGTTCACTTCTTCCTTTAACAAACTTCCTTCCTGGTAGGAGTTTAGTGTTTTGTGAAACACAGCATAAGATAGTTAACTAGACAGATCTTGGAGCCAAACAGCCTGGGTGTGGATGCTGGCCCACCTCCTGACTAGCTGTGTGAACATGAGCAGTCTGTTTAACATTTCCATGCTTCATTTTCCTCTTCCATAATTAAAGTAATACCTGCCTCACTCAGTTATTATGACAGTTAAATACATTAATAGATATAAAACTTCTATAAGCATGTTGTGTATTCAGTCGTGTCCGACTCTGTGCAGCCCCATGGGCTGTAGCCCACCAGACTTCTTTTGTCCATGGGATTCTCCAGGCAAGAATACTGGAGTGAGTTGCCATTGCCTTCTCCAAGGAAAGCTTCCCAACTCAGGGACTGCATTTAAGGCAAATTCTTTACCAGCTGAGTCACCAGGAAAGCATGTTAGCTAGCGATAAAACTCTGGCTTAACTAGATTGTGCAAATGACTGGACCATGAAACTTACCAGAAGTAAATTCATATTTAACGGAATTGTATTGCTTCAGAAACCACAACCCATAAAATCATCAAAAATTTAGAAATTTTAGTGCGAGGGATATGAAGATTTTATTATTATTATTGAAAATTTTCTGTAAATCTGATACTATATTAAAAGGAAAAGGACAAAAGAAGCCGTCATCTGTCAATAAGAGTGTGTGCTCATCAGCCACAGAAGGCAGGAATTTCACCAGCAGGAAAATAGCTGCCCAGACTGTGAGGTTTCCAAGGAGGACATCCTCCACACTAGATAAGAAGTAGTCATTGAAGATGTGATACTTTGACTTATAATAAGAAATATATAGATGCGATCTTCCTTGTTTCTGGCACAGGGCTCCTGAAACCTGAGGTATTTCCTAAGCTGAGGAGTGTGATAAAAGTGGCTTTTGTTATGTTAAAGAGATGACTTTTGGACCACACCTAAGGATGAGGGCTGATTGCCTGGAGAATCAGTCCTGATTAGAGGTCTAGAACTTTCAACCCAACTTTTGACTCCCAGGGAAGGAGGAGGAGCCAGAAATTGTGTTTAATCACCAATGGCCAACATAGGCCGTGACTGTGTAATGAAGCCTCTATAAAAACTCAAAAGGACAGGGTTCTGAGAGCTGCTGGACTGGAAATATGATCCCCAGGGCATTCTTGAAAAGCACAAACTGATGTTAGAAAAGTTGTCCTATTTTGATTTTTCAAATGATTTGGGGCTGGAGACACTTCCCCTTATCTGTCAACTTGGAAATTCCATTGACTACTGGAAATAACTTTCCTTGTGCTGATCTCTTACATATTTGGGTCCAGTTGTTTTTTTAATCTATTCTACTATTCTTGCCTGGGAAATTCTTGTGGAAAGAAGGGACTGGTGGGCTACAGTCCATCGAGTAGAAAAGAGTCAGACACAATTTAGCAACCAAACAGCAACAACAGTAATTAATGCAAAGGATAAAATTGTTAGCATCTAATTGGAACTGTCAAGATCTAAGAAACAGGTTAACTTTAAAATGATGTAGGGGATAATTTAAAACTTTCAGTTTACCTATTAAAATGTTTCAAAATTTATATAGTAAATAAGGGATAGTGAAAGGGTTAGTCGCTCAATTGTGTCTGATTCTTTGCAACCCTGTGGTCTGTAGTCCACCAGACTCTACTGTCCATGGATTTCTCATGCAAGAACACTGGAGTGAGTAGCCATTACCCACTGCATTGGAGGCAGACCCTTTACCGTGTGAGCCACTAGGAAAGCCCAAATGAGACATAAACTAAGGCTAAGACACCTTAAAAATGATAGATTGTCTCTATTTCCTAACTCTGTACTGATAATGCTTAAAACCCATCTTGACTTCTTTTTGTGCTAATTTAAAAAAGGAAAAGATGAAATATATCTCCAAATTAATTTATGACAGTAATTTATGACTTTATCTAGAATGAACATAAAACACTATTACTACTTTTCTCTTTGCTGTTGTATTCTAAGGTACTGAAGTGTTGGAAAGAAGTCTATTATAATGCCATATGAAAATAAATTCTTTTTTACTATTGAATCATCATATTCCTGGAAGCTGAATTAAATTATCATGACTTAAAGTGTATGTTAGCAAAAAAATTTTGCAAATGATAAAAGAAAAAAAAAAGCAATACAAAATTTAGCTTTCAGAGCTTCCCCTGGTGGTCCAGTGGTTAAGGACACCACCTTGCAGTGCAAGGGGCGCTGGTTCGATCCCTGGCCTGGGAAGATCCCACGTGCTGCGGAGCGGCTGGACTGATGTATCCAATTACCGAGCTGGAGCTGTAGGGCGCATGCACCCAGAGCCGGTGCTCTGGGACAACAGAGGCCACCGCAATGGAAGGCCTACAGGAGCCAAAGAATAAAGACAGATGAAAATAGAGAAATGAAAGACCAATAGAAGTGGCCCGCCCATCTCCCTCCCTCCCCACCCCATTCTCCCCCCACAAAAAATTTAGCTTTCATATTTGTTCCAGGTTTTCCATTACAAGTGTCATTGTAGAAAATCAGTAATGAGGAAAGAAGATAGGTGTGACCAAATAGTAGATATTTTTCTAATATGGAAATAAAAATATTTAAGATTAATAGTTCTATGTCAGTATCATATAATTTTATAATTTAAATTTCTGATATGTTAAAGTTTTCTTTGTTTTCATATAAACTCATATTTCCCATTGTGTCTTTAGGTGATATAAATTGGAATCTCAGGTGCAAGTTTTTTGCTTTCTTTTGTTTTGACTTCATTTTTGTATGGATTTCTCATGCAAGAACACTGGAGTGAGTAGCCATTACCCACTGCATTGGAGGCAGACCCTTTACCGTGTGAGCCACTAGGAAAGCCCAAATGAGACATAAACTAAGGCTAAGACACCTTAAAAATGATAGATTGTCTCTATTTCCTAACTCTGTACTGATAATGCTTAAAACCCATCTTGACTTCTTTTTGTGCTAATTTAAAAAAGGAAAAGATGAAATATATCTCCAAATTAATTTATGACAGTAATTTATGACTTTATCTAGAATGAACATAAAACACTATTACTACTTTTCTCTTTGCTGTTGTATTCTAAGGTACTGAAGTGTTGGAAAGAAGTCTATTATAATGCCATATGAAAATAAATTCTTTTTTACTATTGAATCATCATATTCCTGGAAGCTGAATTAAATTATCATGACTTAAAGTGTATGTTAGCAAAAAAATTTTGCAAATGATAAAAGAAAAAAAAAAGCAATACAAAATTTAGCTTTCAGAGCTTCCCCTGGTGGTCCAGTGGTTAAGGACACCACCTTGCAGTGCAAGGGGCGCTGGTTCGATCCCTGGCCTGGGAAGATCCCACGTGCTGCGGAGCGGCTGGACTGATGTATCCAATTACCGAGCTGGAGCTGTAGGGCGCATGCACCCAGAGCCGGTGCTCTGGGACAACAGAGGCCACCGCAATGGAAGGCCTACAGGAGCCAAAGAATAAAGACAGATGAAAATAGAGAAATGAAAGACCAATAGAAGTGGCCCGCCCATCCCCCTCCCTCCACCCCATTCTCCCCCCACAAAAAATTTAGCTTTCATATTTGTTCCAGGTTTTCCATTACAAGTGTCATTGTAGAAAATCAGTAATGAGGAAAGAAGATAGGTGTGACCAAATAGTAGATATTTTTCTAATATGGAAATAAAAATATTTAAGATTAATAGTTCTATGTCAGTATCATATAATTTTATAATTTAAATTTCTGATATGTTAAAGTTTTCTTTGTTTTCATATAAACTCATATTTCCCATTGTGTCTTTAGGTGATATAAATTGGAATCTCAGGTGCAAGTTTTTTGCTTTCTTTTGTTTTGACTTCATTTTCTTCTTCTTGATATATCTAGGAAATTGAAAAGCAAAATAGGAAACATAATGTTCTGATAAAAAACAACAACAACAACAAAAAAACAGGCTTCTTGTGCTGAGGTAGGTGCCAGCAGTAATTCTGCATTGCAGTTATTACTAAAAAATCAATAAGTTTGGAACTAGAAAACAAATGGATCTTGCTGAAAGTTTAATCAGTCAGCAATCTCTGCAAAACAGTGTCATTTTTATGAAGAATATTAACTTACATTTTATTTTGAATTACTGAATTTTAAATGTCACTTTTAAAAAACTATTCTGTCCTAATTTCTGGGTAGATCATGTTCTAAAGGTACATCCAGGAATGAAAGAAGGACCAAATGAAGAAGGGGCCAGATTTCATCAAAATAAACTATTTATTAAATGTTACAACTACAGCTGTTACTCTTCTAAACAATGAAAGTGTGATAAATTATGTAATAAGATGCATGTCCTTGAGTTTACAACATGTTCTTTTAAAAAATATAATAAAACTAACACATATTCATTCTAGGAAGGCAAAAAGAAGAAAATAAAATTTACGCATAATTCTGCCAAGGAATAATCAATTTTCTGTCTAACTCACTTCTGCCTAGCCATCTATCATTGTCTAGCTATATCGTCTGTCTCATGTGTGCTTTCAGACTTTCATATTTCTTATGTTTCTTTGTTTATTTTTACCAAATAGGATTATACAATTTTATTTTCTTATTTACATACTTCACATGTACTGTGAGCCTTTTTCATATCAGTAAATATTCCTATATAATTTTAGATAGCTTTATAGAATGGTTTATAGAAATGTGCTATGTAGTCATCTGCTTCCCTATAGACAAACATTTAGATTCCTGGTTTGTATCTTACTAATATCTTTTCTATAAAACATCTTTTTCTTATAATACTGTCGGCTAATATTTTATATTTTTAATTTCTGATATGTTAAAGTTTTCTTTGTTTTCATATAAACTCATATTTCCCATTGTGTCTTTAGGTGATATAAATTGGAATCTCAGGTGCAAGTTTTTTGCTTTCTTTTGTTTTGACTTCATTTTCTTCTTCTTGATATATCTAGGAAATTGAAAAGCAAAATAGGAAACATAATGTTCTGATAAAAAACAACAACAACAACAAAAAAACAGGCTTCTTGTGCTGAGGTAGGTGCCAGCAGTAATTCTGCATTGCAGTTATTACTAAAAAATCAATAAGTTTGGAACTAGAAAACAAATGGATCTTGCTGAAAGTTTAATCAGTCAGCAATCTCTGCAAAACAGTGTCATTTTTATGAAGAATATTAACTTACATTTTATTTTGAATTACTGAATTTTAAATGTCACTTTTAAAAAACTATTCTGTCCTAATTTCTGGGTAGATCATGTTCTAAAGGTACATCCAGGAATGAAAGAAGGACCAAATGAAGAAGGGGCCAGATTTCATCAAAATAAACTATTTATTAAATGTTACAACTACAGCTGTTACTCTTCTAAACAATGAAAGTGTGATAAATTATGTAATAAGATGCATGTCCTTGAGTTTACAACATGTTCTTTTAAAAAATATAATAAAACTAACACATATTCATTCTAGGAAGGCAAAAAGAAGAAAATAAAATTTACGCATAATTCTGCCAAGGAATAATCAATTTTCTGTCTAACTCACTTCTGCCTAGCCATCTATCATTGTCTAGCTATATCGTCTGTCTCATGTGTGCTTTCAGACTTTCATATTTCTTATGTTTCTTTGTTTATTTTTACCAAATAGGATTATACAATTTTATTTTCTTATTTACATACTTCACATGTACTGTGAGCCTTTTTCATATCAGTAAATATTCCTATATAATTTTAGATAGCTTTATAGAATGGTTTATAGAAATGTGCTATGTAGTCATCTGCTTCCCTATAGACAAACATTTAGATTCCTGGTTTGTATCTTACTAATATCTTTTCTATAAAACATCTTTTTCTTATAATACTGTCGGCTAATATTTTATATTTTTAATTTTGGCCTCTTTTTTTAATTGATTTTTTATTTATTTATTTTTTCATCCATCTTTATTCTTCAGCCTGTGTAGGCTTCCCATTGCAGTGACCTGTCTTGTTGCAGAGCACTAGCTCTGGGCACATGCACTCCAGAGTGCTGGCTCATAATAGAACACCCTGGTTCAGCCGCTTCTCAGCATGTGGGATCTTCCCAGGCTAGGGATCAAACTGATGACCCTTGCACTGCAAGGCAGACTCTTTAAGCACTGGACCACCAGGGAAGCCAAGGCCAACTTTTACTCTTTCCAATTGTCAATCCTTAGTGATGAAATTCTTTGGTCACAGAATAGCAACCTCTTTTTCAAAGCTCTTGTTGTATACTGCGAACTGTACTGATCTTTGAGTGCATGGTGGAGGCAGCTGGAAGAGGAGAGACAAACACTGCCAAGACTATTTCAAACTAGTTGTACTAATTTAATTCCAACCTATGAAAGCCTTGGAGGACAAATTCACTATACTCTAGGCAACATTTATATAGAAATGAAAAATGTCTTTTTCTGTAATGTATATACCAACATGTATAACAAACTACCATCAGGAATATTTTTCCTCACTAAAAATATGCCTTTGGTTTAATAAAATAAAAATTATCCAAGTTAGACCTTAACAGACTAGAGTATGGAATTAATTACTCACTACAGGATGCACTGTTTAAAATTTCATTACCAGTTTTAAAGGTCTGCATATGCAAATTGATTTTGTAAATTTTAAAGAAGCTAATTCTTAATCTTGTAAAATAAACTATTTTTAAGAGTTTTAGAAATACAATTTACATGCAATTATATTATATGCTAGCTTCAGCTATTTCTTGTCTGTTTAATAAGCAAGTCTGACAAACGAAGCCTATTCAGCAGCACTCTTAGCCACTTGTTTAGTATATCTTATTGATTGTATTTCTAAATCAATTATACTTTTTGTAAAAAACAGCAAGCATGATGGAACATGTCCAAGTAAGTGTTGTCTTCTTCAGTGTTTAATTCTGAAAATTCCTATGCTGACTCTTAATAATACTACCACTATTTAAAACCTTTAAAAATCGTCTACTTTGGAAATATCTTTGCTTGTTCTAAAATGCTCTTTTGAATAACTTGTTAGCTGCAATTATATTTTGATTTTGTATATCAGAGGAAGTAGTTGTACTGGTTGTATGAGTGTTGGTCAAATGCTATGGTGAGAAAGATGCTACATGAGCTTTTTGATGAAAAATAATATCATTGGACATTCATATGTACTTCACTAATTTCTATCTAATATAATCTTTTGGATTCCTCAGATTTAAACATGAACATCTTGACTGACCGTTTATCCTTTTTTCAGCTATTGTGGTGATATAATTGAAAAATAGAAATTTGAAACATTTAAGGTGTACAACCTGATGTTTGGTATTTGAATGTGTTATGAAAGATTATCACAATCAAGCTGATTGTTACATCCACCACTTCACATAGATACTCTTTAGTAAATTTCAAGAGCACAGTATAGTACTGTTAATATCCAGAATGTTGAAATTATATCCCCAGAAATTTATTTGTCTTGTATAACAGAAACTTTATAACTCCTTGACCAATATCTCCCTATTCCCTACAGCTTCCTGGCTCTGGCAACCTCCATTCTACTCTGTTTTTACGACTTTTGACTGTTTTAGATTCCATGTATCAGTGAGAACATGCGGTATTTATTTTTCTGATTTTGGCTTATTTCACTTAATGTGGTGTTGGTCGGGCTTATCTGTGTTGTCTCGAATGGAAGGATGTGCTTTATTTTTAAGGTTGAATAATTCTTTATTAACACACACACACACATGTATGTCAGTCACATTTTCTTTGTCCATCCATAGTTTTGTTGCATGAATATTGCTGCTATGAGCATGAGAGGCAGATATCTTTTTGAGATTATTTCAATTTCTTTGAATATACCTAGAAATGGTACTGATGAATTGTAGTTCACTTTTTTACTTTTTTTGAAAAAACTTCATGCCCTTTTTCACAGCAGCTGCACTGTTCTCATCAAGAGTGTAAAATGATTCTAGTTTCTTCACCTCTCACCAACACTTGTTGTTTTTTTTGTGTTTTCAATTACAGTCATCTTTCTAGATGTAACATGATATCTCATTTTAGTTTTGATTTGTGTATCCATCTTATCTTGATCCTGATTTTTGCTGTGTTCAAAACATATATTGCAGTCTTAGAAGAAACTTTGTTCTTATTCCATATTTACAATCGACCTCTTCTGCCAAATGTAATTAAAAAATATAATGAGTGTAGTTTGAAAATTTAAATAAAAAAAGAATGTGATTCTTTTTCTAGTGGATGTAGACAATCTTTATGTAATTTAGTGATTTGGAAGCAACCTTTAAAAGATACTAATCTTTAAGATGATGAACTTAATCACCAATTAATTACCTCCTCAGACATATAAGCAGAACTAAAGCTTTGAAAGTGGCCTTAGGAAGGTGCAAATTGGGAATTTCTCATAATTCAGTAATCTCTTGCTTTTTACGTTGGATAGCCTTACACAATTATCACTCACCCAGAACATAAAGCTGTGATATTATGACAGATTATCACAATCAAGCTGATTGTTACATCCACCACTTCACATAGATACTCTTTAGTAAATTTCAAGAGCACAGTATAGTACTGTTAATATCCAGAATGTTGAAATTATATCCCCAGAAATTTATTTGTCTTGTATAACAGAAACTTTATAACTCCTTGACCAATATCTCCCTATTCCCTACAGCTTCCTGGCTCTGGCAACCTCCATTCTACTCTGTTTTTACGACTTTTGACTGTTTTAGATTCCATGTATCAGTGAGAACATGCGGTATTTATTTTTCTGATTTTGGCTTATTTCACTTAATGTGGTGTTGGTCGGGCTTATCTGTGTTGTCTCGAATGGAAGGATGTGCTTTATTTTTAAGGTTGAATAATTCTTTATTAACACACACACACACATGTATGTCAGTCACATTTTCTTTGTCCATCCATAGTTTTGTTGCATGAATATTGCTGCTATGAGCATGAGAGGCAGATATCTTTTTGAGATTATTTCAATTTCTTTGAATATACCTAGAAATGGTACTGATGAATTGTAGTTCACTTTTTTACTTTTTTTGAAAAAACTTCATGCCCTTTTTCACAGCAGCTGCACTGTTCTCATCAAGAGTGTAAAATGATTCTAGTTTCTTCACCTCTCACCAACACTTGTTGTTTTTTTTGTGTTTTCAATTACAGTCATCTTTCTAGATGTAACATGATATCTCATTTTAGTTTTGATTTGTGTATCCATCTTATCTTGATCCTGATTTTTGCTGTGTTCAAAACATATATTGCAGTCTTAGAAGAAACTTTGTTCTTATTCCATATTTACAATCGACCTCTTCTGCCAAATGTAATTAAAAATATAATGAGTGTAGTTTGAAAATTTAAATAAAAAAAGAATGTGATTCTTTTTCTAGTGGATGTAGACAATCTTTATGTAATTTAGTGATTTGGAAGCAACCTTTAAAAGATACTAATCTTTAAGATGATGAACTTAATCACCAATTAATTACCTCCTCAGACATATAAGCAGAACTAAAGCTTTGAAAGTGGCCTTAGGAAGGTGCAAATTGGGAATTTCTCATAATTCAGTAATCTCTTGCTTTTTACGTTGGATAGCCTTACACAATTATCACTCACCCAGAACATAAAGCTGTGATATTATGACAGCTATGATATTATGAATACACTTTTAGAGTGATGTATTTATTTTACCTACCTTGATGCTAATAAAAGTGTTAATATTAATATGTAAAAAATATCAAGAAACCTTAATGATCATGATGATCTCCATAATATTATAACAGCATCTTCAGTGAGAAAAGGAATTGGTCAGTTATTTCTCTTAACCAGTGATCACAGTTCTAGTATTTTCTAGGGCTCAGTCGTCTGCTCCCCGCCCTTTTTTTTTCATTCATGCTTTAGGAGGTATGTTTATCCATTACTACATATATAATCTCCACCTGTTATTGACTTTAGAATTCATCTCAAGAGCTAACCTTTGTTATGAACTTCAGATTTAAGAATCACATTTTCTGCTGTGCATCTTCAGGTGAATGTTCCACAGGCATCTTCAATACTAGTACATCTAAACCTCAGCATCTTTTTTTTTTTTTTTTTTCAAATTGCTTTCTACTGACATTGCCTCTGCCACAGACCACAGTCTGAACACTTCTCATTATCCATTAACCAAAATTTCTCTCTGGGATCATTGTAATTGTCTCTAAACTGGTTGCCCTGCTTCTTCTTATTCTCTAATTAGTTTAATATCTATACTTAGCTTTGTTTCTGACACACAAATAAAGCAGTACCATTTCTGTGATCTAATTGCTTAAGTAGCCCCTTAGTTCAATTCTACAAATTAGAAATTCATGGCATATTGTAGAGGACTATCTCAGCGAGGCGCTCTGCACGCCCACTTTATCAAAATGATGGTTCTGCTCTAAGGACTTTTTTTCTTTTCCATGCGTGACCTCTTCTGCCAAATGTAATTAAAAAATATAATGAGTGTAGTTTGAAAATTTAAATAAAAAAAGAATGTGATTCTTTTTCTAGTGGATGTAGACAATCTTTATGTAATTTAGTGATTTGGAAGCAACCTTTAAAAGATACTAATCTTTAAGATGATGAACTTAATCACCAATTAATTACCTCCTCAGACATATAAGCAGAACTAAAGCTTTGAAAGTGGCCTTAGGAAGGTGCAAATTGGGAATTTCTCATAATTCAGTAATCTCTTGCTTTTTACGTTGGATAGCCTTACACAATTATCACTCACCCAGAACATAAAGCTGTGATATTATGACAGCTATGATATTATGAATACACTTTTAGAGTGATGTATTTATTTTACCTACCTTGATGCTAATAAAAGTGTTAATATTAATATGTAAAAAATATCAAGAAACCTTAATGATCATGATGATCTCCATAATATTATAACAGCATCTTCAGTGAGAAAAGGAATTGGTCAGTTATTTCTCTTAACCAGTGATCACAGTTCTAGTATTTTCTAGGGCTCAGTCGTCTGCTCCCCCCCCCCCGCCCCTTTTTTTTTATCATTCATGCTTTAGGAGGTATGTTTATCCATTACTACATATATAATCTCCACCTGTTATTGACTTTAGAATTCATCTCAAGAGCTAACCTTTGTTATGAACTTCAGATTTAAGAATCACATTTTCTGCTGTGCATCTTCAGGTGAATGTTCCACAGGCATCTTCAATACTAGTACATCTAAACCTCAGCATCTTTTTTTTTTTTTTTTTTCAAATTGCTTTCTACTGACATTGCCTCTGCCACAGACCACAGTCTGAACACTTCTCATTATCCATTAACCAAAATTTCTCTCTGGGATCATTGTAATTGTCTCTAAACTGGTTGCCCTGCTTCTTCTTATTCTCTAATTAGTTTAATATCTATACTTAGCTTTGTTTCTGACACACAAATAAAGCAGTACCATTTCTGTGATCTAATTGCTTAAGTAGCCCCTTAGTTCAATTCTACAAATTAGAAATTCATGGCATATTGTAGAGGACTATCTCAGCGAGGC
This sequence comes from Tragulus kanchil, assembly GCA_022376925.1. Classification (NCBI taxonomy): domain Eukaryota; kingdom Metazoa; phylum Chordata; class Mammalia; order Artiodactyla; family Tragulidae; genus Tragulus; species Tragulus kanchil. The sequence goes on along the minus strand of JAIOJX010000024.1, from coordinate 108,279,711 downwards.
GCTCTGCACGCCCACTTTAGCAAAATGATGGTTCTGCTCTAAACTTGCCAGTTTTCTCATTCCACTTTGGTTTTGTGCATGTCTTTCTCCATGCGTGAAAATCTCTCTAATGGGTTTCTCACAAGGAATTCAGTAAATATTTTCTATGTCTTAGTTGAAATTCATTAGTGAAGTCATCTCTGAATCCTCGTAGTAAATGTATGCCCCCTTTCACTCACCAACAGTGCTATTAATTGCACTAGAGCAACTACTAAATTAAGTTTGAATTTCTCAGTGTTTCTTTCTCTAGATTTAAGCTGTCTTGAAGTAAAAGATCATGTTTTGTTAGCTTGTATTTTCACCAGTTAGCACAGTGCTTAGCCTGTAGCAGAATCTAGTGCAATGATATCCAGTCTCTGGGGGCCAGAGTGGAGTTGGATATGTTCATATTGGTCATGGGCTCTGATTCATTCATACAGATTCAGTTTGAGAAAGTGTCCATTGATCTGTTTTGCGTATTGATCTATAGCACAATATTTTGGAAAAGAAAGCATTATAATGTTTTAAATAGTAGAAAAGGAACAAAAGTTGGAGTGAATCAAATTTTACTGCAGGTCCTCTCTAGCGTGATGTAATTATTTATCCTTTAGCAAGTTGCTGAATATTTAGGCTTTAAAGTAAGAATTACCAACTATACACTGCGTAATTGTGAAAAGTAAAATGAAGGTAACATTTTTATCATAAACTGATAGTTTTGTAGCTTAATCATTCTTGTATTAAGTGATATTTTAAAACAGGACCGAATTACAAGTTGAATGAATACATTTACAGATAAGGAATCTGCATTTATAGATACTGAGGATCATGCCATAGGATTTCTCAGTATTTTTTTTCCCCCAATGGAGAAGTCTAAGAAATTTTTTTCTCTTTGAACATTTGGGTAAGAAAACTTGAACAGTATACTTACTGTAATTTTGAATACCATTTAAAATATAATAATGATGTATTTTCCAAAAAGATGTTGCTATAGAATTTTTTTTCCCACTAATTGGTCATGGAACTTCACTTCACAGTTCATAGGACATTGTTTTTCTGTGACTCAGTCATTAAGATTGAGTTTGGAAAGTTTTATTTAACCCTATAATTTATCTTTCAGTGAAATATAAAATGCAGTATTTTAGTAGTATATGAGTAGTCGAGAAACAGAGGAGAGTTTGGGTAATATTCCTGGTCATTTTCCTAGCACTGCATAGTAAACCTCCCTGTGATAATGAAAATGGTCTATAAACTGTGCTGTGCAGTACTGAAGCTATGTAGCTATTAAGAACTTGAAATGTGTGCATTTCAATTGAAGAACTGACTTTTGAACTCATTCAGTTTTAATTGATTTGAATTTAAATAGGTGTATGTAGTTGGTGACTTTTTATTAGACATCTCAGTTCAAAGCAATTATTCTGTTGTGGACAATTACCGTGAGTTACCTGTCATTAAATGGTATGGATTAATTTTCCTTGCTTTAACCTGGAAGTTGAATCATGCCCCATTTTTTCTTAGTAACTTTTTATAGTTCTATCATTCATCAGTTTGATGAAAGTCATTTTGAATACAGTTTAATTTCCTGCCACTGCCACTTCTTGGAACAAATAGTTTTTAAAGTTTATTATCCTCTATGAATAAGGGCTTCCTGATCTTTATTGTGAGATAACTTTGCCAAATTTAATGTTTTACCTCTTATCCACTATATTAGCGTTAGGCAAAAAAAAAAAAAAATCCACTGATAACTTTTCTGTTATATTCATACCTGCATAGATTTTGACCCTGTTTCTTCTGTACTTTTATCTTTGGGAATTGAAAGATTTCCATCATGTGAATGTATTATGTGAGTCTACATAATATCCTAGAAGCATATGGTTTTACATTGATTCAGGACACTGATTTTGTGTCTACCACTCTCATTTTTTTACTGCATAAAAATTTGTTAAATATTGTGGTTGTACCAGCACAGGGCTAATATCCTGGTAGTGGGAGAAGGATGGGAAAAAAACCAAAAAACAAAAATCAACGAGCAATAGCAGTTAAACTCTTTTTATTATCTCTCTTTATTCTGGATTATAGATAATTAGACATAATTTGAAATTTGTGCTTTTATAATCTTTTCTTTGAACTTCCTTACTCTAGAGTATGTCTTCTACTCTTCATAGGACATTGTTTTTCTGTGACTCAGTCATTGATAAGTTTTATTTAACCCTATAATTTATCTTTCAGTGAAATATAAAATGCAGTATTTTAGTAGTATATGAGTAGTCGAGAAACAGAGGAGAGTTTGGGTAATATTCCTGGTCATTTTCCTAGCACTGCATAGTAAACCTCCCTGTGATAATGAAAATGGTCTATAAACTGTGCTGTGCAGTACTGAAGCTATGTAGCTATTAAGAACTTGAAATGTGTGCATTTCAATTGAAGAACTGACTTTTGAACTCATTCAGTTTTAATTGATTTGAATTTAAATAGGTGTATGTAGTTGGTGACTTTTTATTAGACATCTCAGTTCAAAGCAATTATTCTGTTGTGGACAATTACCGTGAGTTACCTGTCATTAAATGGTATGGATTAATTTTCCTTGCTTTAACCTGGAAGTTGAATCATGCCCCATTTTTTCTTAGTAACTTTTTATAGTTCTATCATTCATCAGTTTGATGAAAGTCATTTTGAATACAGTTTAATTTCCTGCCACTGCCACTTCTTGGAACAAATAGTTTTAAAGTTTATTATCCTCTATGAATAAGGGCTTCCTGATCTTTATTGTGAGATAACTTTGCCAAATTTAATGTTTTACCTCTTATCCACTATATTAGCGTTAGGCAAAAAAAAAAAAAAATCCACTGATAACTTTTCTGTTATATTCATACCTGCATAGATTTTGACCCTGTTTCTTCTGTACTTTTATCTTTGGGAATTGAAAGATTTCCATCATGTGAATGTATTATGTGAGTCTACATAATATCCTAGAAGCATATGGTTTTACATTGATTCAGGACACTGATTTTGTGTCTACCACTCTCATTTTTTTACTGCATAAAAATTTGTTAAATATTGTGGTTGTACCAGCACAGGGCTAATATCCTGGTAGTGGGAGAAGGATGGGAAAAAAACCAAAAAACAAAAATCAACGAGCAATAGCAGTTAAACTCTTTTTATTATCTCTCTTTATTCTGGATTATAGATAATTAGACATAATTTGAAATTTGTGCTTTTATAATCTTTTCTTTGAACTTCCTTACTCTAGAGTATGTCTTCTACTCTTCTGCTTATTTGCACTTAACTATGAGACCTTATAATTATTTCAACATTGTCTTCATTTATCAAGAAGTTTGATGTTATCCAGCAAATTCCAGAGTTCAAATCTTACAGACTTTACGGGTTGAAAAATTATGATACATCTTGATCTCTATATACAATCCCAAATAAAAGTAACAGAAAAATATTAAACAGTGCTTTGAAAGCTCAAATTTATTGTGATTTTTTTTCACAGTCATTCAATAATCCTTTAAAAGACTTTTGAAAGGATTTTTATAACTAATTTTAAATGTCTGAGTAGGTTACATTGACCCTGTCCCCATGACCATGTCTTCTCTCTAATAACTATGATTGGAGTCAGGCACCAACAGGTGAGTCGTTATGTTCAAGATGTTTTGGAGTTTCATGTTTCTCTTGCATTATACAGTTACCTCTAACCTTTGAATTATTAGTATGTTTTGATACTGAGTCATATTTCTGTTATTTAGAATCTCATTTATGTTTCCTACCATGTATATCATCTCAGTTAAAAACAAGAACTAGAACACCATGCTCAACTTTAGTAGATAATGTTCAGCTTTAGTGCCTAATGCCAATTTTCAAAAACTGGTTTGTCATCTCACACTCTTGCTACCCATCCATCAGAATTCTACTTGCTGTACATTATCAATACTTGGTTTTTTCAACTAAAATAATTGATCATTATGATTGGTTTGCAGTTGTTTTGTGTTTTTATTATAATATATGTATACATTTAAAGCCTGTCTGTGGTTTGAATACCCTCTTTTGAGAATTGTTTAAGTCCTTTTCCTGTTCTTTAAAGTGTATTGTCTATATTTTTCCAATTAACTATCTATATTCTAAAAAATATATATGGGTATATATATATTGTGAGGTACAGGTATTGGAAGTATCTTTTAGTCTGTAAAGTCCTTTTCTACTGTCTTAATGATATCTTTTGATATTTTTAATCTAGGTTAATTTGATAAACTTTATCTCTTAAAGTTTAATTAACATTTTTCCCTCGTGGTTAGTGTTTTCATTGCCTTTTTACAAAATCTTCAAGTACTTCAAAGTCAAAGATTTTCTCCTATAAATAAATGATGCTTTTCTAATATTTATATATCTAAGTCCTGCTTTAGCTTCATCACAGTTTTGGATACAATTTAGTTTCCATTATCATTCATTCCATATCCTATTATTCCAATTTAAGTATTATAGTGATTAAGGGCTTCACATAGGCATTAGAAGCCACAGGGGTTTTTGAAAGGTGTGGGAATGAAAATGCAAGAGGGCTGTGATTGGGTACAGAAGAAGTAGTCACTCAACGACCTTCATGGCAATGTTTAGCTATATTGGAGAAACTTAAGCTTGGGAGAAATTTTTTAAAAGTCTCCACATTTGGCTGTTGAATTAAAGACTTAAGGAGAAGCTCATAGGGAGGTCTGTGAATATTACTATGAAGGTAGAGTAAAGCCTTTATGAATGCCTACAAGCATAATGGTTTCTGCCACATTTTTCCTTTAGCCTCAATAATACTAGAGTTGGCAAAGGTTCTTTGAGAAAGCGACCCCAATCCAAACTTATAATTTTTATAGAATCTGAGTCATTAACAGTTCTTTTGGGGCCTACTTGTGTTGGTTATTGCAGCTTTATACTGAATTTACCCCAGACATCAAAGTATGAGAAGGAAATGTGTTCTAGATACATTCTTCCCTGACCACATTGTGTAGTGGAACCCAGTTTCCTCTTGGTATTCTCCATTCAGTATATATAGACTCAACTGGGTGCCTTTAGCCACCAGCACTGCCAACAAGTGAGGGCACGAGTGTTTCAGCCTGGAAAGAGTGATCTGGGTACCACACACACCATCTGTTACTACACAACTCTTATGCTTCCCTTGTCCTCTTATTTTATATCACAAGTTCAGTGAGAAGATCTGCTTTGATTTTGGTTGGTCTTTTTTCTTGGGAGATATTAAGATTAGTGAGAAGAACTACAACCCCTGCTGCAACTAGTCTTGGGAGTGAAAATAACATGCATTTTCCATTTGAGATCCCCTCTTTTGGATAGCTTTTCTGCCAGTATAGGGTAACTACCAAGACCCTTATCCTTAACATCTTCTCGAGTCATAGCTATTGTATTTGTCCATTTACTTTCAAAATGGGCAAACATATATCAAAGCACATGCATATGGATACCCTGAGTATCAAACATAACCTTTTCTATCCCTACACCTAAGAACAGTTGCACTTCAACACGATGATGAGGGTCAATTGTATCTTCCAAGCTTATAGTTCCTTTCCTTGCCTGTTTGTTTCTTGACATAAGGAACTTTAAGTGACCAGGTGATGACCATAACTTAAAGTTTAGTGGTACTCTGCCTCTTCCCCTTAGGGAAAAAATTGTCTCTGGGAACCAAGACATCTAAACTCATATTGCCACGGGGACAGGAAATACAAATTCTCCAACAAAGACATTGAGTCTGATGTTAAGCAAGGCTACTATAACTTCTATCTATGGTAACCAAACCAGTATTTTATCCTGTGTATTAAAGACAACAGAAACATTAAGTGATCATTGATTTAGTGTAAAAGTCAATACTGGGTTTCCCTAGTGGTCCAGTGGATGGAGAGTCTGCCTTGCAGTGCAGGGGGCACCAGTTTGATCCCTGGTCCAGGAAAATCCCATGTGCCATGGAGCAGCTAGACCGGTGTGTTCAAGGACCAGTGCTCTGGAGCGCATGCACCCTGAGCCACTGCTCTGCAGTGAGAGAAGCTGCTGCGATGGGAGGCCCACACAGACCAAAGAATATAGATGAATGAAAATAAATAAATTAGTTAATTAAAAAGAGGCCAAAATTTAAATAAAACTAAAAAGTCAATACTGAAAAATACTTCCCCATATTTGTCAGCTCCAAACTGACTTGCCTCGTTTACACCTTTAAAAGGCATTTCCATCACTGTCAGGTGAATAACTTCTAGGCAGTGAGATGAATAATAGGACTAATGGAACATCTGTATGTAAGTTAAATTTCATACCTTCTTTTCTATAAAGAGGAGTCATGTTATATGGGATCATGGATAACTTTATGTTTTAAAGCAGTGAGAAGATCTGCTTTGATTTTGGTTGGTCTTTTTTCTTGGGAGATATTAAGATTAGTGAGAAGAACTACAACCCCTGCTGCAACTAGTCTTGGGAGTGAAAATAACATGCATTTTCCATTTGAGATCCCCTCTTTTGGATAGCTTTTCTGCCAGTATAGGGTAACTACCAAGACCCTTATCCTTAACATCTTCTCGAGTCATAGCTATTGTATTTGTCCATTTACTTTCAAAATGGGCAAACATATATCAAAGCACATGCATATGGATACCCTGAGTATCAAACATAACCTTTTCTATCCCTACACCTAAGAACAGTTGCACTTCAACACGATGATGAGGGTCAATTGTATCTTCCAAGCTTATAGTTCCTTTCCTTGCCTGTTTGTTTCTTGACATAAGGAACTTTAAGTGACCAGGTGATGACCATAACTTAAAGTTTAGTGGTACTCTGCCTCTTCCCCTTAGGGAAAAAATTGTCTCTGGGAACCAAGACATCTAAACTCATATTGCCACGGGGACAGGAAATACAAATTCTCCAACAAAGACATTGAGTCTGATGTTAAGCAAGGCTACTATAACTTCTATCTATGGTAACCAAACCAGTATTTTATCCTGTGTATTAAAGACAACAGAAACATTAAGTGATCATTGATTTAGTGTAAAAGTCAATACTGGGTTTCCCTAGTGGTCCAGTGGATGGAGAGTCTGCCTTGCAGTGCAGGGGCACCAGTTTGATCCCTGGTCCAGGAAAATCCCATGTGCCATGGAGCAGCTAGACCGGTGTGTTCAAGGACCAGTGCTCTGGAGCGCATGCACCCTGAGCCACTGCTCTGCAGTGAGAGAAGCTGCTGCGATGGGAGGCCCACACAGACCAAAGAATATAGATGAATGAAAATAAATAAATTAGTTAATTAAAAAGAGGCCAAAATTTAAATAAAACTAAAAAGTCAATACTGAAAAATACTTCCCCATATTTGTCAGCTCCAAACTGACTTGCCTCGTTTACACCTTTAAAAGGCATTTCCATCACTGTCAGGTGAATAACTTCTAGGCAGTGAGATGAATAATAGGACTAATGGAACATCTGTATGTAAGTTAAATTTCATACCTTCTTTTCTATAAAGAGGAGTCATGTTATATGGGATCATGGATAACTGGATCATATCAGCTATGATTCTGTCTTATCATACAGGGCTTCACAAGGTATAAAGCATACCCTACTGAATGTGTGTATTGATTCATCTTGAATAGTCAAAATGAATCCCTGCTGTTACCAATATGGAAGGGATCCAATGTAATTAACTAGTCATCAAGTAGCAGGTTGTCTCTTTAAGTGATAGTATTATATCAGGAACTCAGAATTAATCTCTGTTGCTGACTTTGTCAGCAGCAGTTTGGACGTCCATACAGTAGGATTCACACATAATCTTTACTGCTCTCTCCATGACTGCTGCATTTGTAAACCCACTGTGCCAATCCTGGGGTGCACTATGATAGAAATGGGCTGCTACTAACTGAACTAATTTAACGTATCTTCTAAAGTGAATGTTCTTTGGTGGATATTTTCACATAATATGAAGCTCTTTATACTCCATGCCCTCTTTTTACAGATTCACCCATTTCCATCTTCCTAAGATATCCTTATTCCATTTCTTCCAGCATTTCTGTTTCCAGCTTTTATTCAATCAGTTAAGCCATTTGACATTTCCCACATGTCCATTAATTATGCTTCTCTTCCCACACAAACTGGTTGATCAGTTGCCTTATGAAAACCTCTTCCATTGGAGGAAGAGCTGGGGTTGGTGGACTTCCTTCACTTCTGTCTTTTGGAGCTACTCCAAGTAGAGTTGTAATACTGTGGCTGTTCAGTCCATCTATCATGCATATTCATGTCTTAATGCACACTTGGCCTCAACTGCATGGTCCTAAATTATTGCCCTTCCTTACCTTTGAGGTGATTGCTTACAGCTGATAGAAAGGCTTCAGTACAGCAGTGTTGATTCTGGTGGGATTCTGATTCACTTTTGCATTTTCCAGTGTCCTCTGTTTCTGCTTTTGCCCAATTTACCTTTCAGTGCTGATAGCCCTGTTCATCCTTAGGATTTGGTAGGAATTAAAAGAGGCCAAAATTTAAATAAAACTAAAAAGTCAATACTGAAATACTTCCCATATTTGTCAGCTCCAAACTGACTTGCCTCGTTTACACCTTTAAAAGGCATTTCCATCACTGTCAGGTGAATAACTTCTAGGCAGTGAGATGAATAATAGGACTAATGGAACATCTGTATGTAAGTTAAATTTCATACCTTCTTTTCTATAAAGAGGAGTCATGTTATATGGGATCATGGATAACTGGATCATATCAGCTATGATTCTGTCTTATCATACAGGGCTTCACAAGGTATAAAGCATACCCTACTGAATGTGTGTATTGATTCATCTTGAATAGTCAAAATGAATCCCTGCTGTTACCAATATGGAAGGGATCCAATGTAATTAACTAGTCATCAAGTAGCAGGTTGTCTCTTTAAGTGATAGTATTATATCAGGAACTCAGAATTAATCTCTGTTGCTGACTTTGTCAGCAGCAGTTTGGACGTCCATACAGTAGGATTCACACATAATCTTTACTGCTCTCTCCATGACTGCTGCATTTGTAAACCCACTGTGCCAATCCTGGGGTGCACTATGATAGAAATGGGCTGCTACTAACTGAACTAATTTAACGTATCTTCTAAAGTGAATGTTCTTTGGTGGATATTTTCACATAATATGAAGCTCTTTATACTCCATGCCCTCTTTTTACAGATTCACCCATTTCCATCTTCCTAAGATATCCTTATTCCATTTCTTCCAGCATTTCTGTTTCCAGCTTTTATTCAATCAGTTAAGCCATTTGACATTTCCCACATGTCCATTAATTATGCTTCTCTTCCCACACAAACTGGTTGATCAGTTGCCTTATGAAAACCTCTTCCATTGGAGGAAGAGCTGGGGTTGGTGGACTTCCTTCACTTCTGTCTTTTGGAGCTACTCCAAGTAGAGTTGTAATACTGTGGCTGTTCAGTCCATCTATCATGCATATTCATGTCTTAATGCACACTTGGCCTCAACTGCATGGTCCTAAATTATTGCCCTTCCTTACCTTTGAGGTGATTGCTTACAGCTGATAGAAAGGCTTCAGTACAGCAGTGTTGATTCTGGTGGGATTCTGATTCACTTTTGCATTTTCCAGTGTCCTCTGTTTCTGCTTTTGCCCAATTTACCTTTCAGTGCTGATAGCCCTGTTCATCCTTAGGATTTGGTAGGTCTGAGAGAATTCAAATAGTTGTGGGAAGTTCCTCTGTATACTCTCTTAATGGCATGGTCATTCTTAATCTATATCAGATCCTGTTAGCCTGCACAACCTGTCTTAAAATCATGTATGGTTGTTCATTGAAAATAGTATGAGCTCCATCCAATAGCTTAGGAGTCTCCACACTAATTATTTTATTTGTTTTGACATGGGATCTATTCCTAGCATCAGTACGTTTAACATCATAGAAATTTCCAGAGCTCTATGGCCCAAACAGCAAAGCGGCCTGCACTACAGCCTGAATCTACTCTAGAGTCCTTTTGCATGCTGTATCCCGTTCAGAACTGGCAACCTTTATGATACCAGGTAAATCGGTTGGCATGGTATCCCCAAGTGTGGAATATACTGCAACTAGAACCTTCAGAAACTTCCTTCTAACAGTCGAATGCATGAATGTCAATTTACGTTTTACTTTGGAGTGAAAAATTTATCAGTATGCCCTAGAGAAGTGAGCACCTAAAAACATTACTGATAGAGTGGGCCCTAGAATTAATGTAATTTCTTGTTCCACCCTCTGAAGGACATGTGGCACTAAAGCCATCAGTATACTTACCACTCCTTGCTTATCTGGTCTGATTGACATAATGACCTCAATAGCATGAATCAATAGGATCCTACAGTGTGACCGCCATATTCAATAATCCTTAAAATATTGGTTGTTCATTTTTTTTCCAACTGTATCTGAGTAAGTGCTCTAGGTTCCTTTGGGAATGAGAATGGGGAAATCATTATTCTATTGATTTGCCATTGATGTGAAGAGCCCTTCCTCATGGAGACTCAGTGTTTCCTGTGGTCCTGAATTTCAAGGTTGAAACTGTTAAGTCAAACAAAACTGGGCAAGAGACTGATTCTTAAAAAGGCAGCTGCCATCAGTATCCTGGCTACCTATCCATACTTTTTTTTAAAAAAATTTAGGCTGAATAGTTTCCTTATTGGCAGCCCATTAATTTGTGCCTAGGGACATAGCGATATATTAACCATCTCCTTAGCTCTCAAGGGGCTCTGTCCCTTTGGCTGCCACTTTGACTTTCGAACTCATTTTAGTACTGCCGCCTGGCCTCTGTTACTTAGGATTCCTATCATTTACATTGCTATCAGGGATTCTGTTCTGAAACAGCATCTCCTATTATGTTCTCTACCAATGAATCACACTGAGCTTCTCCGTGAGAGTTAATGCCGAATTCTATAGAATATTCCTTATTGCTTTGGTTTAAAAAACAATAAAAGCATCTTTTGGCCCTCAATAAAACTTGGACCAGTTGGTGAATTTTTTGACCTTAGGTAGTATACTACCCAACATATATATTTCTCTGAGAATTTTAGTCTCTTCTACCACTGTCTTTTATAGAAATGCTGACATTTCTATTTATTTACGGTTAGCCTTCACTTTCTCTGACCACCAAAGAAGTTTTTTTCCCGGAAAATCGGTTGGCATGGTATCCCCAAGTGTGGAATATACTGCAACTAGAACCTTCAGAAACTTCCTTCTAACAGTCGAATGCATGAATGTCAATTTACGTTTTACTTTGGAGTGAAAAATTTATCAGTATGCCCTAGAGAAGTGAGCACCTAAAAACATTACTGATAGAGTGGGCCCTAGAATTAATGTAATTTCTTGTTCCACCCTCTGAAGGACATGTGGCACTAAAGCCATCAGTATACTTACCACTCCTTGCTTATCTGGTCTGATTGACATAATGACCTCAATAGCATGAATCAATAGGATCCTACAGTGTGACCGCCATATTCAATAATCCTTAAAATATTGGTTGTTCATTTTTTTTCCAACTGTATCTGAGTAAGTGCTCTAGGTTCCTTTGGGAATGAGAATGGGGAAATCATTATTCTATTGATTTGCCATTGATGTGAAGAGCCCTTCCTCATGGAGACTCAGTGTTTCCTGTGGTCCTGAATTTCAAGGTTGAAACTGTTAAGTCAAACAAAACTGGGCAAGAGACTGATTCTTAAAAAGGCAGCTGCCATCAGTATCCTGGCTACCTATCCATACTTTTTTTTAAAAAAATTTAGGCTGAATAGTTTCCTTATTGGCAGCCCATTAATTTGTGCCTAGGGACATAGCGATATATTAACCATCTCCTTAGCTCTCAAGGGGCTCTGTCCCTTTGGCTGCCACTTTGACTTTCGAACTCATTTTAGTACTGCCGCCTGGCCTCTGTTACTTAGGATTCCTATCATTTACATTGCTATCAGGGATTCTGTTCTGAAACAGCATCTCCTATTATGTTCTCTACCAATGAATCACACTGAGCTTCTCCGTGAGAGTTAATGCCGAATTCTATAGAATATTCCTTATTGCTTTGGTTTAAAAAACAATAAAAGCATCTTTTGGCCCTCAATAAAACTTGGACCAGTTGGTGAATTTTTTGACCTTAGGTAGTATACTACCCAACATATATATTTCTCTGAGAATTTTAGTCTCTTCTACCACTGTCTTTTATAGAAATGCTGACATTTCTATTTATTTACGGTTAGCCTTCACTTTCTCTGACCACCAAGAGTTATCCCGAAAGGTTTTATTATCATACTCTAGAGGCCTTGCTGAGATGATAAACTTTGTATCATGGGATAGTCTCATACCTATAAATTCCCCATTATTCAACTTTTACTCTTCCCCTGTTTGTTCAGACCATGTACCTGCCTTAGGATCCTGTCAGTATATGATGGCTACATCTTGAACCTCCTTTTAGCTATACTCTGTTTCTTCTCTTAGTATGTCCCTGGTCAAGATCTATTCTAGCTTAATTGTACTTACAGGCCGGGAGGTCCACAGGGGTAGTGATGGTAGATATATTTCCATCCCTTCTGGCTGCTAAAGATGAGAGTCTACTTACCTGTTGAAAGTTCTTTAGCTCTCAAACTGATTTTAATTGGCAAATAATCACTTTCACCTTTTACACCCACTTTCTTCAAAGCATGAGAATCAGCTACATTTGAAAGCCCTTCAATTAGAAGGTAATATGTTTTACTTATCCAAACTTTTTAAATACCAGTTCGTTGCCCCCACCATAATCACAAAACTCCTAGAAGAAAACATAGGTAAAACACTCTTCGATATGAATCACAGCAATGTTTCTTAGGTCTGTCTCCTAAGACAAAGGAAACTAAAACAGAAATAAATAGGCCTATTAAACTTAAAAGCTTTTACACAATAAAGGAAACTGTTGACAGAATGAAAAGAAAACCTAATGAATGGGGGAAAACATTTGGAAATGATATGACCCTTTGTGGGTTAAAACCCAAAGTATGCTTTAAATTTTTCATATATATTAATATCAAAACCCTATTAAAAGTGGATATAGTATCTGAACATTTTTCCAAAGAAGATATACTTATGACCATCAGGTGCATGAAAAGATGCTCAACATAGCTAACTATCAGAAACTAACAAAGCAAAACCCCAATGAAATATCACCTCACAACTGTTAGAATGACTGTTATCAAAAAGATCACTAATAACAAATGTTGGTGAGGATGTGCAGGCGAGAGAACCCTTGTTGGTGGGGATATAAATTGGTGCAGCCACTACAAAAACCACTATGGAGGTTCCTCAAAAAACTGCAAATAGAACTACTGCGTGACCCAGAAATCCCACTCCTGTTTTTCCAAAGAAAACAAAAACACTAATTTGAAGAAATACGTGTACCTCAATGTCCACTGAATCGCTGGTTACCATAGGCAAGAGTATGGAACCTACTTAGGTAATCATTAACAGATGAATGGCTAAAGAATGTGTGAGATATATGTACATATATAGGCAGTGGAATATTACTGGGCCTTAAAAAAGCAGAATGTTGACATTTGCAGCAACCAGTATGAGCCTGGAGGTATTATGTTTAGAGGAAGAGTCAGAGAAACACAAATACTGTATGTTATCCCTTATAAACAGAATCTAAAACAACAACAACAACAACAAATGAATATAGTAAGTCAGGAATAAACTCAAAGATATAGAGATAAATTAGTAGTTATCAGTGGGGAGACAGATGTGGGGTGGGGCAAAATAGGGGAAAGAGGTTAAGAGGTAGAAACTACTATAAGTTAAATAAAGAAGCTGCAAGGATTTATTCTACAGGGCAGGAAATGTAGCCAATATTGCACAACAACTTTAAATGGATTATAAATATATAAAAATATTGATTCATATTATATACCTGAAACTAATATAATACTGGAAATTGACTAAACTTCAGTTTTAAATTTTTAAATAAAGCTCTGTTGACGGATGATGAAAAGAAGAGAAAAGTTAGAATTGTGATAGCATTTGGAAATGATATGACCCTTTGTGGGTTAAAACCCAAAGTATGCTTTAAATTTTTCATATATATTAATATCAAAACCCTATTAAAAGTGGATATAGTATCTGAACATTTTTCCAAAGAAGATATACTTATGACCATCAGGTGCATGAAAAGATGCTCAACATAGCTAACTATCAGAAACTAACAAAGCAAAACCCCAATGAAATATCACCTCACAACTGTTAGAATGACTGTTATCAAAAAGATCACTAATAACAAATGTTGGTGAGGATGTGCAGGCGAGAGAACCCTTGTTGGTGGGGATATAAATTGGTGCAGCCACTACAAAACCCACTATGGAGGTTCCTCAAAAAACTGCAAATAGAACTACTGCGTGACCCAGAAATCCCACTCCTGTTTTTCCAAAGAAAACAAAAACACTAATTTGAAGAAATACGTGTACCTCAATGTCCACTGAATCGCTGGTTACCATAGGCAAGAGTATGGAACCTACTTAGGTAATCATTAACAGATGAATGGCTAAAGAATGTGTGAGATATATGTACATATATAGGCAGTGGAATATTACTGGGCCTTAAAAAAGCAGAATGTTGACATTTGCAGCAACCAGTATGAGCCTGGAGGTATTATGTTTAGAGGAAGAGTCAGAGAAACACAAATACTGTATGTTATCCCTTATAAACAGAATCTAAAACAACAACAACAACAACAAATGAATATAGTAAGTCAGGAATAAACTCAAAGATATAGAGATAAATTAGTAGTTATCAGTGGGGAGACAGATGTGGGGTGGGGCAAAATAGGGGAAAGAGGTTAAGAGGTAGAAACTACTATAAGTTAAATAAAGAAGCTGCAAGGATTTATTCTACAGGGCAGGAAATGTAGCCAATATTGCACAACAACTTTAAATGGATTATAAATATATAAAAATATTGATTCATATTATATACCTGAAACTAATATAATACTGGAAATTGACTAAACTTCAGTTTTAAATTTTTAAATAAAGCTCTGTTGACGGATGATGAAAAGAAGAGAAAAGTTAGAATTGTGTAATAAGCACATTGTTTAGTTTCTATCTCAAGGTTTCTCTAATGACAAGGCTATCCAAGTATTTATGCACATCTCACCTTGGTATAAACAAACAGTACTAGGGGCAACCCTCAAAGAGATATAGCCAATGGATAAAAGCTTCTTACAATTGATTCTCAGGCGAGTAATTTTGAGAGGCATTATGTGCACTCTTTGGAAGGTTTCAGATAGAATTAAGGTAAATAACGGCAACCTTGATAAAGCACTCTTAATATTAGTTTTCTTTCCTTATCTCTGTCTCTCTGTTCTTATTTCTACTCCCTGGCATTACCTCCCAAATAAACTACTCACACAGAAGTAATTGTCTCAGTCTAGGACAACTAATTAAAGTAGCCTGGAGTGGTAAACCGAAAGGACTAAATGCTTAATGAGTTTTATTTCCGTCAAGGGAAAGACAAGCATGCATGATTTGTTTCTTTCACTCTTGTCTAAGTAAAATCATGATTTTACTTGAGTCATCTTAGAAGGGACTTCCCAAGAAGGACAGATGTTGTCCGAGATGGCAAGCGTCAAGGCAAAAGGCGTTATTATTGGCTGTTACTGATTATCATTACAAATACCTACCTAGGTTAAGATTCTTTTGCAATGAGAACAAATGACCCTGCTCAACATGCCATCAGGTGACTGAAAGATTTTCTACTCTTGATGCTCTACTTAAAACAAAGTATGATGAAGAGAACTCTGAATTACTCAGTGAAAGAATTTCTAGTTTATTAAAACTGTTCATAACCTCCCTTTTGGCCACCATGACATATTTACTTGAGTCTGTTAAGCAGGAAGCAAGGTCCCTGGTAAAGAGATCGTCTGTCATGTATAGAGGAAAGCCTCCTCAGTGGTGCTGCCTTGTGGAGAATATTCATATGGGAAGCAAATATTTCCACAGAAAATTTTGAGCAGAAGAGCATACACTTCCTCTCTGGGCTTTCTGTTCTCCAAGTTCCAAACATACTCTATCCATTTTCCTGGCAAACCTTTTACAAGCGTCAAAGAATATGTAAATCAGTATATCTACATTTTCATTAACTCTCCTTATACCAAAAGTGAGCAATCAGATGCCCCACCTCATGTGTTGAACACTTGCAGGCTCTCTCTTCACCACTGTCATTCTTGGTCATGCAGAATTGCAGGCGCCGTCATCCAGTCACGAAAAACATGTCAAAAGAAAAATATGAAAGAAACACGGAGTCTTGCTGCTGACAATGAGTACAAATTTACCCATAGCATAATATTCCTGATATCTGAACTTGCTTCTCGAGATAATATATCCACTTATTGTTTAAATCATTTGAATTAGAATCTCTGTGTCTTGCAACTGATGTTCTAATTGATATAGCAAGTATTGAAGAGTTGTTTTAGCATTATACTTATCTATCATGTCCAAACTACACTCTAACACCAAAAGGTTGCTCAAAAATGATTTCAGTTAACTGTTAAAATGAAATAGTTTCACAGCAGAACCTAAGAAGTCATTCTATTTTATTGTTAAGTACATGAAAAAGACATTTTTTAAATTTTTTCCCATAAGAACTCAATAATCCATAGGGAAAAGGAGAGAGTGAACTGTTCTATTAATATCTGTAAGTTTATGGGCTTCCCTGGTCGTCCAGTGGGTAAAGACACCACCTTGCAGTGCAAGGGGTGCCGGTTGGATCCCTGACCTGGGAAGATCCCACATGCCGTGGAGCAGCTGGACTGATGTGTCCAACTACCTAGCCAGAGTTCTGGAGCACATGCGCCCAGAACTGGTGCTCTGTGACTAGAGAGGCCACTGCAATGGGAGGTCCACATGGGCCAAAGAACAAAGATGGATGAAAATAAATAAATGAAAGACCAATAAAAAGTGCCCCCCCAATCTTTAAGTTTAAATACTTTTCTAGTGTGAAGGTGATTGAAAAATCATCTTCACATTATTCACAATGCATATGTAATGCTTTCTTAAGAGTGTTGTTAATGAAAATGACACATTAAGATTTTATCTAGGGATTTGCATAGCATTAGATTGTGCTCCTGGTGATAGTAAAGGTTGATTTTCCAGATTCTCAAGAGATTTTCTTTCAAAAACAAAACAAAATACCCAAAGAATAAAAGTCTGTATTTCTAGTTGAATTTTGTTTTGTGGTGAAAAACAAATCTTACTGGATTACTTTGAAAATTATCTTGGGTGGCACTGTAATAAGTTTCTGGTTGATGTGCTAATCTAAAGAACTCTTGGCGAAAGTATGTTTATAAAGAATAAAGGAGGAATTCCTGGTGGTCCAGTGGATGGTTATGAAAGAAACACGGAGTCTTGCTGCTGACAATGAGTACAAATTTACCCATAGCATAATATTCCTGATATCTGAACTTGCTTCTCGAGATAATATATCCACTTATTGTTTAAATCATTTGAATTAGAATCTCTGTGTCTTGCAACTGATGTTCTAATTGATATAGCAAGTATTGAAGAGTTGTTTTAGCATTATACTTATCTATCATGTCCAAACTACACTCTAACACCAAAAGGTTGCTCAAAAATGATTTCAGTTAACTGTTAAAATGAAATAGTTTCACAGCAGAACCTAAGAAGTCATTCTATTTTATTGTTAAGTACATGAAAAAGACATTTTTAATTTCTTCCCATAAGAACTCAATAATCCATAGGGAAAAGGAGAGAGTGAACTGTTCTATTAATATCTGTAAGTTTATGGGCTTCCCTGGTCGTCCAGTGGGTAAAGACACCACCTTGCAGTGCAAGGGGTGCCGGTTGGATCCCTGACCTGGGAAGATCCCACATGCCGTGGAGCAGCTGGACTGATGTGTCCAACTACCTAGCCAGAGTTCTGGAGCACATGCGCCCAGAACTGGTGCTCTGTGACTAGAGAGGCCACTGCAATGGGAGGTCCACATGGGCCAAAGAACAAAGATGGATGAAAATAAATAAATGAAAGACCAATAAAAAGTGCCCCCCCAATCTTTAAGTTTAAATACTTTTCTAGTGTGAAGGTGATTGAAAAATCATCTTCACATTATTCACAATGCATATGTAATGCTTTCTTAAGAGTGTTGTTAATGAAAATGACACATTAAGATTTTATCTAGGGATTTGCATAGCATTAGATTGTGCTCCTGGTGATAGTAAAGGTTGATTTTCCAGATTCTCAAGAGATTTTCTTTCAAAAACAAAACAAAATACCCAAAGAATAAAAGTCTGTATTTCTAGTTGAATTTTGTTTTGTGGTGAAAAACAAATCTTACTGGATTACTTTGAAAATTATCTTGGGTGGCACTGTAATAAGTTTCTGGTTGATGTGCTAATCTAAAGAACTCTTGGCGAAAGTATGTTTATAAAGAATAAAGGAGGAATTCCCTGGTGGTCCAGTGGATGGTTAAGAATCCACCTGTCAATGCAGGGAACGTGGATTTGATCCCTGCTTTGGGAAGATCCCATGGGTCTCAAGGTGACTAAGCCTGTGTGCCTCAACTACCAAACCCCTTGTGCCTAAAGCCCATGCTCTCTAACAAGAGAAGCCACTGTGATGAGGAGCCTGTGCACAGAAAGTAGAGAATAGCCCCTCTCACTGCAATTAGAGAAAGCTCAGGCACAACAGTGAGGACCCAGTGCAGCCAAAAATAAACAAACAACTGTTTTTAATAAAATACATCCCCTCAAAAGTAATTGTAACAGGTCTATAAGACTATACTTGGAACTGTCTTTTCTCTTATCTACTGGGGGGTGATCATATGTGTTTTTATCAAAGTAATTAAATGAATATTCTAAATACTGAAAATTATCATTGAGTCTACAATTTTACTTGAAATTCTAAGAATAGCAGGAGAAATTTCAAGAAGGTACTCAAGATTTCCCTCAAAAAAGCCTCTCGAAAAAGCTTAAAGAATATTAAGCCTATCCTAAGTCTAATAACAGAGGATGCCTTGGCATAAGGAAAATTTTTTCTGTGTTTTATGATTCACTTCAGTGTTTATTTAGAAGTGTTAAAGCAATAAAGACAAAAACATGTTTTCATACTATAATTACTAATGACATGTGTTACGTGCCAACCCCCTGTCAAATCTGGCATTGTCCCTTATGCGGTTTTTCAGCATATTTCTTGGATGCATATGTAATGCTTTCTTAAGAGTGTTGTTAATGAAAATGACACATTAAGATTTTATCTAGGGATTTGCATAGCATTAGATTGTGCTCCTGGTGATAGTAAAGGTTGATTTTCCAGATTCTCAAGAGATTTTCTTTCAAAAACAAAACAAAATACCCAAAGAATAAAAGTCTGTATTTCTAGTTGAATTTTGTTTTGTGGTGAAAAACAAATCTTACTGGATTACTTTGAAAATTATCTTGGGTGGCACTGTAATAAGTTTCTGGTTGATGTGCTAATCTAAAGAACTCTTGGCGAAAGTATGTTTATAAAGAATAAAGGAGGAATTCCCTGGTGGTCCAGTGGATGGTTAAGAATCCACCTGTCAATGCAGGGAACGTGGATTTGATCCCTGCTTTGGGAAGATCCCATGGGTCTCAAGGTGACTAAGCCTGTGTGCCTCAACTACCAAACCCCTTGTGCCTAAAGCCCATGCTCTCTAACAAGAGAAGCCACTGTGATGAGGAGCCTGTGCACAGAAAGTAGAGAATAGCCCCTCTCACTGCAATTAGAGAAAGCTCAGGCACAACAGTGAGGACCCAGTGCAGCCAAAAATAAACAAACAACTGTTTTTAATAAAATACATCCCCTCAAAAGTAATTGTAACAGGTCTATAAGACTATACTTGGAACTGTCTTTTCTCTTATCTACTGGGGGGTGATCATATGTGTTTTTATCAAAGTAATTAAATGAATATTCTAAATACTGAAAATTATCATTGAGTCTACAATTTTACTTGAAATTCTAAGAATAGCAGGAGAAATTTCAAGAAGGTACTCAAGATTTCCCTCAAAAAAGCCTCTCGAAAAAGCTTAAAGAATATTAAGCCTATCCTAAGTCTAATAACAGAGGATGCCTTGGCATAAGGAAAATTTTTTCTGTGTTTTATGATTCACTTCAGTGTTTATTTAGAAGTGTTAAAGCAATAAAGACAAAAACATGTTTTCATACTATAATTACTAATGACATGTGTTACGTGCCAACCCCCTGTCAAATCTGGCATTGTCCCTTATGCTGGATGAATATTTCTTGCAGCATATTTCTTGGATGCATTTCATGTACTTTGTATTAGATATAATATTAATACTCCCCAAAACACTTGGAAAGAAGTAATTTGTATGATGATTAGGAGAAAACATAAATATCTAACAGGACAGATTTTCCAAAGGACTTTCATTTTTGGAGAAAGTGTAAAGCAAGAATAAAATTTTATATGCTTGCTTTTTAAAACCTGAGAGAAACAGCTTCAACAACAACAAAACTGCCCATCTCTTTGTTGGAAATGGGGGAGTCAGTATCTTATGTTATTTTTCTAATTTGTTTTGTTTTTAAAAATAATTTACTTTATTTTTTTCTGACATCCTGCTAAAATTTCCTGTATCTTCTGTTTCTTCAGTTAAAAATGTAAATAACAAACAAAAATATTAACTGATTTTTTTTTTTATAAAACACATAGAGTAAATTATATGAGGTTTTTACTTGTTAAGAGTTAAGAGTACATACAGATGGCCTACAAACACATGAAAAGATGCTCACCATAGCTCATCGTTACAGAAATGCAAATCAAACCTACAATGAGATATCACCTTAGCCATCATCAAAAGTCTACAAACTTTTGAAAATAATTGCTGGAGCGGGTGAGGAGAAAAGGGAACCCTCTTGCAGTGTTGGTGGGAATGTAAACTCAAACAGCCACTATGGAAGACAATATGGAGATTCCTCAGAAAATTAAGAATAGAACCACCATATAACCCAGCAATCCCACTACTAGGCATATATCCTGAGGAAATCAAAATTGAAAGAACACATGTACCCCATTGTTCACTGCAGCACTATTTACAATAGCTACAACATGGAATCAACCTAGATGTCCACCAACAGATGAACGGATAAAGAAGCTGTGATACATACATACAATGGAATATTATTCAGCCATCAAAAGTATTGTATACTGACATATATGGAATCTAGAAAGATGCTGCTGATAAATGAATATACAGAGTAGCAATGGAGAGGCAGACATGGAGAATGGTCTTATAAACATTGGGGTAAGGGAGGGGAATATACTGTGGGACTAGGGGATCTCAAACAGGGACTCTGTGGTAACCTAGAGGGGTGGGATGTGGAGGGAGGTTCAGGGTGTGGAGGGGAACATATGTATATCTATGGCAGATTCCGGTCAACAAACACTGAACAGTAAACAACAAAACTCTGTAAAAAATAAAAATAAATAAAAATTAAAAAGAGTTATGAGTTTATCACGCTTGGTATGACCTCTGTGAATCTTATTCATTTCTTAGTTTTTCATTTGGAATAAAAATGCTTATAAATGAAAAAAATTTAATTAAGTTTCTTATCTTTTTATCTCATAATTATCTGAATTCACTCTTCAAACTGCAAAGATACATCACTATATATCATATAGATACTATTATTATAATAAAGGAAGCCTTAATACCTGTAAATTTGACAAATAGATGCAAGGTATTTCTTATCAATATAAAAACTGACATAAGATGAAATAGAAAATCAGAAGAGTTTAATAACTATGCTAAATATTGAATTCATTATCAAAAAGTTTTTCACAGAGAACTACAGGGATAGATGCTTTCACTGATAAAGTATGCCAGACACATAATTTATATAAGGTTATTCAGAAAATAAAGAAGGAAATACTTCCCAACTTATTTTATGAGTCAGTGAAACACTAATAGCAAAACATGATAAACATGTTGCAAACTTAAGACTTTATCAGAAAAGTAGAAAGTAGAAGTCAAGGATACTTTTCTGTCAGTAAAATACTAAAACTTAAATCAAGTGTTACTAAAAATGCATGTCCATGAAACATGACTTAAATAAAATTATTTTTTAAATCTCATGACATTTTGTTATTCAATATACAAACTTTTATTTTCAAAAAGAGGTAAAAACTTTGATAACCTTGTAGAAAAGTGAAAATTCTTTGTAAATATTTTTTTTCCAAGGATCTAGCATCTTTTAATTCCATGGCTGCAGTCTTGGTCCACAGTGGTTTTGGAGCCTAAGGCATTATTTCCATTGTTTCCCAATTATTTGCTGTGAAGTGATGGGACCAGATGCCATGATCTTCTTTTTTTTTAATGTTGAGTTTTTCACTATTCTCTTTCACCCTCATCAAGAGGCTCCTTAGTTCCTCTTCACTTTCTGCCCCATAAGGGTGGTGTCATCTGTATATCTGAGGTTATTGATATTTCTCCCTGCAGTTTTGATTCCAGCTTGTGCTTCAGCCAGCCCAGCATTTTACATGATGTATTATGCACATACATTAAATAAGCAGGGTGACCATATACAGCCTTGATGTACTCCTTTCCCAGTTTGAAATCAATCCATTGTTACATTTCTGGTTCTCATTGTTGTTTCTTGACTTACATACAGGTTTCTCAGGAGGGATGTAGGGTAGCCTGATATTTCTGTCTCTTTCAGAATTTTCCTGTTTGTTGTGATTTACACAGTCAAAGGCTTTAGCATTGTCAATGAAGCAGAAGCAGATTATTTTCTGGAATTCTCTAGGTTTTTGTATGATCCAATAGACATTGGGCAATTTGATCTTGGTTCCTCTGCTTTTTATAAATCCAGCTTGTACATCTGGGAAGTTCTCGGTTCACATACTGTTGAAGCCTAGCTTGGAGGATTTTGAGCATCATTTTGCTCGTGTGTGAAATCAATGCAGTGGTGCAGTAGTTTGAATATTCTTTGGCATTGCCCTTCTTTGGAATTGGAATGAAAACTGACCTTTTCCACTCCTCTAGCCATGCTGAGGTTCCCAAATTTCTTTCATATTGAGTGTAGCACTTGAACAGTATCAGCTTTTATGATTTTAACTAGTTCAGCTGGAATTCCATCACTTCCACTAACCTTGTTAATAGCGATGCTTCCTAAATCCCACTTGACTTGAATTATCATGATTATTCAGGTTATTAAAGGTTTTTTGTGTGTGTTTATTTCTTCTGTGTTCTTGCTACCTCTTCTTAATTTCATCTGCTTCTGTTAGATCCATGCTCTTTTCTGTCCTTTCTTGTGCCCATCACAGCATGAAATGTTCCCTTGGTATCTCTAATTTTCTTGTAAAGATCTCTAGTCTTTCCCATTCTATTGTTTTCATCTATTTCTTTGCACTGTTCACTTAAGAACCCTTGTCTCTCTTTGTTATTTTCTGAAATTCTGCATTTCGATGTATATATCTTTCTTTTTTCTCCTTTGCCTTGGCTTTTCTTTTCTCAGCCATTTGGAAGGTTTCCTCATGCAACCATTTTGTCTATTTGCATTTCTTTTTCTTGGAGATGATTTTGATCATCACTTCCTGTACAGTGTTATGAAACTCCATCCATATTTCTTCAGGCACCCTGTCTATCAGATCTAATTCCTTGAATCTATTTGTCACTTCCCTGTGTAACCATATGGGATTTGATTCATGTCATACCTGAATGACCTATGTTCTTCAAGTTAAGTCTGTATTTTGCACTACAGAGCTCATGATTTGAGCCAAAGTCAGTTCCTGGTCTTGTTTTTGCTAACTGTATAGAGCTTCTCCATCTTCATATACAAAGTATATAATCAATCTGATTTCAGCATTGACCTTTTGGTGATGTCCATATGAAGATCATTTCCTGTATTGTTTGAAGAGAGTGATTGCTATGACCAGCACATTCTCTTTGTTAGCAAAATTTTGTTAGCCTTTGCCCTGCTTCATTTTCTACTCCAAGGTCAAACTTGCCTGTTACTCCAGATATCTCATTACTTCTTACTTTTGTATTCCAGTCCCTTGTGATGAAAAGGACATCTTTTTTGGTGTTACTTCTAGAAGGTCTTGTAGGTCTTCATAGAATTGGAATGAAAACTGACCTTTTCCACTCCTCTAGCCATGCTGAAATTTCTTTCATATTGAGTGTAGCACTTGAACAGTATCAGCTTTTATGATTTTAACTAGTTCAGCTGGAATTCCATCACTTCCACTAACCTTGTTAATAGCGATGCTTCCTAAATCCCACTTGACTTGAATTATCATGATTATTCAGGTTATTAAAGGTTTTTTGTGTGTGTTTATTTCTTCTGTGTTCTTGCTACCTCTTCTTAATTTCATCTGCTTCTGTTAGATCCATGCTCTTTTCTGTCCTTTCTTGTGCCCATCACAGCATGAAATGTTCCCTTGGTATCTCTAATTTTCTTGTAAAGATCTCTAGTCTTTCCCATTCTATTGTTTTCATCTATTTCTTTGCACTGTTCACTTAAGAACCCTTGTCTCTCTTTGTTATTTTCTGAAATTCTGCATTTCGATGTATATATCTTTCTTTTTTCTCCTTTGCCTTGGCTTTTCTTTTCTCAGCCATTTGGAAGGTTTCCTCATGCAACCATTTTGTCTATTTGCATTTCTTTTTCTTGGAGATGATTTTGATCATCACTTCCTGTACAGTGTTATGAAACTCCATCCATATTTCTTCAGGCACCCTGTCTATCAGATCTAATTCCTTGAATCTATTTGTCACTTCCCTGTGTAACCATATGGGATTTGATTCATGTCATACCTGAATGACCTATGTTCTTCAAGTTAAGTCTGTATTTTGCACTACAGAGCTCATGATTTGAGCCAAAGTCAGTTCCTGGTCTTGTTTTTGCTAACTGTATAGAGCTTCTCCATCTTCATATACAAAGTATATAATCAATCTGATTTCAGCATTGACCTTTTGGTGATGTCCATATGAAGATCATTTCCTGTATTGTTTGAAGAGAGTGATTGCTATGACCAGCACATTCTCTTTGTTAGCAAAATTTTGTTAGCCTTTGCCCTGCTTCATTTTCTACTCCAAGGTCAAACTTGCCTGTTACTCCAGATATCTCATTACTTCTTACTTTTGTATTCCAGTCCCTTGTGATGAAAAGGACATCTTTTTTGGTGTTACTTCTAGAAGGTCTTGTAGGTCTTCATAGAACCAGTTAACTTCAACTTCTTTGGCATTAGCGTTTGGGGCATAGACTTAGATCACTGTGTTATTGAATGATTTCCCTTGGAAATGAACCAAGATCATTCTCTCATTTTTGAGACTGCAACCAAGTACTGAATTTCAGACTCTTCTGTTGACTATGAGGGCTACTCCATTTCTTCTAAGGGATTCTTGCCCACAGTAGTAGATATTGTGACCTTCTGAATTAAATTCACCCATTCCTATCCATTTTAGTTCACTGATTTCTAAACTGTAGATGTTCACTCTTACTATCTCTTGCTTGACCACTTTCAGTTTACTTTGATTCATGGACCTAATGTTCCAGGTTCCTATGAAGTACTGTTTTTTACAACACCAGACTTTATCCACCAGAGACATCCAACAGCTGGGTGTCGTTTCCACTTTGGCTCAGCCTCTTCATTCCTTCTGGAGCTATTTCTCTGCCTTTCTCCAGTAATATGTTGGACACCTTTTGACCTGAATGGTTCATTGTTCAGTGCCATATCTTTTTGCCTTTTCAGTAGTTAATAGGCTTCTCAAGCCATGATCACTGAAGTGGTTTGCTATTCCCTTCTCCAGTGGGCCTCATTTTGTCAGAACTCTCCACCATGACCCATCCATCTTGGCTGGTCCTACATGGCATTCCTCAGAGTTTTATTGAGTTAGACCAGGTTTTGGTCCATGTGATCAGTTTGGCTAGCTTCATGGGATTGTAGCTGTCATTCTGTCTGCCTTCTGATAGATGAGTATAAGAAGCTTGTGCATGCTTCCTGATGGGAGGTACTGGCTCTTTGGAAAACTGGGTTTTATTGTGGTGGACAAGGCCATGCTCAGTAAAGTCTTTAATGTCCATATGAAGATCATTTCCTGTATTGTTTGAAGAGAGTGATTGCTATGACCAGCACATTCTCTTTGTTAGCAAAATTTTGTTAGCCTTTGCCCTGCTTCATTTTCTACTCCAAGGTCAAACTTGCCTGTTACTCCAGATATCTCATTACTTCTTACTTTTGTATTCCAGTCCCTTGTGATGAAAAGGACATCTTTTTTGGTGTTACTTCTAGAAGGTCTTGTAGGTCTTCATAGAACCAGTTAACTTCAACTTCTTTGGCATTAGCGTTTGGGGCATAGACTTAGATCACTGTGTTATTGAATGATTTCCCTTGGAAATGAACCAAGATCATTCTCTCATTTTTGAGACTGCAACCAAGTACTGAATTTCAGACTCTTCTGTTGACTATGAGGGCTACTCCATTTCTTCTAAGGGATTCTTGCCCACAGTAGTAGATATTGTGACCTTCTGAATTAAATTCACCCATTCCTATCCATTTTAGTTCACTGATTTCTAAACTGTAGATGTTCACTCTTACTATCTCTTGCTTGACCACTTTCAGTTTACTTTGATTCATGGACCTAATGTTCCAGGTTCCTATGAAGTACTGTTTTTTACAACACCAGACTTTATCCACCAGAGACATCCAACAGCTGGGTGTCGTTTCCACTTTGGCTCAGCCTCTTCATTCCTTCTGGAGCTATTTCTCTGCCTTTCTCCAGTAATATGTTGGACACCTTTTGACCTGAATGGTTCATTGTTCAGTGCCATATCTTTTTGCCTTTTCAGTAGTTAATAGGCTTCTCAAGCCATGATCACTGAAGTGGTTTGCTATTCCCTTCTCCAGTGGGCCTCATTTTGTCAGAACTCTCCACCATGACCCATCCATCTTGGCTGGTCCTACATGGCATTCCTCAGAGTTTTATTGAGTTAGACCAGGTTTTGGTCCATGTGATCAGTTTGGCTAGCTTCATGGGATTGTAGCTGTCATTCTGTCTGCCTTCTGATAGATGAGTATAAGAAGCTTGTGCATGCTTCCTGATGGGAGGTACTGGCTCTTTGGAAAACTGGGTTTTATTGTGGTGGACAAGGCCATGCTCAGTAAAGTCTTTAATCTAGTTTTCTGCTGATTGGTGGTGTAGAGAGGATAGTCTCTCCTTGTAGTTTGGCCTGAAACCAAACTATGGTTAATGGAGATCATGGCAACCTGCTTCAAAAGGACAGTACATCAGTTCTCCTAGGACTGTTAGTTGATGCTAAACTTTATAATATGAAAAGTTTATGATAATCTAACACATTTTTAAAAAATGGTTGCATTTAATGTTTTCACTGACAGTGTATGAAATTTCAGTTGTTTCATATCTATGGTGGTTATTTTCATTCTAGATATTATAAAGAGTATATAGAGGAATCTTATGATTTTAATTTATATTTCTCTAATGTTGAGAATTTTAATATCTACAAATTGGATATATATATATATATATATATATTATTCTATGAGTTATCTGTTTAAATGTTGCACTTTTCATATTGAGCAGTTTATTTAGTTGAAATGTTCTTTGTGTGTTCTCATTATACACCCTTTACCGGGTGTTTGTGTTGTAAATATTTTCTCCCAGTCTTGAATTGCATTTTCATTATTTCAGTGAGTTTTAAAGCACACTTTGAGTCTATTTCAAATTCCAGTAATCTATCTGAATAATTTTGATGATCTGGCATAGAGAATTATGTGATATGGAATAAAATTGTACTTATTCACATCAATATTTATAGCTTTATTTAAATTTTTTCTTCAATGAATAAGTACTTCAAGACAATTTTAAATAAAAGTGGAGTGAGTACTCTTTTCTATACTTTACCATTGAATATAATGCTTACTATAGTTTTTAATGATATCTTTTATAAGATTAAGAAAGATCTGGAAATTCTTAGTTTGCCTTTTTTTGGAAATCATGACTATATATTAAATTTTATAAATTTTTAGTTAATGGTTAATGGTGTGATTTTTATTTTTGTTCATATTACAATGTATACTGTTTAGATAGCTAATTCTATCATTGCAGCCAGCATATAAACCTTCAAGTTTTTTTACATATAGCTAGTGTCACTTGTTGTTTATAATAACTAATAGTCTATAGTTTATAAGATTTTTTTGCCCCATAGCCCCTAGTAATCACCGTTCTACTTTTTCTTTGTACGAATTAGACTTTTTTTTTTTTTTTTTAAGATTCTATAGATAAGTAAGATCATACTGTATTTGTCTTTCTCTCTCTGGCTTACTTCTATTAACCATAAATGTCCCTAGGTTTATCTGAGTTATTACAAATAGTGGGATTTTATTCTTTCCCATGGCTAAATGATATTCACTGTGTATGTACATGCCACATCATCTTTACTCATTTGTCATAGTTTGATTATTGTGAATAATACTGCAGTGAACATGGTGGTTCAGATATCTCTTGGAAATAGTGATTTTCTGTTTTTGTTGTTTGAATCCCAGAAGTGGGACTGCTAGATCATAAAAGTATTTTTGTTTTTAGCTTTTGAGAAGCCTCCATACTGTTCTCTGTATTGCCTGTACAGATTTCTATTCCCATCAATGCGGTACCAGAATTTCTTTTTCTCTATATCCTCACCAACACTTATTATCTCTTGTCTTTCGATCATAGCCATTCTAAAGCAATATCTCATTGTGGTTTTGATTTGCATTTCCCCGAGGGCCTCCATAAAGCTTGAAGAAAGGAAAAAGCTGTATATTATTGTGAGCTTTTTGCCAGGCCTACAGCTGTGGAAAATGCAAACAAAACAGACGTTGCATCTGCTCTTAGGAGGTTAAAAATGATATGTCTCTTGTCCTAGAATAAAAATTAAGGTAGTTGAGCTTTAGAACATAAAAATTATTTCTGGATATTTTCAATGAAAGAATAAACTGTAAAATACAAAGTGAATGAATTTTACCTGAAGGTAAGTTGCAATTTCTTTTCCTTTTTCTCTGAAATGCATGTAGATTCACCCAGCTTTTACTGGGTCAGGCAGACTAATGGATGTAAAACCAATTCATGAAGTACTTTCACCCACTGAGACAGGAGTGTAATCATTCTCTTTTCTCTTATGGAATTATACTAGATAACTACAAAGTGGGGTGAATAGAGTAGAAGATATTACTTGTACTAAAGAAGAAAGAAATGTGTGGATAATTTCTTTCTCTGGGGCTTTGTCAGATTTGTGATTATACTGATTATCTTGTCCTTAGCTGTAACACTTTCTTATACAGGTCTAAATTTTTATCATTTTATTATGGACCAATCATCATCTTATTCAGAAAATGATAGAATACACCATTATTTTTCTTAAAGTTATGCTCAAGTCTGAAAGTTTCATAATCACAAAATTATCCGTTGTTATTTAAATCTTTATTATTATTGTCGATTTTAAGGTGGTTGTAGTTCCATGTATTGATCCTTCTGAATTGGTTTCATAGTAAAAGTTAAGTACATGTCTTTATTTAAATAAGCAGTATTCATTTTTCTCATTTTTCATAAAACATTTCTAATGATGATGGACATCTTTAGTAGCTCTCCCTTCACATTCCTTTCATTTTCTAGCTGCCATTTGTTTCCGGCTTCCATGTTAAATTGTATGAATAATTAAAGTTGGGCTTTTAATTTTCTTTTCTGGGCATGATTCCATTGTTTTATTCTGTGAATATTCTTAGTGGTAAATATGGGGAAAATATCCCTGGTCTGAAAATTAAAATCAGGCAGATCATTTCTCTTGTGCTGTAATCAGGCACAGAACTCTAGCAGTTTGCTCCCTCATGTCAGTGGCCTGCTGTATATCAGGTGTGTGATGTGCATTTCCCCGAGGGCCTCCATAAAGCTTGAAGAAAGGAAAAAGCTGTATATTATTGTGAGCTTTTTGCCAGGCCTACAGCTGTGGAAAATGCAAACAAAACAGACGTTGCATCTGCTCTTAGGAGGTTAAAAATGATATGTCTCTTGTCCTAGAATAAAAATTAAGGTAGTTGAGCTTTAGAACATAAAAATTATTTCTGGATATTTTCAATGAAAGAATAAACTGTAAAATACAAAGTGAATGAATTTTACCTGAAGGTAAGTTGCAATTTCTTTTCCTTTTTCTCTGAAATGCATGTAGATTCACCCAGCTTTTACTGGGTCAGGCAGACTAATGGATGTAAAACCAATTCATGAAGTACTTTCACCCACTGAGACAGGAGTGTAATCATTCTCTTTTCTCTTATGGAATTATACTAGATAACTACAAAGTGGGGTGAATAGAGTAGAAGATATTACTTGTACTAAAGAAGAAAGAAATGTGTGGATAATTTCTTTCTCTGGGGCTTTGTCAGATTTGTGATTATACTGATTATCTTGTCCTTAGCTGTAACACTTTCTTATACAGGTCTAAATTTTTATCATTTTATTATGGACCAATCATCATCTTATTCAGAAAATGATAGAATACACCATTATTTTTCTTAAAGTTATGCTCAAGTCTGAAAGTTTCATAATCACAAAATTATCCGTTGTTATTTAAATCTTTATTATTATTGTCGATTTTAAGGTGGTTGTAGTTCCATGTATTGATCCTTCTGAATTGGTTTCATAGTAAAAGTTAAGTACATGTCTTTATTTAAATAAGCAGTATTCATTTTTCTCATTTTTCATAAAACATTTCTAATGATGATGGACATCTTTAGTAGCTCTCCCTTCACATTCCTTTCATTTTCTAGCTGCCATTTGTTTCCGGCTTCCATGTTAAATTGTATGAATAATTAAAGTTGGGCTTTTAATTTTCTTTTCTGGGCATGATTCCATTGTTTTATTCTGTGAATATTCTTAGTGGTAAATATGGGGAAAATATCCCTGGTCTGAAAATTAAAATCAGGCAGATCATTTCTCTTGTGCTGTAATCAGGCACAGAACTCTAGCAGTTTGCTCCCTCATGTCAGTGGCCTGCTGTATATCAGGTGTGTGATGTGTTTTCTCTCTCCTTTTTCGGCTCTGATGACTTCATGTTTTGACAGATAACCAAATTGTGTGTTTTCAGCATGTAATATCCTCCTTGTATGAGCCAGTCAAAAACTGACAGGTGTTGGGGCACATTACAACTTCCACCTAAACTATAAACACAATGAAACTGTTTATGTAAGTCAAATAATTTGATTATATATAAAAGAGTCGCATTCAGTTATGTCGAACTATTTGTGACCCTATGGCCCACAGGCCACCAGGCTTCTCTGTCCATGGAATTCTCCAGGTAAGAATACTGGAGTGGGTTGCCATTCCCTTCTCCAAGGGATCTTCCTGACCTAGGGATAAAACCTAGGTCTCCCGAGTTGCAGGCTGATTCTTTAACATCTGAGACACCAAACCTTTTCAAAACTGTGAAATATTCTAAAAGCAATAATATCCTATTTGAACTCACCAAAATGATTTAAATACTAAGCCATTTGAATATTAAAACTGACATCCGGGCTCCCCTGGTAGTCCAGTGTGTAACGAGTCCACCTTGCAGTGCACGGGTTCGATTTCTGGCCTGGGTGGATCCCATGTGCCTTGGAGCAGCTGGACAAGTGTGTCCAATTATGAGCCAGCACTCTGGAGTGCATGTGCCCAGAGCTGGTGTTCTGCAACAAGAGAGGCCACAGCAATGGGAGGCCCACACAGGCCAAAGAATAGAGATAGATAAATAAAAAAACAATAAATTTTGAGGTCAAAATAAAAAAAAAAAATAAGCACTGACATCCACTCTTTGTATTTACTAATCACAAATGAAGTAAACTCAAATTTCATTATATGTCATAAACTTATCTGCTGTAATATCTGTACCTGAAAATCAGTACAGCCCTCCAATGTGACAGTAAAATATTGAGTGTCACTAGAAACTACATTCCTTTCATTTTCTAGCTGCCATTTGTTTCCGGCTTCCATGTTAAATTGTATGAATAATTAAAGTTGGGCTTTTAATTTTCTTTTCTGGGCATGATTCCATTGTTTTATTCTGTGAATATTCTTAGTGGTAAATATGGGGAAAATATCCCTGGTCTGAAAATTAAAATCAGGCAGATCATTTCTCTTGTGCTGTAATCAGGCACAGAACTCTAGCAGTTTGCTCCCTCATGTCAGTGGCCTGCTGTATATCAGGTGTGTGATGTGTTTTCTCTCCTTTTTCGGCTCTGATGACTTCATGTTTTGACAGATAACCAAATTGTGTGTTTTCAGCATGTAATATCCTCCTTGTATGAGCCAGTCAAAAACTGACAGGTGTTGGGGCACATTACAACTTCCACCTAAACTATAAACACAATGAAACTGTTTATGTAAGTCAAATAATTTGATTATATATAAAAGAGTCGCATTCAGTTATGTCGAACTATTTGTGACCCTATGGCCCACAGGCCACCAGGCTTCTCTGTCCATGGAATTCTCCAGGTAAGAATACTGGAGTGGGTTGCCATTCCCTTCTCCAAGGGATCTTCCTGACCTAGGGATAAAACCTAGGTCTCCCGAGTTGCAGGCTGATTCTTTAACATCTGAGACACCAAACCTTTTCAAAACTGTGAAATATTCTAAAAGCAATAATATCCTATTTGAACTCACCAAAATGATTTAAATACTAAGCCATTTGAATATTAAAACTGACATCCGGGCTCCCCTGGTAGTCCAGTGTGTAACGAGTCCACCTTGCAGTGCACGGGTTCGATTTCTGGCCTGGGTGGATCCCATGTGCCTTGGAGCAGCTGGACAAGTGTGTCCAATTATGAGCCAGCACTCTGGAGTGCATGTGCCCAGAGCTGGTGTTCTGCAACAAGAGAGGCCACAGCAATGGGAGGCCCACACAGGCCAAAGAATAGAGATAGATAAATAAAAAAACAATAAATTTTGAGGTCAAAATAAAAAAAAAAAATAAGCACTGACATCCACTCTTTGTATTTACTAATCACAAATGAAGTAAACTCAAATTTCATTATATGTCATAAACTTATCTGCTGTAATATCTGTACCTGAAAATCAGTACAGCCCTCCAATGTGACAGTAAAATATTGAGTGTCACTAGATACACAAGGCAGAATAATAATCTTGTCTGAATTTGAAGCAGTTGTGAAGATATGGGACATTTTTAGGGACAGAAGCAGATTACTTGAGTGACAAATCATATGTAACATACAACTTTTAAAAATACTTAGTGAAGATCATTTATGGCAGTCTTAGCAGTATGATTCTTTCAATTATACCCTATGAACTAAAGTATAATCATCATTCTCAATTTTTTTCACTACTGGTATTGCACATTCTGAGTTTTGACAAATGTATGACAGGTATCCACTATTATAGTATCATACAGAATAGTTTCTCTGCCCTAAAAGTCCTATGTGTGTCTTCTCTTCATCTCTCCTTCTCTCCGAATCCCTGGCAACCACTGATTTTTACTATCTAAATACTTTTAACTTTTCTAGAATGTCATCTACATGGAATCATACAGAATATAGCTTTTTAAGATTGACTTTTTTTAACTCGGTAATAAGCATTTAAGAATTGTCTATGTCTTTTCATGGCTTGAAGACTCATTTTTTTGTGTGTGTTAAATATCAGTTGTTTGAATGTATCACATTATTTTTATGCTTTCACATATGAAGGACATCTTGGTTTCTGCAAGTTAGGGTGGTTATTAGAAAAGCTTTGTGTAAATTTTTGAGTAAATCTTTGTGTAAATTTTTGCATGGACATAAATTTTCAACTCCTTTGGGCAAATAAACACCAAGGAGTTCAACTACTGGATTGCATGAAAATACTATGTTGAGCTTTATAAAAAAGAGCCAAACTGGGGCTTCCCTGTTGGTCCATTGGGTAAGGACACCGCCTTGCAGTGCAAAGGGCGCCGGTTCGATCCCTGGCCTGGGAAGATCCCATGTGCCACAGAGCGGCTGGACAGATGTGTCCAAATACCGAGCCGGAGCTCTGGGGTGCATGTGCCCAGAGCTGGTGCTCTGCAACAACGGAGGTCACCGCGATGGGAGGCCCACATGGGCCAAAGAACAAAGATGGATGAAAATAGACAAATGAAAGACCAGTGGAGGTGGCCCGCCTGCCCCCCTTGCTCCCCCACCCCCCTCCAAATAAATAAAAAAAAGTTTAAAAAAGAAAAAAAAGCCAAACTGTCTTAGAAAAATAGCTGTTCCATTTTGCATTCCCACTAGCAAGGAATGAAGGTTTCCATCACTTCACATATCCACCAGCATTTAGTGTTGTCAGCGTCTTAGATTTTGGCCATTCTAATAATGTATAATGCTTTGCCATTGTTTTAGTTTGCATTTTCTCTGATCACACATGATGTGGGCCATCTTTCCATATGCTAATTTCCATCTTTATATCTTCTTTGGTGAAATCTCCGCTAAGGTCTTTGACCATTTTTTAGTCAGGTTGTTTATAATTTCCACCATCGCCAAAGGTTTCAGATTGTTTTTTAACTGTCTCTCATTTCTCTTTTACTTGCTTCCTTCTGCCCTAGCCAGCCACTCATCTGATTTCTAACACTATAGATTAGTTTTTTTTTTTCATTTTTTTTAAACCTTTATTTTGCTTTTAACTTTTACAGTTTTGTTGTTTACAGATATGTATGTTCCCAGATTAGTCATATGTATGCCCCCCCCCTTCCCTCCCCTCCCAACCATCACATGATCATTTTTCATAGGCTTGAAGACTCATTTTTTTGTGTGTGTTAAATATCAGTTGTTTGAATGTATCACATTATTTTTATGCTTTCACATATGAAGGACATCTTGGTTTCTGCAAGTTAGGGTGGTTATTAGAAAAGCTTTGTGTAAATTTTTGAGTAAATCTTTGTGTAAATTTTTGCATGGACATAAATTTTCAACTCCTTTGGGCAAATAAACACCAAGGAGTTCAACTACTGGATTGCATGAAAATACTATGTTGAGCTTTATAAAAAAGAGCCAAACTGGGGCTTCCCTGTTGGTCCATTGGGTAAGGACACCGCCTTGCAGTGCAAAGGGCGCCGGTTCGATCCCTGGCCTGGGAAGATCCCATGTGCCACAGAGCGGCTGGACAGATGTGTCCAAATACCGAGCCGGAGCTCTGGGGTGCATGTGCCCAGAGCTGGTGCTCTGCAACAACGGAGGTCACCGCGATGGGAGGCCCACATGGGCCAAAGAACAAAGATGGATGAAAATAGACAAATGAAAGACCAGTGGAGGTGGCCCGCCTGCCCCCCTTGCTCCCCCATCCCCCCCAAAATAAATAAATAAATGTTAAAAAAAGAAAAAAAAGCCAAACTGTCTTAGAAAAATAGCTGTTCCATTTTGCATTCCCACTAGCAAGGAATGAAGGTTTCCATCACTTCACATATCCACCAGCATTTAGTGTTGTCAGCGTCTTAGATTTTGGCCATTCTAATAATGTATAATGCTTTGCCATTGTTTTAGTTTGCATTTTCTCTGATCACACATGATGTGGGCCATCTTTCCATATGCTAATTTCCATCTTTATATCTTCTTTGGTGAAATCTCCGCTAAGGTCTTTGACCATTTTTTAGTCAGGTTGTTTATAATTTCCACCATCGCCAAAGGTTTCAGATTGTTTTTTAACTGTCTCTCATTTCTCTTTTACTTGCTTCCTTCTGCCCTAGCCAGCCACTCATCTGATTTCTAACACTATAGATTAGTTTTTTTTTTTCATTTTTTTTAAACCTTTATTTTGCTTTTAACTTTTACAGTTTTGTTGTTTACAGATATGTATGTTCCCAGATTAGTCATATGTATGCCCCCCCCCTTCCCTCCCCTCCCAACCATCACACAGCACCCCTGAAGGATCCCCTTTTCTCACAGAGCAATGACTAGAGCTATTTTCTTCACTTATAATAGTACAGGCCTTCATGCTACTTCCTTTACGCCTCCCACCTTCTGTTCCTTCCCCACAATGTCCATATGTCCACTGTCCATGTCTGTCTTTCCATCACTTCACTGCATGTGCCATCATCACCATCCTACTAGATTCCATATATATGTGTTAATATATTGTATTTGTCCTTCTCTTTCTGACTGATTTCATTTTTGATGATATGTTCTAGATCCAGACACCTCATCAGGACTGATTCTTCTGCATTTCTCTTTACAGCTGTGTAGTATTCCATTGTATATATGTACCAGAGCTTTTGGATCCATTCGTTCGTCGATGGGCATCTAGGTTCCTTCCACGTTCTAGCTATTGTATAGAGAGCTGCAATGAACATTGGGGTACAGATGCTTCTTTCAGATTTGATTTCATAAGGGTATAAGCCTAAGAGTGGGATTGCTGGGTCATATGGTGCTTCTATTTTTAGTTTTTTAAGAAATCTCCAGACTGTCTTCCATAGAGGCTGTATCAATTTACACTCCCACCAGCAGTGCAGGAGTGTTCCCTTTTCTCCGCAACCTCTCCAGCATTTATTGTCTGTCGATTTGTGGATGACGGCCATTCTGACGGGTGTGAGGTGATATCTCATTGTAGTTTTGATTTGCATTTCTCTAATTATTAGTGAAGTTGAGCATCGTTTCATGTGCTTTTGGGCCATCTGTATGTCATCGTTGGAGAGGTGTCTGTTTAGGTCCTTTTCCCATTTTTTGATTGGGTTGTTCGTTTTTCCAGTGCTGAGTTATCTGAATTGCTTGTAGATTTTGGAGATTAATTCTTTGTCTGTTATTTCATTTGCTATGATTTTCTCCCACTCTGTGGGCTGTCCAATTTTTTTGTAATTTCTTTAGCTATACAAAAGCTTTGAAGTTTCATTAGGTCCCACATGTTCATTTGTCTTTTTAGTTCCGCTATTCTAGTAGGTGGGTCAGAGAAGATCTTGCTTTGATTGATATCCTTGAGGGTTTTGCCTATATTCTCCTCTAAGAGTTTGATGATTTTTGGCCTTACATTTAAGTCTTTAATCCATTTTGAGTTGATCTTTGTGCATGGTGTCAGGGTATGTTCCAACTTCATTTTTTTGCATGTAGCTGTCTAATTTTCCCAGCACCATTTGTTGAAGAGGCTGTCTTTGTCCCATTTTATATGTTCACCTCCTTTTTCAAAAATAAGATACCCATAGGTGCGTGGGTTTATCTCTGGGTTCTCGATCTTGTTCCATTGATCTATAGTTCTGTTTTTGTGCCAGTACCATACTGTCTTGATGACTGTTGCTTTGTAGTAGAGTCTGAAGTTGGGGAGGCTGATCCCTCCAGCTCCATTCTTCTTCCTCAGGATTGCTTTGGCTATTCGAGGCCTTTTGTGTTTCCATATGAGCTGTGTTATTCTTTGGTCTAGTTCTGTGAAGAATGTTATTGGAAGTTTGATAGGGATTGCACTGAATCTATAGATGACATTTGGTAGTATGGTCATTTTCACAATATTGATTCTTCCGACCCAGGGACATGGAATATTTCTCCATCTGTTTACGTCTTCTTTAATGTCTCTCATGAGTGTCTTGTAATTTTTTGTGTACAGTTCTTTTGTTTCTTTGGGTAGGCTTCTTCCTAAATATTTGATTCTTTTGGTTGCAGTGGTGAAGGGGACTGCCTCTTTGATTTCATTTTCTGATTTTTCATTGTTTGTGTATAGGAATGCCAGTGATTTCTGTGTATTGATTTTGTATCCTGTGAGTTTGCTGAATTCGCTGATTAATTCTAGTAGTTTTGTAATAGTGTCTTTGGGATTTTCTATATATAATATCATGTCATCTGCAAATAGAGAGTTTGACTTCTTCCTTTCCAATCTGGATTCCTTTGACTTTCTCTTCTCTTTCCTATATTTCCCTTTTTAGGCTATACAAAAGCTTTGAAGTTTCATTAGGTCCCACATGTTCATTTGTCTTTTTAGTTCCGCTATTCTAGTAGGTGGGTCAGAGAAGATCTTGCTTTGATTGATATCCTTGAGGGTTTTGCCTATATTCTCCTCTAAGAGTTTGATGATTTTTGGCCTTACATTTAAGTCTTTAATCCATTTTGAGTTGATCTTTGTGCATGGTGTCAGGGTATGTTCCAACTTCATTTTTTTGCATGTAGCTGTCTAATTTTCCCAGCACCATTTGTTGAAGAGGCTGTCTTTGTCCCATTTTATATGTTCACCTCCTTTTTCAAAAATAAGATACCCATAGGTGCGTGGGTTTATCTCTGGGTTCTCGATCTTGTTCCATTGATCTATAGTTCTGTTTTTGTGCCAGTACCATACTGTCTTGATGACTGTTGCTTTGTAGTAGAGTCTGAAGTTGGGGAGGCTGATCCCTCCAGCTCCATTCTTCTTCCTCAGGATTGCTTTGGCTATTCGAGGCCTTTTGTGTTTCCATATGAGCTGTGTTATTCTTTGGTCTAGTTCTGTGAAGAATGTTATTGGAAGTTTGATAGGGATTGCACTGAATCTATAGATGACATTTGGTAGTATGGTCATTTTCACAATATTGATTCTTCCGACCCAGGGACATGGAATATTTCTCCATCTGTTTACGTCTTCTTTAATGTCTCTCATGAGTGTCTTGTAATTTTTTGTGTACAGTTCTTTTGTTTCTTTGGGTAGGCTTCTTCCTAAATATTTGATTCTTTTGGTTGCAGTGGTGAAGGGGACTGCCTCTTTGATTTCATTTTCTGATTTTTCATTGTTTGTGTATAGGAATGCCAGTGATTTCTGTGTATTGATTTTGTATCCTGTGAGTTTGCTGAATTCGCTGATTAATTCTAGTAGTTTTGTAATAGTGTCTTTGGGATTTTCTATATATAATATCATGTCATCTGCAAATAGAGAGAGTTTGACTTCTTCCTTTCCAATCTGGATTCCTTTGATTTCTTTCTCTTCTCTTATTGCCGTTGTTGGAACTTCCAGGACTATGTTGAATAGTAGTGGTGAAAGTGGACACCCTTGTCTTGTTCCTGATCTTCGAGGGAATGCTTTCAGTTTTTCACCATTGAGGATAACGTTGCTGTGGGCTTCTCATATATGGCTTTCACTATGTTAAGATAAGTTCCTTCTATGCCCATTTTTTGAAGAGTTTTTATCATAAATGGATACTGTACTTTGTCAAAGGCTTTTTCTGCATCTACTGAGATGATCCTATGATTTTTGTCTCTCAATTTGTTGATATGGTGTATCCCATTGATTGATTTGCGGATATTGAAGAATCCTTGCATGCCTGGGATGAACCCAACTTGATCGTGATGAATGAGCTTTTTGATGTGTTGTTGAATTCTGTTTGCTAGGATTTTGTTGAGGATTTTGGCGTCTAGATTCCTCAGTGAAATTGGCCTATAATTTTTTTTTTCTGTGTTGTCTTTGCCTGGCTTTGGTATCAGGGTGATGGTGGTTTCATAGAATGTGTTTGGAAGTGTTCCTTCCTGTGCAATTGTTTGGAAGAGTTTTAGAAGGATAGGCATTAGCTCTTCTTTAAATGTTTGGTAGAATTCACTTGTGAAACCATCTGGCCCTGGGCTTTTATTTTTGGGTAGATTTTTGATCACAAGGTCGATTTCTGAGCTTGTGATTGGGTTGTTCATAGTTACTATTTCTTCCTGGTTGAGTCTTGGGAGATTAATCTTCTTGAAGAAACTGTCCATTTCTTCCAGGTTGTCCAGTTTGTTGCCATAGTGTTGTTCATAATAGTCTCTTAGAATCCTTTGGATTTCTGCATTATCTGTTGTAATCTCTCCTTTTTCATTTTTGATTTTGGTGATCTGGTTCTTCTCTCCCTTTTTCTTGATGAGTCTGGACAGTGGTTTGTCGATTTTATTGACCTTTTCAAAGAACCAGTTTTTTGTTTTATTTATCTTTACTATTGCTTCGTTTCTTTTTCATTTATTTCTGCTCTGATCTTTATGTCATCTGCAAATAGAGAGAGTTTGACTTCTTCCTTTCCAATCTGGATTCCTTTGATTTCTTTCTCTTCTCTTATTGCCGTTGTTGGAACTTCCAGGACTATGTTGAATAGTAGTGGTGAAAGTGGACACCCTTGTCTTGTTCCTGATCTTCGAGGGAATGCTTTCAGTTTTTCACCATTGAGGATAACGTTGCTGTGGGCTTCTCATATATGGCTTTCACTATGTTAAGATAAGTTCCTTCTATGCCCATTTTTTGAAGAGTTTTTATCATAAATGGATACTGTACTTTGTCAAAGGCTTTTTCTGCATCTACTGAGATGATCCTATGATTTTTGTCTCTCAATTTGTTGATATGGTGTATCCCATTGATTGATTTGCGGATATTGAAGAATCCTTGCATGCCTGGGATGAACCCAACTTGATCGTGATGAATGAGCTTTTTGATGTGTTGTTGAATTCTGTTTGCTAGGATTTTGTTGAGGATTTTGGCGTCTAGATTCCTCAGTGAAATTGGCCTATAATTTTTTTTTTCTGTGTTGTCTTTGCCTGGCTTTGGTATCAGGGTGATGGTGGTTTCATAGAATGTGTTTGGAAGTGTTCCTTCCTGTGCAATTGTTTGGAAGAGTTTTAGAAGGATAGGCATTAGCTCTTCTTTAAATGTTTGGTAGAATTCACTTGTGAAACCATCTGGCCCTGGGCTTTTATTTTTGGGTAGATTTTTGATCACAAGGTCGATTTCTGAGCTTGTGATTGGGTTGTTCATAGTTACTATTTCTTCCTGGTTGAGTCTTGGGAGATTAATCTTCTTGAAGAAACTGTCCATTTCTTCCAGGTTGTCCAGTTTGTTGCCATAGTGTTGTTCATAATAGTCTCTTAGAATCCTTTGGATTTCTGCATTATCTGTTGTAATCTCTCCTTTTTCATTTTTGATTTTGGTGATCTGGTTCTTCTCTCCCTTTTTCTTGATGAGTCTGGACAGTGGTTTGTCGATTTTATTGACCTTTTCAAAGAACCAGTTTTTTGTTTTATTTATCTTTACTATTGCTTCGTTTCTTTTTCATTTATTTCTGCTCTGATCTTTATGATTTCCCTTCTTCTGCTGGCTTTGGGGTGTTTTTGTTCTTCTTTCTCCCGTTGTTTTAAGCATAAGGTAAGGTCATCTGTTTGAGATTTTCCTAGTTTCTTCAGTTAGGATTGAATTGCTATAAACTTCCCTCTTAGAACTGCTTTTGGAGTTTCCCATAGGTTTTGCACTGTCGTGTGTTCATTGTCATTTTCTTCTAGGAATTTTTTTTAATTTCTCCTTTGATTTCCTCAATGATCATTTGGTTTTTTTGGTACGTGTTTTTTAATCTCCATGTGTTTGTGCTTTTAGCGGTTTTTTTCCTGTAGTTGATCTCTAGTCTCACTGCATTGTGGTCCGAGAAGATGGCTGATATAATTTCGGTTTTCTTTAACTGACTGAGGTTAGATTTGTGGCCCAAGATGTGATCTATCCTGGAGAATGTTCGATGAGCACTTGAGAAGAAAGTGTATTCTTCTGCTTTTGGATGGAACGTCCTAAAGATATTGATGAGGTCCATCTTTTCCAGTGTGGCATTTAAGGCTTGTGTTTCTTTATTAATTTTCTGTTTGGATGATCTGTCCATTGGTGTGAGAGGAGTGTTAAAGTCTCCTAATATGATTGTGTTACTGTCGATGTCTTCTTTTATGTCTGAAAGTGTTTGTCTTATGTATTGGGGTGCTCCTGCATTGGGTGCATAGGTATTTATGACTGTTATGTCTTCTTCTTGGATCGATCCCTTAATAATGATGTAGTGACCTACCTTGTCTCTTAGAATCTTCTTTACTTTAAAATTTATTTTGTCTGATATGAGGATTGCTACTTCAGCTTTCTTTTGATTTCCATTTGCATGGAATATCTTTTTCCAGCCTCTCACTTTCAGTCTATGAGTGTCTCTAGGTCTGAAATGAGTTTCCTGGAGGTAGCATATGTATGGGTCATGTTTTTGGATCCATTCAGCCACTCTGTTTCTTTTAGTTGGGGCATTTAGTCCATTTACATTCCAAGTAATTATTGATGCATATGATCCTATTGTCATCTTCTTCAATGTTATGATGGGTTCGTTTCGTGGATCTTCTCCTTTTATACTTGTTGTCTGTATAAGTCCCTTTAACACTTGTTGTAAGGCTGGTTTGGTGTGACTACATTCTTTTAATTTTTGCTTGTCTGTAAAACGTTTGATTTCTCCATCAGTTTTGAATGAGATCCTTGCAGGGTAGAGGAGTCTTGGTTGTAGATTATTCTCTTTCAGCCGTTTAAATGTGTCCTGCCATTCCCTTCTGGCCTGCAGAGTTTCTGTTGAAAGATCAGCTGTTAAACGTATGGGCTTTCCCTTGTATGTCACTAGTTGCTTTTCCCTTGCTGCTTTGAGAATTCTGTCTTTGTGTTTTAATTTGTGTTAACTTCATTAATATGTGTCTTGGTGTGTTTCTGCTCGGATTGATTCTATATGGTACTCTTTGTGCTTCTTGGACTTGATTGACTATTTCTTTTCCCATGTTGGGGAAATTTTCAACTAGAATCTCTTCAAAATTTTCTCATAGCCTTTCTTGTTTTCTTCTTCTTCTGGAACCCCTATAATTCGAATATTGGTGCGTTTGATATTATCCCAGAGGTCTCTGAGGCTATCCTCTGCTCTTTTCATTCTTTGATCTAGAGTCTGTTTTTCAGCAGTTACTTCCACCATTTTATCTTCCAGGTCACTTATCCGGTCTTCTGTCTCAGATACTCTGCTCTTGATTCCTTCTACAGTGTTTTTCAGTTCAGCAATTCAGTTGTTTGTCTCTGTTACTTTTTTGGTAAGTTCTTGTATTTCTTTATTCAGTGTGTTAGTTGTGTCTTGCAATTTCTCTGAAATTCTGTTTTCAGTGTCTTTGATCATCTTTACTATCATTCTTCTGAAATCACTTTCAGAAAGTTTGTCCAAATTCTCTTCATTGATTTGATCTTGTGTGTTTGTGGATTGTTCCTTCGCTTGTGTGGTATTTCTCTGCCATTTCATTGTTATTATTAATTTTTTAACTGACTCTGTTTGGGATTTCCTTTTCCCAGACTTTGAGTTACGTCTGTTGGTGTTTGTTGTTTGGGTGGGGCTTCTATTCTGGGTGATGCTAGTGATTGGGTGATGTCAGGACTTGCATACAAGTGATTACCTTTGTTGGAGTTCTCACTTGTATACCGCTCTTTAGTGTTAGGCGTTCTCTAGTATTGTAGAGTTTTGGAGTCAGTGCTCCCTCCCTAAAGCCCTGGGGCTTGTTGCCTGACCAGGGAATGAAGATATTACAACTGGTTTGTTATGGCATTAAATGATATTAAAACATATATATGCAAATGAGAAACAGAAGGTATACCTTTGACAAATGGCAATTAAAAAATTATGCAAATACTATCTAGCGTATTGAATTGTACACATAAGCATGTACAGCTGTAACATAACCCAAGCATTCCAACAAAAAGTACAGTACAATACGTTAGCACAGTGAATAGAGAAAAACCCAAAAATGATATCCACCAGTTAGTAACCAAACTAAGTAGAGCACCAATTGGAGAATAATGCTAGAGCAGGGTCCCTGTTGGGGATAAGGCAATGAGGACAGAACAGAATAAGAAATATGGTGGAGAAGAAAGTATAGACTTG
This sequence comes from Tragulus kanchil, assembly GCA_022376925.1. NCBI lineage: Eukaryota > Metazoa > Chordata > Mammalia > Artiodactyla > Tragulidae > Tragulus > Tragulus kanchil. The sequence continues at coordinate 108,236,090 of JAIOJX010000024.1, read as the reverse complement.
ATTGACTATTTCTTTTCCCATGTTGGGGAAATTTTCAACTAGAATCTCTTCAAAAATTTTCTCATAGCCTTTCTTGTTTTCTTCTTCTTCTGGAACCCCTATAATTCGAATATTGGTGCGTTTGATATTATCCCAGAGGTCTCTGAGGCTATCCTCTGCTCTTTTCATTCTTTGATCTAGAGTCTGTTTTTCAGCAGTTACTTCCACCATTTTATCTTCCAGGTCACTTATCCGGTCTTCTGTCTCAGATACTCTGCTCTTGATTCCTTCTACAGTGTTTTTCAGTTCAGCAATTCAGTTGTTTGTCTCTGTTACTTTTTTGGTAAGTTCTTGTATTTCTTTATTCAGTGTGTTAGTTGTGTCTTGCAATTTCTCTGAAATTCTGTTTTCAGTGTCTTTGATCATCTTTACTATCATTCTTCTGAAATCACTTTCAGAAAGTTTGTCCAAATTCTCTTCATTGATTTGATCTTGTGTGTTTGTGGATTGTTCCTTCGCTTGTGTGGTATTTCTCTGCCATTTCATTGTTATTATTAATTTTTTAACTGACTCTGTTTGGGATTTCCTTTTCCCAGACTTTGAGTTACGTCTGTTGGTGTTTGTTGTTTGGGTGGGGCTTCTATTCTGGGTGATGCTAGTGATTGGGTGATGTCAGGACTTGCATACAAGTGATTACCTTTGTTGGAGTTCTCACTTGTATACCGCTCTTTAGTGTTAGGCGTTCTCTAGTATTGTAGAGTTTTGGAGTCAGTGCTCCCTCCCTAAAGCCCTGGGGCTTGTTGCCTGACCAGGGAATGAAGATATTACAACTGGTTTGTTATGGCATTAAATGATATTAAAACATATATATGCAAATGAGAAACAGAAGGTATACATTTGACAAATGGCAATTAAAAAATTATGCAAATACTATCTAGCGTATTGAATTGTACACATAAGCATGTACAGCTGTAACATAACCCAAGCATTCCAACAAAAAGTACAGTACAATACGTTAGCACAGTGAATAGAGAAAACCAAGAATGATATCCACCAGTTAGTAACCAAACTAAGTAGAGCACCAATTGGAGAATAATGCTAGAGCAGGGTCCCTGTTGGGGATAAGGCAATGAGGACAGAACAGAATAAGAAATATGGTGGGGAAAGGGAGAAATAGAAAGGTAGGATAGAAGAGAAATATAGAATAGTACTGCAAAGTTAAATATAGGGAGATAAGTATTAGAGTTTAGTACTATAGGAAAGGAGCATCAGAGAAAGCAAAGAATTATAGAGGAAGTAGTAGTACAAATGAAAAATTTTAAAAAAAATTAAAAGAGCTAATTATATAGAAAAATATAGAAAAACAAAGCAAAAATAATAAAAACAAACAAAACCCCCACAAAACCTTAAAAGGCCAATGGGGAACCAGAAGTTTATACCAAAATAAAATGTGTGGTTTAAAAGGAAAAAGAAAAAAAAATTATGTAAACTTGAATATATTCAGTCTTACTGATAAGATTAGTAGCTTCAATAGAATTCAATGAAGGAAATGAACACGCCCTCTCTCACAGACAAACCCCCCCGCCCCCCACAAAGATATAAAAAACAAAAAGGAAAGTGAGGGGTGCACTGAGTGGGTTTGGAAAAAAGAGAAAAAAAAAAAAAAAAAGAAACAAAGTAATACAATACAAAAAATGAAATTTTAAAGTCCAGCAGTAACTCCAGCTTCAACCAAAACATGAAAATAGTGTTTATGTTCTTCTGTCTCTTGCTGACTATTCAGGAATTATCAGTCTTTTTCTTGCCTCTGGCAGTGGTTGGATCTGAAGACCTCTTTGACTGCTTGTTTATTTCGACCTATTCCAGAACTAAAAGGCCCGCCCAGGCTGACCCTGGGAGTTTCTTAATCCAAATCCCTTTTCTTGCTGGGTGGAGCTAAATTCCCTCCCTGTAGCTTGACCAGCAGCCCTGCAGTTTGACCAGCAGCCAAACTCCAGTAGGGAAAATGGCGTCTGTCTCACAAAGGATTTATTCCCACACGCTCTATGGGAAGCACTTCTGCAGTGACCCCGACCCTGCTGCAGGCCACTGTCAACCCCCACCACCGCGGGAGACGTCAGGTTACTCAGAGGTGAGTCTGGCTCAGTCTCATGCAGGATCGCTATTCCCCTCTCCCGGATCACAGTGCGCACAGACTTTCCAGTCCTCCTCAACGACTCTGTGATTGGGTTAATGGTAACCTCCTTCAAAGAAAACTGAGTGCTGTCCTTCCGAGGCCTGCTCAAGGGCACTTCTAGCTCAGGGGGGCAACTGGACCCTCCAAAGCAGGTCTGGCTCAGTCCCTTGTGGGTGTCACTGCTCCTTTCCCGGGTTTAGATTTGCAACAGGCTTTGCGCCTTTGGCCCGCCCAACCTCTCTGGCGGGTATGAGGTTTGACTTTTAAAAGTGATTGCGCCCCTCCTACCTTCTTGATGCAGCTTCTCCTTTGTTCTTCGATGTGCAGCATCCTCTCTGTGATCAGATCCAACCTCCTTTCGTTGATGGTTTTCCAGGAACTCGTCGCAATTCAGGCGATTTTGCAGGAGAGATGAGTGCACGTCCTTCTACGCCGCCATCTTAGCTCCACCCTCTAGTTTTAATTATTGTAGATACTCACATGGATGAAGTCTTGATGCTGTGATTTGTGTCTGGCTAATTGCTTAACATAATGTTTTCAAGATTAATCTATGTTTTTTGCTTACACTAAAGGTTTATTCCTTTAACTTTTGAGTTGTAAAAATATACCACAAGTTGGTTTTACATGTTTCTCTTTTGTTTCATGGGAGCTTTTTAAAACCAATTTCCTTATTTTCTTAGATATTTTTAAAGTGAACACGTGATAAACATTATTTCTTATCTTTCAGAAACTTCAATACTCTGTATCCGATTTCTTATGCCAAAATATTTGAATTTATTCTTGATTCTTCTTGTACTTAAACACATTATTTCTTTATTTACTTTTGATGGTGCTGGATCTTTGTTGCTGCATGAGCTTTTCTCTAGTTGCAGTGCACAGGCTTCTCATTGCAGTGACTTCTCTTGTTGCAGAGCACAGACTCTAGGACACATGGGCTTCCATAACTGTGTCTCTTCTGCTCTGTAGTTGAAGCACAGGGGCTCCAGAGCACAGGCTCAGGAGTTGTGGTGCATGGGTTTAGTTGCCTTAAGGCTTATGGAATCTTCCCAAAGCAAGAATCAAACCAATGTCACCTGCATTGCCAGGTGAATTCTTAGCCATTGGACCACCAGGGAAGCCCCAGCTCTTCTTGTTCTTTTCCTCTTTTGATAATTAAACCCTTTACTTCTGTCCTAACCATGTGCTCTATTTCTCCATAATCACTGGTGCCATTCTAATTTTATCTGCCAGTATTTCTTGCCTAAGATTTTGTAGCTTTTGCATAACCAGTCTCCTCAAATATGGTCTAATTGATTAGGGGTCTCTCATCAATTTTCCCCATCCATCAGTGTATGTTTTCAAACAGAAAATCCTTTGCTGATTGCCACCCTTCAAATACTCTTTCAATTATAAAGTGATCATCATGAATAACGTGTACATGACTTAGATTACCTCAGTGATTTAGTGGACTCTCATCTTTCTTCACTAAACTTTAGCTCCCATAACCTTCAGTTAGTACTTTCATGACTCAGGGCCTTTGAACAGGTTTCTTTCCATAATTGTATGCATATTCCTTTTCATATTTCAAATTTCAGCTGAAGATTACTTCATCAGGGAGACTTTTCTTGAGCTTATTGTTAGATGAACCTCTCATTAAAGGTCACATATCATCCTGCATCCTGCTTTTTTCCATCCTACCTTTTGACCATTTATTCAGTTATTAATGCATTTGCTTAATGCATTAATATAAATTGCTTAATAAAATCTTAATATAAATGTCTTTGTAAGGTAAGATCTCATGTTCATTTCATTGATTGTGGTAGTCTTAGCACTTAATAAAGTTCTTTAGTATTTTAGGTTAACAGCTGTTTATTGACTGAACTGTGATAGAAATGAATATTTCCAATTGAGTATATCAGTGATTGCACTGAAAGAACAAGGGACAAAAGAAATAAGGCATGATCTCGGGAAATATGGAGATGCACAGGGGGAACAGGACTTACTGAGGTGGAGAAGAACGTGTTCTTCGTCCCTTAAAAAAAAGATTATGCCCATTTCTTACTATAATTATAGGAGAATATCCTCCAAAGCAACTATATCTAAGCACCCCAAAACTTCTTGTCCTAATAGAGGTAAACTAATATTTTATGGTATTTAAAGAACAGTGATATAGGACTTTAATATTAGGAAGTTATGAGATAATAATTCATGTCCTAACTGGAACACATGTCTACTGGAACACAGCCATTATCTTATTTTGAACACTAAAACTAGAAGGGACCAGCACACTGATTATTTTTGACATTTGTCTCTAATAAGTTTTACCTTGAGAAGCATCTGTAATATGTTTTTTACTCTGGCACTTTTTTACTGTGTGATATAGGATAGTTATTTAAACTTCCATCAGCCTCAGTCTTTTGCTTTATATAAGATAACATTTATTTCATAGCATTGCTATGAGGATTAGATGAGGTAATATGTCATCATTAAGCCCACACCACAGTGATTTTCACATATGTATTTGGAAACTCAAGGCTATTGTATTTTTCTAATGTTCTTATTTTGTCATCATAACTGCCATTATCACTAGAAGAACATTTGGCTAAGCTAAAGAAATTGTATTCTTTCTCAATAATGGAAAGAGGAATCTTTGGGCAAATGCCTTAACTTCAAATTCAATGCTGTGATCTCAAAAAATGGCATATGGTATCCACCTTGTCAACAGAAAAGGATTCTTAAAAATAAAAGCATTCTTGTGAGTAAATGAATGTGATGTGAATGAGTGAATAAATGTTATGGTAATTTGGACATTGTAATTATCATTGTTTGATTAAACCATAACTTGGAAGCACTGATTTTAAAGCAAAGTTCTAGTTAGGACAAGTGTATACATTTAGTTCCTTTATGCAGAAGTTTTGTTCAGTGGTCTAGAAGGGTGTTAACCTTCTAGAGACTAGCCAGTGTTCATCTCATATCTCTAGATTATAGAACAAAGGTGATTATTTAAAAGTGCATGTGTATCAGCCAAATATACAAACATTTTGAAGGAAAACAGTATTCTAATTAGAGACCTTTAAGTCTTTAGTCTCCATGGATTTAATGTTCTTCGTTAAAAAGATTATGCCCATTTCTTACTATAATTATAGGAGAATATCCTCCAAAGCAACTATATCTAAGCACCCCAAAACTTCTTGTCCTAATAGAGGTAAACTAATATTTTATGGTATTTAAAGAACAGTGATATAGGACTTTAATATTAGGAAGTTATGAGATAATAATTCATGTCCTAACTGGAACACATGTCTACTGGAACACAGCCATTATCTTATTTTGAACACTAAAACTAGAAGGGACCAGCACACTGATTATTTTTGACATTTGTCTCTAATAAGTTTTACCTTGAGAAGCATCTGTAATATGTTTTTTACTCTGGCACTTTTTTACTGTGTGATATAGGATAGTTATTTAAACTTCCATCAGCCTCAGTCTTTTGCTTTATATAAGATAACATTTATTTCATAGCATTGCTATGAGGATTAGATGAGGTAATATGTCATCATTAAGCCCACACCACAGTGATTTTCACATATGTATTTGGAAACTCAAGGCTATTGTATTTTTCTAATGTTCTTATTTTGTCATCATAACTGCCATTATCACTAGAAGAACATTTGGCTAAGCTAAAGAAATTGTATTCTTTCTCAATAATGGAAAGAGGAATCTTTGGGCAAATGCCTTAACTTCAAATTCAATGCTGTGATCTCAAAAAAAATGGCATATGGTATTCACCTTGTCAACAGAAAAGGATTCTTAAAAATAAAAGCATTCTTGTGAGTAAATGAATGTGATGTGAATGAGTGAATAAATGTTATGGTAATTTGGACATTGTAATTATCATTGTTTGATTAAACCATAACTTGGAAGCACTGATTTTAAAGCAAAGTTCTAGTTAGGACAAGTGTATACATTTAGTTCCTTTATGCAGAAGTTTTGTTCAGTGGTCTAGAAGGGTGTTAACCTTCTAGAGACTAGCCAGTGTTCATCTCATATCTCTAGATTATAGAACAAAGGTGATTATTTAAAAGTGCATGTGTATCAGCCAAATATACAAACATTTTGAAGGAAAACAGTATTCTAATTAGAGACCTTTAAGTCTTTAGTCTCCATGGATTTAATGTGCTCATTTGATCACCTACATTATTTTGTCTGAGTTTTCTTGTGTTGTCCTATATTGTCATCTCTGTTCATTTCCAGTGTCTGTCAGTCTACCTTTGGCCTGTAACCACTATTTTGTCATCTTCCTGACTGATACCTTTGAAACTGTGTCAACAGTTACTGTGTTTTACATTTTAGCATACTGTTCTACATAGCATTACATTTAGATTCCTGAACATAGACTTTTTCTCTTATGGAAGAGAAAAAAAGTCTACTTTAGTTAAGACCTTTACAGAATTCAGTCAGTTTCACACACAATATTTTTGTTCATTGAAGACCATATAATGTGCTGGAAAAACACAGACCTTGAAGTCAATGAGACCCAAATTTCTGTACTAACTCTGTGACTAAATGCTTTTCTGACCTTGAAGAAATTGTCTATTCTCTTTAAGCTTCTGATCCTTTTTCTGTAGTATGGGGATGATAGTAGCCATTTTACACATGGATATTGTAGAAACAAATGTGATGATATAGGGCACAAATATTAGTGCCACACAGAACCAAGACTATACAAGAATATGAGAGTAGATTCTGTTTCATCCTCGTTCCAAGTTGTATGCAAAAGGGAATGGGCCTAATCTTACCCTTCACTACCCTCATTTGCTTATAGAGCAATTAAATGCAAGCCCAGTGAGGATTGTCTGTTTAACTCTGGGGATAAGGGAATGACAAACCACTTTAGAGGGCACAGCTGAATCCACAGTGCTGGGAGAGAGGCATTAACTGTTATGCATACAAGGTATCTGAAAGTAAACTGGTCAGTCGGACTGTTTGATCTGTGTAAATTAATTTTCATATAGCCATTACTTGAGCCTGTGAGGTCTTGGGGCTTGAATCTGCAATTTAAAAGATATTGTCAACTTACTTCTTGTGACTGGGAAGAGCCTAATCATTTTTAGAGCTGGATCCTATTGTGACAAGACCCACCTGCTCATTGCAGCTATGTGGATGTTAGGAATACTCTTGCCTATTATGAGGAGCAGTGAAAGGCCAATTTAAAAGATATTGTCAACTTATTTTTACAAGGAAAACAGTATTCTAATTAGAGACCTTTAAGTCTTTAGTCTCCATGGATTTAATGTGCTCATTTGATCACCTACATTATTTTGTCTGAGTTTTCTTGTGTTGTCCTATATTGTCATCTCTGTTCATTTCCAGTGTCTGTCAGTCTACCTTTGGCCTGTAACCACTATTTTGTCATCTTCCTGACTGATACCTTTGAAACTGTGTCAACAGTTACTGTGTTTTACATTTTAGCATACTGTTCTACATAGCATTACATTTAGATTCCTGAACATAGACTTTTTCTCTTATGGAAGAGAAAAAAAGTCTACTTTAGTTAAGACCTTTACAGAATTCAGTCAGTTTCACACACAATATTTTTGTTCATTGAAGACCATATAATGTGCTGGAAAAACACAGACCTTGAAGTCAATGAGACCCAAATTTCTGTACTAACTCTGTGACTAAATGCTTTTCTGACCTTGAAGAAATTGTCTATTCTCTTTAAGCTTCTGATCCTTTTTCTGTAGTATGGGGATGATAGTAGCCATTTTACACATGGATATTGTAGAAACAAATGTGATGATATAGGGCACAAATATTAGTGCCACACAGAACCAAGACTATACAAGAATATGAGAGTAGATTCTGTTTCATCCTCGTTCCAAGTTGTATGCAAAAGGGAATGGGCCTAATCTTACCCTTCACTACCCTCATTTGCTTATAGAGCAATTAAATGCAAGCCCAGTGAGGACTGTCTGTTTAACTCTGGGGATAAGGGAATGACAAACCACTTTAGAGGGCACAGCTGAATCCACAGTGCTGGGAGAGAGGCATTAACTGTTATGCATACAAGGTATCTGAAAGTAAACTGGTCAGTCGGACTGTTTGATCTGTGTAAATTAATTTTCATATAGCCATTACTTGAGCCTGTGAGGTCTTGGGGCTTGAATCTGCAATTTAAAAGATATTGTCAACTTACTTCTTGTGACTGGGAAGAGCCTAATCATTTTTAGAGCTGGATCCTATTGTGACAAGACCCACCTGCTCATTGCAGCTATGTGGATGTTAGGAATACTCTTGCCTATTATGAGGGGAGCAGTGAAAGGAAATCCATTCTAAAAAATGATGTTGGTCAAGGTCAGGGCTTTAGATACTTATGGAGGATACTGTGTTTGAAATTTCTTATTATATACAGTAAGGCATTTACCTCTGATTCCAGAAGGCTTCTGGGTGTAAGCATTCCAATATTCACTCCATTTTTAAAGCCCTTTGGAATATCCCAGCGAGTGCATTATTAATTAATATGTTTCATGAATATTATGATTTAAAAAGCTCATGAGGCAGTATTATACCAGTATAAACTGAGGCTCAGACTAATTTACCCCAAATTCACATGGTGAAAAACTGGTGAATCCAAAATTTGAACTTATGTAAGCTTACATGAGATTCCCTTCTCTTGTACATGGCTGGTAGGCAAGGAAATCAAGAGGTCATGAAGGGAAGTCACCGTAAGGAAGAACAAAAATAGCTGGGCTATGTATAAAACAAATGAGCTACAGGGAGATATAGCCAATATGTTAAAAAAATTTTATAATCTATAAAATCTTAAATCACCCTGTTGTTTACCTGAAATTAATATAGTATTATAAATCAATTGTACTTCAGTTTTAAAAAGTGGACTGGGATCACCATCAGGACTTAACTATTTCTGGACACAGTGATGATTTAAATAAATCATGGAATATTTACATAGCAGAATAATATACCAAATCTTTTTTATGTAATTGAATATGGATCAAAACTTGTAAGGCTATTGGCTTTTAAACGAGAGAAGCAAATTGGTAGTGAATTTTCTCGGGGATAAGGGAATGACAAACCACTTTAGAGGGCACAGCTGAATCCACAGTGCTGGGAGAGAGGCATTAACTGTTATGCATACAAGGTATCTGAAAGTAAACTGGTCAGTCGGACTGTTTGATCTGTGTAAATTAATTTTCATATAGCCATTACTTGAGCCTGTGAGGTCTTGGGGCTTGAATCTGCAATTTAAAAGATATTGTCAACTTACTTCTTGTGACTGGGAAGAGCCTAATCATTTTTAGAGCTGGATCCTATTGTGACAAGACCCACCTGCTCATTGCAGCTATGTGGATGTTAGGAATACTCTTGCCTATTATGGGGGGAGCAGTGAAAGGAAATCCATTCTAAAAAATGATGTTGGTCAAGGTCAGGGCTTTAGATACTTATGGAGGATACTGTGTTTGAAATTTCTTATTATATACAGTAAGGCATTTACCTCTGATTCCAGAAGGCTTCTGGGTGTAAGCATTCCAATATTCACTCCATTTTTAAAGCCCTTTGGAATATCCCAGCGAGTGCATTATTAATTAATATGTTTCATGAATATTATGTTTTAAAAAAGCTCATGAGGCAGTATTATACCAGTATAAACTGAGGCTCAGACTAATTTACCCCAAATTCACATGGTAAAAAACTGGTGAATCCAAAATTTGAACTTATGTAAGCTTACATGAGATTCCCTTCTCTTGTACATGGCTGGTAGGCAAGGAAATCAAGAGGTCATGAAGGGAAGTCACCGTAAGGAAGAACAAAAATAGCTGGGCTATGTATAAAACAAATGAGCTACAGGGAGATATAGCCAATATGTTAAAAAAATTTTATAATCTATAAAATCTTAAATCACCCTGTTGTTTACCTGAAATTAATATAGTATTATAAATCAATTGTACTTCAGTTTTAAAAAGTGGACTGGGATCACCATCAGGACTTAACTATTTCTGGACACAGTGATGATTTAAATAAATCATGGAATATTTACATAGCAGAATAATATACCAAATCTGTATGTATTGATATGGATCAACTTGTAAGCTATGCTTTTAAAGAAAAAAAAATCAAGATATTGTTTCTGTATCCAAGATGCTGTCTCTATATCCAAAGATGCTGGAATTTCTATAAAGCACAGGCTGTTCTGGAAGTTCATACATGAAACTGACATGATTACCTACGTAGAGAAGCATTGGATATTTGGTAGTGATGGGGTAGGTGTCACTGAATGTTCTCAGATTATATTTTTATATTTAAAATAGTTGTGCTTAAAGTAGTTTAGCAAAGAAGAATATATTTTAAGATCGAGAGAGCTCTTTCAACCTTATCTCAAAGTGGTCTATATTTTTTTCAAAAAACGTTGTGTTTTATGTCTGAAAGAAGATTAGTAATAGGCATAGAGGCACTATTGATTTATGCATAGAGCTCTTCCCTTAGTATTCTAGATAATCTCTAGGTTTATTCTATCTCTGTCAGCAGAAAGTATGATTAGCATTTAGTGAAGGTATTATTTTTCATCTAGAAATTGAACATATGAATTCTTTAAAAAATAAAAAGGAAAGGATGGAGCATTCACCTGTTTTGCTCAAGCAATTTATACTCTCAAAGTAGTGAAGAGGCCAGATTGATAACACTGAACTGGTGCATCAGAATAATTAAGCTTTAATCTCTGATTCAAAGACATCAGTTTAGGGGTCATGAGGATTCAGAAGACTTTTTAATCAGTTGGAGATGATTAGCAACTTTGCTTGTGAAATGATCATTTTCCAAGTACAGCAATGCAGTGTTGTAGTAAAATACAGGGAAAAGATTAAGGAGTTTAATTTACTTGGCATGTTATAACTATGCTTATTAAAATACTAAGAATTACAGCAAAACTTCATTATTTGTTAATATTACTTTTGCCTCAATGGGGGTTATATTGAGAAAATAATATTCTAGACATAAAGGCCACTGCCAAGCTATATTTTTAAAAAACATATTGTTCTACTTTCTTGTAAAATAACCCCCTGGGTACTTAAAATGAAATCTATTTCTTTGCTGGAATGTAATTTCTCCCCCTCCCTCAATAAGCTTTCCATCTCTGGTTTATTGTTGCAGTGTTGTTCAAATAAAAAGACAGGTTCAGAATACTGATGTATTAATCAGCATGCCTTATACCATAAGAAATAAGATAAAGGGGACTGTGAATTATTTCTCAACAAAGATTTTGTTTGCATAATGCCACACTTGGGATCTTCCTTCTGGTTTTATCATGAAATTAATTGAATTGAGTAAATACATGCAAAAAGTAGCAAATCCATGCCAAATAAAAAATACCTTCCTCAAATAGAACTGAAGCTTTTGTAAAGAGGTCAGTGATTTTAACTTACCAGATCTTATAAGTTTTACTTGTTTCAGTAATCAGAGAGTCTTTTTCAGGATCAATAGGTAATCTTTGACAGACGGTTGGTTTCCATAGGTTTGAAATATGCAAAACAAATACCAAGAAAACATGGGCAACTTTCTAAGCATTTCTCATGACAGTGGTATAGTACGTAATAATACCTTATGATGGAAATCATCTTTACTTCGAGAAACACGGTATACTCAGGAAGGACAAGAATATATTTACCAGGGCCTGAACAAAGAGTTCCTAAGAATTTAAAGAAAAAATGTGCTTAAAATGTTGGATAAATATGTATGGTATACTTCTAAACACCAACTTGCCTTCCCAGCCTGCTCCTGCAATCTGTGTCCTTCATTGTAGAAGCCGTAATGTTTTTGTTCTGAGAATTTTGTTATGTACAAAGTGTATACATGAAGAAGGAAACGGCAACCCCTCCAGTATTCTTGCCAGGGCAACAGATTTCTGGATCTAACAGATCCAGAAATAAACAAACAAACAAAAAATGGTTTCTTTATTCACATATTATGAAGATGCCAAAAGGATTGTATAAAATATTACTAAGCTCACATCATTAAATAAGCTCACATCAGTTTACTATTATCCATCTGTTATCTTAATATAATTTGTATGATAATATAATTTGTATGCATACTGTGTGCACATATATTTATATATGTTTATCTCCATAATACCTTTTCAGGCATAAGCATTTTTCCTTTTTAATTTTGTTGTTTACTATCTGTGAATAGTATGCTTATATTATTGTTTCTCTTTATAAATCAAACATAAGCATCTATTGACTCATGATATTTACTCAGCAGTTTTCCTGCTTTCCGGTTTTATCACTGATCATGTTTAATAATTTAAGTAATATATTTTGAATTTTTCCTATTAATTTTTATTTACACATTTTAAATTTATGTACAGACAAATTCACTTATTTTGTTACCAAACTCAGATTTGGCTGCTCACTCTTCAAAAGCCAACACTCAAAAAGGCAAAGTGCTCATAGGAACAGAAAGATTGCTTTATTCAGGAGGCTGGCAATTTAGGGAGAAGGCAGAATGGTGTCCTGTCCAGAACCAACTCTAAAGATTTTACCATGAAATTTTTTAAAGGGAAAAGGGGGAAGTAATCTCAGTTCATCATTGAGTTAGGGGGTCAGATTTTTTGCCAGTTCCCACTATGGGCAGGCTTGGTGACTTCTTCTGATCTTCAGGTGCTATCTTGTTCTCTCCACCTGCTCATGAGATTACTGAATGGGAAACTAGGGGAAAGATCTAGTCACCTGTTAATTATTTATTCTTGATTTCTACTTCTTTAATCTAAAAAAACACCCAACAGGTTAGGCAAGGCACCGTGTTATAAGATTTGAAAGTTGTGCTTGGGTCAGAGGCTAGTTAAGCATGGGAGCATCTGGTATAAAGGTTAGTTAATTTATACTTTGCTAAAATGATGAGATGAAAGGGCCATCCTGCAGAAAGCTGCTGTCTGCAAAGAGCTGCTGACAGCCCCACTCAGACATTATTCCATTTCTGTGGGATCATGGGCAAAGGTCTTTCTTGCGTCACTTCATACTGACACCATTTTCTTAGAGTGGGTTGACATGAATCTGTAGCATCTCTTTGCTAACAGCTTTAGTTGTCTGCTTATATATCCTTGGAAAAGGGTGTGGCAACCCACACTGGTATTCTTGTCTAGAGAATAGCACAGACAGAGGAGCCTGGCAGGCTGCAGTCCATAGGATCACAAAGAGTCATCCATGACTGAAGCGACTTATCACACAGAATAAGCTATAATTATTTTGTTGATGTCCACAAAGATATACATTATTATGAACACTAGTGTTTATTAATCCTCTCCCCTGTTTTGAGTACTCTTTTGTGACTCAGGGCAAGCCCAAGAGATTTCAACTTTTCTATAAACAACAAGCAGGGGACAGGGAAGAGTCTTCATACTTGGCAGGACCCTGAGGGGCTTCTACTTGGTTTCGATTTTGGTATATTTCCTTGAGTTTTGAAAAATACACAGAATTATGTAACTACAAAAATAAGCAAGGAATACAGCCATTTTATCATCCAAAGTATTCCCGAGTGTTGCCCTTAGTAGACAACCCCTTTCCTCAGCCCTAAAACCTAGCATCTGCCACTCAACTTCATTCTCTGTAGTTTTGCCTTTTCCAGTATGTCATACAAATGAAATCAGGAAGCACATAGCCTTTTTAGCCTACATTAGAACCATGGGGTCTCCAAGAGTTGGACAAGATTGAGTGACCAACACTTTCACTTTTCATGTACATATTGATGCTTGTGTCAATAACTTCCTCCTTATTGCTGTGCAATATTGCACTGTATGAACTTACCAAAGTAAGTTTGTTTATCCTTTCCTCAGTCAAAGGGCATTTAGGTTATTCCCATTTTTAGGGCACAAATTAAACCTACCATGAAATTGATGTATAGTATTTTCTTGAACATAAGTTTTATTTCTCTTGGGTAAATTCTTAGGAGGAAGATGGTTGGGTCATATGATAAGTATACTTTTTTTCAGGAAAGGCATTAATTTCATTTGTCTTACTAAACAGAAAAATATGTACTATATGCTTCAAAAATTTTTAACCTCTGTGAAATTCTGCAGGAAGTTTTTTCATGGCTCTTAATACAATATGAATTGTCTTTTTTCTAAGTAAAATATTAATAAATCTAGTCACGATGGTGTATATTTTATCCCATGACTTGTTTATTTTATGACTGGAAGTTCGAACATTTTGACTCCTTTTGTACTCCCCCACTGACTACCTTTGACAAACACCAATCTGTTCTATCTGTAGCTTGGCCTTGTTTATTTGTCTGTTTAATTTCACATATAAGTGAAAACAAACCGTATTTGTCTTTTTTAGTCTGACTTATTTCACTTACCATAATACCCTCAAGGGTCATCCGTGTTGTTACAAAGAGCAAGATTTCATTCTTTTCTATGGTTAAATAATATTCCATTGTATATATCACAATATCTTTGTATTTTCTGCATTGATAAATGCCTAGCCAAATTCTTGGCTGTAATACTTTTGCATTGCTATCAGCAATGTAAGAAATTTATGGATGCTCTACACCCTTGCCAGCACATGTGACTTTATCACATTGTTATTGTAGTTGTTTGCTGTATCTCTTTTGGTTTTAATTTCCAGTATTTAAAAGTTTCCCAGTTTAGTAGACAACCCCTTTCCTCAGCCCTAAAACCTAGCATCTGCCACTCAACTTCATTCTCTGTAGTTTTGCCTTTTCCAGTATGTCATACAAATGAAATCAGGAAGCACATAGCCTTTTTAGCCTACATTAGAACCATGGGGTCTCCAAGAGTTGGACAAGATTGAGTGACCAACACTTTCACTTTTCATGTACATATTGATGCTTGTGTCAATAACTTCCTCCTTATTGCTGTGCAATATTGCACTGTATGAACTTACCAAAGTAAGTTTGTTTATCCTTTCCTCAGTCAAAGGGCATTTAGGTTATTCCCATTTTTAGGGCACAAATTAAACCTACCATGAAATTGATGTATAGTATTTTCTTGAACATAAGTTTTATTTCTCTTGGGTAAATTCTTAGGAGGAAGATGGTTGGGTCATATGATAAGTATACTTTTTTTCAGGAAAGGCATTAATTTCATTTGTCTTACTAAACAGAAAAATATGTACTATATGCTTAAAAAATTTTTAACCTCTGTGAAATTCTGCAGGAAGTTTTTTCATGGCTCTTAATACAATATGAATTGTCTTTTTTCTAAGTAAAATATTAATAAATCTAGTCACGATGGTGTATATTTTATCCCATGACTTGTTTATTTTATGACTGGAAGTTCGAACATTTTGACTCCTTTTGTACTCCCCCACTGACTACCTTTGACAAACACCAATCTGTTCTATCTGTAGCTTGGCCTTGTTTATTTGTCTGTTTAATTTCACATATAAGTGAAAACAAACCGTATTTGTCTTTTTTAGTCTGACTTATTTCACTTACCATAATACCCTCAAGGGTCATCCGTGTTGTTACAAAGAGCAAGATTTCATTCTTTTCTATGGTTAAATAATATTCCATTGTATATATCACAATATCTTTGTATTTTTCTGCATTGATAAATGCCTAGCCAAATTCTTGGCTGTAATACTTTTGCATTGCTATCAGCAATGTAAGAAATTTATGGATGCTCTACACCCTTGCCAGCACATGTGACTTTATCACATTGTTATTGTAGTTGTTTGCTGATCTAATAAATGTTGAGTATCTCTTTTTGGTTTTAATTCACATTGCCCCTAATGACTAATAATATTGAATATTTTTATATATACCTATTTGCCACTGGTATATCTTCTATGAAGTGTTTTTTTTTTTTTTTTTTTCAAATATTTTATTATTTTTTTATTAGGTTGTTTTGTTATTTTTGAGTTTTAGAAATTCTTTAGTCTACAGATCCAAATTCCTTGCCACAAATAGCTTGCAAATATTTTTCCCAGTCTGTAGGTCATTTTAAAATTCTTTTAACAGTATCATTCACAGAAAAAAGTGTTTCTAATTTTGATTAACTCTAATCTATCAGTATTTTCTTTGGGAGATCATGCATTTGATATTATATATAAGAACCCCTTGTCCATTCCAAGGGTCACCAAATTGATTTCCTATGTTTTCCTTTATAAGTTTTAGAGTTTTACATTTTAGAAGTTTATAATCCGTTTTGAGTTAACTATTAGTGGGTTTGTCAAAACATTCTTTTTTTTCCTATGAGATGGCTCATAGTTGTCTTTAGTTTCATTCAAAACAATTTTTTTAGAGTGTGTTATGATAGATGTCACATCAGCATGCATTTTTTAAAAATCTTATCAGAATTAGTGAATTTTTATGCAACTGTTTTAATTTTGAAGATGAAAAAAATATGTAACATTTTTAACATGAGAGCTGGACCCTAAAGAAGTCTGAGTGGTAAGGAATTGATGCCTTTGAATTGTGGTGCTGAAGATTCTTGAGAGTCCCTTGGACCAGAGAAGATCAAACCAGTCAATCCTTAGGGAAATTAACCCTGAATATTCACGGGAAGGACCAATGCTGAAGTTGAAGCTCCAATACTTTGGCCACCTGATGTGAAGAGATGACTCGTTGGAAAAGACCCTGATGCTGGGAAAAAATAGAAGGCAGAAGAAAAAGGGGACAACAGAGGATGAGGTGCTTAGATGGCATCACTGAGTCAATGGACATGAGTTTGAGCAAGCTCTGGGAGATGGTGAAGGACAGGGAAGCCTGGCATGCTGCAGTCCATGGGGTTCAAAAGAGTCAGACACAACTGAGCAAGTGAACTGAACTGAACTGATACTTTATTATTTCAAGAAGAGTAAAAATGCAGCTGAAATGCAAAAACAACTTTGTGCAGTGTATGGAGAATATCCTGTGACTGATCAAACATTTCAAATATGATTTGAGGAGTTTGATGCTGAAAGTTTCTCACTAAATGATGCTCCATGGTCAGGTAGACCAGTTGAAGTTGATAGCAGTCAAATTGAGACAGTAATTGAGAAGAATCAAAGTAATACCACACAGGAGATAGCTGACATATTCAGAATATCCAAATCAATTGTCGAAAATCATTCAAACCACTTGTTTATGTTTCTCACTTTGATGTTTCGGTTTCACATAAGTTAAGTGAAAAAAACCTAACAGTGTATTTCCACATGCAATTTTCTGCTGAAATGTAATGAAAACATTCCACTTTTAAAATAAATTGTGACAAGTGATTTTAAAAAAAAGTGAATACTGTACTATACTATGGAATGAAGAGGATTGTGGGGCAAGTGAAATGAACCACCATTAACCACACCAAAGCCTTATCTGCATCCAAAGAAGGCAAAGTTGTATATATGCTGGGATTGGAAGGGAGTCCTCGATTATCAGCTCTTTCTGAAAAACCAAATACCCAATTCCAGGTATTACTCTCAATTAGACCAACTGAAGGCAGCAGTCAATGAAAAGCATCTGGATTTAGTCAATAGAAAATGCATAATCTTCTATCAGGATTATGTAAGACCACATGTTTCTTTGATGACTAAGCAAAAATGGTTACAGTTTGCCTGGGAAATTCAGATTCATCTACCATATGCACCAGATACTGCGCCTTTGGATTTCCATTCACTTTGATCTTTACTGTGGGGACCTTCCGCAGAAAGGGAAGGCAGCAGGATTACCCCCTGGCTGAACCGGGAGATCTCAGAGAAAGGCAAATCTTGACTGCCCGCCCTGCAGCCTCCTGGCTCAGGCAGAGGACAATCAGACGCGACAGGGGTTCCATCGAAGTAGTTCCGCTTTATTGAAGAAGATCCACAGCTTTTATAGGCAAGTGAAGAGGGTTTTGCACGGGACTTCCTATAGATTACACCAATCAAGCTAAAGGCCAAGCAATCATTCACGAGCACAGAAAACCAAGGGAACCAATCAGAAATTTTGACCATCAAGTAACAATTTAGATCACGCCCTGTCTCTTCCTGTAGGCGCCATCTTAGATGCAAACATGTGCTTAAGCTTCTTTAAACAATGCGCTTAAGCTTCCCTTCATTCCCATGTCCCTTCCTGTAGGCGCCATCTTAGCTCCAAGCTGAAACAATGTGTTTAAGCTTCTTTATGCTTGCAACGGTCCTCTTTCAATTCAGAGCCCTACACTTTACAAAATTCTTTTTATGGAAAAAAATGTCAATTTCCTGGAAGGCTGTAAAGGCAACTGCAAGAGTTCTTTGCTCAGAAAGATAAAAGGTTTGGAGAACATGGAATTATGACATTGCCTGACAAATGCAGAAAGTAGTGAACAAAATGGTGAATGCATTGTTCAATAAAGCTCTTGGTGAAAATGAAAATTGTGTATTTTATTTTTACCCAAAAAAGAACAAAGAAGGGACTGCCCTGGTTGTCCAGTGGGTAAAGAGTCCTCCTCGCAGTGCAGCGGGCACTGGTTCGATCCCTGGCCCAAGAAGATCCCACATGCCAAGGAACAGCTGGGCTGGTGTATCCAGTTACAGAGCCAGCACTCTTTAGCATAAGTGCCCAGAGTTAGTGTTGGTAAGTGAGAGAGGCCACTGCAATGCGAGGCCCACACATGCCAAAGAATAAAAAAGATGGATGAAAAATAAACGATGACTTAGAGGCCAAAAAAAAAAATAAAATAAGAAAACCAAAACAAAACAAAAATCCCAAAGAAACTTCTTAGCCATCCCAATGTATAAGATGAGAGATCTGGTCAAAGTTATATTTTTTTTCCTTTCTTTCTTTCCTTTTTTTGCATAAAGATATGAAATAATTTATCAACTTTTATTTTTAAAAAAAAGACTTGCTTTTAGAATATGCTGACAGGCCCCCCCTTTCCAAGAAACGCGACAGGGGTTCCATCGAAGTAGTTCCGCTTTATTGAAGAAGATCCACAGCTTTTATAGGCAAGTGAAGAGGGTTTTGCACGGGACTTCCTATAGATTACACCAATCAAGCTAAAGGCCAAGCAATCATTCACGAGCACAGAAAACCAAGGGAACCAATCAGAAATTTTGACCATCAAGTAACAATTTAGATCACGCCCTGTCTCTTCCTGTAGGCGCCATCTTAGATGCAAACATGTGCTTAAGCTTCTTTAAACAATGCGCTTAAGCTTCCCTTCATTCCCATGTCCCTTCCTGTAGGCGCCATCTTAGCTCCAAGCTGAAACAATGTGTTTAAGCTTCTTTATGCTTGCAACGGTCCTCTTTCAATTCAGAGCCCTACACTTTACAAAATTCTTTTTATGGAAAAAAATGTCAATTTCCTGGAAGGCTGTAAAGGCAACTGCAAGAGTTCTTTGCTCAGAAAGATAAAAGGTTTGGAGAACATGGAATTATGACATTGCCTGACAAATGCAGAAAGTAGTGAACAAAATGGTGAATGCATTGTTCAATAAAGCTCTTGGTGAAAATGAAAATTGTGTATTTTATTTTTACCCAAAAAAGAACAAAGAAGGGACTGCCCTGGTTGTCCAGTGGGTAAAGAGTCCTCCTCGCAGTGCAGCGGGCACTGGTTCGATCCCTGGCCCAAGAAGATCCCACATGCCAAGGAACAGCTGGGCTGGTGTATCCAGTTACAGAGCCAGCACTCTTTAGCATAAGTGCCCAGAGTTAGTGTTGGTAAGTGAGAGAGGCCACTGCAATGCGAGGCCCACACATGCCAAAGAATAAAAAAGATGGATGAAAAATAAACGATGACTTAGAGGCCAAAAAAAAAAATAAAATAAGAAAACCAAAACAAAACAAAAAAACCAAAGAAACTTCTTAGCCATCCCAATGTATAAGATGAGAGATCTGGTCAAAGTTATATTTTTTTTCCTTTCTTTCTTTCCTTTTTTTTTGCATAAAGATATGAAATAATTTATCAACTTTTATTTAAAAGACTTGTTTTGGATATTGGCTTGCTTTTAGGTATTTGCAAAAATTAATTGACCTTACTTGTGTTACTCTACTTCTAGATATTCCATCCCACTGATCTACTTGTCCATCCTTTCACTGATACCACACTGTTGTGATCTTTGCACCTGTATATCAGATAATGTGAGTCATTTCCATTAATGACATGTGAATAGGGTGCATATAAAAAAGCTAGCTTTTATGATAATTTCCAAAAATCTATAAAATTGAATTAAATAAAAAGCAGAAAATATCTGGCATGCTAGCACCAACACTAGAATCCCTAGTGCTCCTTGCTACATTGTTCAGTTTGTTTTGAGACTTCTTTAGTTGTGTCGGGGAAGACCAGTTTCTGCCAGTGCAAGGCCTGCATGTGGACAGCTTGCATAAAGCAGCCTGGTCCTGCAATTACATACAAAGGCTTTAAATTATTTAAATTGTTTGCTATTCCTGCTTCTGTACAATGGAACAACTGTCATTAGTCTTGTACCCCTGAATCTTTTTCCCACTAAAGGTCATTCCAGTGTTTTAAAGATCATTGTTGTTTTCACTTGCTCTTTTTTGTAGACCATAGCTTTGTTTACTCAATTTTGGCTGTTACTAAGATTGTATCTACTGGTATTGTTCACAATGCATGCATTTTTCTTTTTTAAGATATACTGCGTTTCAATGGGCTTTTGTTAAGGAAGAGGAAAAGACATATCTGCCAAATTCACCGTTTGAACCAGAAACACATAAAGGAGCTCTACTATGGACTTATAAGCATCTATAATAAGGAACTGGGCTCTAGTTACTTTTCAGTGCAGGAGACAGAAGAGACATGAGTTCAATCCCTGGGTCAGCATAAGTGCCCAGAGTTAGTGTTGGTAAGTGAGAGAGGCCACTGCAATGCGAGGCCCACACATGCCAAAGAATAAAAAAGATGGATGAAAAATAAACGATGACTTAGAGGCCAAAAAAAAAAATAAAATAAGAAAACCAAAACAAAACAAAAAAACCAAAGAAACTTCTTAGCCATCCCAATGTATAAGATGAGAGATCTGGTCAAAGTTATATTTTTTTTCCTTTCTTTCTTTCCTTTTTTTTTGCATAAAGATATGAAATAATTTATCAACTTTTATTTAAAAGACTTGTTTTGGATATTGGCTTGCTTTTAGGTATTTGCAAAAATTAATTGACCTTACTTGTGTTACTCTACTTCTAGATATTCCATCCCACTGATCTACTTGTCCATCCTTTCACTGATACCACACTGTTGTGATCTTTGCACCTGTATATCAGATAATGTGAGTCATTTCCATTAATGACATGTGAATAGGGTGCATATAAAAAAGCTAGCTTTTATGATAATTTCCAAAAATCTATAAAATTGAATTAAAAAAAAAGCAGAAAATATCTGGCATGCTAGCACCAACACTAGAATCCCTAGTGCTCCTTGCTACATTGTTCAGTTTGTTTTGAGACTTCTTTAGTTGTGTCGGGGAAGACCAGTTTCTGCCAGTGCAAGGCCTGCATGTGGACAGCTTGCATAAAGCAGCCTGGTCCTGCAATTACATACAAAGGCTTTAAATTATTTAAATTGTTTGCTATTCCTGCTTCTGTACAATGGAACAACTGTCATTAGTCTTGTACCCCTGAATCTTTTTCCCACTAAAGGTCATTCCAGTGTTTTAAAGATCATTGTTGTTTTCACTTGCTCTTTTTTGTAGACCATAGCTTTGTTTACTCAATTTTGGCTGTTACTAAGATTGTATCTACTGGTATTGTTCACAATGCATGCATTTTTCTTTTTTAAGATATACTGCGTTTCAATGGGCTTTTGTTAAGGAAGAGGAAAAGACATATCTGCCAAATTCACCGTTTGAACCAGAAACACATAAAGGAGCTCTACTATGGACTTATAAGCATCTATAATAAGGAACTGGGCTCTAGTCATAAAAAACTCACTTTATCAGTGCAGGAGACAGAAGAGACATGAGTTCAATCCCTGGGTCAAGAAGATCCCCTGGAGGAGCACATGGCAACCCACTCCAGTATTCTTGCCCAGAGAATCCCCATGGACAGAAGAGCCTAATAATCTATAGTCTATAGTATCTGGTAGAGTTGACCATGACTGAAGCGATTTAGACACATATTCGCTGTAAGGAATTAGTGATGCTCCTTGGCCAAGTTTGACAAATGAATCAGCTTGTGGAGGCTGTGAATTTTCCTAAACTTCTGTGTTTTTTTTTTTTTTTTTTTTTCTCCTCTGTGTCATTTTTCAAGTTTTCCATGTGGTAGAACTAGTTTGTTGATTATGTTCATTCCTCCTATCAAGATTTCTGTAATTAATTGCATAAATGTTTAATATTCTTTCCTGTTATCATTTCTTAATGTTCTCATTTTAAATAACATGTTTGTTTGTTAATTATCTCAAAGTATTTCCACTGATATAGCATGACAGTGACTTTAATCAAACTACTTAGGGCAGAAAGTTAACTTAAGGCAGAAAGATAAACTTGGAGCTTGCATTATTAACCATTATTGTGTAAGATTTTCCTTTAAATCATTCCAGTGTTTTGAAAGAGTTATTTTTTTCTATCAAATTACCTGTCTCACAATCATATAATAGTTTAAGGACAGGGAGAGCAAACTTCAAGCCGTAGACTGGAAAGTGCAATGATATAGTTCCAGCTCAACCTCGCTTTCTCACACATGCTAACCAAAATTACAGAGCTTAAATGATAATGTTGCTCAGTTCAGCTCCTGCAAGAGCTGCTACAAGGTTCCTCATTCACATACGCATTGTTTCCCTAAGACTTCTAGATTCATTGCTTACATTAGAATAGTACCACTGCGTCAAACTATCCATAATGATAGAGCCTCACCTGTCCCATTTTTGGGCTGTTACTAAGATTGTATCTACTGGTATTGTTCACAATGCATGCATTTTTCTTTTTTAAGATATACTGCGTTTCAATGGGCTTTTGTTAAGGAAGAGGAAAAGACATATCTGCCAAATTCACCGTTTGAACCAGAAACACATAAAGGAGCTCTACTATGGACTTATAAGCATCTATAATAAGGAACTGGGCTCTAGTCATAAAAAACTCACTTTATCAGTGCAGGAGACAGAAGAGACATGAGTTCAATCCCTGGGTCAAGAAGATCCCCTGGAGGAGCACATGGCAACCCACTCCAGTATTCTTGCCCAGAGAATCCCCATGGACAGAAGAGCCTAATAATCTATAGTCTATAGTATCTGGTAGAGTTGACCATGACTGAAGCGATTTAGACACATATTCGCTGTAAGGAATTAGTGATGCTCCTTGGCCAAGTTTGACAAATGAATCAGCTTGTGGAGGCTGTGAATTTTCCTAAACTTCTGTGTTTTTTTTTTTTTTCTCCTCTGTGTCATTTTCAAGTTTTCCATGTGGTAGAACTAGTTTGTTGATTATGTTCATTCCTCCTATCAAGATTTCTGTAATTAATTGCATAAATGTTTAATATTCTTTCCTGTTATCATTTCTTAATGTTCTCATTTTAAATAACATGTTTGTTTGTTAATTATCTCAAAGTATTTCCACTGATATAGCATGACAGTGACTTTAATCAAACTACTTAGGGCAGAAAGTTAACTTAAGGCAGAAAGATAAACTTGGAGCTTGCATTATTAACCATTATTGTGTAAGATTTTCCTTTAAATCATTCCAGTGTTTTGAAAGAGTTATTTTTTTCTATCAAATTACCTGTCTCACAATCATATAATAGTTTAAGGACAGGGAGAGCAAACTTCAAGCCGTAGACTGGAAAGTGCAATGATATAGTTCCAGCTCAACCTCGCTTTCTCACACATGCTAACCAAAATTACAGAGCTTAAATGATAATGTTGCTCAGTTCAGCTCCTGCAAGAGCTGCTACAAGGTTCCTCATTCACATACGCATTGTTTCCCTAAGACTTCTAGATTCATTGCTTACATTAGAATAGTACCACTGCGTCAAACTATCCATAATGATAGAGCCTCACCTGTCCATTGCTTTATTCTGTGTTGATGTGCAAATGCAAGATCTATTAACCATCAAAAGAAAGGTGACTAAATTCAGGTGTGTATAGATGCAGTCTGATTGGTAGTATGTAAAATACTCATTTATATTTACATAAAATATTCCCGATCTAGTGGTTTTCTGAACAACATTAGAATCTGTGTCACATTTACATGTTTTAGATTTTATGAATATATTATTTGGAAATGTTTTAGCAATAAGATAACAAAATAATAAAATACCTTCTATCAGGATCCACAAAATACTATGTATATATAATAATTATGACATCATAGAATTATAATAAAAAATCCTCCACTAGGATAAATATAGGAAGAAAAAGTCTAGAATAGTGCTACATAAATATAAAGAAGAAAACTTACAAATTATATAAAAAGAAAAGCCTGCAAACATGACGAAATGCAAAGCCAAACACAGATCGAGCTGAACACATTTGTCTTTGGGAAAGAAATGATAAAAATGTTTAGCAGTAAAATGAAACTGCTTATAAGTCATTTCAAAATAATAATACACCCTGGAGGATTTTATTGGTTTTAAAACTTTTAAACTGTGACCCAGTGCCTTATATGTGCTTCCTTGTAAATCTATAATCTAATTATAAAGTGACCAAATATTAAATAGCTGCTGTGAGTCTACAGCTTCCTCCAAATGTTACTTTTGATGTTTAAAACTCTTCTAATGGAAATTGCATGCACTAACTATCAATGGAAAAAATTAAATACTTAAATGCAGTGAAGTGAAGCAGAGATTGGTTTTTCTCCCTGTTAAGGTTATGATTGGATTATTGTGAACTTAATATTTGTTCCAAGAGAAAATGTTTTCTTTCTTTAAATATACATTACAATAATTGAATAGACAATGTTATTCCTGGAAGTTAAGGGGCATTTTAAAACCAATAGATATAGTTGTATGTTGTCTCTTCCCTCTATTCCAAATGCCCTTTTCCTCAATCCTAACTCTGCTGTTATTCTGTGAAAACACTATTCAAAGCTCCAGGGGAAAGAAACAGGTTTTGCTATGGAGTCTGAGCTTACTCTCCTTGCTGCACTACAGGCCAATGAATCCGAGAAATGAGATGTTCAGGCAAGGAAAACGACTTTATTTAGAAAGCAGCTGACATAGAAGATGGCAGGCTAGTGCCTCTGAAATAGCCATCTGATTGGGGGTTGGATGCCAAACACTTTTATAGATCAGAGATGGAGAGAGGTGAGGAAGGAAAATAAAAAGGCCGTTCATCTTGCAAACATCTCCCAGAATGGCAAGCCTCAGTTAGGGGATGTGTCAATTTCTCCCCTCCTGTCATCCTCAGGTGAACAGGGTTCTGAACAAAGGCATTTTACTTTAACAGTCAGGCAGAGGGAAAGGGGGTTTGAGGTAAGCCATTAAGTATGATCATAATGATAAAAACAATGAAAGGCAAGTCAAAGAAACAGTTTGCAAAATGGAGCCAGAATTGCTTTTATCCCCATTACAGTTTCTCAACTGCAGAAACTTACTGGGATCTTTTCTTGTACCTGAACACATGTGTCTTTGGGAAAGAAATGATAAAAATGTTTAGCAGTAAAATGAAACTGCTTATAAGTCATTTCAAAATAATAATACACCCTGGAGGATTTTATTGGTTTTAAAACTTTTAAACTGTGACCCAGTGCCTTATATGTGCTTCCTTGTAAATCTATAATCTAATTATAAAGTGACCAAATATTAAATAGCTGCTGTGAGTCTACAGCTTCCTCCAAATGTTACTTTTGATGTTTAAAACTCTTCTAATGGAAATTGCATGCACTAACTATCAATGGAAAAAATTAAATACTTAAATGCAGTGAAGTGAAGCAGAGATTGGTTTTTCTCCCTGTTAAGGTTATGATTGGATTATTGTGAACTTAATATTTGTTCCAAGAGAAAATGTTTTCTTTCTTTAAATATACATTACAATAATTGAATAGACAATGTTATTCCTGGAAGTTAAGGGGCATTTTAAAACCAATAGATATAGTTGTATGTTGTCTCTTCCCTCTATTCCAAATGCCCCTTTTCCTCAATCCTAACTCTGCTGTTATTCTGTGAAAACACTATTCAAAGCTCCAGGGGAAAGAAACAGGTTTTGCTATGGAGTCTGAGCTTACTCTCCTTGCTGCACTACAGGCCAATGAATCCGAGAAATGAGATGTTCAGGCAAGGAAAACGACTTTATTTAGAAAGCAGCTGACATAGAAGATGGCAGGCTAGTGCCTCTGAAATAGCCATCTGATTGGGGGTTGGATGCCAAACACTTTTATAGATCAGAGATGGAGAGAGGTGAGGAAGGAAAATAAAAAGGCCGTTCATCTTGCAAACATCTCCCAGAATGGCAAGCCTCAGTTAGGGGATGTGTCAATTTCTCCCCTCCTGTCATCCTCAGGTGAACAGGGTTCTGAACAAAGGCATTTTACTTTAACAGTCAGGCAGAGGGAAAGGGGGTTTGAGGTAAGCCATTAAGTATGATCATAATGATAAAAACAATGAAAGGCAAGTCAAAGAAACAGTTTGCAAAATGGAGCCAGAATTGCTTTTATCCCCATTACAGTTTCTCAACTGCAGAAACTTACTGGGATCTTTTCTTGTACCTCTGTTTTTATTTAGGGGTGTGTGTGTGTATGTGTCTGTGTGTGGTGTTTGAGTTGTTGATGAAAGAGGAGGGACATCTAGGGTCTGACTGACTGAGCTCATTGCTATTGTTCATAGCCCACAGGAAAACTGGTTTGTGGTTCTTCACTGTCTCTCTCCCACTCATTCTTCTACTTTCTAGCATTCCTATTGTCAGCTACAAACTGGCATTTACCAATTACATTGCCAATGCCTCGACAACAGGACATTTGCTGTCTGCCTCTGCAGAGACCAGACCCTGTGCTGTTGAGAACTGCTGACCTTCAACACCCCCTGAAGGAGATCAGGGTAGCGTTGAGACTCCATGCTGTTGAGAGCTGCTGACCTTCAATACCCTCTGATGGAGATCAGGGTTGGGCAGAGGCCCTCTTTGCTCCAGGGAATCTGGTGGGGCAGGTCTTTAGACAGATGGATGCTTTTAGGAACAGATTTTATTATCTCAATCTTGCATCTCCTCATATTTAGAAAAGCACTATATCTCTTCACGGTGACATCAGATCCTCCTGACTGACTGGAGACTGTTTGTAAAATGATTGTTTAATGATATGAAACTCCTCCTTCACCAAAATCCTTAAATATTGACCCTCTTCCTTCTGCCTCTTTGGAGCAGTCTCTCAGAGCTATCTGGGGTGCTGCCTCCCGGGCTGCAGTCCTAACTATGCCCCAAAGAAAACTTAACCCACAACTCTTAAGCTGTTCATCTTTTTAGTTGACAATATCAAAAACGCCACATTTCAGCACCTCCTCAGGCCACTCTTTAGGTTTCCCCTGGGAAAGACTTCTCCATGTTATGAAATCAGATTTCCATCCTAGATTTTTCTTTTCACGTCTACAGTTCTTAGTCTTTAAAGTTATTCAGTTTTTAAAAGTTATGATTCTTACTAAACTCACACTAAAACGTGGATGTGAATAACAACACTATTGTTATGCTCAGCAGTCTTGATCTATTAACAATCTTCTGTTTCAAGTAAATAGATGTTGAAATTTTAGGCAAGTGAATTTGGCTCCGAGTAAGATTCTACACTCTGATTGTGAGGCTGTGAATATATTATTTAACATGTCAAAAGGAACTTTGCAGATGTAGTTAAATTTCCTAATCAGTTGAATTTAAAAGAGGAAAATTATCCAGCAGCAGGGGTCCAGGATAATCACAGGATCCCTTAAAAGCACAAGGCAAGGCAGAATGGGAATTTAAAGAAATCCAGAGCAAGAGAAGCATTCAATGATCCTTTGCTTGAATTTGAAGAGAGTAATGTGTCAAGAAAACAGGGACTTTGGTTCTACAACCACAGAAAGCTGAATTCTATCAACAACCTTGGAAGAAGCTAATATGGTGCCCTGGAAGAGAATTGTAACCCTGAGAGATATTCTAATACCTTAAGTCTGCTGTGTCATTCATCCATTATAAAAATGCTGCTTGTTAAAATGTAAGGTATCTAAAAAATGAAACAGTTAAAACTCTTGTTCTTAAAACATCCTGGTGGAATAGAAGAAATAAAGTACATGTTAAATGTACAGAATGATTAAATACACTTTTTTTCTCAAAACAGGTATGACTTAAATTGCTCTAAAACTCCCGAACAGTGAATTATTTCTCAAAGTTTGAATATATTAGGTTTTTTGGAGTAATGGCCTCTAGGCTGACATGATTCAGATTTCCCCATTTTAATTTCTTAATCTGTGCAGGTACACATCCTAACACCTTACGTCACACTGCTACATCACTCACTCATTTAAAACTGCTGCTTGTTAAAATGTAAGCCATTTAAAAAATAAATCAGTTAAAACTCCTGCAGCCTTGTTTATCTTTCTAAGTTTGTCCCTAACATGTTTTCATGTGCCAACATTCATATCTGTGTCTTTTGTTTCCCAAGGTTACCCTGGTCCATGGATTTATTCAGTTCTGTTGCATATAATGAAACATCTAAATGCTAAGCATTTATGCCAGCTAGGAATAGCTAATCTATTTATTTATCAGCATCTGCATATACTCTTGCAGAATGTTGTCACTTCTCTATTTAGCTGGAAAGACTTATGAACAAAATCTGAAGAAGACTAATGTTTACAGAACAGAGGGTTTCATACCTCCCATCTCCCTGGCTGCATATTTTCAAATTTTATGCCTCGTCTGCTAAAATTCCTTTCAACACAAACCCCAACTGTGCAGCTGTGTAAATCATGTGTTCCCATGACCAGGTGTGCCAAGGATGACTGTGGAGATACCCTTGTTAGAGTAATCCTCCCTCTAGAAGAGACACAGATAACATTGGTTTTCAGATGTCGACAGGCTGGATGGTTAGGAAGCCAGATAGATTAGATTGTTCCAGAAGGCTTTCGTTTGAAGCATGAGACTAATGATGTGTTATAAAGTTTGGGAGCAGTAGGCACACCTTCTCTGTGCTAATCCTTACTGGAGAGCATTGTCCTTTGCAGATTCAGGAATCCTTAACATGTAGGCTGCTCCTGTCCTGCGAAGATGCTCCTGTTTTCCTTCTGTTGATGCTGGAAAAAAAAAAAAAAAAAAAACAACAACACACAAATCATAGTTTTTCCTATAACGTGCATGCATTACTCGACATAATGAAAAGAAGCCATTCATTTTTTGATCTGTCTTCATCATCTCTCTTCTGTCTCTCTATCTATCATGGAGCTACCCTGAGGTCCTCAGCCATTGTGCAAGTTGTGCTTATTTTTTATTTAGTTTTACAAAATGCCTTTCAAGAAATGGCTTCCTTGGATGTGCCTATGATGGCCACAAAGAAGTAAAGTGACCCTGCTTTACTGCCTTGAGAGGAAGTCACTAACTTTTATTGTAATTGGGCAGTTTATGCTCATGTTCTATTTCAATGGAGATCTAATATGAGAAGTAGTATTAGGGGAATATTTTAAATCACCATTGCAGATCCATTTATTGTATTCCATCAGTTTCATGCTTAGATGTGTATTGCATATTTTCCTTTCAAAAGGGCTGAAAAGTAATGGGATTTTTTCTTTGTTTCAATGAAACTTAGATGTTTTATTTTTGCATATAATGAAACATCTAAATGCTAAGCATTTATGCCAGCTAGGAATAGCTAATCTATTTATTTATCAGCATCTGCATATACTCTTGCAGAATGTTGTCACTTCTCTATTTAGCTGGAAAGACTTATGAACAAAATCTGAAGAAGACTAATGTTTACAGAACAGAGGGTTTCATACCTCCCATCTCCCTGGCTGCATATTTTCAAATTTTATGCCTCGTCTGCTAAAATTCCTTTCAACACAAACCCCAACTGTGCAGCTGTGTAAATCATGTGTTCCCATGACCAGGTGTGCCAAGGATGACTGTGGAGATACCCTTGTTAGAGTAATCCTCCCTCTAGAAGAGACACAGATAACATTGGTTTTCAGATGTCGACAGGCTGGATGGTTAGGAAGCCAGATAGATTAGATTGTTCCAGAAGGCTTTCGTTTGAAGCATGAGACTAATGATGTGTTATAAAGTTTGGGAGCAGTAGGCACACCTTCTCTGTGCTAATCCTTACTGGAGAGCATTGTCCTTTGCAGATTCAGGAATCCTTAACATGTAGGCTGCTCCTGTCCTGCGAAGATGCTCCTGTTTTCCTTCTGTTGATGCTGGAAAAAAAAAAAAAAAAAAAACAACAACACACAAATCATAGTTTTTCCTATAACGTGCATGCATTACTCGACATAATGAAAAGAAGCCATTCATTTTTTGATCTGTCTTCATCATCTCTCTTCTGTCTCTCTATCTATCATGGAGCTACCCTGAGGTCCTCAGCCATTGTGCAAGTTGTGCTTATTTTTTATTTAGTTTTACAAAATGCCTTTCAAGAAATGGCTTCCTTGGATGTGCCTATGATGGCCACAAAGAAGTAAAGTGACCCTGCTTTACTGCCTTGAGAGGAAGTCACTAACTTTTATTGTAATTGGGCAGTTTATGCTCATGTTCTATTTCAATGGAGATCTAATATGAGAAGTAGTATTAGGGGAATATTTTAAATCACCATTGCAGATCCATTTATTGTATTCCATCAGTTTCATGCTTAGATGTGTATTGCATATTTTCCTTTCAAAAGGGCTGAAAAGTAATGGGATTTTTTTCTTTGTTTTCTAGATGTTCCAAACTTATGACATAGCATACTTGCTTATGTCTCTTTTGTAATGTTTCCCCTGAAGTACTCAGAGTACTTCAGAGTTTTCACTGAGAGCTTTGCTGTTGTTTAAAAATAACTAACCTGACACTGGCATACCGTACAGTGTTAAGTCAATTAAACGGGGAATGAAATTTAAAACCTTTCATATCAGTAATACAGGTAATAGGAAATCAATTGGTAACTTAAAACTTGTGATTGCTTGGACTTTGATTTTACTCAGAAAGCCACTGCACTGAATTTCTTTCGAAACTGCAACTTTTAGCATCTATTAACCAGGAGTAATACCACCCATTTTAAATCTATATCAGAGACCAATTATTATATGGATTAATACAATTAATTTCTACCAAGATATTTGGTATATATAAAATGGGCTGGGTAGACACAAGATAGTGCTATTGTTTTATCATGAAAAGTGTGAATTTTTTTTAGTTTAATTGTATTCCGTTTCGTTTAAATCCCTCCTTTTTTATTGTCCTTAAGTCAGTCGCTTGCTGTCTCCTTGATTCAATATTAGCCTAGATTCTTCTGCTGATGTCTATTTCTGTTTTTCTACCCAACATCTCTTGAAACAATCCTCACTCTACAGGCATCAAAGTGTGGCTTCCAGAGGCTTAGAAAAATTTTTGCCTGTGGTTTTAATACAATGAAGAGCACATGGAATTTTAATCACATCCAACAGTATATTGTACAGAAACTTATGCTTAAACTTGTATTAAAAGAAGCTGTCATAATTTCCAAAGGTATAATCTTTCATGAATTTTTATTTTGAGAAATATTTCAAGTTGTATTGGCTCAGGGCTGTATTTGAAGCTTCATTTGTATCAATCTATGTCTTATTTTGCCTATTTACTGATTATTTATTGATTATAATTCATGTTGACAAATAAGGAATTAGCCTATTTTAGTGTTTTGTTCTTATTCGTATGTCTAAAACTGGAAATTACAGAACATTTCCACTGGAAGTTACAATCCACTTCTGGAATTCTGTATATTGTGATTGTTATAAATATGTTAAACAATTTATTGTTTTCTATATCTGTTTATTTGTCCACTAGTTTTGAGAGTTGTTTAGGAGAGACTGAAATTCATTATTTTAGTGAACAACTAAGAGGTAATCTTATGTGTTATTTCAAACATACTTATTAAGTGCCTTTTATGTATCTTATACATTTAAGAAGATAATTTTATAATATTTACAGTTATATATATATATATATATATATATATATATATATATATACATACACTTTATGAAAGGATTTATGTTATAGTAGCTAAATGTCTTGACTGTGTCTTTAATTCAAAATTAAGGAGATTACTTGTGAGGCAGAATATTTGAAAATTCTGTAGGATATGTGAATTCCCATTTAAACCTATCTTAGAAAGAAATTGTTCAAAGTTCTTATAAGCCAAATTTTTCCAGTCTTCTAATTCAGTTTCCTGCCACCATAATACCACAGCCACTCATTTGCAAGGGATGCGGTTATTATGGAGGTGCTGATGCTGGTGTATCTTTGAGTAGCTTGGAGAGATTAAGAAGAGATAGTCTTTTCCAACATCTGTTCTTCCTTACAAAAGATTCCTATATATCCTTGCATTAATTAAAATAGATGACGGGGGCTTTCTTGGTGGTCCAGTGCGGGGGACAGTCAGCCTTGCAGTGCAAGGGGCACCAGTTTGATCCCGGGCCTGAGAGGATCCCATGTGCCACGGAGAGGCTGGACCAGTGTGTCTGGTTGCTAGCCAGCACTCTAGAGCGAGAGAGAGCGTTGTGGTAGGAGGCCCACACAGGCCAAAGAGTGAGGATGGATGAAAGTAAATGGATAAAAACAACAATGAAAGAGGACAAAATTAAAAAAAAAAAAAAAGATGGCAAACATGGCTTGCTGAACCATGTGATACACTGAAAATCTCCAGTTATCAAGAATAAACATTAAGGGTGGTATTATTGCATCATCATTTTGCCATTATTTATATTCCCTTTAAAGCCTAAGCCTATTTACTTAACAGATATATAATTAGACAAGAACAAAAGAAGCAGAGAATTGAGGCATTCCAAGTTACCCTATGCAGTAGAGATTGTTCTGAGACTGGTACAAATGAGCCCATTTGAGTTTTCTACCTAAATCTATATACATTAATATTTATCAAGGACATGGCATGTAATAATAAACAACATTCTTCCTTATGATAATAAGGATGACAATGACAGTGATGATTTGTTAGCACTTGGTAGTGTTAAAATTTGGAACGTGCATTAGAGTACATCTACCCCAACCTCTCAGACACTGCAAACTGTCTCTGATATCAGATATTTTCTTCTTGGCCATTTCTGTAAATTGTAGCTCACTATCTGTGAATAAAAAATAAACTCTTGTTTTAAATATGTATTGTGACAAAAGGCATGATCTTGAATCTTCTCATCACTTAAAAATTTTTCTTCCTATTCGGAAAATTTTACATTTATTATATATGCATAAAGGTGTTTAAAAGTACTTAACCTGCTAGGGTAATATTTATCTGTCTTGTATATTTTCTATTTTGATTAGACCCAAAATGTGGTGAAGGATGGTTCTCAATGATTCTATAATGATACCAATTTTTTTGTTGTTGTTTGTTCTGTGTTATATAACTAACCATGGCGTGGAACTATAAGTACCAAAGTAATCTTTTGCTGTGTTCTGCTCTATCTTGAAATTCTTTAATTTTCATGTTTGTTTTGCTCTTTTGAGGATAATGTTCATTTAGAGGAAATTCAGTAAGTTGATCCTTTATTTTTCTTGTACTGCAAAAGAGCTAAGATATACCTTTTTGTTTTCCTGATTTTATAAATACTTGTACACTTATTCTGTAACATAAAAGCTCATTTCAGCTTCTGATTTGTACCTCAGATGGCATGACATGACTTCACATGTTTCAGATTCTTCCTAAAATGGGCCTGAATCTAGGGCTGGTTCTATAGATCTACTTCTCATTTTTCTATGACATGTGTTTCTGTTCATCAATAACTTTACCAAGATTTTTACTGTAAAGTTCAATTTAAAATGGATGGCTACAACCTGCCAAGACTGGTGCCTTGATGTTATACACACATCTTAGTTGCCAAAGCAGAAATTACATGAGGAAAAAGCAAGATGAAGAGATCCTATTTGGTGGCACTATCCTAGATGTACCCACTCATCATGCTGTGTTTGATCTATGACAAATTCTTGGTTTCCATTGCTTGCCACACCTAAAATTTTCTTCAATTTTTTTCTTCCTGTAAGGATGCAGGTATCACATTAGGTATTAGAGAGTTAAGCGTCAAACCCATTTCTTCTTTTTAATGGGGAGCAGTGTTTTCTTGATTGTATCTTCATTTGCAAGTAATTTCAAGCCTGTCTACTATTCATTCATTTTACTTATTAAAATAACCATGGTTGGACATGGATTTACAACTCTTTAATGTTTATTTTAAGCTTGTAAACTTGTCTCATTCACGTCTGCTAAGGAGTAAAGAAAGCCCAAGATTATGTAAAATCTGTGATTTTTTTTTTTCTTTTTCCATTGGAACATTCTTTTAAGCCATTCCTATATAATCATGTCTGTTGTATTAGTATCTCTTCATTCTCTGTAATAAACCAACGAACAGACCATTGTCCCTTAATCCTGTTCACTTCCGATATCAGAGTGACCTGTTGGTGTTTATAGCACACATCCTCAGTGCCTGTTCAGAAAGATATGGTCTCCACAGTAAATACCTTGAAGGACAATGGCATAATAATCTCACCATTTCTCTA
This sequence comes from Tragulus kanchil, assembly GCA_022376925.1. Lineage (NCBI taxonomy): Eukaryota > Metazoa > Chordata > Mammalia > Artiodactyla > Tragulidae > Tragulus > Tragulus kanchil. Next base: position 108,201,412 of record JAIOJX010000024.1, on the reverse strand, counting down.
TGAGTAACATAAAAGCCACAGTCTTTTTCTGGCTTCCAGAATTCCCAGGGACACTTTTTTAATTTTTTTTTTTTGCTAAATCCTGTCATAGCAACTTACTTATTTACAGCTGTTTACTGGAGGCTCTTTGGCACACTGCTTTTACTGGGCTCTGGTTACTTTTTTTTCCTTTTCCTCTTCCCTTTTCCTACTGACTCTATTAACCTAATATATCTTAGAGGTTTGCAGCCATTTATTTAATATGACATTATTAGTTAAGGTTCTTCAGCATATACAAAACACATATAGAATAAAGAACAAACTATATCCCTTTCTTTCTTTGTGCCAAAAGAATACTAAATTAAGGTTCTATCTGTTACCCAGGTCATGCCACTTACTCTTCCTTATTTTCAGGTTCCATAGAAGTAAGAAGAGCTAGTAAGATTTTGTAGTTCCCAGGTGTGTGGTATAATGGAAATTCAAATGCTTTAGATACCTGAATTTTATTTGTTCCACGATTGATGAATTGTGTCATCAAAGGAAATAATTGAGAGTAATACATATGCCATAAATAATGGAATTAAGCAGAGTATTTTCAAAGTATGTAGTGACTCAGAGAATAGATTTAAAAAACCACAAAATTATCCTCAGCATAATTATCCCTATAGCTCAATGTATTATTGGATATTCACTTATTCTTCTATTTGAGAGTTGGCTATATGACAACCACTGTGCCACATCCCTTCCATGGGAGGATATGTGTGCGTGCATGCTAAGTCACTTCAGTCATGTCCAACTGTTTGTGACCCCATGGACTGTAGCCAGAAAAGCTTCTCTGCCTATGGGATTCTCCAGGTAAGAATATTAGAATGGGTTGCCAAGTCTTTCTGCAGGGGATCTTCTCAACCCAGGGACTGAACCCTTGTTCCCTATGCCTCCTGAATTGGCAGCCAGTAGTGCTACTTGGGAAGTAAAGTGATTGGCTATATTGTGATAAATCCTATTATAGAGGTATATACTGATACACATGGAAGTACTGGTGACCCTTGAACAATTTGAGAGTTAGTGACACTGACCTTCTATGCATCAAAAATCCAGGTATAACTGATAGTTTGCCCTCCATATCCATGGTTACTCCTTATGTGCAGTTTTGCATATAAGGTTTCAACCAACTACTGATTATGTGGTACTCTAGTACTTACTATTGGAAAAATCCATATACAAGTAGTCCTGTGCCATTCAAACCCATGTTGTTCAAGTTTGTTTGAATAGTATATACATATCCTACTTTGTAATTCTTTACTAATTGACCACTGTATTAATTTCTAAAAGATAAATATGGTTTGTTAAAGCTAATCTAAAAGTTGACATCACAATGTTAAATCCTCAAAGCTTAGTAACACTTACAGCTTCTAGCAAATTATGGTATCTTCATACTTTTTTCTAAATAATATATTTATGATATGTAAAAAAAAATGAAATTGTTAATTATTCAGTCATGCCCAATTCTTTGTAACCCTATGGACTGCAGCCTGACAGGCTCCTCTGTCCATAGAATTTTCCAGGCAAGAGTACTGAAGTGAGTAGACATCATTTTTATATAGCCATATCTAACTTAGCTTATTAATATGAAGTAGATATATTTTGGTTCATATACAGTAAAAAAAAAAAAATTGTTTGACTGATCTTGATGGAATCATCTATATTTTGGTCAGTGATTATTTATCTTTAGAGGTTATTTAAAATAGACCTGAAATACATCACCTTACATGGATTACAATCAGTGCCTCCTCTTTTTTTTCCCTCTCCCTCCCTTTTGTGGTATATTCTGCAGTAAGATATGTATCTATTTAAAAAAATTCATTAGAAAGGTACTCTTACTTCCAACTAAATATGTCCCAAACTGTTTATATGATGATTACCTTACAAAAATTCAGTTTACCTCTGAAACCCCTTTTTTAAATGTATTAAGTTAGATTCTTCTGCTTTACCTTTTAAAATAGACTTTAACTTTTAGAGCAGTTATATATTCACAACAAAATTAAGTGGAAAGTATAGAGAGGTCCTATATACTGTCTGCTGTCTACAATCCAGCCCTCACTTGCCCCCATCACATTTCTCCACCAGAGTGGTACATTTATTACAACTGATGAGCTAAATGACAAATCATAGTTATCCAGAGTTTATAGTTTATATTAGGGTTTGCTCTGGGTGTTGTTCATTCTACTGTTGTTGTTCAGTCACTAAGTCGTGTCTGACTCTACGATGCCATGGAATTCAGCATGTCAGGCTCCTCTGTCCCCTACTATCTCCTAAAGTTTGCTCAAACTCACATCCGAGTCAGTGATGCCATCCAGCCTCTGTCGCCCTCTTCTCTGCTTGCCGTCAATCTTTCACAGCACCAGGGTCTTTTCCAGTGAGCTGGCTCTTTGTGTCAGGTGGCTAAAGTATTGGAGCTTCAGCATCAGTACTTCCAATGAATATTTGGCCTGACTTCCTTTAGAATTGACTCATTTGATCTCCTTGCTCTTCAAGGGCCTCTCACAGCACCATAGTTTGAAAGCATCAATTTTTTGCCAGTCAGCCTTCTTTTTGGTACAATTCTCACTTCCTTGCATGACTTCTGGAAAAATCATAGCTTTGACTATATGGCAAAGTGATGTCTTTGCTTTTTAATATGCTGCCTATGTCTGTTATAGGTTTTCTTCCAAGGAACAAGCATCCCTTAATGTCATGGCTGCAGTCACTGTCTATAGTGATTTTTGCAAATAAGAAAATAAAGTCAGTCACTGCTTCCACTTATCCCAAGAAAATAAAAGCTGTCACTCCATGAAGTGATGGGAATGAATTCCATGATCTTTGTTTTATGAATGTTGAATTTGAAGTCAGCTTTTTACTCTCCTCTTTCACCCTTATTAAGAGCCTCTTTAATACCTCTTTACTTTCTGCCATTAGAGTGATATCATCTTCACAACAGAGGTTGTTGATATTTCTCCCAGCAATCTTGATTTTAGCTTGTGATTTATCCAGCCTGGCATTTCACATGATAACTTTATAGACAGAGTGCTTAACTTAAATAAGTAAGGTGACAATATGCAGCCTTGTTGTACTCCATTCCCAGTTTCCAACCCGTTCGTTGTTCCATGTCAGGTTCTAACTGTTGCTTCTTAACCTGTGTACACATTTCTCAGGAGACAGGTAAGGTGGTCTGGTACTTCCATCTCTTTAAGAATTTTTCACCATTTATTGTGATCCACACAAAAGTTTTAGCATAGTCAATTAAACAGACATTAATGTTTCCCTGGCTTTCTCCATGATCCATGTTCATTCTGTGGATATTAACAAATGTATAATTACATGTACCCACATGTAGAATCATACAAAATAGTTTCTCTTTCTAAAAAGTCTGTATGCTCTGCCTGTTTATCCCTTCTCCCCTAATTCCTGGAAACTACAGATATTTTTATTGTATTTATAGGTTTGCCTTTTCCCAAATGTCATATTTTTGGAATCATAAAGTATGTAGCCTTTCAGATTGGCTTCTTTCATTTAGTAATGTGTATTTAAGATTTCTCTATGTATTTTTATGGCTTGATAGCTCATTTATTTTTAGCACTGAATATTATTTCACCATCTAGATGTATCTTAATTTATTTATACATTCACCTACTGAAGGGCATTTTGGTTGTTTCCAGTTTTTGGCAATTATGATTAAAAGTAATGTAAGCATCTGTGTGCAGATAATTATGTGGACGTAAGTTTTCAGATCATTTGTATAATTGCCAAGGGGTGTAATTACTGGATCGTATAGTAAGTGTATGTTTATTTTCCAAAATGGCTCTGCAATATGCATTCTTACCATCAGAGAATGAGAGTTCCTATTGCTCTATATCCTCTCTGGCATTTGGTGTTGTTAGTGTTTTGGACTTTAGTCATCCTAATAGTTGTGTGTTGGTATCTCATGGTTGTTTTAACTTGCATTTCTTTGATGTCATGTGATGTTGAACGTATTTTCATATACTTATTTGTCATTTCTGTATCTTCTTTGGTATGGTGTCTGTTAAGGCCTTTGATCCTTTTTTTTTTTTAATCAGATTGTTTTCTGATATTTGGGTGTTAAGAGTTCTTTGTACTGAGTTGCCAAAAAAGTTCGTTTGGTTTTTTCCATAAAATATTTTGGAAAAACTCAACCCAATGTACTTAGAATAGCAGTCCTTTATCAAACTTTTTTTGCAAATATTTTCTTCCAGTCTGTACCTTATCTTCTCATTTACTTCATAGTGTCTCTCATAGAACAGAAGATTTGTATTTTAATTAAATCCAACTTACCAATTATTTATTTTATTGATCAAGCTTTAGCTGTGGTATCTAAAATATCATTATACATCTCAAGGTCATCTATATTTTCTCCTAACTTATCTTCTAGGATTTTTATAGTTTTGTGTTTTGCATTTAGATCTATGTTGCAAACAGTATAGTCTGTTTTTAGTTTTATTTTTTGGCATATGGATATTTGCTTGTTCCAACACCATTTGGTAAAAGACCATATTTTCCCCATTGTATTGTGTTTTCTCCTTGGTCGATGGTCAGTGATTCACTTGAAACCATGCTGAAAAGGAGAAAGGTCTTTTATTTCAATATTTTGAAGACATACTTAGTATTTCTAAATTGAAACTATAATATAACTTGAAAAGTTAAATGTTTGATACTGAGGAATGCACTTAAAAATAATGAGGACTACTGAGTTTTCATATCATGGTAACATGAAAGACCAGCATATTTTGTATTTTGATATCATTCGATGTGAAATGCTTGTTCAACATTGCATTAATAACAATGCCAGGGCTTCCCCTGGTGATCCAGTGGGTAAGGACACCGCCTTGCAGTGCAAGGAGTGCCCGTTCGATCCCTGGCCTGGGAAGATCCCACGTGCCGTGGAGCGGCTGGACCGATGTGTCCAATTACCGAACTGGTGCTCTGGTGCACATGCTCCCAGAGCCGGTGCTCTGTGACAACGGAGGCCACTGCGATGGGAGGCCCACAAGAGCCAAAGAACAAAGACGGATGAAAATAGAGAAATGAAAGATCAATAGAAGTGGCCTGCCCGCACCCCTCCCTCCCCAACCCGACCCCCGCCCAAAATAAATAAATTAATTAATTAAAATAAAATAAAATAACAATGCCAGATATGGTATTGGGAATAGAGAAGGCCACAGAGAGAACTCATCTGCAAGACTGTTAAAAATAAAAGTAAAAATAGGGTTTACCTGGTGGTCCAGTAGGTAAAGAGTCTGCTGTGCAGTTCAGGGGGCGCCAGTTCAATCCCTGGCTTGGAAAGATCCCACGTGCAACGGGGCGGCTAGACGGTTGTGTCCAACTATGAGCCAGAGCTCTGGAGCGCATGCGCCCAGAGCTGCTGCTCTGCAACGAGAGATGCCACTGCAATGGGAGGCCCACACAGACCAAAGATTAAGGATAGATGAAAATAAAAAAAAACAATAAAAGAGGCCAAAATTAAAAATAAATAAATAAAAGTCAAAATAGAACCACATTGCTCTCACTTGAAGTTATCTGTCATTTATTTGCTTTATTTCTTCAACATAAAATGGAGAGTAAATAAATAGTTAATTTTTTTGTCTTCTTCAGCTTTAAAATTCTGAACTTATAAGAAAACTCAAATACAATCTGGGTTAATCGAAGTTCAACTCAGTGGTGACTAATTTCAATATGTGTTTCTCAGATGATAAAGAATCCACCTGCAATGCCAGATACCTGGGCTCAGTCACTGACTTAGACAGATCCCCTGGAGAAGGCAATGGCTACCCACTCCACTTTTTTTTTTTTTTTTTTTTTTTTTTTTAGTTTTGGTCTCTTTTATTGGTTTTTTACTTATTTATTTTCATCTATCTTTATTCTTTGGCCTGTGTGGGCCTCCCGTAGCAGTGGCCTCTCTGATTGCTGAGCACTGGCTCTGAGCGCAGATGCTCCAGAGCACTGGCTGGTAATTAGACACACCAGTCCAACCTCTGTGCAGCATGTGGGATCTTCCAGGGCCAAGGATTGAACCGGTGCCCCTTGCACTGCAAGGTGGACTCTTTACCCACTGGACCACCAGGGAAGGCCCACTCCACTATTCTTGTCTAGAGAATTCCATGGACAGAAGAGGCTGACAGGCTGCAGTTCATGTGGTCGCAAAGAGTAGGACATGACTGAGTGAGTTTTACTTCCTTAAAAGTAAAATGAATTTAATAAAAAACATATGTAAGAAAATTTTGACTTTAGGTAGACAATAAAAGTGGACTTTTCCCACGATTTTTTTTTTCTTTTAAAGGTAAATCAGTAATAAATACACATACAAGTGATTGTAATAATTTGAATGTCCTAAAAAATTCTGAGTTTATATTCCTCATTTGTTTTGGAAATCCAACTCATGTACTTGGAATTATAGGATTTTACAATTAATAGGAGCATTTTAATTCCATGCCCAACTCAACCTCAATTTAGGAAACTAAATTGTGACACAGAGAACATAAATGTTTTGTACAGAGTCACAAGCTAATTTATGACTAAGTTGGAAGAACAAGCTAGATTTCCTGATCTTCAGCTCAGTGACCTTTCCACAATAAGCTTAAAGTCTTTAGCAATTAGTATTGGTTCAATAATCCATTGATAAGATATTTAATTCTTTATTTGACAGAAATAAGTTTTGACATACATTAATTCATTTTATCCTTTCAACATCCCTTCAAGGTTATTATCACTCTCATTTTTATACACACACTAGAATGGATTAAGTATTATGCTCAAGGTCATGTAACTAATAATAAATGAAGTGTGAATTTGAAACATCACTTTTTTCTGATTCCAGATCATAACCACTTTTAATGCATTATGTTAACCTATTCAAGTAGCCTCTGAACATTAGTATGATAATTGTTCTGAAGGGCACATTAGTATGTCTTTCAAATTAGTCTTTATCAGGGCTTAGTAATAATCCAAGTTTATTTTCTGGTACAGCTCTATTATGAGGCATTCCTTAAAGTGAAGTTCACATTAGGATACATGCAATAATAAATGGGATAAATGGGGTGCATATAAAAGTTATCAACTAAGCTTTATGGTTGATTACTTTAGAAGTGATTCACTCATTATTTCATACTTTGAACATATTTTTACTCTATTTGTGTGTTTGCATTCATATATGAGCATTGTACTGATGATCTTATTTTTTACCCTATCAAGATGGCTTAAAGGCTGATCCAAAGTCCAGTGTATAACTTTTCTGCAAATCTTAGAATCAACTTTCAGAATAAAAAGTTGTCACTAGAGGTTTCTCAATGCCTTTCTACTACATTTCTGAGTTAACAGCAAATGCAGATTTGTCTTTGATGGCTCTTTTATAGCTGCGTGCAGCTGGAGAAAAAACAACTGCCAAGGGAACTCAATTTTCTTTATCATCAGTTTGACATTGGTTAACAGATGGCTCTGGGTACCATGGTAGTCTTCTTAATTTGTCTTTTTATGTAGTGCTGCAAATACCCTTGGTTAATTGCCTGATTATTACATTTAATTCTTTGTCAACAATATACCTCATTGTTTTGGAACATATCCTAGGAGATAGGTTATAAAAGACAGATATTTGAGTGTTGAACTGCTACCATGCCTTTGAAACATAAAGCAGAATACCTTAAGAAAGGCAAATATATTCAAATATCCCCATCTTAAAATACAAGATGCTTTCTCTGAACTGTTTCTCAGAATACAGTGGAGTTTCAAGAGCTAATGTAATACAAAAGACAGGAGAAAGGAGGTCTACAAAAATTTGAAAACAAATCCAGAGACACTTTAAGGTAAAACATCTTTCCAATTGAACATTAACCTAAGATTAACTGCAACTGAAGTCTTTTTATTTTCTGTTCTTAGAATTTAAGTAGAATTTAAATATTACAGTTGGGAGAGTGAAAAATTTTCCACTGTTTCAAAGGGTATGTAAAAATTAGCTTACCATTGACTAAATTTTGGCATTCCTTAAAATGCATATGTGAAACCTTTCTCTGACTGCTTTGAAAATTCAAAGAAATGAACAGACTTTTAAAATAGAGTTTGAGAGAGCTGATTCAATCAGAAAGTATTGCACATAATGTAACATATACATGCATCCTTGTACATATGCAAAAAGGAGAATTCAATGCATGTTTAGAGAATTCATTGATAAGAGCTTTCTGGTATTATTTTACATTGTCTATTCTGACAGTGGTATATTGACCACCTAAAATATCAATTAAAATAATTGTTAATTTTTTACTTTAACCTTAGATTCTAATTTTCATTTATTCATTGTTAAATGGTGAGGCTAAAAGTTTTCTCAATAAAACAACACAGAATTATACTTTCACTTACTATTGTACTTCCACAAGATAACTTACTCATTGCCTTCTTTAACATTTAAATAGATTCAAACCATGGACTCAATGGAATCAGAAAACCCTCAGAATAGTACTTTACTGCCATTGTGATAGAAGATCAGAACTATCACGAATAGTTTTCTGTTGAAGTTTATGCTGCCACCTATGGGAAATGAAAATTCTTAGCAATTAGTCTAAAATGTAGACAGTTGCCTACATTATGAAAAAAAAATGGAAACTTCTGAGGGATTTTATTATGACTTAATTGTCAATTAAAGATCCTTAAGGAGAAATCTTTAAGTTTCTTCAGCTGTTCCTTAGAAACCCAGGTTTAGAAACTGAGTGGCATAAACCAGAAGGCTCATTTCTAAAGAAAGTTGTGTATTTGCAGTTAAGTAATTAAAAATGATACTAAGTGGATTCACAAACATGAAATCTTATGAATTAATTTAATGAAGCTTTTGTTGCTTCTGTTGTGTTCACGTCCCTTTCTTTTCACTTTTGCTCTTCTGGCATAATCTTATTCAAAGTGATGAGCCAATGAAACTAGTTTTTAGCTACAGCCTTGCAACACAAAATGTAGTAGGACAGAAAGAGAAAAACCTTAATTAGAAGATCTTTGGTTAAAATTCATTTTTGTTTGAAACCTTTCTCTGACAAATCGAAATGAACAGACTTTTAAACATAGAGTTTGAGAGAGCTGATTCAATCAGAAAGTATTGCACATAATGTAACATATACATGCATCCTTGTACATATGCAAAAAGGAGAATTCAATGCATGTTTAGAGAATTCATTGATAAGAGCTTTCTGGTATTATTTTACATTGTCTATTCTGACAGTGGTATATTGACCACCTAAAATATCAATTAAAATAATTGTTAATTTTTTACTTTAACCTTAGATTCTAATTTTCATTTATTCATTGTTAAATGGTGAGGCTAAAAGTTTTCTCAATAAAACAACACAGAATTATACTTTCACTTACTATTGTACTTCCACAAGATAACTTACTCATTGCCTTCTTTAACATTTAAATAGATTCAAACCATGGACTCAATGGAATCAGAAAACCCTCAGAATAGTACTTTACTGCCATTGTGATAGAAGATCAGAACTATCACGAATAGTTTTCTGTTGAAGTTTATGCTGCCACCTATGGGAAATGAAAATTCTTAGCAATTAGTCTAAAATGTAGACAGTTGCCTACATTATGAAAAAAAAATGGAAACTTCTGAGGGATTTTATTCTGACTTAATTGTCAATTAAAGATCCTTAAGGAGAAATCTTTAAGTTTCTTCAGCTGCTCCTTAGAAACCCAGGTTTAGAAACTGAGTGGCATAAACCAGAAGGCTCATTTCTAAAGAAAGTTGTGTATTTGCAGTTAAGTAATTAAAAATGATACTAAGTGGATTCACAAACATGAAATCTTATGAATTAATTTAATGAAGCTTTTGTTGCTTCTGTTGTGTTCACGTCCCTTTCTTTTCACTTTTGCTCTTCTGGCATAATCTTATTCAAAGTGATGAGCCAATGAAACTAGTTTTTAGCTACAGCCTTGCAACACAAAATGTAGTAGGACAGAAAGAGAAAAACCTTAATTAGAAGATCTTTGGTTAAAATTCATGCTCTAACACTTGCTACTTGCCCAAGACAAATAACTGAATCATCCTCAGATAATCAAACTGGTAGTACCTATTTTATAGGAATGCTATAAGAAATACTATATGTAAATATTTTATAGTGCTTAACAGAGTACAAAATTGAGTCTTAATATTTTCTTTCAAAATATAGTCTGTTATGTCTACAAAATACAGAAAAACTGAGTCAAAATTCATCCTGTGACTTTGTATTAATCAATAAAATATGGAAAAGGTAATGAGATCACTCCATGATTATGTTATAGAAGACTCCCTCGCTGGTTTTGAAGAAGTAAATAACCATCTGGGAAGGCTCAGTTGGCAGGGGCCTTAGGGAGAACTTTAGGAGGTGAAGGCATCTGAACAGAGAGGATGAATTCAGTGCCCTTAGTCTATAATCGCAAAGAAAATGAAGTCCTCTGTTGATTGAAGTGACTCTAGAGTCCTCCCTAGTCTGTCCTCCACAGGAGAATCCAGCTGAGAATCCAGCCACGGCCATTACATTAACAGCCTTCTTCCCAAGAACCCAGTTAATATATGACTAAATTCCTGACTTACAGACAGTATGAGATAATAAGTCTATGTCTTATAAGCTGCTACATTTATGCTAGTTTTTATGCAGCAGTAGGAAAACTAAGCTAATAAATTTCCTTAGATACATTTTATTTTTTTTTCTTTGTTTTGTATATCTTTAAAAAAATCTGAAAACCAAATTTATGAATCTGAACTTTCTGAAAAAGTTAAAATTACAAAACTTTATACCATGTATTACTCTCTACACATCTATCAACGCCATCACACTCCCAAGAGGCAGTCACCATTTACTGCTTCACGTTTTTACTTCTGGTGAAATAGTCTTCTGAATTCATAAATCTGTATGGAGATTTAAATTTATTTATTCTAAACTTTTTCTATTATTTGTCGTGTGTAAAAGGGAAATGTTTTATTGATTCTTGGTTTTAGTGAGATTTGAAAGAGAATGTAAGAACCTCTGTACTATGTAACATTATGTCTTAAATTTCATAGACTATCTGTGTGAACTGAAGAGAAAGGGAAGCAATGAGCCCAGTCACTAGAAGACTATTTGAAGAAAGTTAGATTCTTATGTAGTACTGCTGCCAAGTGACCATATACTTCTTGTGTCTATACTCTTAAGTTACACATTTCAGATTTCAAGTTATGTTTTTTACATATAAACACTTTGTGATTTGTGAGTGTTCTGTTGTTCATAGTGGTGCCTGTGACTTTCAAACCTAGCTGATCACAAAGATTATACTCAAAGTTTCTTCTTCTTATTATTATTGTTGATATTATTTTCATCATTATCATCAATAAGTTATTGCTCTGGATATTCTGATTCTTTAAATTTGGGATGTGGTTATGGAATCTGTGTTTTTCATATAAACTTGATTGGGAAATGATTTAGGTATTTCAAATTTAGAAGGTCATCTGAACAGAGAGGATGAATTCAGTGCCCTTAGTCTATAATCGCAAAGAAAATGAAGTCCTCTGTTGATTGAAGTGACTCTAGAGTCCTCCCTAGTCTGTCCTCCACAGGAGAATCCAGCTGAGAATCCAGCCACGGCCATTACATTAACAGCCTTCTTCCCAAGAACCCAGTTAATATATGACTAAATTCCTGACTTACAGACAGTATGAGATAATAAGTCTATGTCTTATAAGCTGCTACATTTATGCTAGTTTTTATGCAGCAGTAGGAAAACTAAGCTAATAAATTTCCTTAGATACATTTTATTTTTTTTTCTTTGTTTTGTATATCTTTAAAAAAATCTGAAAACCAAATTTATGAATCTGAACTTTCTGAAAAAGTTAAAATTACAAAACTTTATACCATGTATTACTCTCTACACATCTATCAACGCCATCACACTCCCAAGAGGCAGTCACCATTTACTGCTTCACGTTTTTACTTCTGGTGAAATAGTCTTCTGAATTCATAAATCTGTATGGAGATTTAAATTTATTTATTCTAAACTTTTTCTATTATTTGTCGTGTGTAAAAGGGAAATGTTTTATTGATTCTTGGTTTTAGTGAGATTTGAAAGAGAATGTAAGAACCTCTGTACTATGTAACATTATGTCTTAAATTTCATAGACTATCTGTGTGAACTGAAGAGAAAGGGAAGCAATGAGCCCAGTCACTAGAAGACTATTTGAAGAAAGTTAGATTCTTATGTAGTACTGCTGCCAAGTGACCATATACTTCTTGTGTCTATACTCTTAAGTTACACATTTCAGATTTCAAGTTATGTTTTTTACATATAAACACTTTGTGATTTGTGAGTGTTCTGTTGTTCATAGTGGTGCCTGTGACTTTCAAACCTAGCTGATCACAAAGATTATACTCAAAGTTTCTTCTTCTTATTATTATTGTTGATATTATTTTCATCATTATCATCAATAAGTTATTGCTCTGGATATTCTGATTCTTTAAATTTGGGATGTGGTTATGGAATCTGTGTTAACAATGTCTTCACAGATTATTCTGATCAACTTGATTGGGAAATGATTTAGGTATTTCATTTATATACACATAATAGTATAAAATAATGGTCTACATCATCTCATCCATCAGAGAGGAGACAGAAGTCAGAAGTTCAGTCCCACAGTATCCAGAACCAAACCACAATCACAGAAAGCTAACCAAAATGATGATATGGATCACAGCCTTGTGTAACTCACTGAAGCTATGAGTCTTGCCACACGGGGCCACCCAAGACAGGTCGTAGTGGAGATTTCTGACAAAGTATGGTCCACTGGAGAAGGGAATGGTCAACCACTCCAATATTTGTGCCTTGAGAAGCCCAGGAACAGTATGAAAAGGCAAAAAGATATGACAATGGTATATGAGCCCCCAAGGTCAGCAGATGTCCAATATGCTGGGGAGAAATAGAGAAATAGCTCCAGAAAAAATGAAGAGGCCGCCCCAGGCCAAAATGACACTCTTGTGGATGTGTCTGGTGCTGAAAGTAAAGTCCTATAAAGGACAGCATGTAAAGTCTTGCATGGGAACCTGGAATGTTAGATTTATAAATCTTCAAGATAAACTGGACATAATCAAGCAGAAGATGGCAAGAGTGAACTTTGACATTAAGGAATCAATGAACTAAAATGGATCGAAATGGGTGGATTTAATTCAGATGACTCTTATCTCTACTACTGTGGGCAAGAATCTCATAAAGGAAATGGAGTAGCCCTCATAGTCAACAAGAGTCCAAAATGCAGTATGTGGGTGCAGTCTCAGAAACAACAGAATGATCTCATTTTATCTTTAATAAGACAAACCATTCAGTATCCAAGTAATCCAAGTTTATGCCCCAATCATTAATGCTGAAGAAGATGAAGTTGAATGATTCTACGAAGACCAACAAAACCAAAAACTAAGAACTAAAACCAAAAAAAAAAAAAAAACCCGTCCTATTCATGATAGGGGACTGGAATGCAAAAATCAGAAGTCAAGCTTGGCCTTGGAGTGGAAAATGAAGCAGGACAAATGCTAATAGAGTTTTCCCAAGAGGACACACTGGTCATAGCAAACACTCTCTCCCAACAACACAAGAGGCAACTCTGCACATGGACATCACGAGATGGTCAATATAGAAATCAGATTGATTATATTCTTTGCGGCCAAAGATGAAGAAGCTCTATAGAATCAGTAAACACAAGACCTAGAGCTGATCGTGGCTTACATCATGAGCTCTTTTTGTGGAATTCAGGCTTAAATTGAAAAAAGTAGGGAAAACAGCTAGACCATTCAGGTATGACCTAAATAAAATTACTTATGATTATACATGGAGGTGATGAATAAATTCAAGAGATGTGATATGGTAAACAGAGTGCCTGATGAACTATGGACGAAGATTTCCAACATTGTACAGGAGGTGACGACCAAAATAATCCCAAAGAAAAAGAAATGCAAGAATACAAAATGGTTGTCTGAAAAGGCCTTACAAATAGCTGAGAAAAGAGAAACGATGAAAGTAGAAAGGGAAAAATATACCCAACTGATTGTAGCATTTCAGAGAACAGCAAGGAGAGATAAGAAAGCCTTCTTAAGTGAACAGTTCAAAGAAATAGAGGAAAACAATAGAGTGGGAAAGACTAGAGATCTTTTCCAGAAAATTAGAGATTTCAAGGGAATATTTCATGCAAATATGGGTACAATAAAGGACACAGATAGCAAGGACCTAACAGAAGCAGGGGCTTCCTTTGTAGCTCAGCTGGTAAAGAATGACTCTTATCTCTACTACTGTGGGCAAGAATCTCATAAAGGAAATGGAGTAGCCCTCATAGTCAACAAGAGTCCAAAATGCAGTATGTGGGTGCAGTCTCAGAAACAACAGAATGATCTCATTTTATCTTTAATAAGACAAACCATTCAGTATCCAAGTAATCCAAGTTTATGCCCCAATCATTAATGCTGAAGAAGATGAAGTTGAATGATTCTACGAAGACCAACAAAACCAAAAACTAAGAACTAAAACCAAAAAAAAAAAAAAAACCCGTCCTATTCATGATAGGGGACTGGAATGCAAAAATCAGAAGTCAAGCTTGGCCTTGGAGTGGAAAATGAAGCAGGACAAATGCTAATAGAGTTTTCCCAAGAGGACACACTGGTCATAGCAAACACTCTCTCCCAACAACACAAGAGGCAACTCTGCACATGGACATCACGAGATGGTCAATATAGAAATCAGATTGATTATATTCTTTGCGGCCAAAGATGAAGAAGCTCTATAGAATCAGTAAACACAAGACCTAGAGCTGATCGTGGCTTACATCATGAGCTCTTTTTGTGGAATTCAGGCTTAAATTGAAAAAAGTAGGGAAAACAGCTAGACCATTCAGGTATGACCTAAATAAAATTACTTATGATTATACATGGAGGTGATGAATAAATTCAAGAGATGTGATATGGTAAACAGAGTGCCTGATGAACTATGGACGAAGATTTCCAACATTGTACAGGAGGTGACGACCAAAATAATCCCAAAGAAAAAGAAATGCAAGAATACAAAATGGTTGTCTGAAAAGGCCTTACAAATAGCTGAGAAAAGAGAAACGATGAAAGTAGAAAGGGAAAAATATACCCAACTGATTGTAGCATTTCAGAGAACAGCAAGGAGAGATAAGAAAGCCTTCTTAAGTGAACAGTTCAAAGAAATAGAGGAAAACAATAGAGTGGGAAAGACTAGAGATCTTTTCCAGAAAATTAGAGATTTCAAGGGAATATTTCATGCAAATATGGGTACAATAAAGGACACAGATAGCAAGGACCTAACAGAAGCAGGGGCTTCCTTTGTAGCTCAGCTGGTAAAGAATCTTCCTCCAATGCAGGGGATCCTGGTTCAGTTCCTGGGTTGGGAAGATCACCTGGAGAAGGGATAGGCTACCCTCTTCAGCATTCTAGGGCTTCCCACTCCACTGCTTGCCTGGAGAATTCCATGCTTGTCCATTGGGGGCAAGCAGCTGGACATAACTGAGTGACTTTCATTTTCACTTTAACAGAAGAAGAAGAGATTAAAAAGAGGTGGCAAGAAAACACAGAATTGTACAAAAATGGTCTTAATGGCCGGGATGACCATGATGGTGTGGTCAATCTCCTAGAACCAGACATCTTGGAATGTGAAGTCAAGTTGACCTCAGGAAGCATTGCTATGAACAAAGCTAGCTGAGGTGATAGAATTCCAGCTAAACTACTTCAACTCCTAAATGCTGATGCTGTTAGAATGCTATACTCAATATATTAGCAAATTTGGAAAACTCAGCAGTGGCCACAGGACTGGAAAATGTCAGTTTTCATTCCAATCCCAGAGAAAGACAATCTCAAAGAATGATAAAACTACAATACAGTAGCACTCATTTCACATGCTACAAGGTAATGTTCAAAATTCTTCAACCTAAACTTCAACAATACATGAATGGAGAACTTCCAGATGTGCAAGTTAGATTTTTAAAATGCAGATGAAACTGAAATCAAATTATGAAATCCTTTGAATCATAGAAAAAGCAACGGAATTCCAGAAAAAAATAAATAAATAAAACACCTTCTGCTTCATTGACTATGTTAAAACCTTTGACTGTGTGGATCACAACTAACTGTGGAAAATTCTGAAAGGTGGGAATACCAGACCACCTTAACTGCAAAACATGTGTGCAGTCTAAGAAGCAGCATTTAGAACCAGACATGGAACCACAGACTGGTTCAAAATTGGGAAAGGTATACATCAAGGCTGTATATTGTCACCCTGCTTATCTAACTTCTATGCAGAGGATATGATGTGAAATGTGGGGCTATGAATCCCAAGCTAGAATCAAGATGACTGGAAGAATATCAAGAGCCTCAGATAGACAGATCATGCCAGCTAATGGCAGAAAGTGAAGGGTAACTGCTGAGCCTCTTGATGAAAATGAAAGAGGAGAGTGAAAAAGCTGACTTAAAACTCAACATTTCAAATACAAAGATCATGGCATCTGGTCCCATCAGTTCATGGCAGCTAGAGTGGGAGAAAGTGGAAACAGTGACAAATTTAATTTTATTGACCTCCAAAATCACTGTGGACATTGACTGTAGCCTTGAAATTAAAGAATGGCTTCAGCCATGAAATTAAAAGATGAAAGAAAAGCTATGATAAAGCTAGGTAGTATATTAAAAGGCGAAGACCTCACTTTGCCGACAAACGCCCATATAGTCAAAGCTGTGGTTTTTCCAGTACTCTTGTAAGGATGTGAGAATTGGACCATAAAGAAGGCTGTGCGCCAAAGAACTGATGCTTTTGAACTGTGGTGCTGAAGAAGACTCTTGAGGGTCCCTTGGACAGCAAGGAGATCAAACCAGTGAGTCCTAAAAGAAATTAAGTATTCTTTGCAAGCACTGATGCTGAAGCTCCAATATTTTGACTACGTGTTGGAAAGGGTCAACTCTTTGGAGATGACCCTGATGCTGGCAAAAATTGAAGGCAAGAAGAGAAGGAGGCAATAGAGGATGAGATGGTTTTATAGTATCACTGACTCAATGGGCTTGAGACTGAGCGAACTCAGGGAGATAATGAAGGACATGGAAGCCTGGTATGCTGTGGTCTATGAGATCACAAATAGTCGGGCAGGACTTCGTGACTGAAAACCATTGGTCTTCAATTTGCTGTAAGCTACCTGATAGGGAAAGCAGTCACTCTGATAATGACTATATGCAAAAGCAATTGCAAATGAAAACTGTTAAATCTTTCCTAACCTTTTATTTTCTTCTCATTTGATGTATTTTTATTGATTTTTGCCTTGGAGGTTATTTTGTGTCCTTAACAAAGAACATCTTCTCCTTGTCTCCTATCTAGAAACCCTCCTTCTTCACTTAGAAATGAAAACTTTTTTAAATCCTTTCCAGTAGTCCTTTTATCTAACTTATGAGAATGTGGGGGCTATGCCAAGCTAGTTTCAAGAGCCTCAGATAGACAGATCATGCCAGCTAATGGCAGAAAGTGAAGGGTAACTGCTGAGCCTCTTGATGAAAATGAAAGAGGAGAGTGAAAAAGCTGACTTAAAACTCAACATTTCAAATACAAAGATCATGGCATCTGGTCCCATCAGTTCATGGCAGCTAGAGTGGGAGAAAGTGGAAACAGTGACAAATTTAATTTTATTGACCTCCAAAATCACTGTGGACATTGACTGTAGCCTTGAAATTAAAGAATGGCTTCAGCCATGAAATTAAAAGATGAAAGAAAAGCTATGATAAAGCTAGGTAGTATATTAAAAGGCGAAGACCTCACTTTGCCGACAAACGCCCATATAGTCAAAGCTGTGGTTTTTCCAGTACTCTTGTAAGGATGTGAGAATTGGACCATAAAGAAGGCTGTGCGCCAAAGAACTGATGCTTTTGAACTGTGGTGCTGAAGAAGACTCTTGAGGGTCCCTTGGACAGCAAGGAGATCAAACCAGTGAGTCCTAAAAGAAATTAAGTATTCTTTGCAAGCACTGATGCTGAAGCTCCAATATTTTGACTACGTGTTGGAAAGGGTCAACTCTTTGGAGATGACCCTGATGCTGGCAAAAATTGAAGGCAAGAAGAGAAGGAGGCAATAGAGGATGAGATGGTTTTATAGTATCACTGACTCAATGGGCTTGAGACTGAGCGAACTCAGGGAGATAATGAAGGACATGGAAGCCTGGTATGCTGTGGTCTATGAGATCACAAATAGTCGGGCAGGACTTCGTGACTGAAAACCATTGGTCTTCAATTTGCTGTAAGCTACCTGATAGGGAAAGCAGTCACTCTGATAATGACTATATGCAAAAGCAATTGCAAATGAAAACTGTTAAATCTTTCCTAACCTTTTATTTTCTTCTCATTTGATGTATTTTTATTGATTTTTGCCTTGGAGGTTATTTTGTGTCCTTAACAAAGAACATCTTCTCCTTGTCTCCTATCTAGAAACCCTCCTTCTTCACTTAGAAGCTCTGATGCTGAAAAGACATGAGAGTTCTTCTTTGGAAATGTTTAAAGTCATCAGCCGAGGTTGGAACATGCAGGTCAGTGTTTCCAGTCTTCCTTGTTTTCAGCTTCCTCTTCTCCTTGGTGGATCAAAGCAGCGAGCTGACAGCGTCATCTGGTGTCCTAGTCTATTTAAGTTCTTTAGCTGTATTTCTTATTCAAAAGTTGCTTTTGACTTACACATTGTTAATTTATGTTAATTTTTTGACAGCACATTCTTCAAACATAACAAATAGTGTATGTACTGTTATAAATATGTAATGTATTGGCTACACATTACCAGGAAAGGAAGATGGTAGTGATTGTTTTGTAGTTATGGTGACTCAAAGAATTGGCTCTAACCTCAAATATAAGAGATCTGTAACTGCCTTCTTCTTACTTTCCCTAATCCCTTTAAATAGGTAGCTAACTTGCTAGTTAGAATTCACATACCATAATGTCTGCCTTCAAAGTACACAGCTCATTGGTTTGTTGTATATTCACAGAATTCTGCAATTATCACTTCTGTATAATTTTAGAATTTTTTATCATCCCTAAAGTAAATCATGTATATAGTATTCACTTTCTGTCTTCCCAGCCTCTGACTATTAATCTGCTTACTGTCTTCATGGATTTTATTATTCTGGAAATTTCATATAAATTGACTCATATAATATACTGTCTATTGTGACTGGATTATTTTACTTAGGATGTTTTCAAGGTTTATCTATAGTATAGGATGTATCAGCACTTCATTCCTTTTTATGGAGCTTACATGGATTAGTATCTATGTCATGAATGTGATTTTTATTGGGATTTCCCTTGTGACTGAAAACCATTGGTCTTCAATTTGCTGTAAGCTACCTGATAGGGAAAGCAGTCACTCTGATAATGACTATATGCAAAAGCAATTGCAAATGAAAACTGTTAAATCTTTCCTAACCTTTTATTTTCTTCTCATTTGATGTATTTTTATTGATTTTTGCCTTGGAGGTTATTTTGTGTCCTTAACAAAGAACATCTTCTCCTTGTCTCCTATCTAGAAACCCTCCTTCTTCACTTAGAAGCTCTGATGCTGAAAAGACATGAGAGTTCTTCTTTGGAAATGTTTAAAGTCATCAGCCGAGGTTGGAACATGCAGGTCAGTGTTTCCAGTCTTCCTTGTTTTCAGCTTCCTCTTCTCCTTGGTGGATCAAAGCAGCGAGCTGACAGCGTCATCTGGTGTCCTAGTCTATTTAAGTTCTTTAGCTGTATTTCTTATTCAAAAGTTGCTTTTGACTTACACATTGTTAATTTATGTTAATTTTTTGACAGCACATTCTTCAAACATAACAAATAGTGTATGTACTGTTATAAATATGTAATGTATTGGCTACACATTACCAGGAAAGGAAGATGGTAGTGATTGTTTTGTAGTTATGGTGACTCAAAGAATTGGCTCTAACCTCAAATATAAGAGATCTGTAACTGCCTTCTTCTTACTTTCCCTAATCCCTTTAAATAGGTAGCTAACTTGCTAGTTAGAATTCACATACCATAATGTCTGCCTTCAAAGTACACAGCTCATTGGTTTGTTGTATATTCACAGAATTCTGCAATTATCACTTCTGTATAATTTTAGAATTTTTTATCATCCCTAAAGTAAATCATGTATATAGTATTCACTTTCTGTCTTCCCAGCCTCTGACTATTAATCTGCTTACTGTCTTCATGGATTTTATTATTCTGGAAATTTCATATAAATTGACTCATATAATATACTGTCTATTGTGACTGGATTATTTTACTTAGGATGTTTTCAAGGTTTATCTATAGTATAGGATGTATCAGCACTTCATTCCTTTTTATGGAGCAATAATATTACATTATATGAGTATGCCACATTTTGTTTATTCATTAGTTGATGGACTTTAGTTTGTTTATTGGCTATTTGTCTTCTTTGAAATAACATCTGTTCAAAAATTTTGCCTATTTTTTTAAATTAGGTTGTTTGGTATTATTGGGTTGTGAGAGCTCTTTTTATATTCTAGATAAAAATTTATTGTCTTACCACATTCTTGGTGGTGTCCAAGAAAGTGATGAAATGAAAGAAATTTCATTTTGTTTTTCAATCAGTTTTGTTTTTTAATTGTGTTAAAATACACATAACATAAAATTCACTACCTTAACCATACAGTCCATTGGTATTAAGTACATTCATATTGTCTGCAGCCATCCCTACCACCTCTTCAGAACTCTTCTCATCTTGCAAAGGTTGAAACTATTTTCATTAATTGGTAAATTCCCCACATTCCCCCACTCCTTCCAACTCCTGGCAAATATCGTTTGTTTCTATGATTTTGCTTACTCTAGATACCTTACTCTAGATACCTGTGTAAGTCTGCATCTTTGCAAACATTTGTTATTTTCTGTTTTTCTTCTGATAGCAGTGATTCTAATGGGTGTGAGGCAGTACATCACTGGGATTTTGATTTACGTCTTCCTAATGAATAATGACATTGAGCATCTTTGCATGTGCTTGTTGACTGTTTGTATACCTCCTTTGTAGAGGTATACAGAAGAACTCCATTGCCAATTTTTTAATCAAATGGTTTGTTCTTTTGTTATTGGAGCTTCTATATATTCTGGATAGTAATCCCTTATCAGATATAGATACACAAATATTTTCTCACATTCATAGATAACTAATAAGAACCTGCTTTATAGCACAGGATACTCAATACTTTCTGAAAAATTTTAGAATTTTTATCATCCCTAAAGTAAATCATGTATATAGTATTCACTTTCTGTCTTCCCAGCCTCTGACTATTAATCTGCTTACTGTCTTCATGGATTTTATTATTCTGGAAATTTCATATAAATTGACTCATATAATATACTGTCTATTGTGACTGGATTATTTTACTTAGGATGTTTTCAAGGTTTATCTATAGTATAGGATGTATCAGCACTTCATTCCTTTTTATGGAGCAATAATATTACATTATATGAGTATGCCACATTTTGTTTATTCATTAGTTGATGGACTTTAGTTTGTTTATTGGCTATTTGTCTTCTTTGAAATAACATCTGTTCAAAAATTTTGCCTATTTTTTTAAATTAGGTTGTTTGGTATTATTGGGTTGTGAGAGCTCTTTTTATATTCTAGATAAAAATTTATTGTCTTACCACATTCTTGGTGGTGTCCAAGAAAGTGATGAAATGAAAGAAATTTCATTTTGTTTTTCAATCAGTTTTGTTTTTTAATTGTGTTAAAATACACATAACATAAAATTCACTACCTTAACCATACAGTCCATTGGTATTAAGTACATTCATATTGTCTGCAGCCATCCCTACCACCTCTTCAGAACTCTTCTCATCTTGCAAAGGTTGAAACTATTTTCATTAATTGCCAAATTCCCCACATTCCCCCACTCCTTCCAACTCCTGGCAAATATCGTTTGTTTCTATGATTTTGCTTACTCTAGATACCTTACTCTAGATACCTGTGTAAGTCTGCATCTTTGCAAACATTTGTTATTTTCTGTTTTTCTTCTGATAGCAGTGATTCTAATGGGTGTGAGGCAGTACATCACTGGGATTTTGATTTACGTCTTCCTAATGAATAATGACATTGAGCATCTTTGCATGTGCTTGTTGACTGTTTGTATACCTCCTTTGTAGAGGTATACAGAAGAACTCCATTGCCAATTTTTTAATCAAATGGTTTGTTCTTTTGTTATTGGAGCTTCTATATATTCTGGATAGTAATCCCTTATCAGATATAGATACACAAATATTTTCTCACATTCATAGATA
Source organism: Tragulus kanchil (assembly GCA_022376925.1). Classification (NCBI taxonomy): domain Eukaryota; kingdom Metazoa; phylum Chordata; class Mammalia; order Artiodactyla; family Tragulidae; genus Tragulus; species Tragulus kanchil. Next base: position 108,179,099 of record JAIOJX010000024.1, on the reverse strand, counting down.
ACTAATAAGAACCTGCTTTATAGCACAGGGAACTCTACTCAATACTTGATTGGCCTATATGGGAAAATAATTTTTTTAAAAAGGAGTGGATATATGATATACAAAAGAAATTTCATTTTGATTAACTCTAATTTGTTTTTATCTTCTTTTGGTCTTATGTTTTTGGTATTACATCTAAAAATACTAATGTCTAATCTAAAATCATAAAGATATGTGCCTACCATTTTTTCTAAGACTTTTATAGTTTTAGGTTTTTTACTTAGGTCTGTGATCAATTTGTAGTTAATTTTTTATACGATATGAGGTAGGTAGCCCAGATTCATTTTTTTGCATGTTGCTATGCAGTTTTCTTCACAGAATTTAATAGTTTAGAAGACTTTCCTTTCCATCATTGGATTGTCTCAGTACCTATGTCAAAAATAAATTAAGCATAAATTAATCTGTTACTGTATCTGAATTTATCACTTCTATGAATCTTTAAATATGTACCATACTCTCTTGATCACTCTACCTTTGTAGTAAGCTTTAAAAGCAGATAGAATGACTCCTTCAGTTTTATTCTCTGAGATTATTTTGGCTATTCTGGGTCACTTGAATTTCCATATATATATTAGAATCAATTTGCCATTTCTTACAAAAATACAACTGATATTTTGATAAGGATATAGATGAAATATAGATGATACAGATGAAATTGGGAAGAATTATTGATATTGGATTATTTAATCTGTAAACATGGATTATCTCATTTCTTTAGATATTGATTTATTTCCTCAGTGTACTATACTTTTCTACATACTGATACCATGCTTACTTTTTAGATTTACACTTTGTATTTCATTTCTTTGGATGCTGTTGTGATTGATTTTTTTCTTTTACTCATTTCTGGCATATATAAAGCAATAGAGCATTGCATATGGAGTGTACACCCTGGAACCTTGTTGTAATTACTTAGTTCCAAGTTTTGTTTGAAGATTCTTTGGGGTTTTTTAATTTTAGATAAAAAACTCCATTGCCAATTTTTAATCAAATGGTTTGTTCTTTTGTTATTCTTATATTCTGGATAGTAATCCCTTATCAGATATAGATACACAAATATTTTCTCACATTCATAGATAACTAATAAGAACCTGCTTTATAGCACAGGAACTCTACTCAATACTTGATTGGCCTATATGGGAAAATAATTTTAAAAAGGAGTGGATATATGATATACAAAAGAAATTTCATTTTGATTAACTCTAATTTGTTTTTATCTTCTTTTGGTCTTATGTTTTTGGTATTACATCTAAAAATACTAATGTCTAATCTAAAATCATAAAGATATGTGCCTACCATTTTTTCTAAGACTTTTATAGTTTTAGGTTTTTTACTTAGGTCTGTGATCAATTTGTAGTTAATTTTTTATACGATATGAGGTAGGTAGCCCAGATTCATTTTTTTGCATGTTGCTATGCAGTTTTCTTCACAGAATTTAATAGTTTAGAAGACTTTCCTTTCCATCATTGGATTGTCTCAGTACCTATGTCAAAAATAAATTAAGCATAAATTAATCTGTTACTGTATCTGAATTTATCACTTCTATGAATCTTTAAATATGTACCATACTCTCTTGATCACTCTACCTTTGTAGTAAGCTTTAAAAGCAGATAGAATGACTCCTTCAGTTTTATTCTCTGAGATTATTTTGGCTATTCTGGGTCACTTGAATTTCCATATATATATTAGAATCAATTTGCCATTTCTTACAAAAATACAACTGATATTTTGATAAGGATATAGATGAAATATAGATGATACAGATGAAATTGGGAAGAATTATTGATATTGGATTATTTAATCTGTAAACATGGATTATCTCATTTCTTTAGATATTGATTTATTTCCTCAGTGTACTATACTTTTCTACATACTGATACCATGCTTACTTTTTAGATTTACACTTTGTATTTCATTTCTTTGGATGCTGTTGTGATTGATTTTTTTCTTTTACTCATTTCTGGCATATATAAAGCAATAGAGCATTGCATATGGAGTGTACACCCTGGAACCTTGTTGTAATTACTTAGTTCCAAGTTTTGTTTGAAGATTCTTTGGAATTTTCTACATAGACAGTCATGTTGTTTGCAAATAAAGACTATTTTATTTCCACCTTTTCAATCTGCATATATTAAAATTATGTTTTATAGTCTTACTGCAATAGCTAAGACTACTCATATGATACTGAATAGGAATGGAGAGGGAGGTGGCTATTGAATTATTCTCTAGAAGAGAAAGCCTCTGACCATTAAAATGTAAGCTGTACTGTTTGCTGTCATTGTTATAATTAGTTTAATATGCTATCAAATTTTGTTTGCTGGCATTTTATTGAGAATTTCTGCATGCATGTTCACAGAAACATTAATATATGTAACTTTATTTTCTGATGATTATTTTGTCTGGTTTTAGTATGTCTATATTGACCTAATAGAATGAGTTGGGAAATCTTTCTTTTTATCTGAAAGAATTGGTGTTGATTCTTCTTTAAATGTTTAATAAGATTCATCAGTGGTCTTCCTTTTTGGTCCAGTGGGTAAAGAGTATGCCTTGCAGTGCAAGGGGCACGAGTTCGATCCCTGGCGGGGGAAGATCCCACGTACTGCAGAGTGGCTGGACTGGATCCATGTGTCCAATTGTGGGCCAGCGCTCTGGAGGGCATGTGCCCAGAGCCAGAGCTCCATGACAGGAGGTGCCGCTGCGATGGGAGGCCCACACAGGCCAAAAAAAGAATAAAAGACGGATGAAAAAAATAAATAAACAATAAAAGGCCAAAAATTAAAAAAAAAAAAAAACAAGAAAAAGGATTCACCAGTGACCCATCTTGATGTGGGTTTTTCTCTCCAGAAAGTTGTTAAACTACAATTTAATTTTTTGGTTGTTACAGTTCTTTTCAGGTGTTATATTGTATGAGTCTCTTTCAGTAGTCCATTTCTAAGAAAATTTCCTTCCTACTTTTTTGGTATATAGCTGATCATAGTATTCTTAAAATAATTTGTAGCTATATAAAGTCAGTAGTAACAACTACTTTCTAATTACTTAGTTTAGTAATTTGATTCTGTCTCCCATATTCTCTCTCTCTTTCTCTCTTGGGCCAGTCTAATTAAAGATTAGTGAAACAACTTTTGATTCCATTGATTTTTTAAAAATTTTTCCTTATTTTCTAATTTATTTCCACTCTAAAAAGTCTATTATTTCCTTCCTTGTACTTTCTTTGGGGTTACTTTGCCTTTTTACTAATTTCCTACTGTGGAAAGCAAAGTTGGTTAGATATCTTTCTGGTTTTATTCATGTTCATGTTCAGTCATGTCTGACTCTTTTTGACCTCATGGACTGTAGCCCACCAGGTACCTCTATTCATGGATTGTCCAGGCAAGAATACTGAAGTGGGTTGCCATTTCCTCCTCCAGGGGATCGTCCCAGTTCTGGGGACAAACCTGTGTCTCCAGCATGTCCTGCATTCCAGGTAGGTCTTTATCGCTGAGCCACCAGGGAGGCCTCTAGGTATTCATAAATATAAATTCTCTCCATGCACATTTTTACCTGAATTCCTTAACTTTTGTCATGTTGTATATTCATCTTCATACATATTAAAGTATTTTCTATTTTTTTCTTTTTCTTCTTTAACCCACTGGGAAGTTGACTGCATTGTTTAACTTGCACACATTTTAGACCTGTGGACTTAGAAATATTGAACTTTGAACATAAGAGGCAGCATCTCATGTTAAGAAATTTAGTGCTTTTCTGGAAAGACAAAGCTGAACACTTGAAATTATGTGGATGCTCTGGAAATTAGATTCCTATTCATCACGAGAGTTTATTGTTGTTATTTGTCTAGTGGTTTTCTACTAGCTTTACAGAGTTCATTTTCTTTGTCATGTGTGGCCACTGAGATCTCTGAAATTTCAGCTTAGTGGTCAACTAATAATTGAATGGAGATTTTAATAAATGCCTATAATCAGTAAGTCTCCCAACCTTTGCAGAGAGGCTCTAAATATGTAATGGGGTGTATGTAAGACACATATAACCATCTCAACACATATTTTCCTTCTAAGTTTTCTTGGATACACTCTTATTTGATCCAACCAGTTTCACTTTGTCTGGCAACTTCAAGAGTAAACAATTGATGGTGATTGTTTTGGCAAACATCCTGTGACAGAGTTTCCCGCTGAGAAAGCTTTGATGCCGGTCAAATGAAAAGTCTTGGGAGGGGCCTTTTCCAGAGATTTACTAGATAAATAGTGAGAAGTGAAAGTTGTTCCGTTGTGTCTGACTCTTGGTGACCTCATGGACTGTAACCCACCAGGTTCCTCTGCCCATAGTATTCTCCAGCAACAATACTAGAGTGCGTAGCCATTCCATTCTCCAGGGGATCTTTCTGACCCAGGAATGGAACCTGGGTCTCCAGCACTCTAGGGAGATTCTTCACCATCTGAGCCACCAGGGAGCCCCAATACTAGATAGATAAACTGATGACAATTCTCTGCGTCTTTTGTGGCAGCTCTGTGTCTATTAAGCTGCTGTTTTTTAAGGCCACCACAGAGCTAGCAATAGGAAAATATGACACGGTAAGTTAAAACATCACATTTATTGTTCTTATTGAGATTTGCTGTTTCTCTGTTATAAATTCCTCATGAATTTTTAAAGGTTTTTTTAATTTCTGGAATTTTGAAATAATTGATTTTTTTTTTCAATCTTTTTTTTTTTTCTGTCTTCTGCTTGCTTTTCAAAAAGAACAGTTTTTCATAGGCCCTGAGTCTGCGATTTCAGAAGTGCTTTCTTTACTTGACATAATTCTAAAGTAAGAAATATCAAGTCTCTCACTACATGTAGGAATTTGATATTATCCCTGCTGGTTTCATTTGTCCATTGGATTTTCCAGGAAAGAATACAGAAGTGGGTTGTCATTTCCTTCTTCAGAGGATTATCAAAACAGGGTTCAAATTATGTGGATGCTCTGGAAATTAGATTCCTATTCATCACGAGAGTTTATTGTTGTTATTTGTCTAGTGGTTTTCTACTAGCTTTACAGAGTTCATTTTCTTTGTCATGTGTGGCCACTGAGATCTCTGAAATTTCAGCTTAGTGGTCAACTAATAATTGAATGGAGATTTTAATAAATGCCTATAATCAGTAAGTCTCCCAACCTTTGCAGAGAGGCTCTAAATATGTAATGGGGTGTATGTAAGACACATATAACCATCTCAACACATATTTTCCTTCTAAGTTTTCTTGGATACACTCTTATTTGATCCAACCAGTTTCACTTTGTCTGGCAACTTCAAGAGTAAACAATTGATGGTGATTGTTTTTGGCAAACATCCTGTGACAGAGTTTCCCCGCTGAGAAAGCTTTGATGCCGGTCAAATGAAAAGTCTTGGGAGGGACCTTTTTCCAGAGATTTACTAGATAAATAGTGAGAAGTGAAAGTTGTTCCGTTGTGTCTGACTCTTGGTGACCTCATGGACTGTAACCCACCAGGTTCCTCTGCCCATAGTATTCTCCAGCAACAATACTAGAGTGCGTAGCCATTCCATTCTCCAGGGGATCTTTCTGACCCAGGAATGGAACCTGGGTCTCCAGCACTCTAGGGAGATTCTTCACCATCTGAGCCACCAGGGAGCCCCAATACTAGATAGATAAACTGATGACAATTCTCTGCGTCTTTTGTGGCAGCTCTGTGTCTATTAAGCTGCTGTTTTTTAAGGCCACCACAGAGCTAGCAATAGGAAAATATGACACGGTAAGTTAAAACATCACATTTATTGTTCTTATTGAGATTTGCTGTTTCTCTGTTATAAATTCCTCATGAATTTTTAAAGGTTTTTTTAATTTCTGGAATTTTGAAATAATTGATTTTTTTTTTCAATCTTTTTTTTTTTTCTGTCTTCTGCTTGCTTTTTCAAAAGAACAGTTTTTCAGAGGCCCTGAGTCTGCGATTTCAGAAGTGCTTTCTTTACTTGACATAATTCTAAAGTAAGAAATATCAAGTCTCTCACTACATGTAGGAATTTGATATTATCCCTGCTGGTTTCATTTGTCCATTGGATTTTCCAGGAAAGAATACAGAAGTGGGTTGTCATTTCCTTCTTCAGAGGATCTTCCCAACACAGGGATCAAAACAGGGTTTCTGGCATTGCAGGTGGATTCTTTACCAACTAAATCACCAGGAAAGCCCCCAATACATGTAGGAATTCGATATAATCACTCAAGTTATATTAATAGGAAAGAACTTGGTAAATGATTCAGAGTGAATCTTATTCCTAGTGTTGGAGAGTGCAACAAACATATTTATGCGTTAGTGTAGTTCGGGATCACTATAACTGCTCCATGATTTTACAGCTCCACAGATTAAAGAATATAATTTAGGAACTACATTGACTACTTCAAGGTATAAACAAAAGGTCAGATTTTTTGATAGTCTATTTTGGACCATCATTTTAATGTTTTAAAATATGTACTTGTGTTTGTGTTTATCTCAATTGCTTAGATCTGTATTATTGACTACTTCAAGTTATAAACAAAAGGTCAGATTTTTCGATAGTCTATTTTGGACCATCATTTTAATGCTTTAAAATATGTACTTGTGTTTGTGTTTATCTCAGTTGCTTAGATCTATATTATATTCTCAGTGTTAACTAGTATCATTAGTTCTCAATACCTATGAGATCTTTTCTTAGATTATAAGTTCTTTGAGAACTAAGTCTTCAATGTGTTCAATTATTAATGTGTCACATCTTGTAAAGTCTGGTGTTTTTTGTCACTTAATTTAGAAAATATTTCAAGAACCTAGTATATACCAATTACTGTGAATTATACCAGAGATATAAATGGAAAATAGTCTATTCTTGAATCCCTCATTTCTCTTAGAAATGTAATGAATATTCTTCATTTGTATCATCAACACATTATATTCCTGTGATTAAATTTTTCTACAGATGAGACCTGTAGGAAAGCATCCTACAGTATGCTTAATGTGTACACTTAAGAAAGTTGCAGGGGACTTTCCTGGTGGTCCAGTGGTTAAGAATCCACCTTCCAATGCAGGGAACGTGGGTTTGATGCCTAGTTAGGAACTAATATCCCACATTCCACGGGTAACTAAGCCTGCATGCCATCACTAGCGAACCTGCACATTGCAAATACCAAGCCTGCATGCTCTAGCCCCACTGCTTCCCAAGAGCAGCCTGTGCACCGCAGTTAGAGAAAGTCCACGCACCACAACAAACAACAGATACACAGCATGGCCATAATAAATTTTAAAATAAGTGTTAGATGTGTTCATTTTAATCTTCCCAACACAGGGATCAAAACAGGGTTTCTTTTGCAGTTAAAAAAGGAAAGCCCCCAATACATGTAGGAATTCGATATAATCACTCAAGTTATATTAATAGGAAAGAACTTGGTAAATGATTCAGAGTGAATCTTATTCCTAGTGTTGGAGAGTGCAACAAACATATTTATGCGTTAGTGTAGTTCGGGATCACTATAACTGCTCCATGATTTTACAGCTCCACAGATTAAAGAATATAATTTAGGAACTACATTGACTACTTCAAGGTATAAACAAAAGGTCAGATTTTTTGATAGTCTATTTTGGACCATCATTTTAATGTTTTAAAATATGTACTTGTGTTTGTGTTTATCTCAATTGCTTAGATCTGTATTATTGACTACTTCAAGTTATAAACAAAAGGTCAGATTTTTCGATAGTCTATTTTGGACCATCATTTTAATGCTTTAAAATATGTACTTGTGTTTGTGTTTATCTCAGTTGCTTAGATCTATATTATATTCTCAGTGTTAACTAGTATCATTAGTTCTCAATACCTATGAGATCTTTTCTTAGATTATAAGTTCTTTGAGAACTAAGTCTTCAATGTGTTCAATTATTAATGTGTCACATCTTGTAAAGTCTGGTGTTTTTTGTCACTTAATTTAGAAAATATTTCAAGAACCTAGTATATACCAATTACTGTGAATTATACCAGAGATATAAATGGAAAATAGTCTATTCTTGAATCCCTCATTTCTCTTAGAAATGTAATGAATATTCTTCATTTGTATCATCAACACATTATATTCCTGTGATTAAATTTTTCTACAGATGAGACCTGTAGGAAAGCATCCTACAGTATGCTTAATGTGTACACTTAAGAAAGTTGCAGGGGACTTTCCTGGTGGTCCAGTGGTTAAGAATCCACCTTCCAATGCAGGGAACGTGGGTTTGATGCCTAGTTAGGGAACTAATATCCCACATTCCACGGGTAACTAAGCCTGCATGCCATCACTAGCGAACCTGCACATTGCAAATACCAAGCCTGCATGCTCTAGCCCCACTGCTTCCCAAGAGCAGCCTGTGCACCGCAGTTAGAGAAAGTCCACGCACCACAACAAAGATCAACAGATACACAGCATGGCCATAATAAATTTTAAAAATAAGGGCTTCTCTGGCGGTCCACTGGTTGAGAGTCTGCCTGCCAGTGCAGGGAACACGGGTCTGATCACTGGTCCAGAGGATTCCTCATGCCCAGAGGTAACAAAGCACCACAACCACTAAGCCCACACACCACAACTGTGAGAAACCACCCCAATGAGAAGTGTGCACACTGTAACTAGAAAGTAGTCCCTGCTTACCATAACTAAAGAAAGCCCGTGCCCAGCAAGGAAGGCCCAGTGCAGCCAAAAATAATAAATGGACTCTTTTTCAATAAGAAGAGTTAATAAATAAATAAATGAAAATTTTAAAAATAAAGTAAAACTATAACATGATTTCTATAAAATTGCATAGACATCCATAGAGAGACTAGCTCTGGGTATTAAAATTATTACTGCATTTAGCTGAAAGGATCCAGCTAATTTGCAAGTTCATCAATAATAATGATTGAATCCTTTTAATATTGAAATATAAAAAGTTGCATATAAATAAAGAATAACAAGTGAAGAAAATTAAATATAAGTCAAGAAAAATATTTTGGTGTCTTCCCAAAAGTTCAGTTATTTTAAACAGTCTAGCTATGTGTGGATTATTATATTCTGCAATTGAAAAAGACAGAACATTTTGTGAGATTTTTAATTGACATTGTGCCTCATCTATAAGAGTAGGGTATAGAATATAGTATCAGAATTAGTATTTGTATTTGGTGATAAGAGGACTATTCTATATCACATCCCTGTTGGTTAAAAAAGAAAGTATAGTTGAATACATGAAATGGTGTCAATTTGAAGACAAAATGGGCTCATTAAATTTTTCTACAGATGAGACCTGTAGGAAAGCATCCTACAGTATGCTTAATGTGTACACTTAAGAAAGTTGCAGGGGACTTTCCTGCTGGCCCAGTGGTTAAGAATCCACCTTCCAATGCAGGGAACGTGGGTTTGATGCCAGTTAGGAACTAATATCCCACATTCCACGGGTAACTAAGCCTGCATGCCATCACTAGCGAACCTGCACATTGCAAATACCAAGCCTGCATGCTCTAGCCCCACTGCTTCCCAAGAGCAGCCTGTGCACCGCAGTTAGAGAAAGTCCACGCACCACAACAAAGATCAACAGATACACAGCATGGCCATAATAAATTTTAAAAATAAGGGCTTCTCTGGCGGTCCACTGGTTGAGAGTCTGCCTGCCAGTGCAGGGAACACGGGTCTGATCACTGGTCCAGAGGATTCCTCATGCCCAGAGGTAACAAAGCACCACAACCACTAAGCCCACACACCACAACTGTGAGAAACCACCCCAATGAGAAGTGTGCACACTGTAACTAGAAAGTAGTCCCTGCTTACCATAACTAAAGAAAGCCCGTGCCCAGCAAGGAAGGCCCAGTGCAGCCAAAAATAATAAATGGACTCTTTTTCAATAAGAAGAGTTAATAAATAAATAAATGAAAATTTTAAAAATAAAGTAAAACTATAACATGATTTCTATAAAATTGCATAGACATCCATAGAGAGACTAGCTCTGGGTATTAAAATTATTACTGCATTTAGCTGAAAGGATCCAGCTAATTTGCAAGTTCATCAATAATAATGATTGAATCCTTTTAATATTGAAATATAAAAAGTTGCATATAAATAAAGAATAACAAGTGAAGAAAATTAAATATAAGTCAAGAAAAATATTTTGGTGTCTTCCCAAAAGTTCAGTTATTTTAAACAGTCTAGCTATGTGTGGATTATTATATTCTGCAATTGAAAAAGACAGAACATTTTGTGAGATTTTTAATTGACATTGTGCCTCATCTATAAGAGTAGGGTATAGAATATAGTATCAGAATTAGTATTTGTATTTGGTGATAAGAGGACTATTCTATATCACATCCCTGTTGGTTAAAAAAGAAAGTATAGTTGAATACATGAAATGGTGTCAATTTGAAGACAAAATGGGCTCAGTGGTCAACAGTCTGCCTGCCAGTGCAGGAGCTGCAGGAGACTCAGGTTCAATCCCAGGGCTAGAAGATCCCCTGGAGGAGGAATGGAAACCTACTCCAATATTCTTGTTGGGACAATCCCATAGACAGAGGAGCCTGGTGAGTTGAAATGCATGGGGTTACTGAAGGGTTGCAAAGAGTCAGATGTGACTGAGTGAGCACACACGCAATAGCTAAATAAAAAAAAATACAATGTTTATGTTTAAAGATCAAAAATGTATCAGTTCAGACTGCTGTAACAAAATACCATAGATAGACTGAGAGGCTACAACAATGGACATTCATCTCTCGCAGTTTTGAAGGCTGGGAAGTCTAAGCGAGATCAAGTTGTTGGCAAATTCAGTTCCTGATGATTGTCTTCTTGTTTTCAGATGGCCACCGTTAGATGCACCCTCACATGGCAGTGGTATTTTTCTTAATTTATATTTAATTTTGTCCTTATAAGGAAACTAATTCCACAATAGACTCATGATCTCTTCTAAACCTAATTACCTCCCAAGCGATCCATCTCCAAATACCATCACAATGGGAAGTTGGGGCTTCAACATATGAATTCTGGTGGACAGAAACATCTGGTTCATAACAAAGCATAACGTAAACAATGTAAATGAACATCTAGTTTTAGTAACTGAATTCTTGAAATTTAACATTTTTCAAGCATTGGGGGGAAAGATAATCAGATTTTAAAAATGAAAAGCGTTGATTTGGTCCTTGAATTTAGTTTGTTAGTGTCCAGATGGAAAGAAGTCACTCACATAGTATCACATACATCCCACAATATAAATATTGTGAGACCATTTTTTGAGTTTGCCTTTGATATTTTGATACTCTCCCCCCTACAAACACACACTCCTTCTCTTAAAAACAAATTTCTGTGCTTACAGGAGAATGTATTGTCTGAATGAATTAGCAAATGCGTTTCAAATAACAAGGCTAAAAGATTGTTTATTAGCTGTCTTGCTTTATGTAGGTTTTAGTAATTTTTGTTTTTAACTTTATAAAACTGCTTAATTTGACTTTTTATTACTGTATCATCCTCATGTTCTTTTAATAATATCATAAAATATAAAAACCATATTTGTATATTAATAAAATATATTTCCCCTTTGATATTTAACATAGCTTTATTATAGGTTTCTCATGGTATCTCTCCATGTATTTATGCTTATGAAACCTTAATGTAAAGGGAGTATCTACAAGAACACTTAAAATATAGACTCTCAGCAAAATTTTTCCTTCATTAGCTCCCTTTTGAGGCAATAGAAAACATAATATTTTAAGTAGAGCAGTTTAAAATCTCACATCTTGTTCATTTTAGGATTTACTTTGATGTGCTACCTCTACTTGGTTTTTTTATGTAAATGCACACAATTCAGGGATTGATGATATGCCTGTGGGTTTCCTTGATGCAAATTCATAGAATATTTAAGATGTTTAAGACTCCACTTGTTTAATTATTGGATCTAGCTTTGAAACCCAGATAGCTATAAAATATACAAGTGTTTCCAGACTTTATCTTCCAACACTGAGAGAATCTAGCACCTTCATTTCACACAATTGCTTTGAAATGAATACTGTAGGCTTCTATTAAGAAGGCACTGTGGAAAGAACAGTTTAAAGAATTATGGTGGGGGAAAGTCATGGCATTTTATACTATTACTTATTAATTACTCTAGGTGATGAGTGTGAAACTTGGTTTGTCTTAATCAGTGTGAGGTGAAGAGAGCATAAATTAATCTGACATGCAAATTTTGTGCTTTCTGTAATGATGCTGAAGGTTTTCTGGTCTCAAGAAGAAACAATATATTCATCTCATAGGTCAGTGATGACTGTGCCCTGCCTATAGCAGCACTGTGCGCATCTTTCCTAAGGCTGAATTGCATAAAACCTCTAATCTAATCCTATAGATCTTCTTGATTATAAATTGATAAAGTGACTGGACCTCTTGACTCACACCCATTGTGACTAAGTGTGTCCCATACCAGTGTGGGGTCAGGAAGCAACACATTACATCTTGAGATAAACTTACAAAAAGTAATTGTACCTTAGATAGCAGGAGTCCTCAGACAAAACTTTCAGCCCTTTCTCACTACATTCTGAGTCCTTAGTGAAAGCCATCTATTACTTCTCCAATTCTGATGTCAGCATATATGATAAACATGTGATAAACTGTTATTCTCTCACCATGAACAGCTATGTTAAATTAGTAATTATGTGGTCCTGTTAAGAAAAATTCCTGTGAACTGTTTTCAGACAGAAAATCAGTATTAATAAAATATATTTCCCTTTGATATTTAACATAGCTTTATTATAGGTTTCTCATGGTATCTCCATGTATTTATGCTTATGAAACCTTAATGTAAAGGAGTATCTACAAGAACACTTAAAATATAGACTCTCAGCAAAATTTTTCCTTCATTAGCTCCCTTTTGAGGCAATAGAAAACATAATATTTTAAGTAGAGCAGTTTAAAATCTCACATCTTGTTCATTTTAGGATTTACTTTGATGTGCTACCTCTACTTGGTTTTTTTATGTAAATGCACACAATTCAGGGATTGATGATATGCCTGTGGGTTTCCTTGATGCAAATTCATAGAATATTTAAGATGTTTAAGACTCCACTTGTTTAATTATTGGATCTAGCTTTGAAACCCAGATAGCTATAAAATATACAAGTGTTTCCAGACTTTATCTTCCAACACTGAGAGAATCTAGCACCTTCATTTCACACAATTGCTTTGAAATGAATACTGTAGGCTTCTATTAAGAAGGCACTGTGGAAAGAACAGTTTAAAGAATTATGGTGGGGGAAAGTCATGGCATTTTATACTATTACTTATTAATTACTCTAGGTGATGAGTGTGAAACTTGGTTTGTCTTAATCAGTGTGAGGTGAAGAGAGCATAAATTAATCTGACATGCAAATTTTGTGCTTTCTGTAATGATGCTGAAGGTTTTCTGGTCTCAAGAAGAAACAATATATTCATCTCATAGGTCAGTGATGACTGTGCCCTGCCTATAGCAGCACTGTGCGCATCTTTCCTAAGGCTGAATTGCATAAAACCTCTAATCTAATCCTATAGATCTTCTTGATTATAAATTGATAAAGTGACTGGACCTCTTGACTCACACCCATTGTGACTAAGTGTGTCCCATACCAGTGTGGGGTCAGGAAGCAACACATTACATCTTGAGATAAACTTACAAAAAGTAATTGTACCTTAGATAGCAGGAGTCCTCAGACAAAACTTTCAGCCCTTTCTCACTACATTCTGAGTCCTTAGTGAAAGCCATCTATTACTTCTCCAATTCTGATGTCAGCATATATGATAAACATGTGATAAACTGTTATTCTCTCACCATGAACAGCTATGTTAAATTAGTAATTATGTGGTCCTGTTAAGAAAAATTCCTGTGAACTGTTTTCAGACAGCTCAGTATTTTGAAATCAGTACTCTCTTAAAATACTGCAGGTATTTTATTAATGCAATGAGTCAGTTTTCCTTTTCAGAAAAATATAAAGAGCTAAAAATAATGAAGAAAAACGTCTGTATGCCTGTTCATTTAACAGCAATTTACCATAATAGATCCTGAATATTTTATTGTTTTCAACAGAATCTCCTTTTGTTCCAGTATGATGACTTTTCAGTTAAAGGCACAGTAAATTAATATGCTATAAAAAGTGATACTTTGACATTTTAATTTCAGGCAAAACACACTCAATAATTTTCTTGACAAAATAGTTCCTAGAAAAATAATAGAAAAAAATGATTTAATTTTGTCCTGTGTCTGGATGAACCCCAAATATTTTTCTTTTGTAAGTATGCAAGTAAAAGAGATGAAGAAATATCATCTTTTGTTTGCTCTTCCATTTCTTGTACACATGAACGATTTCCTTATGTTTCAAAATGTTAATATGTTTGATTGATTTTTTTCTCTTTTGCACTAAAGGATTAAGTGATATTTGAGTACAGGATACTCATGAACCATAGAGAGGGTGAAAACCTGGTGGTGAAAACAGCACAGGAAAAGAATGCACCATCCAAAAGACTGCTTCTCATATCTTTTCTACAACTACTATCTTTTCTTCTTAAGATCAATACGTATAGGAAATAGAATGCACCATCTTTCCTAAGGCTGAATTGCATAAAACCTCTAATCTAATCCTATAGATCTTCTTGATTATAAATTGATAAAGTGACTGGACCTCTTGACTCACACCCATTGTGACTAAGTGTGTCCCATACCAGTGTGGGGTCAGGAAGCAACACATTACATCTTGAGATAAACTTACAAAAAGTAATTGTACCTTAGATAGCAGGAGTCCTCAGACAAAACTTTCAGCCCTTTCTCACTACATTCTGAGTCCTTAGTGAAAGCCATCTATTACTTCTCCAATTCTGATGTCAGCATATATGATAAACATGTGATAAACTGTTATTCTCTCACCATGAACAGCTATGTTAAATTAGTAATTATGTGGTCCTGTTAAGAAAAATTCCTGTGAACTGTTTTCAGACAGCTCAGTATTTTGAAATCAGTACTCTCTTAAAATACTGCAGGTATTTTATTAATGCAATGAGTCAGTTTTCCTTTTCAGAAAAATATAAAGAGCTAAAAATAATGAAGAAAAACGTCTGTATGCCTGTTCATTTAACAGCAATTTACCATAATAGATCCTGAATATTTTATTGTTTTCAACAGAATCTCCTTTTGTTCCAGTATGATGACTTTTCAGTTAAAGGCACAGTAAATTAATATGCTATAAAAAGTGATACTTTGACATTTTAATTTCAGGCAAAACACACTCAATAATTTTCTTGACAAAATAGTTCCTAGAAAAATAATAGAAAAAAATGATTTAATTTTGTCCTGTGTCTGGATGAACCCCAAATATTTTTCTTTTGTAAGTATGCAAGTAAAAGAGATGAAGAAATATCATCTTTTGTTTGCTCTTCCATTTCTTGTACACATGAACGATTTCCTTATGTTTCAAAATGTTAATATGTTTGATTGATTTTTTTCTCTTTTGCACTAAAGGATTAAGTGATATTTGAGTACAGGATACTCATGAACCATAGAGAGGGTGAAAACCTGGTGGTGAAAACAGCACAGGAAAAGAATGCACCATCCAAAAGACTGCTTCTCATATCTTTTCTACAACTACTATCTTTTTCTTCTTAAGATCAATACGTATTGAATAATATTTAGGTAAAATATGTTTTGTTTTCTTTTAATGTGCTTATTTTTGTGGCTGTACTGGGTCTTTGTTGCTACCTCCAGGCTTTTTCTAGTTATGGTGAAAGGGGGCTACTCTTCATTGTGGTACATGGGCTTCTCATTGTGGTGGCTTCTCTTGTTGTGGGTTGCAGCTCCTGGGCTCTAGAGCACAGACGCAGTAGTTGTGGCATAGAGGTTTAGTTGCTCTGTGGCATGTGGGATCTTCCTGGATTCCAGGAATCAACCTGTGCCCCCTGCTTTGACAGGTGGTTTCTTAACCACTAGGCCAGTAGGGATGGCTTAGTGGGGAAAGAAGCCACCTGCAATGCAGGAAATGCAGGCAGACACAGGTGTCCCATGGACAGAGGAGTCTGGTGGGCTACACAGTTCATAGGGTCACAAGAGTACGGCAAAGTGTGCAGGAAGATCACCAGGGAAGCCCTAAAATATGTATTCTTTTGCACATTGTTTTTTCCATATATAAACATATTTTATTGTCCATTGATGTTTCTTCTGTGAGAGTGTGCGTGGGGGTGTGGGTGTGGGTGTGTGTGTGTGTGTGTAAGTTTTCACTTAGTGGTGAGATTTCCAACAGTGAATTAAGGCTCTTAAACAAGAGATGGATGCTTTTCCAATGGTTGTGGTAAAGAATAGTTTTATTCCTTTTGACCTAGAGTCACACTTTGATTCACAGTCTGAAACACTCTTTATGGAGAATTTGTAAATGTGTTTTCATGCATGGCATTTCACGTAAAATTATTTAGAAATGTAATTTTATTTTTGTCGGTCAAAGAAAGGTCAGAAAACAATTTAAATATGTTTTAGATGATATGTTAAGTCCTTTACGTTTTAAAGTCAGAGTAGTTTATTAGAAGCACATAAGGAAGTTTTAAATGAACATTTCCATTCTGTCATCAATGCTTGATGTTGATACTTTGTCCTCTTAAGATTAGTGCTTGTCCTTTCAGTGTAACAGTCCTTATCGAAGGTAGTTGCAGGAGAAAGAATGCCCTCAAAACTTTCTACAACTACTATCTTTTTCTTCTTAAGATCAATACGTATTGAATAATATTTAGGTAAAATATGTTTTGTTTTCTTTTAATGTGCTTATTTTTGTGGCTGTACTGGGTCTTTGTTGCTACCTCCAGGCTTTTTCTAGTTATGGTGAAAGGGGGCTACTCTTCATTGTGGTACATGGGCTTCTCATTGTGGTGGCTTCTCTTGTTGTGGGTTGCAGCTCCTGGGCTCTAGAGCACAGACGCAGTAGTTGTGGCATAGAGGTTTAGTTGCTCTGTGGCATGTGGGATCTTCCTGGATTCCAGGAATCAACCTGTGCCCCCTGCTTTGACAGGTGGTTTCTTAACCACTAGGCCAGTAGGGATGGCTTAGTGGGGAAAGAAGCCACCTGCAATGCAGGAAATGCAGGCAGACACAGGTGTCCCATGGACAGAGGAGTCTGGTGGGCTACACAGTTCATAGGGTCACAAGAGTACGGCAAAGTGTGCAGGAAGATCACCAGGGAAGCCCTAAAATATGTATTCTTTTGCACATTGTTTTTTCCATATATAAACATATTTTATTGTCCATTGATGTTTCTTCTGTGAGAGTGTGCGTGGGGGTGTGGGTGTGGGTGTGTGTGTGTGTGTGTAAGTTTTCACTTAGTGGTGAGATTTCCAACAGTGAATTAAGGCTCTTAAACAAGAGATGGATGCTTTTCCAATGGTTGTGGTAAAGAATAGTTTTATTCCTTTTGACCTAGAGTCACACTTTGATTCACAGTCTGAAACACTCTTTATGGAGAATTTGTAAATGTGTTTTCATGCATGGCATTTCACGTAAAATTATTTAGAAATGTAATTTTATTTTTGTCGGTCAAAGAAAGGTCAGAAAACAATTTAAATATGTTTTAGATGATATGTTAAGTCCTTTACGTTTTAAAGTCAGAGTAGTTTATTAGAAGCACATAAGGAAGTTTTAAATGAACATTTCCATTCTGTCATCAATGCTTGATGTTGATACTTTGTCCTCTTAAGATTAGTGCTTGTCCTTTCAGTGTAACAGTCCTTATCGAAGGTAGTTGCAGGAGTCAGGATAGCATGTCTTTACATATAACAGCTGTTTACAACTGTAAACAGGTTGAAAAATGCAGACACACTATATTGGTTCAATTGTGGTGAAAGGGTTACTCAATCATGTCCAACTCTTTGCAATCTATGGATTGTATTCTACAGGCTCCTCTGTTCATGGGAGTCTCTAAGCAAGGATACTGGAGTGTGTTGCCATTCCCTTCTCCATGGGATCTTCCCAACCCAGGAATTGAGCCTGGGTCTCCTGCACTGCAGGCAGATTCTTTACCATCTGAGACACCAGGGAAGCTCTCCAATGTGATAAGATACAGTTTAAAGACACAGAGTTATCACTTCAGAAATGTTTTGTGAACTTCTTGATTTTACTTAGCATTGAAACCAACAGTGTCAGCAACCAGCTCTGTAGTGCAAAATCCATCTCTATATACAATGCACAGCTAGTTGAGCCTGTCAATATCATTGCCATGGTGATGTTCTCCTTGAGGCAAATACTGAAAGAAACATTACTAATGCTCAGTAGGTGCAAGTGTTTGACTTTTAGAGCTGGCATATTATTAAACTTAGATTCTTTAATAACTTGGCAAAATAATATTATTGTATGAAAAAAGATATAGATTATATCACAGTGATTTGAGGAGCATTTAAAAATACCTAACATATAATGTGTATTTCTGTATGCCAGACACAAGGCATATGATCTAATTTTTTCCTCAAAAAATGTTATGAAGGTGATATATCTTTTCTATGAATGAGAAAATGAGAATTCAAAATGATCAAGTTTATTGTGCAGTATCCTACATCTAATGCATTGTGGAGTCAGCATCAAATCCATTGTTTCAAATCTATTCCAGAGGCCAGTGTAAGCTAATATACCATATATACTACATCTTTTAAGAATGAGATACTCCATCAACTCTGTCTCCCATGTTTACCATGTAGTTCACTCATATGAAGTCATTTTACTTTTGTAAACCCTTCCCTCCAGTTCATCACCCATACCAAGATTCATAGCATCTATGGGATCCTAATTCCAGTAATTATTCAGATATTCAATAATGATTATTGAGTCTTGCTGTGTCCATAACCACTCTAGGTAATTGGGGACATGCTTAGTAAACAACAACAAACAAGATCTCAATCTTAAGGAAGAGCATACCAAGTATTAATAATACCAAAAGCAACACATTGGTGAGACTGAGAATGTGTGTGTGAGACAGAAGTAAATTTCTCATACTATCCTATTCTTGCAAATTTCCCATGTCTTTATTTCCATCACTTTGATCACATCAGAATTTTCATTTCCTAAATATCTTCAGTGTCACATAGTGCAGCCCTTACACCTTTGATGCAGTTTCACTTATTGTCTTATATAGTAGAATGTGCCAACTACTATCTAACTTTTTCATTTCCCATATGTTTAACATTTTTTTCTTGCCCTGCTGACAACCAACCTCAGTTATCCCATGAACCACTTTCTAGAGAAGAATTGTACCATACTGATTGACCCATTAAAATGTATGATCTCTATCTTCAGTTAGACCGTTAGCATTTCTCAACTGTCTCTGTTTGTCTCTGTTGCATCTTTTATTTCTTGTTCCCATACAGGAATAACATAACTGCTTTTCTCATAATCTCTACACTTGCTTCTCAAAGTAACAGGTGATTTTCTTAACTTTAACAAGAAAAATAAACAAAAAACTAGATTGAATTTATAAACTGTCAATAGTGTGCTCTTGATATCAATGGCATTTTCAATTACTTCTTATTTCCTTT
Organism: Tragulus kanchil; assembly: GCA_022376925.1. NCBI lineage: Eukaryota > Metazoa > Chordata > Mammalia > Artiodactyla > Tragulidae > Tragulus > Tragulus kanchil. The sequence continues at coordinate 108,159,551 of JAIOJX010000024.1, read as the reverse complement.
GTTCTGCCTACCCTGAACATTTTAAAGGCAGTATTGTCCTTCCTTTGATTTTCTCAAAGGATAGGTATACCTTTCCTATCCATTATGCAACTTTGTTTTCTAAGCAAGTACACATGCTTACACTACTCTGGAAATGTACATGATAAAGACAATGAAATTCTTAACGTTTATTCCTATTTCATTTTGGCCTTTTCCCTTCTTCATTTCTCCTTCAAATTGGATATAATTGGGAGGAGTGTTTCTTGTGACCTTAATGGTTGAGGCTATGGTTTGCCAAATATACTTGGGAGGAGTGTTTACCATGTAGTTCACTCATATGAAGTCATTTTACTTTTGTAAACCCTTCCTCCAGTTCATCACCCATACCAAGATTCATAGCATCTATGGGATCCTAATTCCAGTAATTATTCAGATATTCAATAATGATTATTGAGTCTTGCTGTGTCCATAACCACTCTAGGTAATTGGGGACATGCTTAGTAAACAACAACAAACAAGATCTCAATCTTAAGGAAGAGCATACCAAGTATTAATAATACCAAAAGCAACACATTGGTGAGACTGAGAATGTGTGTGTGAGACAGAAGTAAATTTCTCATACTATCCTATTCTTGCAAATTTCCCATGTCTTTATTTCCATCACTTTGATCACATCAGAATTTTCATTTCCTAAATATCTTCAGTGTCACATAGTGCAGCCCTTACACCTTTGATGCAGTTTCACTTATTGTCTTATATAGTAGAATGTGCCAACTACTATCTAACTTTTTCATTTCCCATATGTTTAACATTTTTTTCTTGCCCTGCTGACAACCAACCTCAGTTATCCCATGAACCACTTTCTAGAGAAGAATTGTACCATACTGATTGACCCATTAAAATGTATGATCTCTATCTTCAGTTAGACCGTTAGCATTTCTCAACTGTCTCTGTTTGTCTCTGTTGCATCTTTTATTTCTTGTTCCCATACAGGAATAACATAACTGCTTTTCTCATAATCTCTACACTTGCTTCTCAAAGTAACAGGTGATTTTCTTAACTTTAACAAGAAAAATAAACAAAAAACTAGATTGAATTTATAAACTGTCAATAGTGTGCTCTTGATATCAATGGCATTTTCAATTACTTCTTATTTCCTTTGTTCTGCCTACCCTGAACATTTTAAAGGCAGTATTGTCCTTCCTTTGATTTTCTCAAAGGATAGGTATACCTTTCCTATCCATTATGCAACTTTGTTTTCTAAGCAAGTACACATGCTTACACTACTCTGGAAATGTACATGATAAAGACAATGAAATTCTTAACGTTTATTCCTATTTCATTTTGGCCTTTTCCCTTCTTCATTTCTCCTTCAAATTGGATATAATTGGGAGGAGTGTTTCTTGTGTGACCTTAATGGTTGAGGCTATGGTTTGCTGCAAGCCAGAGGATTCTGTAGTCACTGCAGGGTGGGGTCTGTCAGGCTCACCAGAAACTTGTGTCCTCTGGCCAGCACCCACCTCCCCTGGGCAATGCTAGAGGAAAACAGAGTAGCCCTTAGTTCTTGGCTGAACCTTTCATAACCCCACCCTTGTTTCAGATAACATAAGCCTGCATAGTTTGAAACCTCACTAAACTCATTTGGGTATTCTTAAATGTCCAGACATAGACTTATAGATAATTACCTTATTTTAATTTATAAGTACCTATATTCTGCATAAAAATTATTATGTTGAAATTCAAACAGTAGTTTTTAATTTTTACAACTGTGTAGTATAAGGTTAGACATATATTCAAATACATGTTTACTAAATTTCCTAATGGTAAGTATTTAGAATCTTTCTATATTTGTAATGAAAAACTACTCAGTTATATTATTTTTATTCATGAATTCTTATATTAAACATCTGCTTTCACTGTAGAATTTCATTTGTTTATGGATAATTGATCTTTTCCCTTCAGCTACTTTCAAATTTTTCATTGTCTTTGATTTCTGTAGCTGTATTAATATCTGTCTGTGTATCTGTCCTGCTGCATGTTTGTTTCTCCAATCTAAAAATCCCTGTGTTTGTTCCATTTTGCTTCGGTGCAAGAGCAAGTGATTCTCTTATCAATACTTGGTGCCATGCTCTCTGGTCTTCTGATAGTACTTTGCTGATTTGTATTTCAAGATCATTTTAATTTGTGAACAAAACCTGTATGTACTTTTGAAGCTGGAGATTTTAGACTATGAGTTATGTTTTTGTGATCATTTTGTCATTTTAATCTGTTTTCTTATTGTGTTCTCATCACAATATCACTAAGGATAATTAAACAACCTTTTCTTTCTTTAACACAATTGATTTTGCTGATGCTAAGTCCTCTTAAATTGTCTCCTAATTTCTAACATCTTTTTCTCCCACTATTTCCTTTCTTTGACTCATGTGATATTTGAGTTCTCCTTCTGTAGTTCTTTTTTTCTTAGTTCATTAGTTTATATATTTTACTTCAATTCTGATGCAATTCTCTCTCTTTTACTCCCTTCTAGTAATTTTATTTTACCTTTTTTTTTTTGGTCATATAAAAATCTGAACATATTTACTGTGTGTGTTAGTTGCTCAGTCATGTGGGCAATGCTAGAGGAAAACAGAGTAGCCCTTAGTTCTTGGCTGAACCTTTCATAACCCCACCCTTGTTTCAGATAACATAAGCCTGCATAGTTTGAAACCTCACTAAACTCATTTGGGTATTCTTAAATGTCCAGACATAGACTTATAGATAATTACCTTATTTTAATTTATAAGTACCTATATTCTGCATAAAAATTATTATGTTGAAATTCAAACAGTAGTTTTTAATTTTTACAACTGTGTAGTATAAGGTTAGACATATATTCAAATACATGTTTACTAAATTTCCTAATGGTAAGTATTTAGAATCTTTCTATATTTGTAATGAAAAACTACTCAGTTATATTATTTTTATTCATGAATTCTTATATTAAACATCTGCTTTCACTGTAGAATTTCATTTGTTTATGGATAATTGATCTTTTCCCTTCAGCTACTTTCAAATTTTTCATTGTCTTTGATTTCTGTAGCTGTATTAATATCTGTCTGTGTATCTGTCCTGCTGCATGTTTGTTTCTCCAATCTAAAAATCCCTGTGTTTGTTCCATTTTGCTTCGGTGCAAGAGCAAGTGATTCTCTTATCAATACTTGGTGCCATGCTCTCTGGTCTTCTGATAGTACTTTGCTGATTTGTATTTCAAGATCATTTTAATTTGTGAACAAAACCTGTATGTACTTTTGAAGCTGGAGATTTTAGACTATGAGTTATGTTTTTGTGATCATTTTGTCATTTTAATCTGTTTTCTTATTGTGTTCTCATCACAATATCACTAAGGATAATTAAACAACCTTTTCTTTCTTTAACACAATTGATTTTGCTGATGCTAAGTCCTCTTAAATTGTCTCCTAATTTCTAACATCTTTTTCTCCCACTATTTCCTTTCTTTGACTCATGTGATATTTGAGTTCTCCTTCTGTAGTTCTTTTTTTCTTAGTTCATTAGTTTATATATTTTACTTCAATTCTGATGCAATTCTCTCTCTTTTACTCCCTTCTAGTAATTTTATTTTACCTTTTTTTTTTTGGTCATATAAAAATCTGAACATATTTACTGTGTGTGTTAGTTGCTCAGTCATGTCCCACAATTTGTGACTTCAGGGACCGTGGCCGGCCAGGCTTCTTTGTCCATGGTATCTCCAGGCAACAATACTGCAACAATACTGCAGTGGGTAGCCATTCTCTTCCCCAGGGAATCTTCCCAACTCAGGGATCAAACCTGAGTCTCCTGCATTGCAGGTATAATATGTACCATCTGAACCACCAGGGAAGTCCATTTACTATGTACAGCCCAATGAGTATGGCAACACACATGAGAACTATAGACATATCCATCAGCTTCCAAAGTTTCTTTCCACCCTCTTTTATTATTTTTCTTTTTGTGGAAATAATACTTTATATAGTAAGATCTTCCTTCTTAGAAAATGTTAACTACATCAAACAGTATTGTTATCTATAGGCAGTATGCTGTTCATTAGATTGAAGATTTATATATTTGCATAACTGAAACTCTCCAGATCAAAAGAGAAGATATAAAATTGTCTGTCTTTGTAGCTGACATGGTTATATATAGGGAATAGTAAATATTCCAGTAAAAAAAATCATCTTTGAACTAATAAGTGAATTTAATGAAATTAGAAGATAAAATTGACATACAAAAATCAGTGTGGTTCTCTATACTAGCAATAAACTACCTTAAAAAATAAAGAAAAGACTTTTGTTAACAAGAGCATTTAAAAAAAATATGTAGGAGCAAACTTAAGCAAGAAGATGAAAGATCAGTGCACTGAAAACTCGAAAACTATGAAAAAAGAACTGGAAGAAGATAGAAGTAAATGGAAAGACACCTGAAGGTCATGGATTTCAAGAATTAATATTGTTAAAATATACATAGTAACCAAAGTGATACACAAATTGAATCATTATCAAAATTCCAATGGAATTTTTTCAGAGATATAGAGAAAAAAGTTCCCCCAAATCATGAGAAAGTACAAAAGAACCTACATATTGAAAGCAAGCATCCTAAAAATAACAAAGCTGGAGGTATTGCACTTATAAATCTCCTTCTGTAGTTCTTTTCTTAGTTCATATTAAAATTTTTTTGATGCAATTCTCTCTCTTTACTCCCTTCTAGTAATTTTATTTTACCTTTTTTGGTCATATAAAATCTGAACATATTTACTGTGTGTGTTAGTTGCTCAGTCATGTCCCACAATTTGTGACTTCAGGGACCGTGGCCGGCCAGGCTTCTTTGTCCATGGTATCTCCAGGCAACAATACTGCAACAATACTGCAGTGGGTAGCCATTCTCTTCCCCAGGGAATCTTCCCAACTCAGGGATCAAACCTGAGTCTCCTGCATTGCAGGTATAATATGTACCATCTGAACCACCAGGGAAGTCCATTTACTATGTACAGCCCAATGAGTATGGCAACACACATGAGAACTATAGACATATCCATCAGCTTCCAAAGTTTCTTTCCACCCTCTTTTATTATTTTTCTTTTTGTGGAAATAATACTTTATATAGTAAGATCTTCCTTCTTAGAAAATGTTAACTACATCAAACAGTATTGTTATCTATAGGCAGTATGCTGTTCATTAGATTGAAGATTTATATATTTGCATAACTGAAACTCTCCAGATCAAAAGAGAAGATATAAAATTGTCTGTCTTTGTAGCTGACATGGTTATATATAGGGAATAGTAAATATTCCAGTAAAAAAAATCATCTTTGAACTAATAAGTGAATTTAATGAAATTAGAAGATAAAATTGACATACAAAAATCAGTGTGGTTCTCTATACTAGCAATAAACTACCTTAAAAAATAAAGAAAAGACTTTTGTTAACAAGAGCATTTAAAAAAAATATGTAGGAGCAAACTTAAGCAAGAAGATGAAAGATCAGTGCACTGAAAACTCGAAAACTATGAAAAAAGAACTGGAAGAAGATAGAAGTAAATGGAAAGACACCTGAAGGTCATGGATTTCAAGAATTAATATTGTTAAAATATACATAGTAACCAAAGTGATACACAAATTGAATCATTATCAAAATTCCAATGGAATTTTTTCAGAGATATAGAGAAAAAAGTTCCCCCAAATCATGAGAAAGTACAAAAGAACCTACATATTGAAAGCAAGCATCCTAAAAATAACAAAGCTGGAGGTATTGCACTTCCCAATTCAAATTATACTACAAATCTATAGCAATGAAAACTATATGGTACTTGCATAAAAGTTGACACATAGACTGATTGAACAGAATAGAGAGCACAGAAATAAATCCATAAATTTATAGTCAACTAACTTGTGACAAGGGCTGTAGGAATACAAGGGAAGGAAAGGATATTTTCTTCAAGAAATAGTGTTGGGAACACTAGATATCCATTTGCAAATGAATGAAATTGCATCTCTATCTTATACCATACAAAAATCAACTCAAAATAGATTAAAACTTAAATATAAGACCTGACCCACAAAATTCCTAGAAGAAAATGTAGGGGAAAGCTCCTTGACGTTGATTTTGGCAAAGAATTTTTGGATATGATACCAAAAGCACAAGTAACAAACACAAAAATAACAAGTGGGACTACACCAAACTCAACAAATTTGTTCACAGCAAAGAAAACAATCACCAAAATAAATAGGCAGTCTATATAATGGGAGAAAGTATTTGCAAACCATGTATCTAATAAAAAGTTACTATCTAAAATACATAAGAAACTCCAACACTGCATCAGCAAAAAAAAAAAAAAAATATGTATATGAAAATATGTTTAGTATCAATAATTATTAGGAAAATGCAAATCAAAACCACAATGAGATATTGCCTTATACTTTTAAAAAATGGCTACTATTAAAAATACAATGAAAGTTGTTAGTATTGGAGAGGATATGGAGCAGAAAGAACTGTGGTATGCTGTTGATGGGAATGTAAATTGGTACAGCCATTATGAAATACAGTATGAAGGTTCTTCAAAAAATGTATTATACCACCATTCATGATAGCCAAGATAGGGAAACAACCTGCATTTCCATCAGTTGGAGAATGGATAAAGAAGATGTGAAATATAGAAGGAGATATTCGTCAGTCTTAAAAAAAAGAAAGGAAATCCTGCCATTTGCAGCAACATGAATAGACATGGAGAAATTTATGCTAAGTAAAATAAGCAAGACAAAGCCAAAAGCACAAAAGGATCTCACTTCCCAATTCAAATTATACTACAAGATTCCCCAAATCATGAGAAAGTACAAAAGAACTTTTGAAAGCAAGCATCCTAAAAATAACAAAGCTGGAGGTATTGCACTTCCCAATTCAAATTATACTACAAATCTATAGCAATGAAAACTATATGGTACTTGCATAAAAGTTGACACATAGACTGATTGAACAGAATAGAGAGCACAGAAATAAATCCATAAATTTATAGTCAACTAACTTGTGACAAGGGCTGTAGGAATACAAGGGAAGGAAAGGATATTTTCTTCAAGAAATAGTGTTGGGAACACTAGATATCCATTTGCAAATGAATGAAATTGCATCTCTATCTTATACCATACAAAAATCAACTCAAAATAGATTAAAACTTAAATATAAGACCTGACCCACAAAATTCCTAGAAGAAAATGTAGGGGAAAGCTCCTTGACGTTGATTTTGGCAAAGAATTTTTGGATATGATACCAAAAGCACAAGTAACAAACACAAAAATAACAAGTGGGACTACACCAAACTCAACAAATTTGTTCACAGCAAAGAAAACAATCACCAAAATAAATAGGCAGTCTATATAATGGGAGAAAGTATTTGCAAACCATGTATCTAAAAAAAAGTTACTATCTAAAATACATAAGAAACTCCAACACTGCATCAGCAAAAAAAAAAAAAAAATATGTATATGAAAATATGTTTAGTATCAATAATTATTAGGAAAATGCAAATCAAAACCACAATGAGATATTGCCTTATACTTTTAAAAAATGGCTACTATTAAAAATACAATGAAAGTTGTTAGTATTGGAGAGGATATGGAGCAGAAAGAACTGTGGTATGCTGTTGATGGGAATGTAAATTGGTACAGCCATTATGAAATACAGTATGAAGGTTCTTCAAAAAATGTATTATACCACCATTCATGATAGCCAAGATAGGGAAACAACCTGCATTTCCATCAGTTGGAGAATGGATAAAGAAGATGTGAAATATAGAAGGAGATATTCGTCAGTCTTAAAAAAAAGAAAGGAAATCCTGCCATTTGCAGCAACATGAATAGACATGGAGAAATTTATGCTAAGTAAAATAAGCAAGACAAAGCCAAAAGCCACATGATCTCATTTATATGTGGAATCTAAAATAGTCAAGCTCATACAAACAGTAAACAGAATAATTATTTCCAGGACTTCTGGAGTTGAGAGAGATAGTGAAATGAGGATAGTCAAAGAATACAAAGTGAGAAAACTCTTCTGAATCACCTAATATTTTTCTCAGAAGTTTTTCTCATCATTTTTCTTCATGTTAATAAATGATCAAAATTTCCAGCATTTTATTCAATTAATCATTGTTTTTCATAGTTAACAACTATTCATGATGATTAGCTCAATATAAATGAATTACTGTCTACACCTGTGTCTTATTATCAAGTACAATTTCCACTCAGCCTATACTCTAAATTATTATCCATTCATTTTGTGAATTTAACTATATGATCAAATGACAACTTTATGATTTCCAAACTTTTTATGTTAGATTCAGAGTCTGTGAGAATTTATTCTCCAAATACTAATAAGAAAGCAATAAAAACAAAATACTTGTAATAAAAGCATGTAATATATAGATACTATAATAAATAAATATCTGTAATAAAAACATGTAAACACTGGTAATAAAACATGTAACTCTTGTTCTAATAGTTAAGGTCCGAGGAGTTCATGTGATCTGAGTGATTGAAAATTGGTCTTATATTATGTAAGGCATAAAACAGTTGCAAAAAAGTCTCATAGTTATCAAAAATATTGTTCTAAATAGCAAAGACCTTGCCGTATTTTTTCCAAGTATTTGAATTTACCTGAAATAAACATTAACTTGGAGATACTAGAGTAACAATTTATACTTTTAAAAAATGGCTACTATTAAAAATACAATGAAAGTTGTTAGTATTGGAGAGGATATGGAGCAGAAAGAACTGTGGTATGCTGTTGATGGGAATGTAAATTGGTACAGCCATTATGAAATACAGTATGAAGGTTCTTCAAAAAATGTATTATACCACCATTCATGATAGCCAAGATAGGGAAACAACCTGCATTTCCATCAGTTGGAGAATGGATAAAGAAGATGTGAAATATAGAAGGAGATATTCGTCAGTCTTAAAAAAAAGAAAGGAAATCCTGCCATTTGCAGCAACATGAATAGACATGGAGAAATTTATGCTAAGTAAAATAAGCAAGACAAAGCCAAAAGCCACATGATCTCATTTATATGTGGAATCTAAAATAGTCAAGCTCATACAAACAGTAAACAGAATAATTATTTCCAGGACTTCTGGAGTTGAGAGAGATAGTGAAATGAGGATAGTCAAAGAATACAAAGTGAGAAAACTCTTCTGAATCACCTAATATTTTTCTCAGAAGTTTTTCTCATCATTTTTCTTCATGTTAATAAATGATCAAAATTTCCAGCATTTTATTCAATTAATCATTGTTTTTCATAGTTAACAACTATTCATGATGATTAGCTCAATATAAATGAATTACTGTCTACACCTGTGTCTTATTATCAAGTACAATTTCCACTCAGCCTATACTCTAAATTATTATCCATTCATTTTGTGAATTTAACTATATGATCAAATGACAACTTTATGATTTCCAAACTTTTTATGTTAGATTCAGAGTCTGTGAGAATTTATTCTCCAAATACTAATAAGAAAGCAATAAAAACAAAATACTTGTAATAAAAGCATGTAATATATAGATACTATAATAAATAAATATCTGTAATAAAAACATGTAAACACTGGTAATAAAACATGTAACTCTTGTTCTAATAGTTAAGGTCCGAGGAGTTCATGTGATCTGAGTGATTGAAAATTGGTCTTATATTATGTAAGGCATAAAACAGTTGCAAAAAAGTCTCATAGTTATCAAAAATATTGTTCTAAATAGCAAAGACCTTGCCGTATTTTTTCCAAGTATTTGAATTTACCTGAAATAAACATTAACTTGGAGATACTAGAGTAACATAGGTACTTTGCCAGGTGTTTATGACAGATTATACCTTGTTAATGGTACTGCTCTCCTGTCCAAGATGCCATCAAAAATACTCACCACTAATGGCCATGTGTTCCTTGCATACAATTCCTGCAACTGAGTAGAATACTCTGGTGGGACTTTCAGGAACAGAATATTTGCATTTTTGATATGAGGGACACTTTTTCATTTCCGAGTCTCCGGTTTTCTCTTCTGTGTCATGATAAGCTGTTTGCAATTTCTTTGGGCATTGAGCCATTCTGGTGTGTATAATTCATTTTGTTCAGTGGTTTCTTATCATGCATAGATGAAATGCCTATTTTATCACTCATTTAAATTATTGTTTTCTTCTAGTGATGGATTTTTGCAGCTTCTGTATTTATTTTATTACTTGTGACTAAGGCATGTTTTCTCATCAGGAACCCATCAGAGGTTTGCATTTAATATTACTTCACCAGCATTCAACACTTCATTCTCAGCAATATCTCTGACTCAATGTGAGGCAAGGAGTCTCTGGGTTAAGTAGTTTCAGTAAAATAAGTCCTTTCTTCCTCGTAACCTCAGCATCCATTGAAAATTATTTTAGACTACTGCAATCTGTATTAACACAATTTATTTCCTATGTCCTATATTTTATATGTTTATGTTTTTGTGGTGAACAGAGAGAAGGAATGAAGTCACCTGAGTTGTTTTCTTTCTTTTCAAACTCTTTGTTATTGTTGTTGTTTAGTCGCTAAGTTGTGACTCTTTTGCGACCCCATTGACTGTAACCCACCAGTTACATGGCATTTCCCAGGCAGTAAAACTGCAGGAGGTTGCCATTTCCTTCTCCAGGAATCTCCCAAACCAAGGGATCAAACCTGCATCTCCTGCATTGGTAGGAGGATTCTTTACCACTGAGCCACCAGCGAAGTTCTCCAAACATATCTTTCACCAAAAAAGAGAAAAAGAAACCATAATGAAGATGTTACATGCATGTTCAGTCATTGAACCATGTCCAGCTCTTTGTGATCCCATAGCCTGTAGCCTGTCAAGCTCCTCTGTCCATGGGATTTTCCAGGCAAGAATACTGGAGTGGGTTGCCATTTCCTCCTCCATGAGGTCATCCCAACCCAAGAAGAGAACCTGGGTTGCCATTTCCTCCTCCAGGAGATCTTCCCAGCCCAGGAATCGAACCTGAATCTCTTGTGCCTTCTGCATTGGAAGGTGGATTCTTTAGAACTGAGCCACCTGGGAAACCCCTAAAATGTTGCAATATATTCTTAGTAGCTGTATTTCTTCTGAGTTTTCTGCTTAGTTGATTTCAATGGACTCAGAAATCTTTATTCATTCATAAATTTAAATAATTGGAAAGAAGTTTTCCCATCCCCATCTTCAGATAGAACCACTTGGAAATTGTCATAGAAGGTAAAAATCTGTCTTGTTTGTTAAGATCCTCAGAGGTGAAAAGTCTACTTCCTTCTTTAGTAATTATTCTACATATCTTATCTCTTTCAATATTTTCTAAGGCATAACTAAAATCTTCATAATAATTGAAGCCTATTTCATTTGTTAATTCAGAAGCAAATATAACAATTTTTTCCAGGAAGTCACAGTGCTTGTTAATTCAGAAGCAAGATATAAAATGTTTTAATCAATGTGAGGCAAGGAGTCTCTGGGTTAAGTAGTTTCAGTAAAATAAGTCCTTTCTTCCTCGTAACCTCAGCATCCATTGAAAATTATTTTAGACTACTGCAATCTGTATTAACACAATTTATTTCCTATGTCCTATATTTTATATGTTTATGTTTTTGTGGTGAACAGAGAGAAGGAATGAAGTCACCTGAGTTGTTTTCTTTCTTTTCAAACTCTTTGTTATTGTTGTTGTTTAGTCGCTAAGTTGTGACTCTTTTGCGACCCCATTGACTGTAACCCACCAGTTACATGGCATTTCCCAGGCAGTAAAACTGCAGGAGGTTGCCATTTCCTTCTCCAGGAATCTCCCAAACCAAGGGATCAAACCTGCATCTCCTGCATTGGTAGGAGGATTCTTTACCACTGAGCCACCAGCGAAGTTCTCCAAACATATCTTTCACCAAAAAAGAGAAAAAGAAACCATAATGAAGATGTTACATGCATGTTCAGTCATTGAACCATGTCCAGCTCTTTGTGATCCCATAGCCTGTAGCCTGTCAAGCTCCTCTGTCCATGGGATTTTCCAGGCAAGAATACTGGAGTGGGTTGCCATTTCCTCCTCCATGAGGTCATCCCAACCCAAGAAGAGAACCTGGGTTGCCATTTCCTCCTCCAGGAGATCTTCCCAGCCCAGGAATCGAACCTGAATCTCTTGTGCCTTCTGCATTGGAAGGTGGATTCTTTAGAACTGAGCCACCTGGGAAACCCCTAAAATGTTGCAATATATTCTTAGTAGCTGTATTTCTTCTGAGTTTTCTGCTTAGTTGATTTCAATGGACTCAGAAATCTTTATTCATTCATAAATTTAAATAATTGGAAAGAAGTTTTCCCATCCCCATCTTCAGATAGAACCACTTGGAAATTGTCATAGAAGGTAAAAATCTGTCTTGTTTGTTAAGATCCTCAGAGGTGAAAAGTCTACTTCCTTCTTTAGTAATTATTCTACATATCTTATCTCTTTCAATATTTTCTAAGGCATAACTAAAATCTTCATAATAATTGAAGCCTATTTCATTTGTTAATTCAGAAGCAAATATAACAATTTTTTCCAGGAAGTCACAGTGCTATAAAGTATGAGTATTTCAGTCAGATGCAGATCTTGTCATTATAAAATGTTTTAATCTTTAAAAGAAAAAAAGTAAGTAAACAACTGTGGAATCTATGATAAAAATATACACATGGTAGTATTACTGCTCACAAAAATCCATGGTTTTTCAGTTGAAGGCATAAAAACGCACGACTGAGAAGAGCTGAGTTGAAGATATGTCAGAATTTGAAGAATTATAGAGCACCCAGGGCATTGGGACATATTAGTTAAGATCCAAGATGCCAGAAGAAAGAAGTTGGAGTTTATTCCAATAGGAACAGAGTAAAAGATTATTTGAATCCAAGATATGTCCTATGACTTTAGATAATTGCAGAAACATCTCTAAAGCCTCAGTTTCTCATCTAGAAGATAACAATAATATAAAGATTTCAACATATTTATGAGGGTAAAGTGAGATAGAATGTTCAAAGTGTTTATTACAGTTTTTGTCACATAGAAAGTGATAAAACAAATCTGACATCAAGAAATTATGAGCAGTGAGTGTGACTATAACCATGTTTCAAGAAAATTAATCCATGAATAGTATATAAATGTAACCAAACAGTGGAGATAAAGGAAGGAACATAGTTTTATAAAAAATATATATTCTAGATATTTTAAAGGCTCAATTAAAGATAGTGACATTAATGAATTTGGATATGATAAAGATTATGGATACAATATTAACTCAAGGAGGAAAGTTTTTCATCCTAAATATAGTGAAGTTTTATATATTTAGTTAATCTATTTATTTTTAAAAATCCAATTCCTTTTGCTTACTATTTATATTATATAAACTATTTGGTCCAACCCCCTTTTGAAACCTTTATTCATTCATAAATTTAAATAATTGGAAAGAAGTTTTCCCATCCCCATCTTCAGATAGAACCACTTGGAAATTGTCATAGAAGGTAAAAATCTGTCTTGTTTGTTAAGATCCTCAGAGGTGAAAAGTCTACTTCCTTCTTTAGTAATTATTCTACATATCTTATCTCTTTCAATATTTTCTAAGGCATAACTAAAATCTTCATAATAATTGAAGCCTATTTCATTTGTTAATTCAGAAGCAAATATAACAATTTTTTCCAGGAAGTCACAGTGCTATAAAGTATGAGTATTTCAGTCAGATGCAGATCTTGTCATTATAAAATGTTTTAATCTTTAAAAGAAAAAAAGTAAGTAAACAACTGTGGAATCTATGATAAAAATATACACATGGTAGTATTACTGCTCACAAAAATCCATGGTTTTTTTCAGTTGAAGGCATAAAAACGCACGACTGAGAAGAGCTGAGTTGAAGATATGTCAGAATTTGAAGAATTATAGAGCACCCAGGGCATTGGGACATATTAGTTAAGATCCAAGATGCCAGAAGAAAGAAGTTGGAGTTTATTCCAATAGGAACAGAGTAAAAGATTATTTGAATCCAAGATATGTCCTATGACTTTAGATAATTGCAGAAACATCTCTAAAGCCTCAGTTTCTCATCTAGAAGATAACAATAATATAAAGATTTCAACATATTTATGAGGGTAAAGTGAGATAGAATGTTCAAAGTGTTTATTACAGTTTTTGTCACATAGAAAGTGATAAAACAAATCTGACATCAAGAAATTATGAGCAGTGAGTGTGACTATAACCATGTTTCAAGAAAATTAATCCATGAATAGTATATAAATGTAACCAAACAGTGGAGATAAAGGAAGGAACATAGTTTTATAAAAAATATATATTCTAGATATTTTAAAGGCTCAATTAAAGATAGTGACATTAATGAATTTGGATATGATAAAGATTATGGATACAATATTAACTCAAGGAGGAAAGTTTTTCATCCTAAATATAGTGAAGTTTTATATATTTAGTTAATCTATTTATTTTTAAAAATCCAATTCCTTTTGCTTACTATTTATATTATATAAACTATTTGGTCACACCTGAAACTTGCCATGTCTCTCTTGTGCTGTGGATTAAAGTAATTGAAACCTTCACCTCAATCAGTTTTCATAAAGCTTTTCAAAGATTTGCAATTGGCAAGTAATAATCCTATCAATTAAAATACTGAATTTCACAGAATTTAATTTAGGACACATATTAAACTAGGAAATAGATCATAATAAATTATAATGTTACTTTCATTCCTTCAAGAAAAAGTCATTTCTAGCACCCAAATGGCAGAAGAAATTTCTTCTGGGAAGCTTCTCTACAACAGAGTAATGTAAAACATCATTGAATTTTGGTAAATGTATTTCATAGCAGTTGAGAGTTTATCCTCAGATATCAAAAGGACGTATAATTTCATTCCAGCACTGTCATTTACTTGGGCAAATTTCCTTTTCATTTGAGTCAGCTTATTTATCTGTAAATTAGAGATAAAGATAGTACCCAGTTCAACGGTTGTTATGAAGATTAAATAAAATATATATTATCACATTGGTACACAAGTCACAATAGTGTAATAGTGTTATTATCATTAACATCAAGCTTCAAGAGATGGTAGATACTCTCCATTTGTTGCTCCTGCATTGTTCATGGATATATTTTGCTTCATTTACTTTAATTCTTAACACTAATTTATGAAGAAATAAATTAGTTTTATATTATCAAGTTTGTTTCTAAAAGGCTTTGTTATGTGTTATCAAGATCCAAGAAATGTTGAAGAACTGTTCAAATATTCAGAGTTCATGACTAGTATTTCTTCCATATCAGTGGCTCAAAAGGAGTTAATCTCCAAATAATCGGAGTTCATGACTAATATTTCTTCCATATTAGTGGCTCAAAAGGAGTTAATCTCCAAATAATCTTAGATTCCATGGTTAAGAAAAAAAAAAAAATTGAGTTTAAAGACATGATCTCAGTTGATTTTGGATTTAACTCCTATTCTGCTTTTGAGGGCAAATATGAAGTCATTGTTATGCTTTTGAAATCTGTTGCTTTTCTTCTTCCTCTGACTGCTTGAATCTTACTACCAGTTTGGTTTTTAGTTGATCGCCTCTCAAGAATTCTTGTTCCCAATATTGTATGCAAATACCCAGAGAAAAATAGGCAGGAGGAATCTGCAAACAGAACTGTATAGAGTGTCAGGCAGATGTCAGAGATTGCCTAATTTCCTTTGGTGGTCTGCTGTTGTGCTTATATTTGCTTATTTTAAAAGTGTCATTTTGCTGAAGTTGAAATTAGAATTCATAATCAATTATAATGTTACTTTCATTCCTTCAAGAAAAAGTCATTTCTAGCACCCAAATGGCAGAAGAAATTTCTTCTGGGAAGCTTCTCTACAACAGAGTAATGTAAAACATCATTGAATTTTGGTAAATGTATTTCATAGCAGTTGAGAGTTTATCCTCAGATATCAAAAGGACGTATAATTTCATTCCAGCACTGTCATTTACTTGGGCAAATTTCCTTTTCATTTGAGTCAGCTTATTTATCTGTAAATTAGAGATAAAGATAGTACCCAGTTCAACGGTTGTTATGAAGATTAAATAAAATATATATTATCACATTGGTACACAAGTCACAATAGTGTAATAGTGTTATTATCATTAACATCAAGCTTCAAGAGATGGTAGATACTCTCCATTTGTTGCTCCTGCATTGTTCATGGATATATTTTGCTTCATTTACTTTAATTCTTAACACTAATTTATGAAGAAATAAATTAGTTTTATATTATCAAGTTTGTTTCTAAAAGGCTTTGTTATGTGTTATCAAGATCCAAGAAATGTTGAAGAACTGTTCAAATATTCAGAGTTCATGACTAGTATTTCTTCCATATCAGTGGCTCAAAAGGAGTTAATCTCCAAATAATCGGAGTTCATGACTAATATTTCTTCCATATTAGTGGCTCAAAAGGAGTTAATCTCCAAATAATCTTAGATTCCATGGTTAAGAAAAAAAAAAAAATTGAGTTTAAAGACATGATCTCAGTTGATTTTGGATTTAACTCCTATTCTGCTTTTGAGGGCAAATATGAAGTCATTGTTATGCTTTTGAAATCTGTTGCTTTTCTTCTTCCTCTGACTGCTTGAATCTTACTACCAGTTTGGTTTTTAGTTGATCGCCTCTCAAGAATTCTTGTTCCCAATATTGTATGCAAATACCCAGAGAAAAATAGGCAGGAGGAATCTGCAAACAGAACTGTATAGAGTGTCAGGCAGATGTCAGAGATTGCCTAATTTCCTTTGGTGGTCTGCTGTTGTGCTTATATTTGCTTATTTTCTGAAAGTTATGTCTGTCTTTGATTTCTCTGGCTAAACTTTAAGCTGATTTAATCTTGTTCTTTCCACTGTAGAGATCAAGAACATCTGGTTACCATCTCCTCCTTCCTAATCTTTTACACATTTGAAAACTACTAATATATTGCCACAAAATTGTCTCTATTACAAGCTAAATTATTTCAGTTTCTTTCTCTTATCATTACTCAGAAGACCTATCTGCCTACTCCTTAATCATTTGTGTGACATGTGAATAGCTTCTGTTTACTTCTCCAAATTCACTCAAAGTTAGAAACTGAAAAAACAGGGTTTTCTGAAAATGATAAGCATTTCATGAACAGGTGGAGAAATCATGCTTTCCAGAGTTTATGCTCTAGAAAAATTCTAAACTGGAACCTAAAATGTGGTATGTCACTTCTGGGATAATTCTTTCTAGCATGAGCTTAACAAAAAACAACTCCCTCCTTCTTTTACTTGTAAACTGCTATTCATAGACTGTCTTCAGACACACTTAGAAGAAAGACTATTTTACCTGAAAATTGAAAATGTTTGTTTCAAATTATAAGTTTTATAATAATCCCAGAATAAGAAATAAAAAAGATCAGTGAAATTTGGAGTAAAAAAAAATCATATATTAAGTGCAGAAACTTTCATAAGTAAATCTCTGTCTCTGTTCTGTGCCTCTGAAGTCTCACAGTTAACATTTTTCACGGAAGCTTGCGGTTTGTTTTTATAGAATTTATCACAGTTTGGAATGTTACATTTCTTTATGTGATTAACATCTAGCCTCCCACCATATTTTAAGCTTCATGACAAAAGGAGTCTTAGCCCTTTGTCTCAAACTTGTACCTTTGGTGTTTAACATGTAGTAGATAATCCAGATATATTTAATTTTATGACTGAGTGATGTGTTATTTGTGATTGCACTGGAAGAGATAGACAATTGCTATTTTCCTGTTAAGTCTGAAGTACTGTTTTATTTATTCCATTAAGATACCCGATTCAAAGGAAGCACAATCTGGGAAGAAATAATATGTCTTTGTTTTATTTATTCCCAAAAAATTAAGATAAATTTTTTGGCTTATATTTGCTTATTTTCTGAAAGTTATGTCTGTCTTTGATTTCTCTGGCTAAACTTTAAGCTGATTTAATCTTGTTCTTTCCACTGTAGAGATCAAGAACATCTGGTTACCATCTCCTCCTTCCTAATCTTTTACACATTTGAAAACTACTAATATATTGCCACAAAATTGTCTCTATTACAAGCTAAATTATTTCAGTTTCTTTCTCTTATCATTACTCAGAAGACCTATCTGCCTACTCCTTAATCATTTGTGTGACATGTGAATAGCTTCTGTTTACTTCTCCAAATTCACTCAAAGTTAGAAACTGAAAAAACAGGGTTTTCTGAAAATGATAAGCATTTCATGAACAGGTGGAGAAATCATGCTTTCCAGAGTTTATGCTCTAGAAAAATTCTAAACTGGAACCTAAAATGTGGTATGTCACTTCTGGGATAATTCTTTCTAGCATGAGCTTAACAAAAAACAACTCCCTCCTTCTTTTACTTGTAAACTGCTATTCATAGACTGTCTTCAGACACACTTAGAAGAAAGACTATTTTACCTGAAAATTGAAAATGTTTGTTTCAAATTATAAGTTTTATAATAATCCCAGAATAAGAAATAAAAAAGATCAGTGAAATTTGGAGTAAAAAAAAATCATATATTAAGTGCAGAAACTTTCATAAGTAAATCTCTGTCTCTGTTCTGTGCCTCTGAAGTCTCACAGTTAACATTTTTCACGGAAGCTTGCGGTTTGTTTTTATAGAATTTATCACAGTTTGGAATGTTACATTTCTTTATGTGATTAACATCTAGCCTCCCACCATATTTTAAGCTTCATGACAAAAGGAGTCTTAGCCCTTTGTCTCAAACTTGTACCTTTGGTGTTTAACATGTAGTAGATAATCCAGATATATTTAATTTTATGACTGAGTGATGTGTTATTTGTGATTGCACTGGAAGAGATAGACAATTGCTATTTTCCTGTTAAGTCTGAAGTACTGTTTTATTTATTCCATTAAGATACCCGATTCAAAGGAAGCACAATCTGGGAAGAAATAATATGTCATTATTGAAAGTGAGCCTATTAACCTAAGTTTATTGACCCATTCATAAGATAAAAGTGAAGACCTAAAAACATAGAGATAGCAGAGGTCACTTTTGATGAGTGTGAGGTGGGAGAAGCAGGTGAAAAATCAGGGTCCCTTTTCTACCTTAGTCAGAATCTGTGGCAGGAAAGCCTTGATAGCAAGGTTTGTCTTCCGTGAAACGTTTTCTCTCTTTAGATTAAACTGGTCTTGAGAGTTGTAGGGGTGGGGAGAGCACCATAGGGCTGAGCAACAGAGGTAAAGCTTTTTTATCAAAGAGTCAACACCAGAACTTTTAAGGCTTTTGGTGGGGCGGGGATGTGCAAGGGGCGGGCCACTTCTATTGGTCTTTCATTTATCTATTTGCATCCATCTTTGTTCTTTGGCCTGTGTGGGCCTCCCATCGCAGTGGCCTCTGTTGTCACAGAGCACTGGCTCTGGGCGCATGCGCTCCAGAGCTCCAGCTCGGTAATTGGACACATCGGTCCAGCTGTTCCACACCATATGGGATCTTCCCAGGTCAGGGATTCAGCCAGCGCCCCTTGAACTGCAAGGTGGTGTCCTTACCCACTGGACCACCGAGGGAGCCCAACACCAGAAATTTTAAAATCACTTCTCTACAGTAATTTCTTTGCTTGTAGCAACTTTTCTATGATAAGTATGCAAATAAAATATTCTCAGTCTCTATCAGTACAGGATAATTCTCTTCACTTTCTAATCTTTTACAGGAAGCCTATATATCCTGTTTACTTCTTGTTCCTGCAGGCTAGAAATGTAATTTCCAGCAACATTCCTATAATATGGTAGCATAAATGCACTATAAATATTTTGTAAAATAAGAAATAGTAATCAATCTAAAATTTACTCAATTCTAGATTCCTGATCATCGTGCACCTTGAAAGAATTTACTAATATCTATAAATAGAAATTATTATAAATACATATATATAAAAGATACTATGTCATGGCAATAATATGTGAAAATGATACTAGATTGACTTAGCAAATAGTTTGGACAAGGCTGTATCACTGATGCATTGTAAAGTTGAATCTCTGACATTTCCTATGTTTTCATTTCCAAATCAGGAAATTTATCTACAAATACTTTAAAACTTTCGTAGACTGGAAAATGAGTAATCTTTTCTCTGTCCTTCAACACTGGTGTAAAATGAAATCCTGTTCAGATGGAAATATCTCCTCTCCTATTTCCTTATTTCTATCTGTATATACACACAGGCTCTCATTACATTTTATATGAGACTGCAGCATTGTTCCAGGTCATTCTCCTGCCTCCTTCCATTATTGCCTGTTTTTCATATCACTGCTGCCAAACTCAGTTTTATGAAGCATTGGTTCTCTGCCAAATTGCCTTGTTAAGAAACTTCTAATAGTTCATTACTACCTATTGATGCCTCTGCACTGGTGCTGAATCAAATCTTGGAAACAGTTTTAGGTGAAGCATAAAAGAATAGCTTTGTAGCTTTGAGGGACAAATGGGGGGAGGCTGTGCAGCAGACTCCTGACCTCAAAAACTGTGTCCTAGCCTCAGAGAACTTCCTGTGACATTTTACAGGGATGGGCTTCCCTCGTGGTTTAGACAGTGCCAGAGACCCAGGTTTGATCCATGGATCAGGATGATCTCCTGGAGAAGGGAATGGCAACCCACTCCAGTATGCTTGCCTGGAGAATTCCACGGACAGAGGAGCCTGGCCAGCTGCAGCGCGTGGGGTCCCAAAGAGTCAGACAACATTGAGCAGCTAACACTTTTGCTTTCACTTTACAGAGATAGTTTGAGGGCGGGGTTTCTGATCTAGCAGAGTGTGTGCTGGGCCGCACACCTTTTAACCTGGTCTCAGATAATCTTTTGATGACCTTCTCAGGTTCCTTTAGTTTGGCCTCAGGTAGCCTCTCGGGTATGAAGAATGTTGACATCTTCTATTCGATGGGTTTTAATTCTATCAAGAGCTTCAAGATATTATTGTGTGTGTCCCTGGAGCTAGAACCAGGAGCTTCCCCAGGGCTGCACTATGGCTTCTTGGCTATTCCTCTCTTGACTCTGTGTCTGTTTCCTTCCCAGATTATCAAGGGTTCAAATCTACCCTTTGGAACTCAGGGAAGGTCTTAGAGACGAGAGACAGTTTCCTACAAGGAATGAAAGACATGAAAAGACTTTCATGCGCAGGAGCCCCACAAGCTCACGTTACATTTTGTTTTTAGAAACTTTTGGACCCTAAGTAGATACTGTATGTTGCTTTCTGAATGTTTATTTTCCCCTATATTCCTTCTTCTTTAATGTGTAAGTATGCCACTGTAGAGAGTTAAAAATAAAATAGACCATATTTTCCCAGGTTCTTTGTACATGGAGGTGACCATATGACATGATTAGATAATGAGAGGGGAGGTCACTGGAAGCTTTCAGAAAAGGTAGGCTTCTCTTTGCCTGTCACTGTCTGGAGCACAGGTACTCTGCTGGCAGTGCCAGACCCCAAGTGTAACCAGCAGGCGAAGGATGCTCAGGCTGGTGGAACAAAGCCAGAGACGTGTCCAGGATGTAATAGTGCCTTAGGGTTTCCCTACTAGCCCCACGCTGTGTGCCTCCAGATTCTTTGTTTCTTGGGAAAATAATCCCTCCTCTGGTTAAGCTACTGCCATCAAGTCTCTGTTTCTAACGACTGAACATAAAAATATACTGATATATGCTGTTCAACCAAGTCTTACTTTTTCTGAGAAGCTGTCTTTAACTAACCAAGCAGACTTTGAGTTTCTGTAGCACATGTTTTCTCAGACCCAACACGGACAGAGGAGCCTGGCATGCAGCGTGGGGTCCCAAAGAGTCAGACAACATTGAGCAGCTAACACTTTTGCTTTCACTTTACAGAGATAGTTTGAGGGCGGGGTTTCTGATCTAGCAGAGTGTGTGCTGGGCCGCACACCTTTTAACCTGGTCTCAGATAATCTTTTGATGACCTTCTCAGGTTCCTTTAGTTTGGCCTCAGGTAGCCTCTCGGGTATGAAGAATGTTGACATCTTCTATTCGATGGGTTTTAATTCTATCAAGAGCTTCAAGATATTATTGTGTGTGTCCCTGGAGCTAGAACCAGGAGCTTCCCCAGGGCTGCACTATGGCTTCTTGGCTATTCCTCTCTTGACTCTGTGTCTGTTTCCTTCCCAGATTATCAAGGGTTCAAATCTACCCTTTGGAACTCAGGGAAGGTCTTAGAGACGAGACAGTTTCCTACAAGGAATGAAAGACATGAAAAGACTTTCATGCGCAGGAGCCCCACAAGCTCACGTTACATTTTGTTTTTAGAAACTTTTGGACCCTAAGTAGATACTGTATGTTGCTTTCTGAATGTTTATTTTCCCCTATATTCCTTCTTCTTTAATGTGTAAGTATGCCACTGTAGAGAGTTAAAAATAAAATAGACCATATTTTCCCAGGTTCTTTGTACATGGAGGTGACCATATGACATGATTAGATAATGAGAGGGGAGGTCACTGGAAGCTTTCAGAAAAGGTAGGCTTCTCTTTGCCTGTCACTGTCTGGAGCACAGGTACTCTGCTGGCAGTGCCAGACCCCAAGTGTAACCAGCAGGCGAAGGATGCTCAGGCTGGTGGAACAAAGCCAGAGACGTGTCCAGGATGTAATAGTGCCTTAGGGTTTCCCTACTAGCCCCACGCTGTGTGCCTCCAGATTCTTTGTTTCTTGGGAAAATAATCCCTCCTCTGGTTAAGCTACTGCCATCAAGTCTCTGTTTCTAACGACTGAACATAAAAATATACTGATATATGCTGTTCAACCAAGTCTTACTTTTTCTGAGAAGCTGTCTTTAACTAACCAAGCAGACTTTGAGTTTCTGTAGCACATGTTTTCTGCTGCACTACATTAAACTGTTATTTGTTCTGTAATTTTGTTCACTTGTGTTAAGTTTAGCACTCTGATAGGTACATTCTTTAAGGGCTGGGACTAGGCCAGACTTTAATAGAAGGTAAATTCCTGAAAGGCAGAGGCAAATTTTACATTCAAATCAATTCACCATTTTTCCTTTAGTACCACTAGTATATCATATCATAGGCACTCAAAATAGACTTTGGATATATATGCATGTATGTATATTATACACACACACATATATGTATACACATGTATATGTATATATGTATGCATTATGAGATTTTATTTTAATTGACTCAGTGATTAATGCTTAAGGATATTTATTCTAAATTTCTTTCTTTAATCAAGAAATATATCCTTTAGCTATATCCTTTAACTGGGGACATTCTTACTCCAAAATGTGTAGCAGATAATTAAATAAAAGCAAAACTATTGTGGTCAATTTCTTCTTTTCCCACTTATTGCCATTGTGGAGGAATTTTGTGAGGAATTATTGATGAGGTTGAGAAAAAATTAACCTTTATGTCTAGTTACTGCCCACAGTCAGGAAAAACATGATGTCAAACTAGTAACTCCATGTGTTTATTTACACTACTGTTCTCATTCAACTACATTTGAATAAAGGAATACTAAGACTATAACCCTGTGAAGAGGTGAACCAGCTGCAACTTCAGGTTTTTCTAACAATATTAAATCTTTCTAATAAAGAATCTTTTGTGTTATTATAAAACTCTCATCACTCTCTCCTAGTTCTGGGTGAACAGATTGTGTGAGTATTAAAATCACAGTAGTCATCCTAACATAAAAATCACCAAGGGAAAAATGAAGATATGAATGCAGCAGGATTTTTTCACACTCTATAAAGTTTTCCTCTTGTTAAGCATTAAAGATTTTCTAGTGTGTGCCCATATTAGCCCTATTTCTAAAATATCTGACAGTTGTTACACTGCCTATAATAGATGAGCGAGTATTGAAGATAAAGAATGTGCCTACACCGGCCATGTGAAATGAAGTAGTTTGGAGAAAGCAGAATTGCTTCCATCCTAAGAAAACCTTTACAGTTTATATAGGCACTTACTGTTTTATGTGCTTTCTATTGTGCAAGTTTGGAATGTGTTCTTTGCATTCAGTCCTCTTAATTTTCCAAAGTATACTCCTGCTCTTGTTGGAAGAATGTGTTCTGAGGGCTATGGCAGCACTAACATGAGCGTGTATCCTAGTACTTGGGCTTTACCTGCTTTCCTGACTAATCCCCTGTGAATGCCGACTCAGTATCTCTTCCCTACAACCACGATCTTCTATCCCTCATCTTTCATGTTTGTGCTGGATTGGGCTCACTTGGTAGTGCAAGTGGTAAAGTAGTTGCCTGTCAATGCAGGAGATGTAAGAGACATGGGTTAGGCCCCTAGGTTGGGAAGATTCCCTTGAGGAGAGCATGGCAACCTACTCCAGTATTCTTGCCTGGAAAATTCCGTGGACTTAGGAGCCTGGCACACTACAGTCCACGGGGTGGTAAAGAGTCAGACATGACTAAAGCAAATTAGCTGGCATTAAGTTGATATTGTTACATTATTAGCTTGACATTTAAACTTGTATCTTTCTGGAAAAAGGTCCTTTGTGTTCTATGGATGAGGAGTGAACCAGGAAATTATGAGAACTTTCGCTTGGCACAATATACCAAAGGCAAGTGGAGGCAAAGATGAAGTATAGATCCTCCCCTCGTAAAGCTGGTTGTCTGTGGCAGTTCCATGGTTCTAGGCTTCATGATTTTTATGAAGACCAAAAGGTAGAAGTATCCAAATGAGGCATATCAGTTTATACAGCAGCTCTGATTGGCTGAAGCTTCTTATTATGTGTCTTGCTTTGGAAATATGAAATGAATCATTCATTTGTTACTTCATAGTTTAAGCTGTAGCCCATTTAAAGCAAGCTGCTCCTCCATAGTTAAAAAAGAAAAGCTTTATTGATATACTAAAAAGTACATGTTTAAGAAATAAAGAGATTTTTAGGGTAATTACATTTCCTAAATTTAAAATATTCAAAGGTCCATGTGATATTACTCTTTACTTTGACCTTTGGTAATTAGAAAGAGGTCATTAAGACCTCTTAATGACCACAATGAGACTTTCCTAGTGGTCCAGTAGTTAAGAGTTTGCCTTGCAATGCAGGGTGTGTGTGTTTAATCCCTGGTTGGGGAATTAAGATCCCACATGCTACGGAGCAACTAAGCCGGAGTCTGGCAACTATTAGACCCCTCAACTCTGGAACCCACATGCCATAGCAAAAGATCACACAGTAAAGATCCTGGATGCCACAACTAAGACGCAGAGCAGAAACCTCATTCAGAAAACAAATACTCCCTTCCAGAAAGACTTGACTTGGTATTTGGTGGGTTATCAAATCAGATATTCAGGTACAAGAACCTGACACACCAGATGAGGGCGTTTTCATTCTATGCCCAGAGCTTAAAGTCAGGGTCAGACTAGCTCCAAGAGGACAGTTTTTCAGTTTTGAAACAGAGCTAAATAAATTCATCCATATTATAAACATGACTGATGTGTGAGTATATATTTGGGATTAATGTGATGAGTGATTTAGTGGCTAAAACTAGGTATCTATGTGTGTATGTTTATGTCCATATGTTGAAATATTTCATATGCTTAGACTTTTGACTGCTTCTACTCCGCACCAAATATTCAGCTTGGATAATAGAGGTGCATTTTTCAAAGGTATTTACATTTTGCCTACCTCTTGATAGTGTTGTATTTGGAAATGACCTTAATTTTCTGAAAATACAAACTGTATGAAACTTGTTTTCTCTGATTTTGAGTGTATTGTAAGTCATCTTATTAGCTCTGTAAGGTGGTTCTGAAGGTCAGATTCTTCCAGCAGAACACAGAGGCTGTGGTAAATACAGCTGCAGTCCTAACGCTGCACTGATCTTTAATGCTTCCCTTTGCACTTTTTGTTGGTGACCAGTGTTGAGGGAAAGTGATTGCTTTCTTTCTTTTATCTGTTGTGGTAAACTTGACTTTCTTATCTTCCTTCATGTACTAGCCACAGTGAGTTTAGCTTAGTTGCTGATGACTGCACAATTTTCTGACTTCCTATAATGCTTTCTCTGATAACAAGGATAATTATGAAGATTCAAAGGTGCTTTCTATTATTTAAAAACAAAAACAAATCCTTAGTTTCCCTGTGAACTGAGGTCTGTGCAACAAATTTTCTCCTACTTTACTTCTGTATCCATGAATTCTATATAATGCCATCCCTATGGGTTTACATTTTAAAAATTGTGTGTTTTACCTATGAGACTCGTCACTAAACTGTAAACATCGCAAGAGTAAAAATTATTGTTTCTGATGTAAGAGGGGTAAGATTTTTATCCACATACCCTGGTGTTTTAAGACCTAAGTCTTACCCACAATAGAGGAAGTAAATGAGAGGAAACTGAAAGGTTCTGAGAAATCAAAAGTCAAATAAACTATTGTTATTTCATTTCTCACTGCTGTTTGCTCATCCCACTCTCTATGGCTGAAAGACCAGTCAAAAATCATCTCCTGAGGACCAGTGAATCTGTTTACTACCTGCATGTTGACTTTCAATATCAATTATGTCTCTGAAAATGAAATAAAAATAGTGATCATTTGTCACTTTTGTTTTGTCAAAAAAATCAAATTCTTTTCCTTTTTAGGAACCCAGTGAATCTGGTTTATCCCTGGTTTGGGAAGTCCGACTGATGTGTGAGTATATATTTGGGATTAATGTGATGAGTGATTTAGTGGCTAAAACTAGGTATCTATGTGTGTATGTTTATGTCCATATGTTGAAATATTTCATATGCTTAGACTTTTGACTGCTTCTACTCCGCACCAAATATTCAGCTTGGATAATAGAGGTGCATTTTTCAAAGGTATTTACATTTTGCCTACCTCTTGATAGTGTTGTATTTGGAAATGACCTTAATTTTCTGAAAATACAAACTGTATGAAACTTGTTTTCTGATTTTGAGTGTATTGTAAGTCATCTTATTAGCTCTGTAAGGTGGTTCTGAAGGTCAGATTCTTCCAGCAGAACACAGAGGCTGTGGTAAATACAGCTGCAGTCCTAACGCTGCACTGATCTTTAATGCTTCCCTTTGCACTTTTTGTTGGTGACCAGTGTTGAGGGAAAGTGATTGCTTTCTTTCTTTTATCTGTTGTGGTAAACTTGACTTTCTTATCTTCCTTCATGTACTAGCCACAGTGAGTTTAGCTTAGTTGCTGATGACTGCACAATTTTCTGACTTCCTATAATGCTTTCTCTGATAACAAGGATAATTATGAAGATTCAAAGGTGCTTTCTATTATTTAAAAACAAAAACAAATCCTTAGTTTCCCTGTGAACTGAGGTCTGTGCAACAAATTTTCTCCTACTTTACTTCTGTATCCATGAATTCTATATAATGCCATCCCTATGGGTTTACATTTTAAAAATTGTGTGTTTTACCTATGAGACTCGTCACTAAACTGTAAACATCGCAAGAGTAAAAATTATTGTTTCTGATGTAAGAGGGGTAAGATTTTTATCCACATACCCTGGTGTTTTAAGACCTAAGTCTTACCCACAATAGAGGAAGTAAATGAGAGGAAACTGAAAGGTTCTGAGAAATCAAAAGTCAAATAAACTATTGTTATTTCATTTCTCACTGCTGTTTGCTCATCCCACTCTCTATGGCTGAAAGACCAGTCAAAAATCATCTCCTGAGGACCAGTGAATCTGTTTACTACCTGCATGTTGACTTTCAATATCAATTATGTCTCTGAAAATGAAATAAAAATAGTGATCATTTGTCACTTTTGTTTTGTCTAGTAAAGTAGCAAAATTAACAAGAGAAGTTTAAAGGCATTTATTTTTGAAAAAAGTGGGGAGCAATCATTTTGATAGTTGTGTATCTTGGAATAGGCTTCCCTGGTGGCTCAGAAAGTAAAGAATCCACCTGCAATTCAGGAGACCTGGGTCTGATCCCTGGTTTGGGAAGATCCCTTGGAGAAGAAAATGGCTACCCACTCCAGTATTCTTGATTGGAAAATGCCACAGACAGAGGAGACTGAAAGGCTACAGTCCATGGAGTTGCAGAGTCGGACACGACTAATTGACTAACACTTTCCACTTCGAGTTAGTTTTTATCAAAATTTCCCAAACTTTATGACTAAACAGTCCTAGGAAACCATTCTACCATACTATTATTATTCTTGAATAACCATTCTATTATTTTTCATAATATGAAAAATTTTCAAAAAGTAGAAAATATATGCTGTAGCATTTGTCTTATTTTTAATAAACATTGGAATCTGTCTAAATTGACTTTAGTAGAAAATTAGCTGTATCAAGTATGAACATACATGCAATGTACTATATCAGTTAAAAGGAATAGGACTGGAAAATGAGCAGCCCAATCAAAAAATGGGAAAAAGATCTAAAGAGACGCCTCTCCAAAGAGGACATACAGATGGCCCAAAAATACATGAAACGATGCTCAACCTCGCTTATTATCAGAGAAATGCAAATTAAAACCACAATGAGATACCACCTCACACCCGTCAGAATGGCCATCATCAACAAATCGACAGACAACAAGTGCTGGAGAGGGTGTGGAGAAAAGGGAACCCTCTTGCATTGCTGGTGGGAATGTAAATTAATACAACCTCTATGGAAGACAATATGGAGATTCCTTAAAAAACTAAAAATAGAAGCACCCTATGACCCAGCAGTCCCACTATTAGGCCTATATCCTGATGAAATCAAAACTGAAAGAGGCACCTGTACCCCAATGTTCATTGCAGCTCTCTATACAATAGCCAAAACATGGAAGCAACCTAGATGTCCATCGACGAATGAATGGATCCAGAAGCTCTGGTACATATATACAATGGAATACTACTCAACTGTTAAAAGAAATGCAGAAGACTCAGTCCTAATGAGGTGGCTGGCTCTAGAACCTATCATAAAAAGTGAAGTAAGTCAAAAAGAAAAAGACAAGTATAGTATACTAACACATATATATGGGATCTAGTAAGATGGTCATGATAACATATGCAGTGAACTCATGAAAAAACAGAGAATAGACATAAAGACATTGTGGAGACCGAACAGTGGGAGGGAGGCATGGAGGGAGTAACATGGAAGCCTATACTGTCATGTGTGGAAAAGATAGCTATTGTCATTGTGCTAGGGGAATAGGAGTACCTAAACCACTGGGGCGATGGTCTGGAGGGATGGGAATAACTTCACTTCCCGAGTTAGTTTTATCAAAATTTCCCAAACTTTATGACTAAACAGTCCTAGGAAACCATTCTACCATACTATTATTATTCTTGAATAACCATTCTATTATTTTTCATAATATGAAAAATTTTCAAAAAGTAGAAAATATATGCTGTAGCATTTGTCTTATTTTTAATAAACATTGGAATCTGTCTAAATTGACTTTAGTAGAAAATTAGCTGTATCAAGTATGAACATACATGCAATGTACTATATCAGTTAAAAGGAATAGGACTGGAAAATGAGCAGCCCAATCAAAAAATGGGAAAAAGATCTAAAGAGACGCCTCTCCAAAGAGGACATACAGATGGCCCAAAAATACATGAAACGATGCTCAACCTCGCTTATTATCAGAGAAATGCAAATTAAAACCACAATGAGATACCACCTCACACCCGTCAGAATGGCCATCATCAACAAATCGACAGACAACAAGTGCTGGAGAGGGTGTGGAGAAAAGGGAACCCTCTTGCATTGCTGGTGGGAATGTAAATTAATACAACCTCTATGGAAGACAATATGGAGATTCCTTAAAAAACTAAAAATAGAAGCACCCTATGACCCAGCAGTCCCACTATTAGGCCTATATCCTGATGAAATCAAAACTGAAAGAGGCACCTGTACCCCAATGTTCATTGCAGCTCTCTATACAATAGCCAAAACATGGAAGCAACCTAGATGTCCATCGACGAATGAATGGATCCAGAAGCTCTGGTACATATATACAATGGAATACTACTCAACTGTTAAAAGAAATGCAGAAGACTCAGTCCTAATGAGGTGGCTGGCTCTAGAACCTATCATAAAAAGTGAAGTAAGTCAAAAAGAAAAAGACAAGTATAGTATACTAACACATATATATGGGATCTAGTAAGATGGTCATGATAACATATGCAGTGAACTCATGAAAAAACAGAGAATAGACATAAAGACATTGTGGAGACCGAACAGTGGGAGGGAGGCATGGAGGGAGTAACATGGAAGCCTATACTGTCATGTGTGGAAAAGATAGCTATTGTCATTGTGCTAGGGGAATAGGAGTACCTACAACCACTGGGGGCGATGGTCTGGAGGGATGGGAGGGGGGGAACGGGGTCGGGGGAGGGTCTAGGGATATGCATATGAATGATCTGGGAACATACATGTAAAAAAAATAAATTAATTAATTAAAAAAAAAAAAAAAAGGAATAAGACTTCCCTGATGGCTCAGTGGTAAAGAATACACCTACCAGTGCAGGAGATGTGGGTTGCATCCCTAATCCAGGAGGATCCCACATGCCATGGAGTAACTAGGCCCAAACAACACAACTCTTGAGGCCTGTGCTTTAGAGCACGTGAACCACAACTGATGGAACCTGTGTGCTCTAGAGCCCATGTTCCACAACAAGAGAAGCCACCGCAATGAAGAGCCCCTGCACCGCAACTAGAGAATGGCCCTCAGTTACTACAATGAAAGAAAAACCTGTGCAGCAACAAAGATGCAGCACAATCAAAAATAAATAAATTATTAAAAAGTAATAAAAGGAATGAATATTTACATGTACACTAATCTGTACACAAAACATTTTAGGTTTAGAAAGTATTAAGGAAGGACTTCCCTGGTCATCCACTGGCTAATACTCCAAGCTGTGCAAGGGCCTTGATTTGATCCTTGGTTAGGGAGTGACATCCCACACAATGCAACTAAGAGTTCAGAGGCCACAACTGAAGATTCCCATGCCCCAACGAAGATCAAAGATCCTGTGTGCCACAACTAAGACTTGCTGCAGCACCCAGAGCACTTAAATAAATGAAAGAAGCTCTGGTACATATATACAATGGAATACTACTCAACTGTTAAAAGAAATGCAGAAGACTCAGTCCTAATGAGGTGGCTGGCTCTAGAACCTATCATAAAAAGTGAAGTAAGTCAAAAAGAAAAAGACAAGTATAGTATACTAACACATATATATGGGATCTAGTAAGATGGTCATGATAACATATGCAGTGAACTCATGAAAAAACAGAGAATAGACATAAAGACATTGTGGAGACCGAACAGTGGGAGGGAGGCATGGAGGGAGTAACATGGAAGCCTATACTGTCATGTGTGGAAAAGATAGCTATTGTCATTGTGCTAGGGGAATAGGAGTACCTACAACCACTGGGGGCGATGGTCTGGAGGGATGGGAGGGGGGGAACTGGGTGGGGGGAGGGTCTAGGGATATGCATATGAATGATCTGGGAACATACATGTAAAAAAAATAAATTAATTAATTAAAAAAAAAAAAAAAAGGAATAAGACTTCCCTGATGGCTCAGTGGTAAAGAATACACCTACCAGTGCAGGAGATGTGGGTTGCATCCCTAATCCAGGAGGATCCCACATGCCATGGAGTAACTAGGCCCAAACAACACAACTCTTGAGGCCTGTGCTTTAGAGCACGTGAACCACAACTGATGGAACCTGTGTGCTCTAGAGCCCATGTTCCACAACAAGAGAAGCCACCGCAATGAAGAGCCCCTGCACCGCAACTAGAGAATGGCCCTCAGTTACTACAATGAAAGAAAAACCTGTGCAGCAACAAAGATGCAGCACAATCAAAAATAAATAAATTATTAAAAAGTAATAAAAGGAATGAATATTTACATGTACACTAATCTGTACACAAAACATTTTAGGTTTAGAAAGTATTAAGGAAGGACTTCCCTGGTCATCCACTGGCTAATACTCCAAGCTGTGCAAGGGGCCTTGATTTGATCCTTGGTTAGGGAGTGACATCCCACACAATGCAACTAAGAGTTCAGAGGCCACAACTGAAGATTCCCATGCCCCAACGAAGATCAAAGATCCT
This sequence comes from Tragulus kanchil, assembly GCA_022376925.1. Lineage (NCBI taxonomy): Eukaryota > Metazoa > Chordata > Mammalia > Artiodactyla > Tragulidae > Tragulus > Tragulus kanchil. The sequence continues at coordinate 108,127,552 of JAIOJX010000024.1, read as the reverse complement.
GTGTGCCACAACTAAGACTTGCTGCAGCACCCAGAGCACTTAAATAAATAAAAAAAAAATGAATATAGGGGGACTTCTCTGGTGGACCAGTGGTTAAGATTCTGCCCTTCCAAGGCAAAGGGCCTGGGTTTGATCCCTGGTCAGGGAACTAGATCCCACATGTTGCAACGAAGACCTGGTAGAGCCAAATAAATAAATAAATACATTTTTAAAAATGAAAATAAAAAATTAAAAGGGCCTCCTGGTGGCTCAGTGGTAAAGAATCCACTTGCCAATGCAGAAGGCACAGGCTCGACCCCAGTTCCAGGAAGATCCCACATGCTGTGGAGCAACTAAGCCCTTGTGCCACAGCTATTGAACCTGTGCTCTAGAGCTCACAAGCCCCAATACTGAGCCCATGTGCCCTAGAGCCCATTCTCCACAAAAAGAGAAGCCACTGCAATGAGAAGCCAGAATAGTGCAACGAAGAGTAGCACCCGCTCGCCGCCACTAGAGAAAAACCCTCACGGCAACAAAGACCCACACACACAAAAATAAATAAATTAATTCAATATTTTTAAAAAGACATCAAGGAATAATTCAATTCCATTATGCTGAAAAACTTTGAAAATATGTATGTATTATTATATATATTACAAATTTGTGTGTACCTGGCTTTATTTAAAATATTGAATTTTGCAGGCCTACAGAGAAATATGGAATAATGTATATCAAAAAATTATGGAGAACGAAATGGCAGCCCACTCCAGTATTCTTGTCTGGAGAATCCTGTGGACTGGCGGGCAACAGTCCATGGAGTTGAAAAAGAGTCTGACATGACTTGGTGACTAAACAAGAACAGCAATGAAAAAAAAAAAAAGTAGAATTTATTCCTTTGGTGGAGAAACACCAAGACAAATTTCATTTACTTCTTTTATTTGCAATGGGTGATTTTTACTTTTGGACTCATATTAGTGTGTGTGGGGGATTGTTTAAATAATAACAATAATTTAAAGATCACTAATTTACCTAATTTTTACTGGTTAGAAGTATTAAGGAAGGACTTCCCTGGTCATCCACTCCCAGCAAGGCCTTGATTTGATCCTTGGTTAGGAGTGACATCCCACACAATGCAACTAAGAGTTCAGAGGCCACAACTGAAGATTCCCATGCCCCAACGAAGATCAAAGATCCTGTGTGCCACAACTAAGACTTGCTGCAGCACCCAGAGCACTTAAATAAATAAAAAAAAAATGAATATAGGGGGACTTCTCTGGTGGACCAGTGGTTAAGATTCTGCCCTTCCAAGGCAAAGGGCCTGGGTTTGATCCCTGGTCAGGGAACTAGATCCCACATGTTGCAACGAAGACCTGGTAGAGCCAAATAAATAAATAAATACATTTTTAAAAATGAAAATAAAAAATTAAAAGGGCCTCCTGGTGGCTCAGTGGTAAAGAATCCACTTGCCAATGCAGAAGGCACAGGCTCGACCCCAGTTCCAGGAAGATCCCACATGCTGTGGAGCAACTAAGCCCTTGTGCCACAGCTATTGAACCTGTGCTCTAGAGCTCACAAGCCCCAATACTGAGCCCATGTGCCCTAGAGCCCATTCTCCACAAAAAGAGAAGCCACTGCAATGAGAAGCCAGAATAGTGCAACGAAGAGTAGCACCCGCTCGCCGCCACTAGAGAAAAACCCTCACGGCAACAAAGACCCACACACACAAAAATAAATAAATTAATTCAATATTTTTAAAAAGACATCAAGGAATAATTCAATTCCATTATGCTGAAAAACTTTGAAAATATGTATGTATTATTATATATATTACAAATTTGTGTGTACCTGGCTTTATTTAAAATATTGAATTTTGCAGGCCTACAGAGAAATATGGAATAATGTATATCAAAAAATTATGGAGAACGAAATGGCAGCCCACTCCAGTATTCTTGTCTGGAGAATCCTGTGGACTGGCGGGCAACAGTCCATGGAGTTGAAAAAGAGTCTGACATGACTTGGTGACTAAACAAGAACAGCAATGAAAAAAAAAAAAAGTAGAATTTATTCCTTTGGTGGAGAAACACCAAGACAAATTTCATTTACTTCTTTTATTTGCAATGGGTGATTTTTACTTTTGGACTCATATTAGTGTGTGTGGGGGGGATTGTTTTTAAATAATAACAATAATTTAAAGATCACTAATTTTGTACTCCCTAAAACTAGAGGTAAACAAAACTCACTTTCAGTATTTGTATGAACAAAAGCAATTATATAGGTAAAATCATGGCATATATTTTTGCCTTTCAAATTCATAGATGCATTATTATCAAGCTGTCATGCTCAATTATTATTATGATGAGGACGATGTTGTAATCAGTTTGCTGTTCTAACAATTCAAAATTATTCCTAAATGCCCACAGTACAAAATTCTTTTGTACTTCTTAAGATGATTATTAGAACCTTCCCTTTCTCAGGCTTTAGAAATTTATAAACTCTGTAGTTATGAGAGTGTATGCTGAGCTTATACTAGAAAATAATCATGCATCTATTCTGACCCTTTGACCTCCTGATTCCCGCAGGCAACCTTAATATACACTTCTAGGAATATCTGTTAACTACTACAAACACAATTGACTTTAACTATATCCAATTTGTAAGTATTGCTTAGTGAAATCTCAAGGGTCTGTTTTTCTTGAACTTTTATCTCTCACAGAACCCAAGTACTCAACAAATACTCACAGTGTTTATTCAATCAGTTATTTATATAATCATTCATTTTGTCATTCAGATCTGTATTTCATCCCCCACTAAAAAATGAGGCACAATTGCAAAACTGTACTAAGAAAAGGATAGTAATGGAATCAAAAATTATGGAGAACGAAATGGCAGCCCACTCCAGTATTCTTGTCTGGAGAATCCTGTGGACTGGCGGGCAACAGTCCATGGAGTTGAAAAAGAGTCTGACATGACTTGGTGACTAAACAAGAACAGCAATGAAAAAAAAAAAAAGTAGAATTTATTCCTTTGGTGGAGAAACACCAAGACAAATTTCATTTACTTCTTTTATTTGCAATGGGTGATTTTTACTTTTGGACTCATATTAGTGTGTGTGGGGGGGATTGTTTTTAAATAATAACAATAATTTAAAGATCACTAATTTTGTACTCCCTAAAACTAGAGGTAAACAAAACTCACTTTCAGTATTTGTATGAACAAAAGCAATTATATAGGTAAAATCATGGCATATTTTTTTGCCTTTCAAATTCATAGATGCATTATTATCAAGCTGTCATGCTCAATTATTATTATGATGAGGACGATGTTGTAATCAGTTTGCTGTTCTAACAATTCAAAATTATTCCTAAATGCCCACAGTACAAAATTCTTTTGTACTTCTTAAGATGATTATTAGAACCTTCCCTTTCTCAGGCTTTAGAAATTTATAAACTCTGTAGTTATGAGAGTGTATGCTGAGCTTATACTAGAAAATAATCATGCATCTATTCTGACCCTTTGACCTCCTGATTCCCGCAGGCAACCTTAATATACACTTCTAGGAATATCTGTTAACTACTACAAACACAATTGACTTTAACTATATCCAATTTGTAAGTATTGCTTAGTGAAATCTCAAGGGTCTGTTTTTCTTGAACTTTTATCTCTCACAGAACCCAAGTACTCAACAAATACTCACAGTGTTTATTCAATCAGTTATTTATATAATCATTCATTTTGTCATTCAGATCTGTATTTCATCCCCCACTAAAAAATGAGGCACAATTGCAAAACTGTACTAAGAAAAGGATAGTAATGGAATCAAAATATATTTCAAAGATGAGAAAATCCAAGTAAAGAATTGAGAGACTAAACTCAACATATCTGATCTATTTCAATATTAATATCACATTTTCTCAGTGTTGATATGTTTTTGAAAAGTTGTTACAATTTCATTTAGTATAATACACATTAAAGACCAATTAATTCAGCTTACAGAGAAATAGCTCAGTGACATTTGAAAATATTTTTAATTGTTTTGTCACATCTGTAAACCAGGTTCAGTTGTCCAGATCAATGAACCAATGTAGATGCTTTAATAGAGGTAAAGCATTAACCCAAAGCATAGCTCTAGTATACAGGAAGCTGCTTTTACTACTTAAGAATAGAACAGCTTCAGTGAGTACACACATACATACATACATAACTTTATTGTTTCCTGAGACTTGTTTCCCCCACTTATGCATACTATAGGATTTTTAATGCCCTGTGGAAGTCCCAGAATCTGTCCTTGGCTATTTTACAGCATGATCAATATAGGACATTAGTTAAATCTGGCTACATTTGCTATTAATGAACAAATGCTAAATTACAAGTGACTAATTTTCCTTATAAGTGGAAGTCAATGCATTTAGAAATGTACCACATAACATTTTTTGGGATCCATGGAATGTTTATTTGCCTTTAGTTTTCAGAACTGAGTATGTTTTATTTGTGAAAATCAGGACTTTTCACACTTTTCCTTTCAGATTCACTTCCAGTTCTCTACTGAAGATCTTTGCCTAGGAAGAACATGGCTAGAGAAAGTATTTCAGAGAAATTTCTAAAATGATTATTAGAACCTTCCCTTTCTCAGGCTTTAGAAATTTATAAACTCTGTAGTTATGAGAGTGTATGCTGAGCTTATACTAGAAAATAATCATGCATCTATTCTGACCCTTTGACCTCCTGATTCCCGCAGGCAACCTTAATATACACTTCTAGGAATATCTGTTAACTACTACAAACACAATTGACTTTAACTATATCCAATTTGTAAGTATTGCTTAGTGAAATCTCAAGGGTCTGTTTTTCTTGAACTTTTATCTCTCACAGAACCCAAGTACTCAACAAATACTCACAGTGTTTATTCAATCAGTTATTTATATAATCATTCATTTTGTCATTCAGATCTGTATTTCATCCCCCACTAAAAAATGAGGCACAATTGCAAAACTGTACTAAGAAAAGGATAGTAATGGAATCAAAATATATTTCAAAGATGAGAAAATCCAAGTAAAGAATTGAGAGACTAAACTCAACATATCTGATCTATTTCAATATTAATATCACATTTTCTCAGTGTTGATATGTTTTTGAAAAGTTGTTACAATTTCATTTAGTATAATACACATTAAAGACCAATTAATTCAGCTTACAGAGAAATAGCTCAGTGACATTTGAAAATATTTTTAATTGTTTTGTCACATCTGTAAACCAGGTTCAGTTGTCCAGATCAATGAACCAATGTAGATGCTTTAATAGAGGTAAAGCATTAACCCAAAGCATAGCTCTAGTATACAGGAAGCTGCTTTTACTACTTAAGAATAGAACAGCTTCAGTGAGTACACACATACATACATACATACATAACTTTATTGTTTCCTGAGACTTGTTTCCCCCACTTATGCATACTATAGGATTTTTAATGCCCTGTGGAAGTCCCAGAATCTGTCCTTGGCTATTTTACAGCATGATCAATATAGGACATTAGTTAAATCTGGCTACATTTGCTATTAATGAACAAATGCTAAATTACAAGTGACTAATTTTCCTTATAAGTGGAAGTCAATGCATTTAGAAATGTACCACATAACATTTTTTGGGATCCATGGAATGTTTATTTGCCTTTAGTTTTCAGAACTGAGTATGTTTTTATTTGTGAAAATCAGGACTTTTTCACACTTTTCCTTTCAGATTCACTTCCAGTTCTCTACTGAAGATCTTTGCCTAGGAAGAACATGGCTAGAGAACAGTATTTCTAGAGTATGAAATTTCTAAAATATGCAGGAATTTCCTTCTTTCCTTCCTTCCTTCTTTCTGTTCTTTCTTCCCTTCCTCTTTTCCTTCCTTCATTCTTATTAGTTCCTATAATGGCTACCTCCTTTTTCCCTTGAGATTTCAGTTTAGAGAGTCACTTCCCCAGGAAGACTTTCTCTAACTCTGAACAAAACATGTGATTACTTCCTACTCCGTTTGTTAATTTGATTTACATGAATTTATCAAAGGTTGTAATTTTTGTCTTTTTTAAAACTGTGGGGCTTCCCTGGTGGTCCATTGGGTAAGAACTCCGCCTTGCAGTGCAAGGGACGCCAGTTCAATCCCTGGCCTGGGAAGATCCCACGTGCTGAAGAGTGGCTGGACCAAAGTGTCCAACTACCGAGCCAGAGCTCTGGAGTGCATGTGCCCAAAGCCAGTGCTCTGCAACGAGAGAGGCCACTGCAATAGGAAGCCCATACAGGCCAAAGAACAAAGAAAAATAAATGAAAGACCAACAAAAGTGGCCAAAAAGAAAAAAAAAATGTGTTTACAATTTTTCATCCTCTCTGGGAATGAGAGTTCCGTCATAGCTAAGATAAGGTCTGTCTCATTCATCATTGTGCTCTCTGCATTTTAGCACACAGTTCCTGATGTTGTTCAGGAGTGTATCTCAGTATATGTGCCTATTTTAGTAGATATTGGGTGGGTGTATGCATCATAAATTAGTCTTTTCAATTATGTATTAAACACCTGTTTATTGAGGACTTGTTATATTAAAAATCCAAGTGGACTTTGAAATATGACTGAGAAATGGAGACTTATCAAAGGATTTTTAATGCCCTGTGGAAGTCCCAGAATCTGTCCTTGGCTATTTTACAGCATGATCAATATAGGACATTAGTTAAATCTGGCTACATTTGCTATTAATGAACAAATGCTAAATTACAAGTGACTAATTTTCCTTATAAGTGGAAGTCAATGCATTTAGAAATGTACCACATAACATTTTTTGGGATCCATGGAATGTTTATTTGCCTTTAGTTTTCAGAACTGAGTATGTTTTTATTTGTGAAAATCAGGACTTTTTCACACTTTTCCTTTCAGATTCACTTCCAGTTCTCTACTGAAGATCTTTGCCTAGGAAGAACATGGCTAGAGAACAGTATTTCTAGAGTATGAAATTTCTAAAATATGCAGGAATTTCCTTCTTTCCTTCCTTCCTTCTTTCTGTTCTTTCTTCCCTTCCTCTTTTCCTTCCTTCATTCTTATTAGTTCCTATAATGGCTACCTCCTTTTTCCCTTGAGATTTCAGTTTAGAGAGTCACTTCCCCAGGAAGACTTTCTCTAACTCTGAACAAAACATGTGATTACTTCCTACTCCGTTTGTTAATTTGATTTACATGAATTTATCAAAGGTTGTAATTTTTGTCTTTTTTAAAACTGTGGGGCTTCCCTGGTGGTCCATTGGGTAAGAACTCCGCCTTGCAGTGCAAGGGACGCCAGTTCAATCCCTGGCCTGGGAAGATCCCACGTGCTGAAGAGTGGCTGGACCAAAGTGTCCAACTACCGAGCCAGAGCTCTGGAGTGCATGTGCCCAAAGCCAGTGCTCTGCAACGAGAGAGGCCACTGCAATAGGAAGCCCATACAGGCCAAAGAACAAAGAAAAATAAATGAAAGACCAACAAAAGTGGCCAAAAAGAAAAAAAAAATGTGTTTACAATTTTTCATCCTCTCTGGGAATGAGAGTTCCGTCATAGCTAAGATAAGGTCTGTCTCATTCATCATTGTGCTCTCTGCATTTTAGCACACAGTTCCTGATGTTGTTCAGGAGTGTATCTCAGTATATGTGCCTATTTTAGTAGATATTGGGTGGGTGTATGCATCATAAATTAGTCTTTTCAATTATGTATTAAACACCTGTTTATTGAGGACTTGTTATATTAAAAATCCAAGTGGACTTTGAAATATGACTGAGAAATGGAGTTATTGACAGATTATGCCAAAATTAAACTGCTTATTTACTATTTAATCAAACTCATTACTTTTTTCTCAAAGGCATTTGAGGTATCCTTTTTCTTCTCAGCCTGAGATTTTCTGTAAAATAGCCAAAATGTAGGTCATAATTTAACTTTGTTTTAATCACTTACATATCTTGCATAGCATGGAAATTTTCAGTCCTTTCAAAAGGAAACTCTCTCAGAATGGAAATAGAAATAGATGCCTACTGACTAATGCAAGGAGGCTACCTTAGGCATATATTTCATGTGATAATTGCTTTTCTTTTGCATTTAGGAACTACAGGCAAAAGCAAGAAAAATGTAGCTGGTTTTATTACCCAAAGGAAAGGCAATCTCTATGCTTGTCAGATGTATCTATGAACATTTCTCCCATCCTGGGAAATCTGTGAAAAATAAAATCATGTTGGTGGCTATCTTGCCTTGCACTCAATTAAAATTAAGTTGTTAGACTTTTTTTTCCCCCTGAGAAATGTCAGTCACTGCCATTACCAAGTATATGACCAGGTCACATGGAAAATAAATGTGTTCTCACTATGCTATCTGCCTTTGTCAGAAACTGAGCTAAAAAAGGAAAAGACTGGCGACTCTCTCATGGATATTCATTTTGATTTTACTCGGGGCAAATTATATTCATTCTGCAGACTCTGTCTACAAACTCTTTTGCTGTTTCATTTACCTCTACAACTGAGCACAATACAGAATGTTATCATTTGAAAGTGGAGATCAAATGCATTCCACTTGTGAAATCAAATGTGGATTTTACATAGACTGGATGGCAATTCAAAGAAAGCTGCTTCATTCAACATTAAATGGAAACTGATGCAATTAGAAGCTCACTGTTGTGTTGAGATTGTAACTGAACTCCGGAGTTTAGTTATAGGGAAGGAGAATAGTAGAAAGAAAGAATGAGTCAATGAAAATGGAATTGGGTTTCTCAGATTGTTCTATTTGGAGAATGTCACATTACAGGGATTTTGCTGCCTTTCTTTTCAGGATAGAAGGCTAGATTCAGGAAAGCTTGTGTGGATATAGAAAGGACAAATTGCCTCATCAGTCATCCACCGCGTCTTCAGCCACTCTAACTGCTCTCATTCCAGTCCTCAGCTGAGCCACAGACTCGAGGCCAGAGTCTCCTGTTGAGATATGTGAAGCGTATGTCTTAGACCAAAGAACTCAGCAAAATTAATACAAAAACTACCGTTATGGCCTGAGATATATTTTCAGAATGAATTTCTCACGTATATTCTTAATCCTGATCCTCTCTTTGTCAATGTTTGCCTTTGTCACTGAGTTTTCTCTAAGTTAGCCATTTGCACCATAGGACATTCTTTCCAGTTATTTCAAAGAGCTCTTTAAAAATATGCATTTAGGAACTACAGGCAAAAGCAAGAAAATGTAGCTGGTTTTATTACCCAAAGGAAAGGAAATCTCTATGCTTGTCAGATGTATCTATGAACATTTCTCCCATCCTGGGAAATCTGTGAAAAATAAAATCATGTTGGTGGCTATCTTGCCTTGCACTCAATTAAAATTAAGTTGTTAGACTTTTTTTTCCCCCTGAGAAATGTCAGTCACTGCCATTACCAAGTATATGACCAGGTCACATGGAAAATAAATGTGTTCTCACTATGCTATCTGCCTTTGTCAGAAACTGAGCTAAAAAAGGAAAAGACTGGCGACTCTCTCATGGATATTCATTTTGATTTTACTCGGGGCAAATTATATTCATTCTGCAGACTCTGTCTACAAACTCTTTTGCTGTTTCATTTACCTCTACAACTGAGCACAATACAGAATGTTATCATTTGAAAGTGGAGATCAAATGCATTCCACTTGTGAAATCAAATGTGGATTTTACATAGACTGGATGGCAATTCAAAGAAAGCTGCTTCATTCAACATTAAATGGAAACTGATGCAATTAGAAGCTCACTGTTGTGTTGAGATTGTAACTGAACTCCGGAGTTTAGTTATAGGGAAGGAGAATAGTAGAAAGAAAGAATGAGTCAATGAAAATGGAATTGGGTTTCTCAGATTGTTCTATTTGGAGAATGTCACATTACAGGGATTTTGCTGCCTTTCTTTTCAGGATAGAAGGCTAGATTCAGGAAAGCTTGTGTGGATATAGAAAGGACAAATTGCCTCATCAGTCATCCACCGCGTCTTCAGCCACTCTAACTGCTCTCATTCCAGTCCTCAGCTGAGCCACAGACTCGAGGCCAGAGTCTCCTGTTGAGATATGTGAAGCGTATGTCTTAGACCAAAGAACTCAGCAAAATTAATACAAAAACTACCGTTATGGCCTGAGATATATTTTCAGAATGAATTTCTCACGTATATTCTTAATCCTGATCCTCTCTTTGTCAATGTTTGCCTTTGTCACTGAGTTTTCTCTAAGTTAGCCATTTGCACCATAGGACATTCTTTCCAGTTATTTCAAAGAGCTCTGAAAATTGCCAAACATAACCAATGAGCTTTTCTTTGGACTGTATACTTCATCTGTCTGCACGCAAAGTTTTACTGAAGGATGGTGGCATCATCTGCCGATGACTTCAGTACCAGTAGCTTTTTTTCTGTAATCTGTGTGAAGGAGTTCTGCCTAGAACCCTGGAGAGATGCAGTTATTATTAATTCTATAACAATTCAGTGAATATTTATTCTTATGCTGTTAACATTACTAAAATTCATCTCCCAGCAAGGAACTATTCTATCACTGTTTTGTCCACTAGTGTTTTCAAATGATTCTCACTCAAGAATAGCCAACATAATTGGTCTTAGAATTATTACAATAATATTCAGTTTTTACAATCTTTTATCTTATCCTGACAAAATTTTCCCTTTTTTTAAAAATAGTTTACTTATTACAGACTTCATTTATATGAGAGACAAAAAGCCGCTTGCATAGATCACATCCTTGCCATATCTGATTATATTAAATTCATTGAGCTGAGGAAACAGTAGTGACCAAAAAGAACAAGGATGGAAATGAGGAAAAGTTCTTCATTATTTTCTTCCTACCTCTCAAATGAGTAGTTCTATTACTTTTGATTTATTACTTGAGATTGTTCACAGCTCCATAGATGAATGCATTTTGCTTAGAGTTATTTTGTTTCATTATGACAGAAAACATAACTTAGCAAGGTGATATAGCATCAATGTCAAGAAAACAGGAGCATATAGAGTCTCCAGGAAGAAGCTAGCTTAGGAAAGGAGTCAGGGCTTCCCAGGTGGCTCAGATGATAAAGAATCTGCCTGCAGTGCAGGAGACAGGTTCCATCCCTTGTATTGGGATGATCTCCTAAAGGAAAATCCTGATCCTTTTTAGTCAAGTTGGGGCCTTAGACCAAAGAACTCAGCAAAATTAATACAAAACTACCGTTATGGCCTGAGATATATTTTCAGAATGAATTTCTCACGTATATTCTTAATCCTGATCCTCTCTTTGTCACTGTTTGCCTTTGTCACTGAGTTTTCTAAGTTAGCCATTTGCACCATAGGACATTCTTTCCAGTTATTTCAAAGAGCTCTGAAAATTGCCAAACATAACCAATGAGCTTTTCTTTGGACTGTATACTTCATCTGTCTGCACGCAAAGTTTTACTGAAGGATGGTGGCATCATCTGCCGATGACTTCAGTACCAGTAGCTTTTTTTCTGTAATCTGTGTGAAGGAGTTCTGCCTAGAACCCTGGAGAGATGCAGTTATTATTAATTCTATAACAATTCAGTGAATATTTATTCTTATGCTGTTAACATTACTAAAAATTCATCTCCCAGCAAGGAACTATTCTATCACTGTTTTGTCCACTAGTGTTTTCAAATGATTCTCACTCAAGAATAGCCAACATAATTGGTCTTAGAATTATTACAATAATATTCAGTTTTTACAATCTTTTATCTTATCCTGACAATATTTTCCCTTTTTTTAACAATAGTTTACTTATTACAGACTTCATTTATATGAGAGACAAAAAGCCGCTTGCATAGATCACATCCTTGCCATATCTGATTATATTAAATTCATTGAGCTGAGGAAACAGTAGTGACCAAAAAGAACAAGGATGGAAATGAGGAAAAGTTCTTCATTATTTTCTTCCTACCTCTCAAATGAGTAGTTCTATTACTTTTGATTTATTACTTGAGATTGTTCACAGCTCCATAGATGAATGCATTTTGCTTAGAGTTATTTTGTTTCATTATGACAGAAAACATAACTTAGCAAGGTGATATAGCATCAATGTCAAGAAAACAGGAGCATATAGAGTCTCCAGGAAGAAGCTAGCTTAGGAAAGGAGTCAGGGCTTCCCAGGTGGCTCAGATGATAAAGAATCTGCCTGCAGTGCAGGAGACAGGTTCCATCCCTGTATTGGGATGATCTCCTGGAGAAAGGAATGGCAATGCACTCCAGTATTCTTGCTTGGAGAATCCTAGGTACAGAGGTGCCTGGCAGGCTAATGTCCATGGGGTTGTAAAGAGTTGGACATGACTGAGCGACTAACACTTTTTCATAATAAAGGTACACAATAAATTACTTAACAAAACACAGAACGTGTTTGACTTAGAAGGCTTTCCATTTCCAACTTTGTATATAATCGATACAAGTATTTGTGGAGAAACATAATTAGGCCCTGAACTCCAGATGAGAAGTGGAACCATTGCTTGTAAAGAGCAATTTCTTGTCCATAATGGCTGAAATTAATAGTATGAAATTAAGAGCTAAAATGTCCAGTGGTAAACTCTATCTCCTGGAACTTTGGATTCAAACGTTAACTACAAATTATGGTGATTGAGGACTTTTTTTGTTGCTCCTTTTTAATCATTTTTTTTTGCATTTTTAATAATACACAATCAAAGAACTGCAGAAAATGAAAGCTGAAATTGTACTAGGTTTATCAAATCAAATGTATTCATTCTAGAAGCAAACCCACACTGATACTATCCCTGTGTTTAATTCTGCAAATGTCAAATATGATTTCAAACACTCTTCAAACATGTGTTTATTTGTCCATTAAATATATATAATTCTGTTTCAGATTTACATTGCACACATCTTTCCAACAATGTAGTATTTGTTTATTTGCCTTATGCTGAAGGCAATCTCCAAATATTTCCATTGTCTTATTAAATAAGGACTTGACTACCTCGGGGGTAAAAGATGGATAATATGGGTGAGTAATCTGCCTTCAAAACAGGTAAATTTAGCTTGCAGATCACTCTTTAGATAATATTGTACTGGAAGGTAATAAAGAATTTGCCTTATAGTATAACCAAAAAAAGACAAAAAGGTGCTTAGATAACTGTCTAGGCACGCTGCCAGTTTAAAGTTGGGCCTTTGGGGTGACTGTCTATATGGGACCAGTAAGAGCTGGAGAGAATACCTTGTATTTTCAACTTAGTGAACAAAAAGTCTCCAGGAAGAAGCTAGCTTAGGAAAGGAGTCAGGGCTTCCCAGGTGGCTCAGATGATAAAGAATCTGCCTGCAGTGCAGGAGACAGGTTCCATCCCTGTATTGGGATGATCTCCTGGAGAAAGGAATGGCAATGCACTCCAGTATTCTTGCTTGGAGAATCCTAGGTACAGAGGTGCCTGGCAGGCTAATGTCCATGGGGTTGTAAAGAGTTGGACATGACTGAGCGACTAACACTTTTTCATAATAAAGGTACACAATAAATTACTTAACAAAACACAGAACGTGTTTGACTTAGAAGGCTTTCCATTTCCAACTTTGTATATAATCGATACAAGTATTTGTGGAGAAACATAATTAGGCCCTGAACTCCAGATGAGAAGTGGAACCATTGCTTGTAAAGAGCAATTTCTTGTCCATAATGGCTGAAATTAATAGTATGAAATTAAGAGCTAAAATGTCCAGTGGTAAACTCTATCTCCTGGAACTTTGGATTCAAACGTTAACTACAAATTATGGTGATTGAGGACTTTTTTTGTTGCTCCTTTTTAATCATTTTTTTTTGCATTTTTAATAATACACAATCAAAGAACTGCAGAAAATGAAAGCTGAAATTGTACTAGGTTTATCAAATCAAATGTATTCATTCTAGAAGCAAACCCACACTGATACTATCCCTGTGTTTAATTCTGCAAATGTCAAATATGATTTCAAACACTCTTCAAACATGTGTTTATTTGTCCATTAAATATATATAATTCTGTTTCAGATTTACATTGCACACATCTTTCCAACAATGTAGTATTTGTTTATTTGCCTTATGCTGAAGGCAATCTCCAAATATTTCCATTGTCTTATTAAATAAGGACTTGACTACCTCGGGGGTAAAAGATGGATAATATGGGTGAGTAATCTGCCTTCAAAACAGGTAAATTTAGCTTGCAGATCACTCTTTAGATAATATTGTACTGGAAGGTAATAAAGAATTTGCCTTATAGTATAACCAAAAAAAGACAAAAAGGTGCTTAGATAACTGTCTAGGCACGCTGCCAGTTTAAAGTTGGGCCTTTGGGGTGACTGTCTATATGGGACCAGTAAGAGCTGGAGAGAATACCTTGTATTTTCATATGAGGTTTATTCTGTGGGTTGAGTTTTGCAACACAGGAAAAGAAGTCGGTAAGCAAAAGCACAGAAAATGCTTTGGACTATATTTTTGTTATTCTTGTAAATTTGTTTATTTTTTTTCTTCAGACAAAACTTGAACAAGTTTAAATCTGTATTTCATATCTTCATTGCATATATGAAATAAAAACCCTATGCAATACAACATAATGTATACCCAGGTCAAAAAAGAACATGATTGGAGAAGTTTCTTTTATATTTTAGTATCTTAATCAGAGAGCTTTTCCTGAAGGTTGATATTTAAAATGAAAATAGTTATTCTTTGTCAAGAACAATGGAAAACTGATATGTTAATTGTATGGATACTTGCCCATTCCCAAACCCCTTCTCAGATATCTCTAAAGGTATTGTCAATCGGCACGGGTTTCTGTTATCTAGGTAAAGATTCTCCTTCTTCAGCAAAATAGCTGCTTCTTCCCAGCTACTCACTTTATAGTACTGTTCAATATTTTACTTACCTGTCCCATTTTTTTCCATATTCTGTTCTACATAGATATCTAGTTTATTCCCACTGGAAATTGTATTGCTTTATATTCAGTTCTCTGAATTAAGATGCGAAGGCTCACCAGCTTACTCAGGTGTTTTGTTACTTGTTTGTTCTTTTTTTTTTTTGTCCTGATAGTAACACATGGCTCTGTTTCCAAGGTTATATGACTGGACAGATTTATTTTAGATACTATGGTATAGTCCTAGAGTTCAGTATGAAAAAACCACCTGCATGTGCGTCACTATTGGTGATTGGAATGGGCATATAGAAATTGACCTAATTTATAATAAGTTAAAAAGCAGAATATCAATTTACCTTTTATTCCATGAGGCCAGGGAAAATGCTCCTTATTTAGGAGACTATTAACTCCACTACTTTTAGCATTTTGGGGGAGGGGCACTTTTTTTTAATTCGTCTTTCATTTATTTATTTTTCATCCATCTTTGTTCCTTGGCCTGTGTGGGCCTTCCATTGCAGTGGCCTCTCATGTTGCAGAGCACCGGCTCTGGGCGCATGTGCTCCAGAGTGCAGGGACTGAACCGGCGCACCTTGCAGTGCAAAGCAGACTCTTTACCCATTGGACCACCAGGGAAGCCCCACTTTTAGCATATTTTTAAAAGGTAAGGTAGTTCATTGAAAACTTTCTGCTTTCCTATTTTTTATATGTTTCTGTGTATGTGGCAAATGAATAACAGAGCCACGGACATAAATACAATATCTCAGGGACTCTTGAATGCCAGAATAGTTTTGTCTCTAATCATTCATACTAAAGATAACTGCTCTATTTCTCTTTAATAAAATCACAAGTTTGGATAAAGAAATGCAAATAAAAGACTTACACCAACATCACAGACCTAAATCCTTTTAATCCATGAAAAGCCAATTTTTTTCCTCTTTACATTTAAGAAGGTTAATTCATGGAAATCTCTCTAGGATACTTTAAAACTTGCAATTCTTAATGGAGAAAGACATGTAGCCCTTTAAATATTAGAGCTGTGCCAGAATGTCCATAAATAATTCCTACTCTCACGCAAACCAGAGTGCTAGGAATTGTGCAGACACTGCAGATTTTTACTGTTTTCTCTGCTTGCATTCATATTACAATAAATGAGAATAGATTTCTAATATCCATTTCTATTACATGCATTAACTGAAGCTGTGGGGGTAAAATGAAAAATTTCCTATGATTTGAGTCACTGGGGAGGTCCATATGCTTATGTGTAGACAGAACATTCAGTATTCTATTTTTTTTCAAAGAGTAGCTTTAAATGTTCTAGAGATTGCTAAAGGTTATAATGTTGTAAAGCCTTCAAGCACTAATTTGTTGGTTCAGTTTAACCCTTTCCATGAATATTTTTGGAAGGATGAATCAGTTTAAATTAGAAAGTCTAGACTGAGAGAAAATCCAAACAGAAATGTGCATAAACACATTTAGAGTGTGCACTTTTTAGACTTATTTTCTTTCCAGCAGATAATTAACATGGAAATGCACAAGACTGCGTAATACTCTTTCTGTCCATACTTGAAATTAAAATATGCTAGCAAAATATTCAGTTGCCTATGTGGGCCTTCCATTGCAGTGGCCTCTCATGTTGCAGAGCACCGGCTCTGGGCGCATGTGCTCCAGAGTGCAGGGACTGAACCGGCGCACCTTGCAGTGCAAAGCAGACTCTTTACCCATTGGACCACCAGGGAAGCCCCACTTTTAGCATATTTTTAAAAGGTAAGGTAGTTCATTGAAAACTTTCTGCTTTCCTATTTTTTATATGTTTCTGTGTATGTGGCAAATGAATAACAGAGCCACGGACATAAATACAATATCTCAGGGACTCTTGAATGCCAGAATAGTTTTGTCTCTAATCATTCATACTAAAGATAACTGCTCTATTTCTCTTTAATAAAATCACAAGTTTGGATAAAGAAATGCAAATAAAAGACTTACACCAACATCACAGATCTAAGTCCTTTTTAATCCATGAAAAAGCCAATTTTTTTCCTCTTTACATTTAAGAAGGTTAATTCATGGAAATCTCTCTAGGATACTTTAAAACTTGCAATTCTTAATGGAGAAAGACATGTAGCCCTTTAAATATTAGAGCTGTGCCAGAATGTCCATAAATAATTCCTACTCTCACGCAAACCAGAGTGCTAGGAATTGTGCAGACACTGCAGATTTTTACTGTTTTCTCTGCTTGCATTCATATTACAATAAATGAGAATAGATTTCTAATATCCATTTCTATTACATGCATTAACTGAAGCTGTGGGGGTAAAATGAAAAATTTCCTATGATTTGAGTCACTGGGGAGGTCCATATGCTTATGTGTAGACAGAACATTCAGTATTCTATTTTTTTTCAAAGAGTAGCTTTAAATGTTCTAGAGATTGCTAAAGGTTATAATGTTGTAAAGCCTTCAAGCACTAATTTGTTGGTTCAGTTTAACCCTTTCCATGAATATTTTTGGAAGGATGAATCAGTTTAAATTAGAAAGTCTAGACTGAGAGAAAATCCAAACAGAAATGTGCATAAACACATTTAGAGTGTGCACTTTTTAGACTTATTTTCTTTCCAGCAGATAATTAACATGGAAATGCACAAGACTGCGTAATACTCTTTCTGTCCATACTTGAAATTAAAATATGATACTTAGGACAACATAATTTTTTATAAATGCCAGTCTGCCTATGTCTAAGTTGACTTTTTTTTTACTGCGAAGGAATATAAAGATATAGCTTTGCACAGCATAGCTATATCTTTGGTGAAATCTATACCTGTATGTGCCTTTTATTTGGCAATACACATTACAGATACTTGCCAAAAAGGAATTAAAGAATCAGTGACGAAGTTGGAAAGTGGTCTCTGAAGACTGAAATTAATGGAATTCTGCTAGAGACATAAAAGTTGTTTCCCTGCTGTTCACATCTGTTGCATCCTGGAAAAAAAGAAAAGAAAAGGTTATGTGAAGAGCTGATGCTTGCATCGCTGACTCCTCCTAATTTGTGCTGATGATAGCTGAAGCTGCAGTCTTGGCGTCTTTCACTGCACATTGTCTTCAGCAAGGTGGAAACATATCCCTGAATTAAATTAGAATCCAGTACGAAAATCTGATTGTTTGACAGAAATTCATTTTTTAGTCTAACCTGTAGAAATGCAACTATTTAAAAAGTTAGTCCAACAGTATTAGAAAATACTACTACATGTAACTTACCTTTGTTTTTTGAGAACATTCCTCAAAGAGAGGAAAAGAAATCGTAAATATCATGTGAAAGAAAGAATCCTGATCAGAGCCACAAAGGCAGGATGAAGGGACATAATCAAATATTCTATAAACCTTGAGTTTTCACCATTTCTAATGTGCTTGTTTTTTCTTTATCTCTTTCCCTTCTTTTTTTGTTCCTTTCTCCATTTTGCTCCTTTTATTTATATTTATTTTCATCAATTTATTATTATTATTATTATTATTATTATTCTTTGGCCTGTGTGGGCCTCCCATTGCAGTGCCCTCTCTTATTGCAGAGCACCAGCTCTGGGCGCAGGTGCTCCAGAGCGCTGGCTTGCAATTAGACACACCAGTTCAGCCGATCCATGGCATGCGGGATCCTCCCCGGCCAAGGATTGAACTGGTGCCCCTTGCAGTGCAAGGTGGACTCTTTACCCACTGGACCACCAAGGAAGTCCTCTGTCCCTTCTTTTTATTTTTCTTTTTCTCTTTGCAGATATATTTTCTAGTCTTCTACCCCATTAATAAGAATAGTATGTATCACTGTCAGAAATTGGGCTAAAAACACTTATGTGTATTACATCAATTAACGCTTTATTCTGTGATTTAGATACTACTCTTATCTCCTGTTTACGGATAAACTAAGGCTTAAAGAGACCAAATAAGTTTCTTAAGTATCCCAGTAATTGGTGCAGAGTTAGGGTATCTTTCTCAAGACAGAACCTTGAAGCATCTGCTCTAGGAATAGAAAGGAGTAAATACGGAGAAAAAACAAGAGTAAGTCTCTGTAGGTTGTAGAGATTCTGTAAAGAGAGACGTGAAAAAAGCACAAACATCATCAGATTCCCTTCTCTAGGGATTTCTGTAACAGGAGAAAGAGCATGGAAGGAGAATTTGGGGCAAAATGAACAATTAAAGGTCATGATTCTAAGAGACAGGTAAATTCTAACCTGGAGGAATTTGGAAACCCCTGAACTTGAGATAGTCACAGGATAAATAAATGCAGGTGGCTGCATTAGAGCGGGGGTTAGGTGAGATCACTTAACAAAAATAAAGAGATACATGGATAGACGGATAAAGCAGAGAAAAAAGGAGCCATCAGAGTTATTGGGATAAATAACTATATCAGGACTTCTCCAGTGGTCCAGTGGTTAAGACTCGGTGCTTCTACTCCAGAGTGCAAGGGTTCAGTCCCTGGTTAGTGAAATACCACAGACCATGTGGCAAAAAAAAAAAAAAAAACCAAAAAAAGTGCAGGAAAAGAATCAGTGTCCTAGAAATCGTAAAGTTAGAATTTAAAGTAAAAGGGCATAGCTACTAGAGTTAAATGCCAGGGGAGTCAAAGTTAATGTTGAAAAGTGACTAACTGATTTTAATATTACGAGTTTATTAGACAGTTAATGGATGGCAAAGTGAGTTAGAAGGAGTTTTTCAAAATCGAAGAATAAATAAATGGACATAATTGAGCAATGAAGAGTAGTGAAAAGAGACTCTTAGCTAATGTGGACATAGAGAGATTGATGTAAGGACGATAGATTGAAAGTTGACTTTCCTCAATATGAACTGCTTTGAAGGAAAACATGTGGAGAACGGCTTTAAAAATCTTAAAGAATTATGTACAACAAGCTAGTCACTTCAATGACTTGAGATACAGGTGTTATGTTTTTATTCCTGCTTGAGATTGTTATCAACTATCAACTAGTGGACTTGGAAGGAAGCTTCTTTTGATATAAAACAAATGTAAAAGGTAACGAGTTCTTGGTATGCATATGCCCATGTGTGTACGTGTTCAGTCATGTCCAATTCTGCAACCCCACGAACTATAGCCAGCCAGGTTCCTCTGTCCATTGAATTTTCCAGTAAAGATACTGAATTGGCTTGCCATTTCCTACTCCAAGGGATCTTCCCAAGCTAGGGATCGAGCCTGTGTCCCCTGCATTGGCAGGCAGATTCTTTACCGCTCTGTCACTGGATGCAAAAATAATTCAGGATGAAATATAGGTAGAATGCTGTGTTTAAAATGTTCTTGATAATTCTTAGCAGCATGTTATATGAAAAACCATTAGAAAAATGGAGACAAAAGAGTCAAGGGCTAATATAATTTCCTCACAAATTTTTAGACATTTTCAAAATTAAGAACTAGACTTCAACTTCTAATAAACAATAATGAGATTCTATAGTCAAAAAACGTTTGAAAAAATGGTGTTGGTAACCTCAGGAGGAAAAGATCGTGGTGTTCTGAAGGAAAATGGTATTGTGAACACTTTTCCTGGAGTGGGATTAAGTTTGAGGGCATGTGCGGTAAACAGAGGTTATCCTCAAGTACATCATTGCTCTTTTGTTTGTTTAGAAGTTTTTGCTTTTATCAGTTATCCTTGCACATAGTAAAAAGTATCAAGTATTTCTACAGGTTAATTTTGAGAAAGATCATCCCACTGCATTCTTTTCTCTGAAGCAATCGCTTCTTTCTTTTTAGATGATTACTTTGCAAATTGACTCAGTGTCTCTAGATAATGCCCTTCTGTTATTAGCTTTTTGTTGTTGTTGTTGTTGTTATTTGTCTGAATTTTTTGTTCATTTTATCTTTTGTAAGGGAGTATGATCTTTGACTTCTTTCTATAGAAAATAAAGGCTTAGCATTGTCTTCCCTGTTTACTCTTTGATTTTTCTTCTGGAGTTAATTGTGCTTTTTGTTTGTTTAGTTTTCATATGTGAGTGTCTCTATTTCAACTCAACTTTTACCTATTGCCAGTATCCTCTTCCCAAGACATTTTGGAGCAGCAGATCTTCTGAAGACTGAATCCTTATGAAAAAGTCTCAGAATCCTCTCCCTATCAACAGTTTGTACCTGATTGCAGGCCCCTTTCCTTTATATCCTCCTTAATGATCATTTTTGACCATAAAACAAATGTAAAAGGTAACGAGTTCTTGGTATGCATATGCCCATGTGTGTACGTGTTCAGTCATGTCCAATTCTGCAACCCCACGAACTATAGCCAGCCAGGTTCCTCTGTCCATTGAATTTTCCAGTAAAGATACTGAATTGGCTTGCCATTTCCTACTCCAAGGGATCTTCCCAAGCTAGGGATCGAGCCTGTGTCCCCTGCATTGGCAGGCAGATTCTTTACCGCTCTGTCACTGGATGCAAAAATAATTCAGGATGAAATATAGGTAGAATGCTGTGTTTAAAATGTTCTTGATAATTCTTAGCAGCATGTTATATGAAAAACCATTAGAAAAATGGAGACAAAAGAGTCAAGGGCTAATATAATTTCCTCACAAATTTTTAGACATTTTCAAAATTAAGAACTAGACTTCAACTTCTAATAAACAATAATGAGATTCTATAGTCAAAAAACGTTTGAAAAAATGGTGTTGGTAACCTCAGGAGGAAAAGATCGTGGTGTTCTGAAGGAAAATGGTATTGTGAACACTTTTCCTGGAGTGGGATTAAGTTTGAGGGCATGTGCGGTAAACAGAGGTTATCCTCAAGTACATCATTGCTCTTTTGTTTGTTTAGAAGTTTTTGCTTTTATCAGTTATCCTTGCACATAGTAAAAAGTATCAAGTATTTCTACAGGTTAATTTTGAGAAAGATCATCCCACTGCATTCTTTTCTCTGAAGCAATCGCTTCTTTCTTTTTAGATGATTACTTTGCAAATTGACTCAGTGTCTCTAGATAATGCCCTTCTGTTATTAGCTTTTTGTTGTTGTTGTTGTTGTTGTTATTTGTCTGAATTTTTTGTTCATTTTATCTTTTGTAAGGGAGTATGATCTTTGACTTCTTTCTATAGAAAATAAAGGCTTAGCATTGTCTTCCCTGTTTACTCTTTGATTTTTCTTCTGGAGTTAATTGTGCTTTTTGTTTGTTTAGTTTTCATATGTGAGTGTCTCTATTTCAACTCAACTTTTACCTATTGCCAGTATCCTCTTCCCAAGACATTTTGGAGCAGCAGATCTTCTGAAGACTGAATCCTTATGAAAAAGTCTCAGAATCCTCTCCCCTATAACAGTTTGGATGGGCTGCCCCATGTATGTGTCATCCTGGAATCTCCTTTGCACATCATCTGGTGGCTCCTTTATCATACTCCTTTGTCTCTTTCATTTATCCATCCATTATATAATGTATTCACATTTATTGACTATGTAGGTAATTTGGTAGGCACTATTTACTGGATAGGTGTGGAGAGGCAACAAAATTTATTGTTCTCATTGATATTATATTAAAATGATAGTCAAAAGGGAATCCCCTGTGATAATGTTTTCCACTTCTATATGGATGCCTGATACCTAGTACAAGAAAAAAGAGAAACTCATACTCATGGTATTTGATATGTAAATACGTGACCAGAGTTTAAATGCACTGTTTAAAAGCAACTTGAGAAATCCAACAGAATTTCTTTACTTTCGTCTTACTAGTCCATTCTAGAGTTTATTCTACTGTTCATATAGTATTTGGGAGGCCCTAAAGGTGATACCTCTTTCAAAAGATTCAGAACCTTCAGTAAGATGTTTGTACAAAAAGTATCAGTGAAATTTTCTAATGACTGAAAAAGAGTTATGTGAACTTTGAGGACTGTGAAAAATATTTATTTAAATAATTTTATTTATATATATGTACCAAAGTGAAAAAATTACCAATAAGATAAATAGAAAAAGAAAAACACAAAAAAGCAAAGGTGCCATTAATATTGTCTTTGCTTTCAAGTATCCATGAAATCATAATCAAAACCCTAAAGCTATGTATAAATTTGGGTTAAAAAGAATAATACGGTATCTTACAAGTTTACTTTTTTCCTAAATAGATATTCTGGAATATAATATTAGTAATTAACTCTTGCTTCCCAGGTAGTTCTCTGACTTGTTCTGAGAAAGGGTTTTTATAGGTAAATTTTTGCAACTTTGTATATATTAAAATATCTTTATGCTCCAGAAACCTTTAATTGATAAGTTGGGTCATTATAAAATTTTAGGTAGGGGAAAATCATCCTTAGTAAATCATTTTTAGAATTGTAGAGGAATAAGGCCATTTTGATTCTTGATCTTTTACTTAGGACTCATTTTCTTTCTCTAGAATCTTTTAGAAGCTTTTCTTGCCCCATTTTTCAAAAATTCATGCATGATGTTGGGTCTATCTTCCTTCACTAGAGTAATTGTTAGGCTCCTTCACTTTGGACTATGTGCTCTAGAGTGCCTGGGGGATTGTCTTTATGAATGCTAATAATGTATCCCCATCCTTTTTCTTCTTTCTGTCCAGAAGTTCAGTTTTTGGACATTATTTGGAAAGGCCCTCTGTATTTTGCTCTTTTCTCATCTACAATCAGTCTCCTTCTCTTTCTTATAATATCTAGGAGATATCTTTAGCATTTCCTTAGAATACTTAGTATGGAATTGTTGTTGTTGTTTTTAAGCACTGATGCCAAAATATTAATGTCCAAAGTTCCTTTTAAATTTGCTGAATGTTTCTTTGCCAAGGGACTCCTTTCTTGTTTCAAAATTCCTGTATCTTACACCTTTCTAGTATATCTTATTTTTATGTTTTCTTTCTTCTGCATGTACGGAGATTTTTTTGAATGTTTTCTTTTAGCTTGATTTGACTAACATCTTGCCTGTTGGTGGCTTTCAAATATTCTAAGTTATTCTTTGTTGCTTTCTCACATTTAAGACTGTATCACTATAAAGCTTGAAAGCTGTGAGTATGTGAATGGCAAAAGATACCAACTAGAGTATAGATGATCTAACTGGATATTTTAATTGTTCCTTATTTTCCCCCCCGCTATGCACTATAAAATAGATAAATGGGTGCCATTAATATTGTCTTTGCTTTCAAGTATCCATGAAATCATAATCAAAACCCTAAAGCTATGTATAAATTTGGGTTAAAAAGAATAATACGGTATCTTACAAGTTTACTTTTTTCCTAAATAGATATTCTGGAATATAATATTAGTAATTAACTCTTGCTTCCCAGGTAGTTCTCTGACTTGTTCTGAGAAAGGGTTTTTATAGGTAAATTTTTGCAACTTTGTATATATTAAAATATCTTTATGCTCCAGAAACCTTTAATTGATAAGTTGGGTCATTATAAAATTTTAGGTAGGGAATATCATCCTTAGTAAATCATTTTTAGAATTGTAGAGGAATAAGGCCATTTTGATTCTTGATCTTTTACTTAGGACTCATTTTCTTTCTCTAGAATCTTTTAGAAGCTTTTCTTGCCCCATTTTTCAAAAATTCATGCATGATGTTGGGTCTATCTTCCTTCACTAGAGTAATTGTTAGGCTCCTTCACTTTGGACTATGTGCTCTAGAGTGCCTGGGGGATTGTCTTTATGAATGCTAATAATGTATCCCCATCCTTTTTCTTCTTTCTGTCCAGAAGTTCAGTTTTTGGACATTATTTGGAAAGGCCCTCTGTATTTTGCTCTTTTCTCATCTACAATCAGTCTCCTTCTCTTTCTTATAATATCTAGGAGATATCTTTAGCATTTCCTTAGAATACTTAGTATGGAATTGTTGTTGTTGTTTTTAAGCACTGATGCCAAAATATTAATGTCCAAAGTTCCTTTTAAATTTGCTGAATGTTTCTTTGCCAAGGGACTCCTTTCTTGTTTCAAAATTCCTGTATCTTACACCTTTCTAGTATATCTTATTTTTATGTTTTCTTTCTTCTGCATGTACGGAGATTTTTTTGAATGTTTTCTTTTAGCTTGATTTGACTAACATCTTGCCTGTTGGTGGCTTTCAAATATTCTAAGTTATTCTTTGTTGCTTTCTCACATTTAAGACTGTATCACTATAAAGCTTGCGAAAGCTGTGAGTATGTGAATGGCAAAAGATACCAACTAGAGTATAGATGATCTAACTGGATATTTTAATTGACGATGCACTATCATGTTCCTTATTTTCTTCTCCCTTTTCTCCTTCCCCTTCTGTCCTGAACTGTCATGTCTATACCCTTCTCTTTGATTGCTGACTCCTGATAGAAGACTTCAGATATTTGTCACAGAGAGTTAAGATCTGGCTTCAGTGCTTTGGTGACCCAGTGAGGGAAGGGTACCAAATATAAACCAGCCCCCTTTATATTCATGCGCACATTTTCCTCAGGTTAAAATATGGTGGCTAGCTTGCCTCTAATGAGACTATTTCTACTTATTCTTCTTAACATTTTTATCCACAGAATAAACATATAGTTGTTTTGAAAAATAGAGGGGAAGAAATCACCTTGCTAAGCAAAGCAGAGAAAGGATTGGATTCTAGAGTAACTCTTGAACAGGTTTTCAGCTATTAATAGTTTTCCTCAGTCTATCTTTCTTGTCCTTCATCCCACATCCAGGATTACCTAGTGACATTCAGGATTCTAGGGAAAATATTAATTGACCCTTTACGGATTTATGGTACAGATTTCTTGGCTTTGTTACGTATATTTCCACATATTTTAATACTTTCCAGCTTCCACAATTTTGATGCTACTGTCTTTTTCTTTCTTTTCATTTTGTGGGCTAATTATTTAAAATTCATGTTCTTGTTCACTTGGTAGAATTCCATTAGGTAACAAAATAGATACGTGTGTTCAATCAACTATCCTTACTTTAATTTCTACTTACTTTCAGCTTTCTTTTGAACTATGTTGGGATATTATACTAACACCATTACAATGTCTGGCACAGAGTTAATGCACAATATGCATTGCTAAATTAGCTAACACATGAAGAATGAATGAATAAATGAATAAAGAAAATTTGACTGTCTTTCTAGTAATACTGATGAGCAAATTAGTAAATATAATAATAAATAGAAGAATTGGGGAGCATATGTAGGTTGTTTGCCACTTGCAATTGAAGGTTAAAATTTGAAAGAACACATATTTATGAGCAGTGAACACAGATGGCTGTGAATATGAAGTTAAAAATAGGATTTTAAAATTCTCATTGTTGAAGACATTGGCTCTTACAGTACTCAGAATAATGTAGTCAGCAAAACATTTCTGTCTGATCAAAATAATTTAAACTGAAATATCACAGGAGGGGATTCTCAAAACAAACTAGGTTCCATAAAGGAAGGAGCTATGTCATATAAATAATCATTGTAGAGAAGATGTGGAAATTCCTATAGAGATATAAAGGTATGCTATATGGAAGGTCCATAACTGTTTACCAAAACTATGCAAATAAAGTGAGGACCTGATATTTTATTAAAAGTAGGTGGATATGGTCTCATAGTTGTGCCAGAAATTCAGAAGAATAGAACTTATAATTAGAATATGACTCTTGTTTTTACAAAACAGTTCTAGTCAAAGAAGTTGTATGTAAGGAAGTCCATAGATGCAAAGTAATACACACATTCAGTTGGGAGAATGATTACTCAGGATTTCCAATTTATATCCCAGTTATTACAGTGAGGCAGGATTAACAGTCTGCCTCGTTCTGAGGAATAAATTATGGTCAGGAGTGATGTGCAATGTTTCTGAGACAGAGCATTGAAAAGAGGCACGTGATTTTCTAGCTGGCACTCAGTGAATCCGTGAATTGTGAAATTCAGGTAGTAGAGAGGCTAAAATCCTTACGATTTAAAATTCTTTGGCTTTGTTACGTATATTTCCACATATTTTAATACTTTCCAGCTTCCACAATTTTGATGCTACTGTCTTTTTCTTTCTTTTCATTTTGTGGGCTAATTATTTAAAATTCATGTTCTTGTTCACTTGGTAGAATTCCATTAGGTAACAAAATAGATACGTGTGTTCAATCAACTATCCTTACTTTAATTTCTACTTACTTTCAGCTTTCTTTTGAACTATGTTGGGATATTATACTAACACCATTACAATGTCTGGCACAGAGTTAATGCACAATATGCATTGCTAAATTAGCTAACACATGAAGAATGAATGAATAAATGAATAAAGAAAATTTGACTGTCTTTCTAGTAATACTGATGAGCAAATTAGTAAATATAATAATAAATAGAAGAATTGGGGAGCATATGTAGGTTGTTTGCCACTTGCAATTGAAGGTTAAAATTTGAAAGAACACATATTTATGAGCAGTGAACACAGATGGCTGTGAATATGAAGTTAAAAATAGGATTTTAAAATTCTCATTGTTGAAGACATTGGCTCTTACAGTACTCAGAATAATGTAGTCAGCAAAACATTTCTGTCTGATCAAAATAATTTAAACTGAAATATCACAGGAGGATTCTCAAATCAAACTAGGTTCCATAAAGGAAGGAGCTATGTCATATAAATAATCATTGTAGAGAAGATGTGGAAATTCCTATAGAGATATAAAGGTATGCTATATGGAAGGTCCATAACTGTTTACCAAAACTATGCAAATAAAGTGAGGACCTGATATTTTATTAAAAGTAGGTGGATATGGTCTCATAGTTGTGCCAGAAATTCAGAAGAATAGAACTTATAATTAGAATATGACTCTTGTTTTTACAAAACAGTTCTAGTCAAAGAAGTTGTATGTAAGGAAGTCCATAGATGCAAAGTAATACACACATTCAGTTGGGAGAATGATTACTCAGGATTTCCAATTTATATCCCAGTTATTACAGTGAGGCAGGATTAACAGTCTGCCTCGTTCTGAGGAATAAATTATGGTCAGGAGTGATGTGCAATGTTTCTGAGACAGAGCATTGAAAAGAGGCACGTGATTTTCTAGCTGGCACTCAGTGAATCCGTGAATTGTGAAATTCAGGTAGTAGAGATCCTGTTAGCCTGGGGATTGAATAACTACCTGGAAAAGAAGACTCTCCCAACTATCAGACCTACTTAAGCATATATCATGAGCAAGAAGTATACTTTCTATGTTGTTACTTAAAAGCAACTTACATGTTATGGTTAATTGACTAGTGCAACATGACCACCTAATCAAGATGAGCACATGAATGAACTTAGTAATGATCATTAGAATGATATAGAGCACAGTTTAGCTAAATTTTAGCAATGAAGGAAAATGCATATGTGAAATAAAATCTTATCCATATTTGGACTGGAGATTTTATTCAGTTAAAGCAGAAGAACTGATAATTTTATTTGCCTGGATGAAAAGTCAAGAATTTCAAGATCTGTTTTTCTAATAAACAATTACTAAATGGTACTTACAGCATGGAACTAAATCACTGGCACAAACTAATCATGATTTAAAAATATAAATAGGGATTTGGATGTATAATCAGATATGCCAACTTCAGGAAATGTATTAAAAACTTCACAGAAATAAAGAACATCACACCATGGATTGAAACAGTAAAAAAAAAACAAAAAACCAGATAGATTGAAGATAGCAACTGTTTGTTATTACTTTAAAATAACAAAGTAATATTAAAATATCTAAGATGTCGTGAAAGGAAAACAAGCAGCTAAAAAAATTTCCATAATCATATGGATTGCTATCCCATCAGTTTAGATTTCTTAAGGATCAGGAAACATGCAAGCAAATAAAAATACTGATTTAAACCTCAGAGGATATTGACAATGAGATTAGACTAGAAATGAGACAGGCAGAAACAGAAGGTTTTTAAATTTTGTTTTGGTCATAAAAAAGAGACCTACAATTGAGGCAATGTTTATAGAAAGAAAAATTAAACAGAACTTGGTTTTATTTTGCTGCATCAAAGATGTTCTTGAAATTGAGCAAGATAACATCTTGCTTTAATGTGAAAAACAAATGAGATGCGGTGCATGAAGAGCCTACATGCATAGTTTATTTTCATCACAGACACTAGATATGTATCCATTAATACAATCGGTCAGGAGTGATGTGCAATGTTTCTGAGACAGAGCATTGAAAAGAGGCACGTGATTTTCTAGCTGGCACTCAGTGAATCCGTGAATTGTGAAATTCAGGTAGTAGAGATCCTGTTAGCCTGGGGATTGAATAACTACCTGGAAAAGAAGACTCTCCCAACTATCAGACCTACTTAAGCATATATCATGAGCAAGAAGTATACTTTCTATGTTGTTACTTAAAAGCAACTTACATGTTATGGTTAATTGACTAGTGCAACATGACCACCTAATCAAGATGAGCACATGAATGAACTTAGTAATGATCATTAGAATGATATAGAGCACAGTTTAGCTAAATTTTAGCAATGAAGGAAAATGCATATGTGAAATAAAATCTTATCCATATTTGGACTGGAGATTTTATTCAGTTAAAGCAGAAGAACTGATAATTTTATTTGCCTGGATGAAAAGTCAAGAATTTCAAGATCTGTTTTTCTAATAAACAATTACTAAATGGTACTTACAGCATGGAACTAAATCACTGGCACAAACTAATCATGATTTAAAAATATAAATAGGGATTTGGATGTATAATCAGATATGCCAACTTCAGGAAATGTATTAAAAACTTCACAGAAATAAAGAACATCACACCATGGATTGAAACAGTAAAAAAAAAAAAAAAAAAAAAAAAAACCAGATAGATTGAAGATAGCAACTGTTTGTTATTACTTTAAAATAACAAAGTAATATTAAAATATCTAAGATGTCGTGAAAGGAAAACAAGCAGCTAAAAAAATTTCCATAATCATATGGATTGCTATCCCATCAGTTTAGATTTCTTAAGGATCAGGAAACATGCAAGCAAATAAAAATACTGATTTAAACCTCAGAGGATATTGACAATGAGATTAGACTAGAAATGAGACAGGCAGAAACAGAAGGTTTTTAAATTTTGTTTTGGTCATAAAAAAGAGACCTACAATTGAGGCAATGTTTATAGAAAGAAAAATTAAACAGAACTTGGTTTTATTTTGCTGCATCAAAGATGTTCTTGAAATTGAGCAAGATAACATCTTGCTTTAATGTGAAAAACAAATGAGATGCGGTGCATGAAGAGCCTACATGCATAGTTTATTTTCATCACAGACACTAGATATGTATCCATTAATACAATCATGTAAAAACTGTATGAAGATTGAATTTTTCAAAAAACATGGATTCTAAGAATTACAAACTAAGTAAAATGAGCATCTCCATAAAAAAGAAATCTTAGAAAATGTTATTAGAGCATTAAACAAAGGTATTCAAGTGATAGGGACACAGTAGAATAGGTAGGTGGTTGTAGAGTCCTAGTAGGGGACGGTAGTTAGCAGGGTGAAACCTGAGAAAGATTGGGAGGCCAGTGAGTTGAGGATAACTCAGGAGAGCTGCTCCTTGTTTAGTAAAGCAGGCTTGACTGGGTGTAAACAGCTGATGAAGGAGGAGTTGGCGAAGAAGGAACTAATGATATATGCCTTGCATCTGTGTCTACTTGAGGTGGGCAGTCTTCTACCATCCTATATATATTGCTGCCCACTCAGTCGAAGAGAGAGCAGAGCAGAGCTTTCCTGCCTGCCTGTTTGCACCACTTATTACAAGTACTCTATCCTAATAAATCCTTTTCTTGTCTATCACTCTGCTTCTCGCTGAATTCCTTCTGCATTGAGGCAGGAAGAACCTGAGCCTCAGTGGGTCCAAACGTTAGGTGAGTGCTGGATTAAGTCCTGGCCACGTGGGTTTGAGTCCCAGACAGAGTTTTGGCTGGGATTGAGTCCTGACTACATGGGTTCAAGTCCCGAGCAGGGTTTTGGCTGGGATTAAGCCTTAGCCACATGGGTTCGAGTCCCAAACCAGGCTTTGGCTAGGTTCAAGGCCCAGTCACGTGGGTTCAAGTCCCAAACAGGGTTTTGGCTGGGTTCAAGTCCCAGCTGTGTGGGTTCGAGTCCCAAACAGGGTTTTGGCTAGAATTCAAGCTCCAGCCACGTGGGTTCAAGTCCCAAGCAGGGTTCAATCAGGTCTGGGCCTTGGGTTTAAGTCTCAAATCGAGGTAAAACCCTTTCACAAGTATTAAACAAAGGTATTAAAGTGTTACAAGTATTAGAGTAATCATAAAGGAGTTTTAGGGGTGCTAAGAACCAGCACTAATAATGTTACTTATTTACTGGGATTATATTTCTGAGTTGTAAAAAGTTTTAAGATATTCTCATATAATGCATACAGTAACAATGTATATATATTTTTACATTGATGAGCATATAGAATCATGAGCATTCTCACTTCTTCGCCAGATACTGGTGAGGGTAATGGATAGATGTCTCTGGTCTTACTCTATAGTTGCCCCCTCAACATTTTTACCATGATATTAATGAATCATAAAAAGCATGTTATTGAATTTCATAATCACACAGCTCAGAAAGCATGCTAATGCTCTGCAACAGTGAATCCCCCTATTTAAACAAACATGGAATGACTGAAGTAAAGTTGAGCAAGGAAAAATCCAAGGTTTGTCAGATAACTCAAACTCAATTTTATCAAATAGAAGCATCAGAAGGGAATATTATTTCCATTCTGCATGATTTGAAGAACCTGCCACTTATTCAACAGATATTTGTAATGGCCTACTATGTGCCAAGAGCGTTGTATACTGAGGATCTGTCAAACAATAAGCACGATCTTAATCCTAGAGAAAGAGGAAACCGATAAGAACTTTAAAACATTCCTGAGTGTATAATTCAGAAGGGAGATTATACTTTTCTATTTAGTTCCAAGAGATAAGAACCAGTGGCCTAAGGCCTAAGTATTCAATACAAACAAATCCTTTCTATCCATTGAAACTGCTCATCAGCAGAACAGGATACTTGGTAAAATTTGGGCCTCACCTCTTTCTGGCAGATTCTTATCTGGCATGGATGTTGATCTGGTGTGAAGGGTGCTGTTTGAGTCAAGACCTTATTGTTCTATTATTCTTAGCGGGCATGTTCTAAAATATATAGCCTGGATGCCTTTATCTCTTTAAAAATGTCAGTTCGTGGCTAGCGAAAAATTGGGAAAACAGGGTCATAGTGGATATAGTCAGTTGAAGTAACTTGAGATTCAATTGTAAAAAGGCACTAGAGGAATTGTGAGAAATAGAGCAAGCACTGCATTAGAGTACTAAGTTAGCATACTTCATACAACAATGATGTGTTATTGTCACATTTTGTTTTACTGCAAGGTGTGCATTTAAAGTAAGAGACTTAAATTAGGCTAAGCTCAAGGTGCAGGGTTTTCAACTCATGTTTTTCCACAAAAATACCATAGCTCTAAATGGGAGCCTATTGGGATATGAATAAGTTGCTTGTTTTAGTTAAGGAAGAAATCTGCCACAGGAAGGGAGTTAGATGTATGATTTTGATTCCCTGCAGGATAGAAGAGTTGACATCATTAGTATTAAAAACCCATCAATGCCCAGCATGTCGTTGAGGCTGTAGTTGGAACTACTAAGTGATACTGACACAAATATTTTCAGGGTCATTTGCAAAAAGAGAATAGAGTCAGAAGTAGACATTTTTTGACTTATTGAACAGAAAAGGAATTTGAAAAACAAAATAGTTGAGTTTGCAGAGATGAAGTTCTGTTTCAAGGTTGCTATTTGTTAAAGAATTGACACGAACTCTAAACCTTTTTCCACAAACAGCACAGGAGAGTCATGAAGTATGTTTGCTGTTTACTCTGCTAGAAGTTTAGCCAATTGATTCCATAGAGATTCTGGCTTAAAAGGTTAGAAAAAGCCTGCATTTCTAATTATTATTTCCCATGGTGACCACTACAAGAGTAAGGTGAAAAAGAACAGCAATGAAAAAGACAACACAGAAAACCTGAGCAATAATTCCAGTTAAATTAGACAAATTTATATTTGAAACAGAAAATCCAAGAGATAAGAACCAGTGGCCTAAGGCCTAAGTATTCAATACAAACAAATCCTTTCTATCCATTGAAACTGCTCATCAGCAGAACAGGATACTTGGTAAAATTTGGGCCTCACCTCTTTCTGGCAGATTCTTATCTGGCATGGATGTTGATCTGGTGTGAAGGGTGCTGTTTGAGTCAAGACCTTATTGTTCTATTATTCTTAGCGGGCATGTTCTAAAATATATAGCCTGGATGCCTTTATCTCTTTAAAAATGTCAGTTCGTGGCTAGCGAAAAATTGGGAAAACAGGGTCATAGTGGATATAGTCAGTTGAAGTAACTTGAGATTCAATTGTAAAAAGGCACTAGAGGAATTGTGAGAAATAGAGCAAGCACTGCATTAGAGTACTAAGTTAGCATACTTCATACAACAATGATGTGTTATTGTCACATTTTGTTTTACTGCAAGGTGTGCATTTAAAGTAAGAGACTTAAATTAGGCTAAGCTCAAGGTGCAGGGTTTTCAACTCATGTTTTTCCACAAAAATACCATAGCTCTAAATGGGAGCCTATTGGGATATGAATAAGTTGCTTGTTTTAGTTAAGGAAGAAATCTGCCACAGGAAGGGAGTTAGATGTATGATTTTGATTCCCTGCAGGATAGAAGAGTTGACATCATTAGTATTAAAAACCCATCAATGCCCAGCATGTCGTTGAGGCTGTAGTTGGAACTACTAAGTGATACTGACACAAATATTTTCAGGGTCATTTGCAAAAAGAGAATAGAGTCAGAAGTAGACATTTTTTGACTTATTGAACAGAAAAGGAATTTGAAAAACAAAATAGTTGAGTTTGCAGAGATGAAGTTCTGTTTCAAGGTTGCTATTTGTTAAAGAATTGACACGAACTCTAAACCTTTTTCCACAAACAGCACAGGAGAGTCATGAAGTATGTTTGCTGTTTACTCTGCTAGAAGTTTAGCCAATTGATTCCATAGAGATTCTGGCTTAAAAGGTTAGAAAAAGCCTGCATTTCTAATTATTATTTCCCATGGTGACCACTACAAGAGTAAGGTGAAAAAGAACAGCAATGAAAAAGACAACACAGAAAACCTGAGCAATAATTCCAGTTAAATTAGACAAATTTATATTTGAAACAGAAAATCCAAAGGGAGAATACAGCTTACTCTAGAGCAGTTTATATTATTTTTAAATTCATAGATTTTAACTGTAACCCCTTTACAAAACATGCCAATTGTGATTTTAATTAATTTAATCCTAGATCGTTTAAAGGGAAAAT
Organism: Tragulus kanchil; assembly: GCA_022376925.1. NCBI lineage: Eukaryota > Metazoa > Chordata > Mammalia > Artiodactyla > Tragulidae > Tragulus > Tragulus kanchil. Next base: position 108,093,491 of record JAIOJX010000024.1, on the reverse strand, counting down.
TCTAGATCAATATTTTAGATGGGTTGATTTCAGGTGCTAATATCTCATGTTTATACTCCTATTTGTAGTTTCCTAGCCCCCAAAACTCTGAAGGGAAACAGAACTTGCAACCCCCAAATATATCTGCATCATGACAGTATTTTAGTATGGTTATTTTAAAAAAACCAATAGACAGGGTAGAAACTCTTAAAACAAACAAAAAAACCCTTTATACATTTATATCCTTTATTACATGTATAAAGCAAATCTCCATTTGTAAGAAAGTCTTCCTATTTATACCAGGTAACGTGTGTGTGTGTGTGTGTGTGTGTGTGTGTGTCTGTGTGTGTGTGTCTGTGTCTGTGTCTGTGTGCGCATGCTCAGTCCCTCAGTAGTGTGTGACTCTGCAGTCCCATGCTCTGTAGCCCACTGGGCTCCTCTCTCTGTGAAATTTTTTAGGCAAGGTACTAGAGTTGGTTGTCATTTTCTTCGCCAGGGGATCTTCCTGACCCAGGGATCCAGTATCTCCTGCACTGGCAGGCAGATTCTTTTCCACTGCCTGGGAGCCACCTGGAAAATCCCCAGCAGGAAGGACGTGTTGTTGTATTGTGTCAGACACAACACAGCAGTGATAAATGGCAAACAAGCCAGCTGGGTCCTCCACCCCCACCACCTTCTTTTGTCTTTAACTAGAAATGATATTTAATCTTCCCCCTAGTTCAACCCGGGCACAGGAGAGTTGGGCAGAGATGAAGTTCTGTTTCAAGGTTGCTATTTGTTAAAGAATTGACACGAACTCTAAACCTTTTTCCACAAACAGCACAGGAGAGTCATGAAGTATGTTTGCTGTTTACTCTGCTAGAAGTTTAGCCAATTGATTCCATAGAGATTCTGGCTTAAAAGGTTAGAAAAAGCCTGCATTTCTAATTATTATTTCCCATGGTGACCACTACAAGAGTAAGGTGAAAAAGAACAGCAATGAAAAAGACAACACAGAAAACCTGAGCAATAATTCCAGTTAAATTAGACAAATTTATATTTGAAACAGAAAATCCAAAGGGAGAATACAGCTTACTCTAGAGCAGTTTATATTATTTTTAAATTCATAGATTTTAACTGTAACCCCTTTACAAAACATGCCAATTGTGATTTTAATTAATTTAATCCTAGATCGTTTAAAGGGAAAATTCTAGATCAATATTTTAGATGGGTTGATTTCAGGTGCTAATATCTCATGTTTATACTCCTATTTGTAGTTTCCTAGCCCCCAAAACTCTGAAGGGAAACAGAACTTGCAACCCCCAAATATATCTGCATCATGACAGTATTTTAGTATGGTTATTTTAAAAAAACCAATAGACAGGGTAGAAACTCTTAAAACAAACAAAAAAACCCTTTATACATTTATATCCTTTATTACATGTATAAAGCAAATCTCCATTTGTAAGAAAGTCTTCCTATTTATACCAGGTAACGTGTGTGTGTGTGTGTGTGTGTGTGTGTCTGTGTGTGTGTGTCTGTGTCTGTGTCTGTGTGCGCATGCTCAGTCCCTCAGTAGTGTGTGACTCTGCAGTCCCATGCTCTGTAGCCCACTGGGCTCCTCTCTCTGTGAAATTTTTTAGGCAAGGTACTAGAGTTGGTTGTCATTTTCTTCGCCAGGGGATCTTCCTGACCCAGGGATCCAGTATCTCCTGCACTGGCAGGCAGATTCTTTTCCACTGCCTGGGAGCCACCTGGAAAATCCCCAGCAGGAAGGACGTGTTGTTGTATTGTGTCAGACACAACACAGCAGTGATAAATGGCAAACAAGCCAGCTGGGTCCTCCACCCCCACCACCTTCTTTTGTCTTTAACTAGAAATGATATTTAATATGGTGGCTTGGGCTATTTCAGGGAGCCACTCATTTTTCCAGAGTTTCTCCCAAATACAAAGGAGGTATACATGTTATCATCTTTCTGATTGTTGTTGGTTTTTTTTTTTTTTCCTGTTAATCTATCTTTTAATACAGGTTGTTCTCAGCAAGAACCTAAAAAGTAGGAGGACAATTATTTTTCCTCTTCTACAAGTGCCTTTAGATGCTGTTTTTATGTTTCATTCATGAAAAGAATAGAGAACCTAAACGGAGCATACTTTTTAAATTTCTAACTGCCAGTGCCATTCAATGGCATGCATTACCCCAAGCAAAGAATAACTTAGCTTCCTTCCTTTTGTTCATTTCCTTGGAGGTAAGAGTAGCAAGTATTTGCCAAGTTTAATAAGCCTTTAGAGTTTGAAATTGAGGATTTATCACTGTACTTAAATTTCAAAGCATAAATACTGTTTGACAATCATAAACTTTACAAATGATAAGAAAAAAGAAAAGTTCTAAATAACTCAGCAGCAAGTTCATCAGCTTAGCTTCTCACTTTCCTTTTCTTTTCAAGCTAAGCCAGTAGAACCAATGTGGCCATACCTCAATCAGAAGAGAACAGAGAAAGTTGGAGAAGCTGAAATACTCTTTTCTGTTGTCTGTAGTCTAAGCAAGTGTCTTTTTCTCAAACATTAACATGCATAGGAACCATCTGGAGGTTCTTTTAAAATGCAGATTCTGATGCAATAAATCTGGGCTGGAGATCGCATTTCTAATGAAAGCCTAGATTATGGTAATATTGCTGGACCTAGATCACACTTCTAATAACAAGGTTCTCCTATCTTACTTTTTAAATTCTTCTATTGATGTTGTTGATCTAAAAAAAATTTAAAAAAAAAAGCACAGCATAAGAGTTGTGGATTTAAGTTGTATTTAGGGGTCTTACTGAGAACTATAGCCTGAGAAACAACCTCTCAGTAGTTCTAAAGAAACAGCTCCCAAGAGGTAGCAGGAGACATCTAGCATAGCCGGAGCCACCTGGAAAATCCCCAGCAGGAAGGACGTGTTGTTGTATTGTGTCAGACACAACACAGCAGTGATAAATGGCAAACAAGCCAGCTGGGTCCTCCACCCCCACCACCTTCTTTTGTCTTTAACTAGAAATGATATTTAATATGGTGGCTTGGCTATTTCAGGGAGCCACTCATTTTTCCAGAGTTTCTCCCAAATACAAAGGAGGTATACATGTTATCATCTTTCTGATTGTTGTTGTTTTTTTTTTTTTTTCCTGTTAATCTATCTTTTAATACAGGTTGTTCTCAGCAAGAACCTAAAAAGTAGGAGGACAATTATTTTTCCTCTTCTACAAGTGCCTTTAGATGCTGTTTTTATGTTTCATTCATGAAAAGAATAGAGAACCTAAACGGAGCATACTTTTTAAATTTCTAACTGCCAGTGCCATTCAATGGCATGCATTACCCCAAGCAAAGAATAACTTAGCTTCCTTCCTTTTGTTCATTTCCTTGGAGGTAAGAGTAGCAAGTATTTGCCAAGTTTAATAAGCCTTTAGAGTTTGAAATTGAGGATTTATCACTGTACTTAAATTTCAAAGCATAAATACTGTTTGACAATCATAAACTTTACAAATGATAAGAAAAAAGAAAAGTTCTAAATAACTCAGCAGCAAGTTCATCAGCTTAGCTTCTCACTTTCCTTTTCTTTTCAAGCTAAGCCAGTAGAACCAATGTGGCCATACCTCAATCAGAAGAGAACAGAGAAAGTTGGAGAAGCTGAAATACTCTTTTCTGTTGTCTGTAGTCTAAGCAAGTGTCTTTTTCTCAAACATTAACATGCATAGGAACCATCTGGAGGTTCTTTTAAAATGCAGATTCTGATGCAATAAATCTGGGCTGGAGATCGCATTTCTAATGAAAGCCTAGATTATGGTAATATTGCTGGACCTAGATCACACTTCTAATAACAAGGTTCTCCTATCTTACTTTTTAAATTCTTCTATTGATGTTGTTGATCTAAAAAAAATTTAAAAAAAAAAGCACAGCATAAGAGTTGTGGATTTAAGTTGTATTTAGGGGTCTTACTGAGAACTATAGCCTGAGAAACAACCTCTCAGTAGTTCTAAAGAAACAGCTCCCAAGAGGTAGCAGGAGACATCTAGCATATATATGATTTCTGGCAAAGGAATACATACAATCAAGCATACCTCTTGGTAAAAAATTACTGCTATAGACAAACAATGGAATAACTTTCCTTAATGATTTTACTGCTTTTATTTGTATGGAAAGATGCAAGAATCTGGGTTTATTGAAATTCTTCCTGAGATGTACATTTAAGGGGCCTGTTTTTTCAATGCAGAGTCCCTTATCCTGTTTCGTTACCCAAATTCCTCTCAGAGTACACTGTGGGTCAGTGTCTACAATGGCTAATGGCTTACAGTTGGGTGCTGAGCAATACTATTTATTCTTCTTGGTTTACATTGTTTTCCTAATGTTTGAGTTGTTCTTAATTTCGGATGTCCTTGGCCTGCAGCAGTTTGTAGCAAGGTTTTGGTTCCTGACCAGAGATTCCTGGCCAGGTCAAGTCACAGTTGTAAGAGCACCAAATCCTAGTCACTGGATCAGCGGTCAGTGATCAGGCCCTTGACCTTTCAGCTTTGCAGAGAAAGAATTCCCACAAAGAAAGTAGCAGAACAAGTGAGGTATACATTAGGTGTGGGAGAAAGAGTATATTACATGTGGATAGACACAGGCAGGCTCAGAGAGAGAAGTGCTGAGTCATGCCCTCATGGTATTTTTAATTACTCTTATGGGACATTTCTTCTGGGTTTCCTTTGGCCAGTCATTTTCATTTGCATGGTTCAGAGTCCATATTTAGTATATCTCAGGATTCTCCCATGTGTGTGCGCACATAAGATTGATTCCACCAAAGGGCATTATGGGTAGAACATAACTTAGCATCACTTCTCTTTTGACATCCAAGGAGCCTTTCTGCACATATGTAGTTAGGGAGGTCTTGGGACTTAGAGTTTGAATGAGAAATATGTGATGTGGGCAAGGCCTGGCCTCCTCTCTCATTGTCCTGCTACAGGTGCTTTAGAGTTCAGTCCACAGGGACTGAATCTCCCATTGTTTTCCCACTCGGTGGGCAGAATCTAACTCCTGCCTCATTCTCAGGTGAATCTTCTCAGATTGGCTAGTGTAGCTTGGTGTTCTACATTAGATTTATTTGTCTTTTTGCAAGAGATGTTCTCCTCTTTAATTTTTTTGAACTCCTAATTGTGTTATTAACAAGGAAAGCTGGGAGAGGATGATGCAATATGATGGTTAATCACAGTTGTTTCAGAACACACATCCCCTAAGTGCCAATTCGGCATGTAGGTTATTCTGAGCTAAAGGTAATGGAGACCCTGGCTTAGGAGAACTACTGCCCCTTACTTAACTATTGAAGGAAGAATTTAAATTGGGATTTTCCTCCAAAATGTTACCAGAGATATATTTTATCTAATTGGATCCATCTTTATAGGGCAGGGCAAACATTTAATCACCAAATATCCGTGAATGACCTCCTATCCATGGACACCTTAGGCCTCCATCCCATTCCTTAGCTCAGGATAGCATATATACCTTATTATATCTTCTGTCTCACACCCTCTCATGTATGTGGCACTCCTAATATTTATGAAATTAAATTTGATTTACTCCTATTAATGTCTCATATCAATTTAATTCTTAGACCAGCTGAAAGAACCTAGAAGGATTAAAAAAAATGTGTCTTCCTCTCAGAAGAAAGGAAGGCTTTACATTTTCATGAGAAAATCTTTAAGCAGATATAGCATGAGGTTTGGAGGAAGCTCCAAAACAGAGTTCAGAAGGGAGGGACACTGCTGAGTTTTGGCTTTCCCTCTCTGTTTTGGATATTAGAGCGATGTAAATAGCTCTAGTTCCCATTTGTTGAACACGTTCTCTATTCTAGGTCCTCATTTAAGTCTTTAAAGAATATTTTAAATTTTTTTGGTCTTTTTTTAAAAATTTTGGCCTCTTTTATTGGTTTTTTATTTATTTATTTTCATCTATCTTTATTCTTTTGACTGTGTTGGCCTCCCATCATGGTGGCCTCTCTCGTTGCAGAGCACCAGCTCTGGTCACATGTACTCAGGCTGGCTCGCAATTGGATATACTGGCCCAGCTCCTTCACAGCACATGGGATCTTCTGGGGCCAGGATCCAACCAGTGCCCTTGCACTGCAAGGTGTTTCTCCTCTTTAGGGAATCTATTTCTCAGGTGAATCTTCTCAGATTGGCTAGTGTAGCTTGGTGTTCTACATTAGATTTATTTGTCTTTTGCAAGAGATGTTCTCCTCTTTAATTTTGAACTCCTAATTGTGTTATTAACAAGGAAAGCTGGGAGAGGATGATGCAATATGATGGTTAATCACAGTTGTTTCAGAACACACATCCCCTAAGTGCCAATTCGGCATGTAGGTTATTCTGAGCTAAAGGTAATGGAGACCCTGGCTTAGGAGAACTACTGCCCCTTACTTAACTATTGAAGGAAGAATTTAAATTGGGATTTTCCTCCAAAATGTTACCAGAGATATATTTTATCTAATTGGATCCATCTTTATAGGGCAGGGCAAACATTTAATCACCAAATATCCGTGAATGACCTCCTATCCATGGACACCTTAGGCCTCCATCCCATTCCTTAGCTCAGGATAGCATATATACCTTATTATATCTTCTGTCTCACACCCTCTCATGTATGTGGCACTCCTAATATTTATGAAATTAAATTTGATTTACTCCTATTAATGTCTCATATCAATTTAATTCTTAGACCAGCTGAAAGAACCTAGAAGGATTAAAAAAAATGTGTCTTCCTCTCAGAAGAAAGGAAGGCTTTACATTTTCATGAGAAAATCTTTAAGCAGATATAGCATGAGGTTTGGAGGAAGCTCCAAAACAGAGTTCAGAAGGGAGGGACACTGCTGAGTTTTGGCTTTCCCTCTCTGTTTTGGATATTAGAGCGATGTAAATAGCTCTAGTTCCCATTTGTTGAACACGTTCTCTATTCTAGGTCCTCATTTAAGTCTTTAAAGAATATTTTAAATTTTTTTGGTCTTTTTTTAAAAATTTTGGCCTCTTTTATTGTTTTTTTTTATTAATTTATTTTCATCTATCTTTATTCTTTTGACTGTGTTGGCCTCCCATCATGGTGGCCTCTCTCGTTGCAGAGCACCAGCTCTGGTCACATGTACTCCAGAGCGCTGGCTCGCAATTGGATATACTGGCCCAGCTCCTTCACAGCACATGGGATCTTCTGGGGCCAGGGATCCAACCAGTGCCCTTTGCACTGCAAGGTGGATTCTTCACCCACTGGACAACCAGGGAAGCCCCAGGATATTTTAATTTTAAAAAAATATTAAAATATTCTAATTAACTTTAAAGTGTATTTTACAGATAGGGAAAGATCATGAATCTCATTGTCATTTAAAAGATGAGGGTTAGTAAGTCTGTATGTACAAAGTTAAATAAATACTTCTAAACTCAATTTCTAGGCCAAGTATTGCCGTAACTCCAGAACCAGGTAAAAGACTATTAAAGATAGAAAAATAAACAAAAATTACAGATCAGCATCTCTTGTAAACCTAAATATAAAAAATTGCCAACAAAAATTAGCAAATTGAATCCAGCAAAATAGAAACAGAAACCAAGTGAAATGTTTTACTGTGCATATAAGACAGGTTCAACAGATCAAGTTCCATAAATGTAATCTACCATATCAATAAGATAAGGAAGAAAATTGTATAATCATATCACTTGATACAGAAAACATATTTGAGAAAAACTAATACCGTTAGTGATACAAACTATCAGCGAACTAGAAAGAGGGGAAAATTTCCCCAACTTGATAAGTGCATCTACAAATAAAATCCACAGCTGGTATCATAGGTAATGGTGAAAGACTGATTGCTTTTGCTGTAAGACTGTAAAGATGTCCATTCTTATTGCTTATTCTTTATGAGACTGAGAGTTCTGGTCTATACAATAAAGGGAAAAAAGGAAATGAAGTCACACAGTTTGAAAAGGAAAAAGTGCAAGTATTCCTGTTTACAGATGGCGTGGTTGCCTAGAGAGAAAAACTCGAGTCTTAAAAAATAAAAAAAAAACCCTTGAATAAGTGGGGTCAACAAAATTGCTGAATACAAGATCAACACACCCACATAAAAGTACTGCCTTTCTATGTCCTAATAAGGAACACATTAAACTTACATCAGAAATGCAGTACCATTTATAAATATGCCAAAGAATATGAAAAGGTTAGGCATACATATAACAAACATATATAAGAGCTGTAAACTGCCATATATAAAAAGTTGAAAGAAGTAAAAGAATTGGATATACTGGCCCAGCTCCTTCACAGCACATGGGATCTTCTGGGGCCAGGGATCCAACCAGTGCCCTTTGCACTGCAAGGTGGATTCTTCACCCACTGGACAACCAGGGAAGCCCCAGGATATTTTAATTTTAAAAATATTAAAATATTCTAATTAACTTTAAAGTGTATTTTACAGATAGGGAAAGATCATGAATCTCATTGTCATTTAAAAGATGAGGGTTAGTAAGTCTGTATGTACAAAGTTAAATAAATACTTCTAAACTCAATTTCTAGGCCAAGTATTGCCGTAACTCCAGAACCAGGTAAAAGACTATTAAAGATAGAAAAATAAACAAAAATTACAGATCAGCATCTCTTGTAAACCTAAATATAAAAAATTGCCAACAAAAATTAGCAAATTGAATCCAGCAAAATAGAAACAGAAACCAAGTGAAATGTTTTACTGTGCATATAAGACAGGTTCAACAGATCAAGTTCCATAAATGTAATCTACCATATCAATAAGATAAGGAAGAAAATTGTATAATCATATCACTTGATACAGAAAACATATTTGAGAAAAACTAATACCGTTAGTGATACAAACTATCAGCGAACTAGAAAGAGGGGAAATTCCTCAACTTGATAAGTGCATCTACAAATAAAATCCACAGCTGGTATCATAGGTAATGGTGAAAGACTGATTGCTTTTGCTGTAAGACTGTAAAGATGTCCATTCTTATTGCTTATTCTTTATGAGACTGAGAGTTCTGGTCTATACAATAAAGGGAAAAAAGGAAATGAAGTCACACAGTTTGAAAAGGAAAAAGTGCAAGTATTCCTGTTTACAGATGGCGTGGTTGCCTAGAGAGAAAAACTCGAGTCTTAAAAAATAGAAAAATAAAAAAAAAACCCTTGAATAAGTGGGGTCAACAAAATTGCTGAATACAAGATCAACACACCCACATAAAAGTACTGCCTTTCTATGTCCTAATAAGGAACACATTAAACTTACATCAGAAATGCAGTACCATTTATAAATATGCCAAAGAATATGAAAAGGTTAGGCATACATATAACAAACATATATAAGAGCTGTAAACTGCCATATATAAAAAGTTGAAAGAAGTAAAAGAAGACCAGGGTTAATGGGAAGACATATCATAGTCAAGGATTCAACCTAGGACATATGAATTTAATGCAATTCCTATCAAATTCCCAGCAAGGTTTTATATACCCAAGGCCTAGAGTACTAAAAGCAATTTTGGGAAGGAAAATTTAAAAATAATAATAATAAAATAAATTGGGAGAAATCATTCTTCTAATGTTTAGATGCACTATATAGTTATCATACTTGTATAGTAGAGTGAAATAGATAATTCTGATACTGTTCCAGAGAAAGTTACATAGATCAATGGAACAGAATAGAGTAACTAGAAATAAATCCACACAAGTATATCCAATGGATTTTTGACAAAGTTACACAAGCAATTCAATGGAGGAAGGAATTGTTTTGGAGCAATTTTACATACAAAGACATTAAAAAAAAAAACAAAACAAAACCCTACTGTCAGATAAAGTCAGACACATCTGAAGCAAATTACCACGTACAGAGCTTGAAGAACATGCTGCTGACTTTCTCACCTCTCCAGAGCTCAGGCTCTTACCTGTTGCTCCATACTATATTCTCCTAACTTCTAGCAAGCAGTGTTCTGGCGTAGGTGTCAGAGGACAATGTCACGTTTTCCTCCAGGATATATGAAGGAAATATCCTCTTCTGATGTTTGGGAAACTCCATCGTATGTGGAAAGTTGGATTTATAACCTCAGAAAAACACCAGTTCCTCTTTTCTTTCCTGACTCACATTTTCTGTGCTCCCTGCTAAGTGTAAGCGGTGTTGAGATGGAATTCTAGGGGAAAATCTCCAATGTACCTGTTGGAACATCTTCTTATGGGTTACATTCTACCTTCTTGAAAGGTCTTATAAAGGACAGAACTGTTTTTCTAACTCTAATTACAGTGTCATGCAATCACTATGGTAAAGACTTTTCTGTGGCTTAGTTTTAGTCATTTTCCATTCTAAAATGTTTAAAGTTACTTCTTGCCTAAGTGAATTATTTCTGAAGAACTAGTTCTGTGTTGTTGTTGTTGTTTTTCTTTTTCCTATTTCTTCTTTCTGTTTTAAGCAGACAAAATCACATCTGCTTAACTGAGGGATTGTGGAGATTTCATGGGGATTTGGGGAGTAGGAGGCATCCTGGCATGGAGGTCTTTATTAGTTTTTGATCCACTTCCAGTAAGCATTCTAACAATTCCTCCCACACCTTTCACTAAAAGTTTTCTCCTCAGGCTAATTGACTGTTAATGGAAGATAAGTAAGGCATTTAAACATCGGCATCTTCTCTAAATCAGTATCCATGACTTATATCACCCTTTTAAAAACAGGATTTAGGTAGCAGTAAATCCTCTGGGGGTTTTTGTTTGTTGTTTGTTTCTCTGTCACATCAGACAGTGGGTTTGTTGGATGGATTGAAAGGCAGGTTTTATTTTCTACTTCATTTCTTCCAGGGCGAGTGATGAACTGCTAAAGTAGAAGTTACAGGGGTCTACAGGTCGCTAGTCTTTTATGTAACTAATCAGTAGTTTAATTTTATTTGAAAAAACATAACTTTTCATTTGAAAATAGAATACCTACATAAATGTTCTGTCTGTGAAAATTAACTCATGAATGAAGATTTTGGCCTATTCAGAATCTATAGTCACAGCATCTAATGTCTCAACCAGCTTTTGGCCTCTTTAACACCACAACTTTAAAATGACAAATGATACTTTCTAGTTTTCCTGGCTAAATAAACAAATAAATAAGGTCATGGAATTAGACTTTTCTTTCAGATTTGCTATGGAAATAGCTCATCATTGTTGGAAAATGAAGAGTCTCTGGAACAGGATGGGCTCTGTGTATTGTCTTAGAGTCGATTCCCTGATGGTGATTGTTATAGGATGGACTGAGAAATGAACGAGTGGCTCCCTAAGATAAATGCTCTGTGCGCATAGTTATCTGAGCCAGTTGGTTGCAAACAAACATTTTATGAAATATAGATAATTCAGTTCAGTTCAGGAAGAAATCCCTTGTTCTGTCTCCCTCAAAGCTATTCCTTCTCTCAAGGTACCCTTATTGTTCAAGCATCAATCAGCTCTTACAATAACTTTCAACGTGCCCTTCCCAATTTCGCCAGATGCAGTTGGTAGTCATTTGTATCCCCAGAGTTAATTTTCTCACATGTAGATCTTACTGTGATACCCTTTTAAAAGATCTCTGTATGTTTCAAGCCTAACTGCCTGAGCCATGGGTAGCAGCTTTACTTTGGCTTGCTCGAAGATTGGCCTGTAATATGTGAACTATATGTAAAGCCAGATCATAAACAATTGCACCTATTCCGGGAATGGTCATTTTACTTAAAAGTTAGATAAACTCTTTAAATAAAAAATACAGATTTATTATAGAATAGCGTGAAATGCCATATAAATTTTATAATAAAAGAAGAAACCTCAAAGAAATGTGATGCTTGTAAAATCAATTTTCTTTGGATTTTGTGTGCAAACTCCTTATCATAGTGTATGATTCTTTTAACAATTGGATGCCAGCTAACACCATATCCTGCGACTCCTTCCTCCTCGCATTCTTCTGAGCTGCCTCTGATGGACTACTAGTACCATTCCTCAAACTTCCAACCCTTTTCATGCATCCCTACATAAATGTTCTGTCTGTGAAAATTAACTCATGAATGAAGATTTTGGCCTATTCAGAATCTATAGTCACAGCATCTAATGTCTCAACCAGCTTTTGGCCTCTTTAACACCACAACTTTAAAATGACAAATGATACTTTCTAGTTTTCCTGGCTAAATAAACAAATAAATAAGGTCATGGAATTAGACTTTTCTTTCAGATTTGCTATGGAAATAGCTCATCATTGTTGGAAAATGAAGAGTCTCTGGAACAGGATGGGCTCTGTGTATTGTCTTAGAGTCGATTCCCTGATGGTGATTGTTATAGGATGGACTGAGAAATGAACGAGTGGCTCCCTAAGATAAATGCTCTGTGCGCATAGTTATCTGAGCCAGTTGGTTGCAAACAAACATTTTATGAAATATAGATAATTCAGTTCAGTTCAGGAAGAAATCCCTTGTTCTGTCTCCCTCAAAGCTATTCCTTCTCTCAAGGTACCCTTATTGTTCAAGCATCAATCAGCTCTTACAATAACTTTCAACGTGCCCTTCCCAATTTCGCCAGATGCAGTTGGTAGTCATTTGTATCCCCAGAGTTAATTTTCTCACATGTAGATCTTACTGTGATACCCTTTTTAAAAAGATCTCTGTATGTTTCAAGCCTAACTGCCTGAGCCATGGGTAGCAGCTTTACTTTGGCTTGCTCGAAGATTGGCCTGTAATATGTGAACTATATGTAAAGCCAGATCATAAACAATTGCACCTATTCCGGGAATGGTCATTTTACTTAAAAGTTAGATAAACTCTTTAAATAAAAAATACAGATTTATTATAGAATAGCGTGAAATGCCATATAAATTTTATAATAAAAGAAGAAACCTCAAAGAAATGTGATGCTTGTAAAATCAATTTTCTTTGGATTTTGTGTGCAAACTCCTTATCATAGTGTATGATTCTTTTAACAATTGGATGCCAGCTAACACCATATCCTGCGACTCCTTCCTCCTCGCATTCTTCTGAGCTGCCTCTGATGGACTACTAGTACCATTCCTCAAACTTCCAACCCTTTTCATGCATCTCCGAACTCCCAGGCTGTTCTCTCTGCTTAAAATACCATTTCCCATTTCCCTGAATTGTGAATTGCTATTCATCCTTAAAGTTTATAAACTCATTCAAACTACATATATTATTCCTTCCTCTGTATCTCAGAAAGTATTTCCCATAAATCTCTTCAAGTATATTTTATGTTGTATCATGCTTATTTTATGTATTGGTTACTTTTACTATGTATGAAAGCTTTAACGTAAAAATGTGTCTTATTCATTTTTTTTCTTGCGCAGTGGTTTATAATATGGTCACAAATCAAACACTTTAGCACTCCTCCTTCCAAAGATTGTGTTTAGATCCCCTTCCTTTCAGAGTGGGCTCTACTTTATGACTCTTTCTAACAAACAGAATGTAGTGGAAATCACAGAGTATAACTTCCAAGACTTGGTCATCATCAACGCAAAATTTAGTAGTTGGAAGCAGTCCTTCATACTGACATAGCAGAAATGTAAAATCTCCTTGGAACTGGCCAGTGGATGAAACTGGTAGGATTTTGAAAAGGAAAATGCTGAAAGTTTTAAAAAACTCTGTAGAAGAGTGATGACAACTCAGAAGACTATACGTGAGGGCTAAAAATAAAGCTATTAATACCTTATTGTAACCTGGATCAAAGGCTTCTTTGATACAGGAATGAATGGTTAAGCAACAATGATTCCTGAAAAATTATAGAAAGTAAAAAAGATACCTAAAGGAACTGGATATCTAGCTTTGGAAGTTTCCAAAACAAATGTTGGAAGATGCCATCTGATTTTCTTTTTGATGATTATGGTAAGATGTGAAAAGAGAGAGATGAATTAAAATAAGTATTGTTAAACACAGAGAAGCAAGGTTTGATTGTTCTGAAAATTCTCAGCCATTCCAGATAGGAAACACTGGCAAGAAAACATGCAGTTCAGATAAGATCAAGATTGGGAATGTGAAATCTTTGTTAAGATCTCATAAAACTCTGAGGTGAAGCCTTAGAATACCATTCAGTCAGGAAAAAAAAAATCCTCTATAAAGATTTTAAGGGTATTCCTCACAGATCCTTTAAATCAAATAGTAGAAGCACTAAGGAGCTTAAGGACATTCCCCATGAGCAAAAATCTAAAATAGAAAAGGGCATATGCCAAAAGAGACTTGTCAGTGTGACCTTTGGCACATTAAGATTAACAAGAGATCCACAGAGTTTGGATGCCACAACTATAAAGATCCTGCACGCTGCAGCCAAGACCTGGCACAGCCAAATACATAAATCAATAATTTTTTCTTAAAAAAGAATAACAGGAGATCCAGTGTTAAACTGATTATTTTGGTGGAAACAGTGTCATCCTGGATTGAAAGAGACTGCTAAACTGGGATTAATTTCGCCAGTATAATTTTGATCCTCAAAGTACTTGCACACACTGGCTGAACTGTTATAAAGATATTCCAGCAACTATATAAAGTCCTCATTTGGAGGTCCTGAGATAGTCTACCAATAACCAATGGAAAACAAGACTTTAGCCAATGGCCTTATCATTGAGCCCACTTGAGAGGGCATCATTTAGTCCAGGGAATTCTTAAAGTGTCTGAAGCTCCAGGTCATATTTTTGCTCTGACATCAGGAGAAACCTCAAACCAGAACATCCAGGAAGTTGCTCATGTATTTCTAATTCTCAGAAACACTGACAAAATATTTGTTGTTGTTTGCTATTAAATTTGCGTTAACTTGTTACCCAGCAAGATTAGCAAAACAATCATTTTTCTCATCTACTGTATTGTTTGATGTGTTGTTCTCAGTTATCAGATATTTGCTGGAAGAGAAAAGGAGAGGAAAGCTGGAGACATGGTGGATGGAATACAAAACAGAACCAATGTGGTGAGAAATCATGATAATTAAACTACTTTAAAGATTTCTCAATGAAATGTTTATTCATAATATATGTTCAAAGTTATTCTTTAAGTTTAAAAGTGTAATTGGGACTTCCCTGTGGTCTAGTCATTAGGAATCCATCTGCCATGTACTCAGCCTTTCAGTATATACTACAAAATTTATATCCAAAAATTCATTTTTCTTTATTCTCAAGAAAACAAGAAAACTCAAGGAATGTCTAAACAAATACTGAATTTGTCGGTAACATTTAAAACTTCATGCTTTAAGCCACAGAATTATTGTATACATTTGCTCGTTCACTTAAAAAGTAGTCGTTTTACTTTCTGAACCCTAATCAGTTGTTGGTTTTGGTTTTTATTATGTATGTGAACTTTAAATTTTTATCTTATAATTTCAGAAAGTTCTTTTAGGTCACCCAACTAATTGCTGATTATGTGATTCTGCGCAGTGGGGTGGTGAAAGCATGTTGATGATATCAAAACACGAACAATAATCACTTCTATTCCTAGAGCACTGAAAAGGTTACTTTGTCCTTCTCCTGACTTTCTCCACGACTCTTCCAACTCCATGTGTGCACTGGAGCTGTTCTCACCGTGGAGAGGCTGAGCCCTGTATTCCCTTCGATCTAATAACGTCCAATTAAGGACTGCTAGTTCCTAAGCTGCATACCCTAAGGACCCATGTTAATGATGAGTTTAAAACAGTGTCCGATTACAGGCGTACAGTGTGCTAGCCACCTTAGCATCGCATTTTTATTTTTATTTATTTATTTTTTACATTTTTAAATTGAGTGATAATCGGTAAGACTTTAGCAGTCCTGTTTAAACAATAAGGAAGCACAGATTCAGAGAACTTCAGAACTTCAAGGTGACCTAGACAAGACACGCATAGAACTTCTTAGATTATGAATAGGTTAAATAATTGAACAACAGAGCTAAGATCCATTTCAACAAGATCCACAGTTTTCGTGGTTAGATGTATATATGTGTGTGGGTGGGAGGGTGGGTGTGTGGGTGTGTGTGTAGATATATATTTTTATTTGGGGAAGAGGATGTTGTCAAGTTGCCTTCATTTTGAAAGATCTGTTCAGATTTTTATGAAAAGAAATCCACTGGAATATTGACAAATTCCATTTTGTGCTATGGAGAAGTGTGGCAGAATTTACAGACTAATGCAATGATTTGTCGCTGTAATGAGGATTCCTCATGAAACTGTTGAATTGTAAAATTATACAGGAGAAAGCATGAACTGTGTATCACCATTGATTCAGGAGAGACAGCAGTGAGTGGTCTTGAAGAGAGATCTTCGTTCCCTGCCTAGGAATTAAACCTGGGCAGCCTGGATGAAAATTTAGGCATCCTAGCCACCAAACCACCGGGGCTATAAAGTTTATTATTAGAGATATAGGTCAGTGTATGGGAGCACATTACAGAGAAGCAGTTTGTTTATTTAAGCCAGAAGCTAGATAGAAATACATACTCAGAGGGGAGAAAGGGCATTCTGAATGAGGAACACCGTAAGAAGGTAATATAAACCATTTATGTAGGACAGTCCTTCCGGGTCTTTGTTTACGTTTAGCCAGTTATCTTGTTTCTTTTTTCACTCATGACTGGTTCTTAAGACTCCTGTGCAACTTTTGCTATGATGGATCCAACCACAGAGGCCTGTGGGTGTGTGTGCACACTTCCAATGCAGTGGGATCCCCTCCCTTTTTCACCCCCAAGAAGCCTTCATGCACATGTGCAAAGAGGGAAGTCTTCCTTGAGCTCAGGAGCGGGTATCTTATCTCTTTACTTTAGGTAGAGCTCAGCTTTTGCAAATAGCTTTGTCGTTGGAGTGTCTGAGTGAGAACAAAGCTTGAATTTTATTCCACTTGACAAACACCAGCTGCCCAGCCCAGGGGCCCATCTATCTCCTCCTTCACCGTCACCACATTCTTGGAAATGAAGTGTGCAGCTTGTGCGTTTGACATCTCACACCCTTCTTCCACACCCTGCCTCTGTGGGGCCTTTTACATGTGTAATAATTCATGAATAGGCCTCAGAATAGTACAGTTAATCCTTCTGTGTCCCAGGGTACTAAATCTTCAGTTAATACAATTCTTGTTTCAGCATGGAAAGAAAATGCCCTGGAAGAAATCCTGGTGACTGTATTGTTTCTTATTCAATCTGAACCTAGGTATTTATCATATTTATTAAAATAAAATAAATTAAGAGGCTTCCCATGTGGCTCAGATAGTAAAGAATCTGCCTGCAATGTAGGAGACCTGGGTTTGATCCCTGGGTTGGGAAAATCTCCTGGAAAAGAGAATGGTAACCCACACCAGTATTCTTGCCTGGAGAATTCCATAGACAGAGGAGCCTAGCAAGCTGCAGTCCACGTGCTCACAAAGAGTCAGGCACAACTGAGATACTAACACTTTCACTTTTCATAATATATATTGTTAATTTTGTTGACAAAATTGGAAGAAGTATGTCTAACGATAATACAATGATTGGAAGGAGAACTCTTCAAAGAAATAAACCAAGGGGTATTGTAAAAAACACTATCATAATGAGAAATGAAACAGCACCTCAGAGATTAGACGCAGACACTGACTCTTACACACAAATGCAAATACAAATAACAGCTTCAGAATGAACTCATAGAACAGCATATGTCCTTAAGTGTATAAAAGTTTTTCTGACTCATTATTTGTGTTCACTTAGTTTGGAAGATGGACCACAGTCAGATAAGGATAGTTCTATTGGTGTTAGCTTCCAAAGATCCGTGAAGATTTTCAGTCAGTGTTCTTTGATTTGGGGCCATAGTTATAGGTCGCATACATGCTTTCCGGAAATACATCTTAGCAATTTGTCTGAAGAAGAGACAGGTTCATAGGTTTCTCCTCTGAGGCATAAAACATTTAGAATATTTCTAGGATTGCAGTAAAATTTTGAATTTACTATTATTTGCATAGGTTTACAACCATTATCTTCTTGATCATAAAAGTATCCCAAAGATGGAGCCAGAAGGAAATTAGTTTGCAATCCAACTCATGTGTTAAGTAGTAGCATGTGGTCAAGAAGCATCAACAGGTAAGTGTCCACTGATAGTCTCTCAAGTATATTATTCTCTCATGAGATTCTCACAGTTTTCCCCAGGTGTAGTGAGTAGGCCTTATCTTCATCTTGTAAATCCCACAGTGCCAAATCCCAAATTATGTCAGCTGTTTGTTCAGTAAGTAGCATGCACAATGAGGTTCATCAGTTCCCTGATGAATCAACTGGGATATGTCAGTTTTAAAACCTCCGCCAGCTGTCTTGAAGTTGAAGAGCATAATGGTGGGATCTCATTATCATAGCTCTGCCTGACTTTCATTAGATGATGCAAATTAATTTTTTTTAATGAATTAGGTTTACTATACAGTTTTGGGATAATCTGAAAATGATCTGAAGTTAAATTTCTATGACAATACCTCTTCCATTTTGTGTTTTCTGGATATAACTAGAGCATATTTATTTGAAAAAAAGTGTGAAAAGTTAAAGAAAAACTTGTGCTATTTTTTTATCCATATCAAATTTCAGTTATTCTTGAGATAAATACACAGTTTGTTCAGGCGAGTCCTTATTAGTCAACTCTTTTTAGGGATTATTTCCTAAAGCAGTGATATTTTCAGAGGTGTTTCTTTTGCTATTTGTGTGTTACTTTATAGATATTTGATGAAAATAGAAATTTGTATAAGTGTATATGATTCTTTATTCCAATGTAGTAGCTTAAGAGCCTCCACAGTGTGTTGGCTAAAATGTTTTCCTAATGGGTCAGTTTCTAGAAGACATCCGCTGAGGTTCAGCTCTTCCATGAAAATTAAGAAGAAAAAAGAAAAAAAAATAGATGACACTTTAAACATGTGACTTTAGTGCAGTAAGAATGCTGCCTGAATCTTTGTAAAGAAATATTGAGAAAGCATATATGGTTAAAAGGTTAAATAAAGTATTTTAAAATAAGTGTAAAGAAGAGGTTTTCTCCTGATGCTCTTGCCTCATGGACATTCGTGTCTGTTTCATGCCATGTACTTTTACCACCACAGTCAGTGAATAGGATTCACTAAATGCTTCGACTGTTATCCAGCAAAGCTGTGAGATGTTTCAAGTGGTGTATGAGTATTATTTTTATCTTGATGAGTACAATTGTACTAATTCAACGTCTAGTTGGGGCAAAGGATATTTATCAAAGCCTACCTCAAATCTATGATTAAATTCATTCCACAGAGAAATAAATCTGTTTATTCTAAAGTTTATTTGCTCATGTGAAATTGTTTTACATCTTTTCCAGTTTTGTCCTGGAGGGCTTCTTTAGTCTTTTTTTTTTTTTTTTTTAATCTGCTTCAGTGAGGTCAGTTTCAATAGTTGCCATGGGATGAAGGGGTTTGAATATTTAGTAATTATGAGAATTTCCACAAGATCATTCACCACTTACTCCACCTTTTTTGTTTTGGGTTTTGTTTGCTGCTCTGTGCATAGTGTTTTTTCCAACAGACAGTGTCAGAACAGGATGATTCCTCACTCATATTCTCTGGAGGATGACTCACAATAAAACAGAATTTGTAATCCATTACCTTTTTTTAACAATTAGAAAAATAACTCTGGTAAGCCTCTATCTGTCTGGACTCCCTCTCCTTCTTCCTCACCAAAAATATATTACAGCAATTGGAAAGAACAGTTTGTCTCCTTGAAAGCAGAGGACGAACAAGGATACTGGCTCCTGTATTCCTTTCTTTTAGTTTACAGCTGGATAAGTATGAGGAAATAAAGATGATAAAAAGCAATACGTGTGTGTGTACACCCGCATATGAAGTAAGAGTTCACCAAATGATAAAGTGGTGTTTTTTTTTTCTTGAAAAGGCCTCATTGTTGCTATACCTGTTATCTTTAATTGTTCCTTTAGAGAAATCAAGAGTCGTGATGCTGTGTGTACCCCATTGCCCTTGTGAGCAAACAGAGGCAGAGACTGATAAGGAACTCATCAAGAGGATGTGTATTACAGGGACAAAAGAGGAATTCAAACCTCTGGAATTCCAGCTTGCATGTCTCGACACTACACCATTTTGCCTCCTAATGTATTTTTTTTCACAGTCCAGGAAAAGAAGCAATGCCTTCAGTAAGCTAGTAATGTAAGAAGTTAATATAGGTCTAAAACAGCTAAACTGCAGGAGTGGCACAGAATCGAATATCTTTCCTTGGCATCTTTCTCCCATCCAAGTACTAACCAGGCCCAACCCTGCTTAGCTTCCGAGATCAGACGAGATCAGGCACATTCAGGATGGTATGGCCATAGACTTGTCAGCATCTTTCTAAAGGCAGAGACGTGTTGTATAAACTAGAACAACGGCACATACAAAGGACTGACTTTAATTCATTTCACTGCAGATGGAAAGATCATCTGCTAGTATTTCCATATTCTTCTCTCTAGTTGTAAACTCAACTTTAAAGTCTTATGATAGGAAAATATTTTTAAAAATCAAGCATATATGAGAGGTATGCATTTGACTAACAAATCTATGCACATACAAATGACCATAACCTGAGTAATGGACTGAATGAAATGATTTCTTCTGAGTAAAACATGAGGATATATTTACAGTCATTTAAGTTTAAATTTTAGGTATGGGGAATTCTTGTTTGGAAGCAGACTGAGAGAGCTAGTGTAAACAGTTTATTTTAAGAAAAGAAAAATAAAGCCCAAGAAATTAAAAAGAGTTACTAAGACTATCACATCTAAAGATCTACCACTGATATCATTTATAATAGAAATTAGTTACAGTATTTGGGGCCCCTTCTAAGTACGAGGACGAACAAGGATACTGGCTCCTATCTTTTAGACAGCTGGATAAGTATGAGGAAATAAAGATGATAAAAGCAATACGTGTGTGTGTACACCCGCATATGAAGTAAGAGTTCACCAAATGATAAAGTGGTGTTTTTTTCTTGAAAAGGCCTCATTGTTGCTATACCTGTTATCTTTAATTGTTCCTTTAGAGAAATCAAGAGTCGTGATGCTGTGTGTACCCCATTGCCCTTGTGAGCAAACAGAGGCAGAGACTGATAAGGAACTCATCAAGAGGATGTGTATTACAGGGACAAAAGAGGAATTCAAACCTCTGGAATTCCAGCTTGCATGTCTCGACACTACACCATTTTGCCTCCTAATGTATTTTTTTTCACAGTCCAGGAAAAGAAGCAATGCCTTCAGTAAGCTAGTAATGTAAGAAGTTAATATAGGTCTAAAACAGCTAAACTGCAGGAGTGGCACAGAATCGAATATCTTTCCTTGGCATCTTTCTCCCATCCAAGTACTAACCAGGCCCAACCCTGCTTAGCTTCCGAGATCAGACGAGATCAGGCACATTCAGGATGGTATGGCCATAGACTTGTCAGCATCTTTCTAAAGGCAGAGACGTGTTGTATAAACTAGAACAACGGCACATACAAAGGACTGACTTTAATTCATTTCACTGCAGATGGAAAGATCATCTGCTAGTATTTCCATATTCTTCTCTCTAGTTGTAAACTCAACTTTAAAGTCTTATGATAGGAAAATATTTTTAAAAATCAAGCATATATGAGAGGTATGCATTTGACTAACAAATCTATGCACATACAAATGACCATAACCTGAGTAATGGACTGAATGAAATGATTTCTTCTGAGTAAAACATGAGGATATATTTACAGTCATTTAAGTTTAAATTTTAGGTATGGGGAATTCTTGTTTGGAAGCAGACTGAGAGAGCTAGTGTAAACAGTTTATTTTAAGAAAAGAAAAATAAAGCCCAAGAAATTAAAAAGAGTTACTAAGACTATCACATCTAAAGATCTACCACTGATATCATTTATAATAGAAATTAGTTAAGTATTGCATCTGTACTTTGAAGGTAAGAAGACCAGAGCTTCTAATCCTCTGAGAAGATCTGTTAAACAGTTGTGTAGAAATTCTCATTCAATACTATTTTTGGAGGGGATTTCTTCCAGGAAATTTTTTTTTTTTGGTTTGTTTATTTGTTTTGTATTTTTTTGTAAGTATCAGGCAAAACAAGGCTTTAACTCTCTTTTTGTGCAAACAAGAGTGCATATATGTGCTGTGTAGATAGATGGATAAGTGAATAGATGATAGATAACATATATTACAGTCTTAGAGGTCATAGGAACATTGTTTTGGAGGAAGCATAATTTTAATTAAGTACTGAGACGTAAATGATTCCAGGTGGAATAGTAAAGAGAAGAAATGTAAGCATGAGACAGTAATATGTACAAAGGACAAACATAGAAAACTACTAGTTTATTCAAGATATTCAAAATAGGTTATTGTTTGACATGTCAGGTATAAGTAAGTGACAGGGAAATTGAAGAAACTGTTTAAAGGTAGCTAATGAAGACTCTTAGACAAGAAGTAATGGATTTGAGGTTTATAGCTAGTGGTGCCACGGATATAGGTTAAGTTTTAAACAGATTATTCCAGCAGCAGGTAGGGGAAAGACTAGCATGGGGAAATAATGACAATAGGAAGTTGAAAAAGAAAGTTGCTGTGATTCAGAAAAGAAATGATAAGAATCTGAACACAGGCAGTAGCGGTGGGGACAAAGTGGAGTAAACAGAAATAAGAGATGTTTCAGTGGTTGAATGTGTCAGACTTCTTTGGTAAGGTTGCATAACCTGTGAAGAGCATAGAGGCATCAAATATGACACCATCCTGGCATGAGTAACTGAGACAATGAGTACAGGAGAAACAGACTGGAGGGAGAATAAAGGGAGTGAGTACTGTATTTGTTTGCTTAAATTTTGATTCTAGTGGTTTATTGAATTGGGATCCAGTCACTGAATTGGGTGTTTAAGAGAAAGAACAGAAGAGAGATAGATCTGAGAGTCACTAGTCATGTTTTGGTAGAAGCAATCTTATAAGAATATCTCAGGAAACCTATACAGAGAAATAGAAGAAGACCAAGAACAAAATCTCACAGAATACTAAAGTGTAATAATGAATGTTGAAAGTGGAACCAATAAATGAAAAAGAAAACAAAACAGTATTCTCAGATAATAGGAAGTCAGCTAGGTAAACATGATGTTCAAGGAGGAGGAGAAAATTTCCGGTGAACAAGGACAATTGTGTCAATGAATCAACTAGATTAATGGTTGAATATAGAGCATTCGATGTGGCAGTTTGGAGGTCATTGTAAAGTGAATAAAAGCATTTTGAGACCAGAGGGAAAGAAAAAGCTAGGGTTTCCCTGGTGACTCAGTTGGTGAAGAATCTGGCTGCAATGCAGGAGATCCTCCTGCTATGCAGGAGACTCGGTTTGGATCTCAGGGTCAAGAAGATCCCCTGGAGGAAGGAAGTACTATCCACTCCAGTATTCTTGCCTGGAGAATTGCATGGACAGAGGAGCCTACCTGGCTACAGTCCATGGGGTCGCAAAGCGTCAGACACACAAAAAAATGTACAAAGGTATAAAGTATAAATTAAATGTACTAAGGGTACAGAGCTTACAACTAAGCTAGATTGTCAGTATTATTAGTCATAATATAAAAAAATGATATTTTATATTTTAACATGACTTAATATCAAGGAAATTTAATACCAATTACATTATTTTAAATTCATTATAGAGATTATCATGTGAATGAGGTAAGAGGCCAAGAAAAAATATTACTGATTAAGAGAGATATTCCCAGAAATTATTTTTATATATAAAGTTGGATATCATAAATTAGAAAGAATTAGCTAGCAACATTGTTGAAAAATAAATTAGATGTTTCAGTGGTTGAATGTGTCAGACTTCTTTGGTAAGGTTGCATAACCTGTGAAGAGCATAGAGGCATCAAATATGACACCATCCTGGCATGAGTAACTGAGACAATGAGTACAGGAGAAACAGACTGGAGGGAGAATAAAGGGAGTGAGTACTGTATTTGTTTGCTTAAATTTTGATTCTAGTGGTTTATTGAATTGGGATCCAGTCACTGAATTGGGTGTTTAAGAGAAAGAACAGAAGAGAGATAGATCTGAGAGTCACTAGTCATGTTTTGGTAGAAGCAATCTTATAAGAATATCTCAGGAAACCTATACAGAGAAATAGAAGAAGACCAAGAACAAAATCTCACAGAATACTAAAGTGTAATAATGAATGTTGAAAGTGGAACCAATAAATGAAAAAGAAAACAAAACAGTATTCTCAGATAATAGGAAGTCAGCTAGGTAAACATGATGTTCAAGGAGGAGGAGAAAATTTCCGGTGAACAAGGACAATTGTGTCAATGAATCAACTAGATTAATGGTTGAATATAGAGCATTCGATGTGGCAGTTTGGAGGTCATTGTAAAGTGAATAAAAGCATTTTGAGACCAGAGGGAAAGAAAAAGCTAGGGTTTCCCTGGTGACTCAGTTGGTGAAGAATCTGGCTGCAATGCAGGAGATCCTCCTGCTATGCAGGAGACTCGGTTTGGATCTCAGGGTCAAGAAGATCCCCTGGAGGAAGGAAGTACTATCCACTCCAGTATTCTTGCCTGGAGAATTGCATGGACAGAGGAGCCTACCTGGCTACAGTCCATGGGGTCGCAAAGCGTCAGACACACAAAAAAATGTACAAAGGTATAAAGTATAAATTAAATGTACTAAGGGTACAGAGCTTACAACTAAGCTAGATTGTCAGTATTATTAGTCATAATATAAAAAAATGATATTTTATATTTTAACATGACTTAATATCAAGGAAATTTAATACCAATTACATTATTTTAAATTCATTATAGAGATTATCATGTGAATGAGGTAAGAGGCCAAGAAAAAATATTACTGATTAAGAGAGATATTCCCAGAAATTATTTTTATATATAAAGTTGGATATCATAAATTAGAAAGAATTAGCTAGCAACATTGTTGGTGG
Organism: Tragulus kanchil; assembly: GCA_022376925.1. Taxonomy (NCBI): domain Eukaryota; kingdom Metazoa; phylum Chordata; class Mammalia; order Artiodactyla; family Tragulidae; genus Tragulus; species Tragulus kanchil. Next base: position 108,068,659 of record JAIOJX010000024.1, on the reverse strand, counting down.
GTTGAAAAATTGAATTTTATATTGTCAAAAACAAAAGATAACACCACAATTGTATTAAAAAAGGCTAGGAGTCCTCCTTAGGGAGAAGGTGATAATTATTTCTAATGGTCTATAAATCAAGAGCATTTTGTTTTCAATGACATTTTACCTTAAAAAAAAAAGCATGAAAATAAAGTTCTTCAGTATGAGGCTGAATTATAGGAAGCACTATAAAAGAAATCTTTTCAATTCACTCAGTTATTTTTGCCTTATTTTATTTATCTTTGAGGTCTGTGTGTTTCTCATGCTTAATAATAAAATATGACCTTTGAGATTTATGAGAATGAGAATGACTTGGGTTCTTTCTTTCTGGATCAACTTTGGCACAGGCAAATGAGCTAGGGAGTTAGCCAGCTCAGGTGCTCATGCTGCTTGCTAGAGGTGGAATTCGTTTCCTTTATCAAAAGAATCTACTTAGCTTTAACAAAATTGGCAACTTTCTAAAAATAAAATAAAATATATAACTTATTCTTTCTTAAACTAGGGAAATAGACCGACCCACAATGAGCCATTTTAATTTTAGTGCATGAATACTTGTTATAATAATAGAATAGTGATAATAAAACATTCCGTATCATTTTATTTTTTTCTTTTGAACATGCTGCATGGCGTGTGGTAGCTTAGCTCTCCTAGGAGGGATCAAACCTGAATCTGTGCCCCTTTCTGGGGAAACATGGAGCTCTCATCAGGAAACTAACTGCCAGGGAATTTCCAAAATATTTCATATCCTTATGAGCACTAATTTGTTGGAGGAACACATTGTATGATTCAGAAGACACTAGGTAATAATTAAGGAATCTGAACTTTAGACTGTAAAAATTCTAATAGAGGGCTTCCCCTGGTGGTCCAGTGGGTAAGGACACCGCCTTGCAGTGCAAGGGGCTCCGCTTTGATCCCTGGCCTGGGAAGATCCCACGTGCCGCGGAGCGGCTGGACTGATGTGTCCAATCACTGAGCCGGAGCTCTGGAGCGCATGCTTCCAGAGCCGGCGCTCTGAGACAACAGAGGCCACCTCGATGGGAGGCCCAGAGGAGCCAAAGAGCAAGGACGGATGAAAATAGAGAAATGAAAGACCAATAGAAGTGGCCTGCCCATCCCCCTCCCTCCCCCCCACCCCCCCCAAAAAGATAAATAAATAAATGAAATAAATGTTTAAAAAAGAAAATTCTAATAGAGAGGAAATTCTGTTATTTTAAGGGTTTAATTGTCCTTTGTGAAACAAAAGCTTAGAATGCAATAATGTACAAGAATCTCTCTAACTCTAAAATTTTGCAAGTTAACAAAACCTGGGACAGACATCATGTTTTCTAGAGTCAGTAGTATTAAACAAGGTTTTCTTTTTAATTTCCCAGAATATCAGCACATAAGATATACAAATTAGAAATCTACAGTTTGATAAATTTTGGCAAGGGGTACATCAATCAAAATATGAAACATTTCCATCACTTCAGCAAGCTGCTCCTTCCTCTTCACATTTAAGTCTTCCTACCCACCTCTCATCCTGCCTCAGGCAATCGCTTATCTACTATATCACTATGGATTATTTTGGCTAGTCCAGAATGCCATAGAAATAGAAGAAATATCATTTGGACTCTTCTGTTTCTGGCTCCTTTCACAGAGTATACTTTTTGAGAGTCAGTCATCTGTATTACTGCATTTCCTAGTAGTTTATTCTTTTTGGTGAATACCACACCATTGTAGGAGTATACTACAATTTGTTTTCCATTCTCCTGTAACTGGAAATTAAGATTGGCTCTAGTGTAAGACTTTTCTTTTTTGAACTTACATTTCATTATTCTTGTCTAAAATGCCGATTCTTATGAGCACTAATTTGTTGGAGGAACACATTGTATGATTCAGAAGACACTAGGTAATAATTAAGGAATCTGAACTTTAGACTGTAAAAATTCTAATAGAGGGCTTCCCCTGGTGGTCCAGTGGGTAAGGACACCGCCTTGCAGTGCAAGGGGCTCCGCTTTGATCCCTGGCCTGGGAAGATCCCACGTGCCGCGGAGCGGCTGGACTGATGTGTCCAATCACTGAGCCGGAGCTCTGGAGCGCATGCTTCCAGAGCCGGCGCTCTGAGACAACAGAGGCCACCTCGATGGGAGGCCCAGAGGAGCCAAAGAGCAAGGACGGATGAAAATAGAGAAATGAAAGACCAATAGAAGTGGCCCGCCTGCTCCCCTCCCTCCCCACCCCACCCCCCCCAAAAAGATAAATAAATAAATGAAATAAATGTTTAAAAAAGAAAATTCTAATAGAGAGGAAATTCTGTTATTTTAAGGGTTTAATTGTCCTTTGTGAAACAAAAGCTTAGAATGCAATAATGTACAAGAATCTCTCTAACTCTAAAATTTTGCAAGTTAACAAAACCTGGGACAGACATCATGTTTTCTAGAGTCAGTAGTATTAAACAAGGTTTTCTTTTTAATTTCCCAGAATATCAGCACATAAGATATACAAATTAGAAATCTACAGTTTGATAAATTTTGGCAAGGGGTACATCAATCAAAATATGAAACATTTCCATCACTTCAGCAAGCTGCTCCTTCCTCTTCACATTTAAGTCTTCCTACCCACCTCTCATCCTGCCTCAGGCAATCGCTTATCTACTATATCACTATGGATTATTTTGGCTAGTCCAGAATGCCATAGAAATAGAAGAAATATCATTTGGACTCTTCTGTTTCTGGCTCCTTTCACAGAGTATACTTTTTGAGAGTCAGTCATCTGTATTACTGCATTTCCTAGTAGTTTATTCTTTTTGGTGAATACCACACCATTGTAGGAGTATACTACAATTTGTTTTCCATTCTCCTGTAACTGGAAATTAAGATTGGCTCTAGTGTAAGACTTTTCTTTTTTGAACTTACATTTCATTATTCTTGTCTAAAATGCCAAGGATTAAAAATGCTAACATACTTTCCAGCATCGATGAATCTTCCAGTTATATCACATGCTTTGATATTGTTGTTGTTTTTAGTTACTAAAATGTCCAACTCTTTGCAACCCCGTGTATTGTAGCCCACCAGGCTCCTCTACCCATGGAATTCCCCAAGCAAGAGTACTTGGAGTGGGTTGCCATTTCTGTCCCCAGGGGATCTTCCTGACCCAGGGATTAAACTTGTGTCCGCTGTATTGTCAGGAGCCAATGTTACCACTGAGCTGCGAGGGAAGCCCCAGTTGTGCTTAGTACTATGGGTGAAATCTGTGTTCAGACATTTTCATAATGTATTCAAACAGGTTCATAATGGTATCTTTAAAAGAGCAGTAGAGTTTTAAAATTTTATTTTATTGAACTGTAGTTGATACACACTATCATGTTGGTTTCTGCTATAAGCAAAGTGATTCAGTTATTTGTATTCCTTTCTGTCATGGTTTGAAAAGTGAAAGTCAAGTCATTCAGTTGTGTCCAACTCTGTGACTCCATTGATGAACCATGGAATTCTCCAGTATTCTTGCAAGAATAGCGGAGGGGATAGCCTATCCCATCTCCAGGGGATCTTCCTGACCCAGGGATCAAACCCTGGCATCCAGTCTCCTGCATCGCAAGCCGATTCTTCACTGTCTGTGCCCCCAGGAAAGCACAAATAGACACAAAAGCACACGTACACACAGAAGTGCCCACAAACTAGGGAAATCGGAGTCGGGTATGTAGAATTTATGAAGTTCCTTAGCTGTGATATTTTACCATAGTTATAACCAATAGGGAAGCTGGTAGAGTTTCTAGAATCTCTTTGTCTATTTTCGACAAGTGCAAATGCATCTATAATTATATAAAACTATGTAGTTAAAAAGTAAATAAGCCTACAGTCATGTCCAACAACAACCGCAGTGTTAGTAAAATCTCTGTACTCTGTCTGGGTCAAAATTCCAATATCTACCAGCACTGCTTAACCTCTAATTTCTGTTCTGTTCTCAGATCTGTAGCATCTGCTTTCTGGTCATCTTCTTATGGTCCCCTCCACGTATTTTCATAGCCCAGCTCACAATGGAGGATTCCCAGGAAATCACCTCAGCATGAATTTCAGTGGCTCCAACACTACGCTTCCCTCCTCTTCCAGAGATCAAGCCAGTGTTGTTGCATTCATCTCTGAGTTCCCCCTATTTTAGGGACTACAGTGTTCTGCTACTTGGAATCCAATGCCTAAAAACAATTGACTCATATTTTTTTCTCACTTTTATGATTGTTTTTGTAAGAAAGGTAGTCCAGTAATAGTTAGTGATTATTGATGGCAGCAGAAAATTTCAGATTAGTTCTCAAATAATGTCCTAGCACCAGTTAATATTAGGACTTGAGCATCAGAGTATCTGTTTCATCATTTATAAATTAATCCTAAAATCCTTTAAAAATCAAATTCTCTGATTGTCTAAATGAGTTACCATTTCTACTAAATACTACTCTTAAAACTTTCTAGTGGAATTAGAATTTTATAGAAGATGAATAAACTATTTTTGCAATTTAATTACACAAGTCTAAACTGGAGGTTAAGCTAAAATATACATGAGTCATAATATCTGTATTTTCAAAATTAGTCAGAAACTTCACCTAATGCATGGATTTATTTTCTTAATGAAAGTAACATTTCACAAAGTTATATTGTCATTAAGAAAACTTAAAACATCACCACATATCATAGTGTTGTAATTTAACAAAAAGAACTATGCAGTCCTCCATTATAATGACACATTTGAGAGAAATTGCATTTTGATATGAATCATCCCACCAACACAAAAGTAGGTCTATAAACAAAGATTACTTCTCTTGCTCTTCTGTGAGATATTTATACAAATTAGAGGGGAAATTATTAGTTTGCTCTGACAGTCTAAATATATATTTCTCTAGGAAAAAAAAGAGGCTTAACCAATACTTTTCTCAAATCAAATTTATTTCAAATACAGTTATTCAGCTAAAGTTATTTGGGATCATTAAATTCCTGCTTCACAAGTCTCTGTACTCTGTCTGGGTCAAAATTCCAATATCTACCAGCACTGCTTAACCTCTAATTTCTGTTCTGTTCTCAGATCTGTAGCATCTGCTTTCTGGTCATCTTCTTATGGTCCCCTCCACGTATTTTCATAGCCCAGCTCACAATGGAGGATTCCCAGGAAATCACCTCAGCATGAATTTCAGTGGCTCCAACACTACGCTTCCCTCCTCTTCCAGAGATCAAGCCAGTGTTGTTGCATTCATCTCTGAGTTCCCCCTATTTTAGGGACTACAGTGTTCTGCTACTTGGAATCCAATGCCTAAAAACAATTGACTCATATTTTTTTCTCACTTTTATGATTGTTTTTGTAAGAAAGGTAGTCCAGTAATAGTTAGTGATTATTGATGGCAGCAGAAAATTTCAGATTAGTTCTCAAATAATGTCCTAGCACCAGTTAATATTAGGACTTGAGCATCAGAGTATCTGTTTCATCATTTATAAATTAATCCTAAAATCCTTTAAAAATCAAATTCTCTGATTGTCTAAATGAGTTACCATTTCTACTAAATACTACTCTTAAAACTTTCTAGTGGAATTAGAATTTTATAGAAGATGAATAAACTATTTTTGCAATTTAATTACACAAGTCTAAACTGGAGGTTAAGCTAAAATATACATGAGTCATAATATCTGTATTTTCAAAATTAGTCAGAAACTTCACCTAATGCATGGATTTATTTTCTTAATGAAAGTAACATTTCACAAAGTTATATTGTCATTAAGAAAACTTAAAACTTCACCACATATCATAGTGTTGTAATTTAACAAAAAGAACTATGCAGTCCTCCATTATAATGACACATTTGAGAGAAATTGCATTTTGATATGAATCATCCCACCAACACAAAAGTAGGTCTATAAACAAAGATTACTTCTCTTGCTCTTCTGTGAGATATTTATACAAATTAGAGGGGAAATTATTAGTTTGCTCTGACAGTCTAAATATATATTTCTCTAGGAAAAAAAAGAGGCTTAACCAATACTTTTCTCAAATCAAATTTATTTCAAATACAGTTATTCAGCTAAAGTTATTTGGGATCATTAAATTCCTGCTTCAAAGTCTCAAGATCAAAAGAAAAAAAAATATCAGATACAAACAAATTCTAAATTATAGATCATTGGGTTGAAAATTTAAATATATTGAATCTCACTGGGTTGAAAATGCTTCCTTCTTAGTGGATTGATGCATAGTTCACCTTGATTTTTGCAGAATTAAATTGGTGCACTGGGCTAAGCTCCATGGTAGATACAAAAAGTATCTTAATTAATACCTGTCTTAGGTAGTTATACTTCCATTAGTGAAAACAACAAAAAGATGTGCTCACTTAAAACTTACATATCAGACAGCAGATGTCTTAGAAAAACAACACATTTGCTGTCAAAAATGTTGTATAGGCAACTAGTTCTGTATCTTCCAACGTTTATACCTACAGGTATACCTACCTCAGCCTTAAATTCTCTCAGACTAATCCTTTGATATTCATTCCTCTTCAGTGTAATTATTTAAAAGAAGATTCAAAATGGCAATATATCAGCATATTAAACTGTGCAACCTATGAAATTTTGCACTTGCAATGTCTTTATTTTGTTTGTTGTTAACGTAACGTGACTATCTAACTCATCTATCTCTTTTGAAGTATAAACATTTTTCTATTGTTCTTGGGTCCCATAGTCTGTAAATAAGTCTACTGCAGAGCAAGTTTTCCAGTTGCTGCTGAGGGGCCAAAACAGTTCCTTTTATGCTCTATATGACTTTGATATCATACCAAAAATAAATAAATCCATAGATTTACAACCATGGCTAAGCTACCAACCAGGCCCTCAAAGGCTGAGCTCCTCTTAGGAGTCAACCAACACCATGAATATCAAGTTAAAAGCCTTAAAGCCTAAATATGAATGCCTATGTCATAACTGTGTTTTAGCATGTTTGATATCTTAAAATTTAAACTTTAGCTATTTTAGAGGACAGCCTTTAGTCAAATCTCACTTTTAAGTGGCATTTGCTGGGAAGTCTTAGAGAGCCGAAAGGAGATAGAATGTTTGCATGGTCTTCCTACCAGTTCAACCGGTAATGTCATTCATTTGGCTATTCAGCAAAACTCCTTTACTTTCTTTTGGGTATCAGTCACCATATAAATCACATAGATTACAAGAACTATAAAACTCTTGAAAGCCTTAATAAATTGATGGTGTCTGTTGAGTAGTTAAACAATCACATAGACTTAAAAGAGGTTATATGTTCTGGAATCAGAATAGTTGATTTCAAATCCCAGCCCTATCTTCTTCAATTAATATACGTCTCCGCACCCCTGCTTCTTCAACTCTCTGTATTTATGATAACCTTACCTATTTTTCAATATTGCACAGATGAGAGCATATATATTTAGTTATTAGAATGGTACCTGTTCTATATAAATCACTTAATATATTTGGCTATAATTATCATCACTGTCATTACTTTTCTAATGAATATTACATAAATAATAATTTACCAGACACAGATACATTTCCTCCTAAGTCAGATAAGCATATCAGAGAACATGGTACTAGAGCTGAGACTTGGAAGATACCTAGGGGCTTTCAAGGGGATGAATAGAAAGAAGACAAGAAAAAGCCGGGAGACCTGTCAAGAGCCTGTCTCAACATTTGTAGGGGAAAGATGATATGTTCTTAAAATAAAGGAAGACATAAATTAGAAAGATATTTGTGATGTATATTGATATGTTTTAGGGTTGATAAGATGTTGGAGTATGTAAATAAGAGCAAAGACCAAGGCCCCCACTTTCTGGCTTAATTAACACAGGGACAGTATTTTTGTTCCTTGTAATTTATTACACAGGTAAGGACATTATTAGAAAATTAGATGGAGCGTTAGCCAGTATCATCTCTATCATATTGGATGTGTGTATGTGTAGTATGTTTGTTTTCTGAAGTGCTATGCTCAATTTTATCAAAATAAATAAATCCATAGATTTACAACCATGGCTAAGCTACCAACCAGGCCCTCAAAGGCTGAGCTCCTCTTAGGAGTCAACCAACACCATGAATATCAAGTTAAAAGCCTTAAAGCCTAAATATGAATGCCTATGTCATAACTGTGTTTTAGCATGTTTGATATCTTAAAATTTAAACTTTAGCTATTTTAGAGGACAGCCTTTAGTCAAATCTCACTTTTAAGTGGCATTTGCTGGGAAGTCTTAGAGAGCCGAAAGGAGATAGAATGTTTGCATGGTCTTCCTACCAGTTCAACCGGTAATGTCATTCATTTGGCTATTCAGCAAAACTCCTTTACTTTCTTTTGGGTATCAGTCACCATATAAATCACATAGATTACAAGAACTATAAAACTCTTGAAAGCCTTAATAAATTGATGGTGTCTGTTGAGTAGTTAAACAATCACATAGACTTAAAAGAGGTTATATGTTCTGGAATCAGAATAGTTGATTTCAAATCCCAGCCCTATCTTCTTCAATTAATATACGTCTCCGCACCCTGCTTCTTCAACTCTCTGTATTTATGATAACCTTACCTATTTTTCAATATTGCACAGATGAGAGCATATATATTTAGTTATTAGAATGGTACCTGTTCTATATAAATCACTTAATATATTTGGCTATAATTATCATCACTGTCATTACTTTTCTAATGAATATTACATAAATAATAATTTACCAGACACAGATACATTTCCTCCTAAGTCAGATAAGCATATCAGAGAACATGGTACTAGAGCTGAGACTTGGAAGATACCTAGGGGCTTTCAAGGGGATGAATAGAAAGAAGACAAGAAAAAGCCGGGAGACCTGTCAAGAGCCTGTCTCAACATTTGTAGGGGAAAGATGATATGTTCTTAAAATAAAGGAAGACATAAATTAGAAAGATATTTGTGATGTATATTGATATGTTTTAGGGTTGATAAGATGTTGGAGTATGTAAATAAGAGCAAAGACCAAGGCCCCCACTTTCTGGCTTAATTAACACAGGGACAGTATTTTTGTTCCTTGTAATTTATTACACAGGTAAGGACATTATTAGAAAATTAGATGGAGCGTTAGCCAGTATCATCTCTATCATATTGGATGTGTGTATGTGTAGTCTGTTTTGTCTGAGGTGCTGAACAGGTGTTTACAAGAATGAGGCAGGTAACAAGAATGAGGGCGACGGACTTTGTGTCAAACTGGACAGCACATGCTCCTCTACGGGAGAGGAGCTAAGATACAGCACAAGATATCCGATAGAAATGGCTCATCTCTAGCTGACCACTGCCTTGCTGGAGTGTGGGGTCAGTGCTGCTAGATTTCCCCCCTTTTTTTTCTTTTCCAAAAGAGTATATAATCTGGGTTTAAAAATTCTAAATATTGTTGTGCAGTATTTTTTCAATTATGTGATCCCCCAAATGTTCATGGTTCATATTCATCCCCAAAGTTTCTAGACTCATCCATCCACCATCTATTTCTTTATTCAAAACATACTGATTAAATACTTTCCGAGAGCTCTTGTGGCTGCTGGATTTACATGAGCGATTTATCTGAGGACATGTGGTAGGTAACATAGTTGCCCCCCAAAATACATGAGGCCAAAAATGCATGGTTTGATTAGGTGCCTGAGGAAAAACCAATGGGGATATTCTTGAAGGAATGCTCAAAGAAAGAACACAAGAGAGTCAGGAAAAATTTGCATGATAGAAAATAATTAGCCTGTTTTTAAGAAAGATGCAGTGGTCAATGGAGGCAAAAGCTACAAGAAGACAAGTATAATTGGGTTTAAAATGTATGCATAGTTGATTTAGTAAGTGTGTTCATGGATCCCTTAGAGAAAACAGTTCAGAAAAATAGTAGGGTTCTGTACAGAAGCCATATTTTAGTGATTGGAGAATGAGTGGAAGGTGGAAAAGTGGACCTGATGACTGTTGGCTTATCATTCCTAGACTCTTGACTAGTTGGGAACAGTGCAGTAGGTAGTTAAATGTCTCAACATTTGAGGAAAGATGATATGTTCTTAAAATAAAGGAAGACATAAATTAGAAAGATATTTGTGATGTATATTGATATGTTTTAGGGTTGATAAGATGTTGGAGTATGTAAATAAGAGCAAAGACCAAGGCCCCCACTTTCTGGCTTAATTAACACAGGGACAGTATTTTTGTTCCTTGTAATTTATTACACAGGTAAGGACATTATTAGAAAATTAGATGGAGCGTTAGCCAGTATCATCTCTATCATATTGGATGTGTGTATGTGTAGTCTGTTTTGTCTGAGGTGCTGAACAGGTGTTTACAAGAATGAGGCAGGTAACAAGAATGAGGGCGACGGACTTTGTGTCAAACTGGACAGCACATGCTCCTCTACGGGAGAGGAGCTAAGATACAGCACAAGATATCCGATAGAAATGGCTCATCTCTAGCTGACCACTGCCTTGCTGGAGTGTGGGGTCAGTGCTGCTAGATTTCCCCCCTTTTTTTTCTTTTCCAAAAGAGTATATAATCTGGGTTTAAAAATTCTAAATATTGTTGTGCAGTATTTTTTCAATTATGTGATCCCCCAAATGTTCATGGTTCATATTCATCCCCAAAGTTTCTAGACTCATCCATCCACCATCTATTTCTTTATTCAAAACATACTGATTAAATACTTTCCGAGAGCTCTTGTGGCTGCTGGATTTACATGAGCGATTTATCTGAGGACATGTGGTAGGTAACATAGTTGCCCCCCAAAATACATGAGGCCAAAAATGCATGGTTTGATTAGGTGCCTGAGGAAAAACCAATGGGGATATTCTTGAAGGAATGCTCAAAGAAAGAACACAAGAGAGTCAGGAAAAATTTGCATGATAGAAAATAATTAGCCTGTTTTTAAGAAAGATGCAGTGGTCAATGGAGGCAAAAGCTACAAGAAGACAAGTATAATTGGGTTTAAAATGTATGCATAGTTGATTTAGTAAGTGTGTTCATGGATCCCTTAGAGAAAACAGTTCAGAAAAATAGTAGGGTTCTGTACAGAAGCCATATTTTAGTGATTGGAGAATGAGTGGAAGGTGGAAAAGTGGACCTGATGACTGTTGGCTTATCATTCCTAGACTCTTGACTAGTTGGGAACAGTGCAGTAGGTAGTTGGAAATGCAAGGTTAAAGGAACAGTGCTTTTGTGAGATGTGATAAACTGAGCATTATTTTATATAAAGTCAGTGAAAGACAGGGATAATGATACACTACTGTGTGTAGAAAAAGAAACTTAAGAAATTAGAATTCCAGAAGACTACTTTGTAACAACTGAAAAATTCCTTTCCTCTTAATCTTCTCTATGATCACCAAAAAGGCATCATAACTTAATGACTTTTATTACTCCTACTCCTGATTGATGCTTCTAGAACTATTTAATTTTGCCAAAGAAGCTTGAAAAATACTATATATATATATATATATATATATATATATATATATATATAAAATGCAGTTATAGATAGTTTATAGATGAAGAAACAGAAGTTAATCCGACTTGTCCAAAATTATAAGCTGGTCAGAAACCAACTGAGAAGATATACATGCATTTATAAGATTTAATTGAAACTTAAAAAAAAAATTTTGGCCTCTTTTATTGGCCCTTCATTTATTTATTTTCATCCATCCTAATTCTTTGGCCCATGTGGTCCTCCCATTGCAGTGGTCTCTCTCATTGCAGAGCACTGGCTCTGGGCACATGTGCTCCAGAACGCTGGCTTGTAATTGGACACACCGGTCCAGCTGCTCCACGGCATATGGAATCTTCCCAGGCCAGGGATCAAACCAGCTCCCCTTGCACTGCAAGGCAGACTCTTTACCCACTGAACCACCAGGAAAGCCCTTTAATTTAATTTTTAGCCATCAAATTACACTCAATTTCAGAGTCTGTATGTGGTGATAATACAAGAAAATATCACTTGTGAGGTCTTTCAGCATCCATTTGGACTTTCTCAGTATGTCATCTATCCAGAAAAACACTTTTGGAGGTTTTCCTCTAATTCTGAGCTGTGAGATGATTGAAAGAAGCAAAGGTGGTTGCATGATAGGAGGCAAAAGCTACAAGAAGACAAGTATAATTGGGTTTAAAATGTATGCATAGTTGATTTAGTAAGTGTGTTCATGGATCCCTTAGAGAAAACAGTTCAGAAAAATAGTAGGGTTCTGTACAGAAGCCATATTTTAGTGATTGGAGAATGAGTGGAAGGTGGAAAAGTGGACCTGATGACTGTTGGCTTATCATTCCTAGACTCTTGACTAGTTGGGAACAGTGCAGTAGGTAGTTGGAAATGCAAGGTTAAAGGAACAGTGCTTTTGTGAGATGTGATAAACTGAGCATTATTTTATATAAAGTCAGTGAAAGACAGGGATAATGATACACTACTGTGTGTAGAAAAAGAAACTTAAGAAATTAGAATTCCAGAAGACTACTTTGTAACAACTGAAAAATTCCTTTCCTCTTAATCTTCTCTATGATCACCAAAAAGGCATCATAACTTAATGACTTTTATTACTCCTACTCCTGATTGATGCTTCTAGAACTATTTAATTTTGCCAAAGAAGCTTGAAAAATACTATATATATATATATATATATATATATATATATATATATATAAAATGCAGTTATAGATAGTTTATAGATGAAGAAACAGAAGTTAATCCGACTTGTCCAAAATTATAAGCTGGTCAGAAACCAACTGAGAAGATATACATGCATTTATAAGATTTAATTGAAACTTAAAAAAATTTTGGCCTCTTTTATTGGCCCTTCATTTATTTATTTTCATCCATCCTAATTCTTTGGCCCATGTGGTCCTCCCATTGCAGTGGTCTCTCTCATTGCAGAGCACCGGCTCTGGGTACATGTGCTCCAGAGCACTGGCTCGTAATTAGACACACCAGTCCAGCTGCTCCACGGCATATGGAATCTTCCCACGCCAGGGATCAAACCGATGCCTCTTGCACTGCAAGATGGACTCTTTACCCACTGGACCACCAGGGAAGCCCTTTAATTTAATTTTTAGCCATCAAATTACACTCAATTTCAGAGTCTGTATGTGGTGATAATACAAGAAAATATCACTTGTGAGGTCTTTCAGCATCCATTTGGACTTTCTCAGTATGTCATCTATCCAGAAAAACACTTTTGGAGGTTTTCCTCTAATTCTGAGCTGTGAGATGATTGAATACAGAGCTGACATGAATATCTGCAACATGTTGCTTTGACAAAAAATCCAAAAAACTTCATTTTACCACTGGATTGTGAGATGTCTTAGAGCAAGAATCTTCTCTTATGTGTATTTCTATATGTAATCCCTGGCATAAAGTAAGCCTTGGGTAAATTCCATTTCAGTGTATGATATGGCTCCTCTCTCCCTCTCCAACTTCATTTCTTACCACTCTGCCTCTTAATCTCTGGCATTCATTCCATGGTTCCCTACTTTGCTTCTGGAACATGTCAAGCGTTGCCCTGGTGCCTCAGCAATTGTTCTTCCCTTTAACTCCATTATTTTTCCCCAGAAATTCTGTTAGTTGGCTAAGTCATATATATTACTTCTAAGCTCACATATGAATCCTCAGAATGGTCTTTCCTGACCACACTATCTAAAAAAGGGACACCCTTCCACTCTCTAAGATATTACCATGTTTGTTTCCATATAAATTCTTTGCAAACTTGAAGGTCTCCTCTTCAAGTATCAGCCCCTCTTCAGAGTCAGCCTGCCATTGTTACTGTCCAGAGACTTAAGGTAATTCTGTTTTGTCTTAATCGTAAGTTTATAATCATCCACAGAAAGGTTGATGTGCTAGAAACTTTGAACTCTGAAAAGATTCTGCATCACTAGAAAAGTACATTTTAGGTATTTTCTTAAAAATAAGATATTACAAGCTTACGATTTTGATATTAGTTTTTAACATAAAAAGTGTAGAGGGCTTCCGTGGTGGTCCAGTGGGTAAGGACACCGCCTTGCAGTGCAAGGGGCGCCGCTTCGATCCCTGGCCTGGGAAGATCCCACGTGCTGCGGTGGACTGATGTGTCCAATTATCGAGCCGGAGCTCTGGAGCGCATGTGCCCAGAGCTGGTGCTCTGCGACAACAGAGGCCACCGCGATGGGAGGCCCACAGGAGCCAAAGAATAAAGACAGATGAAAATAGAGAAATGAAAGACCAATAAAGTGGCCCGCCCGTCCCCCTCCCTCCCCACCCCACCCCCAAAAGATAAATAAATAAAATAAATGTTTAAAAAAAAAAATACAACTGAAAAAAAAAAATCTAAAAAAAGTGTAGAGGGCTGTTTCCTGCTAAAAGGCTGCCTCTAGGCTGCTGTTATGTAAATATATATATGCGTGTATACTTTTTTTTTTTTTTTACAAATTTCTATTTCTGCCTCAGTTCAGTTACTAAAACTTTTATATGTGGCTAAGAAACTTACATGGAGAAGCTTAAGCATGAATATATCTGACTCACTGATTAAAGGACTGCAGGAATTCTATGATAGCAATATAGGTCCCACATTTTTAGAAAATACTTGATTTTAACAGTTTTCTGGATCAAGAAACCTATCCTGTCTATAACTCATTTTTCTTCCTCTTAATTACATTTTTACATTCCATACTTACAAAAATGATCATGGCACATTATGAGGTAATTACTTTCCAAGTTCACTTTAATTAGCAATGCTATATTTGGACACAGTAGTGACACACATAACTCATATAGCTTCGATATTTATGTTTTTGTTACTCTCATTTTAACTCAGATGACTATTTTATTTTCTTCAAGTTTATCAAAATTGGAGCTCTCCTCGGCTCCCACTTAGTATGCTAAGCTTTATTTCAGAGCAAAGTTTTGTAGTGGAGAACATTCGGGGTTTATAATGGCTAAGTCAGCAGACCTGTAACTATAGTTATAATAAAGGGCATCTCAAGCGGAGAGATCACGCTCTTAGAAAAATCTCCACAGTAATATCTCCAAGCTAAAGAGGAACAGGAGCCCCTGATTGGCACTTTGTTACTTGAATGGTCCCCCACCGATGAGGCAGAAAGGACATTAAGGATGATTTTAGCACAATCTAAAATCTCACTGATGCCAAACTAAAAGTGGTGAAAGCCATAATGCCATATCTAAAATATGCTCTGGAATCATGAAAGCTTTGCTTTCCAAGACACCCAGGGCTTATTCTTCTCCCGACTTACTACTTGTAAAAGGCCTCTTCATCATTATGTGTCCTGTCTTCCACGGCTCAAGACGAACTAGGGAATCATCTTCATTTATATGCAGCACATTCTTTCTGCTGCTGGTGCCACAATATAAATGTGTTTTATTAAAAATTAAAAATATTGGTTTTACTTTCCATCAGGATGAAAAGTGAAGTCTCTTTCTCATTTTCCGTCCTGTTTTCTCCCTCCCATCCTTCTTGCATTGTACCTCAGGACACTGCTATTCACAGAGAAGACACATTCCCAGAGACCTTAAATTACATCAGCTTTTCCTGAACTCTCAGCCATGAGACAAATACAGAAGGCAAAGGACTTTTCAAAGGATAGGTAAGGAGACACCATGCTCCACTGGGATTAAACATTTTCCTTGATCTTGTGTCAGAATGATGCTGAGAAAAATATATGTAGTGTCTTATCATCTTACAGCACATGGCTCTTAAAAGTCGAAAAAGCTATTATACATTGAGGAAAGTTAAAGGCCCAGAGAATTACCCCACGGTATTCAACTCACTTTGAAAAATAAAAATAACAAGACCTATCCTGGATGGCAATTAGCAATGCTATATTTGGACACAGTAGTGACACACATAACTCATATAGCTTCGATATTTATGTTTTTGTTACTCTCATTTTAACTCAGATGACTATTTTATTTTCTTCAAGTTTATCAAAATTGGAGCTCTCCTCGGCTCCCACTTAGTATGCTAAGCTTTATTTCAGAGCAAAGTTTTGTAGTGGAGAACATTCGGGGTTTATAATGGCTAAGTCAGCAGACCTGTAACTATAGTTATAATAAAGGGCATCTCAAGCGGAGAGATCACGCTCTTAGAAAAATCTCCACAGTAATATCTCCAAGCTAAAGAGGAACAGGAGCCCCTGATTGGCACTTTGTTACTTGAATGGTCCCCCACCGATGAGGCAGAAAGGACATTAAGGATGATTTTAGCACAATCTAAAATCTCACTGATGCCAAACTAAAAGTGGTGAAAGCCATAATGCCATATCTAAAATATGCTCTGGAATCATGAAAGCTTTGCTTTCCAAGACCCCCAGGGCTTATTCTTCTCCCGACTTACTACTTGTAAAAGGCCTCTTCATCATTATGTGTCCTGTCTTCCACGGCTCAAGACGAACTAGGGAATCATCTTCATTTATATGCAGCACATTCTTTCTGCTGCTGGTGCCACAATATAAATGTGTTTTATTAAAAATTAAAAATATTGGTTTTACTTTCCATCAGGATGAAAAGTGAAGTCTCTTTCTCATTTTCCGTCCTGTTTTCTCCCTCCCATCCTTCTTGCATTGTACCTCAGGACACTGCTATTCACAGAGAAGACACATTCCCAGAGACCTTAAATTACATCAGCTTTTCCTGAACTCTCAGCCATGAGACAAATACAGAAGGCAAAGGACTTTTCAAAGGATAGGTAAGGAGACACCATGCTCCACTGGGATTAAACATTTTCCTTGATCTTGTGTCAGAATGATGCTGAGAAAAATATATGTAGTGTCTTATCATCTTACAGCACATGGCTCTTAAAAGTCGAAAAAGCTATTATACATTGAGGAAAGTTAAAGGCCCAGAGAATTACCCCACGGTATTCAACTCACTTTGAAAAATAAAAATAACAAGACCTATCCTGGATGGCGGAAGTTTGTCTGCTACATTGCATGCTTGTTTCCCCTTTGTGATGTTAACTTTCAGGCTCCCGTTGGTATTTTTGGAAAGCAGAGAAGCCTGTGTATTTTGTTAGTTACCAAAATTGGCTCCACAGAGCAGCATGCTTTGCAATTTGAAGGTTAAATTCCTTTCAAAGAGACTTGTTGGAACTGCTCTTCTCACTCCTATTAACTAGTGGAACTGCCTGACCTTTATAAGTGCAAGTCAATATTCACACTGTCAGAGGAGTGTCAGTGGGAGTAATCTTTTCAGTCCCAGAGAGAAACAGTTTGCCACAGGCAGATCATGACTAGAGAAGGGGAGTTGGCGAGCAATCACATAAAACACTTTTAAGTGAATTCAAACAATGTCTTTGACACAGCTCGGAATTTTATTCAATTTCAGTTATAGCAGTACCTGCCGGTCCCTCCAAACTGCAAAGGTGTCATTTTGAAATAATAAAGACATAGAATGTGAAACGAAGCCTGTTAAATGAGCTCATCCTTTTTTATCCATACCTTTGAGAACACAGGTGACTCTTTTCTCCAAAATACACATCTCTGAAAGCCATTCAGAAATGAACATTATTATTTTTAATGAGCACCAATGATACTTTTTCCCTCCATGCAAGACCTAATACTGGGGTGACATTTTAATATACTTGGGAGAGGGAATTCTTTTCTTTGTCTGTACCCCAAATTGTCATCAGAGTTTAACTTCAATTTTTTCAAGTTAGTCATTTTCCAGTGTGATATCCACAAAATAAAAGTAAGAAAGGAAGCACTATAATGTTGGTTTCAATTTCAGTTGACTTTCTCTTCATTAATATATCATTATAATTACATGTGTGATCCAGTATGCTGTCACAGTGCTTATTTTAATAGAAACATCTCTCAATAGACTTATTTTTTAAAAACTGAGTGAAATATTCAGTTATTATTCCTACAATAGATAGAACATATTTTAGGAATGAAATCTGGAATATTAGTCCTCTGTTGTTGTTAGTGAAATTAGTGCAGAAACTATTTCATTTGTTTAATAGAATTGAGTGAATGATTTACTATACTATTACTATATTAAATCATTAAGTTGTTACTGATTAATATATTAGTTATATATTATTAACACAGTAAATTATCAAATTCCTCACTGTGTAAAAATGGTGATATGATAAGAAATAAGATGAAAAGGTGGCATTCTTATTCTTTATTTGAATTAGAGGTCAGAACAAAACATAATTTAATATATATGCATATATATATAGGTACATGCACATGTACACATAATTAGAAACATTTATGAATGTAATTTTATAATTATGCAGAAAAGCACTCATACACTAATGGGAATGAATTGACTAAAAAAAAGATGTTAAAAGAATTCTCACTGGCTAAATTTAGGACATACTAAATATGAAATAAATAATAATAGAAATGGATTATGATACTGAATTTTAATCATTTCATTAATTTATATTGATATTTATTATTTTTAAATAAAATTCTGGGTGATAGATATGTCATTCACAAAAATAATAAGGCCAAATACACTATTAAATATAGAAGAATTTATAGAGATAGCATACCACCGTTTCATCACCATCATGGCAATAACAGATTTAGGAAAAAGTCATTCATAAATGATAAAAACACTGTGTAAAATATCTTTGTAAAACAAGATATCTATGCAGACTCAATGCATCCTTTTATAAATTATTTACTTAATTATCAAGGGGAAAATTGCCTTTTCAACAGAAATATCTGATGAAGACCATTTTAATCACATGACTAAATATCAGCTATAGCACAGATTGACATCATGTACTTTGCAATATGATGAACCTATCACCAATTAATATTTTGACCTAAATTTCTTGAGCTGAATTGAATCAGGAAAAAAATGAGGAGACAATTAGGAAACCCAAATTAAGGGATATTCTATACAGTAAAACAGTTTAGAATAGAATCTCTAAAAATGTCAACAGTCTGTTATATTTAAGAAAGAAAAAAGTCAGTGGGAAATTTATGGTTTAAAGGAAATGAAAGGAGGTATGACAACTCCATGAAATATACAAGCTTCATTTGCATTCTGAATCTTAAAAAAAAAGTTAATAAAACACATTATTGGGATAATAGATGGTGAGTAGAATTTAATATAGACTATATATTAGATGATAGTATTGTATCAATGTTAAATGTACTTTCTATGACAATTGTATTATGATTATGTAAGATAATGTTCCTGTTTTCAGATGATTAATATTTCATGCTGAATTAATTTGAGATGTAGTGTCACAATATTTGCAACTAATATTAAAATGGTTTACTAAAGAATATGAGAGAGAGAGATGCTGAGAGGAGAGAACAGGACCAGCAGAGATAGAGAAAATTAGTAAAATATTTACAATCGATATATATATATATATATATATATATATATATATAAATAGGGAACGGGCATTTGCTCTTCTACAAACATCAAAATGCTCTTTCAACCTTTTGATAAATTTAAAGTCTTTCAATATAACATTTGTGGAAAAAACAAAAAGCAACAGTGATTGTTCCTCACTGTTATATATTTTCCCCAGAAAAGAATAAAAAGACTGTTAGTGTATTATATATCTTTATATGACTTCTAGTATGACGTCTAACAAATTCCTTATCAGATATAGTAATTTATAATTAATTTAGACAATTCAAATCACCAGATACATTCAGAGCTGCAAGGGCTTTGAGAGAGAAAATTATAGAATCATAAATTCTCCCTAACTATGTTTTAGCCTTTTGATACCACTTTCTCTTTCCTGGGTCTTAAATCTCTGGCCTTTTGTCTTTTTCCTCCAGTCAGCATTTAACACGCTCTAGTTTCCCTCCGTTTAAAAGATAAAAATAACCTCTTTTTCTCAATCCAAAGTGTACTGCCGGATCACTTCTCTTGCTCTCCTCCTTCACGTGTAAACCATCAGTTCACGCTCCTCCCCTTGAGACCTCGTCCATACACACCGCTGATCACTCCACTGACACAGTTCTTGTCAAAGACACCAGTGACTCACCTGTTGCTTGATCTGATGAGTCCCTTGCAGTCCTTTTCTTTTTATTTCTCACTTTCTAGAGAGCATTTAGCAAATTTTTTGAAAGAAAAAAGTCAGTGGGAAATTTATGGTTTAAAGGAAATGAAAGGAGGTATGACAACTCCATGAAATATACAAGCTTCATTTGCATTCTGAATCTTAAAAAAAAAGTTAATAAAACACATTATTGGGATAATAGATGGTGAGTAGAATTTAATATAGACTATATATTAGATGATAGTATTGTATCAATGTTAAATGTACTTTCTATGACAATTGTATTATGATTATGTAAGATAATGTTCCTGTTTTCAGATGATTAATATTTCATGCTGAATTAATTTGAGATGTAGTGTCACAATATTTGCAACTAATATTAAAATGGTTTACTAAAGAATATGAGAGAGAGAGATGCTGAGAGGAGAGAACAGGACCAGCAGAGATAGAGAAAATTAGTAAAATATTTACAATCGATATATATATATATATATATATATATATATATATAAATAGGGAACGGGCATTTGCTCTTCTACAAACATCAAAATGCTCTTTCAACCTTTTGATAAATTTAAAGTCTTTCAATATAACATTTGTGGAAAAACAAAAAGCAACAGTGATTGTTCCTCACTGTTATATATTTTCCCCAGAAAAGAATAAAAAGACTGTTAGTGTATTATATATCTTTATATGACTTCTAGTATGACGTCTAACAAATTCCTTATCAGATATAGTAATTTATAATTAATTTAGACAATTCAAATCACCAGATACATTCAGAGCTGCAAGGGCTTTGAGAGAGAAAATTATAGAATCATAAATTCTCCCTAACTATGTCTTAGCCTTTTGATACCACTTTCTCTTTCCTGGGTCTTAAATCTCTGGCCTTTTGTCTTTTTCCTCCAGTCAGCATTTAACACGCTCTAGTTTCCCTCCGTTTAAAAGATAAAAATAACCTCTTTTTCTCAATCCAAAGTGTACTGCCGGATCACTTCTCTTGCTCTCCTCCTTCACGTGTAAACCATCAGTTCACGCTCCTCCCCTTGAGACCTCGTCCATACACACCGCTGATCACTCCACTGACACAGTTCTTGTCAAAGACACCAGTGACTCACCTGTTGCTTGATCTGATGAGTCCCTTGCAGTCCTTTTCTTTTTATTTCTCACTTTCTAGAGAGCATTTAGCAAGGTTCATTTCTTTCTTTTTCAGGAGGGAAAAGTCAAAGAAAAAAAAAGAAAGAGAAACTTCTTTTAGCTTCCACATTTCTTTCATTATTTGGGGTCTTTTATCAGTCTCCTTTGCCATTTCTGTAACTGCCCTGGTTCCTTAAAAGTATTTGTGATTGACGGGTGTCTCTTCTAGTGTTGTTTCTTTCTCCCATAATATCTATTAGATATTTCATCTGTTCTTACGTTTTCTGCTGCCATCTATATGCTGGAGGTTAAGTAGCACCAACATCTGGACTAATTCAAAACTTTTATTTCCTGTTTACTTTAAGCTGCTTTCTTTGGATATCTTGGAGATATCTGAAATTGAGCATGCCCAGATGATGTAATTCCATTAATGTACTCTATGGTAATGCAATTTTTTTATTCAAAAATATTTATAAACTGCCTACTATACCCCAGGTATTTTCCTAGGAGTTTGTATTCACCCCACAACAAAAGAGGGAGATTCTTGACCTGGCAGAGCTTACCTATAATTGTTTAGGCCAGAAATTTGAATGGCATCTTTAATGTAATCCTCGGCTTCACTGTCCCATCAAATCAGATGTGCTCTCAGTTCACTTTTAATCGCTTTATTTCTCTCTGAGAATAAAATATTCCTCCTCTCCTTTGCCTGTAATATTAAGTAATCACTATAATTGGTTTTGAACTCATGCCCAGTTTAAACCCATGCCTTGTGTGTGTGTGTTCAGTTGTTCAGTCGTGTCTGACTCTGCGATCCTATGGGCCATAGTCCACAATGCTCCTCTGTCCATGGGATTTTCCAGGCAAATATACTGGAGTGGGTTGCAATTTCCTCCTCCAGGGGATCTTGCCAACCCAGGGAATGAGCTTGTGTCTCTTGTGTCTCCCTTGGTAGGCTATTCTTTACCAGTGCACCACTTGGGAAGTCCTAAACCCATGCAAGTTGATCAATTATAACTTCATATTAGTAACCATGCTTCTGAAACTAAGCAATTAATTTTAGACAATTACCAATGCCACATTCTCCCTCTCCTGAAAGGCTGCCAAGTTCTGAACATTTTGTTGTTGTTGATTTTGTTTCTCAAAGCCTATGTAAGATCCAAAATTTGTTTTGTTAATAGATATGCTGTCTTACATGCACGGCTCTTCCTTGATTACCAACATAAAAATTTGTTTCTTTCTGATACTGAATGTTGACATCTTTCCACATTTCCACTTTCACTGTTGTTACTCTGAGTCATATATTAGTCATATACACATAAGTTATTGCAGCAGGACCTTCGTTGATCCACTTGTCATTGTCTTTTCTCTTCATTCTTTAACCTCAAACAATTCATTCTAGGAAGTAATTCAAAACTTTTATTTCCTGTTTACTTTAAGCTGCTTTCTTTGGATATCTTGGAGATATCTGAAATTGAGCATGCCCAGATGATGTAATTCCATTAATGTACTCTATGGTAATGCAATTTTTTTATTCAAAAATATTTATAAACTGCCTACTATACCCCAGGTATTTTCCTAGGAGTTTGTATTCACCCCACAACAAAAGAGGGAGATTCTTGACCTGGCAGAGCTTACCTATAATTGTTTAGGCCAGAAATTTGAATGGCATCTTTAATGTAATCCTCGGCTTCACTGTCCCATCAAATCAGATGTGCTCTCAGTTCACTTTTAATCGCTTTATTTCTCTCTGAGAATAAAATATTCCTCCTCTCCTTTGCCTGTAATATTAAGTAATCACTATAATTGGTTTTGAACTCATGCCCAGTTTAAACCCATGCCTTGTGTGTGTGTGTTCAGTTGTTCAGTCGTGTCTGACTCTGCGATCCTATGGGCCATAGTCCACAATGCTCCTCTGTCCATGGGATTTTCCAGGCAAATATACTGGAGTGGGTTGCAATTTCCTCCTCCAGGGGATCTTGCCAACCCAGGGAATGAGCTTGTGTCTCTTGTGTCTCCCTTGGTAGGCTATTCTTTACCAGTGCACCACTTGGGAAGTCCTAAACCCATGCAAGTTGATCAATTATAACTTCATATTAGTAACCATGCTTCTGAAACTAAGCAATTAATTTTAGACAATTACCAATGCCACATTCTCCCTCTCCTGAAAGGCTGCCAAGTTCTGAACATTTTGTTGTTGTTGATTTTGTTTCTCAAAGCCTATGTAAGATCCAAAATTTGTTTTGTTAATAGATATGCTGTCTTACATGCACGGCTCTTCCTTGATTACCAACATAAAAATTTGTTTCTTTCTGATACTGAATGTTGACATCTTTCCACATTTCCACTTTCACTGTTGTTACTCTGAGTCATATATTAGTCATATACACATAAGTTATTGCAGCAGGACCTTCGTTGATCCACTTGTCATTGTCTTTTTCTCTTCATTCTTTAACCTCAAACAATTCATTCTAGGAGGCCAGTATTACCTTAATATTAAAACAAGACACATCCAAAAAAATAATAAATTGCAAAACAAATTTCTCTTATGAACACAGAGGCACAAATCCTCATCAGAATACTAGCACACTGAGTTCAACAACATATAAAAGAAATTTTACATGATGACAAAATGGTGTATATATCCTTTGAGAAGATGGACTGGTTTAGCATTTGAAACTCCACCAAGGTAGCACATACTAATAAAGGGCAAAACAACATGGTCATCTCAACTAACACAAAGAATCTGACAAAATCCAACATCCTCTCATGATATAAAAAACATCCAAAGAACTAGGAATAGAGGGGAACTGCCTCAACATTTTAAGCATACCTGTGGAAAACTCACAGATAACACTGACTAATATGAAAGAGCAAATATACTTTCCCTCTAAGATCAGGAAAAATAAAAGACATTCACTCTTGCTATTTCTATTAAATATTGTATTAGATTTCTAGCCAGAGCAATTTGTCAGGAAGAAAAGTAAATGAACATCAAGATTAGAAGTAAGTAAAGGTATCTGTATTTATGTTAGGTTCCTTGGACTCCTTCATCAGTAGTAATCGATAAGAGGCCAGATGAATTCAGGCAAAGCTTTATTGGGGCTCATGGTACATCACGAGGAAGCAAAAACAAGTGACAGGCGTCCTTGCTTACTCCTGAGGAAGGCAACTGTTCTCTTTAACAGAGTGAGAGTAGAGGCAGATCGGTGGTTTGGGATGGAAAGATGGCTTAGGAGGGTCTACCCACCTCCTTAGTAGTGCTGAGCACAGGGATCTTACACAATATCCTATGCCCCCTTTACAGTTAGAGATATTAGTAACCATGAAAGCTTAATTTTAGACAATTACCAATGCCACATTCTCCCTCTCCTGAAAGGCTGCCAAGTTCTGAACATTTTGTTGTTGTTGATTTTGTTTCTCAAAGCCTATGTAAGATCCAAAATTTGTTTTGTTAATAGATATGCTGTCTTACATGCACGGCTCTTCCTTGATTACCAACATAAAAATTTGTTTCTTTCTGATACTGAATGTTGACATCTTTCCACATTTCCACTTTCACTGTTGTTACTCTGAGTCATATATTAGTCATATACACATAAGTTATTGCAGCAGGACCTTCGTTGATCCACTTGTCATTGTTTTTTTCTCTTCATTCTTTAACCTCAAACAATTCATTCTAGGAGGCCAGTATTACCTTAATATTAAAACAAGACACATCCAAAAAAATAATAAATTGCAAAACAAATTTCTCTTATGAACACAGAGGCACAAATCCTCATCAGAATACTAGCACACTGAGTTCAACAACATATAAAAGAAATTTTACATGATGACAAAATGGTGTATATATCCTTTGAGAAGATGGACTGGTTTAGCATTTGAAACTCCACCAAGGTAGCACATACTAATAAAGGGCAAAACAACATGGTCATCTCAACTAACACAAAGAATCTGACAAAATCCAACATCCTCTCATGATATAAAAAACATCCAAAGAACTAGGAATAGAGGGGAACTGCCTCAACATTTTAAGCATACCTGTGGAAAACTCACAGATAACACTGACTAATATGAAAGAGCAAATATACTTTCCCTCTAAGATCAGGAAAAATAAAAGACATTCACTCTTGCTATTTCTATTAAATATTGTATTAGATTTCTAGCCAGAGCAATTTGTCAGGAAGAAAAGTAAATGAACATCAAGATTAGAAGTAAGTAAAGGTATCTGTATTTATGTTAGGTTCCTTGGACTCCTTCATCAGTAGTAATCGATAAGAGGCCAGATGAATTCAGGCAAAGCTTTATTGGGGCTCATGGTACATCACGAGGAAGCAAAAACAAGTGACAGGCGTCCTTGCTTACTCCTGAGGAAGGCAACTGTTCTCTTTAACAGAGTGAGAGTAGAGGCAGATCGGTGGTTTGGGATGGAAAGATGGCTTAGGAGGGTCTACCCACCTCCTTAGTAGTGCTGAGCACAGGGATCTTACACAATATCCTATTTTTGCCCCCTTCACTTCAGAAGTGACAGTTAGAGTCTTTTTATCCTTTTTTTCATTGTTTGCCCCATGTGGGCATGCATGCAGTTATTTTTAATCTCGTATAGTTTCTTTGTACTTTGTTACTCAAGGAGGTTTTTGTCCAGGTTCACACATTGCAGTGAAAAGTCCCAGGTTCTAGTCTGTCTCACTTATAGAACAGGAATAACATGATTTGTATATGTAAAATTCAGGGTAATTCATGAAAAAACTTTTAGAACTAACAAATGAGTTCAGTAAGGTTCTAGGATATAAGCTCAGTATAGAAAACCCATGTATTTCTATATACTAGCAATAAGCAATTTGTAAATTATATTAACAAATCAATTATATTTATAGTAGCAGCCAAAACATTTGAAAAATCAGGGATATATTTAACAAAGAAATGTAAGACTTGTATACTCGAAAGACTACAAATCATCATTGAAACAAAATAAATAAGCCCTAAATAAATGGTAATAAATATCTTATGTTTATAAATTGGGAGCCTTAATGCTGTTGAGAGAGCAATAAAACTCAGATTTGATATACAGATTTACCATAATCCTTATTTTTTAAAAAAGTCCCAGTTTTATCTTTTTGCAGAAATTTCCATGTTGATCCTAATAGCCAATACCATCCTTTTATTTGGGGAGCCTCTTTTATTGATTTTTGATTTAATGATTTTTCATCCATCTTTATTCTTCGGCCTATGTGGCCTTACCATTGCAGTGGCCTCTCTCATTGCAGACTGACTCTGGGCGCATGCACTCCAGAGCCCTGACTCGCAATTGGACAGCTAGTCCAGTTGCTCTGCAGCACATGGGATCTTCCTGGGCTAGGGATCCAACCAGTGCCCCTTGCACTGCAGGCAGACTCTTTACCCTCCTCCCTTTTTATTGGGGCTCATGGTACATCACGAGGAAGCAAAAACAAGTGACAGGCGTCCTTGCTTACTGAACAACTGTTCTCTTTAACAGAGTGAGAGTAGAGGCAGATCGGTGGTTTGGGATGGAAAGATGGCTTAGGAGGGTCTACCCACCTCCTTAGTAGTGCTGAGCACAGGGATCTTACACAATATCCTATTTTTGCCCCCTTCACTTCAGAAGTGACAGTTAGAGTCTTTTTATCCTTTTTTTCATTGTTTGCCCCATGTGGGCATGCATGCAGTTATTTTTAATCTCGTATAGTTTCTTTGTACTTTGTTACTCAAGGAGGTTTTTGTCCAGGTTCACACATTGCAGTGAAAAGTCCCAGGTTCTAGTCTGTCTCACTTATAGAACAGGAATAACATGATTTGTATATGTAAAATTCAGGGTAATTCATGAAAAAACTTTTAGAACTAACAAATGAGTTCAGTAAGGTTCTAGGATATAAGCTCAGTATAGAAAACCCATGTATTTCTATATACTAGCAATAAGCAATTTGTAAATTATATTAACAAATCAATTATATTTATAGTAGCAGCCAAAACATTTGAAAAATCAGGGATATATTTAACAAAGAAATGTAAGACTTGTATACTCGAAAGACTACAAATCATCATTGAAACAAAATAAATAAGCCCTAAATAAATGGTAATAAATATCTTATGTTTATAAATTGGGAGCCTTAATGCTGTTGAGAGAGCAATAAAACTCAGATTTGATATACAGATTTACCATAATCCTTATTTTTTAAAAAAGTCCCAGTTTTATCTTTTTGCAGAAATTTCCATGTTGATCCTAATAGCCAATACCATCCTTTTATTTGGGGAGCCTCTTTTATTGATTTTTGATTTAATGATTTTTCATCCATCTTTATTCTTCGGCCTATGTGGCCTTACCATTGCAGTGGCCTCTCTCATTGCAGACTGACTCTGGGCGCATGCACTCCAGAGCCCTGACTCGCAATTGGACAGCTAGTCCAGTTGCTCTGCAGCACATGGGATCTTCCTGGGCTAGGGATCCAACCAGTGCCCCTTGCACTGCAGGCAGACTCTTTACCCACTGGACCACCAGAGAAGCCCCCAATACCATCGGAAAAAGTACAAAGTTGAACGACTTACACTTCTGGATTTCAAAACGTCTTACAGAGTTTCAGCTTTCAAAACACTGTGATACTTTAGTTTAAGAATAGACGTATACAGCAAGAAATATAATTGAGACTCCAGAAATAAACCCATACAATATAACAAGTGAATTTCAAAAAGGATTCTTAAACTATTTAAAGAGGGAAAATGATCTCTTCAACAAATAGTGCTGAACAATGGAACATCTACATGCCGAAGAATGGAGTTAGACTGCCCCCCATTTCACCCCATATAAAAACATCAGTAAAGAATTGGTAAAAACTAAAAGTAAGACCTAAAACTATAAAATTCTCATTCTGAAACTTAGAGGAATATCATTGTGAACCTGGATCGTTCAATAATTTCTTAGTACAATAACAAAAAAATAAGTGACCAAAAAAAGGTGTAAATTGGACTTCATCAAAATTAAAGAGTTTATTGTTCAAAGGATATCATCAAGAATGTGGAAACACTAGAGACTGGACTCCAGAATAAATAAATATATCTTTCATTTCAATAATAAAAAGATAAATAACCCAATTTTTAAAATAGGCAAAGACCTAAAAAAGTATTTCTTAAAGAAAATATAGAAATAACTAAAAGCACAAGAGTGATGTTCATTATGATTAGTCTTCAGAGAAATGCAGACCAAAATCACAATGAAATATCACATGATGTGATATCTCACAATGAGATAGCCATCCCTAAGATGCTATAAAAATTTATAAAAGATACACAGTAGCAAAGAGAGCAAGGATGTGGAAAAAATGATAACGCTCCTACATTGTTGATGGTAATGTAAAATAAAATAATGTAGCCATTTTGAGGAAGTTTGTTCCTCAGATTGTTCATTCTACAGCTGTTGTGCACACATGCTAAGTTGCTTTAGTTGTGTCTGAGGCTAATGTAGGGGCCATTTTGGAGACTGTAAGTTTCCCAGGATTTAACGCTCCCCTTTGCAGACTGACTGGGCGCATGCCCTCCAGAGCCCTGACTCGCAATTGGACAGCTAGTCCAGTTGCTCTGCAGCACATGGGATCTTCCTGGGCTAGGGATCCAACCAGTGCCCCTTGCACTGCAGGCAGACTCTTTACCCACTGGACCACCAGAGAAGCCCCCAATACCATCGGAAAAAGTACAAAGTTGAACGACTTACACTTCTGGATTTCAAAACGTCTTACAGAGTTTCAGCTTTCAAAACACTGTGATACTTTAGTTTAAGAATAGACGTATACAGCAAGAAATATAATTGAGACTCCAGAAATAAACCCATACAATATAACAAGTGAATTTCAAAAAGGATTCTTAAACTATTTAAAGAGGGAAAATGATCTCTTCAACAAATAGTGCTGAACAATGGAACATCTACATGCCGAAGAATGGAGTTAGACTGCCCCCCATTTCACCCCATATAAAAACATCAGTAAAGAATTGGTAAAAAAACTAAAAGTAAGACCTAAAACTATAAAATTCTCATTCTGAAACTTAGAGGAATATCATTGTGAACCTGGATCGTTCAATAATTTCTTAGTACAATAACAAAAAAATAAGTGACCAAAAAAAGGTGTAAATTGGACTTCATCAAAATTAAAGAGTTTATTGTTCAAAGGATATCATCAAGAATGTGGAAACACTAGAGACTGGACTCCAGAATAAATAAATATATCTTTCATTTCAATAATAAAAAGATAAATAACCCAATTTTTAAAATAGGCAAAGACCTAAAAAAGTATTTCTTAAAGAAAATATAGAAATAACTAAAAGCACAAGAGTGATGTTCATTATGATTAGTCTTCAGAGAAATGCAGACCAAAATCACAATGAAATATCACATGATGTGATATCTCACAATGAGATAGCCATCCCTAAGATGCTATAAAAATTTATAAAAGATACACAGTAGCAAAGAGAGCAAGGATGTGGAAAAAATGATAACGCTCCTACATTGTTGATGGTAATGTAAAATAAAATAATGTAGCCATTTTGAGGAAGTTTGTTCCTCAGATTGTTCATTCTACAGCTGTTGTGCACACATGCTAAGTTGCTTTAGTTGTGTCTGACTCCTTGTGACGCTATGGACTGTAGCACTCCAGGTTCCTGGGTCCATGGGATTTCCCAGGTAAGGAGACTGTAGTGGGTGCCATGCTCTGCTCCCAGGGATTTTCCCAACCCAGGGATCAAACCTGCATTTCCTGATTTTCAGGCAGATTCTTTCCCACTAAGACATAGCTATTCTATAGCCCAACAAATATACTCATAGATACCTTTCCAAAAGAAGTGAAAACATCTGTACACATAAAATCTTATATGTGAAACTTATTGATAGTTTTATTATGATAGCCCAAACAATCAAATATTCATCAACTGATGAACAGATAAATGAATTTGGTATATTATTCAGCCATACAAAGAAATGAAGCATTAATACATGCTATAACATAGATGAGTCTTGAAATCATGATACTAAGAAATATAAGCCAGTCATAACAAACCACTTATTGTATGATTCCATGTGCATGAAATGTCCAAATTAGGCAAAGGCTTAGACAGAAATCGATGGGTGGTTGCTAGGGGCTGAAGAGAGGGACAGATGCAGAGTGAGTACTACTGAGCATGCAGATTTTTTTAGGATGATTAACATATTGAGGAAGTAGATAAGATGGTTGAGAAACTCTGAATTTCCTAAAAACAATGAATTGTACATTTTACAGAGTGAATTTTATGGCTTGGCGTTTATTTCTCAGTAAAGCTGTCATACAAATAAAAACAACCCAGAGTAATTGTCTAAAATGAAATCTGACTTTGTTCAATTTAATTTTTTAAAATGCTTTCCAATGACCTCCTCTTATATTTAGGATAAACTTCCAAGACTTTGATTTTTGGTTTTTGTAATCTTTTGTGGTTATCTCTGTGTAACTCTAGTTTGTTTTCTTGACATTTCCTACCCCAAATATAGATACATCAGACTCTATGCTTCTGTCATATTCAACCTCCCTTAGAACTGTGCCGCTAGAACTTTCAGTTCAAAAATTTATAAAAGATACACAGTAGCAAAGAGAGCAAGGATGTGGAAAAAATGATAACGCTCCTACATTGTTGATGGTAATGTAAAATAAAATAATGTAGCCATTTTGAGGAAGTTTGTTCCTCAGATTGTTCATTCTACAGCTGTTGTGCACACATGCTAAGTTGCTTTAGTTGTGTCTGACTCCTTGTGACGCTATGGACTGTAGCACTCCAGGTTCCTGGGTCCATGGGATTTCCCAGGTAAGGAGACTGTAGTGGGTGCCATGCTCTGCTCCCAGGGATTTTCCCAACCCAGGGATCAAACCTGCATTTCCTGATTTTCAGGCAGATTCTTTCCCACTAAGACATAGCTATTCTATAGCCCAACAAATATACTCATAGATACCTTTCCAAAAGAAGTGAAAACATCTGTACACATAAAATCTTATATGTGAAACTTATTGATAGTTTTATTATGATAGCCCAAACAATCAAATATTCATCAACTGATGAACAGATAAATGAATTTGGTATATTATTCAGCCATACAAAGAAATGAAGCATTAATACATGCTATAACATAGATGAGTCTTGAAATCATGATACTAAGAAATATAAGCCAGTCATAACAAACCACTTATTGTATGATTCCATGTGCATGAAATGTCCAAATTAGGCAAAGGCTTAGACAGAAATCGATGGGTGGTTGCTAGGGGCTGAAGAGAGGGACAGATGCAGAGTGAGTACTACTGAGCATGCAGATTTTTTTAGGATGATTAACATATTGAGGAAGTAGATAAGATGGTTGAGAAACTCTGAATTTCCTAAAAACAATGAATTGTACATTTTACAGAGTGAATTTTATGGCTTGGCGTTTATTTCTCAGTAAAGCTGTCATACAAATAAAAACAACCCAGAGTAATTGTCTAAAATGAAATCTGACTTTGTTCAATTTAATTTTTTAAAATGCTTTCCAATGACCTCCTCTTATATTTAGGATAAACTTCCAAGACTTTGATTTTTGGTTTTTGTAATCTTTTGTGGTTATCTCTGTGTAACTCTAGTTTGTTTTCTTGACATTTCCTACCCCAAATATAGATACATCAGACTCTATGCTTCTGTCATATTCAACCTCCCTTAGAACTGTGCCTCTAGAACTTTGAGTTCTTTATGCTCAGTTCTTCTAACAGCTCTTCTCCATCTTTTACTCTACCATGAACCCTTCCTTTGCACATCACTCATTATTAATAGATTAAGTGTACTTAATCATTTATTCTATAAGATAGTAAGAGTTACTATACTTGAATATAATTGTTTGATTTTTTTGCCTCTCCTACTACTCTGGGAAATTAATGAAGATAGAAACTATGCATCTACTGGTCCTCTTTTCATTCCTAGTGTTAGATGTAACAAAATACATATTTGCTGAATGAATAAATCAATGAATGAGCTCACTTTAGTGTTACTTTCTAAATATTCTTTGTGATGATATCTTTAATAATAGTTTTAATTAATGAAACTGAACATTTTGTCTATGAAATATTAAATTTTTCTTACAGAAATTTTATCTGAATTTGTACTCTATATTTATGATGGTTTCAAACTGATACCTTCAGTCATTAAAGAAGGGCCATCACTGTAGGTACATTTCTAGCTACTCAATATCTGAGTCTTAACAGTCAGCCTTACTCTAGTAACGTAGTGTCTGCTGCTCATTGTGTCCAACTGTTTGCAACCCCGTTAGACCCTGCCAGGCTCCTCTGTCCATGGAACTATCCAGGCAAGAATACTGGAGTGGGTTGCATTTCCTTCTTCAGGGGAGTAGTCATCCTTATTCTTAATTTAAACACCACTTAATAATCTCAATAATTAATTACTATTTAATAATATGAATAAATTTTCACAGCGCCGTATAGCTTGAAGGTTATACAAGAATTAGTTTTCTTTTTAAAAATAATTATATTCTTTTCTTCTAATATCAAAAATTCCTTTTGATCAGACAAGTCATATTCCATAAACCTATGTCTACTCAAAGTTACTTATGCAGAGATTAAGATTCCATAGGAGGCCTACAGGTTTCCAAGTCATCTCTGTCCAGTTTGCTGTGATAAAAGCACTTATATTGACTTAAATTTCCAGGTGGGTTATTTTATTAAAGGAAAGCTACAAAGATCGTAGAATACTTGTTTAAAAACAATGCTGATGATGTTTTCTGTCTAAATAATGGAATTTATTTGCTAATTCTGAATTGGTAATTAGTGATTTGTTAGAGAATGCTCAGCTGGTGATTGGTTAAGGTAATATGTATAGCCTAAGAGTTGTATTAGTCAGGGTTCTCCAGAGAAACAGAGACAATAGGATGTAGAAGTGAGAGAGGGAGGGATAGAGAGGTCAATTAATTTATTTGATTTATTATAAAGAGATGGCTCATGTAATAGTGAGAGCTAGTAAGTTCTAAAATTAGTAGCTGGCAATCTGATCTACAAGAGTCATTCCAGTTGGAAGCCCATAGACCTGAGGCTTAGAAAAAGTGTTTCAGTGTGCATCTGAAGGCAGGAAAAAACAAAATAAAAACTATGGTCTAGCTCAAAAGTAGTCGAGTAAAAGGAATTTCCCTTTATTTGGGAGAAGGTTAGCTTTTATTTTCTTCAAGTCTTCAACTCATTGAATGAAGCCTACTCATGTTAGGGAAGCAAATCTCCTTCGCTCATTTTATTGATTTAATATTAAATTCATCCAGAAACACTCTCTGAGAAATATTTTCAATAACGATTAACTAAATATCTGGGCACCCCTTGGTCGCATCAAGCTAGCACATAAAGCAGTCATTACAAGAGGTATTTATTATGGGCATCTTTATGTATTTTATTTTTGTTATTATTTTTCATTTTTTTTAAAGGCATTGATAATAGGTAGAGTTTTGATGTGGTAGTAATAGATAGAATTCCCTGTGCTCCAGTTTTCAAATTGGTATGTGTGGTAGGCAGAAATCTAAGATAACCCCATTGAGACATGCTTTTGTATAATCATCTTGAGTGGGAATTGAACTTGTGATTTGTTTCTAACCAATAGAATATGGCAACAGTAATGGGAGAGTCAGTCCTTTTTTTGTTAATACTAGATGCTATTCTGTTTTAGTAGACAAGAGTGAGTATTCCTCCTATTGGCTGAAGAAGTAAGTTGCAATATTATGAGTGCACTAACTCACAAGGAACTGTCAGAGCTTCTAGTTGCTGGGAGTTGCTAAAAGTCATCAGGAAAGCACTAACCTCAATCCTACAATCATAAGAAATTAAAATCTTCTGAAAACCATGTCTTCAGCCTGACAAACAACTAGATTGGAACCTAGGAGGTAATTAGTGATTTGTTAGAGAATGCTCAGCTGGTGATTGGTTAAGGTAATATGTATAGCCTAAGAGTTGTATTAGTCAGGGTTCTCCAGAGAAACAGAGACAATAGGATGTAGAAGTGAGAGAGGGAGGGATAGAGAGGTCAATTAATTTATTTGATTTATTATAAAGAGATGGCTCATGTAATAGTGAGAGCTAGTAAGTTCTAAAATTAGTAGCTGGCAATCTGATCTACAAGAGTCATTCCAGTTGGAAGCCCATAGACCTGAGGCTTAGAAAAAGTGTTTCAGTGTGCATCTGAAGGCAGGAAAAAACAAAATAAAAACTATGGTCTAGCTCAAAAGTAGTCGAGTAAAAGGAATTTCCCTTTATTTGGGAGAAGGTTAGCTTTTATTTTCTTCAAGTCTTCAACTCATTGAATGAAGCCTACTCATGTTAGGGAAGCAAATCTCCTTCGCTCATTTTATTGATTTAATATTAAATTCATCCAGAAACACTCTCTGAGAAATATTTTCAATAACGATTAACTAAATATCTGGGCACCCCTTGGTCGCATCAAGCTAGCACATAAAGCAGTCATTACAAGAGGTATTTATTATGGGCATCTTTATGTATTTTATTTTTGTTATTATTTTTCATTTTTTTTAAAGGCATTGATAATAGGTAGAGTTTTGATGTGGTAGTAATAGATAGAATTCCCTGTGCTCCAGTTTTCAAATTGGTATGTGTGGTAGGCAGAAATCTAAGATAACCCCATTGAGACATGCTTTTGTATAATCATCTTGAGTGGGAATTGAACTTGTGATTTGTTTCTAACCAATAGAATATGGCAACAGTAATGGGAGAGTCAGTCCTTTTTTTGTTAATACTAGATGCTATTCTGTTTTAGTAGACAAGAGTGAGTATTCCTCCTATTGGCTGAAGAAGTAAGTTGCAATATTATGAGTGCACTAACTCACAAGGAACTGTCAGAGCTTCTAGTTGCTGGGAGTTGCTAAAAGTCATCAGGAAAGCACTAACCTCAATCCTACAATCATAAGAAATTAAAATCTTCTGAAAACCATGTCTTCAGCCTGACAAACAACTAGATTGGAACCTAGGAGATGTTGAATAGAGGTACTCAGTTAAACCATGCCTAGACTCCTGATTCATCAAAACCATAATAGATGCATGTTGTTCTAAACCTCTAAGTTTGTAACAATTTGTTAAGCATCCAGATAATTAATGCAACATTCTTACTGTCCAACTCTCCTCTACCCTTAACATTAAAAACTGTTCTAATCATATTTTGAAAAGTGAGTAGGCAAATTGCATTTCATTATAACTTACTAGAGCAGATAGAGAAGGTGCAAAAATTGCATTGAGAATTGAGACCTGTGGCTAAAAAAAATCCCAGTCTGAAAAACAGTAAAAGATTTGACTCAGAAATTTAACATGGAGCAAAAGCCTGCTGGCAATAAGTGCAAAATGTATTCAAGTACAGTATGGGGGATAAGAGAACAGGCATATTTTGATATCTAAGCAGACTCTTTATGTTGCCAAATTTGTAAAATCATAGCAGGGGTTTAGCTTCCAGGCACAACACTCAAATATCTCAAAGAAACTACACAAAGTGAAGGCTCTATTCTAATGAAAGCCAGCATCCTAAGCAGGAACAGGATTTAGGGCTGTTAATAAGATAGTTTCTCACTTACAGAAACTGGATTACAGGTAAGAAATTCTAAAACTCAGGTATCTATAGTACGGTTACTTTTAGTTAAGTTTAATTCAGAGAATAATTAAATGATATTCAATATAGTCAAATATCATTGACATCTAAATAATTAAAACAAAGATCTTTGTGCTAAAGTGCACAGTCAAACACACATACATACATACATGGTAGTAGTAATTTAGTTGACTTTTGCAACCCCATGGACTGGGCCCTACCAGGCTCCTCTGTCCTGGGGTTTTCCAGGCAAGGATACTGGAATGAGTTGCCATTTCCTTCTCCAGAGGATATTTTCCTACCCAGGGATTGAACCCAGGTCTCCTGGCATTAACAGGCATTTTCTTTACTGAATGAGCTACCAGGGAAGCCTACATACATACATATATACATACACACCTACATACATTAAAATGCCCCTTTTATTCCTCACAATAGACCACAAGCCTTAAAGAATGAGGAATTCCTTCAGAGGTTCTAGCTGCCTGATTATCAGTGAGTACCCACGGTGGAGGAAGAAGAATTGTATTAAAAGACAGAGCTGGGCCCAAGTCCATGCCTCTGATAATGTTCAGGAAACATCCACAGTAGCAATCCAAATTCTTCTCACAGGATGATTTGATGAAAAGTATTGGTCGTTGATCATTGCTTACCTCGTTCCAAAGTGGATCAGTCCACAAAACATTGAGTGTTCTTTTCAGCTTTATTTTTTCCCCTCATTTTTCTAACAAATCCACATCTCTCTTTGCCTTTATTCAATGAGCAACAGTCCTAGATTTTCTTTGCTTCTCTTAGATGCACATTTACTTCCTAAGAGATTATAAGAAATAGTTATATAAGTTATTAAATGTTTACAGAGGAATTCTCAGTATAAACTCATTTTTAAAGCAGCTCTTAATACCAAGAGAGTGCATAAACAGTGTGAGTAGGCAGGTACATCTGGATGGAAATAGCAATTTAAGATTATTTTGTCACATTAGGACTCCCTGTCTCAGGTCAGACTAGTCCTAGAGAAAGAACTGAAAATGTCAAATGGCTGCAGCTTAGAATGAAAGAAATACGGAGTCTATTAATGAAGCTGCAAACAATATTACTGAAGCTAGATTTTTTAAGGCCAGCATTCAGTTAAAATTCTCATTTAGATTCAGACAAAATTCTGAAATCTTGAGCATCAGATTTCTGATTTCCCACCATCTGGACATACTATATATTTCTGATCTTAAGTATTACTTTTTTTAATGTACTATAGTCAAACTATAAGCTTTTCATTTTTGTGTAGAATGTGCTATTCTTTTTGAACACTTCATATGCACCCTCTTTGTCTTTCCTTTTTTTTTTTTGTCTGTGATGTCCTTTAACTGATATCAC
Organism: Tragulus kanchil; assembly: GCA_022376925.1. Classification (NCBI taxonomy): domain Eukaryota; kingdom Metazoa; phylum Chordata; class Mammalia; order Artiodactyla; family Tragulidae; genus Tragulus; species Tragulus kanchil. The sequence goes on along the minus strand of JAIOJX010000024.1, from coordinate 108,031,550 downwards.
TTGCTGGGATACTTCAGTTTTCCTTAAGTTTTATACCTTATATTCTGACTAGAAACATAGTAAAATATTTTCTGTCCTAAAAGAAACATGTTCCAAATGTTTTTCTTGCTCTACATATTTTCCCTATCTTTCATTTATACTAACATCAATAGCCTTAAAGAATGAGGAATTCCTTCAGAGGTTCTAGCTGCCTGATTATCAGTGAGTACCCACGGTGGAGGAAGAAGAATTGTATTAAAAGACAGAGCTGGGCCCAAGTCCATGCCTCTGATAATGTTCAGGAAACATCCACAGTAGCAATCCAAATTCTTCTCACAGGATGATTTGATGAAAAGTATTGGTCGTTGATCATTGCTTACCTCGTTCCAAAGTGGATCAGTCCACAAAACATTGAGTGTTCTTTTCAGCTTTATTTTTTCCCCTCATTTTTCTAACAAATCCACATCTCTCTTTGCCTTTATTCAATGAGCAACAGTCCTAGATTTTCTTTGCTTCTCTTAGATGCACATTTACTTCCTAAGAGATTATAAGAAATAGTTATATAAGTTATTAAATGTTTACAGAGGAATTCTCAGTATAAACTCATTTTTAAAGCAGCTCTTAATACCAAGAGAGTGCATAAACAGTGTGAGTAGGCAGGTACATCTGGATGGAAATAGCAATTTAAGATTATTTTGTCACATTAGGACTCCCTGTCTCAGGTCAGACTAGTCCTAGAGAAAGAACTGAAAATGTCAAATGGCTGCAGCTTAGAATGAAAGAAATACGGAGTCTATTAATGAAGCTGCAAACAATATTACTGAAGCTAGATTTTTTAAGGCCAGCATTCAGTTAAAATTCTCATTTAGATTCAGACAAAATTCTGAAATCTTGAGCATCAGATTTCTGATTTCCCACCATCTGGACATACTATATATTTCTGATCTTAAGTATTACTTTTTTTAATGTACTATAGTCAAACTATAAGCTTTTCATTTTTGTGTAGAATGTGCTATTCTTTTTGAACACTTCATATGCACCCTCTTTGTCTTTCCTTTTTTTTTTTTGTCTGTGATGTCCTTTAACTGATATCACTTGCTGGGATACTTCAGTTTTCCTTAAGTTTTATACCTTATATTCTGACTAGAAACATAGTAAAATATTTTCTGTCCTAAAAGAAACATGTTCCAAATGTTTTTCTTGCTCTACATATTTTCCCTATCTTTCATTTATACTCCAAATCATCCTATAGTATCATTGCCAACAAGATAGTTGACTAGATATCCTAGAAAAAAAATATTCCTCCCATAGTAGACATTCTAAAAATACTAAGTGAAATATAACCAACAACCTTGTTCTCTCAAGAAAGTAAGTGACATCTACAGGTGATAGAGTGATCAAGTGGAATTCAAGTATTTTATGAGGATGCTGGAGCCACAGGCACCATGAAGCTATCTACAGATCTCATTTGCCTAGAATTGTGGGAAAATAAAACCATTTTTAGGGATTTCATATGAAGGTCTGTCTCCTTTCACTGGAGGTTGAAATTTGTTATTTATATTACCTATATGGTCCAAGAAGCCCTACGCTGAAAGGTTAATTAAAAAATTGCTGTGTCCTAGTAGTGCCTAAATAAATAGTTGTGCTGTTGCCTGGCTTAGCTAGTAAAGAATCTGCCTGCAATACAGGAGACCGCAGTTCAATTCATGGGTCGGGAAGATCCCCTGAAGGAGGGCTTGGAAACCCACTCCAGTTTTCTTGCCTGGAGAATCCCCATGGACAGAGGAGCCTGGCAGGCTACAATCTATGGGATCACAAAGAGTTGTACACGACTGAGCAACTTAGCACAGCATTGTCTAGTGGTGGATCATAGTGAAAGCAAGGAAATTCCAGAAAAAAAACATATACCTCTGTTTCATCAACTATGCTAAAGCCTTTGACTCTGTGGATCATGCCAAACTGTGGAAAGCTCTTAAGGAGATGAGAAGGCCAGGTCATGTTACCTGTTAAGAAGCAACAGTTAGAACCTTGTATGGAACAAGCAATTGGGTTCAAGATTGAGGAAGGATTATGGCTGTCTGCTGTCACCCTATTTATTTAGCCTATATGCTGAACACATCACAGGAAATGCCAGGCTGGATGAGCTAAAAAAGTTACAATCAAGATAGGGGGAAGAAACATCAACAACCTGAGATAGTCAGATATTACCACTCTCATGGCAGAAAGTGAAGAGGAACTAAAGAACCTCTTGATGAGTGTGAAGAGGAATGAAAGAGCCAACTTAACACTAAATATTATGAAAACTAAGACCATGGCAACCGGCCCCATTACTTCATGGCAAATAGAAGGGGAAGAGGTGGAAGTAGTGACAGATTTCCTCTTAATTGGGCTCCAAAATCACTGCAGATGGTGACTGCGGCCATGAAGTCAGAAGGCGATTGCTTCTTGGAAGGAAAGTTATGACAAACCTAGACAGTATGCTGAAAAGCAGAGACATTCCTCTACCGACAAAGGTCCACATAGTCCAGGCTATTGTCTTTCCATTGGTCACATAATGTTTTGAGAGCTGGACCATAAAGAAGGCAGAACACCAAAGAACCGATGCTTTTGAACTGCAGTGCTGGAGAAGACTCCTGAAAGTCCTTTGGACAGCAAGGAGATCAAACCAGTCAATTTCAAAGGAAATCAACCATGAATACTCATTGGAAGGACTGATGCTGAAATTGAAGCTCCAGTATTTTGGTCATCTGATGAGAATAGCCAGTTCATTGGAAAAGTCCCTGATGATGAGAAAGATTGAGAGCAGAAGGAAAAGAGAGCATCAGAGGATGTGATGGCTGGATGGCATCACCAAACCAATGAACATTAACTTCGATAAACTTCCGGGGATGGTGAGGGACAGGGAGGACTGGCATGCTGCAGACCATGGGGTCACAGAGAATCACACATGACTGGATGACTGAACAACAATTGGTGCCTAGCAGAATGAATACAAATATTCTCTGAAGGGATTCAGCCTCAAATCTGGACACATGGGTTCCCACATATAAAACCCTGCCAAACTTGAGCTCACAATACGGAATTTCCAACAAGTACAAATAAGCCACCACAACTAAGAGTTACTAGAAATAAGAAGCAGCAAAATGATAAATTCCCCAAACTACAGATATTGAAAATTTGAAAACAGAGTATATGGTAAAAGATCTGACTACATATAGATTTACTTGATGAAATAAGGAAGTTAAGAAACTGAAAATATGCCTAGCATTGTTCAGTCAAGATGTTGCATCCACATTTCAGAAACATATTTCAATTGGAACAAAGCTTTCCACATAAAATATGAAATGATGAAAGTTCTAGGAGAAATCATGGAAGAATATTTTAAAACCTCTGGGTGTATAAATTCTTTCTGAAAACAAAAATTCCAAAACCACTGAAGATAGGGCTGAGAAACTCCTCTATAGAAAAGTAAACAATTTCTTCATGGTAGCACAGAAGAAGAACAAGTGCAAAGAAAAATGAAAAAATAGGGAAAAATTGTAACTCATAACCTAGGGGGAAAAAAGGTGAGACAATCTCCCGTGTATTAATAATGTTTGTCTACAAATTGAAAATGCAGAAACTAAAATTTAGTATAATATGGATATAGGATATGAACATGTAGTTCTCAGTAATAGAACTATAACTTTTAAACATGAAAATGCCTTTCAAACACCAATACAAGGACCATGCCAATAAAGCAACTAGGAAAAAACATATATCAGATATCAGGTTAATAATATTGTAGACATCTGATAATACGATGTACTGTTTAGACTGTGATTTACTAGACTTTGACATATATTGCAAATGGGACTGCAAATGGCTGCAATCCTTCAAGAACGGAATTTGATAGAATTTGTAAGACATGCATATAACCTTTTCACAGCTAATTTACATGAGCATTGATTTCTACATTGAGTTATTTATTTAGAGATTGCTAGTAATGACATGACAGTGTTAGTCAATCAGTTGTGTCCAACTCTTTGTAACCACATGTACTGTAGCCCACCAGGTTCCCCTGTCCATGGAATTCTCCAGGCAAGAATACTGATGGGTGACCATCTCATTCTCCAGGGAATCCTCCCAACTCTGGGATGGAACCTGAGTCTCTTGCATTGCAGAGAGATTCTTTACCATCTGAGCCATCAGGCAAGCCCAATAACATGATATAATAATCTAAACATCCATTATTAGAAGGCTGAAATATAAAAGTAAATATATTAATAAAATGAACTTCTATGCATCTATGAACTGTAAACATTTGTATATTTTCATAACTAAAGAAAAGTCAAGTTGAAGAATAAGGAAGTTAAGAAACTGAAAATATGCCTAGCATTGTTCAGTCAAGATGTTGCATCCACATTTCAGAAACATATTTCAATTGGAACAAAGCTTTCCACATAAAATATGAAATGATGAAAGTTCTAGGAGAAATCATGGAAGAATATTTTAAAACCTCTGGGTGTATAAATTCTTTCTGAAAACAAAAATTCCAAAACCACTGAAGATAGGGCTGAGAAACTCCTCTATAGAAAAGTAAACAATTTCTTCATGGTAGCACAGAAGAAGAACAAGTGCAAAGAAAAATGAAAAAATAGGGAAAAATTGTAACTCATAACCTAGGGGGAAAAAAGGTGAGACAATCTCCCGTGTATTAATAATGTTTGTCTACAAATTGAAAATGCAGAAACTAAAATTTAGTATAATATGGATATAGGATATGAACATGTAGTTCTCAGTAATAGAACTATAACTTTTAAACATGAAAATGCCTTTCAAACACCAATACAAGGACCATGCCAATAAAGCAACTAGGAAAAAACATATATCAGATATCAGGTTAATAATATTGTAGACATCTGATAATACGATGTACTGTTTAGACTGTGATTTACTAGACTTTGACATATATTGCAAATGGGACTGCAAATGGCTGCAATCCTTCAAGAACGGAATTTGATAGAATTTGTAAGACATGCATATAACCTTTTCACAGCTAATTTACATGAGCATTGATTTCTACATTGAGTTATTTATTTAGAGATTGCTAGTAATGACATGACAGTGTTAGTCAATCAGTTGTGTCCAACTCTTTGTAACCACATGTACTGTAGCCCACCAGGTTCCCCTGTCCATGGAATTCTCCAGGCAAGAATACTGATGGGTGACCATCTCATTCTCCAGGGAATCCTCCCAACTCTGGGATGGAACCTGAGTCTCTTGCATTGCAGAGAGATTCTTTACCATCTGAGCCATCAGGCAAGCCCAATAACATGATATAATAATCTAAACATCCATTATTAGAAGGCTGAAATATAAAAGTAAATATATTAATAAAATGAACTTCTATGCATCTATGAACTGTAAACATCACATTTGTATATTTTCATAACTAAAGAAAAGTCAAGTTGAAGAATAAGAATTGTATATCAATATATATGTAAATGTTGATAATGTTTATCACTATTTGTGATATAAAGGATGATAACACATAGATTAATTGCTTCAATAGGTATAAAAATATCTCTATGTAAGCTCCAAATAGCATTAGCAAAATTATTATATTAACAGTAAGTAATGGGAATCAGGTGAATGAGGGTCATCAGAGAGTTTTCATACCATATCTTAGTATTGTTCAAGGTCATGTTAGGAAAGCTAATCTGATAGCTGGTTAAACTGAAGATATTTTTAACCAGGAAGTTTTAGCTAAGTATTACACAAGGTTAAAGAAGTTAGCAAGAAAGTTTGAGGCACCCAGGGATAAACAACAGTAGGAAGCATTTATCATACCTTGCTACCCGTAGAATCAGATCTGTAGTTGGAGTAGGACTTGGTAACTGGCAGAATCCCTGTGCCAAAGCAGGATCTGTAGTTGGAGTGGGTCTCAGTAATTGGAAGAACCCCTGTGCCAAAGCAGAGGAAACCCCTGTGCCATCCCTCTCATACTCTTTCTGTGCCTTTCATTAGGCAAACCTCAACCATAAACTAGATAGCAAGAAATCTCAGCAATGTAGTCCATAAGGGTCCACCCAAGAATGCTGGAGAAAGTTGCCATGCCTTCCTCCAGGGGATCTTCCTGACCCAGGAATTGAACCCCTGTCTCCTGCAGCTCCTGCTTTGTCAGTGTGCCACCTGGGAAGTTAGGTGGCACAGTGATAATGCACCTGCTAATGCTGGAGACCTACAGAAAACTGTGTTTGTGTTTATAGGGACATATGATCATGTATGAAGGCAGATGCTGCAGTGGTGACAGGCTGAGAGCTCCTCCTAATCCAGACAAATGCACATTTTGGCGCACGGTTAATTTATCCACATTGTGCACATTGACTTCTAAAGCTCACCAGTTAGGAAGAGTTTCTTTATATGATATTGATATTGATCATTATTGTTTATAATTTAGTTAAAAAGGAAAAAAAACACAATTCCTTTGTATTTTGACATTTTAATATCTGAATCTATGCCAGAATTATCAGCGTTCATCAACATTAATTTCCAACTCTTGAATACACCAAATGAGGTCACCTAAAAGTGAACGTGAAAGTCTATAAGTCTTGTCTGACTCTTTGTGACCCCTTGGACCAGACATGGGAGTCTCCAGGCAAGAATATGGAGTGGGTAGCCCTTCCCTTCTTCAGGGAATCTTCCCAACTCAGGGATCAAACTCAGGTCTCGCACATTGCAGGTGGATTCTTTACCATCTGAGCCATCAGGGAAGGCCATCTACCCACTTAATTCATTGTCAAGGGGGTTGTTCCTATATGCTTATGCTTTTGTTCATCTTAAGATGCCAGTGATTGTAGGGCACTCTATCTCTTAATGGTAGCATGCTGGTGAAACATAAGAAACATTGTATTAAATGCATGTATTGATTGTCTAATATTTCTGTGTCAGAAATATTTGTTTAATTAAAAGGTTATATCTATGGAGGATTCAGGTCAATGTGTGGCCATAAACAACAAAACTCTGTAAAAAATAAAATAAAATTAAAAGGTTATGTCTATTTTGTAATTAAGGAAATGTGGTGTTTAGGAATTATCCATTTATGAGAGGGAGAAGGTATCCTTACATCTCTGTTTCCAGATGGCCTTTTCTGGTGGACAGAAGCTTTTAATTGTCTTTGTAAGTCACAAACTAGAAGCAGTAGAAACCATGTCTATTTAACTAGCTTTATCTAGTGATTGTTCAGAGCCATGCATAAAATACCCAAAGATACAAGACAGGATAGGATTCCTTCCCTATCATACTACATATGAGTTCCCCTGTTTCCCATTTGTGATCTCCAATTGGAAAATGGTAGGTATATGTCTTTGCATGTACCAGCACTAGATACTGAACTGAAAATCCAGTTCACTATCTAGACAATGCATGTGCATTATCATGTACAGTTTCAAAATTCTCAGCACTATTAGTGGCAGCAAAACATTGAAATTTAAGATTACTTTTTTTTTTTTTTTCCTCCTAAGGGCTTGCTAGGGTTGCTTCAGCAAACTATTAGTTAAACTGAAACACAAAAGGTCACACAATTCCTTTGTATTTTGACATTTTAATATCTGAATCTATGCCAGAATTATCAGCGTTCATCAACATTAATTTCCAACTCTTGAATACACCAAATGAGGTCACCTAAAAGTGAACGTGAAAGTCTATAAGTCTTGTCTGACTCTTTGTGACCCCTTGGACCAGACATGGGAGTCTCCAGGCAAGAATATGGAGTGGGTAGCCCTTCCCTTCTTCAGGGAATCTTCCCAACTCAGGGATCAAACTCAGGTCTCGCACATTGCAGGTGGATTCTTTACCATCTGAGCCATCAGGGAAGGCCATCTACCCACTTAATTCATTGTCAAGGGGGTTGTTCCTATATGCTTATGCTTTTGTTCATCTTAAGATGCCAGTGATTGTAGGGCACTCTATCTCTTAATGGTAGCATGCTGGTGAAACATAAGAAACATTGTATTAAATGCATGTATTGATTGTCTAATATTTCTGTGTCAGAAATATTTGTTTAATTAAAAGGTTATATCTATGGAGGATTCAGGTCAATGTGTGGCCATAAACAACAAAACTCTGTAAAAAATAAAATAAAATTAAAAGGTTATGTCTATTTTGTAATTAAGGAAATGTGGTGTTTAGGAATTATCCATTTATGAGAGGGAGAAGGTATCCTTACATCTCTGTTTCCAGATGGCCTTTTCTGGTGGACAGAAGCTTTTAATTGTCTTTGTAAGTCACAAACTAGAAGCAGTAGAAACCATGTCTATTTAACTAGCTTTATCTAGTGATTGTTCAGAGCCATGCATAAAATACCCAAAGATACAAGACAGGATAGGATTCCTTCCCTATCATACTACATATGAGTTCCCCTGTTTCCCATTTGTGATCTCCAATTGGAAAATGGTAGGTATATGTCTTTGCATGTACCAGCACTAGATACTGAACTGAAAATCCAGTTCACTATCTAGACAATGCATGTGCATTATCATGTACAGTTTCAAAATTCTCAGCACTATTAGTGGCAGCAAAACATTGAAATTTAAGATTACTTTTTTTTTTTTTTCCTCCTAAGGGCTTGCTAGGGTTGCTTCACTGAGAATTCCAGATGGAGAAGGACTGCTTTCTGGCTCATACATGGAAGCCTGCCAAAGAGGGAGAGGCTAGTTTAAATTAATCTTCAAGTGGGGGTAGGGAAGACCTCGACACTTCCCTGGAGAATTTGAAAAACATATTTACTCCTCCTGCTTTGCCAACAGTGAGAGCAAAACAAATCATTGCTCTGTGCAGGCAGCATGATGAAAGCATATTTAACTGAGGGGAAGTTAAAAACAATTGCTCAGATTACCTCAGAAAGGCATTTCAAGAAGGCATTTCACTGATTTTTTTTTTTTTTTTGGTCCCTTAATTTTTTTCGGAGATAACAGAATATTCTCCATGTTTTTCTCCACTCCTGCTGCATTCCAATCTAAATGATACTCTGATCTCAGGAAGGGGTCTTTCCCAATACATATTCCCTAATCTTTCCAAATCAGAGAAAATCCATAGTTCTCAATTCCAAAGCAAATATATCATTTATATATTGCAATTATCAAAGGTAAAAAGATCTGAAGATGGCTTTTGTAATGTGTTTGTGTTTGATTCTTAATCCAAGGCAATACTGGGTTTATGGAAATGATATTGGGAAGAGTTACAACGACCCATTTCTCTGAACTGTTCTTGTTTTCTTTATTCAATTTCTTGGTATGCAATGGAACAGAATGTACTAAGATTTCAGGAAATGTTTCATGCATTTTATCTCGTCTTTTTCCTGCTTGTCTCCATTTGAGTATATAGTTAACTCATGTTGCATTTCATGCTGCCAGTTTGCCAGCCCATTCTCTGAAATCCTCAGAAAATCAATTCATAAGACAGTTCTGTGTGTTTCAACAGTCCTGTAGACATCTGTGATACTACTACACTTATGAACGTAATATCACATCAAATTCTGTGGAAGTGAAAACTTATATTGCATTATTCAGAGTCTCCTTTTGTTTAAATTTTGTCATAAAGCTAAACTGATGCATACTTTTGATAGAACCATTTAGTTTTCAGAATGGAAGAGCCCTTAGTGATCTCCCCACTGTTTTTTTGAGGTAAGAGATTTACCTCTTCTAAATTGGGCAAAGACACTTGACTGATTACTGGCAGATCAATCTAGTTCAACTTTTCTGACTTCTAATCAAATGTTTTGCCTACATTAACCTTGGTTTGGGACACATTTAATATTTCTCAGGTGCCCCTGATTACAGTGTATCAATTTTGATAAACTTAGTTGAGAAAGCAGCAGCAGTGATTGAGAAGGTTAACTCCAATTTTGAAAGAGGTTCTATTGTAGGTATAATGCTGACAAGCAGCACTGCATGCTGCAGAGAAATGGTTCATGAAAGGAAGAGTCAGTGGAGGTGACCAGCTTCACTGTTGTCCTATTTTAAGAAATTGTCACAGTCACCTCCACCTTCAATAATCACTAAATGCAGAACCAAGTAAATAATGCATTACAGAGTGGATGGAGAGAGACTAAGAGGGGGAGAAGAATATTAAGTTTCAGGCCTATCAAACACTGGTAAGCCAGTACTCAGTTATCAATACCATTTACATATTTATAAACCATATATAGGAACATTTATGTACTCTAATTGACAATGACAAACTATGAAAGAGGAGGGTGTGGGAAATGTGGATAGGTGTCAGGGAGGAGGGGTGAGGAAGAGGTAATAATGTGCAAATGACATCTAGATTATCATTCTCCATGCAGTGATGTCAATGAAAGAATGCCTAGAAGTCAAGCATTTTTAAATAGTAATATTATTTACATATATGGATGGAGGTATATGTATACATGTATGTGGATATGGACACACCAGTAGAATAAATTTTGAAAGATGAAAGTGGTCGCCTCGGTAGAGTAGTAAATTGAAGTGGGAATTAGTTGGTGATTTTTGTCACAAGTCGTATAGTATTATTGGAACCTTTTAACTATATGCAACTATTCTTTAGAAGTAAAAATAAAATCAAAAGAAATGACGTCAAGTTCCCATAAATTTGATTTTCTCCCAGAAGAGTACTTAAAATGCTTTTGATATTCTATATAGCATTTTTATTGTATCCCTAATAGTCAGATGAGCTCAAGATATTACCTTTTTGCCCTTATTTGAGCCTTCTTGGTGTCTCCACGTATAAAATAAAGTTGTGTGCAATCTTATATTCCTTGCATGAATGTTCTGTGGATACTTGACTGATTACTGGCAGATCAATCTAGTTCAACTTTTCTGACTTCTAATCAAATGTTTTGCCTACATTAACCTTGGTTTGGGACACATTTAATATTTCTCAGGTGCCCCTGATTACAGTGTATCAATTTTGATAAACTTAGTTGAGAAAGCAGCAGCAGTGATTGAGAAGGTTAACTCCAATTTTGAAAGAGGTTCTATTGTAGGTATAATGCTGACAAGCAGCACTGCATGCTGCAGAGAAATGGTTCATGAAAGGAAGAGTCAGTGGAGGTGACCAGCTTCACTGTTGTCCTATTTTAAGAAATTGTCACAGTCACCTCCACCTTCAATAATCACTAAATGCAGAACCAAGTAAATAATGCATTACAGAGTGGATGGAGAGAGACTAAGAGGGGGAGAAGAATATTAAGTTTCAGGCCTATCAAACACTGGTAAGCCAGTACTCAGTTATCAATACCATTTACATATTTATAAACCATATATAGGGAACATTTATGTACTCTAATTGACAATGACAAACTATGAAAGAGGAGGGTGTGGGAAATGTGGATAGGTGTCAGGGAGGAGGGGTGAGGAAGAGGTAATAATGTGCAAATGACATCTAGATTATCATTCTCCATGCAGTGATGTCAATGAAAGAATGCCTAGAAGTCAAGCATTTTTAAATAGTAATATTATTTACATATATGGATGGAGGTATATGTATACATGTATGTGGATATGGACACACCAGTAGAATAAATTTTGAAAGATGAAAGTGGTCGCCTCGGTAGAGTAGTAAATTGAAGTGGGAATTAGTTGGTGATTTTTGTCACAAGTCGTATAGTATTATTGGAACCTTTTAACTATATGCAACTATTCTTTAGAAGTAAAAATAAAATCAAAAGAAATGACGTCAAGTTCCCATAAATTTGATTTTCTCCCAGAAGAGTACTTAAAATGCTTTTGATATTCTATATAGCATTTTTATTGTATCCCTAATAGTCAGATGAGCTCAAGATATTACCTTTTTGCCCTTATTTGAGCCTTCTTGGTGTCTCCACGTATAAAATAAAGTTGTGTGCAATCTTATATTCCTTGCATGAATGTTCTGTGGATACTTGACCTACCACTGGATAGTGGTTTAATCTGTTTAGATCAGACTTAGGTGATTTAAATTATATATATAATTTGATCAGTGTTGAGAGGAGACATCAATGAGACCATTGGAGGTTAATAACTTGACAGAGAAATTCTATTGACAAATAATTGTAATAATAGGAGAGTTCTTTAGTACTGCCATGTGTTTAACAGAAGCTTCCACTTATAACATTTTTTTATTCTCTTGTTCCCCACCCAAAGAAAAAAAAGAGAGGCTATACTTAAATTTTAGTTCAGATTCCTTTCACAAAAAATTGAAGTGTCATCTCTATAGAAATATCCTGGAATATTTCATAAATATATCATATTGCATGATAGTTCCATTAATTTAACTCGAAAGTGTCAGCACGAAAAATCTTTGATTCATAAAGAATTTAAAAATATATTTCTGATGTATTTTTTCTTTGTTTTGACAAGTCATTGCTACATTACTCTGTCAGGCGGTAGCTAGATGACTGCAGACAACAGAGGCAACTAGCCAAGGATCAACCTTGATCTTCCTGCATCCATGCTATGCAGCACTTTCTTTATCATCAGCTCCAGAAAAATGCTATTTATCAAGTCTCCTCAGGCAGAACTTCCCTGGGGTAAGGTGATTTCCAGAGTCTACTTTAGTAGTACAGGAGAAATCTAATTGCAATACATGCTAAGGAGAAATTCAAACAAAGACATAAATCATGAAAAGGGCTGATGTACAATAACAGGGGAATACTTGGCTCAGAAAGTAAAGAATCTGCCTCTAATGCAGAAGACCAGGGTTCAATCCCTGGGCGTGGAAGATACCCTGGAGAAGAAAATGGCAACCCACTCCAGTATTCTTGCCTGGAAAATCCCATGGACGGAGCAGACTAGTGGGCTATGGTCTATGGAGTCGCAAAGAGTTGGACACGACTGAACAACTGATAGCTTCACTTTCAAGGGTTCTTTTGTATACCGCAGGTCTTCTTCTTATTACTTTTGTCCACTCATTTCCAAGAAAAATTTAAGTGTTTATATATCTAAGCCCGGTACTCTATTGGCCCTTATTTGAGCCTTCTGGTTTCCACGTATAAAATAAAGTTGTGTGCAATCTTATATTCCTTGCATGAATGTTCTGTGGATACTTGACCTACCACTGGATAGTGGTTTAATCTGTTTAGATCAGACTTAGGTGATTTAAATTATATATATAATTTGATCAGTGTTGAGAGGAGACATCAATGAGACCATTGGAGGTTAATAACTTGACAGAGAAATTCTATTGACAAATAATTGTAATAATAGGAGAGTTCTTTAGTACTGCCATGTGTTTAACAGAAGCTTCCACTTATAACATTTTTTTATTCTCTTGTTCCCCACCCAAAGAAAAAAAGAGAGAGAGGCTATACTTAAATTTTAGTTCAGATTCCTTTCACAAAAAATTGAAGTGTCATCTCTATAGAAATATCCTGGAATATTTCATAAATATATCATATTGCATGATAGTTCCATTAATTTAACTCGAAAGTGTCAGCACGAAAAATCTTTGATTCATAAAGAATTTAAAAATATATTTCTGATGTATTTTTTTTCTTTGTTTTGACAAGTCATTGCTACATTACTCTGTCAGGCGGTAGCTAGATGACTGCAGACAACAGAGGCAACTAGCCAAGGATCAACCTTGATCTTCCTGCATCCATGCTATGCAGCACTTTCTTTATCATCAGCTCCAGAAAAATGCTATTTATCAAGTCTCCTCAGGCAGAACTTCCCTGGGGTAAGGTGATTTCCAGAGTCTACTTTAGTAGTACAGGAGAAATCTAATTGCAATACATGCTAAGGAGAAATTCAAACAAAGACATAAATCATGAAAAGGGCTGATGTACAATAACAGGGGAATACTTGGCTCAGAAAGTAAAGAATCTGCCTCTAATGCAGAAGACCAGGGTTCAATCCCTGGGCGTGGAAGATACCCTGGAGAAGAAAATGGCAACCCACTCCAGTATTCTTGCCTGGAAAATCCCATGGACGGAGCAGACTAGTGGGCTATGGTCTATGGAGTCGCAAAGAGTTGGACACGACTGAACAACTGATAGCTTCACTTTCAAGGGTTCTTTTGTATACCGCAGGTCTTCTTCTTATTACTTTTGTCCACTCATTTCCAAGAAAAATTTAAGTGTTTATATATCTAAGCCCGGTACTCTATCCAAGATATATCAGTTATTGTTAAGAATGTTTATTTTTACTCAGAAGCACACAATTTCTTCTTGACAAAATTACGTTTCTATAAATCTTCAATATTTCTGTCAGATGATTCAGTCTAGGTTTTTTTTGTTTTTTTAATAGGAAATATTCAATAGGCTGTTCTTATTATTAGAAGTAAAGGTTAGCTGAGATCAAGGTCTTAAATCTCTTTCTATCAAGGATCAGTTAGTAAATATTTGTAGCTTTGCAGACCATACAATCTGACTACTTAACACTGCCCTTGAAGCATAAGAACAGCCAGAAATAATACACAAATGAATGGGCATGGCTTGTTCCAATAAACCTTTGTCTACAAAACAAGGAATCAATGGAATGTTGTTTATGGACAGGAATTTGCTGACACCCTGGATGAGATGATATTAAAACTAAGTAATCAGAGGTGACTGAATCTTACATCTGCTACTTCTTAAGAAGCTCCCAAGAAGATTATTAGCCACATGGGAAATTGAATACCAGTTTAGGAAGATTGAAGTCAACCTCAGTGCTTGACTTCCAATGCTATGGATCTACCTGGTTGAATCACATGAATAAATCTATGGGTCAAAATTCTCTTTTATCTACATCAAAAGAGATTCTGACTCTTTGGATATTGATCTCCTTCTGGTCAGACCCCACAAAAAAAAAAAAAAAGGAACAGTGACAATCATGTAGAGGTGAAGAATGTTAGTGTGGCTCCTGAAGGCAATTGAGCACCCATTAAGCAGCCGTGCTGGGTATAGTAGGGATGGAATGAATGAAGCTGTTCCAACTACAGAACTGGCCACTGTTTGATTTATGGAGAAAGCTAGATATCCAAAGAAAGTGGTAAAGAGATCATCCATGAATTACTACGAATTTGCTTTTTAGAGAATGGTGATCATAATTAGTAGTAACTGTAGACTATTTCATCATTAGGTGCTAATTATTCAGATGATTAATTCTCCCTCCCTGTATGGGGAGCCAAGGAGTAGAATAAAAAGGACCGAAACTTCTTCCAGAGAGAGAAAGAGAAGAGAAGAGAATGTCGGGCTTTGTGACCCCATGGACTACAGTATGCCAGGCTTCCCTGTCATTCACCACCTCCCAGAGCTTGCTCAAATTTGTCCAATGACTCAGTGATGCCATCCAACCATTTCATCCTCTGTCATCCCTTTCTTCTTCTGCCTTCTATTTTCCCCAACATCAGGGCTTTTTCCAGTGAGTCATGTCTTCACATCAGGTGACCAAACTATTAGAGCTTCGGTTTCAGCATCATTCCTTCTAGTGAATATTCAGGGTTGATTTCCTTTAAGATTGACTGGTTTGATCTCCTTGCAGTTTAAGGGACTCTCCAGGGCCTTTTCCAACACCACAATTCAAAGGCATCAATTCTTCAGCATTCAGCCTTCTTTATGGTCCAACTCACATCCATATATGACTACTGGGAAAACTGTAGCTTTGACTATACAGACTTTTGTCAACAAAGTGATGTCTCTTCTTTTGAATACACTTGTCATAGCTTTTCATCCAAGAGCAAGTGGCTTTTAATTTCATGGTTGCAATCACCATCTGCAGTGATTTCGAAACCCAGGAAAATAAAGTCTGTCACTGTTTCCATTGTTTGTCCATCTATTTGCCATGAAGTGATGGGACTGGATGCCATGATTTCAGTTTTTTCAATGTTGGGTTTTAGACCAGCTTTTTTCACTCTCCTCTTTCACCTTCATCAAGAGGTATTTTAGTTCCTCGTTGCTTTCAGCCATAAGGTGGTGACATCAGTATATCTGAGGTTATTGATATTTCTCCCAGCAATCCTGATTTCTGCTTGTACTTCATCCATACCAACATTTTGCATGATGTACTCTGCATATAAATTAAGTAAGGAAGATCACAATATACAGCCTTGAAAGAGAGTTTAAATAAGATGTAAAAAAATTTTTTTCATAGCTGTTTCTACCACTTGATAATGCCTCAATAAATATTGCTTATACTTTTCCCTGAGATCTAACCTTGGCCCTTCCACAGATTAGCTGCATATGTAGTAAAATTTATAAACATTCCTAGGTTCTAGCTTTGTTATCCAAAGTACAATAATCAGTCAATCAATCAATCTCGTCTTACTCTAAGCCTACTCCTCACCTCAGCTCTGTCTAGAAACCCTGATGTAATCTGCTCCTGACTTAGGGAAATCAGCCCAATACACATTTCATTATTCCATCTACTGCAGTATCATATACCTCACCTTTAGTATCACACAGTAATCACCATGTTGTTTTCTGTTCATTTATGTAGTTCTTTGATTAACCTTTCTCTCCTCACTCTACCATATGTCTACTGGGGCAGGCACCATATTCACTCCTTAGCACAAATTTTGGAACTCTATTGTATTAGTAATTCCAGGGAGTTCAAAACTATGATTCTGTGATTCTCAAGAATCTTATAGTACATGGCTCCCTGTGTTGACATGTACTGTACATGTCAATGCATAAATACTTATTCAGGTATAGCTTTAAAAAGTTGTTAAAAGACAAGCATAGTGTTGTGAGAGTGTAAAATTAATAAAGTGGACCCAGTTTGGGAATGATGTGAGTAGGTTTTAAAGGGGAAGTGACACTTAAGCCTATATGGTACTTGGGAGATGAATAAGTGAAACACTAAATATACAGATAAATTAAATACACATATATCAACATATCCACTTCAGTATTTTGGGGCTTCCCTGGTGACTCAGATGGTAAAGAATCTGCCTGCAGTGCAGGAGACCTGGGTTCGATCCCTGGGGTAAGAAGATCCCCTGGAGAAGGGAAAGGCTACCCACTCCAGCATACTTTCCTAGAGAATTCCAGGGCTTGTCCATGGGTTGCAAAGAGTTTGAACACAACTGAGCGAATTTCATTTTTGCTTTCATATATAGGCATACGCACACAGTCCACAAGGTAGTGCATGATAAATGCATATGCCATAATATAATAGCTGTAGATTTTAATAAGAGAAGAGCAGAATGTGCAGAAGGAGTCTAAGCTTAGATTTCAGCCATTGTTTTAGATCAAGACAAAGACCTAGGGTAAGAATATTACCCTATAGAATGTTACTGTGCACGTAAAGATAATTCAGAATAGCACTCAGTCTTTCTCTCCCTGCACCCATGCACATGCATGTGTGCATCCACACACACACACATGTACAATCGACACATTTATCATAGCTCAGCAAGGGAAGTGTAAAATACTATACCTAACAAAAATAAAATTTCTTAAATAATTTGAGATTTTACTGATATAAAATAGCCTATTTATATTCAGATAGGGCTTAATTTTTTCAATTCCCTATTTTACAATCTTTATTGTATGAGAACCGATGGTCCACATCATCTTCTTTCTGAATTTTAATAAGGGATAATTTAAGACACGAGTATTCTCCTTTCCCATCTTCGATTTTTTTTTCAAGGATAATTAAAGTAAATGGGGCATAATAAAGAAAGAATATAGCTGCCAACCAAGAGTTTCTAAAATGAAAAAAAGCTGAGTACTTTGGACTAATAGAAAGCCACTTTAAATGCTAAACTATTTAAAATATGTATATTTTACTTGTTTTAGCCACATTCAGTAACTAAAATTGAATGTCAGGACTGTGTGTTGGTAACTGCATAAGGAATAGATGAATGATTTATAAGTAAACACATTGATAAGATAAAAAGTATTTCAGAATATTAAAGAGTACTTAAAAACGGTTATTCACATAACAGACTATTTGAATCTAATTGTCAACAGGTTTTTTTTTTTTTTTTTTTTTTTCCTACCATCATAAATACATAGGGGAAATTTTCTTCATAATTAGGAGAAAGATCAGTGTCAACTAAGGCATTTAATCATCTGAAATCATAAAGTAGTGAGGTTTCTTCTTTGTATTTTTGTCTTAATGTTTGAGAATTCCAGGGCTTGTCCATGGGTTGCAAAGAGTTTGAACACAACTGAGCGAATTTCATTTTTGCTTTCATATATAGGCATACGCACACAGTCCACAAGGTAGTGCATGATAAATGCATATGCCATAATATAATAGCTGTAGATTTTAATAAGAGAAGAGCAGAATGTGCAGAAGGAGTCTAAGCTTAGATTTCAGCCATTGTTTTAGATCAAGACAAAGACCTAGGGTAAGAATATTACCCTATAGAATGTTACTGTGCACGTAAAGATAATTCAGAATAGCACTCAGTCTTTCTCTCCCTGCACCCATGCACATGCATGTGTGCATCCACACACACACACATGTACAATCGACACATTTATCATAGCTCAGCAAGGGAAGTGTAAAATACTATACCTAACAAAAATAAAATTTCTTAAATAATTTGAGATTTTACTGATATAAAATAGCCTATTTATATTCAGATAGGGCTTAATTTTTTCAATTCCCTATTTTACAATCTTTATTGTATGAGAACCGATGGTCCACATCATCTTCTTTCTGAATTTTAATAAGGGATAATTTAAGACACGAGTATTCTCCTTTCCCATCTTCGATTTTTTTTTCAAGGATAATTAAAGTAAATGGGGCATAATAAAGAAAGAATATAGCTGCCAACCAAGAGTTTCTAAAATGAAAAAAAGCTGAGTACTTTGGACTAATAGAAAGCCACTTTAAATGCTAAACTATTTAAAATATGTATATTTTACTTGTTTTAGCCACATTCAGTAACTAAAATTGAATGTCAGGACTGTGTGTTGGTAACTGCATAAGGAATAGATGAATGATTTATAAGTAAACACATTGATAAGATAAAAAGTATTTCAGAATATTAAAGAGTACTTAAAAACGGTTATTCACATAACAGACTATTTGAATCTAATTGTCAACAGGTTTTTTTTTTTTTTTTTTTTTTCCTACCATCATAAATACATAGGGGAAATTTTCTTCATAATTAGGAGAAAGATCAGTGTCAACTAAGGCATTTAATCATCTGAAATCATAAAGTAGTGAGGTTTCTTCTTTGTATTTTTGTCTTAATGCTGTAACTCCCTGGAATTCCTCTAGGCATATCATCATTTCTAATATGTTAAAAAGGAAACATGAGTAATTTTAATGCATGCACAACTCTTGCACCAAATCTAATAACAAATATTCAAAATGTTTATCAGTTTTCTTGTTCTGTTTCACCCTGCTCCAGAGAGGTTATTTGATTGTAAAATAGATGTTTTGTTTTGTTTTGTTTTCCTTTAAGCGAGTGAATGAGTCACTGAATGAGAAATACAATTTTACATTTATTTTAAGGGAACCCTTTGTGGGTTTTAAAAACAAACCTTGGGGAGAGGAAGAGACCCTTGAGTGCTGAGCTGTCAATCCACAGATAATAATAACCCATGTCTTTGGAATATTGCTGGCTCTGAGATGTTATAAGGTGTCGGAAGCAAACAGGCCCACTCATTCTGGTAGCTTTATTGCTTCTGGCATGTTATGATTAGAGATGTGTGTAGTTTTAAAGCAACAAAGATTAAATTGCTAACACTGTGTATTGAAAGGCCTGGACCAAGAGGAAGCTTCATCAGCATTTTTCTTCCTTCTCTACGTAAATGGTATGATGCAGTGTCTTGTAAATGATGCTGTTTATCATATACTGTCAGAAGATGCTGCTGAAATCAGATGCACTTCCATTGGTTTCCTTACTTGAGTTTAATTTGTAAAATCAGATTTAAACAGTGAGTGAAATTGAATCTAAATTTCAAGGACAGACAGCCTAATGGTTATTTATCACAGTTGGAACCAAGGCTGGAAATTTAGCCACATTAGTAACTAAAATTGAATGTCAGGACTGTGTGTTGGTAACTGCATAAGGAATAGATGAATGATTTATAAGTAAACACATTGATAAGATAAAAAGTATTTCAGAATATTAAAGAGTACTTAAAAACGGTTATTCACATAACAGACTATTTGAATCTAATTGTCAACAGGTTTTTTTTTTTTTTTTTTTCCTACCATCATAAATACATAGGGGAAATTTTCTTCATAATTAGGAGAAAGATCAGTGTCAACTAAGGCATTTAATCATCTGAAATCATAAAGTAGTGAGGTTTCTTCTTTGTATTTTTGTCTTAATGCTGTAACTCCCTGGAATTCCTCTAGGCATATCATCATTTCTAATATGTTAAAAAGGAAACATGAGTAATTTTAATGCATGCACAACTCTTGCACCAAATCTAATAACAAATATTCAAAATGTTTATCAGTTTTCTTGTTCTGTTTCACCCTGCTCCAGAGAGGTTATTTGATTGTAAAATAGATGTTTTGTTTTGTTTTGTTTTCCTTTAAGCGAGTGAATGAGTCACTGAATGAGAAATACAATTTTACATTTATTTTAAGGGAACCCTTTGTGGGTTTTAAAAACAAACCTTGGGGAGAGGAAGAGACCCTTGAGTGCTGAGCTGTCAATCCACAGATAATAATAACCCATGTCTTTGGAATATTGCTGGCTCTGAGATGTTATAAGGTGTCGGAAGCAAACAGGCCCACTCATTCTGGTAGCTTTATTGCTTCTGGCATGTTATGATTAGAGATGTGTGTAGTTTTAAAGCAACAAAGATTAAATTGCTAACACTGTGTATTGAAAGGCCTGGACCAAGAGGAAGCTTCATCAGCATTTTTCTTCCTTCTCTACGTAAATGGTATGATGCAGTGTCTTGTAAATGATGCTGTTTATCATATACTGTCAGAAGATGCTGCTGAAATCAGATGCACTTCCATTGGTTTCCTTACTTGAGTTTAATTTGTAAAATCAGATTTAAACAGTGAGTGAAATTGAATCTAAATTTCAAGGACAGACAGCCTAATGGTTATTTATCACAGTTGGAACCAAGGCTGGAAATGGTTATTCTAAGTCCAACTTCTATTACTTGAAAGAAGAATGTGTCCAAATGTAATTAATTTTATGTTAATTGTAGATATTAGCATTGGAAACCTAATGTCAGCCGAAATATTTGTATGTACACTGCATTTTGTATACTGGACTGCTAGAGAGCTCTTTTTTTTCTGACATATTTACCATACCACAAACAACTTTAAAATGTGACAGAGACATTTGCTTTTGTTTACAAGTATTTTAAAATTATGCTTGTTCTTATGTGAATTCCTCACTAGCTTGGAAAACACACAGCAATGGATATGTACAAATCTTTTGGGCAGATAATCATATACTTAAGACAGAAAATCTTGATGTATCTTATCCATGTTCTCAGCTGATTAAAGGCAGTCTGAAATCAATGTGAAACCCCTCCTCGCTCCGCCTGCAGGCATGCCAAAATCCTGAGATCTTTTAAGACTTCAATCTGAATATTGTTATAATAAGTATATTTCAAGATTGCAGATTTAAAAAATCGGGGCAATGCCATTCTTATACAAACACCAGTAGCATGCCACTTTACAGATCCTCTGCAAATCACAAACACTGAAATACATCAGTTTTTGGTGGTGGGGGGGGTGGGTTGTGGAGGGAGTGGGGTGGACGGGCCACTTCTGTTGTTCTTTCATTTGTCTATTTTCATCCATCTTTGTTCTTTGGCCCGAGTGGGCCTCCCATCACAGTGGCCTCTGTTGTCATAGAGCACCGACTCTGGGCACATGCGCTCCAGAGCTCCGGCTCGGTAATTGGACACACCGGTCCAGCAACTCTGCAGCGCGTGGGATCTTCCCAGGCCAGGGATCGAACTGGCGCCCCTTGCACTGCAAGGTGGTATCCTTACCCACTGGACAACCAGGGAAGCTCGCATCATTTTTTTCCTATTGTGGCCAAATGGAAAAAATGTTTAATGTTTGTTAACAAATTCCAATTCTGGTAAAGAGTCACTTGAACCAAACTGCTCTCCACAGGTGAGAGGATGAGTGACTGTGAGTTTGTAAATGTTCACCTGAAAGTAAAGGGAAAGGAGAATAGTCAAGCTTCTTCCCTTGGAACTGCTTGAAAGGGTGATTGCTGTTGTTAAAAATTTACTGCCCAAAGAAAACCCAAAGTGTTGTCTAGGTTTGTGCTACTTCTTCTTGTTTGGAATCATTTAATGAAGCACTTAAAACTGTCCTAGAAGTTCTGAGTTGGGGAAGTAGAGCAGGTGGAGGGGACCAAGTTCATCCTGGCTGGGAGGCGTGGCCAAGTTCATTAACGTCTGAAGTGAGGCTACGTACAGTCATTGTTCAGGCTTGGGCTCAGAATCACTTTACATAATGCCCTACCCAGCCTGGCTCCATGAAACCTCTAACCTTGGGGAAAGACAGATCTTCTGAAAGGAATGCGTGCTGAATGGGCTGAGAGCCCTGAGTAGTAATACCAGCTGAGTCACGAGTATATCTGGATTTGCACATTAAATATTTGGAGTATGCCTCTTGATTTGTACTCTGGCCCTGGACCTCAGGATGTTAGATGTGGGCCTGAAAAAGGGACTTTCTTGGCATCATAATAAGACGACTTTGGATGACCTAAAAAATCACTGACTACAAATATTGGCATTAACAAGAGGAAACATCTCTTTGAGTTTATTAATCTATACATACATATTTAGAACCTAGCATACTATGATAAATTTAGCTTCTTACTGCTCCAAAGCATCGGGGGTGGGTTGTGGAGGGAGTGGGGTGGACGGGCCACTTCTGTTGTTCTTTCATTTGTCTATTTTCATCCATCTTTGTTCTTTGGCCCGAGTGGGCCTCCCATCACAGTGGCCTCTGTTGTCATAGAGCACCGACTCTGGGCACATGCGCTCCAGAGCTCCGGCTCGGTAATTGGACACACCGGTCCAGCAACTCTGCAGCGCGTGGGATCTTCCCAGGCCAGGGATCGAACTGGCGCCCCTTGCACTGCAAGGTGGTATCCTTACCCACTGGACAACCAGGGAAGCTCGCATCATTTTTTTCCTATTGTGGCCAAATGGAAAAAATGTTTAATGTTTGTTAACAAATTCCAATTCTGGTAAAGAGTCACTTGAACCAAACTGCTCTCCACAGGTGAGAGGATGAGTGACTGTGAGTTTGTAAATGTTCACCTGAAAGTAAAGGGAAAGGAGAATAGTCAAGCTTCTTCCCTTGGAACTGCTTGAAAGGGTGATTGCTGTTGTTAAAAATTTACTGCCCAAAGAAAACCCAAAGTGTTGTCTAGGTTTGTGCTACTTCTTCTTGTTTGGAATCATTTAATGAAGCACTTAAAACTGTCCTAGAAGTTCTGAGTTGGGGAAGTAGAGCAGGTGGAGGGGACCAAGTTCATCCTGGCTGGGAGGCGTGGCCAAGTTCATTAACGTCTGAAGTGAGGCTACGTACAGTCATTGTTCAGGCTTGGGCTCAGAATCACTTTACATAATGCCCTACCCAGCCTGGCTCCATGAAACCTCTAACCTTGGGGAAAGACAGATCTTCTGAAAGGAATGCGTGCTGAATGGGCTGAGAGCCCTGAGTAGTAATACCAGCTGAGTCACGAGTATATCTGGATTTGCACATTAAATATTTGGAGTATGCCTCTTGATTTGTACTCTGGCCCTGGACCTCAGGATGTTAGATGTGGGCCTGAAAAAGGGACTTTCTTGGCATCATAATAAGACGACTTTGGATGACCTAAAAAAAAAATCACTGACTACAAATATTGGCATTAACAAGAGGAAACATCTCTTTGAGTTTATTAATCTATACATACATATTTAGAACCTCCAAGCCTTAGCATACTATGATAAATTTATTCTGAATACTTCTTACTGAAATAATGATAATATACATTTATCATTTATAGAGTCCTACATTGCTGACCTCTACAGTGTAGACATATTTAGGGATTTGAGGTGCAACAGTACTTTAAGTTCGATACCATTTGCTTGGAAAAAAATATTAGTGCAATCAATTATAAAAACATAATTTGTGAATTAAAATTTAAACATGATGTGTTCTTAAAATTGGGAAAACATAGAAATGTTACCTTTTTCCCCCAGTACTTCTTTCTTTCATAAAATCTACCTTTTCTTCATTTTTGAAACTTTTAGAAATCAAGGACTAGGCTAACAGATATTTCCCTGATTTCTATATCTAAACCAGTATCAACATGGTTTAATCATGTACTTGAAAATAGCATATGGAAGTCATGAGACTTCCCTTGTAGTCCAGTGGTTAAGATTTGCCCAGATGTGTGGGTTTGGGCCCTGGTTGGGAAGCTAAGATCCCATATGTCTCTCTGCCAAAAAAACAAATGGAAAACAGAAGTAATATTGTAATCAATTCAGTATAGACTTTCAAAATGTTCCACATCATGAAATCTTTAAAAAATATCATATGGAAGTCCTAATAATGGGTTAAATCATAGTAAAGAAATTGTTTAATGCACAGTTTATTTCACAAGCATATATTTCACAAGCCTGCAATCCAGATAATGGAACAGGGACTAAAAAAAGTTGAGAAGATTTCTTTTTAGGAAATAGTATTTCTGTAAGAGAACTATACATCTATTTATATCTATATTTATCTGTCTATATATAAAATTAGATAATTCTGCCACAAAGCGATAAATGATACAATGTTGAAACGAGAAAAGGACTTTGGAAATTTGTAGGAAAGGAGTAACAAACTGTTTGGAGGAATCCAGAAACATATTCTGTTTGTTATCCGTGAAAGTTAGATGTCAGGGACAAAGAGCAGTTTGTAAGGGTAGGTAGGAAAAGAGGAAGAACATTGCAGAAGCTCTGTAAAACTATATGTCTATAGTTATAGTGACAGTGACAGCTTGTCAGGGAACTAAGCATTTCACTTGTCTGGGCATGGTGTCAGGTGAGGTTGGGACAAGAGTGGTAGGTAGTGGCCAAGCATGAAGAGGACAGCCATGGCGGGGTGGGTCAAGATCTGAAAAGGAAGAGTCTCTGTGGCTGGTCAAGCTTTATGTTAAATTTTTCCCTATCATAAGGTCTTACAATTTGGGAATCTGGGGGTTTCCCTGGTGGTCCAGTGGGTAAGGACACCGCCTTGCAGTGCAAGGGGCGCCAGTTCGATCCCTGGCCTGGGAAGATCTCACGTGCCACAGAGCGGCTGGACCGATGTGTCCACTTACTGAGCCAGAGCTCTGGAGCGCATGCACCCAGAGCCAGTACTCTGCGACAACAGAGGCCACTGTGATGGGAGGCCCAGATGGGCCAAAGAACAAAGATAGATGAAAATAGATAAATGAAAGACCAATAAAAGTGGCCCGCCCGCTCCTCTCCCTCCACAACCCGCCCCCACCCCCCCAAAAAAAGAATTTGGGTATCTGGGAAAACTCTTTATTCTGGGAAAACTCTGAGATATTTTGAAGGTAGGTATTTCAGGTCCTAGTAAAAGAGACAGTGTATGTTTGTGTTCTGGTGTGGGGAGGAATTACGAAAAGAAAATAGGAAATAATTTACAAGTAAATAAATCAGGATTTTTATTTGGACTTTAACAATGCACTAATGACTGAAAAAGGCTTCCCAAGTGGCACTAGTGGCAAAGAACCTGCCTGCCAATGTAGGAGACATAAGAGACATGGGTTCAATCCCTGGGTCAGGAAGATCCCCTAGAGGGAAGGCATGGCAAACCAGTCCAGTATTCTTACTAGGAGAATCCTATGG
Organism: Tragulus kanchil; assembly: GCA_022376925.1. Lineage (NCBI taxonomy): Eukaryota > Metazoa > Chordata > Mammalia > Artiodactyla > Tragulidae > Tragulus > Tragulus kanchil. The sequence continues at coordinate 108,005,848 of JAIOJX010000024.1, read as the reverse complement.
ACAGAGGAGCCTGGGGGCTATAATCCATGGGGTTGCAAAGAGTTGGACACGACTGAAGCAACTGAGCATGGATGCACACAATGACAGAAAAATGGGTCTTAGGCATGTGTTTAATGTATTTGTGTGTCACATGGAGAGATCTCATTTCTAGGATACAATGATGAATGAGTTTTTAGTCCAACAAAATGAGTGGTGATAACTTATATTTAGAAGATAATAGCTTAGACATTATGTGCTACATTATGGGAATATAAGGAAATCACTTTGGGGAAAAATATAGGAAGAGAAAACCTGATGGCTATAAGCAGATTCCCAAGAGAATGCCATCATTGATGAGGGGTGTGCTATAGAGAGAGAGGGAGAAAAAACAATGGTCAAAATGGTAAGAAATAGCTAAGAATGAGTGTTATGATAGACGTCTAGGAAAGGGTTGGAGAAATATGAGATATTCACTAGGGACCAATGTTAGAATGAGAAATACTACAATAAAAAAGAAGAGTGAGATTACTATTCCAGACAATTAATAAACCCTTAGTTACAGAGTGGAAGTCAGAGAATTCGATGTGTCCACTTACTGAGCCAGAGCTCTGGAGCGCATGCACCCAGAGCCAGTACTCTGCGACAACAGAGGCCACTGTGATGGGAGGCCCAGATGGGCCAAAGAACAAAGATAGATGAAAATAGATAAATGAAAGACCAATAAAAGTGGCCCGCCCGCTCCTCTCCCTCCACAACCCGCCCCCACCCCCCCAAAAAAAGAATTTGGGTATCTGGGAAAACTCTTTATTCTGGGAAAACTCTGAGATATTTTGAAGGTAGGTATTTCAGGTCCTAGTAAAAGAGACAGTGTATGTTTGTGTTCTGGTGTGGGGAGGAATTACGAAAAGAAAATAGGAAATAATTTACAAGTAAATAAATCAGGATTTTTATTTGGACTTTAACAATGCACTAATGACTGAAAAAGGCTTCCCAAGTGGCACTAGTGGCAAAGAACCTGCCTGCCAATGTAGGAGACATAAGAGACATGGGTTCAATCCCTGGGTCAGGAAGATCCCCTAGAGGGAAGGCATGGCAAACCAGTCCAGTATTCTTACTAGGAGAATCCTATGGACAGAGGAGCCTGGGGGCTATAATCCATGGGGTTGCAAAGAGTTGGACACGACTGAAGCAACTGAGCATGGATGCACACAATGACAGAAAAATGGGTCTTAGGCATGTGTTTAATGTATTTGTGTGTCACATGGAGAGATCTCATTTCTAGGATACAATGATGAATGAGTTTTTAGTCCAACAAAATGAGTGGTGATAACTTATATTTAGAAGATAATAGCTTAGACATTATGTGCTACATTATGGGAATATAAGGAAATCACTTTGGGGAAAAATATAGGAAGAGAAAACCTGATGGCTATAAGCAGATTCCCAAGAGAATGCCATCATTGATGAGGGGTGTGCTATAGAGAGAGAGGGAGAAAAAACAATGGTCAAAATGGTAAGAAATAGCTAAGAATGAGTGTTATGATAGACGTCTAGGAAAGGGTTGGAGAAATATGAGATATTCACTAGGGACCAATGTTAGAATGAGAAATACTACAATAAAAAAGAAGAGTGAGATTACTATTCCAGACAATTAATAAACCCTTAGTTACTTTAGCAAAAATACCTTTATAATAAACAAGAGTGGAAGAACTCAGAATGTAATTTGTTGAGAAGTCAGAGCACATTTAGAAAGTTGAAAGACAAAGGAATACATAAATATGATAGTAGATAAAGAATCTAGTGGGCATTTTGTAGGTCTTTTTTTTTAGCATAGGAAAATCCAGGTTTAAATTTCTTTTCTTTCTTTCTTTTGTTTTTTTAGTTAGGGAAGCCAATGGAGATTTCAGCTATCAAAAAGAGAGGGTAGATAGGAACACTAAAACTCATCCGGCACATGAGGAAGACTGAGAGCACTGGAGAAGTTCACACGTGGAACAGGAGAGCCGACCAGGAGCCGGCAGGTGAGAAGGAAGCTGCTGCTCCAAGGGCAGCAGACTCAACAAGGACAAAGCTGAGCCCAGACGTTCATAAGGAATCCAGAAAAGGGAAAATTGTCCTTACTATCACGGGTGACATTCATTAAAAAGAGGAATGATTTAAGATAAATGATCTGTTCATAGAAATTGAAAGTATTAGGTAAGATATTCAGTAGGTAGGCTGAAATTCAAGCTTGTTTTATTTAATTCAGATTGACCGAGTCCTAGGGAGGGATAGCTAGAAACATGTCGCAAGTCCTCCTGACATGTCAGAATCTAGGGACAAAGAAAATACTACAAAGCAGCCTGAAGAGAAAGATGAGTTACCCTCAAAACAGCAAGAATCAGATTGGCATCTGGTACCTGTGACTCTGGGAGATGGAAGACAATGAAAACACGTTTTTGCAATAAAGGTCCTGAGGGGAAAGGGGATTCCATCCTGTCTGGTATGCCTAGGCAAGTCAAGGATGAGAACAACAACAAAAAAACATTATTTGAGGCTTGCAAGAATTTGGAGTTTGTGAACCCTGCCTGAGTCACGGAAGGAGAATCTATCTAGAAGGACCTAATCTACATGAGAATAAAATAAATAAAATGTTGCAAAAAAAAGAGAGAGGGTATAATTAAGTGGGCAAGATCTCAGAGGGAAGATTGGAGAAAATAAAGCCCAATGGAAATATTATCAGGAGTAGAAAGAAGAAAATCATCCTTTATTTGACAAAAGGAAGCATTAGGCATAGATCAGTCTAGTGCCATTTTAACCTAAAAATTCATGGAGGCCTTACTGAGAGAAAAACAAATTGCCTTCTTTTAAAATGTGTTCATAGGATGCTCACATCCTATTTTAGTTACATAATTAAATCACATTTAGAACAATGGACACAGGCTATAGTTATGTTGAGTCCTTATATATGCTCTCCCAAATATAGGGATAATATTTAATATTAATACATACAAAATAGAACTCCATATAAACAATTTTCATTAGCTGCTAATGAGAATTTATGTCCACACCTCCCACATACTACTTTAAAGTGCATGATAATAGTA